>OZ010733.1:45151920-46587097 GCA_963932275.1 Andrena praecox
TAAAACAAAATTACGTCTACAATTTACGACGAAAAAAGGAACGAAAATATGCCATCGTATTAATATATTCGCCGCCTCTTCAATTTCTTCGCCTGTGTCGCCGCTTAATACCCTTCCCATCTTTCCGCAAACTGCCTCGTGGCGAGATCGTTCAGGTTTTAATAATGATAATACCGTTAATCACGTCATTATTATTTCTTTATGGTTCATTAATACTCTATTCCGCTCAATCTACATATTTTTACACCGAATTGTATCAGGTAGCAACCTAAACATCACCCACGCCAACACATGCTGTATATTAAAAAACATTAATCCGCACCCATAACTTACGCCTATTAATTTCATTAATTTCATAATACAATTAGACTCCTAGATCCCACCCTGCGACTGCTCACAATAGTGCATCTAACACCGTCTCCATTTCAAACTTCATCAACACAGCTCCCAATAATGGAAACTATAGAAATATCCTCGGTAAAAAATGGAAGTAGTAAACATTGAAGGAAAAAGACTAAGAAAAAAAAAGAGGCAGAAGAGTCTATATCCAAGAGCATGAATTAAAATGGCGTTAATATTCGACACTACCGTCTGCTTCGGGATCAACCGAATCTAGCCCAACTTCTTCGTAGTCTTTCTCCAGAGCAGCGAGATCTTCGCGAGCTTCAGAGAACTCCCCCTCCTCCATACCCTCCCCAACATACCAATGAACGAAAGCCCTCTTGGCGTACATTAAGTCGAACTTATGATCGAGGCGAGCCCAAGCCTCGGCGATGGCGGTAGTATTGGACAGCATACAAACAGCTCGTTGCACTCGAGCCAGATCGCCACCAGGCACCGCGGTGGGCGGTTGATAATTTATACCGACTTTAAACCCAGTCGGGCACCAGTCCACGAATTGTATCGATTTTTTCGTCTTAATGGTATTAATGGCGGAGTTCACGTCCTTCGGGACCACGTCGCCCCTGTACAGCATGCAGCACGCCATGTACTTGCCGTGCCGAGGATCGCACTTGACCATTTGATTCGCCGGCTCGAAGCACGAATTAGTAATCTCCGCGACCGTGATTTGTTCGTGGTAAGCTTTCGCGGCGGAGACCACCGGCGCGTAAGTGACCAGAGGGAAATGGATCCTCGGGTATGGAACTAGATTCGTCTGGAACTCGGTCAGATCCACGTTCAGGGCTCCGTCGAATCGCAGTGAAGCTGTTATCGAGGAAACTACCTGACCGATCAGTCTATTGAGATTCGTGTACGTCGGCCTCTCGATATCCAGATTGCGTTGGCAGATCTCGAAAATCGCTTCGTTATCGACCATGAACGCGCAGTCGGAATGCTCGAGGGTCGTGTGTGTGGTAAGAATGGAATTGTACGGTTCAACTACCGCGGTGGAGATTCGTGGCGCCGGGTATATCGCGAATTCTAACTTGGACTTCTTCCCGTAGTCGACGGATAGTCGTTCCATTAGCAGGGACGCGAACCCCGATCCAGTGCCGCCGCCGAATGAGCGGAAGATTAGAAATCCCTGCAGTCCTGTGCATCGTTCCGCCAGCTTTCGTACTCTGTCGATAACCAGATCTACGATCTCCTTGCCGATCGTGTAGTGGCCGCGAGCATAATTGTTCGCAGCGTCCTCCTTGCCGGTAATCAGCTGCTCGGGATGAAAGAGATGTCGGTACTGTCCGGTTCGTACTTCATCTGCGAACATGACCTACGTCGGCATCGTGCGTGCGTTTTCAACACCCAAACGAGTCCAATGCGTTTCCTTACCAACCACTGTCGGTTCCAAATCAACGAACACCGCCCTGGGCACGTGGTGACCCGAGCCAGTATCGCTGAAGAAAGTGCTGAAGCTGTCGTCCCCGTATGCCTTATCTGACGGCATCTGACCATTGGGTTGTATCCCATGCTCTAAACAATAGAGTTCCCAGCAAGCGTTCCCAATTTGAACACCGGCTTGGCCGACGTGGATAGATATGCACTCACGCTGGAATAATATAACGATCCTATTCAGGGCCGGCGTGAGTTGAGTGGAACTCCACGTTCGAAAAATTCGAAAGGGTTATACCATTTTTTATTTTTTGCTCGCGTACTACTTGCACTACTTTCAACGTTTTTTACGCTGTTGAAATTTTATCTTGTTACTCGTATTCCCCCCGCGCCCCAACTCCACACTCGGGAAAAATTTGCTCAGCCGACCCTGATCCTATTCCTTATCGATCCTCTCGGCTCTCTCTTCAAACGGAATGCAAAATGTAGGGAACAGCAACGACCATAAATGGACCTCAGAATTCCTCTACTGAGTTATGTAAATGTGTCAAGCTACTTTTCATAAGCATGGCCGGTCGTTATTCACTAATACTCGAAGACTTGTTTACACTAGTCACCACCTTTGTATATACAGAGGCACGCTGCAAATGGAGTCACTCGACTACATTTAGTGATCACTTCTATATTACTACGCCGTTCCTGTCACTTTGCTTCCTATAATAGATGTCCCTTACCATCTCGGGTCCCTTGCGCAGTCGACGAAACTTATAGCGCGTTACTACGTCGACGAACAGTGATGCACAGAATCTGATAGGTAATGAAAGGCTGACGCCGCTGCTCTGAACGATTGTGACTTAATGACGCGACTCGAGAACGGTCGCCGGTCGACGCGACGGCCTCTTATATCCTCCGCTTCGCGTCGTCTCGAACTGATCTCGGTGTATAATATCGAGCGAACATCCGGGAAAGGGTATTTTAGTTTTCTGGTAGCCCGCATCATAGTTGGGTAGCTTATCGGGTAAAGGTGACAAGGTTTTGCATTGTTTTCTTCACCATCGAATCGTTCTCTCATGTTGGGCCCCGTGGCGACACCAGGAATCAGGCATGTCGGTGTGCGCGGTCGCGTTCAAGATTGAATCTAATAAACGGATATAAATAGAGTGTCGCAGCATCGACCAGCTATAGCCAGCTAAACCGTGCGCAGCCAGTTGTACGAGAACTTCGTGATGCAAATTCCGCCGTTCTATTTCTACCCAAGTATATACCTTCCCCCCTCCACTCCCTGCCGTCAAATTGTTTTATTATCCGAGTACGTTATATGCTATTGTTTCTACCATTTATTACTAACCATTTATCTATACACGCGAATGTCTACGTGTGTATTACTCTGTGGATGTAGCATTGATTCTATAAGTGACAGTGATTGACCAGTGCATTAGAAAATGGATGTAGCCTTCGTGTCTTCTCTACACTTCCACTTACAGGAAAACTAGTATCGTCATAGTGTGCCTCCCTCGAAACTAATAAACTTTTGTCTAAAGCATTTCTCAATATTATCAATTGTTTCGAAAATATTCGAATCGTTCGATTTGTGTATGTAGAGAATGCGAGATTAAATTGTTTTCAATTCTGAATTTCCCCCTTGTAAAATTATTTGCGACGAAATATTAACTATCTTCAGTATGTGATGAATTAAATAACGTCACGATCCTTGTCGCAAATCGAAATGCAATAATTAGGTTATGCATGAGGATGTAGGAAAAACATTTCGTCAAAATATTCCACGATAAAGTGTCATGTGGCGACATCTGTGGATTAGAGGATGAACAGTGTTGGTTGATGAGCAGTCCATCATACTCAAATTTCAATTGGAATCTGTCTATACTTGCAATAAATTTCAATGTACTTATTTAATAAACGAGATTCATAATACGATCCTCCAATAAAGTTCAAAGCTGTGCGAGAAGATTCCTACGACCAAGCTACTCCCAAGATAAAACAGAAGTCACAACCGTCGGCTTAACTTTTTTGTAATATAATTAATAATTTTATTACGCAGTCTTAGCCTTAATTGAAGCACTCGAGATGTCTTGTGCCTTGTCACTTTGACGCCCACGGAACAAATGGCGGTTCTCCCGCCAATTCCCGCTCTCGGTGGTCGCTCGGTGAGGATCGCTCGGCGGTTACGCCGTCATCAAACACATTGAATTTCAAATATTTCGAAACGAGGCTCTAAAAATACAAAGATGGAAGCCTAGTTAACTAATTCTACCATGATTAATGCACACAAACCCCCTAGCAACACCGCTGTATATTTTAATCATGCGTTTCTACTTTCGAGAATTAAATAATTCGAATACAAGTAAATGTTCGTATTTAAACAATTGAAAAACAGCTTTCGCACACAATTATTGTTTACAGCGTCATCTACTACAGGGAAGCGAAACAAGCCCAATAGATTTAATTTCTTTCTTGCCGACAGAATTAATCCCAATTAATTCTACAATTTGGTTTTGAATTTATCACTTTGTACGTAATATTATTTTATTTCGATCCTAACAACATTTGATGCAAAATAAAATATTAAAGTTAATTTATAGGAACGTGTAAGAAAATCATCGAGTTCCTATTTCACGTTAGGCAAGTTTAAAAGATTAATTTCTCAAAAATGGAAGATTTCAAGGTAAGTTATTTATTTATCGAATTCCAGCGTTCTGTGCTACTCAGTGCTACTGTAGCAGTATGGCCCAACCGTTTGTGGCGATTGGACGTCGCGTATAAACGTAGTTATTAAACAAAAAATGATCAATTAATCTTGTATATTGAGTCCTGACACTAGTTATATTATCTGCCATATTATGGTATACCTGGACTATCCATCGGCAAATACGAAGTACGATTTGTGTTGTAAACATAACCTACTTTATAATCCACGTATATTAAACCATTTTTATATTACACAGGTGTTTGAGGAACGAAATATAAATAAGTAAATCTGTAAATTCAATGGTCTTCATAGCACTTAGATTACGTTAATTCTGAATTAAGTATAACATGGGACGTAGTCGTACACCATCGCCGAGGAGGAGAGACCGATCCAGAGATCGAGACCGGGAACGTGAACGAGATAGAGATCGGCGAAGAAGACGGTCACGCGAAAGAAGAAGAAGGTACTATTATCCCGAAAAGTGCTTTACCTTGTGGAATACAAATATGAAATAATTGTAGGTCCGTCGAACGGGACAGAGCAAAATCAAGGGACAGGGAAAGGGATCGCGAACGCGATCGAGATAGGCATAGGCGCTCGTACAGTAGATCAAGATCAAGAGAGAGGGAGAGAGACAGGCCTAAACCCAAAGCGAAACCCGCCACAGCGGAGCGTCCTGTAATCACAGGTGAGTCGAAGGCTGAGGACAAGCAATAGAAGCAATCTAGAAGTTATCGTTCCTATATTAATATTACTCTACAGAGGCTGATCTCCAAGGGAAGACACCAGAAGAGCAGGAAATGATGAGGATGATGGGTTTCTGCGGCTTCGATACTACTAAGGGGAAGAAGGTCGAAGGGAACGACGTGGGCGCTGTGCACGTTATTCTGAAAAGAAAGTACAGACAGTACATGAACAGAAAAGGAGGATTCAATAGGCCCTTGGACTTTGTAGCGTAAAGCCGTTGATGTTACTTCGATGCAAAGTCCTGCGCTTACACGAAGCATACAAGCGAGCGCGTAACGTGTAAGGTTGAAGACGAGATAAGGTCTGCGGACATTGGATTCATTGAGCAGTGTCGTCGATAAAACGATACAACAGCACTGCGAACGGAGTGACAAGGGTTACAACGGCAAGCTCATTCACACTTAACTTTATCCTGGATGCATCGAAAATACAAACTTAAATGTTCACGATAAAAGTGTTGTTAACGGTTGTTTCAATCGTCCATCCTCTGCCGTTTCTTTGAGAGCGTCGCGTCTTCAGTATCCACGTTTGAGTCATCCACGTTTGAGTCACCCACGCTCGAGCTGCGGGTTTCGCTTTCCGTGTCTTCCAAATTCGCCGGAGTAAGCTATCAAAGTTGAAAAGATTATGAAAGAGGCGTATAGTACAGAGATATTCTGCTCGAATAAGAAGTTATTCTTATTACCAGGCTGACATCCATTCTCTCAAGACCCTCTACCAGTTGTGGATTCTTAATTCTAAAGTCCCTCGTCACGCTGTGCTTAATGTAATTCTCCAATGGTATCTGGTGGTCAAATATATTTCAAAGAGTGAAAACTCCTTTCAAGCTACCAACAAAATTGTTCCTATTCTTTCACACCAAATACTCACTCCTGTCCTCTTTCCGAGTAATAACACTTCTTTGTTGAATTGCTCGATCTCGTATACTACGCGCGGTATCACTTTGGTTTCCTTCAAAATTTTGTTCCTTTGCGCGTGCGAGTCTGATTTCGAATTCAATTTGTTCTGGTTTTCCTTTAGAAAACACGGTGAAAGAAGGGATGAAATTCAGATTTAAATTCGTTTAAATATCAGATTAAATGATTCGAACTCGATACCTCGACATACGTCACCAAGTTATAAAAGGCGGATTTTAACGGTTTACCAGCTAATTGTATCACTTGAATGAATCTGTAAAAAAAGTTCTATTAAAATACTTCTTCTCGAATGACCACTGCGCGCCATTTGTCCAAAACGTACTTGACTGTCTGAAACGCTGCGTTTTGCCCATTCGATTTCGCGTAGAAATATTTTGTAAGGTTTCCAAGCAAATGGTATAAAGCCTGCAAGTTCTTGAACGTAAAATCTGTACACGTGCCTATTAGTTCGATCGACGTGTTGGCTAATGTGTGCAGTACTTGTATAAGGTACGACAATTGTTTGCACAGATTTCGCTCCTTCTCCCTTAAATTGTTGTTCCCTGTCACAATCAATTTTTATATTAAACACGCGAGTGTTACTGAAAAATTCTGTTTTGTGACCTCGAAGTAGCATACTTACAGGCTTCGTCGATTGTCACAGGTGCTCTGCCAATGGCGTCTTCCGCCTTTAATCGTGATAGCAGCCAAGAAGCATTATTCAATTTCTCTTTTATGTAGTCGTTGAACACATTGTACAAGTGCACTGCAGTATCCCCGCGTATAATTTTGTATTGTTCATTTGCCGTTAGTTCGGTCTATATTTATGCAACGGTAGAAGTTAGCTTCGAGAGCAAGGAATATGTGGAAAGAGTATTTCGAGACTTTAGAATTATCACTTACACCATCGATAGTGCCAACTTTCTCGCACATTTCCAAGCACATATCGTTCAATGTTTCTCCATAATTCCGAGTATATTCTTCCAAGTACAACAGAAAGTGAGCAATGGCAGGGGCGAGGGAACTTCGAACACTATCGGTTTGAGCCATACTTTTTGCGTACTCCAGCACCTTTCGCCAGAAATAGAAACAATCGTGGGTATAAGAAACGATTCTCTGACAAAATGCGTAGGGCAATTGATCAATCTACTAACTCTATCGGGATTACATTTCTCAAAATTGATTTTATACGCGAACTGCTCCGTGATTTGTAACAGTAGGTATGGTACTTTCTTTCTGGCGTCATCGTCCGTTTCGTCGATGATCGATGACATTAAGCAAGCCTTTAACGAGAGAACAACTTCTTGTATTTTCGAATCGATATCCTCTGACGTTAAATTCTTCTTCGAACGTACTTCAATATGAAAAGCAAATAGTATTAAGAAATTAAATTCACTTGTTACTAACTTTTAACTTGTTAATAACACTTACAAATCGTGTCGAGAAATCGTGGTAACTCCGACGGAAACGTTGTACATATACAACAACTGATTTCCTTGAAGCACTGCACAGACAACAACGCTATCTGTTCGTCGTTTTCAAGTGCATCGTCTAAATCTAATAAACAATACTGATAAATCAACCTAAATAACAGAAATGAAAAATGCATCATTAAGCAGGTACGATTTTTCCCATTCCTTTGCTTACCCTCCTATTTCAATGTACGTGTCCACGTGCTGCCTGTTTTGCGTTTCAGAGATATCGCTCATGAACGATTTCATGCGTTGCAAAAGTTGCTCACACGTTTGAAACACATAGTGGCAAAAGTTACGGTTTTCTCGAAGCGCGACTATCTCGCTTTGAGTCGTGGGGGATCTCCTGTTTGTAAATCAATTCAATTAGTTATAAGAATTAGATTAAATTAGAAGTAACGTTATACTCACGAGTATAAGAGTAACAAGATTTGATGTATCGCACTCAAATCCATAACGGTGCTTGGTACTTTAATACTGTTCGATTTGGCGAGTTTTCGCGTTGTATTATTTCCGTCCTTATCTTTCTTAGCTTTACTGCTATCGGCTTTCTTTATCTTTGTAGATTGCTACTGGCATAAGTTCAATCATATAGTAGAGAAGAAAAAATAGAAAACGGTTGTACACGCTACTGTACCAGTTTAATGAAGTCCACCGATCGGGTGTATCCCTTAAACAAATCATTAATCGTGCGACAGCTTTCCTGATTCCCTTTCGACCATTCTCCCACACGAAACGCTATTAAAGCCTCATAGATGGTAATCACCATACTCAAACTTTTTAACTTCACTTGAGACTTCGCTAGATCCTCCAGCAGATCTATTCCGTGCCCCTGAAACGATCGACACATAAGGAACACTTGAATGGACCTTCGATATCAACGTTTCAATTACCAGATTCAAATGCTCCAATTCGGTGGATGCCATTCTTGTGCATAGCGATTCTAAAATATCGCGCAACTTATTCAAAGTATTCGACTTCTTCGGTATCGTATCGACGTATATCTTCTGTAGCGCAAATATCATTTCCGCGATAGGTTCTTGCAAAACTACTTCCGTCCCATGATAGTCTGCGCATAACTCGAATTTCACGGGTGGCAAGACATCAACGTCTGTTTCCAAGTAGATATTCAAATGTGCAAGGAGCATATCTAATACGATCTCTGTTATTTCAGGGTTCTTTACCACAGCATCGTGCAAGCCTAAGAATATATTTTAATATCGATTTGTTTACTCGATTAAGAAATAAGCATGAAATCTTCCTGACCTTGGTATAAATGTAATCTGACTTCAAATTCATAAGTGAAGCTTTTCTTCAGTATATCCAGTATTTCGTAACACAGAGTTTTGTCGTTCTCTCCGTTTAGCTTCCCTTGTTGCGTATTGCGCTCCAAAGTCACCTGAACAACGCAATTAAACTTACCGAAGTAGTAGAATATCTACCCCCAATGAAAGAATTTAGCACCTCTATTTGAAACCTATGTACCTGAGTTAATGTTGACCTGGAACTGGAGCTTATAGCGTATGCAGAAGTGTTGCACCGTTGGCTGAGTCTAAAGCTACTCAGGGTATGCATTTTCGAGTACTTTAACATTTCGAGGAATCCCGTGACTGCCATTTGCCGTTTCGATATTCCTTTCCTGTAAAGCGCTTTCCTCAAAGTCAGAAGAAGATTCTCCCGTATTTTGGGCGAAACATGCATCAATGGAAGAATGGCATACAGAACTTGACTAGCCACTATACAAGGCAAAAATAGCAGTCGTTCCAGAAGAGTCACGATCCAGATCTGATGATCCAAGACAATGACCGATAGTTCGCGGCACGCGTATTTTAAACAATCTGCAAGACATTTGTTACAAAAACAGATTAAGCTTGTACATATCAGGATGTGATTTTTCTTACCTATATAGTGAGTCGTCGGTACGCCGCACGCTACGATTTTATCAACCAGCTCTTGCAACATGAACGCCACCGTTTCATGCCGTTTTTTAATTACTTCTCGAATTATCTCCGATCCCGTACGCCACACGACCGTCGCATTATTCTTCATCTTCTGATCGGTGCTCATTAACATAAACGCTAAACCCGTGAGCCCCTTCAGCACCAGGTGGCGATCTTTGTTGCTGCAAACGGAATAAACAATAACGCGAGCAAATACATGCGAAGAAGGAGAAATACTGATTCCTCACCTGCTGTCTATGACTTGTCGAATAACTTCGATTATGTTACAAGGGCTAGGTAGAAGTTCTCTCAACCAGGCGCTACTTTGCCGTTTCTCCTTGTCCAGGCTGCTGTTAACGATAGCCAACCTCAGTATCTCGAAGATCTGTTTGATGAGACTTTGATTAGCGGAATAGAACAGCAAACAAATCTTTACAGAGATTAAAACAGCCGCTACCTGATCTTCGTATATACAGGAAACCGACATCAATACAGCTAATACGAATGGTTGTAGCGCGTACTCGGAAGCATGGGACACACTTTTAAGATAACGAATGAAATCCTTCATACTTTCGTGGTTCAGCTGCGCAGCTTGATACACATGGTACAGGACAGTGCTCTCGATATCTCGTACCTCTTTTATGCTTATTACGCCTGTAAGCGTATAGCCCAAAAAGAGACTAGTATTAATTAATACCATCAGCCTACGTATTCCTGTTCACGTACCAATGTCGTCAAAGCTATCCCTATCTTCCGCGGGCACTGACTTGGAATAACAAGATTCAAAATATTTACACAGCGTGTGTAAAAGGTATTGATTGTCTCGATCTTTACATAACTTCAGTGCTTGATACACGAAAGGAGGAACTTGGTCCATAGACACATCAGGCAGGGCACGACACAATGCTTTCAGGACTTCGTTACGATCAGTCTTCTCCAAAGCCATTTCCCTTTAAACAAGTGAATGAATCTCCTATACAAGAGTCTATTATCTAAACGTAGAAGATTTACCCAAACATTTTTGCCAAAGATGGTAAGAGATCACCATTCCAGGTACAATTACATATCTCCTTAACAGTTAACGATTTATATTCAGCTCCAGAAACTTCAACGTCTATGCGGGTAACATATTTCTCAGGTTCCAACGTTTCGAGCAGCACAGGCAACAAATCCTTCCAACTAGGGCAAAGGCATTTTATTAGAAACTTGTAGTACTTTGAAAACGAGCAGACTGTAATAGAGGATATTTATTTCACCTGTGTATTACGTCGTCGTCGTTGCGAATATTGGCAACGGAAAACTCGACCAGTTTGGCAAGCTGTTGCTTCGAGTATGTCGGGAAATCGAAGATTATGCGTTTGACGATCGTATCTACTTGTCCCGTGGATACTTTAGCTTTTCCCAAAGCCTTCAGTGTAGATTCGATTAATCTACGTCGCTTTAATTGACAGGCTTCTGAATCGGAAAATCCTTGTAAAATATCGTCAAGTATCTTTGGTGCATCAGTCTTGGAAATGCTGCCGTGCATTATCTTCGCGAGCTGCTTAAATGATCCCGCTTTTAACTAACATGCCTTGCGGTCTAAAGAACGTTTATCTCTTTGAAGAATCTTATTTACCTCCTCCAAGTTCGAATTCTGGATAAATGCGCGCAATTTTGATCCATCTCCACGATCTCTTAGCTTTTGAAATTGCTGGTACATGTTTCGGTAATTTCAATTAAGCGGTGCTACCTGTTGCTTCCATTTCCTTTTTAGCGCGAAACCGGCGAAACTTATATTTCCCCTGTGGTGTATCAATTCAACAGACAATTCCGAGTCCGACTTACGCCTTTGATACCGACATTTTGCGAGAATGTTTGGTAAAAAGTCGTATAGAGGACGTTCGATGCTCCTTTAGGCATGTGGAAATCAGTGGAAATGCCTTTCGGCGAAGTATAGGCACAGACCAGGCATAGTATAGGATCAGACCTATCACGCAATGTAGTTTTATATATGTGTCACACGTTCGCGAGCCCCCTTACCATTTTCGTGTGACAACCAACGTTATCGACTCAGTCTAAAATAAGATTAGTGGTAGGAATTAAAAAAGAAATTTTAAAAACAAGCTTTTATTAAAATGTACTAAAAAAAGAAAAATAATTTTGTTACCGGCCTAAATGACTGCCATAAACGAATTCCCTCATATGACCAAACATAAAAGCGTGGGGCGTAAATATTGAAATGCCCTTTTTATATAAAATATTTATAATGCTTTACGTAGTTTAAGGCAGGATACCACCTTCGCACTTAAAAAAAATTGAAATTTTTTTTGTTCTCAAAGTACTCTTTCAAGTGTATAGAATCGAAATTCATTCATTAGAAAGGCGCCCGGAACCTTTTTCTTGTGTAAAAACCGGATTGGAACAGATATATAAATCTATATAAAACTTTAAACGCGTTTTTCTCGAAACGATGTTTTCCAAATCGGCGTGTCAGATTACTCCTATAATTTTCATCCGATTGACTTGAAACTTTGCACAATTCTTCCCCGTGGTGTAATCTAACGATGTACGTAGGACTTTTGCTGTAGCGTTGTTATTTTTCTTTTGGTGCGCAATTTTATAAACTTCTTTAAACTTTTTTACCCTAAAAAAATTGACCTTTTTGTTCAAATGGCCGCCATTTTCTTAAAAATCGAAATTTCGTAAAATCCCTACGTACAGCATTAAAAAATATTGTTGCCAATAGGAACATTCTTTGGTTTTTTTTTTCTAAGAGCCACGTACAAAGCGGAATTTGACACGCCGTCTAACGATGTTCCTCCAAAGGAGTGTATTTTGGCGCCACCTACAAGAGATTATTTTTCACTTTTTCAGTTTCAAAAAATGTGTAATTACAGATTAAAGTTACATTAATGAATGACTGAAACCGATTTTGTTTCTGCGCATTCTTTGTATGCAAAAAAAATTCATGAAAAACGCCTCCAAAATCGCAGTCAAAGGTGGTATCCTGCCTTAATACATTACTTTTCGCATTCTGTTAGAGATCAGGCTAATTCCTTAATAGAATATGAATATAAAGACAGTAATACTATTTATATAAAAAGGGCATTTCAATATTTACGCCCCACGCTTTTATGTTTGGTCATATGAAGGAATTCGTTTATGGCAGTCATTTAGGCCGGTAACAAAATTATTTTTCTTTTTTTAGTACATTTTAATAAAAGCTTGTTTTTAAATTTTTTTTTATTTTAATTTATTTTATGCTTTTTAGTATTCCAGAATTTTAATTTTTAACGAAGTTCTGGAAATCAATTTATTATGAAGATTCCTCAATTACGATCCGATTTGTGTCGTTTTTTGACCATTTTCATCGGGAAAACATAAGGAATCGATTCACACTACTTTCGCCAAGATCCGACGAGAAATGTAGAATTTTCGATTTGTCACTTCTTAGGGGGCAACATTGTACGCCCCCCCCGTGGTCTCGAGGATCGAAGTCCTTGAAACCCATCGAGGCACGGCTTATCGGCGGCATTGCCTTTGAAGACTCTAGCGAGAAGATAACTCGTTACCTGCTTTCCTGATTCCATAATCAGGTTCGAGACATGAAAATATTGTATCGTCATCTGAACTACGTATGTGTGCCAAATTTCAAGTCGATCGGACACGTGGAAGTGGGTCAAAATTAGCTTACAAGATTTCATCCTCACAAACTAACTAACGAACAAACTCACAAGTGAAGCTAAATAAAAGCTTGTAATTAAATGTTATCGAAAACATTGAAAATCTAAGGTCTGAATGTTACGCAGTGGCGGATTTAAGAAAAAAGGCCCAGGTGGCAAACGTTCTGAGGGCTCATTTTTTTAGGAAAATGAAGAGGTAGTTTACTAAACACGCGCCAAGTGTAGTAGTACGAAAAAAAATGTAGTGTTTGGATAGCTACACCTAATAATAATTTTTTTTGGAGATGGGGCCCTGGTGGCCTTCTGAGCAGGGGCCCAGGCGGCAACTGCTTATCAGCCGCCCTGTTAAATCCGCCACTGTACATTTGCCTCTGCAAAGAAATTAATGACCCTGAGTATTTGTTTCCTCAAGAAAATCGATTTAGAAACTTCAGGAAAATGTTTCGAATTTGTCAATTATCGTTAGAAATATCGAACGAATATTTAAATACATCCTACTCCTACTTTTATGATACACTTTATCAGACTCGACGAATCAGTCAATCAGCTTCGTAAATTCGCTGAGATCATGTGCTACGTCCGAAATGAGGATTCACTTAAAATAATTCGATCGAAAGGTTCCAATTATTTGAATCGCCTGAAAGTTTAAATAAAAATTTCACGCGTCTCGGATCTTTATTCAGACAACCGACTGAAATCACCGTACGAACCAGTTAAGCCCAATTCCGTCGCATGTAAGGTGGCACAAAGTATTCGTGCACGAAGTGAATTTGGCGTTTCGAAAGCGCGAATAGAGGCCGCGTGGGAATGACGCGCGTTATCGTTCGCATCGGTGTTCCAGCTTGTAATTTGGCAAGAGGGTAAAGAGGAACAAGAGTAAACGGGATCGGGGACGTTTTTTTTTCCCCCCGCGAGACGGACAGCCGACGCCTGTGGATTTTTGGTACAAGGTCAGGAACTATATGTGCGACGAATTTGTCGGAAGAAAAAACAAAAGTGAGGGTCGGGCGTGGCGGAGAAAAGTCCACTCCAACGATTACGCGTATATTCCTATGGCGAAAGTTTTTTTCGAGGCGCTCGCTCGAAACACGCCCTTGTACCCCACCTGATCCCATCCAGTTCAGCGTGGCCGGCGTATCTCGTTCCCTAGCCTCGGCGAGCTATATAAGATTTCGGCTACGAAACCATCGGCACGCACTTCCATTCGTACATCGTTGAAGACTCAACCGATCCACTCCAACTCGCAATGTTCGCCAAGGTGGGTGTTCGATCTTGGAAGCTCGATGCGCCATCGAGCTCGCCGAATCTCGAGGGAGCTCTTATTAGCTCGCCGATCACAATTCGGTATATTCGTGAGACTAAAGTAATTGTTACATATCGCATTGTTCCTTGTTACAGATCGTAATCCTCGCCTGTGCTCTGGCAGTGAGCAACGCCGGTTACCTGGCGTCCCCCGCACAGTACACCCTGACCCCGACCGCTCTGACATCCACGTCGGACAACATACTCCGCAGCTCAGGGAACCTGGCGCAGATCGCCACCCAGTCGAAGACGATCTCCACGCCGTTCTCCACCTCCAGCAAATCTGACATCCGTGTGACCAACCCTGGCATCTACGCACACGCTACTCCCCTTGCGTACGCCGCACACGCCGCACCACTCGCATACGCCGCACCCGCCGCACCACTCGCATACGCAGCGCACGCTGCTCCTTTGGCTGCGTCCCACCCGAGCCCGCTCCTCGGCGTCGCTTACTCCCCGGCCGTTGCTGTGTCCCACATGGCTTACAGCAGCCCCATCGGCGTCTCCTACTCCTGGTAATTCGCTTCTCTAAACGGACCTCTGCTGCCCCTGCAGCAATTTCACGTTACCATGCTGTATTTGTATTTCAACTCTATGGTTATTTATTAAATAACGGTATACCTTAAATATGCAATATGTCTCCATTTACTTTGTTCCTATTCACACCCTCGGCTAACATGGGCGGTCATTATAAGTGATCGAGGAGTTAACGCGCAGCGAAGAGGAGGCGGTGAAGTCTGTGGACGATTGGCGAATATGATTGATGATTCCGCGGTGAAGGATCTCTGCGTACGAAACGTTTTAAGCGTTGAGATCTTTGAAACTACCTCTCGAGTAGCTAACAGCACATAGGTGGCCTGTTCTCTCATTGATGAATGAGGGCAGTGACTACCTGTGCCCAACTTCGGCGATCTAACGAGAACCAGTGCTTTCTGCCTTAATAGTGATCGTAGTTATCTAGTAAATCTACCACGCTGCTATTGTCTCAGAAACGAATGCGACCAGGTAATTCGGTATTGTAACGATTTCAGGTTTATTCGGTGTTCGGTTATTACATTCTGTGACACGTATATCGCTCGCGTTGACAGCACGTCGCGGACGCGAACATTAACGTATGGTTAATAGCGTCGAAGTATCGAGTCCCCGACGATCCGTGGCCCTTCTAGTAAAGCCCTTAGATAACCTTGAGTGCCCCCAAGCTGCCCAAGCCACCCAAGCCACCCAAGCCACTCAAGCCCCCCAAGCCGTTCAGGGCCAAGCCGTTGAGTCCCAGAGGAGCTGCGGTCAGGCCGGCCAGAGTTGGTCCAGCGCCGAGAGCGGTCAGTCCAGGTGCGAGAACGGCTGCGTGCCCGGCGAGAGCAGCTGTGGTCAGCGGGGCTGAAAATGTACAAGATCATGAATTATCACGTATCAACGCAGATAAAAAGAAAATTGAAGAATAAATCAGATTATTAGCACAGCGACAGACCGCTGTAGCTAACTAGCAATCAAGACGCGAATTATTGCCGATTTCCAGCTACCATTACCGTCTATTGTACATAACTTAATGGTATCCCACGTATCGTTGCGATAAAGCGTAGTATGTTAAGGGAGCAGAGATCAGAACAAGGGAAATGAAAAGGCAAGATTGCAGGATCTGAAGAGAGAATGTGGCTAATTAGAAAAGCGGACCAATGTAACGGGCTCTAGTGCGTAAGGGAAGCGTGTCGGCAAGCGATTGCCAAGCGCCCAATATTCTCGAGAAGTAATTGACTCCGATTCGACATCCGCGATGGAACGTGTGGCAGTGCCACTGCACAGCCGTAGATCGGTATACATAATGTAATTAAAGAGTGAGCTGTGGATGTTAGAGGGAAAGTAAGTTGGCACCCTGCGACCAGGTACCTGCTAGGACGGTATTTGCGGCCGCGATTAGAGGCACGGGCACAGCGGTCGCCGTCACGATTCCAGGATTGTTAACGCGCACGTCCGCTTTCCTGACGCTACTGAATGGCGTATCGACGCTCTTCGCGTCCGCCGATATGGCACCTAAGTTACCAATACCCCGTATAATGTTCGAGGAGGACGTCGCGATGGTCGGCAGCGCGACCGTGGACAGAGGAAGGCCCGCTGCTGCTGGGTGCACCGCGACCGCTCCAGGTGCAGTTGCCGTGAGCAAACCGCCGCCGATCACTCCCGCCTGGCAGACTGCCACCAAGCAACCGCAGATCATCAAGAACTGGAAAGAAAAAATTCAAATTTCAAACGTTGAAGTCTTAGGGCCTTAGAGCGTTCCCCTTTGTAGTGGCAAAGAGACAGAAATCATTTTTGTACCTTACACCTGAAGGGTGTTATCGATGAAGATAAGACTTTGATTGTTCTGTTACAGAGATATCGTTACTCTATTAAATGATTAGATACTTTAATTGAAACACTAGTTCTGACTGTGAAGTCACTACTGATGATGAATCAGATCTCAGAGCCTTGTTGTAGAAGACCCTTTCTGAGTTTTTGAGAAAGGCTTGCGAAACGCTTCTTAGACTCACCCTAAACATGATGATGAGTTGTTGAGTGTTCTTCTATGCTGTGCAGAATGAACGAGGGAATTGAATGCACTTGCTAGGCTCCTCAGGGTATTTATACGCGAGTCCTAGTAAGCCTAGCTAGTCTTGAAATATATTTTTTCCCGAAAACTCGGTGTCGAGTGTCGAGCATATTGCACGAACAGTTCATAGCAAGCCGGCGTTGCGACACGGAGCTGGAGCGCATTCGATACCCCACTGAACTCGAGCTGATTGCCGCGCGCTCCGATTTTTCCCAGCGGCGGATTCGGTTGTTCGAGGTACGATATGGAAGCGATTAAATTAAAGTTACAACTCCAATCTCCATTCGAAAGGGTTCTTAACATTCCTGGCGACCCTTCGACTTCGTTTCAATGTTGCCCTTCGCGTGGGTCATCAGCTCCGAAGGCAGGTGAAACGAAATCTCTACGAAACTAGATGAAACATGAAAGGAGGAGGAGACCTAGACAAAAGCTGACTAGTTCACTTTCGAAGTGTCCAACAATTAGCATATTTCATCATTCACGCCGTAAGTATACACCTACGATCCGAGGGCGAAGGACAGAACGATATTCCTGCGATTGCCCAACGCGAGTATATCTCATATTGCAACTAGTATGGTCTCGTTATTGAGGCACGCTATAGGGTTACGATCTAACCATCGTGCAGGATCATACGACGGACAAACATGATCCAGACATAGATCGTGAAATGGTTTTATCGCAGACAGTGCCAGGCCATCGTGGAGAACGGTTACAACTTCACAGCTTGGACGAGAAGACAGGCTGTGCCGGTGTTTCGTGAATTTCCCAACGAGTCGATTCATTTTCTCAATGATGACCGTGATATAAATCTTTTTGCTGAAGATTAACGTCTAATCTAGCGTCTAATCTACTAGCCGCCACGTATACAGTGGATCCCACGACAGTCTTGAGTGGTACACAAGGTAAGTCATGAGAAGCAGAGGATACAGCGCGCCTCTGGTTTAACGATGCACCGAGGCAAAGCGATCCGATGGGCTTAAACTTGAAGATCGGGATCAAGGCCTGGGCCCACCACGCCCGATCCGTCGATTTGTAAAACGACCGTTGATGTATTCCCGAACAATTAAGGTGCAATGGTACCCACCCCGCCGAACGACTCGGAGAACGCTAACAGGTTGGGCAAGGTCGAGCAAATATTAAAGTATATCAAGGTTCATCCTGCTTCGCGAAAATGCGCGCAGACTTTCAAGTGTCCGCACTCTTGCATTATATAAAAACGTATTTGCAGGACGGTTGAATGCAGAAGTGATTCGTTACGAGAAAGTATGTTCGTCCCACCCGAACCATTGGCCTGTTGGTTTCTCGCGTTTAACTGACAGTATCTGTTAATACAATCCTCTAACGGGAGATCTGGTTTTAGGCGGGCTCCTAAACCACCGACTCGCAAACGGCACACGGAAGTTCCAAGATAACACAGTACAACAGCCATCTGGACTTGTAACATTCAATAGCCGTTTCTTATAGGTTTTCGTGCGCTGAAAACGAATCCGCAAACCGTTTGTCGCCATCGCCCTCAGTTTTTGAGAAATTCGATTTTGAAAAAAAACTGCAATTTTTCGAATTTGAACATCCTTTATGCCGAAACGGTAATAGTTATTCGGTTGCTCGTTGCGTCAAATTATTCTATGAACCCTCCCGAATACAACGATATAAGTTATTATTGCATTATGAACATTTAAATATGTTTAAACAACGATCAAAGGGAAAAGGACACCCGAAATGCACCCATTTTGGCAGATATCCTTCAATTTATTTCCAAAACTAAGGGTCTGGGGGAAAATCTGACCATTCCACGCGATGCAGCAGACAGTTTTCCTTCGGAAAGCGTCAGCAGAAGTGGTAAGTCTCGTTTTGTTTTCAATACAGAAGCGAGATAGTTTGGCAAAACGCGCGGAGCCGGCAGTGGTAGTCAACGGCGCGGCGTCCGGCGCGGCGTATCCACAGCCGCTCGCGCGCGACTCTCACCGTGCTCCAATATTGTATTTGTTATTTATAAACTAATTAATAAAAAATTATTAACTATTACATAATAAACTATGTAATAAATTTTCTGTAATTTCAAACTTTGATTTTTTGGATATGCAAGGTGTCGGCGCTATGTGTGTACAGTTAGGTACATCATTTTCTAATGTATTAAAAATACCAAAGAACTGTTCGTGTGAAAGTCATACTATACGACGGGGTAAATTCATCGTCGAAGACGATTTTTTTACATTATTATTTTAAACAGATACAGGGTTATCCATTTAAGACTGGCGGCGCTCCCACGAGTACAAATGAGAACGGCAACATGTACATGACCTACACGAACCTATACTTTTAGCAACAGCCCATAGATAGCGGATGTATCGATATATGATTGCACTAGTAAGAATGCGTTTGACGCTGTTGCATATCTTGCATATCCAAAAAATCAAAGTTTGAAATTACAGAAAATTTATTACATAGTTTATTATGTAATAGTTAATAATTTTTTATTAATTAGTTTATAAATAACAAATACAATATTGGAGCACGGTGAGAGTCGCGCGCGAGCGGCTGTGGATACGCCGCGCCGGACGCCGCGCCGGACGCCGCGCCGTTGACTACCACTGCCGGCTCCGCGCGTTTTGCCAAACTATTTCGCTTCTGTATTGAAAACAAAAGGAGACTTACCACTTCTGTTGACGCTTTCCGAAGGAAAACTGTCTGCTGCATCGCGTGGAATGGTCAGATTTTCTCCCAGACCCTTAGTTTTGGAAATAAATTGAAGGATATCTGCCAAAATGGGTGCATTTCGGGTGTCCTTTTCCCTTTGATCGTTGTTTAAACATATTTAAATGTTCATAATGCAATAATAACTTATATCGTTGTATTCGGGAGGGTTCATAGAATAATTTGACGCAACGAGCAACCGAATAACTATTACTGTTTCGGCATAAAAGATGTTCATATTCGAAAATTTGCAGTTTTTTTTCAAAATCGAATTTCTCAAAAACTGAGGGTGATGGCGACAAACGGTTTGCGGATTCGTTTTCAGCGCACGAAAACCTATAAGAAACGGCTATTGAGTGTTACAAGTCCGAAAAAAAAGTCAAAATTTGTTGTACTGTGTAATTGATATAGTACCTGAGCCTAAAGCAATAAGAACAGTACGTAATCGATGATCTAAAGAAACCCACTAATATTCTATAAGTGGCTCGTGTTCGCTTCTCAATCGCCGCAGTCAATATATCATAGATATTTAAATGAGAGTCTATAAATCTGTGATCGTTGAAAAAATCTGTAACAGCTGAATGATCGATGGATCGAAAGGAGGTTTCGAAAGCAGGAGAAAAAAGTGAAGGATCAGAAAGATCAAGATCAAGATCGGTGGAATGGTAGGGTAGAGAATGAACGTGAACGCGAAGTGAACGGGAACGCGATCAGACTGTTGCGCAATTGACATTGGCAAAGTGTAGCAGTACGGGTACGGCCAAGAACTCCGTGATTTCATAAGCGCGCCGGGGGCGAGGGATCGCGTTATACTTTTGGTAAGCTGTCGCTGTGTCTTTCTCGTTTCCTAATCCAACAGCTTTGGATGTGGAACGCCACTCTTTCCCCGCGGCTACGGGCCGGGCGCGTCGTTACGTTCGCGCGCCGCCCGTCGGCTCGAAAAAGAGAAAGAGCGTTGCGAAATAAAATTCGCTGGCAAGTTCGAGACGGATTTTATAAAAGGAGCAAGAAACGATTTGTGGCGACGCGCAGTGTTGCTGGCGTGAAAAGCTTCTCCGATTTATTGCCTCCCTATAAAATTCGATACAATTCGCGAATCTTACGTCTCTGTAATTCATCAAACCCGAGCGCCATCGGTCAGCGACAAGTGGAATTCAGCAATTTATCGATTCATTAGCTCCTGCTGTAGCATACCATTCAGAAACTTAAATCAGTCTCGACGTCAGCAGCACCGGTAGCTTCTTGGGTTCCAATGTATCCGTGGGCCCAATTTTTTACATCGATTGAAATTACATCGTTATGAAAGATAAATGTACACCGAGATCAATGAACCACGTCAACGGTAATTCCATTCTTTTACGCCTGTTATAGAGTTTCCGCGTTTCAGAAAAGACTGACAATTGAGCTGCCAATAACGCGAGAATCGAAACTACAGAATCAAGATTGTGTAATTAAAATCGGGGGACGCTCGCGTACAACGGCACCAGTGCTGCGATCGTCGAAACACAGGTATTGATAAGTCCACGATTAGCAATGAACGTGAAATTCATTTGGCCGTGAGCCTCCATTCAAACGGAACCTCCCAAAAACGATAAGACTCCGACGAGACAGTCAATTACACGCGTCTATTCACTTTCATCCTGTTTCATGTACTTCTACGGGGCACGCATACTGTATAAACGTAACGGACAACACATGAATCTATATAATACAAGATTATTACTTTCATTTTACCTACAATTAAATAAGGTCAAAGAATTGGCTAAGGGCGGTAGTCGATGCGTTGCAATTAAATTACTTTCAAATACAATCCTTCTCGATGGGCAGACAGACGATCCTTCGGCACAATCGATAACCGTATCCGATACACGGGCGTTCGTGTCTATTTCTCTATGGTACAACTGTTACGTCGAGAGAGTCTAAGAAAGGTGGCTTTCGCGCGAGAGATTCTATCGAGTAACGATACAACAACTAAAGGTATGGTGAACGATACATCGTTGCTAAAACATTAAATTAAGGATAGCTGCGAAACAAGCAGGACGCTCGACTCTACGGGCGAGTGTCGCGAACAGGGACAGTTATTAGGTACAGGTCCAAAAAAACAGCCAAGATTTCGGAAGCTCCGTCTTTTATCAACACTTGCTTCGCGAGGAGGAGAAACCGCGGAGCAGCTATTAATATCGACGGAGCTTCCCAATTAAATTTAAGAAAAATGTGTCAAAGGGGTAGAATATGAACTTTACATGGACGTCGGGGACCAGAAGTTCATTTCCCTTAATTCAGATGGCTTCGCCTGAAATATGTTCGAGTAGACAACGTTAGATTTCCCAGCAGACTTGTCATCAAGCCCTACGTAGGTAAGGTTCTGCGACGATATCGATTTCTTTCGACTCAACGACCGCGACGGGGGAACTGACACGTCTACGTTGCCCTCGTCCTCTTCGTCGATTTTCGGGGCAATGATTTCTCTGGACTGCCCCAATATGCTACCCAGAATCCAACCTCCTTGGTATTTCTCCCGGTCGGGGAGAAAGGCGCCTGTGAAGTATCGATTCGAGGGCATACGACGACGAGACTTCGGCGAGCTGTCCGGGGTCCCTATGGGCGAAGTTAAGGGAGTGGCTGGCAATGATTTGCTCCCTATCTTCGGCAGAACCGCGGCCTGGTCGGCCGCGAGCGTCTTCTGGAACTTGTTGGACATTATCTGATTGGCTACGAGGACGATCGATTTCCCGCAAAGCGCTGGCTCGCTGTGAAATCCATCGTCCACCCCTTGGGACTTTGCCTTGGCGTTTCCAAGTGACAAGATCTTCGAGCCCTGCTTGGTTTCGTTGCCTGAAAGCAGATGAAAACAATGCTGAAGAATTTCCTGGATGTAGACAAAGACGTACGAAAACGCGAATGATCACTGAAGACATAGAGATAATGTGAGCCACCAGATGCGTTCAGTTCTACTAATCACAAGATCATACAGCGTCAAAATGTGCGAGGTATATAATTATTATGTACTCGTATCCGGGAATAGTACGATAAAGCTAAATATAACTCTTGACTGTAGACGACCAACATTTGAGTACAACTACTGCCTTCACCCTCCATTACTTTTCCAACTTAACTATCGAGGATATGTTCTAGAACTACGAGTGAAAATTTAATTGTTCGCTAAACATACTCAATCGCTTGAGGAAACCAATATTATCATATATCAGGAAGATCCTTGAGGAATACACCAGCGTGTATACCAACGTATTATAGATGTTAGCAACATCAATCTAATACCTCTGCTTGCTGCCGACGCTGGCACGAACGGCTGACACGGCAGGGGATGCTTGCTGAAGTCGATCTGCTGGTTCTTTTTCGAGTCGGAAAGCAGTTGTTGCTCCGACGATTGACTCGTCGACGAGGCGATATTTTGTTCGCTCAGGACCTCCTTGATGGGCCGGTACTCTTGCTCGACGGACAACTGATTCTGCGTCTTCGAATATCGTATATAGAAGAAGCTGTCGTCGTGGGACGGGGGGCTGAACGTGCTGTCGTCGAAATCAAATCTGCGCAGAACAAGAGAGAAGGATTAGAAGCGGGTAGCGAACGGCGACAGGTAGAAGACCCGATCGAAACGTCACAAGGAAATTCGATGACACGAGCCATGTGCTTAGTCCTGGCCCGTATACAGGTCACGGGCGCGTGACTCGAAAACGTCCTGACCCATATATGGCTCGGGGTACTGTGCACGCGTTAAAAATCGAAGTTCGCTGGTCGGCGGTGCCAGGTTTGTGCCATTATATTACTCGACATATGTCGCTCAGATAACTATAGACCCGCGCTTATAGATCCTCCCATTCACTGACAGATATTCCAGTTCACGGTCACCGAAAGATTCGTCAGGTCTCGGGCCTCTTACCATTCGCGGAACAGCACTCCTGCCACCATGCACGACTTCCAGATTCTAGTAATACAGCGATCCTAGTGCCAACGATGCTTTTTGGACAACATAGCGTGTTACGCGACAGAGCGACTTCGAAATTACCACGGGTGCGACCAGCTCGGTCGCTCTGCGCGACGACGTACGTCACGCGCGCGCGAACGGAAAAAAAGAGACGTTGCTCGAATAGAGCTTGTGACACACAGAGGACCGATATACGCGTGTGCCGTGGGGAACGGTAACGAATATGTACGGAGGTAGCCACGAGGGCGCATCATCCGCGGACGCTGGTGGGCTGCTCTAAGATCTAAGAATAGCGGGCACAATGCCCGTGCAACCAACTGTTCGCTCGGGTTGGCCAAATTCCGCGTGTAAATATTCTCCGCCGCTCCGAGTACGTGCTAACAGAAATCAAGTGTACACAATGAGAAATCGATAGCTTCTCAAGTGTTCGAAAGTGCTCGATACACTCGGGAGCATAACAATAAGTCGATCGATCTGCCGCTACTTGTTATTGGACTCGTAAAATTTCTGAAGACAAATCTCCGTCCCGCTCGTCGGCGATAATATTAGCGGTAAAGCATCGTCAGCCCTGAAAGTGTTTAGAAATCGAAGTCTGATGACTCAAGGAGGATCGAGCTTTTGTAAACGTTTCGAAGAAAAGAATAATATACCTATTATCGACCTTTCCTTTCATCCACTGCGGCAAAGATATTCCGCTGCCCAGCGATCTGTCTTGTCTCGTGGATCCCATTTTCACGGTTTTATCGAACTTCTCTTCTGTTTCTTAATCGACCGAAAGGTGCAGTTTACTGTGTTGCTGGCTTTTCTTTAACGAAGCGTGATTCCGAGCGTGAATTTGAAATACCGCGGGGGGGGGGGGGGATGTGCTATCGACGAAAATCGGTTTCCTCCAGAAGCCTTCAGTGGTACAAACCGTCCACTAGGAGATCAGACTGCATGTCATTCTACAAACCTGCAACAGAAAACGGTGTATTTGTTAGTATGTGCATTTGTAGTAAGGGCGGATCCAGAGGGGGGCGATAGGGGCGATCGCCCCTCCTAAGAGTAATAAAATAGAAAAATATTATGACATTGTGTATTATTCTGTATAAATATTTAATGTGTATTTAATTCTTTAGGCTATAGTATCAGATATAGATATTAAAATATAAATTACAGGCAAATTTTAAATCTTGTAAAAGAAGGTTCAAAAATGTACTTATGTACTTTTACATATTTCGCCCCCTCCAAGAAAGACTCCTGGATCCGCCTCTGATTTGTAGTGCAATATGCACGATAATTCGGAGTAATATTTTTATATTTTCGGATTATGGAGCGCCTCATATCTCCAATCCTCATTTACAATTTGAAAAGAGGGAGAGCAACCATTAGGGAAATTGCTTTATTTTTTAATTCCGTGTAATTATGTAACTGTGGAAAACTGGTTCTCGCGACTTCTAATTACAACGTCGTTAAACGCGGCGTTTCGGAGTCGTGCGCGAATTACTCGCAACGCTCGTATAAGGAACAATCTTTTAGAACACTTAAAGAATCAAAATAGACACATACTCGTTACTAGCGGATAAATATTGTCATAAATATGTCTTATCAATTAAATACTTTAGTATATCTGATTATCTGGAGCACCACAGTGGCCCCTAACATTCGATGCCTAACAATCTAACGGATTTTTCTTTCTCTGTATACTGTTGAATCCGGGTCTTGACCAGTTTTATCTGGCTTGATTGAAAAGTATTGAGTTACAGTAACAGAACTCTCTTCCGATTATTGTACAAAAGCCTGAAAAGTCGCTGTGTCTGTTCGTAATCATCGAACTACTCCAATTTCTAATAAAACGTGTCTGGAAAGATGTACACGTAAAAGGGTAATTGCCGACGCGCTTTAATCGGACATATATGTATAGTGCCTGAAGTGTATGGCTTCCGAGGGACAAATCGTAAAACGCGCCATAGGGAAAACGAACACGAATGAGGAAAAAGAAAAATCATGTTCGTATTACATATTGGCGACTCGACAAAGTACAATTCGATTTCGCGATTAACAATGGCTTTAATCAGATAGACTCTGACGGCTATCGCATCGATGGCACTTGCGACGTTTGCGCATCGCGACGCCTATGCTCGGAATAGAAATATAAACAAGGTGTTTTGCTCAACGAAATGACGCATCAACTGGTCGTGTACTTACTCGATTTTTATGGTACGCTGAATACTGTCGGGTGATTAATGGCCCCATAATTACGACACTTTTGCCAGACTTTAGAAACGGTAATCCCGTAGTTCTGAAACGACACAGCCACCCACTGTCCACAACGAATGACACAAGCGGACACAAGTATCACACAAGTACGCAACAAACGACAAGTTGTGTAAGAACGAGCAGCTTCTCGACTACTGTGCTCCCGTTTTAGGGAGAATTAGAAAGAACTAGAAGGATCTAGGGAATGTAAGAAAAACACTATGCCAGAATTCGCAGTCGCTCGTTCAAGATAGAGTAATTATTTTCAACGAATCCCTGAATTTCTTATACTCAGGTAGTTGATTGTCGGTAATAGAATATGTCGAATGTATTGGATCGCGAGTATAACGAAATCGTCAATCATATTCACAGTGTGATGAATGAGAATAAGCTGACGCGCAGATATCGATCGACCAATTAGAGTGCCTTAGTTACTTTTCACATCGCGGACTAGTGAATTCCTACTTTTCCGGCGTTCGCGCTGGTAAATACTCTTCCGGTTGTGACCGCGGTACCGAAACGTCAACGGTGAGTCCGTTGAAATCCGAATCGGTTCCAATCGAACTTAAATAAGCAGCTTCATCTTCATATTTCGTACCAGGGACGCGTCGTTTGTTCTCTTCTACGGAGATGCAAATATTTTCCATATTAAGATACAAATGAAAAATTAGAGTTTTAACTGCGATCGTTAACCTGTCTCTGTTGTTTGTATCAGAGAAAGCCACGTGACGCACACTATAGCTTGCCAAAATTTCTGATTTCGGTTATTGACGCCGGAGCATATTGAACGATCTTTTATGCGCAGGTAGCCAGCAGCGATGAAGTTCAACCGACTCGTCACCTCTTCGCGGAGGAAAAATCGAAAGAGGCACTTCACGGCGCCTTCTCACATTCGCAGAAGGCTTATGTCAGCGCCTCTCTCGAAAGAGCTTCGCCAAAAGTATAATGTTCGATCTATGCCCATTCGCAAGGATGACGAAGTCCAGGTAACGTGTCGCTTAATTTACTTTCCCGAGCTATCTCGAGCCACGATTTCGTAGAATCTCATTTTCTGAAACATGCGTCTCTTTGAAAAGGTTGTACGTGGTCACTATAAAGGGCAACAAGTAGGCAAAGTTGTTCAAGTGTACAGGAAAAAGTTCGTCATATACATCGAGAGAATACAACGTGAAAAGGCTAACACTGCCAACGTGTATGTTGGCATAGATCCATCCAAGGTAAGAAGCGATTCATTTTCTTGTTCTATAAACGCACATGTTTAGTCTTAACGAATGATGAACCAAACCATTCACATAGAAGAAGACACGGAGCTCGACGACGGCATCGAAGCTCAGGGTTTTCCTGTGTTTCGATCTGTCTGTCTCGCTCGGTCTCTTCGATGCAGAGAAATTGGCACTGACATTACCATTCTCCGCTATCGTTCCCGATATTGGATTCAGAATCCCCTTTAATTCGAATTTCTTTACTCTTAGACTGTTATCGTAAAGCTGAAGATGGACAAAGATCGCAAGAAGATTATTGACAGGCGAAGTAAAGGCAGACTTGCGGCGTTGGGCAAGGACAAGGGAAAATACACAGAAGATTCGACCGCAGCCATGGAAACTTCGTAAATTTAGACCATATTCCGTTTATGTATTTCAATAAAAATATTAACATTGGAGTCTGTATCCGATCTTTATTTATCGTTCCCCGCAATGGAAAACGGGCGTCGCTTAAACTATTTAAAATTTTAAAACAATCACTTTTTCAGTTAGAAAAGTAAAATAATATAAAGCAAAAAATTAAAACAGTGCAGATATCGATTTAAATCTAATTCTTCGAGATCGCGAGAATTCTCAAAATATACAGAAACAGATTAATTACATCCAGATAAATGTTGATAGTCGCCAATATATACTCCTCCGGAGAGAGCGTATGCATTAGTAACCGAGTGTCATAAACGATGAATATAGACATTATCACTGCTCCAGCGATGCACAGAGCGAATTCTAGCTTCGTGCTCTGGATAAATATTTGCATGAAGCCACCGAGCAGCAGGATCCAGAGTCCGATAAACAACCTGCGAATGTAAAAAGATATAGCATAGATTTTCAGAATCGCGATAAGCGTAAGAAAGCTGGAAATAAGAAGAATCTACCCGGAACTCGAGATGGATAAATCTCGTTTGCTCTGGAACGTGAAGACGGTTAGTCCTATCATAACTGTTAACGTTATGAAGAGGGCTTCGAGGACAGTAGCCACGTCGTACATCGACACTATTATCCCGATGGTGTAAGATTCTGCCAATGTCTGTTCCACAAATTCTTTATCACTTACAATCAAAATTATATATTCCAAGGACGGCTCGATTACTTACGAACGCAGTTAACAGTATCAAGTTAACTGGATGGTCTCTCCTCTTTACGAACAGAGCAACTAAAGTTCCCATAGTGACGACGAACGACAAGAGAAATGTCCAAGCACTAAAATTGCACGATACGGAAATACATTTCTCCGAGCGTTCTCTATATTAAAATTACACGAGATCGAGAAACGTCGTCTTACTTTTGTTGTACGAACAGTTTTAAGGGTTCAACTGCCATAAACGTTCCAGCTATTACTACCGTTAGTAAAAGTTGGATGCTCAACAAGCCGTACACCTTTCGGAGAAATCCTACGACACACGCGGCGGCGGAGTTTATGTTACGAGGCGACTGTATTTGACGGGTACGAAGGGACTTTTAAATTGACGGGCCATCTCCCGATGCTAGTACAGTTACCTAGTCGTATGTTGATGCTGGCATTCTGGACACTATTATTATAAGCGAAATCATTTTTAATCTCGTCCGTGTCTGTTTCTTCCTTTCCACCGCTCTCTACATCCTCCTCGATCAATTTCGTGTGATTGATAGACATGCTTGTTGGTTGGCTTGTTAACACCGCTTTGGGAATAGTACCTAAAATCGTATCTTCGATGGTCACTGATGTAGTACAATATAGGACGAATCAAGTGGAAGTGTAGCAACGATTGTCAACATTGATTATTTCTTATAGAAATTGTCAGGTTATCGCGACACGCATAACTGTGCAATTTCGCGACAAAAAAAAGCAAAGGCACTGACAAGTGACACATCGACGGCTTGGCGTTTGTTTTTTACGCTTGGTGCACTTTTGCTGTAAATTACATTTTTTGACAGTTTCACTCACGTGACAGACGACTCAGAAATCGTACGTAAAAGGAATTGTATTGCGCGAGATGAGTAAGATAAAGAAAAACGATAATTAATGTTAATCTATGATGTACAGACCAATACGTTTAAGTACGTTTATCCTGTTTCAACGGAGAAAGTTGATTTAACACATCTGCTACTTGGTTACCTCGTTCCTTAGTAGTTTAGGAGTCTTCGGCGATAATCGGTGACCGTCGACGCTCGTCGGCAGCATGCAATGCTTTTACCGTTATCTGAGGCGTGGTTTAGGCAAAGATATTAAAAGTAATTTTTATCTTGATTGTTTCTTCCCAATCAAGATACTGTTAAAAGGATTTTCGAGTTCACTTGTTTCCGTGACTCGCGTAAGTGCGGGACATTTGAAAGAAATTCAGAATGAGTAGATGAAATGTTTTTTTAATAAAATATATAATTTACAATATGTATAAACGTGCCTTATAAAATACTTGCTGCTATTATTAATGGCGCATCTTAGCTGAATAATGATTTTGCATCGCTTGTGAACCTCTTACGCTCATTGTAATTTAGTCGAATTTATTTCAGAGTCTGTGTTTCTACAATGATACCTGTACATGTATATTTTATCATAGAGTTCTTGACAGCTTTTTTTTAACCGACAGACTGTGTTTCCTGCCGTGACGTTTCTTTGTCGGGATTACATGATTTTCAATTTCGCTCGTACTTTCCGCACAACTTATCGAATTACTCGTGTGTCGATCCAATGATTTTTCGAATGACGATTTCAATATTTTCTGATGGGCTACGACCCTTGCTATTGGCTTAATATTAACTGAAATAAAAAGGAAAAGGGGTAGGTAATGCTTAAAAGTAATTGATTTCGTGTACTAAAAATTTAAAAAAAATTCTCTGGCATTGTATACCTGTTTTATACGGTTTGCGAGATTTGCCAGTACCAAAAACACAGGATACGCGATCTACGTCATTGTACGTGACTTTGTATTTCTGCTTTCCAAGCTGCAGCTTATTTTCCGTTAAAACTATTCTTTTACCCACCAGTTCACTTTGAAGCACCTGCATATTACGCAACAGTGTTAAACTCCTGTGTAATGTATTTTCGTAAGTGAACATGTTATAAGTAACATACCGTGGATGGAATGTCTAAAACAAAGATCTCGTCTTCGTCCTCTATGTCTTTATACGTAAAGGAAGGCATGGCTCTTTCGTGAACCAAGTTCTCCTCCTCTATCAATCCCTGTAACTGCAAAAGACAAAGACATATAAAAGCCGATCGAAAGATATAAACGACGAATTTGAAATTCGAAAGGAGAATTTTTGTTTGTACATTGCGTGGCCTACTGCGCCTCCCTGTATTCGTAGCTTCCACCATAGGTCCATCTTCGAAATTCTCTCCATTCAACTCCTTTCTATCTGTACTTCGATCAAGATTGGAATTCTCTATGCAACCTAAACGACTTGATTTAGAGTTGTTGTCTTCCACGCTTCCTCCTTCTGACCTACTTAGACCGCGAGGTGTTATTCCGTTCAATTCTATTCTAGGTGATTTCGACAGGTGTTTGTGCGGGCTTGTATTAATTTCTGTACGTTTTAATGGCTGCACAGATTTCTCGCTCTCCGACATTCCCTTATTTTCCCCATACATCTTAGCTGGGTATAAAGGTGTTTCCTTCCTGTGCTTTCCCATTCTACACCCATTATCATAGTTCAGTCTTTTGGGGAATCGCATCATTACAGGCTTAAAATCTACATCTTCGTCCTCATTGCTCGACGCATCGGAAGGTCGTTTGAGTAACTTATTCCTTATATTTCCTACATTAAAAGAGGTATCTTCATCTTCACTGAGGCTAGACTCGCTGTCTACAGTCAAATTTAATCTCCTCAATAGCTGCAATCGCTTTTTGGTTAACGGTGTTATACTATCTTCTATATGTTCATCCATCTCCGTAGCGTCGAGTACTTCCTCGTCGCTGAAGTGGTTCGTGCTTCTTTCTACATCTGTACAGTAATTGCTTACTGAATCGCTACACGATATTATTCTATACCTTCTCTTAACAATTTCTGTACAAGTAACTTTAGGCTGTGATCTCGGTTGTAGTACAGCGTTTTCTTGGTCGTCTCTTCTATCCGCCACAGTTCGAACTGGAGTCAACATCGTGTCTTCGGTAGCCTCTTTCTCTTCTACGTTATTCGCATTTTCAACCGGAGATGGCGTCGCGTCTTCGATACGCATTTCATCTTTTATAATATTCGCGTCTTCAACCGCAGATGATATCGCGTCTTCGATACGCATTTCATCTTTTATATTATTCGTGTCTTCAACCACAGATGGTGGCGCGTCTTCGATATACATTTCGTCTTTTATATTATTCACATTTTCGACCAGAGACGGTGTCGTCTCTTTGATATCCTCTTTACCTTCTGTATTATTTACAGTTTCAACCAGAGGTGGTGTCTTGTCTTCGGTATCGATTTTGTCCGAGTCATCCGTGTCGTCGGATGAATCGGTATCAAAAAATGACAAGCTTGGCTCCGCCGCAAAACGATTTTCATGATCCGAAACTGTAGAAGTAATCTGCGTACTTTGGTAAACTTCTTCAGCTTCAACTTTCACGCTCGTAGGGTGTGCAACTTTTCCGTCCTCTGGAAATTCTTCTTCGGTGTCCTCGTCAATACCCGAATCCTTGGGTTGCTGATTTATACAACCATCGGGCGAAGGTTGAATTTCAGGGAACTTATCTTTGTTCTCGTTAACGGATGTTTCGAGCTCTGTTTCCAAAGAAATCCCTGTACTCGTACAAGGTTCCTTAATATCCTGGGCTAGGCCTAGATTTCGATCGCTTAATACATAGTTCAAATTTTCTGTTTCGCTCTCCGCTGTTTTCTGGCTTCCAAATGATACATAGTTGTGTCTTTCCATTGCCTCGGATCCCTCGCTAATTTGGTCCGTAACAGGATTCGTTTGTCCCATCGTTTCGCTCTCGTTGCTTCGTACTTCTTGTTTTATAATAGTATTGTGCATCACCCTGCCCGAATTTGGCCTTTCGACACGCGACTTCTTAATTTCCTCCGCGATAGATGTTTCATTATTTTGCGGGGCTTCGTTCTCCTGGTCCGAACTATCCTCTGTCTCGAAAAAGTAACGCGCCGATCCCGTATCGTTAGATACATTTAACCCTTGCTGCGTACGTCTTCGAACGTTATCCCTAAGATAATAAATCGAACTGGCGCGTAAGCGTTCCTTTCCACTTGTCTTATTTAACGAAAGAGAAAGGCTCTCTTTACTTTTCTTCTTAACGACCTCCTGCCAACCCACATTCATATTCTCGTAGGATCTACTCCTTGGTTTCTTAGCTTCCGCCTTCTTAATTACATCAGGCTGAACATCATTTTTAGCTATTACATCAACCTCTTCACGAACGTGGTTTGTATTTCCTACGGACATTTGCCGCGTACAGTCTGTTATAGACATATCCGATTTATGCAAAATGCTGTAGTCTTCTTCGCTGAAGCTAACATTATCGTCAGTTTCGCTATCCTCCGACATTTGTCGAAGAATAGAGGTCTTCAGTCGAATGTACTGGCTGTACGTCTTCAAGCCACGGCACTGCTTCACCTCTGCGTTCATAGCTTTGGTCCTTTGTCGCAGTTTTCGGCATGGTACTAACTTATGTACCAACGAGAGATCTATCATCCTGCTCGCGACAGTATTCCTTACCTTTTTCCAAGTAATTCTCTCGGACTCCATCGTATACGAATATTTGTCTCGTGTACTTCTGACACCTCGGATATGATCGGCTAACCTAACTCTCTCCACAGTCCACACTCAAAGCGAATTTCTTCGCGACATTATTTCAGTTATATACGTGCCGGTGCGCCGATGTATGAAGCGAATAAATGAAAACTGATATATCTTGTTTATAATATTCGTTAAAGGTGAAGGAACGAAATAATCGTAACAGTAAACTCGCAGGCAGGTAGCCTTTAAATCATAACACGCAGAAGAAACAGGCTCGCACATGGTTCATGCGCGCCTCTGCGACTAGTACGCAACGATACAGTTTGTGGAAAAAGCATCGCATGCAATATAGTCATTTTCACCAGTGTAAACTATGGTCATCGATATTCTACTTGAGATAATTCATTCGCCGAAAAATGTCTGGTTAAATAAGTCCCGGAATATTTCCTGCCCTCTTTATTACAGAATATACGACTCCCGGGAAATTCTCCTTAGCCGCGTGAAACGCGCACTACTAATTTCGATTGATGAGATCGATCGAAGCTGTGCCGCGTGTTCGTCACACTTGTGGAATTCGAATCTGAAGTAATAAAGCGGACGAACATAAATCCGAGTTATTAATCGAGAGTAAAGCGAACCCGCTGAAATGAAAGCAGAAAATGTTCACAGTAATCGCTGGAAAGTGTAGCAGAAGCCTCCCTGAACCTAAAATTTCTTACAAACTTATTTTATACTTCCCTCCCGAAGCAGATTACACGAACAACAAAGTTCAGTGGATTTGTAACTGAAAACAGCCGAAAGGTCAACCCGTGGGAAAATATGAAAGGGATTAATTCGGAGGTATGCGATTTTTTTTTTGCGCCACTGGCAAGTGGGAGTGGTGGAAAAAAGAACGGTAGAATTACCGAACGTTTGAGATTCACGATAATGATTGATTGCCGCTGGACGTAAAGGGGAAAAAATCTCTGGTCGCAGAATTTCTGTCAACGGGACATACCTGTGCACCGGAAGTGTGTGAATGGATGGATGTAGGTACGAACAATGTTGTAAACGAAAGAAAGGCAAAGGTGGAGGGAGTGAAAGGATGGAAATAGAAGAAAAGGAGTAAAGCGACTATCAAAACATTTTGCAATTGCATCGAAATCGTGCGATGCACAGGGATCGTCCGCCGCGGTGAATATTCCCGTCGAGGATGTCGGAGAGCATACGGGAGCAGAGATACGTTCGAATGCCTGTTTTTTGAAGTTTAGTGACGATAGTGATATCGTAGTGTAGGAGAAAAAGGTGCAGGAGCGCAGAAAGAACGCCGTCCCGATGTTGCGCAGCGTAAACGGTCGATAACGAATTTTCTATGGGAATCGATCATCGATGATCAACGTGCTCGATCGCGCTGCGGAAGAAAGTCACTTGGTATTCGAATACTCGATCGGCCCATCGAGAAAAAATCGAAGGAATTCGATAATGGGCATAATCTAGGCAGGGATGGTCCGAGAGTACTTCTGGTTCGTGAAAGTGTCCGCTCAATGATAAATCGATCGGCAGGTTCGGTGAGAGTTGATGAAAAGACGACGTGAGAATGCACCAAAACAGAAGGAAGAAAAAGCGGGTGAATTACGGCGTAAGGACAGTGGAGGTGTTGCGCGGAACGAAAGGGTTCGGTTTCACGATCTCCGGACAGCAGCCTTGTATCCTGAGTTGCATCGTTCCAGGGAGTCCGGCGGAAAATGCTGGCCTACGGGCTGGCGACTATTTGGTATCTGTCAACGGCCACAATGTCAGCAAGCTGCCGCACGACGACGTCGTGCAACTGATCGGCCGGTCCAAGGGTATTCTCAGATTGCAAATAGCTGAGAACTATTATTCCGACTCGTCGGACGAGGAAGGCGTAGCAACGGTACGCTGCAAGCCCAAGTACACTCATAAACCGCGCACCAGTAACATGGGAGCGTTACAGCTGCAATGCAGAGTCGCTAAAGTTGTACGAGACCTACAGAGCGGCGCTATGTTCGACTCGACGGGCAGACTACCGAGCGAATCGCAGGACCAAGGAAGCTATTACGGTTTACATTATCGCTGGGATATGTCCAGCCCTCTTCCGCCGCCGCCGCCGCCGACCTCTCACAAAAGGGACTCGGAGAAAATAGTGCACAGGACCGTGGTCGGTTATCTTGGAACTATCGACATCCCGAATCAATTGCATCCGTCCTCCATGATGCAGGTAACGTATGCGTCTAGTAGTATCGTCGTTACGGTTGCTCTAGCGATTAAAAGACATCGCCGAATTATCTGGGCGTTATGCTGTTTCACTCCTGTTTATTCTTTCAGGTGTTGAGGAAATGCATCAAACGATTGAAAGCTGAAAAGAGAAACCCTACCACCGTGCTCTTAACTATACACGTGGCAAACATAAAGCTCACCAATTCAGAGAATCGTGTCATAGCGGAATACCCGTCTTACAGAATAATATTCTGCAACTCTTTCTCCGAACAAGACAAACAGTACTTCGGCATACTGACTAAATCTGTGAAAGACAAAGAGAATATCGTCTCGAACTCCTGCCACGTCTTCACCATCTATTACAAGCTGATCGACCACGCCGTACATTCCAGCGCGTGTAACATATTCGGATTCACGTGCACTAAAACGTCCGAACTGAACGTCTGCCAAGAGTTTCCGGACAGTTGCAACGGCCTGATCGGCGCTATACAAACTCTGTACATATCGGACTCTACTAGCACGGATACAAATTCGTATAACGAGATGCGCAGGCATCAGGACGCCGCTTCTCCGCAGCCGAGCAACTTAAGCACGTCGACTGCTCATTCGAGCAACAGCGACTCTGGAATCGGCTTTAAAGACGATTGCGCGAGCCGCTCCGATAAAAACATGGCGCACAATGCCTCCCGAAGAAGATGCTGCGCCGCTTCGGAATACAGGGTAGGTTGATTACAGGGATTATCGAGGGAGATGTCCGTACTTATGTTCGTGTACCCGTACAGGATTCTTAAATTTCGGCATGGTAGATGATATTAGAGCTCTTAATTTTTCACCCGTCGGGTACCCGTCTACCCGAAACAACTTCAAGCCATTGAATGTGGTATTGTTCGATCATTTTTGGCTAACATCAGACTATACCACAGACAAACACAGACAATACTACGTTCAATTGCTTGAAGTTATCCCGGGTAATGTCCGGGTACCCGACGGGTCAAAAAGTAAGAGCTCTAGGATGATATTACTTGTACCGGTAACTCGTTCTTTGGATTCAAATTTACAGTTTCTTTATCGAGTTAGCTTAGAGTTTGATGGTTTAAAAGGGGGAATGTTGAGAGATCAGCCCCAAAGCAGTCGCTTCAAATGAACCCGAAATGTACTTTCAGGACGCGTGCGAGCATCCGCCGAGAACGTACGGTAACGACGTCGGAAACGTTGATTTGCGATTGACGGTTCGAGCCGTGTCGAACGCGTGCTGGAACGAAACGAACGAGTCCGACGCGTGTAAGAGTAATGCGGAGCTGTCCCGCGAGAGTGTTGTCTTCAACGATTTTTGCAACGGAATGAGTGCGTGTGCGGCGACGATCGAGAATCACGAGATGCATTCCGATGTACAAAGGGGAGCGAAGAGGGGGGACTTGCCCACCTGCCCATTGCCATCTGCCTCTACGGTTAAGCAGGGGTTGGTTAGTACGTCCGTTGGTTCCCTCGCGTCCGTTTGCACCACTGCGATGCTGCACGGTATGGAGGATACCGTCGAGACATCCGACGATCCGATGACGAGATCGAAAGGATTGCTAGGATTCACGGGATTCGCGGAATCGACGGAGATCGACACGCGGGACAAATTCAGCCCAAAAGTTTTCTCCGGCATCTCCAAGTCCTTGGTTCACAGCTTCGAGGATCTGAACACCAGCATGGATTACGCTCGACCCCTTTGCCAGACCTATTCGGACAAATCGGATAACTCACGGCCGTGGGGAAGTTTACAGGAGATTCGAAATATTGGGACCTGTGCGCAGGACACTTGTCTGGTAAGGCTTTACTTTTTTTTTTTTTAACATACTCTAGATAGATACTGCGATTCCCTGCGGTAAACCATTTTACAAATAACTTAATCCTCTCGGCGCGAAGGCTTGAGTATTCGGCATATACTGTACAGAGATCGTTCGCTATAGATCAACGCCTACATTTACCGAACACCTATCAACATCCACCGTACGTATCCCTGAAAATCGCCCTACCGCTCCTAAACACTCGCCATGCCGAAAGGACCCATTATCCAAACTACGAATGTTTCCCTAATAAGACGAAGCAAAGTACAGTAAAATGGGGAAACGACAGGAAAGAATGCGCTACGTTTAAACGCGCACGCGTTCGTGCGTGCCGATAGGCGGGTAAACGAACGAGAGAGCGAAAGAGGGAGTGAAACGGTAGAGATCGCGTAGAGAGGGGCACGGTGTATGTATGAGCGAGAGAACGATCGGGTTTATGGGACGCCGGGAGGGGAGTGCTCGAGAGAGAGGAACCGAGCGAGCGGATGAGTGAATGGAAGATTGAGGTTCGCGCGAACGAGCGAGCTGCCGGCCGACCGAATAATTCGAGTACACAGAGGAGAGGGAGAGAGAGATAGAGAGAGAGAGAGAGAGAGAGAAGGAAATGAAGTGTACAGGCGGGCACGTACTCGTTAGCAGTGTGCACATGAGAGTGACATGTTGAGACACGAAATGAACGTGACGTTGTTGATCGTAAACGGTTATGACGGTGTCGATTGATGAACAGTGATCGTTGAACCGCGGGCCAGGGCAGGGGAATCCTGCCGATCGAACGTTTCGTGAGAGCTGTCGGCTGGATCGCGGCGGATCGATCAGTCGATCGGGTCGGTTCTGTTCGGTGTACGCCGTGCTCGGCTGGCCCACCGAGTCGACGGGCACCGTGCGCGGAATCACAATTGTCAACGGTGCATCGTTGCAGCTGGGCGGTGCCCTTATTATTACGTATACGGGTCAACAACGTTCGCTCGTCGGGAAACTCGTTCCGATCGGAACCTTCGCCGTGAAACAATTTTCTCCTCGCACACGGATTTTCATATCTCCTTTCGATAAATGGGACCGTGGCGCGGCTGCACGAAAGAATACGATCTTCAGTCACGACATGGACACCGTGGTGAAATCGGTACGTGGGGCGCGCGGCGGGTCGATCATTAGGGACTGCGAAAGCATCGTTTTCATGTATCATAGCTATTTATGTTCGCGGAAGTCAGTTGGTTTCTGCTTTTCAATTACCCAGATAAGCAAACGAAGCTGTCACGTTCTCATTTTTGGTATGTCATAAAGGAACGAGGAGATCGAGCCACGAATCAATTAATTAACGATCGTCAAGTCGACGCGATACGTCGGTACCGTTCCGAGAACCGACCGCCGCTTCCTCTTTCCGCACTTCTTTTGAATTCTAATGGTATTACCTCGGTAGTGTTTATCGGTTATTACTCGTTGCGACAGAATGCGTTAATCGAAGTCCCCGCCGTTGAAATAAGCACGGAAAAATGACGATCGAAAGGCGCTCGGAATTATCGCGGCGTGTGAGAATATTGTTCGTTCCCACGGTGTTTCCGCTTCTTCCATACACCGCGCTACGTAAATCTCTCTGTGTACGTGCAGGTAGGAAACGTCCGGTTTGGTACAATCGGTGAGAATCGTAAAAAGAAACGCGCGCGCTCCTTCCCTTTTGTTCCCTCTAAATGGAGGCAGTACGTTCAGCTCCCTAAACAGAAATCTCGCCCGCGGATTTTTTTCAATTTTCAGACCCATCTAGCAACGAGTTAAATGTAAAATTCGTATCGACGTGATCGCGCACGCGCTAGATCTCGCTCCCCCTTATGACTCGTTTAATCTTGATTAACGACGTTTATCAATGAGCTGTAATTTTTTAATGCTTTCCCAACGCAGCACGGTAGCACAGAATTATGCGACAAGAACACCGACTGCAAGAGTATACATGCGTGGGCCAGCGGATTCGAGAAATTGCTGGAGGACCCGAAGGGATTACAAACATTTGCGGTGAGATTTCAATCCTGTTGCCTGGATCGCCCGCTCCAACGCCTCTTTACGTGTCTGCTGTTTTATTAAAGGAATTCTTGAAGAAGGAGTTCAGCCATGAGAACACCTATTTCTGGGCTGCGTGCGAGAGATACAAGGACACTAAAGATGTCGCCATGCGGCGCAAGCTGGCTAATCAAATTTACCAACGCCATTTGTCCAACACAGCGGCTGAACCTGTGAACGTCGACAGTCACGCTGCTGGCCAGATAACTCAAGAGCTCCTTAGCGAAGCACCTGCTGATCTTTTCCTGCAGGTGAACATGCTTCTCGCAGATTGATCTTGCTATTATTAATTATTACTAGCGACACCTTTGTCAATCGACGGTGCGACGATAGCAATCCACGTACTTATTTCCAGGCTCAGAAACAGGTTTTCAATCTAATGAAGTTCGATAGTTATCCGAGGTTCCTAAGATCCGATCTGTACCGTCGTTGTATAGAAACAGGAAGTTCTGTAATTGGCGCGGAAGATTGCGATTTAAATCTTACCAGTTCGCCGAGTGTGAAATTAAAGAAGAGCCACTCGGATGCCGAAGATCGATGTAGGAAGTCTATTCTTCCTTGGAATCGAAAGAACAGGTAACAAGCAACCATTGACGCACGACAGAAATCACTCGGGAGAAGCTTAAATACGATAGATGGTGTTTAAATATGAAGACGTGTTCGCAGGTCCAAATCCAAAGACCGTGGCGAGTCTGAATACAGTAAAGTGCCCAGCAGAAGCGAAACGATATACAAGAGTTTCACTACGATGAAAAGAGAAGCAGAAGGTAATAACAATGACGACAGTATTTCTATATCTAGTAGCAGATCTTCGTTAGCGTCATGGGATTTGGCGTTGAGGCAATCGTTTCACAAACACGTGAGTATTCTCTCGCTCAATGGCTCTCCACGTAGCGATTAAGCGGAGATAGAGAAAAGTATCGTTCTCTATTAATTCTGGTAGAAGTCTCTATATCAGTTTGCCGCGATACACGTTACTTTGGTATATGCGTTGTAAACGTAGCTTGTATTTTGGCATCGCAACGATAAGAACGGGTCTACGCGTGGATCGTTGAAGCGCGGTCGATAAAGAGAAACGTAGCAAGGCGATACATAATTATTAAATGCACAATTTTACTTCGAATCTACAAAGCTGCTGTATGTGTAACTTGTAGTCTTTATCGTCCTACGAAGGACAGTCGAATGAAACGAAAGAAGTTCGCGCCAAATGTACCGGGTTGTGTCGGGTAATATTACCCGATGGATCTACTACGGTTGTGCCAACTAGCCAAACGGAGAGCATTAAAGATGTGGTTACACGCCTCCTTGATAAACGAGCTCTCCGATACTCTAACTATGACGTTCTAATACTAGCCACAGACGAGGTTTGTGTTCTCTCGTACTTATCTTAACGCATCCTTCGAAATTAATGCTCGTTACTAACAAGATTAACTGTTTCATTACATGGGGCACGCGTTATTCTTGGGACGTGCTTGTTTCCTGCGCTCTACGCATCACGACTTTCCTTCTTCCAGATACGCTTCTGCTATCTAATCAAATTGCTCGCTCGATTCGTACTTTCCTCACGCCTAACTGTAATTACTTTACGATAAGAACGGAAAAAGGAGCGGTGAAATGGTAGAAAATTTACGTGGAGGTTACATTCTAAGGCACTCGTGCATGCATTCTCGGCACAGCTTCCGTGGTCACACGCATACACACGAACATTAAGCACACCCGCCATATCGTAAACTCAGTGGAGCTTACAATTCCGTAACCAACGATTGTAAACTTCAATACCTATTCGTGACGATTTTATTACAAGCATGGTTCGAGGCATAGCCAACGGTCAATCTTTCGTATTTTTAGACGATAGAGACGAAGTATCCATCATCGGTGCTGGCTGGACAAGAAGTGGAAGTGGTTCCAACAAAGATACTGAAAGTCGATTTACCTTCGCGGCGCGTGATAACCGTGGTCGCGCATAAAGGCAGAACCCTGAGAGAAGTGCTGAAGCCGCTTCTAAATAAATATGGTTTTAGTCTGGACACGATTGTTGTGTGGGGCGAGAATCATTGTATTTGCATGGATATGCCAGCTATCGATGCTCCTGCCAGGTTGACTTTGACGAACGTAAAGAACGAAGGTAAAAAATATGTAGCCAGGGCTGAGCTTTAGAGAAACTCGGGATACTATGATAGATGCTACAAGAATAATTCTCACATGTTACAGATCCACAAAAAGAGTTGCACATGATTAAGTATCCGCACGACGTACTGCACAGTCAACCTACTCTAGACGAGATCACCAACAGGGTATTCGAAGAGCTCTTAGTGGGCAAAGGTACAAGTAAATATCAGTACAACGAAGGCTCGTGTAAGGTAATGGAAAGTGTATGTTTAAGCAGTTAGCGAAAAGAATACGTTCAAGCCTAGATCTTCCCCATTTCTCAAGTTCTTCATGCTTTTGTCTAGTCTGACGATCAACGTTCCGAAGGCTCCTCCATTCTACCAAGCAAATTCTTCCTTCGAGACTCAACGATGCATGGTAAAAAGAAGGTACGTACAGAAATCCTTTCGAAACGACCGATCGCACTGTGGAAATGAGTTCTGCGCATCAGAGCGAGAAGAAAAACGAGCTAATGCTAATTTTCCTTATGTGTAATGTTCTTATCAAAGGGAAAGTCCAAGTGTAATTTAACCGAAAAAGGTAACCCGACCGATTTTGCACCCGAAGAAACTGCCAAGTCTCACCCTCCTCTGATAGCGAAATGGCGGAACGGCGTGAAGCTGCAATTGCCAGGGAAATTTGACGGCGAAGGTGAGAGAATTTTGTTTCCTCGTTACTAGCGGCAGTTACAGCGGCAATAAAAATCACCAGCTCGACGTCATTCCGTTCGTAGATCTGTATGAAGGTTTGAAACGAGCTCAGAGATCCAGACTGGAAGACCAGAGGGGAACGGAGATAAATTTCGAGCTGCCAGATTTCTTGAAGGTAAACTGAGAATCACGTTCTCCGAGGCTCATCGGCACGTATCTTTCTGACGACACGATATTCCATCGGTGCACAATAATTTCGTGTCCTTTTTAAATATATGTTATTCTTGAACGTTTCGTTGTGTCGCGCTTCGACCCTTAAAGCTATGTAATTACTGAGCAGAACAAGGAGAATGGGAAGCCGACGGATCGCAACAAGGTTCGAAGACCTAGGATAATGCCCGCCAATTCCGAAGCGAACTCAAAGTTCTACGGCTCGATAAACGAACGGCAGAACTGCGGGCACGATCAGGACGCGACGGGTCCATCAAAGAACGGGACCGCGAACGACCGTTTCGCCGGCTCCGCCACTGGGAAGGACTCTCAGAGCACGTCTCCGGACGGCTCGTACATATTGGATACGACTTTGATAGACGGGGATCGGACGATCGTTCTGGAAAACGGCTCTCGTCCTCGAGCAAACGCTTTAGACAGTTTCGACGCACAGACATCGCCAGCCGCGAAATCACCGAAGCCTCCTCCCCTGCCGCCGAAACCGAAGAATCTTATTGCGAACGCAACGAAAACTGGGTATTTCGTGTCCTCGAAATCATTACCAAAGTCCTCCCGCGCCGTTCCCCTGAGCCCGACCGAGTCCAGTAGGAAGAATATTTTTTAACACGCCGGAGGATTATACGATTTGTCGCAATAGTTGGTACAATTTCTACAAACTGTATTTATCTACGCGTGTTTCTGGTATTTGAGATACGAAACGCGTTACAAGACGAGAGGAATATTTTTATACCTAGCTGCGCATGTTTTTACGGCGAAACTGTGAATCGTGGTAAATGTAGACTGTTTAGTAGCACGTGTGTGTATTTACTGCAGTTCGCAGTTCTAGTATAGTAATGGAATTCGCATGCGCGATGTGCAGCGGCGTGAGACGAGTTTCTAATGAATAATATCCGACGCATGCTAAGACTACAGTTCCGCGTTATCGTGCGTTTTCTGATAATGACGTAGAAACTGAGATTTCGTAGATGCCTTCGATTCAACTACATTCAACGTACTGCGTATTTATACGGCAATCGTTGTAGTCAATAAATATTTATGATCTTTTTACAGTACAGCTGTTACTCTCCTGGTTATACAGGACATATATTTTATTGTAATTTATAGTCGATGAATGTTGTTACACGCGAACGATGAAAAGAATATTTGAGATTTTATGCGAAATAAATAAATTATATAAACTTTGTTTTACAACTAAGTTCTTCTACATTTATTCTACGTTTAAAAATAATAAAGATGACAATGGGGATTATTTATTTATCTGGGTACAGTGTAGCTTATTGCGTATGCTGCTACGCGACAAGATTGTTAATTTATTGCTTTTTAACGTAAATTAAAAAACTTCATTTTACGTATCACCACAGACCAGGTATAGGATAGACTTATCGTCCAATGTAATTTTGTGTCGCACGCTGGGGGGGCTCGTCGATGACGAAATGTAGTAGCCATCTACCGGTGATGTCTGGGAACTAATGTTTCCGTTCGAAATATGGAAGTTTGTTAGAACTTGTTTATTTTTGGGTTTTCACGAATTCTGAATATGCACACGTATGATAAGGCCACTAAAAGTAATTACGCAACAAGTTTTGGCAGCATTATTGTCCACTAACTACGTTTAAAAGTGTTTTAAAAATTTGCTCAGGTTATGGTCACACAAATATTAGCGACACGTAGCGGTGAAAGGTGCGAACTAAAATGGGTTTTAAAGCCTGGCACTGGCGCGTTTAAAGGCCCATTTTTGCAAGTCTTTAAATCGCAATTTTTAGCAATAAATAAACAGTTTCCCTACTAAATATTATTACACAGTGGTTGGCAGGGACTCTACGAAGAGGTCTAAGTATATCAGATTACAAATAAAGAAATAAATAATTGAGGTATTTCTATTCTGGCACCACGACTTTGAGAGTGAGTTGAATTCTCTCTGCCAAATTCAAAATTAAATATTTTGCTAAATAGTGTTTGTACTATAGATACTGAAACTCAGAGTATAGACACTTGTAACTTTCCCGGATGAATTTTGTAACGATTGCATCTCTATTTAATTAGTTACAAGCAATTATTGAACACCGTGAAAAATGAAAGAATCGACGTCAAAACACGCCAATGCCAGGTTTCTGTAATGACTCATTTGCTCTTCAAGGCTGGCAACTGGGCGTCTTTTAACGCTCAGTTTAGTTCATACGTTTCACCGCTACGCGCCGCTAGCATTTTTGCCCACGATTTGAATAAATTTTCAGAAGGCTTTTTTAAGCAATAAATAAACAATTTTGATGATGAAAATGGTTACATGATATCCTAGCAGAGCCTCTAGAAGGACTCATAGGACCTCAGATTATAAATAAACAAATAGATAAACAAATTTATACATTCTTGCCTATGACATGATTTATTGGTCTATTACACCATCACGGAAAATTAATAAATTATCAAGTAAATAATAATTATAAAAATAATTATAAAAATATATAAATATAATATTTCACCTAATATTAAAATAATAATTAATGCCTACTGTCACTGCAAAAAATAATCACTACACAATCCCAAAACAAAAAAACCCAATCCTACCCTCTTTTAAATAAACAAAAAAACAAAAAGAATCTTATAGTACCAAGAAATAATCAAAGCTACCTCCACGTATCTCTTTAAAAGAAACAGGATTACCAGGAATGAAAAAATATTTTTCACATCAATTCACAAGACGGCTATCGGCGTACTCCTCCGCCAACATCCTCCAACTGGCGATCGTAAAGTACAGTTGGTTCCGTGCCGCGTTAAAATAATATTCGCGTTTAAAGCGGCATAACTAACGGCGCTCTGTCACGAGATCAAAACTCGGCTGGGAGACGCGAACGCGACGGAGATGCAGCGCGCGAGCCGCGGCGAGCTGCACAAGGGAGAAACGCGAGCGGCGCGCGGGCCTTACTATTTCAAGCGAGATCAAACGAGCCAGATTCACGTGGCCATCGGCATTTCTGCCGCATCAAGAGTCGAAAAAGAACGGCTTATTATTCACGAGATGATGGGCCGTCGCCTGATTTCCATTTGCCGCGCCTTCCCTCTTTGAGAAGCCACGGTGCAACCAATCTTACGTTACTTCCTACTGTACATTTTTCATTAAATCTTCTTTAATTCGTCCCAACAGACACGCGCGGTGTCAAAATACCTACTCGAGTATTTTACAAAATATTAAACGAAAGGAGGAAATAGACAGACAAAATATTGGTCTAGGAATCGTTTGAAAATCTATTATTTCTGTATGAATATTTCTCTGCATCTAGTAGCAAGAAATAGGATTCATAACGAAACGACGATGAGCTGCCTGGCAACAAGTGGATTTGAACCGATGCACTTGGCTGCGCATTGCGATGCACTATTGCGGAAGAACAATTAACGAGTTCATTTAACCTGGATGCGGTGTTCTGCGGCTCTATTAGCTGACTTAGCTTCCTCAGGGACTCGAGGAATCCCCGTTTCCCGAGTTATACGAACGGTAAGCCGCACGTGTTTCGCTTGGTTTTTTTAACCCCGGCATTCCTCCGTTTCTTCTAGGGAGTCGTGAGCGCGACGAAACGATTTTGCGCTGCTCGCCACTCTAGCTCTCGCGGTTCTGGAGTAATTGGGGACCTTGCAGCAACAGGGGTGCAGCTCCATTTTTTACAGTTTTTCAGTTATATGCGTAAAAAGAATTCTACATCTTTTGGCGTACGTTTCATGCAAATCCGATAACAAATGAGCGACTTATTGCAAATAAATAAAAATATAAATATTAATATTAATAATATTTAATAGTAATATAATAATATAATTTAATAATAATATTTAATAATATTAATACCTCAGTGATAATTGAGTGTCTATCAGTGATACTCGAACCAAAAGTTCAAGATTGTTTATGAAAGCGTAATTTTTATGAAAATTGTAGCAAAAGCTCCTACGAAGCTATCACAATTTGGGAATAATATTAAGTTTCGGAGTGCAATTGAATTAGCATTGAAGGAAATTTCAAGAGTACAAATAGAAAGTCACAGTGGTTTCGTTAAACAAAAATAGGGACACCTAAATTGTGATCCCAACTGCAGATAGAATTCGAAAACTATAAACGAAGAAACTCGCAGTGAATTAAAAGGGTCAAGCATAAACTAGGCCCACAGTTTCTTTAGATCCTTGTTCATGAAAGAAAAACGATAAAATCTTCGCCTCATTTGTGCAACTTTGTCAGCAATTAAGGTGACAAATTCCCCAGTGTTAAGAAGATCAGCAATTATAGGCGGCGTTCGAAAATTCTGCTACAAAAGCGGCTCGCGTTTCATCTTTCCACCCTTTCGCCGGCATTCCTTCGCTTCTTCTCGAGGCAAAAGGACGGTTTTGCCGCCATCGACGACCGATCCTTCGTAATTTTAGCGCAATCGTGGATGTACGAGCGGCGCCGTATAAGCGAGAAACGATCATCACCCGAGCTAGGGGGAAAAAAAGAAGTTCCAGGGGAGTCGCGCGGCGCAACTCTGCTCGTCGCGATTCGAGAGATAGTTCTTGGGTTCTTGCGTTTGAAATGCTGCGAATGCCCGAGACGCTCTCAGAGGAATTGAGTAAATGTTATTTACTCGGAACCGCGATATTTTGCTACGCCCAGCTGGCCAAAGAAAACACCAAGGCAGAATGGGGAATCGCGAAGAAGAAACTTGGACACATTTTTGCTGCTGTCAGAATTTCAGTATCCGTAACGAAGTTGGCATAGTTTTCCCTTTCTTTTTTAAATTGAAACAATGTTTCGTTCCTCATTTTGAGATTGTAAAGGTGGAAGTAGAAGTGAAGTACTTTGAAGTGACTGTAGGTGTACCAAAGAATAGTGAGATTTCTAAGAAATATTTTTTCCGAGAATTTGGTAACTCAAGCATCCTGCAACTTTCTGTTAATGACGTCCACACTGTCCAAAAAGACCTCACTATTATTAGGACCGGCCTTCTCTATAAAGGTGCCCGGGTGCAAGATATATTTTAGGGCTACAAACAATTTTATGAATGAGGGAATTTTCGGAAACTAAGTATTTCATTGCCTTTTCGCATAGAATTTTAATTACTCAAGTAGAGGTACAGAGATGTTTCAGGAGATTTAGACTTTCCGTTGCGCCTGTACACGGAGAATCGTGGGAAATCCTCGAGAATAATCGAGAACAGTTGTGAAACGAACGGGGTCGACTTTCGAAAGCGATCGATGCAGCGACCCTGCCGATCGCCACCCGTTATCCTAGATAAAGTTTCCAGGAATCTGGTGAAACCAGCAGCAGGAAGTAAAAAGGCTAGGAGAAACCCGCGAATCAAAATGCATGAGCTTCCTACTCGAATGGATTCCGAGCAGTACTAGGACTGTATTGAAAGAAGAAAACGTGTTAGTCGAGGCGCAAGAACGAAACCAGCCTTGCAAATCGCAACGGTGGAGCACAGTGAGTGGACAAAAATGTTAAGGAACTCGAGCGACACGCAGAAGAAAGCACGAACAAAACTGCACCGTATCTATCAGAATAATGCTTTATCAAAACAAGCATTTTGAAGCTAACAAAAATAATACCATCATTGCCATGAAAAGTGAAACAGTATTTCCTTCATCCCTGATCAGTGGCGCATCCCAGAGGGGGGCAATGGGCCCTGGCACCCCCGAGGAAAAAGGAAAAAAAAGATTAATGTAACCACAAATGAAGTAATTCAAGAGCTTTGTAAAAAGAAAAGAAAACTCGATTTCATTCTTTAAATAAATTCTTACAATCACCCAATGAATTTTATGGAATTTCTATTAAAAATATTTCTATCCGTTCAACTCGACTCCCCCAAAATTAAATCTTGAGTGCGCCACTGTCCCTGATAAACTTCACCAGACGTAGGAGCAGCTTTTAAAAATGAGAGCCTCTATATCAATTTAGTCACGTACTTCGCAAAAAATTCAGCAACGTTCTGCCACTGAAGATATCCAAGCTCGCACAGAGTTGCAGGAAGATTGCACCAACGCAGAGGAACTGGAACCGCCACGGAGGCATCGGGGTCTTGGTGCACTTCATTGTCGAATGAATGCACGTCGAGGGAACCTGGTCTTACACGCGTTGCACGCGTCAAGAGGCACGTTCTTAGGCGTTTCTACTCGAAGAAAAAAGAAAGAGAAGGAAGAGGAACTCGGAGCGCTGAATAAGAAGGCACGAGCGAAGACGACAGACGCGTCAACACGCGTGTGGCGCCGCTACCCTCTCGCGCTCCTCCCAAAAGAGGATGAAAGTCTACACTCGACGGCTTTGGAACAATGCCCGCTTAGCCAGATATCGAGTGGACCCTCTTTCGATCTGGAAGTAGTATCGTTCCACGGTGGATGAACGATCTTCGAGTTCCGCCTCGGTGAAGTGGCCCTCACCGAGCAACTTCCTCGAGCGCCGATGCGCATTCCTCAGGGTGCCGACACTGCCGACAGCCGCGCGAAGTTTCCTCTTCGGGGGAAATAAACGAGCCGAGTTCAGCGCGCCAGAGATTCCTCCTGTTTTTGCTTTTTTCGAATTCATTCGGTCCTTTAGAGTTTTAGAGAGACACACTTTCGAGGTTCCCTGTGAAAGCAGCTTTTCGAGAGGGATTTTCAGGAATAGTTGAGGGGTGGGTTGAAAGAATTTTCTAGGATTTCCCTAGGAGTTTACTAACAGTCAATCACTTTTTAACCCTTTCAAAGTTGAACGACTCTAGAAGTCACTGAACGCAATACAAACCTACCCTCTAAAAGGAAATCCATCTAACGCATACTAAAACCAATTCCATTCAACTATTTCCACTAATTTCGAGCACAAAACAAACTATAGGTAAATCCGGGAGACGCGGTCGGGCCCGAGTCTATACGTAAAAATGCATTAAAGTGCAGACCAACTACTTCTCTAGAAGCCAAACCGTTGAATGAATAGCGTTATTTCGCATCCTTCTGTGTTTTTCTGGATTTATAGGCTATAAAAGGTAAATTGATGTTACATTTAACGTCTTTTGTCAAACAGCAGTTGTACGGAATCGTATTTAAAATATACTTCTAAGTTTATTTTCCTTTAATGTTTGGAATAATAAGATAGTAGAGATATTGGGGGACAATGCAGCCAAAGTATTTGGCCATATTAACTCTTCCTCTCAAAGCTAAGGAGAAGACCATGTCTCGCTGCAGAAAGGTGAGGTGGTCGAGTTATGATTATTTTATTATTTTTGTTTATTTTTTTATTTTTTATTATTATTTTATTATTATTTTTATATATTCAGTTTATTTATTCACTTTTGTATTCATTTGCCTCGCTAATCGCCAGTAGGTAATTCACTTTTTCTTTGATGTGTTCTTTACTTGTTTAGCGTAAACAAATTAAATATCAATGAATCCGTAGTTGTATTCACGCATAAACAATTTTGCTTTATCCTTTCTTAATTTTCCATGAATAATTATGTGAGTGGTCTCTGCCAACGACGAAAACCATTTCTCCCGGCACCTCGGGGGAGGTGGTCAGATGTCATGACTTTAGTTTTCAACCCGATTTACAGTAAATATTGTTTTAAAGCAAATGTCGACCAGTTTTTCTGAATCGGCATAAAATTCTGAACATATTAGGTTTGTTCTGATAAAATAAGTAATATCTATATTAGTTTTAATAGCCATTTTATATTAGGTCGACCGCGTCTCCCGGATTTACCCTAAGTATACATACACATTAAAGAGTGAATTCCTAAAACAAGGCTTCCACTGTGCAAGCCCCAAGATATCCCTCTATCAAAGATCTCCAAGCTTACTCTACTCTCCTCGCCAATTAAACTTCCGAAATTCTCCACGGGGGACAGCTTGTGTTCCGCGTTCCCGCTCGTTATAGCAGCGTCACTCGTGAAATCGCGAGGATCGTTAGTCGAATTTTCATCGGTCGTTCACCGACGCCGATGCAGCTTCTCATTAGGGACGTTTGTCAGTCACCTCCCGAGGCCCCCGTCCCCCTTTCTCCGCCTCATTTTCCACAGACTATTCCTGCATGCTCATTACGTTTCCGTCGCGGTCGCCGAGCTAAAAGGGGCAGAACGCTCGGACAAGAACGGCGACTCGCGGTGCACGACGACCCTGGGAACCGTGTTTGTTTGCCCTCGAGGGAAATGGCCAGCGGTGTCGGGTGGGTAACGAGGACAAAGGAGATTAAGGGGAAAAAGAAGTAGCTGCAGGAGATGTTAATTAGTCGATGTTCCGGGCGACTGGAACATCAGCTCCTTGCACCCAGCAAGAATAATTGGATGTACGTGGGCTATCTTTGATGTTTCAGCGGTTTCAGTGTGGCTGTGTTGCTTTGAATGCCTCCTGTGGATTGTTCCCTTTGAGCGTTCTCGCTTCTGGCTTCTAGGGAACGTTGTTTTTAAGGAGCAAGGGAATATCGTGATGGTAGTGGAGGAATTCTGGTAATGAACTTGGAAATATTTTTTATTGCGATTTTAAACATCGCTTATGGGCTTCAATGAGTGGTTTCATATCTATATAGGGTAAATCCGGGAGACGCGGTCGACCTAATATAAAATGGCTATTAAAACTAATATAGATATTACATATTTTATCAGAACAAACCTAATATGTTCAGAATTTTATGCCGATTCAGAAAAACTGGTCGATATTTGCATTAAGACAATATTTACTGTAAATCGGGTTGAAAACTGAAGTCATGACATCTGACCACCTCTCCCGAGGTGCCGGGAGAAATGGTTTTCGTCGTTGGCAGAGACCACTCACATAATTATTCATGGAAAATTAACAAAGGATAAAGCAAAATTATTTATGAGTGAATACAACTACGGATTCATTGATATTTAATTTGTTTACGCTAAACAAGTAAAGAACACATCAAAGAAAAAGTGAATTACCTACTGGCGATTAGCAAGGCAAATGAATACAAAAGTGAATAAATAATCTAAATAAACAAAAATAATAATAAAATAAAAATAAAAAATAAAAAAATAAACAAAAATAATATAAAAATCATAACTCGACCATCTCACCTTTCTGCAACGAGACATGGTCTTCTCGTTAGCTTTGAGAGGAAGAGTTAATATGGCCAAATACTTTGGCTGCATTGTCCCCCAATATCTCTACTATCTTATTATTCCAAACATTAAAGGAAAATAAACTTAGAAGTATATTTTAAATTCGATTCTGTACAACCGCTGTTTGACAAAAGAGGTTAAATGTAACATCAATTTACGTTTTATACCCTATAAATCCAGATAAACACAGAAGGAAGCGAAATAACGCTATTCATTCAACTATTTGGCTTCTAGAGAAGTAATTGGTCTGCACTTTAATGCATTTTTACGTATAGACTCTGAAATATAGCGACACGACCAACTCTCCGGCCCGACCGCGTCTCCCGGATTTACCCTAACCAATAATAGGTAATAATAATGACAAAAATAATTGTAGATACATGCACTTATTATGGAAATAGAAATTAAGAAGTAAAATAAGGAAATTTGAATTCACCTAAAACGCCGATGACAAGAGGCACGTGTGCTGGTGGCGTCACGGGTGGGAAAAAGTTGCAGTCATCTTCCCCATTAAGATTCATGCCGCTTTGAAACGCACGCGCCACCCTCCTGGCTAATAAAAAGTATAGAGATACGGGTTTTCGAAGTCGCTAGGCTATATTTAAACCACGGGGCACATTGCCGAAGGGTGGATCCTTCCCTTCGCTATTTTCTCCACATTTTTCTTCGCCCTATTCTCCGCGACCTTCCAGATCAAAATTACTCTACTTCCGGTTTGAGCTCCACGCAAATACATTTCTTTCAATTCAACGAACCAGCCTAAGGAACTACTCTGCTAATATTATAGTAAAGAAGCTTTCTGAACTAACAGGGGAACTAAATGTTTGATCCTTCGAAGCCTTCTGCAGCCACCAAAGAAACCAGCAGTTCAATTATTAAAAAAATTACTCCACTTGTTACACGTCTCATCATGGTGACTCTTGAGCCGTTAAATACGAGAGAGAAGCATCTGTTACACGGATTGAAATGATTTTCGATTAATAAGTTCCAGCTATTTCGGTGGCCGTAAAAAGTCGCCGACAGGGGCCCACGCAAGGGGAAGAAGAAACACCGATTTCATGGAGCCGGACGAGGAACAGGCCCTTTCCTGGAACTCATGACCGTCTAAATTCAAACCTGAAGGGCAGACGGGACAAGGTCTCCAACAGACAAACCGTCTGCCCAGCCAGCTTCGCGACATTAACGCCATTTCCTTTTTTCAGCAGGGTGAAATAGAGGGACGAAGAAGAGGCGTCGCGATGCGTCGACCTTTAAACCCTTTTAGCCCTCATAACAGTGCTAACCCTTTCAGCTGTTTACGAGCCAAGGACAGTTTCAACAAATGCATCCTTCTCAATTTATTCTCCTATCAATTTGCAGCATGTAGCGATTCGGTACTTTTCGATTACATTTTATAGTCACACGCACGCGACTCGTCCTTCAGCTTCGCCTTGCTTTATTTTTTTGCCGAGGATTTCCGCGCCAGAGCCGAAGGACGAGTGTAATTTAACCAGTATATTCGAACGATGAAATGAGGTAAAAAGTATCTGGAGAGAGAGAGAGACGAGCTGCTTCGCGATAGAAATGGCAAAACACCGTGAGATCGACGGGATGTTGTAAGTTTACTCCATGGGGGATGAAATTATCGCGCGAAATTACGATGGTTTCGAATCAGGGAAAAATCGCGAGCAAGCGAGATCGAGCCTCGTTCACGGATACATTGATGCGTCTGGTTATTAGAGATGTGCAGCGCGAGGTATATTTTACACGGCGCCGGGGTTGCTCGGATGGACGTCTTTAGATCGGGATTAACGAGCGCGATAAAGAAATTGTACGAGATAATTTTCTGTGCGCGGGAATAATTTGTAAATGAGAAGGTGATATAAAGGAAATTAATGAACCATTTTCATGTTATAAATTCTATTACCAAATACATCAGAGGTTCATCTGAATTCTGACTTATTAGTTATTAGGTATTAGTTTGGTAACTACTTCAACTGGAAATTGTGGTATCCTTTTACACAGGATGTCTCAAAATCACAAGATAGATCGAGGCATGTAAATTCCTGGCGGCAAAAAGAAATGGAAAAATCGCTCACCATTTTGCAGGCAGAGGTCTCCGAGATACAGGCAGTCGAAGCTTAAGGGTCCGCAACTTCCGGTACACGCTGTTCGAATGGCAGTGGCACGTGCACTCACTCGCGAGAAACAGTAACAGATGTACATCTAGCTTGTGACGATGTACCGTGCGCCAAAGCTGCACGCTCGCGTCATTTTCTCGATTCTAATAAAAGCAGTCAAATGAGATACCCTCAACTTTGACTTTCAACCCCTTCGATTATTCAAGTTTCACTCGTTCCAATCATATTTAAACGCCCACGTAAGACGGAAATCTGATTTAAATGCTGTATATCGATAAGAGATGATTTCATTTGCCCTGAATTGGTTTAAAATTCATAAGAAAAGTAACTATTTAAAGGCAGATCGTTGATCACAAGCTCTGATCGTTACCCGATTCGACAGACTTAATAAAAATTAATTTCGCTTCACTATCGCGTCCCTAAAGCGACGAATTGTTATCTCTCCCGTGACCGAAGCAATAAAATTCCGAGTACGTAGGTGCGCAAAAACTGTGGGGTAGGTCGCGTAGAATGGTGGGGCGAGGCCTGTCGATGGCAGGTAGCAGGCTGACGCTTTAATTACCTACGTATGAGCAATGTTTCCGGCGAAGTAGATAAACACACCCAGTTTTTGTGGAAGCTTTCCCACTAGGTACCTATGGAAATAAAACACGCAGCACGAAAATACGTATAACTTAAAGACGAGGATCTACGTTTATACGATCTCTTTTTACTGTTTTCACATGCTCGACTCGTTGTTAATGTCACAGTACTGGCAATATTTATTGCACCTTCAAAATCATTTAAGTTGAGCTACACATATTTGCACTAATGCTTGCAATAAGAGAGGTATAACTGATAACGTGTTTAATATTACAGTTTACAGAGTGACGCAATAAATATTTCCAGTAATGCCTGCGCATTGATAACGACGCACACTGTGTCAACAAACTTGACTAATCTTATCCTACTATTACTACATTCCTCGATAAAACCCACTTCAAGATTGCTGAAAATTCTAAGAATGGCACAATTAACGGCGCCTCTACTACATCCTATAACACGTGCACTCGCACAGATTCTTTCTGCCAGAAGAAATCGATAAGCTCTAAGAAGCCCTTAATTAATGAATTCGCCCAGTGGAAACAGAAACACCGAACTGTGTTTAAGGCAGGATACCACCTTTGACTGCGATTTTGGAGGTGTTTTTCATGAATTTTTTTTGCATACAAAGAATGCGCAGAAACAAAATCGGTTTCAGTCATTCATTAATGTAACTTTAATCTGTAATTACACATTTTTTTAAGGTGGCGCCAAAATACACTCCTTTGGAGGAACACCGTTAGACGGCGTGTCAAATTCCGCTTTGTACGTGGCTCTTAGAAAAAAAACCAAAGAATGTTCCTATTAACAACAATATTTTTCCATGATGTACGTAGGGATTTTACGAAATTTCGATTTTTAAGAAAATGGCGGCCATTTGAACAATAAAGGTCAATTTTTTAGGGTAAAAAAGTTTAAAGAAGTTTATAAAATTGCGCACCAAAAGAAAAATAACAACGCTACAGCAAAAGTCCTACGTACATCGTTAGATTACACCACGGGGAAGAATTGTGCAAAGTTTCAAGTCAATCGGATGAAAATTATAGGAGTAATCTGACACGCCGATTTGGAAAACATCGTTTCGAGAAAAACGCGTTTAAAGTTTTATATAGATTTATATATCTGTTCCAATCCGGTTTGTACACAAGAAAAAGGTTCCGGCCACCTTTCTAATGAATGAATTTCGATTCTATACACTTGAAAGAGTCCTTTGAGAACAAAAAATTTTCAATTTTTTTTAAGTGCGAAGGTGGTATCCTGCCTTAATAAACCACCAAACCAACAAAACCACAGAATGCACCTCACCATAAACAACAATTACCAGTACGTGTCCATCAGAAAAGACCGAGGAGAAACCAAAAAGAGCCCTTTTCCCTTCTCAAAGCCAGGTGATAACCGCGTTAATGGACGAAATCACGAATCAGAATAGCATAATGCGCCAATAACGGACAGAAGTATCCAGCGCGATCGGGGCTGGCTAATCGTTGAACAAAGACGACGCCACGAAACCAACCCTCTTTAGCTGGCAGCGAAAAAGGAAGCCCAGGAGCCGAGCATCGCCGTCGTGCAGCCTGATCCTGGGAACGGCGCGGCGGCGCGGCTGATGGAATTATAGGCGCGATAAAAACAGCTCGGCGGCTCGTAAAGAATAGCAATAACAGATGAAACATTGAGGGAGCAGCGTCGTGAAATCGTCGATCGCGGACGTGTACCAACATAAGTTAATCGGCGTATTTACGGGAGGCTGTAGGCCGGCGACAGGAAAAATCCGCTGGGAGAGGCGCGGGATGGAAAGCGGGGAAAAGAACGTGGAACGATTCCCGTAAAGATATCGGCGCAGCACGAGGGATCGTTTCATTACGCGCGCAATAAAGTTGCTCGGCGGCCGCGCCGGCGCGAGAAAGGAAAAATGCCCGCCGCGCGTTCGGGAAAGGGCCCGGGGGATTATTAACGAGGCGATGCCACGGAGGACGCGCGAATGGCTCCGGTGCCCCGAGACGCGTGTCATCGGGCGCGAAATGCAAATGCGGATCGATAGCGAAACGCGGCCAGGCGGGTTCCGCGCGCGGCGGGCAGGTGTGTCGCGCGACAGGGTGAGAAGGATCGCCGGGGATAAAAAGCAGGGAAAAAGGAGAGAAAAAGCGAGGAACGGGCTGCGAACGCGTGTACGCGCGCCACCTTCCGCACAGCACGCGTGCAAGGGAACACGTGCTCGACGGTGATATACGCGGACGCGGATTAAGCGGCGACCTCGCGCGGGCCCACGGCCGCGAGTGTGGGTGCGATTTTGCTGGGGAGCTGAGGCTGATGAGGGGGTTGCCCTTAAGGGGGTATAGGACTATTGAAATCTCGAAAAATCGATTTTTTTTATCATTATTAATTCTGAAAGTGCCATGCTTTGTGAACATTTACAACAACGTATCGTGAGGAAATTCGAATAATTACGGAAATTATAGCGCTGAACGTAATTGAGTGCACCGTCGAGTAACGGCCTCGCAGAGCGGTATTGGCGTATGGGACTTAACTTTGAAGCCGTTTATCTAGAAACAACATTTTCAAACACGGTGTACATCATAACTCTTGAACCAATTAATATTTTCACTTAAAATTTTAACTGGAGCTGTAGAATTCCTTTCCTTATCGTGTGGAATTTCCGCATTAACATTGGATGTTTGTAAACACATTTTATAACTCATTAAAGACGATTTTTTTCCCATAAAAATGTGGAAAAAACTTAATTCGTGTGTAACTTTTACAATGTTTGTTTAAATTCGCCACCAAAGTTCCACGCGATATGTATTAGTGCAGAAACTAATCATCCCAAAGCATTTTGCTTTTAGATGATTCGTTCACCTGGGACTATGTACACCAATTACAGCTGCGCGCTACGCGGGACCATCTTTAGCGTCAAATAACTTGAATAATTTTTAACAATTTTTTTATTTTACATTACTCGTTAATGCGTACATAAAAAACTGTGAAAAGTGCCAGTACGGCGATTATTTGAGCGCGCGCCAAACGAAATATCTAGGTGCGTAAAAACACTGACTCTACACTCGCGTCGACACTACTAACACGCACAGCCATCTCATGTTTTTAAATACAAAAGCACTGCACGTTTTTAAATATCCCTAAGCAGTGGAGACCCATAATAGGACCCGAGAAGTCTTCTAGCTACTGGGTGAATTGCAGGAGAATCTTGTTAAGCGACCTCCCACATGGTCCAGTAATCGGTGAAATTAATCCAGGAATCGAGATATCACGAAATACTATGCACTCGCGTTCACTGATTGTGAGATCCGATCACTGTCGCTGGTAAAGTTAAATTGACAAGTTACATCGCTCGGCGATGGTGCGACTTTGCTAGAGGTTGTTGCCGTTGTGGTGAATTTGAAATTTGTCAAGGCTGGAAATAATTTTATCTGGCAACGCTGATTGCAGAATTTGCTGTTTTCGCAACTGCAGCTATGCACCCCACGCATTCTAGGTACACGTGTCTCAGCAGGGTGTGTGTTCGAACCCTCGGATGGATACGTGTAGTTTCAGGGCCCGATCCAGCTCTTTCGCCGCTCTGGACAAAAGTGATTTTTGCCACCCTTTATATTTAATTATAAATAATTATTTTAAAATATAATTTTCGGCGGTGAGTGAAATTTAATAACAAAAGCCTTCTGTTTTATACAGAAATTTAATATTCAGAAATTACCAATTCACCAATTTTGCCGCTACGGGCAGTTTGCAACTCTTCTACGATGTAGTATTTCAAGGGAATATCTGGGGGTGAAGGAGGTGTATGAAACAGTAGCTTCTTTCCACTGAAAATTTTTTACTTAGTGCTATGTACATAATTTTGACTCCTACTTTAGAAGATTCTTGCTTCTTTTAAATACATTCTCCAGTGTAACTCTGCCAGGTGTGACTACTATGAACTCTTTCCCTAATCTCCTAGCTTTGTCTGTCACAATTTCTTTACGGCTCATCTGTGGCTAACCACCCTCTATTTCTAATACAATAATGATTCTAATTCATCCACAACCGCGGTTACAGTCTATCTATATGGAGCAGTTGTTTCATACGATTTACGAATATTTGAATGGCGACCAGCGAGAATCGAATTTATGGCTAGTTTTTCGACCGCGGACCATTCGACAAGCACCTTCGGCCACGTGCATACTCGCGTGCACGTATGTAAACGGGGCCCATGATTTACGGGACAGCGGATTTAGACCAGTGGCAGCGTTCGGTCGCTGCGATCTTAGGTACGAAGCTCGTGGTGTTCTTTAAATAAAACGCTACGAGGCTTTCAGTATCAGCTGCCACCGGGTATCGAGGCTCACTCGAATATCGGTATTCGCGGGCCTTCGTTGCAGAGACACTTACCCTCCCGTTAAAAGACCATTTTATTCCCGTCTGTACGGTGCGTTAAAATAAGCCAGCGTCTCTTCTTCAACCCTCTGAATATCTGATGCAAATTGCTACCGATATCACAAAAAGAGATCGATATATCGAAAGATTCATCCCGAAGTAACCGGACTTATCAATTTTAGACTCATTTTCCATTAATAGTCATGTTTACTTCCACTATTGGAAGTACTCGTCTATTTGATTGCATTTTAACTGCTCGACCACATATTTCGTGTAACAGCAGATTGGAGCTCGTGTAATACAATGTCGTCCAAATTAATGCCACTGCCACGCCCAAGGCAGCATCAACGAATCAATCTGTAATCGTTGTGAAATCCGGTTCCATCCACATCATGTTCCACCTGGGGCGATGCAATAAAGACATCGTGCAAACGATCCAATGCTGGCCCAACATTAGTTCTTCCCTTCCGATCTCCTTTGTGGAGGATCAGCTTCCTGGAAATCGAAGGATCCCCGTTGGCCGCGATACGGTTTCTTTCTAACGAGCCAATGAGACCCCTTCCTAGGACGATCTGCTCGCGTAGCTAACATTAAAAGTAATGGCAGCAATAAGATCTCTAGACGATGATCCGCGAACGTGACACGAAGTCCCTGTCCTTCGAGAGATGTCGATTGGTCGCCCGTCGTCCATCCTTGGAATCGAAACACTGGTCCTGGAATGGCTTGTTGATTAGGGTGATTTAATGGGACGAGAATCTGCGTCTCTCTTGATGATTGCTGATACCGTTTTCTAATCGATCGTGACGCTGCTGGATTCAAGAAGTTCGAAGGAAACTTTGATCAGTGGGACAAGTCATTTTTTAATCCTGTTCTTTAGTGAGGCTTTGCACGATAGAGGGTTCAAGTGTTTGCATATTGGGAATTTATTGTAGGGTAAATCCGGGAGACGCGGTCGACCTAATATAAAATGGCTATTAAAACTAATATAGATATTACTTATTTTATCAGAACAAACCTAATATGTTCAGAATTTTATGCCGATTCAAAAAAACTGGTCGATATTTGCTTTAAGACAATATTTACTGTAAATCGGGTTGGAAACTGAAGTCATGACATCTGACCACCTCACCCGAGGTGCCGGGAGAAATGGTTTTCGTCGTTGGCAGAGACCACTCACATAATTATTCATGGAAAATTAACAAAGGATAAAGCAAAATTATTTATGCGTGAATACAACTACGGATTCATTGATATTTAATTTATTTACGCTAAACAAGTAAAGAACACATCAAAGAAAAAGTGAATTACCTACTGGCGATTAGCAAGGCAAATGAATACAAAAGTGAATAAATAAACTAAATAAATAAAAATAATATTAAAATAATAATAAAAAATAAAAGAATAAACAAAAATAATAAAAAAATCATAACTCGACCATATCACCTTTCTGCAGCGAGACATGGTCTTCTTGTTAGCTTTGAGAGGAAGAGTTAATATGGCCAAATACTTTGGCTGCATTGTCCCTCAATGTCTCTACTATCTTCTTCTTCCAAACATTAAAGGAAAATAAACTTAGAAGTATATTTTAAATACGATTCTGTACAACCGCTGTTTGACAAAAGAGGTTAAATGTAACATCAGTTTACCTTTTATAGCCTACTAGCTGACCCGTTACCCGGTTTCACCCGGGAATTATTATTATTATTATTTATTATTTTAGACAGCATATTTATAAATAGCCTATAATCTAATCTAGGGCGTATTTAATGTATATTCAAAATTTCATTGAAATCCGTTCAGCCGTTTAGGCGTGAAAGAAGGACAAACAAACAGACAACGTTTCACTTTTATATATTAGTAAGGATAAATCCAGAAAACCACAGAAGGCAGCAAAATAACGCTATTCATTCAACTATTTGGCTTTTAGAGAAGTAATTGGTCTGCACTTTAATGCATTTTTACGTATAGACTCTGAAATATAGCGACACGACCAACTCTCCGGCCCGACCGCGTCTCCCGGATTTACCCTATAATACATGAAGCTGTGTTGTCTTGAGGCTCTCAACTCCTTCATCCTCCGCTTCTGGACACCCTAAATTCTTCCATTTCCTAATTCTTACATTCTTCGATTCTTCGATTTCCCAATTGCCACACTCTTCAATTCTTTAGTTCCCTAAACCCTCCATTAGCCCTTTCAATCTTCTAATTACCCCTCACTAACGCTTAAATTTCAATCTTTAACAAGCCTCAACAAACAACCCCATCCACACCCTACACCCTAGGAATCCAAGATCCTCACCCCTCGACCACCCCGTCAATTATCAAGCAAACCACCCCTCCGAAGACTCCTTTGAAACCTCACCACCCTTATCACAAACAATCCCTTCGAAACGCCACAAAGCTCCCTCACCTGACTTTAAACGCCACACCAACCCTGTCCCAAAGACTCCCTCCAACAAGTGGGTACACCTACTGGTGTGGCAAGACTATGCTCGCTTAGAAGACTCGTCTCGAATCCCGGGAGCACGGACCAGTGACAGTAATAGTTGGACTAACCACTGGACGGTAATACATCAGTCACCCCGCAGGGGAGTTCACGGAATCCGAGCATGGCGGAACGAGAGAGCCCGCGGGGCAGTGAACCACGGAATTTATAGTCGGCCGAGGGGGCAGCGAGGTTGTCCGCGGTCGGAAAGCCGCGTGTCCGAGTTTCCACGTAACGTTTCGGCATCTGAAATAGACGAAACGACGGGGCTCTAAATGCGTCGGGGGCGATGGAGAACGACCCGCGGAGAAACGGGCGTGTGTCATCGTCTGGCCGCGCGCCGTTACGCTTTCTCCGCGCAACAAACGTTGTGCCCCCTAACAAATGTAGAGGGAATATAATAAGAACCTGGTCCACGGCGCACAGCCGCGCCCCGACGCTTGATTCGCGGCCAAACATCCATTTTTCTGGACATTTCTGGCCGAGCTGGCTGCGCTTTCGATTCCGCGCGAGTAGGTATGTACTTTGTGCTGGGTGCTCGCATAAGTCACGTGGGATTTAGGGGGATTTGGAGAGCTGGATGCTTCTTCTTCGGGGCGCGAGGCTGGGTGGCGATGATTCTTGGACTGGTATTAGTTGTAGGTAGTGTAGGTTTGTTTTGGCGAGGAATATTGGGCAAGTAGATTGCGCGAGTGTCTATTGTTACAGTGTCAGTAGGAAGCAGAGTACTTGGACTTGATGGAGTGTGCCTGGTTCGGAAGTTTAATGTGCAAGTGGAGGGGAAGGAATGCAACTGCAGTGAAACTATATTGGAACACTGTTTGCTAAGCGTCAAAGAGGGTTTGGAAAGTTCAGCTCGAGGATCTGTAGGCTTGGAGGTTTCATTCTCGAGGAAGCAAGATATTTACCGATTGATACTGTAGTAATTGGGCTGGGGTTACGAAGTTATCGCCATTAGGGTCTCCCAGAATCACTAGCGAATTTGATTCCTCGGATCGATGAGCCACGGACAAAGGTCGGTCGCGAACAACAGGAATCGGGCCGAAAATGCCGCGTCGCTCGGGTATCGCTGGTCCCCCGATGATACGTAAATAGAACCGCCGGAGGAGACGTCCAACTGTCTGGTGCGCTCGCAAAAATAGGATTATGTCGCGGTTGTCGCGTGTATCGCCACCGTTACGTAGCCGAAATCGAGGCTACCGCTACTCGTGGCGTATCAGCGAATTGTGCGTCTTCCTCCTTGCCAGATTCGCTTGAGGAAATGGATCGAATAACGTATCCGGTGGATCTTTTGCACAAGCATCGTCGAACTCCTCATCTGCAAACGGAGATTCCAGGAAATGGATCTTGAGTTTTGTTTTATTTTTTAAAGATCGTTAGTGATGGTTTAGGATTCTTCCAATCCCTTCAATTTATGTAGAAATATATTTCATTGAATTCTGAGTGCTAAGTGATGTGTGATTAATAAACTTTGTACAGCTCTGAATTGTTTAAATTAAATCAAGATATCGATGGCTTAGTGCACAAATATTGTACGTCCACTTTTAGTGTTTTCGAGAAAAACAGGTTTAAAGATGCAATAATTTATGAAATAGATATAAATGTAATTTTTATACGACATGAAGAAACAGTCAACAACTATTTGTTGCATATAAAAACTTAAATTTCGCAAAAAGTGGGCATTTAATATTGGTGCACTGAGCTATTGATATCTACAAAAACAGTAGTGTTTCTTCTTCATCCTCGCCTCCACTATCAACCCCCAAAACAACATCAACTACACAAGGCAGTAAAAATCTCCACGACCAAGAACCTCGATACTACAGCCACTGAAGCACTCACAACCAGTTTCGAAGTGCAATCACACAGTCTAAAGTGGCAGAGCGTCCAGAAAAAAAAGAACCCCGACTGTCCATCCGACTAATCAATTCCCGAGTAACAGAAGTTTACACCGAAAGTGTAGTTCTGCGCTACCCTAAATGAAATCAATAGGATCCCATAAAAAAGAGGCCTATTCCTTCTTCAACGTCCTCGCCTCCCATCCCCAGTCCCAGAATGGCATCGATGCCGGCAAAACGACAGAGATTTCCATTAAACCAGAGCACGGATGTAAGAAGCGCAAGGAGCTGGTCCAGCTACGAGGCACGATCATAGACGTCCGGAAAGGCAAGACGACTAAAAAAAATCCCATCTTATGTCCATTATTTCTCCCTCGGAGATCTGTACCCTGCAACCGTGCTCCTTAAACCATCGTACACGCGGGCTGCGTCAGGCAGTTAGATAAATCACGGAAACACAGGTAAAAATGTCCGACGCGGAATCGAGGGATCCCTTTACAAGACGACCGATCGTCAGACCTTTTTCCTCGCCGATCGCACATCGAGCCTGGTCGCGGCTGCACATTTTTCCCCCGCGTTCGGCAAAAAACAACCCTCTGATTTTCTTCGCGACTGCTGACTGATTGCTGAACGGCGATATTGGCGATCCAGTAAAATTGTAAAGCCTCCTTGTTATTCAAGAAGAATACCTCGAATTCCGCTCGAATCATTCTAGAAGCCATCTACAAGACTAGCTTGACAAAGATTGATTGCTACACGATCCCGTAGAATTCATTCTAAATCATCGTTTCACTTAGCCTCCAATTTATTAAGAAATCCACAAGGGAGCATTCCCACTACGGAAATTTTGATGACAATGAAACTTCGCGTGAATGTGGAGCACATTGAGAAAACAACCCTTAAAGTTATCGCGTTTTTCGTTTTTTTCTTTTTCTTTTGGCAGTGTGGCAGAGCATTGCACTATCATTGAGCTATAAGTATACCTGGAGAGAGAACAGCAATGGGAAGAAGTAGAGGCGACAGCGGTCAGAGAAAAATAGAAGATTACGGGTGAACCTATCCTTCTTCTTCCTATTATCCCTCTCACTCTGTACTATCATGTATATAGTAAATGTGCTATGTTCATTGTGCTCAATTTCTCTTTTTCTCTGACCGGCCGCCATTGCTCTGTTCCCTCTCCAGGTATTCTTATAGCTCAATGTGCACTATTTATAGAGTAGTACGATTTTCATTTAAATCAGATTTTCAGGTTGCAAACGTTTCCTTATTATTTAGTCACGCTCGAATTAACCGATTCCCGAGCTCTCCCTATTGCTCCGTACACCCATAGAATCCAAATCTCTCAGCCCAAAATGTATTCTGAAAATACCAATCCTCCCAAGTGTTTCCTCCAGGATAATCCCTCTTGATATAAACTCTCAGTGCTCACCGAAAGAGTCGAAGAGCACAGGTAAATGGCGAGCAACGTCGCCTGGAGACGTCGCCTGGCCGACCGTCAGCCCTTTTTGTCCTCGAGCTGCGCCGAGGCCGGCTGCAGCCGCGTGCAGATGCATGTCACTTTACGAGCGGCCGCTTTTTTGCCGTCTGTGTTTGCGTTCGTCGTGTAAACGGCGCGAGAGCCGTGTCCGACGGGCGCACGCGGGTGGCATTTATCGTCGTGGCGGGGTGTTGAGCCCGCGAATAATCCAAACTAGCCAGCGCGCCCGTACGAAACAGAGGGGGGCCCCGTTCGTCGCCTTGAAGGACAAGAACAGCGACACTTGGGACAGTTTCGCGGGCTTGGAGGCCGCTGGGAATACGAGGACGCGGGTTCGCGTGACGGTTGCTCGTTCGCGCGATGCCGGATTCGTGGACGAATTAAAGGGAGACAGAATCCAATGATCGCGGGAAGAATAAAGCGGGAATTTATGGGGCTGTAAATTGCGAAGGTCGAGGCGGGAAAACGCGAGCTGACAGAGGATGTGGTGAAACGGAGCACGAAGGCTGTGGCTCCCTGAAGCTGCTGGGAATGGGTGATGGGAGATGGAGGAGAAATAAGATTGTGGAGGTGGGCGATGCTTTGGAGAAGGATAGGGTAAATCCGGGAGACGCGGTCAGGCCGGAGAGTTGGTCGTGTCGCTATATTTCAGTGTCTGTACGTAAAAATGCATTAAAGGGCAGACCAATTACATCTCTAGAAGCCAAATAGTTGAATGAATAGCGTTATTTTGCTTCCTTCTGTGTTTTTCTGGATTTATGGGCTACTAGCTGACCCGTTACCCGGTTTCACCCGGGAATTATTTATGATGTTTGAAAAATAAAAAAGCCTAAACCAAAAAAATGCATAGCCTATAATCTAATCTAGGACGTGTATAATGTATATTCAGAATTTCAATGAAATCCGTTCAGCCGTTTAGGCGTGAAAGAAAGACAAACAAACAGACAACGTTTCACTTTTATATATTAGTAAGGATAAAAGGTAAATTGATGTTACATTTAACCTCTTTTGTCAAACAGCGGTTGTACAGAATCGTATTTAAAATATACTTCTAAGTTTATTTTCCTTTAATGTTTGGAATAATAAGATAGTAGAGATATTGAGGGACAATGCACCCAAAGTATTGGGCCATATTAACTCTTCCTCTCAAAGCTGACGAGAAGACCATGTCTCGCTGCAAAAAGGTGAGATGGTCGAGTTATGATTATTTTATTATTTTTGTTTATTTTTTTATTTTTTATTATTATTTTATTATTATTTTTGTTTATTCAGTTTATTTATTCACTTTTGTATTCATTTGCCTTGCTAATCGCCAGTAGGTAATTCACTTTTTCTTTGATGTGTTCTTTACTTGTTTAGCGTAAACAAATTAAATATCAATGAATCCGTAGTTGTATTCACTCATAAATAATTTTGCTTTAACCTTTGTTAAATTTCCATGAATAATTATGTGAGTGGTCTCTGCCAAAGACGAAAACCATTTCTCCCGGCACCTCGAGGGAGGTGGTCAGATGTCATGACTTCAGTTTTCAACCCGATTTACAGTAAATATTGTCTTAAAGCAAATATCGACCAGTTTTTCTGAATCGGCATAAAATTCTGAACATATTAGGTTTGTTTTGATGAAATAAGTAATATCTATATTAGTTTTAATAGCCATTTTATATTAGGTCGACCGCGTCTCCCGGATTTACCCTATCTAAGTTGGCACCGAGAGATTATGGATTTGGAGTTTTATAACTGATGTTTTTAAGGGGTTACATTACGGTTGCCAACTTTTTTTCCGGGGAAATATAGTACTTCACGGCCAAATGTGATGAAAAATATAGTACATTATTCAGAAAAGATATCCAATAGAAGCATCCTATTGGAAGTACATAATTCTCTATGTCGCACAGTGTTACGCGTAATGGACAAAAGTCAAGAATCCGAAGTGTTTGATCCACAAATTCTTGTATCTTATAATGTTAATAAAGGAACGTAGGTTTCAATGTTACCCATAACTTCTGCTGAATTTACTAATTTGCTGTCAAAAGTGATACTAGAAATTCATTACAAATTTCGGTGCATTTTTTCAAACACGTGCCATTGGCAGAATGTTGATGCTTTTCATTTGCTTTTTATAAGTTGTGTTTAATACTGTCATACCTTCAAAACTGCCGAGTCAGTTTTTTACAATACTAACAATTTGTACTAATTCTTTATGTTAAATGTTTATCAACTTCGATGGGACTTTAACAAAAAACACCAAAAAATACCTCCCTGATTTTTTGTATATTAAATTTAGGGATCATTAAACTTTATATTAACGTCAATTTCATCTGCACGAATTTGCACGAAACAGAAAAAATAGCCAAAATCATTATTAAGACGTTCACCGCTCCGGCCCTTAGCGTAGTCTCTAGGTCTCCTCGTGCATAAGACCCTTATGTGAATCTACACATCCGATATGCTTTTTCCAATTGTTTATACGATATCTACCATGACTTTTCCATCCTGGATGCTGTCTTCAGTTCTAAAATAGCAGTCAAACGCGATACACGTGTTAAAAATAATTCGATAAAAAAATGTTTGGAACAAAAGTTAGTCAGTATTCAGTTGACAACAAATTGCAAAAGTAAATATTAATAAAAAACTTTTTATTCACTGAAAAATCAAGATCGGCTTAATTCTTTTAATGGAACTGTATATTCTTTTATACACCAATCGATGCATTTTTATATTCTGTTTAAAAAAGTATTAGGGTACTTAGGACGAAAACTGGTTAGTTCAGAAGTGATGAGTTTTGTCCCGAACGCCCATACACGCGTAACACTGTGATGTCGAGGTGAATTGTGTTGATATACAGTGGCGTATCCGAGCACTAACGGGTCAATCGATACGCCGCCATTATCGGATCAATATTCCATGGAAAGCACAGTCGCCTGGTAAGCAATTGAATCACGTAAGCGAGGCGCCGTCGCTAATGCTTAAAGGGAAGGAGGAGTTGCGGGCGTTGGGTCACGTGGACGAGCACTTCCTGTTAATGTTCCGTCCGCTGCACCGTGTACTAACAACGAACCTCCGTGTACCGACTCATCCTGGCGCTTTGTTACTTGAATATTACAACGTAACGCGGCCATCGTAATACCTTCCGCGTCCACTGCGGCTGCCGTTCCTTTCGCTCCAATTAGCTCCTCTAATTCAAGCTCCCGCACCACTATCTAACGTCCCTTTCAGACAGATTACCGCGTAGGAATGTATTCTTCAAGCCCAGCCCTTGCTGATTAACCTTATCTCGTCCCAGGCGCCAACAATAAAATGAAACGGAAAAACGCGACAGGTGTCCTTCACGCCGACGGAGTGGAACCGATCGGCAATGTCCGACAAGGCCTCAAAGAGCCTTCACAGAGGACGTCGGGGATCACGGGGGATTTTCCTCAGCGTAAATCGACGAAATCCGCGCTGCTGATAAAGCGAAAGAGCGTGTCCCTGATCCAGCTGCCTCATTAAGGCAGCTGGCTGCTCGCCTAGCGTTTCCACGACCGGACAATTCATATGATAATACTGCGGGGCGTTTTTCAATGACGCCACGTCCCCGCTCCTCGGTCCGCGACGCGCAAACTGGTTCCCGATGGGAACTTTTGCGTCGTCTAGTCGCGTTTTATCTTTACGGTTACGGGGAGGCCGCGCCGAACCCCTTGTCCCCGTTTCGCGAGCGCGCACTTTTCCGAATCCGATCCCCCGTAGAGCGGACAGAGGCTGCTTAACGAACCCACGGCGCACAAACCGAAGGAAATTAAGAGGTCCGTCGCGTTTTAATCGTTCCCTTCAACTGGCGGGAACGCGGCGCAGTTAGTAGCCCACGGCCAGCCACCGCAGCCTTCTCTTCCTTTTCTGGGGGATTATTTAAGGTCTTCGTTAACGTTCCTCCCTCTCGTTTGTCCGGCACTGGAAACACGCGATTGCTGATGGAAATGATCTGTAATGCATGGGAGAATTGTAGGCTGATCGGACTGTCACCTTTGCAGAATGATTCTTCGATGTTTGGAGGGGTAGGATTCAGGAAACAGTGGTTCGATTTTTAGGGGAAATATTAGGTTTATGATCCATCCTAGGGAAGGCTTGGTTTTTTTTACAGAATTGTTTATTAGCCTCAAGGGAAACGGGATGTGTAATTCTTGCGATGGGGATGCCTGGCAGACATCGTCTGCCAAGAAGGAATACGAATTGGGCCAACTCTCTGCTGTCTTCTTTCTTGCACTTCCCTCGAGGGATGATTTTTCTTAAGGTTGGACTACTGAAATCGCACTTTCAGCTAAAACCCGATCGATCCAACGGAAGTGTCCCTTTAGTTCACAAATAGCGTTCATCCTCTCTGCCTTGTGGGTCCCAGCGAGATCTTCGCGCCCAATGATCAACGAGGGTCGAAGATCGAACCGATGGCTCTGCCGCGTGATCGATAGCCGTGGAACGAAGGCGATGGGAGACAAAGATCTCTGGCGCGCAGACTCCTTTTAATTGGTCGTGGTTTGTTTACACGCGGAGCAAGTGTTAGTTTCTGAACGATCGACCTTGAAGCCGGCGACGATCGATCTCGATCCAGCGGGTCCTTTTTCAGGACGTTCGGAATTCGGATCATATCCTGCCCGGCCTGACGATCGGGACTCGTCGAAATTAATGCAGCAATCCCTGCTTTCTCGTACAGCTCCATTTATTAATGACACCTCCGACGTGAAATATTCCTCAATTAATTATGATTAATGGCGCTACATTACGCGCTTTATCAAGATATATGTAATACAACTCGTCCCAAGGTACACACTATTAAATCCATGTTATCCCGTGATAAGCGCAACAAAGTTACCTTTAAACACGTTTGCGCGCGCGTGTACAGCGATCGTGTTAAGTAATCTGCATTCTCGGATATAAGCAAACGCTTCTGGCTAGTTTCACCGAGTCAAACATACCGATCGGAGATTACGTTAAGGTGGCATCGTTTCCTTCGTCCCTATCACCTCGATTATCACCCATCGATTCTTCATTCCTGTTCCCGTCCCACCCGTGCCCTACTCCAGGAAATCCTTCTGTTTAGAAATTCCCTACCTCCGCGCACATCCTCCGTGAGCAGCGCTGTAGAAGCTCATCTCATTTATCACGAGATCGCCTCCATGATGGATGGCCCTTTTATGTAAACCGAAGAAAATTACAGCAGAGAATGAGTCGTTCCGGTGCGCCGGTAATTACAAGCTTATTGCCAGCGTATTTGGCTTATCACTTCGAATTACAAAGGCGTAATTACAGCCACCACTGGGGATCGCGTATTAATCACGCATGAAATCCTCCATCCACGTCGCGGCTACACATTTCTCCTTAATCGATACGTCCGCATCGACGAAAATTAAACCCTCGGGGCTACCATTCAACATCACGGTTTACCTTATCAGCCATTAAGTCCCTACTGAAAACTTGAAATACCTTGGCCGCATAGAACCCGACGCATAAATACGATCTACAAACGATTCCGATAGAACTCCGATTATTCCATCGTCCCCTTTGATAAGGACGAAAAGCGTGCTCTAGAGTACCTGGATTCCATACACTTAAAGTCTACTCTGTCCCCCATTTTATCACGCCGCTAATACTTTCTCCCCGGCCATCCTTCGCCAGAACTAACGAGCATTTCGCGAGAATCGCGTAGCTTCCCGTTTAATCTACGCTCATTCCTAATTGAAGTCCCATGTATCAGCCTCGTTATCGCGTAACGCGCATCATGCCCCGCGTGCCACCCAAAGCCAGCCGATCCCGAGGCTCGTCCCCGTCGAGCAGCCCCGACTAGCCTAAGCGGCGCGGAATCGTTATGGGAATGAAATACGCTGCGACGTATCGCGCACATCCGAGCCATTAAACGAGTGAAAAACAGCCCCGCCCTATTATCGATAGAGTTAGAAGGATTAATATTTTACAAGGGGCTTGATTCACGGCCGCCGAGTGGACGTTTCGTCCAGCGAACAGGAAACCGCTTTATTATCGTCGAAGGGGGCCCATATTTTCTCCGCGATCTCTCAATTAGCGAGGGCTAGTGACAAGGGCGAAGGGTGGTTGAAGAAATCCGCGTTTAATGATCGCGCGAATGAAGTGGAAATTAATTTGGAGAAGGATAGTGGGGGTTGGAGCGAAAAGAAGGGAACGGCTGTTGTAATATTGTGAGCTTTTAACGAGCCCGTAGCAGGAATTCCCTGCTTTTCTTCCCTCCGCTCCAAGGTAAAAGGCTATGCGAGCACGAATCTAGCTGGAACCTCGTCCGTTCGGCGACTCCGCTTCTAATTACGGCCAATCATCGTTTTCCGCAAGGATTCCCTCGTCCCCATCACGGTCGTATCTCTTTTTCGCCCCCCTTTTTTGCCCCCCGCGCGCTCGCTGCTCCTTTTCGGGACGCCGATCGGACGGCACTGCGACGTCCAATTAACCTTGCATTTAGAGAATACGCCGGAGCAATTAGTCGAGCTTGCATTTCTTGCCTCCGGTTTCGGTCTAGTTTCGCAGCGATTGCTTTTGCGATGGCTGCGCAGATGGTGGACGGGAGAAGGGGTTCTTAACCTGATGTCCATGGAATCATTTTTATGATCTGAATATCCAGGAGAATAAGTTTCAGAAATGGTAATTAGACAGTGTGACTAAGTAAGTGGTCTGCTGTGAAACAAGTTCCTCATTCCTCATTTGTACTGTTGGATGCAAGAACCCACACAGCACCATAACATTGCAGCAACGTCTTTGCAATGATGCGGTGCAAGATGGCAATGTTGCAACATAACATTACAGAGACGTTGCAGGTTCAGTCCTATGTCCGCCTTCGCAATATTGCAGGTGTGTATTTTTGCAAAGTTGCGGCAACATTACGAATATGTAGTCCTGCAACGTTCCGGCAATGATTCTGCAACGAAACGGCAAAATTGTGGCAATGATCCTGCAATTCTTCGGCAATATTGCGGTGCGTATCCAGTTAAATGAAACACGCCGTAGAATCCACTCGACGTCATGTACATATTTCGAAAAATTTTGACAAAGTCATAGTTGCTTCAGAATATTGTTGTAATGTTTCCACAAGTTTTCACTACAGTATTGCACGACTGATGTGCGCGCAATATTGCAGAAATATTGTAGGACCGTTGCCACTGGAACATTGCACGTCGATGTGCGCGCAATATTGCAGAAATATTGTAGGATCGTTGCCAATGGAACATTGCACGACGATGTGCGCCCAATATTGCAGAAATATTGTAGGACTGTTGCCACTGGAACATTGCACGACGATGTGGGCGCAATATTGCAGCAATATTGCAGGATCGTTGCCAATGGAACATTGCACGGCAACGAAATGGCAATATTGCTGCAATATTGTACCATCGTTGCCAACGGAACATTGCACGGCAACGAAATGGCAATATTGCTGCAATATTGTAGAATCATTGCCACTCCAATAATGCACGTCAATATTGCAGGAACGTTCCTACAATATTGCAATGCAACCTGCAACCACGTAATATTGCAGCAACGTCCCTGCAATACTGCTGCAACGAGGTGTGCTGTATGGGAAGGGCCTCGGTGCCAAAGGTCGGTTTCGAGAGAAGTATCTGTAAATATTACGAAGTTAGATACTTTTTATAAATACTGGAGTTGTTGTAAAACTGTCTATAATGTTTAAAAATTTGACATAATCTCCTTCGTAGTTGCATTATTGCATTATTAGTTGAATTATGTAATAAATTAATCAATGTATTAATTTTTAATTATAGCCCTCTCAGGCCCTTCTTGCATAAAATTGAGAAATATAGAAAAAACTTACTCGAGTTTCCTATCCCTATATCTTGATTCGATTAACTTCAACGGGCAGAATTTCCCAAGCAACTGGACGTAAACTCAAAACGTTCAAGCTGCTCGAAGGAGTCCTGCAAAAACACTTTACCACAGCTGCTGAACAAACATCCAACGTCCACTTGCTCCAAATACGTTGCTATTCTCGCGAGAGTAAAGGGTTTCCCTGTACATCAATAAATCAATCAATTATCCCTTGCACCGAGCGATCGGCTAAACGAGACTCGCCGCCCAATCCAGCTGGACGCGGTTTTACAGCCCCCCTTTTGGTCCTCGTCGCTATTCCTGGTGCCGCGGAGAAATGCCTGGCCCTCGTTCGGCCACAGGGAAGGTGACAGGTGCCGAGTGCTTCTATAAATTGCGATCTCGAAAGAAGGAGAAAACGAGAAAGGAAGACGGACCGCGAAGTGAGCCTCGCTATCTTTAGAGGCTCGTGTCCCTTAAGTAGCCTCTTCCACCATTCCTCGTATCTGTGCACATTCTATGTACTTACTTACTTCCTTGCGCGTTCATATCGATCCCCGCTCCTCCATCCCACTCCCTTGCAGATTCCGTCGCGTGGTCCAAGTATCCTCGGTATTTCGTTTCGATAGAATTTCGCGCCGAAGTGTTTTCAACACTTGGTACTCGGGCACGCGAGGTTTATGCGAATTCCATCTGCGCTATGTTTAGCGACCAGTGTCGTTCGGAATCGTAATGCAACAATAAATGGAGCCCAGTGCTACTTCGACTATCGGCTACTGCGCTTTGCGAATAGCTTCTGACGTTACTATGTACTTACTATGGGCTCTGCTTGGAGCAGGTTTGCGAAGATTTTCTGTTAGTTTTTTAACCTTTCTTACTTTCTACATCACGATTTTACAGATTTTTTTTAAATTTTTATCTGTTCTTTGCTTTATTTGGTATTCTACATTTTTTGTCAGTTAAGAATATACGACTTTAAGATTCTAATTGAAGACGAAGTTTGGTGATCCGCGAAGTACTAGGAAGTCACCTAATTTTTTAATTTTGGACAAAGTAGATTATATTTTGTGTTGTGAATTATTTATCTTTTTTATTTGCAAGGAGGAAGTCACAGAGCTGCAATGGAATCGTCGTGCTTAATTAGAATCGAAGATGGAGATATGCATTACGAAGATAGTGATAGGAGGAAGAATTTCTTAAGTACATATGCCAGCGATTACACGGGAAAGGTTCATTCACACCGAGGGATCGATGGTGAATGTGTGCACGTTGGCGTCGTCGGGGGAATTATATACGTAGGTAAGTATATCGATTATGAATGGGCCTCCAGGTCCATTCAGCTTGAACGTGACCCAGCCTTGGTCCATCCTCGCCTCGCCTAGGAGCTTGGTCACTTTCATTCCGCCACAGTTCACTTTAAGCTTCTGTTAGAACCACTCTTGCATATTGATAATAATTTTCAACCACTATTATATCTTTCCTTTAGAACAGTTACCCAAAATCAACATAAATACTACCCCTCTTTTAATACCAAACAATTACAAATCGACTACCGAAGAAAGCCGAAATCTGTAATTCTAACACGATTTCTCATTGAAATAAAATGAGACGAAGATCTCAATGATTACTAAGAAATCTATCCCACACCCATCCTTCAATCTCTGCTTCCCCGACAACCCCTGCGCCCTTCAAAACCAATTCCGCAGCATTCGAAGCAACCTGCACAGACCGCAGCCTCACACGCTTCCTGCGCTGTGCTGGGCTCGAGAGGACAGATAAAGAGGAGCAAGAAGACTCCTCTCATCCACAGGGAGTCTAACAAGATACCAGCCGAACGGCGCGCAAAAACGTGAGCGAGGGACCCGTCACAGATGAAAATCAATCGATCTGTCGAGTCGTAACAGCGATCTAACGTCCCTAGCCGAGTGTCGTTTTGCTCCTGCTCGGGTAGCTGAACACGGCTAGATTAACATCGCGTGTTGCGCCACCAAATCGTGCACGCTTACCCACCCCGGACCCCGCCGCGGGCCACTCCGGTGCCCCAGGCGATCGCGAGACTATTTCCAGACGGGTTTAATTAATCTTGAACCAAAAACGTCCAGCGGGAAATGGCGGACGGTCGGTCAACCCACCACCTGGCAGAAATAGCAAGGCATGGTAGAAATGGTTCTTGACGGTTCGCCCTGGACACGGAAAGGCAACGGGGGACAGGAGGGTGGGCAGGATGGGAACGGCGAAATAAACGAGGCGGAGTTGGCACCTGCTCCGACCGAGGACGCTTTCCAGATCCCTCGATTCAACGTGGAAATTCTGTTTCATTCACAACGCACCCCGGCTTCGCGTACCCTTCGGCGTGGATTAAGCCGCTGCTGCTCGGGCACAGTCGAGTAGCTCTCGGAACAGTTGTAGAGGCTCGGTTAGGTGAAAACTGTGACGTGGGTTCGAATGGACGTTGCGTTTCCAAGTATGTAGGCACAGCTTAGCGGATAACCGTCTCTGACTGCAACTAATTGTTACGTTTCCTTTAATTATTCTCCTTGGGATGCGCAGTGGTTCCTGAAGGGCGGACGGAACTTCTTGTAAGTGGCGTATACCACTGTCCAGAAGTACCTATTTCATCGGTCGATAGGAAGGAAATGAAACGAAACGTGCCACGTCTGGAAAAATCGGCTTTTAACAGGACCAGGTCAGCGGAAGCTGGAAAATTGATCTTTCGAAAATCCGTGGCCGGGGGCCTAATAATAATTCAGAAGCGAGTTAATCCGCCAGGCCGGAAACCGATTCCGAAATACATCGCCGTAGACTGCGGAAGTGTTCGGTGGTCGGTTGGCGGACGCACTTCCCGTTTACTCTTGCGTGACCCGCCCATCAGGACGGAGGGGCACGGTGGAGATTTTGGGAAATTGCCGTCCACATAATCGCCACGCGATCCTGAAGTGATTTATCGTGGCCACGCGCCGCCACTTCCGCCAGAAAATTCGCCCGGACACGCGTCTAATTAGCGTTACGACGCCCTTCAATGAGGAACAGGTTTTCCCGGGCCCTCCGCTGGCAGGGGGGTCGAGCCCGTGGTAATTTCGGTTGCTCGACTTCCAGCTGGCTTGAATGAGAGCCACGTGCCATTACGTGGGCAAAATTTAACATTTTGCACGTTGGAATAGGTGCGAAATATTTCTGCCTTTTTTTTTAGAGAAGGTGACGAGGGTAGTTGAGGAAAATTTGGGTGCTTCTGGGGAGATATGATAGTGGCGTGGAAAAATGAATTGAAGAATGGGGAGGTTAGAGGATTTGGTTACTCGAAGGATTGGGGAATTCGAAATTTGAAAAATTGGGGATTTATAAGTTTGAAGAACGAAGGGACTTGGAACTTGAATGATTAAGGAAGATTGAGAGGTTAAGTAATCAGAGGATCCATAACGCGAGAAGTCGTAAAATTACAAAGCAGAATTTATAAAACGAGGTAAAAGTAATCGAGAACGCGAAGTGGAAATGCCCCTCTACATTTAAACCTCCAAACAATTTGTTTGACGAGCCGTGGCATCGATTCCTCGTTAATCTAAGCACGAAAAATCACGCTCAATAAGATGCCGTGCAGCTTTGCGTTTACGAGGCAATCCAATCCATCAAACGGCTCAATTACAGGGCAATCAGAGCACAGAAGACGCCAAAGGGAGGCATCGAACGGAGGTCCCGAGTAATGGCGGCGTAGGTACTTATTTTCATTCAATCAGGAACGATCTTTGATAAGGCATCCTGATACGTGGCTATTACTAGTGATGGATTCAAGACGCTGCGAGTCGTACCAAATGGATCACGGTGGCTTCAAACTGATGCTAGCGGTACAAGAACGATTAAATAATGACAGCAGGTAGAATTTTTACATCCGACCGAGTAATAAGACCCATACACTTACTTGAACCCCCACTTAACAGTAACATAAGTAAACTATTTAAAAACGAATTAACAGAAGAAACGAACGACCGTAATTAGCTGTTAATCCGCGTACACAGTCTTAACGATGTCTCCGGCAGACTCAATCGTCCCTGCTACACGTAAAATGTAGCACAATTAAGGAACGATTAAAACGGAGATCATGCCGTGTAAATATCAAGTGATATTACGGCTGTCCTCTTGAAACACATCCGTACACCGTAAAACTTCGTCGAGCAACATTCTTTGCCTTTTTAGGGGAACATCGCCAATCAATGCACGAGTCCACAGCGATACAAGCAATGCCTTTATCTCCGCTTTATCTGTATCGTCATCGACCGTACAGTGTTGCTCGTTATTAGAAGCGATTTCTGTCGCTCTCTGATGTGGCGCGACAAGCCTACAAGTTTCCCGTAGAGTGGCATCGAAGTTGCACGACAGGATCGCGCTACGTCAATGCAACTCCAGAAGTGTAACGCGGCAATGAACGACGCGTGTAACATCTACATCCCGCGGTATTAGGTACGTTCCGCGGTCATTTCACATTTCCATGCGAACGGGGCGGCGGCGATGTTGCGTGACAAGGTTGCACCCAGGTACTTTATCCTAAAGCTGGGTTTACATTAGTCCAGTCGCTGGATCCAGCGAGTGGTTTGACTGGAAATCGCGTCGATGTCTACATTATTCCAGTCGCTGGATCCAGCGAGTGGTTCGACTGGAAATCGGTCGAGGTCTACATTATTCCAGTCGCTGGATCCAGCGAGTGAATCGACTGGAAAACAGTCTTCCAGTCGTTTATGAACCGTTAAAAGTGATAGGTAATAATGGATTCACGCAAAAGAAGAATAAAAAATCATCTGAAACTTGCTTTAATATTAATTTGTAAAGAAATTATTGACATAGTTGATGTAGAAACGAAGAGAAAAAAGCGAATTTGGATGCGAAACTGGATAAGGGAAAGAAGTGAAAAAGGTGGCTCCACGTTACTTTTGCAGCAACTGAAATCAGAGGATCCTTCTGAGTATAGATTAGCATTTGAAGGTTTGGTCTTCATTTAATTTTTTTGCCATTATTTTCTTCAAAATGCAAACACGTGTACGCTGTATCTACTACGCTTCAGGCAGCACCAGGCGGCACTGGACCGAGCCGTCTAGACCAGTCCAGCAACGCTGGAATGTTGTGTTCTCGATGAAGGGGGTAAACACTGGATCGAAAAGTAGACTTTCGATCCAGTCGAAATCTGCTGGAATGACAGCACTGGACTGGAATGATCACACTGTTTACATCATTCCAGTTCTAATCCAGTGCTGGACTGGATCACTGGACTGGACTAATGTAAACCCAGCTTAAGCGTACACGCGGCTTTACGCGATCCTTATCAGGAGATTGTGGTGGACTCGACACCATGTACATAATGCTCTAGCTTGTCTTACATTCAGATTTTATACGACTAGGTTGCGAATTTTTCTGTAGGCGTCGCGGTTACGCGACATGGCTTCATTAAGTTTTGCCAATTTGTGGATCGGCGTTAGTCGATTCGTGTAGCAACTACTCCGGGTTGTATTTAAACGTTACGGGACAGAAGTGCACGCTTCCTTATGGACGAAGAATATTTCTTGGGATGGTGATTCTGCTCAAGTGTGAATGTGGCTTTAGGTGATTACGATTTGGGGATTATGGATGTAGTTCTTATATCTTTGTTGTGTAGTATCAAAATGGTAAATTTTAAATGAGGACCTTGCAGCAAGAGGTATATGGTTGGTATTTTACAAAACTATTGCTTTGACTTGTCATTAAAAAAATAACTCTAATTGAAAAATTTATCACACAATAAATAGTAGTTATTGCGTTGATCAGTTTTTATTGATATTTTTGGCGAAAAAATATTTATAATAAAATTATTAATGTTTCTATTTCTATTTCTGTTTCTGTTTCTGTTTCAATTTCTATTAATATTAATACTTCTATTTTTATTTCTTTGCAATAAATAGCTCATTTGCTCTCGGATTTGCATGAAACGTGCACCAAACGATGTAGATTTTTTTACGTATATTACATGTCATAACTCAAAAACTGCCCAAAATTGAGCTACACCTCTCTTGCTGCAAGGTCCTCAAACATTTCAAGCTTCTCGGTGAATAATTCCTTCATTTCTTCGCAAGTGGGATCGCGGCTTTATCCATCACTCTCGCGGCCCTCAAGCGCCGACTGGCGTTCAACTGTCAGAGCCTGTGCAGAAGTTCTCGACGCTGAAGATGGATTCATTCGATGCGCAGCGATAGGTGGAATCGAGAGATCCGTCAGGTACCAATCGTAGCCCCCATGCACCGACGGAAGTAGAGGAGCGCGGCCCCAGATCGCGACAGATAACACCGAGCGAAAAATTCTCGGCGCTACGGGTGAGGTAGAGCAGCAGGATGAACCCAGCACCGCCTTTTTGATGTCAAACGATCAGACTGATGACGATGCCGCGAATGACACAGGTTAGAAACCTTACCGATCATCCAGGGGTTCCTCTCTTTTCGAGGTGGCCAAGGGGTTTCGTTCCGTTCTAGATCAGACCACGAGCAAGTTCCCCCAGTTGCAACGTTTCAGCGACGCGCACTCGTCCATCCAGAGTGTGACGAGCGGGCAGAAAAATCATGAGCAGCGAAAAACGAAGGATGAAGGGAATAGAAGGCACTCTCGATGGAACTTGGAGGATCTAAAAGACAACGATGATGGTATGTAAGATAATCTGCAGTGAATATATCGCTCTGGGGTTACTCTGGTGTAACTGTCCGCTTTTCAACGCTATCTTCAGGAATTTATTTAACAAAACCTATAAGTTTATACTGTCTAGCGTTTCAACGTTTCTCCCAACAGCATCCACTTTCTTCCAGATTCCCGGGTCTCGTGTGACATATGCAGAATATGTCACATGGGTGGTTTCCCCAGAGTCGAGGAGAACCGAGGCTGCCAGAGCGAAGATATTCGAGAGGTCGACAGCCAGATCTCGACCTTATCGTCCTACGCATATCTCGGCCCTTTGATCTCGGCTTGCAAGTGAGCTTATCGATATTCATTGCAATTTCTCAATTTCATGGATCAGATAATCTACCCTAGCCCGCGGTGCTCGCGATAGACTCGATCTAGGTTACATCTAGATTAAGCTACTGTCACGTTGCTCTCGACGTAGAGGGTGCTCGACTATGTACCTCCCAACGATCGCCACTTGTAATTTTATTGCCAGTATTTTTGAAGTGGGGAGGACGTGACGGGGACTGTACGAGTCGAAAGCCTTACTGGTCAAGTGCTAATGAAAATTTGTATCCCTCAAATTCCCATTTGGACCCAAAGATAAACCTCTGATTGCCTTTCTTATCCTCCCCGACGAGTCGCACGAATGCAAACGACTGTTCTAAATACTGTCCCGTTGCTTCGCGACGGATCGGCTCTGGATCGGCATTCCAGCGCGTCGATCGATCAAAATTGAAGGCTAAGTCCGACCAACGATCCTTATTGAGCCACGATTTGATGAAACCTGACAGGTGTCGCGGTACAGTGGCCCTAGTGCACGCGGAGTGTCTCGAGAGATGGCTGACAGAATCGGGTCACACGAGGTGCGAGCTTTGCGGATACAAATACGCCACTAAGAGGGTGCTGCGTCACAACATCCTTCGCAGTATCATGATATGGTTCAATACCGTAATAGTGACGCGACAAGTAAGAGCCTTATCACTCTCTGTCAGATAAAACGGGCCACTTCAATCCCCAATCTTCTGCCCTACTTTCACAAGCCTACAACAAGTGACTCTTGTTTCGTTTACACTAAACACTCCTATTGATATCTGTCACATCAAACTACGTTAGACGCTGGAGAATTTCAGGATCGATTTGATATCGAAATTATTTGAAAGTGAAGTATGGAAGCGACTACTTTAATCAGATAATAATTTGTGAGAATATTTGAAGCTCGAGGATTTTAATATAACTCGAAATAAGTGATAGCAAACGATGATAGATGATGGACGATATTTAAAGACACTGAAAGCTTTAGCATCGCGTCTGACAGTTTCGCAAAGTTTCCGCCACTGCAGAGCTCGTGATCTTTCTTAAATCCAGAGTTTCGAAGGGGTCACGAGGGAATTCGAAATCTCTGCGTTTCCTCGTTTCTAGATGCTTTTAGATATCCTGTACTTAGTGGTCACGACACCATTGGCACTCTTCTCATGCTACATCTGCGCACTGGCTCTGAGGATGTTGCTGAAGAACGGGCTGCGCGAGATGCCCTGGATGATCGTCGCCATGCTCCCCACCTGCTTCCTCACTTTGGTGGCTTACTGGGGTTGGATAATTACTTTGGGCAGGTCTGTCAACTCTTTCATTCTTCGGGGAGACATTTATTAAAAAAATAATTAATCTGATCTGGCATAAATTGAACCTCTTTTAAGTCCACTAAATACATCTGTTATCACTGACTTTCCCAAAATTATCTTCATTAAATTACGATAAATTATCGTTCAAATGGACAGATTGCACGGTCGTCGATGGCGTCGCTACTGGAGGAATAATTTCGTGATTCGATTGGTCCCCGACAACATAATTCTAGCGGAAGCTAGTGCAAGAATGGAGGATAATTCATTAGAGAACTGGATCGAGGAGACAGAGCATTGGGGGAACGATGAACCCGAAGAAGCAATGGAAGTCATCGACGCCACGAATCGAACGATCTAACAAATTCGCTTTAAGTTAACCACCCCCTACGTGCTCCCCGCGGTACAAGATTTAATTGCAAGTAATTGGATTTAATTAAAAGGCGGTACTAATCGAAGCTGGCAATTAATCGCCATCAGGGATCATTAATCGCGCCGGATAGTATAAATGTCTCGGCCACTTCCGGATGTCAATCATTTCAGGCAATAAAGTGAAATTAGCTGGCAAACGTTGAGGATTCTTGCGTTTAATTACATGGCCATTTATTGCCAATTAATGGCGACCGTATTTAATAGTTATGTTAGGGGCGCTTGTTACATCAGTGCCGACGTATGGATATTACTAAATTCAATCTACCGCAGTGCTTATGATTTATTTAGTTACGAGACTTTCTGCGGAACTACAAAAAGATGCGAGATAAGATCGAGTGGTATCGCGAGAATTAAGGCTTCCGTTTTTCTGACTCAACGACGAAGGATATCAAGCTGTGTTCAGCAAAGGATGGTGAAATGTATGGAAATATTGGATGAAAAGCAGTTATAGCTTGTCAGCCATCGTTTGCATACATGAATGGGTACTGTCGATTCCACGGTAGGGAGAAAAAGGACGCAGAAGGCGACGTGTTGAGGGACGATGTAAATGCACCACGGAAGAAAGTATTTAGGATGAAAGAAAAACGAATTAACCGGGTAAACCAGCTCCCAGGAGCTGCCCCTCGGTGAAAGATCCCGTTGGATTTCACTCTCGACCGATCGAAAGTTATTACACGAATGACGCGACCCTACCCACTGCTTCGCCGAGAAAAAAGGATCTCCAACTGCCTCCGTTCAGGCGTGATATCTAAATCGCGGCATCTCTAGTCAGGCATTTTAATTAGTTTAACTTCAACTTCATCGGCAGAACTCGGAGGAGATACGAAGCTTAGCTCGATACGTACTTCGATTGGTGAAGCAAAAATAAAAGTACCATTAATATCACATTTATTTCAAATTCTCCAGTATTGCAACTTCCCTGATTCCCTCACTTTCAAATTTTAAAATTTCGTCCAAGGAAAATTAAGGATGAATTTCAGTGACAATTTTAGCGAAAAGTTAATCAATTTGCAAGATATTAATAAAGCTTTTTACTGTGATGAAAACCTGTCAGAAATGGCAATGCTGTATTTTTATCGCAAGCTCGGTTGAATTCGCTCTTATCCCAGTCGCAAATCCCAGTCGACACGTCGCGAAATATTCAAATGAAATGGACGACGGCTGTGTATCGTTGTCGTCTCGTGAATTAGGTTCGCGCACGCACGTGGGCGACAAGCTGATCGAATCTGAAGACGAGCGCAGAACTGATGAGGATCGGGTGTCGATTCGCCGAGAGTTCTTTGATCGCGCTTATCAACGCTTCAGTCGTCACGGTCCCATCGATATTAGTCTTCTTTCCCCCGTTTCCACCCTTTCCTTTTTCACCATTTCGTACTCGCCTAACGAGCCAGCCTCGTCATTTGTTAACGTCCACTCGCGCCCGACGATTTAATTAACCGTCAAACGAGCCGTCTACCTTTTAATTATCGTCCGTACGACGATCCCACGATATTAGATATTGATCACCGATTGGGCCAGCCTCGTTGGGTCGTTAATGGTTCCTGGGTAACCGCGAGCATGTGGCGATAGTGGTAGTGAAACGAGTGGGAGTAAAAAGGGAATTAGATTGTAGAAGTGAATGCATGTAGTTGGGAAGCATAGCACTGTAGGTTCATGGGGCACTGGAGAATTCAGCAGAGAAAGAACTAGAAAGGAGGTCCGATTCCACCTACAAACGATAAGATTTCTGAAAAAGGTAGATGTCGAACCTGTTTTTTTTTACCTTTTCTGAAGTGGCCCAGAATCAGGCTACGTATCTATAAATAATCTAAAAAGGTCCTGAAACATATGGGAGAATGGTGCGTTTCTCGTGACAAGATCGTTATCCAACGTCACTTCGTCTCCTGGGTGCAAATTGGTACATTATGCAAACGAAGTTTTGGTCTACAGATATATCGAGACCAATCAGTGCATACCTACGGGTTTCATTAAGCATGAAAGGATCGAGCATATTATGTTCCAAATGTGCATGCAGTGCATATCAATTTCACTGGTACACATCGTTATAAAATATGAAAATTGATGCCTCGAAGAGTTCCAGATACCGATTCACCACCTGCTTTTGAAGTCAGAAAAGCTTCATTCTATCAGACTATCATCAGCGATCTTGTTCCTCAGAATCATAAAATCGGAATAAAGCAATACCATCTCATTAAGAATTCATTCGACTTCAGAAGAGATCAAAGGACAGAGGAATCCGCAGATAACACAAATCGAATCTTTAATATCATTCCCATTTAATTTACATCACTCCGATTCCCAGAGAATCGATTCTGTTTCTTAGCCGATCATATCCGAACCATCGTTCGTGTTTATCGCGCTGATTCAGCGACCATCCCTCTGCAAGAAAGTCTACGCTGCCATAAGCTTGAATAGCCTCGGACGCTAAGTACCAGTACTTAAATGTCGGATAAAGTGCCCGATGGGTGAGCATTTCTGTATTGAAATTCGCATCGTCCGCGGTGAACAGGAGGCCTGTGGCGACGTTCCTCCTTTTGGCGAGAGGATCCGCACGGTCGATCATCGTTATCGCCACGGTTTCTCGTACCGCCAGATACATACCGTAGTAAATAGAGAGCGGACGGAGCGGGACGCGTGGCGAGGGGGACTGCTGCCCCGGTCCTCGTGCAATTATGCGAATCTTTATTAAAACGCTGCCGCGCTATCGTCGCCAATTTCGCGTGGAACAGGCAGAAAATTGAGTTTCTTCCTCTGACGGAGGCGAACCGGTGGAAAAGGGACGAGTGTAACGGCCAGGGCAGATCGGGGGAATGTCGGTGCCGGAAAATAAACGAGCGGGCTTGGAGGAGCGCGGCAGTAGGTGGTGCAAAAGGAACACGAAGACGCCGGGGGATCTGGTTGCTCGCGCGGTTTATTAACCTCCTCCGTCGTTCCTTTTTCATCGTGCAATTTCCCCGGGAGCGAGCGTTACCGAAAATCTCCCCTCCGCGGACGAGGAGGGTCCTTTGGTCGCGATGAAATTCATTTTCGGTGCATGTAGCGATGCAAATTGGGGACAGAGAAACTGTTTTCTTCGTTTTAGGGGAGAGAAAGAAAGAGTAGAATTTAGGTAGTATCCGGCAGGATAGGAGTACCACCAAAACAGAATATTAAATAAAAATCGGAATATTAAATAGAGCTCTTACTACCCGACCCGCCGGGTACTCGAGTACCCGCCGGGTACCCGTGAAATACCCGACTACCCGGGTAAACAAAAATTACCCGGCTACCCGAGTAAATTATGGCGTTTTCGGACGGTCGCACTGGGGCGGACCGAGTGCGAACCCTACCCAATCGGAAGCGAAGAGTGTGAACTTTTTCGCCTCCGATTGGCCAAAATTCGCACTCAGTGCGCCCCAGTGCGACCGTCCGAAAACGCCATTTGATGTGATGAGATAGTTGAGAATTTCGATTTGACAGCCGATCGTCTTTCGACTTTCGATCATTTTCGGCTAACATCAGTAACCCGGGTACCCGGGTACCCGGATACCCGGGCCAAAAGAATAGCTCTAATATTAAATAAAATCAGAATATTAATTATAATATATAATATATATTTTTATTATTAATAATAATAATAATAATACCATTATTATTAACATTAATAATTTTTCTTTTGCGGAAATTGGAAAGGTGCTACATTTTACACGAAAGACTTTCGAGCAACAAATAACATGCTTCGTATCCATAAAGCAACCGCCTCCCTAGAGCCATGCCCGACATCTTTACGACAGAATAATTACACTACCCACTATTATCCCCCCGTGGGAACGGGGCATAAAGGGGGCGATATCGACGAGGCGCGAAACGCGGAGGCTTTACGAGGTGTTCGGTGGCGAGCGACAGACGCAACGCGGGACATTACTCCTCTTATTTTACGATTGGCTCGAGGAGTGCGTAAAGCCGGCGCCGATAAGGCGAGATAGCAATTACACGCGTACTTTCAGATAACTCCGTCCCCGGCTCGCGGGGGAACAATTATATGTGGTCGAAACGGGAATGACGTACGATTATACGGAGCCGCGGTGGAAATTACGGGCGCGTCCTCGACATGCCGGGAGTAATCGATGCTCGACGAGAATCCTCACGGCTCCGCGCCTCGAAATGCGATTTATTAGGCGCGGGCCGATAAATAGCTCGCCGAGCCGCGCTGGAAAACTCTTTACGGCTCAATCAGCGTTCGCGCGACTTCGTAAATCATCGTCGAACGGAAAAATCCAGATAGAGGACTCGCGCTCCACAGGGCAAGATGGGCGCAGGTCCATCCCCCGTATCGACGACGACGCTTTGAATTATCGCTCCGGAGCATCGTCAGGAATTTAAATGCTCGCTTAAGGGCGTTTAAGTCGCCGGCCAAATCGGACCAAGGACGCGTCGGTTTCGCCGAGCGACGACGGAAATTAAAGGTTCTTACGGCAGCGACTCGCGAGCTCCAGGTTGCGCGTGGTCTGCTGAATACTGATCGAAACGAACGGCAACGAGCTGCTTGGCGTTTTATAGTTAAGGTACAATTAATTGGCTAGTCAAGATCGCAATCTTTTCTTTGGTGTGATGCAAGGTTCGTGCAATGAGAGAGGATTTTAATAAGATTTCGGGACAGGGCTCTATGACGTTGTGATGTTATTAGGTATCTTACTCGATTTTTATTCTAATAACCAAATATCTGATATTTCCGTGGATAAACTTTGCTAAGAGGTTTGCTTCTTTCTAAAATTCCTTATTAAAACCAGCAACACCTTGACGTCTACTATTAATAGCAACCTCGATCAATTCCAGTACACCATTTAGGCCCGTATCGTCGGATAAAAGGCTCTCGGCGCAGTATTGACTGCACGCCGTCCCCTTATCTCGTTCGACAAGACTCCTAACGAGGGTTAAAAAATGCGAGACCGACGGGGCGAAAGTCGGGGATTAGAAACCTTGGATTATTTATGCAGAGATTTCACGCGTTCCTGCTCCCGATTCGGTTCTAATCCCCAAAGGATGCGTATCCTTCGTCGTGAAGTCGCCACGAAACCTCGTGCTGCACGCCCACCGCTTCCTCTCAAAGGAATTTCTGCGCCAGAAATCTTGGAAATAAAATTCTCGTTTGATAGCACACCTATGCGTAATTGCAGCTGCCTTTTATTTTAGTATAGAAACGGACGTTTCATCTGTCACAACCCAATAATTCGTCCCCCTCGCTCTTTTTACCCTTTCGAATTTACAAGGGCAAGGCTGCAGTTGCCAGCCGTTCTCTCCACGTTTTTTTTTAATCGTCTAGGAGCTAGAACGTCACGTGCCACTCGTGCTGGAGATTCTGGAAGAACCGGATGCATCCGCGGTGATGGCGCGTAAAAGATTCATTTCTTCCTCGCCTCGAATCCACGTGGAAGGATCGAGTCGGAGACCTTCAGGCGGCACTTCTATTTTCAACTGAACCCCTTGATTGCCGAGGTGGCATCGCGTTCCCACTGCGCACCGATTTCCCCCAGTGTTGTTCCTCCATTCGACCACGTTGCTCCGACTTTACGACCCTTTTTTCTGCGGGCGTCGAAGTAATATCAATTTGTAACCCTCTTGATTGTCCACGTGGGGCTGCACTTCCTTTCCGCTACTACTTCCCTAGCTGTCTTCGTTCCTCTGAGGTGACGCTGACACCTCGTCGAAATTCTTACGCGAGCAGAAACAGCTTTACGTCATCTTTTGGGAAAAGCTTGTCTACTGAACAAACCTCGAGTAGATGACAAATCGGTTCCACTCCCAACAGAGTTGATACACGATCGCTTGGTGTTGGGACGATTGTCAGATGTTTTCCTACTATCGAACACCAATAATTGAGGCATTTGATGGAAAAAGGGCACATAAGCCTATGTGCCCTTTTTCCTTAAATCATTTAAATCGACTCAGGTATGTGTTATGTATATAATATATCAAGGACATTACTTCTCTCGCGTTCAGATTAGCTAGATGCTGTTTTATCACGTAGCGTGATCGACTCGCAGCTTCATAGTCGCTGAGCGGTCGCGCAACCGTGCTGTCATGCAATAATCGTACTTTTGTTTCATAGAGGATTTTGTGTAAGCGAGGAAATATGGAAAGTGAGGCGAGTATCGAATCCGCAAGGAAAGAAGCTAATTTAGGAAATAAAAAATTGATTTGTAAGACAGCTTGCTGCAAAAAATCGAAGAAACTAATACTTACTTAAAACATTACATTTTTTGTTTATTCTTTTGCTTCATTTTGTATTTTCTATTTAAGGAATGTAAAAAAATGCGTAACGAAGTAAGTAAACAAAATTATATTTAAATAACTAAACAAAGAAGCAATTTTTTTTACGAATTTACCATATTTACGGAATAAGGGCACATAAATCACTTGCTTGAAACTTATAAATAAAGACACATATCATTTTCAAATCATGACTTCTGTTTTCAGAACGTTTGAAGGACACGGTAACTACGTCCTTAAAAAAATTGGATTTAATTGCATTACTTTTTATTAAGTTATACTGTAATGAAAACTTTGAAATCGATTTTCTTGAAATGGCATTTTGGCGTATGTGCCCTTTTTCCATCAAATGCCTCAATTGAGGACCCTGCGGCAAGAGGGGTGCAGCCCCATCTTCACCAATTTCGAGTAAATTAGAGAAAACTGTTTATAAAATTATTGCTTTCACTAATTGAAAAATATATATTTTTATTATCTTTAATACTATTAATATTAATACTAATTAATATTAATATTTTTATTTCTATTTCTATTTCTATTTCCATTAATATTAATTAGTATTAATATAAGAAATATTAATATTTCTATACACTTGTGGACACTTGTGGATACTTGTTAAGTGTTCCAGACACCGACCCCTCAAGAGTGACCAAGTGACCATGTTTGCAACTCTGCATCCCCCGAGAACTGGATCCAACGAACGTCTCAATTTGTACAAGCACACAGCGATCCATTTAAACAACTAGCTTTGTACTCGCGATCGCGGGCGTGCACCGAAAATCGACAGGGCTCGTTCCCAGTGCCACGGCCCACGTGAATTATTGCCAATTACAACGCGGACCCTTTCTATCCAGCGCTGCCGAAATTTATAGTCGATGATAAAGGTATCTGGCCGCGGTCGTGGCGGCTGTAAAAGCGGTCTTAACAAGCACAACCACCGCCGCCGCCGCCGGATCGCCAACACGCGAGCCAATAAATCGGCCGGCCCTCTGGAATCACTTTTGTGGACCCCGTTTCCTCGGCGCAACCAACCCCCTCCGCGTGTCGCTTCTGGCGGTCCCGGCGCGATTTTATAATTGCTTTATGATACTTATTTATCGCGGTTATTAATAAACAAACGGCACAGACCGGACGCCTCGTCTCGTAAATATTGTAATTAATGCTCGCGATAATTTTCGAGCAACGCCGCCATCAATTCTCCAGCCGCCTTTTACGCGCCGCGGGTTCGGCTCGCCGGTGCATGTTTTTTCTGTGTCGCGAGGGGGGATTTTACAATGTCCAGCCCAGTTGCATGGTTGGACAACGGTGATAAAATTGGGTAAGGGATCCCGGAGCAGATTATTGGTACATGGTTTCTGTACTGTAGGTATGATTCTGTAGAAAAGCAAATGGGGTGGAACGGTATGATGTGTGATAATGGAGTTTGCAACAAATTTGCAGGACCTTCGTCTTCGCGATAAATGTTGCAAAATTGAATGGCACTTAACTCCGTCCTCTAATTGGAAGTACATAAATGTTTCACCTACAATTATCGATTTTTCAAGGTGTTACAATATAATGCCATGGTGGTAAGGGTACAGAAATATCGCGCGGTGCAGCGAGATTGAAAATCGAGTTCTACGAGATAATAACGCATGTTGGCCGGGGGAACGAAAACGATGGAGCCGTGCCAAGGAACACGCTTTAATGTCCACATTGTGTGCGCGGCTCGCCGAACGAAAAGACCAATCGACAACCTAGTATATTTAGATCAGACAACCCCCGAAACTTTTCCACGCTCGCGAGACGAAAGTTTCTTGCTGCCATTTCACGTCCGCGAGGATAACGATCCTTCCCCGCCATTCCCGGCGCGAAAATGCAGCCAGGATCGCGTATCGCGATGTAGGACACGGTTCTTGGAAGCGGTGCGCAGAGAAAACTTGGAGAATCTCCAGCTCGTGGTATTATCGAGGGTGCTTGATGAATTTATTGCCTCGCGGTTATCTACGGCTAGCTTGTACCAGCCAATTTGTTTCCTCCCAGGGAACGGTCGTGGTCCAAGGAATTTTCGCTCGGGTTCTAGGAAGTGGTGTAGAGAAGCCAGTCTCCTCGAGGAGGTAAATATTGCGCCGGTTAGATGTGTCCTTCTTGCTACGAAGACCTACCGCAATGTGCTACATGTTCTGCTGGATCTGAGGCTGTTACAGCGGTGGAAGGAAGCGTGGAGCAAGTAGCACCGAAGTGGGATGCAGTGTACTCGAATCTTACAGCGGGCTTTGAAAGCGGGCCGCAGTGCTTGCACGTGAATCGAACCTTCATGCCGCATTCCCACTGTTCTAATTAAAATTCATTCGGCTAAATAACGCCCAACTCTGCTGAGGTGCAGATACACCTTAGGTCACGCTTCTACGTGTAAGATATGCGCTTCGCAAGATAAATTTTTTACTTTTTTTTTTAATTTTAAATTTTACTTTGAATTGATGATTTAGGACTTTACGCTGAGTTAAAAATTATTAGTTCTTAGTGGGAGTGAGATTGCCTGTGAGGTTTTAATCAAGTGTTAGGAGATCTGAATATGTAGGAAATACGAGAAAAAAAATTGAACACCTTCACCGTGACAATGCGTCGTTGGCACATTGCCGTGACCAGGATTCCTAACCACTAGACGGTCACGGCTGTTGGAGGATTCAAGAGAGGTGCTCGGGATTGCCAATGATCGATAGCAGCGGCGATCGAATTGGTCAGCCAACCGTGGAACTCCTTCTACATAGAAAATACTGTGCTGGAAAATGTAAATTTCACTCCCATTCGTGATTCCGTCGAATTCTATTAAAATCATCTTGATTCTTATCCTGATCATTTTGATCCTTTCCCATCGTTAAAGTGGTTAACAGGAAATTCCCACGAGAATCTGAACGATTCTACACGTTCATCGGAGAACGTGTTTACTCTAACTTGCTATCTAAACGAGTCCCACGAAATTGCGTCGAAAATGTTAATCGCTGTTAGATAAAGAAAACGATGCTCATCTGTGCAAATATTTCTCCCCTCGCGCGTTTTCTGTCGGTTCTACGTACTTGCTCGCGCGATCCTGCTATCTGGTCAGGCAAACCCATCCGAGTGGCCTCCGTTCGCAAATATTGTCAGGGTAAACACCCCAGCGGCAGACGAATGCAACTAGTTATCCCTGATTAATCAGAGCCTCTCCGCAATTAACTCTATCATAATGGATCGATGGAACGTAAAACTCAATTAGCTTAATCTGTAATTGCTACATAAAGTGCAACCAGTTCAAGTGCTTCCACGAACACTCTCCATGAATATTATTTCCGAGTGAACCTCGATCGACGGAACTGGTGTTCACAAGTGAACCCAGCGACGCTCACTTTTCGACCCGTTAATTGGTAAAAGCCGGCACCCCCTTCCGTCGGTCGCGTCCGCGGGAATCAACGTGTCTTCCGGTCGAAAATTCGATGCGGAAACCCGGTCACGTTTCTGCGCGCGGGCCCGTATACGTGCCACGTGGCTGGGAAAGCTAAAAAGAGTTGTAACGGAAAATCTGATCCCATAGAAACACCCCGGAAGCGCGTGTAACGGTTGAACCCCGCGAGCTGACACCGGGACACGGAGGATTCATCTGTCGCCGGGAGGACGGCTTTTCGTATTTAAAATTCTAATTCTCCGAGCCCTTTGCCAGCATCTGCAGCTTCTTTGAATTAGGGGAGGCACGTTCTAGATCCCCTGATTACATGCATAGGGTCCTTGATTTTGGTTTTCGGGCGATTTTAGATGCATCGAAAATGGAGTTGCAAGTGTAATTCAACATAAGCATTAATTTATCGAATCGAGAGTACACCGCGAAACCAGAGAGCTACCACGAGCGTCTTCATTCCGCGCCGTGACAACGCGTTATTTGCGCGGCGGGGAAGAAACGAAGCACGAAAACTCGGTTAGAAGCTTAAAAGACGCGGTAATCACTGGCTAGGGTAACAGCGAGTCGAATCGCGCGCGCCGCGCAAAGGCCGATGAATAAGCGACGCTAATCTGAATTTTACAACGGCGAACAGACGGAAGTGGCAGTGTCCCCGTCGCAGCCATCGCCTCCTCCTTTTTCCGCTCGACAGATGAATATCCTGCCGTGCACATAATCGGCTTGTATTTAACCGCGAAAGTGTATCCTGCCCGCTCGTTAACAACCTAACGACACGAGTGTTGTCGCGCGAGGAACATGATAAGCGAGTTTTTACGCGCGCCGCGTTTTACCGACGTGCGAGGAGAAAAAGTGGGAAAAATAGCAAGGATGCTCGTTATGTCGCGTTAACCCCGACCTGGTGCGCGTCGCGGCGTAAAAGCGAGATTACCGGTCGTTCCTTTGATGTTTCATGGAAACTCTTGGGGAATTTTTTGGGGCAGCGAAACTGGTATTTGAAGATACTGGTGGAGGAGATTCTTTTGGTATCTGCTTGGGATTCTTGGAGATAGAATATAGATTGTGGTCGGATATTTAGGTGTTGGTGTTCTTGGAGCGCTTGAACTACTAGGGAGTTTATATCGAGGAATTGCAGTATTCATATTGGAGAGGTAACATTGGGGTGTAAGTATTGGAGTATTGAGGTATTGGTGGTAAGGTAAAAGACCCAATACGTGGACACGTCCCAGTAGCTGGACACTGGTGCAAATAATACTGATTAGTACATTTAATATTCCCTTTATCCAAAAAGAACTATTTTATTCAATTATTCAAATATTTAGTAAAATATATTCATAGATATACATTTGGTATATTTGTAACACTTTCGTAAAAAACAATTTATTCTCTTGAACTGTCCGGTTTACAGCATTTTAGTATTGGATTTATCTGATTTGCTAAGCAGTCGATGCTCCACACGAATACACACATACCCTTAAAATTAGTCATTCAATAACCGATTCTTTTTACTCAAGTTTGTTTACTGATTTGAATAAATTACTTATACAGAAGAAATATGCAAAAAGAAAAAACTATTGTGTTGTTTTTTTTATTTAATTTCTCCAGAAAACATCCAAATTGCTGATGTTTCATTATGTGTCCATGAAATGGGACAGTAAAATCGGGACGCCGGGACATACTAGTTAAGCTGTCCAAGTATTGGGCCATTGTAAGGTCTATGAATTTTCAATATTTCACAAAATTATTCACTCCTACAATATGTGTTTTTTTTTTAATGATAAAGTACACACGATGCCCCATGTAATTGCAAAATCGTTTTTATATAAATCGATTTGTATAACTGAAAGATTCTCAAATGTGTGTACGCCGTACCTTAAATGTCCAGGTATTGGGACATTTACCTTAGAGGATTTAAACTATCGATCAATCTATGTACCTCAAACCATAGCTTCGCGCACTGAATCTAGAAAGCCGCGTCACTAGGACGGTAATTTATTGACTCGCAGAAGGCGCTCGATGGTGAAGCAGACACCGGAACCTGTGTGTCACCGAGCCACTGAAATATTGTAACGCAGAGCTTTAAACCAGCACCGGTCACTTAGCTACCGCGAGATCGGCATTTACAATATCATTACACTCCGCTAAAACCTGAAATTAAAACTCGATACACCGAGCTGCTAAAACCCTGAAGCCTGCCACATTAAGCTGTTGAAATACTGTCGCAATGAAGCTCGAAGAAATTCAGATAGCGTAGCGTTAAAACCTGAAATTAGTCTAGCAGCTCTCCGGCGTAAATATCCCCGGTATAAAAACGGCCCCGGTGATACAGCCACTGCCTCGATCCCCCTAAAAAGTTACCAAAGAGCGCCAAGCAGACACCACCGAACCGTGGCCCTAAGTATCAGATAAACAGCCGAGCTACATCAAATTAGAAAACCGCTCGAGAGGGCACCGTGATACTGCGACAGAATCTCCCGAGACATTACCGTAAATGCGGGGCTAAATCAGCCGCGGAAGTGGAGGGAGCGAAGGTAGGCGTCGTGCTGGCCAATTAAATTTTCTGCGATCCTCGGCGCCCACCTTTCCCTTTTATCAATTAAAACGATCCACGGAACGAGCGTGAAGCTTTAATTGCAGTTGAACGCGTACTTACAGCGTCGCTGAAATACCGCGCCGCGAAAATCCATAAATACGTTTAACGATAGGACGACGATCTCCGCGGCTGCGGTCCCACGGGTGCAACGTGGATCGATCGTTCGCTAGATCGAGATCGAGATACGCCTGATTAAATTAATCCTCCGTAGATGGATGGAAGAAGATTCGAGGAACGTTTCCTCGGCCGCTTGCATCCGCGAGTGGAGACAATGATGAAGTGAAAAGGTCGATCATTCGTGAGGAATGAAGGGGCTTCGGCGAAAATGCTGGTGTAAACTGGTTGCGAGGCGATCCGTCACGATGCAACCAGTCGAAAGTCTAAGGCAATTCGGAGTAATGTCCTTTTTGCGCGGAGATTAAGGGGACACTGTTAACGGAGACGCTGGTTATTATTTAAGTGCCATTTTAAGCGTGGACCCCTGTCGGAAAGGTTCTAATTGATTAGTCGGCTACTTAAAGGGCTGGAATTGGTGGTTAATGATTCGTGATATGGAACACGGTTTCTCGTACTTCGCTGCGCACTGGTGTGGACATTATTTACTGTCCTCTGTGTAGTCGCGATTCTGGCGAAATGTGTGGCATTCCTCGAGGATAAGGTTCGTGCTCGAGAATCTCGAGTAGTGTTACTTGGAATTATGGTTTACAAGCTGTTACTGCATTGCGTGTTAAAACTACAATTCAACGTGCACGGCAGTGGCGACGAAAAAGTTTAAACTGTGGACCACAATAAAAACAAAATACTTCAAGGTACACATTTATTGCGGGGTTGCTTAAATCCTAGTATTATGTTTGTTAAAAAATTTGATCTAGTCGAGAAAAGAGTACTGATCAAACACTCGAAGACATAGAACACGTTATTCCATAATCTATTTATGTTCAACTTCAATTAAACTGCAAATACTGGAACCATCCATAAGCACAGCGAATAGTTGAATGAAATAGTAGAGCTTCCCCTGCACAACACAGTGCCAGAAATAGGAGAAGCGCTGCCTTGAACGCGGAATTTTTTTATATAAGGCAGAATGTAGCTCCGCCGAACTCACCCCGCGTTAGGACGTACAAATTAGACTCTTCCCCTTTCACAACCCTTTTTTCGAGCGTGGCTCGAGACGGACGCGCGACCAGCCTCCGAAAATATCCGCGCGCCGGAATACGAAACCAGAAGTAACCAGCCGCAAGGGTCTGGCATCCGGCACGAGCAACAAAACATAATAACACCACGTGCATCTACTTACACCCACGACAATCACGCGTGACTGTGCGCGCGCGCTGTGCGTGTGCTCTGTGTCATTGAGAGCACAATTTTCTGACCAAATAAACGGAGATCTTACAAGAAACAGGTACCTACCACCGCGCCAGGAATTCGCGCTACTTTTCCTGGCTTCAGGCCGTCTGCTTTCAATCGAAGCAGAATCAGTGCCCATCTACTTCTAACGTAACTTCATGAATGAAGCTGATTCGTTGAATCGATTTGGCCTTTAGGATCCTATTATACATATATACAATGATTTTTGTTGGAGTAAAAAGATGTTGCAGAAATTTTGCATTCTGGTTGAAGTATTGGAGTAGGAAGTTGCTCGGAGGGCCATTTTTCAGAAATCTACCGATCTTCTCACGGATCCTGGGGATCGATTAAAGCGTGATAATGGGTCATCCTCCGCCACGTGCTCCTGCACGCTATCACGCGTGCAGGCGCGAGCTTTTTCCGGCTGGGGCCCCGATTATCGTTTACACGTTTCGTGCTTATGTTTGTGTGTCAGCGGGCTACACGTGGTCACTGTTTTACTCGTGCCCCGATGTAAACACCGTGTCAGGAGACGTCTCGCGTCGTAACCAGAGGAGCCCCCGCTCGAATCGCACCTCTCTCTCTCTTTACGATTCGAATGGAGGCGCGCGTACTTAACGAGCCGAGAGCCGGATGCATATCTGATCGCGTTTAACCCGCCTAATTCGCTGGCTTAAACTGAGTGCAACAGATTCGTAACCGAGCGTTCATGGTTGGCAGTGTGCTCTCATGTGCGAGTCCTTGTGGATCCACGAAACATGGGATTGTAATGCAGACTTTCTCGGTCTTGAGGGGTTTAAAATCTTTGGAGTTTTTTTAATACATTTTGAATCGTTAGGGAGTCTTCTGAAAGATCTTGGGACTGTTTGGATTTGGGTGGAATGCTTTAATTGTGGAGGGCAGTGTTGTTTTAAGTAGCTTGGGACTAGTGGAAAGCTTCTGGACCGCTTTGGGATTCTACGAAATTTTTTGGAATATTTGAAAACGAATCGAAGTCATTGAAGTCTCTTGGAATTCTTTGGAACTCTTTGAAATACTTTGGATAACACTTGAAACTTCTGGAAATCCCTTGGAACTCCTTAAAATCCTCGGAAAGCCCTCGAATCCTGTACAACTCTGCTGCAAGTGCTATTTCTATCTCACAATAACTCCGTAAACGAGCAAGCCAGACCTTGGAATGCTGATTCAACAGATCCTTGGAGAATCTTTAATGTTCAAGCACGTGGATGTAGCGCGAGCGAAGCGAGGTACAGAATGGTAATAGTAAGTAGGCAGAAAGCAACAAAAATCTCGCGTATCGTACGCAGCTTCTCCTCCCATTCATGCCTCCTTGAATCGATACATAATTAATCGCATAAAATATTCGCCGGTCGTCGATCGTGCATTACGGTAATTATGAATTATCGTTGAATTGCACGATACCCTCTATTACGCGATGCAATCGTACAGAGAGCTTGAAACACGATAATGATATACGAGGCGTCGTAAATCGTCTCCGTAGCCGAAGGCTAACCATCTATTTCTAAGCGTTTATTAGCCCGCTCTTCTTGTTCGATTCAACGCCTCGTATCTCCAGCCACTCGTGACACACACCATTTTAATGATCCTCCAAGAATCACAACACAAGAACATTGAATAAACTACAAAAAAAAAAACCCAGCACGAAACCCGTACGCTGTACTGCAGAAGTATATACATAATACTTCCCTCGAATCCTTAAAACCCACAAAGTAACAAAACAAAGCTCCGAAGTCGAAAAATGTCGAGCAACCAAAATCAATCACCGAAATAAATTTTTTAGAAACCAACAGCCAAGGCTTCAGCTATAAATCTATAGACTCAAGCAGAAGAAAATGAAGACGGAGAGGCGTCTAATCATCTAAACACATGGAACAAGAAGAGAAGACCAAAGCAGGTGAAGCAACGAGCACTCGTGCAGTGCGGGATTGCTCGAAAAAAATACGACGCGAGCTGCGAAAAAGGGGTTGAGGACTAATCATAGATCGTGGCCGAGGGCGAGACCCAGCCAGCACCGCGATTTTAACGAGTGCCTCTTCTCCAGCGACGGCACACTGAAGAGGGGAGGGAGCGAAGAAAGATCGAGGCTTCTGCAAATTTATTCGATTGCCCGCCACGGCTAACTTCCACGATACCCGCATGCGGCCTCCTAACCCCCTATGGCGTTTATTTATCTCGAGTGTAGAGGCCCCGTCGTCCAATTTGCGCCAACGCCAACCCGCTCGGCCAGCACACGCGGACACGAAACCATTTCGCTCGTTACCGCTGCTACTATATCATAGCAGATATACTAATCTTTCGTCGCCACTCCGCAGCAGACTTCTCGGTACCCCATCTTTGAGGTCTAACCTTCTTAGCTGAGCCGAAATAATGGGGGGGCTTGGTTATGGGAACGTGTTGGTCCAGGTATTTGGAAGGTAAATAAAGAGGATGAAGGATTCTGTGAAGTTTGAAAATCTAGCAGTGACTTTGCTCATAGCTGTGAAACGAGACCAACGGTAAAGCTCGAGTGGTAGAACTCGATCGCGATGACACTCAAGCCGTTGAACTCGATATTACAGACCCCCGATGCGCGGTAATTGCTTGCTATAATTCCCAGGTTCTAGGACTCGAGCACAAGTAACTGTAGAGCCGCGGAAACCGACCTCGAGGTCCGCAGAGGCATGGAAAACAGCCGTTACCGATGGAAAATCGTAAAGCTTGCGACCGGTAGGGACAGCTTCGCGAAACCGTGGTACCTCGAGCGCAGCAGCTCGTGGATTATAAAACCCGACCGATGCGTTTCTAACAAGATCTTGTGAGATAGCGAGACGCTACCGCGGCGTGCCCCAAAGTCGATGAACTTGATAGTAATGACTTCAAAGGCGTCGCACCTAATAGTAATGAAACCGAAGTCGTGGAACCTGATTGCAACCACTTCCAGGTCGTTAAAATCCGATTAAGATGCCTGCAATGTCGTAAAGCGCGGCCGCCGTGTTTCCAAAGTCATAGAACCTGGCAGCGATAACTCGAAAACAAAGAGACCAGAACCGAGGGGTAGGAAAAATGTGCGGGGCTGGTACGAGGAACGTTCGCCGGAAATTCTGCATGCAGCGTGGAACGCGCTCCTCGATTCCCCCGTTTGAAACGGTCCATCCCTGCCTCGCGTGCCCACGAGAGACTTCCAATATAAGTGACAATCAGACGGCCAATTGTTTCTTCTTTTCAGGAAACACTTGTGGATGGTATATGCGTGTCTATGGGGTCAAGGGTCGTCAACCTCCAGAAACAGCGTACAGCGTCGGTGTACGATAGAGTGATAGTCATTATGTTAAATGGCAATCAGGATAATGCTGTCATCAGCGTTCGTACTAGGCAATAACTATAATGCAGCCATTGCGGGCACTCCCGCGTAATCTGGCCAACAGTTACACGAGTTTTCATTGGACACTACCGGGTACGATCGTCGATGGCTCGCTGAGAAGAGCTTGGCGATGGCCCGAAGCATCGATGAAGTTGGAACGATAGTATGGTTTGGAAAGTGGTGAAGCTACTGTACATGTCACTGTGGGACACAAAGTGTGTACGGTTAGTGGAGACGATTCCAAAGCGGATCACAAAGTATTTAGCTTAGGGGGTCACGAGAGCTTAGAGAGCTAAAAAGTGGAACACTTTGGGGAAGAGATTGAACGGTTGCGTCAGTAAGTAATTATTATTATTATTATTATTATTATTAATCGACGGGAGAACCCTTTAGAATACAAATTTTTACATATAAATACAGAGAACAATAAGTAAATATCGCATGATAACATGGCTTAAAATAAGATAGATAACTGAAAATAGAGAGTACAAAAACAAACTAAACAAAAACAAAAACAAAAATAAAAATATTAACAAAACCGTCTACCGATAACGCAAAATAAAATAAATTAAACAGGTGGCAGTCTACTAAGCAACTGGCCCCTGTAATAGAATGGGGGATGCTTTGTTCTGTACTGTGACTATGTACTTTGCAAATTTTTTTGTTGGAGACTTCGGGTTCAGTGTTAGAGAATATAAATTTTAGGAATTGCAAGGAGAGTTGTAGGTGAAGGGATTCGTGCCCCTTGAATTTCATAATGGAGCTACTGGAAATATATGCCTTTGGTATTTAATATATATATATATAGATAAACTATTTATGCGCTACCTGGCAGTAATGACTCAATTTAAGCGAACGTTGCAGATACGCCCTTTCGAATTATCACGGCAGAGTAGCACACACAAAGAAACACCTTTAATCGCCAGGCTCATCAAGTGCACCATTAACTACTCGCAGAAAATTCGCTTCTCCAATCGAATTCCCTTCACGTCTGCAACTTCCACGTTGCAATTATCAGTGGCGATGCATCAAAGACCACTTGGCCATAGAGACGACGCTTAACTGTACCCCATTTCGCGCTCCCCAGGGAGGCAAGAAAAATACTGTTACTCGTTCGTCATTCGTCGATCGGGCCGAGTGTGCATCGCATGGAAAATCGCCCCTAGATTCGTGACAACGAACGACAATTGCCCGGCACAACTGCAATTAACTGTGCTCGACGACACTAATAAGACACCGGGCTGGCAACCGTCTGATTAATAGAAAAAGTAAAGTAAAAATCACGATTGATCGCCGAGGAGAGCTGAAGCATGTTACATTCACGTCGGATCCATCAATGCACTAACTAGTTACTACTGCAGCCAGAGGCCTAGTAAAGGAAGAGAAGAACGAGCACAGGAATTCTGAATAAAATTCCACACTATCCATTTCCTGGATGCACAGCATAAGATCTCAATAAAATTAATTAAAATCTGCAGCAAAATTTCACCAAATGACATCCCCCTTCTTCAACCTTCGCAGAATCAATCTAACTGGTAAAAAATCTCATGTCAAACAGCCTTATCTCACCATCTTTCTATGCTAGCTCCTGTATTCTAAACGCCCACTTTGCTTGTCCACAAAGTCCAGCAGATCATGCCTGGCAGAAAACGTCAGGCCGTGTGTCGCGAGCGGTACCGACGATGCATAAATCAGCGCGCACGTGCATAAATCGTGCTCGTAAAAATGTAGGAGGAGTACTTCCGGCAACGAGAACCGATCGCATATCCGGAAGCAGCTGCGCGTAGTTACGTACAAGCGTAACGCGCGTCACACGACCGATCCTTTCAGGGCGATCGATGCAGTTGTGGATGGAGCCTTAACCGCGCTCGATGCACAACCGTGTGTAACGGTACCGGCTCCACTCTCTGTCCGATTAATCTTCATAAATATCGGTTTGATGGACGGTAATAGAATTAGTTAATTGACGGCCAAGCGCGCGCGATTAATTTACTCGATGCTACCGCCCGTTCCGTGCCTCTTCCTGGTGGGAAAGGCTATCGATGATCGAAGATTCCCAGTCGATTATATCTACACCCTCTATGGATCATTTACACATTTACTCTGTGGAGAAATTTTGCACAGGTTTCTTATTAGAAATTTTAATACCACGTGTGTTTAACATATTATGCATTGCCAAGCAAAGGCTTGTATTTCCTATTTTGCAATAGTTGAATCAACTTTTCTGAATTAGCACATGCAATACGAGACACAGGGTATAAATAATATTAATGTACCTATGTTACTTCAAAGTCACACGGAGTTGCAGAGGTTTTGCATTTTCACTGGCGTTTCTTCGTGTTTCCGCATTTTTACCGAAAGTGCCATTTTTCAAGGCGCACAATTCCTCCTCGTGGTATCTGATGTGCAAATCGAATCTCCCAGCGAATCTGCTTCCGAGTTGCGGTCAGTGATGCACAGGGAGCAGATTTATCGGTCTCTTTACGCGTCCCCGTTATCGGAGCAACGATAACGGAGAGCAGAAGAGGGCGTGGGGCCCGATAAAAGGTGGAGATCGGAATCCGTGTGGTGGGCACAAAGGCCCAGCGGGGCAGCGCGGCGGGCTCAGGTGTTTTAGGGGAATGGTGGTATTTAAGTCACGGAGAAATGCTACTTGCAGCGGCTACAAAATAGGAAGGTAGATGGACGAAGCGGATAAGATTCTTTATTGCCGAGATAGACGGATACAAACAGTTTCACGGGGAGACGGTAACAAGCCCCCGGGCCCAGTGATCGATGCGACCGTCTCGCGATGATTTAACTATCCTCGGTGCCGCGTCGGAAAATAAATGTTGAATTGCAGCGGGAAGGAGTTATGCCAGCGCTCCTAGGAGCCCGACTTTTTCCCCCCGCGGACGTAATGCCCTTTATATCCCAGACACCGTGTATTTATTGCGACCCTGACGCACTGGAAGCTTGACGTTAAGTACACGGTATAAATAATATTAACAAAGTCGTGCATGAGCGGGTGAGCGATACGAAAAGAGTTGGGAGCCGTGGCGAGTATTTGCGTCCGAGGAGCACGTAGAATTGAGAATCGAAATGGGACGAGAGGAGTTTGATTTTTTAGGGTGAAATTAGATGCGACGAGAGGAATGTGTGTTTATTAGATTTCATTTTTATAGAATTAAAAGTTGAGGAGTACCGTTAAGGAACTAGTTTCTGATCAGTTTAGAAGGTTTCCCGCTTTAATATTTATTTTTAACCTAATGAAACATTAAACCATAGACTTTTTTTATACTAAAAGATGAATTAATGTTTAAACTTCAAGGAAAAATTTTAAAAAGTTGAAAATAAATATATAATTTAAATACTTATAAGGTATGGAATAATAAGGTGACTAGGAACTAGTTTTTAATCATCTAAAACTAACAATACTAACTGCTTTCACAGACAACACATATATTTTTGAATTATCAATTTGTATGTTAGTAATTATTTCAAACAATTATTTATTGACATAAACTCAAAAGAACGATTTATTTCATGAACTGATAAAAAATTAATGCCTGATCAAGAACTAGTTCCTTAAGGGTATTAACTGAGCACGACGAAGATTAATACTTTTGGAATTTGATTTTGAAACAGCTACGTGTAATAGTTTGCCAGTAGATACTAATAGTTCGCCTATTAAGCTCATCAATTTCTTCTTCGGAGCTCAGAAATGGTGAGAATCTAATACCAGAGGCAAGGTATCAGCGAAAGATACTTTAGTGGGTAGTGAACTGTCCTTCCATTTATGGACGTTCGATGATGAGATATTTTGCAGAAGGACTCCCGATGCTCGCCCTGGTTGTAAAAAAGTTGCGTTTAATCTGAAAGCGCTACCGAAGCACGAAGCTTTACGACTCATTCTGGTCGTTTGATTGAACGGTTTACGACTGTTCTCCACCCTGGAGTGGTACCAGCTACGAGAGATTCTCCCCCGACCGCTTCTTTTTCTCTGTTTGCTTTACTTCTCTCGGTTGGCGGGGCCTAGCCGAAGAGGGATCGGTTCGTTATCGCGAAACACCGGCGTTGAGAGCGAAATAATGCATCGTGGGCACAGATAACCGGTTTTACACGCGTGTCAACGATAGTCAAAGCCCCGCCTTAATCATTCTAATGTGGCCCCCGCCCTCTGCCAGGTCGGGGGCTTCTTATTTCGGCAACTGGCCGGCGAAAATTACGATAAGAGGGTAATCGGTCTCGATGGGACGGTCGCTGGTCGCCCTGAGTTCTCAGATCACGAGGTTTCGTCGCGAGACCGCAAGTTCTAAGCCCCCAAGTTCGAAGCTTTCAATTCCCAAGTCCTCAAATTAAGAACTGCCCAAATTTGAAGCTTCCAATTCCCAAGCTCTAATATAAAAAATTTACAAATTCAAAGCCTCCAATTTGCTACCTCCCAAGCTTAAAAGTTAAAATCCACAAGTCCCAAGTAAAATAACCCCTCTTTTCCATTGCAACATCTCAATGCGACACTCGGAGAGTGAAATAACTGGCAATGAGTGTACCACTCTTAAGAGAAGGTTAAAACTGGAGCGGTTACAAGAAACGTAGCCTCATAAAGTTGCAGCAGCAACGACGTACGGAGTAGTAAGATGTGAAAGAAATCGATTTTGAAAGTTTTCAGGCACGTCGAGCAAGGATACTTTGCCAATTTATAGCACGATACACGGGCACGGTTCAAGCTCGTCGATCGCGATAAATCTTGATCTTTATGGTGATCCAATGCCCGCGCCACGTGCTCTATGGTTATATCCGCCCACTTTTGCCCCCATCGACATCCGCCCTCTCGCGATACACGCTATTTATTTTCTCATCTTGGCCCCCACGACGGGCGACTTTTTTATCCTTCTTAGACTCCCCCTGCCCCTCTGGTTTTGCCGGTAGATCGCAAACGGTTTTCGTTTATTTCCCTCCTCAGCCACGCGCGATTTTACGTCACTGCATCGAGGAAGTCATCGAGGAATGCACCAATGCGTCCGAAATCTTTCAAACTCACAACCCAGGATGTATCCAATTAATTTCAATGATAAACTTCATACATTGAATTAGTTATCTTGAGGCTTAGAAACCAAAAGGTGCAAAGTTATTAAATATCCAAGCCCTTCTTATCCAATGGATCCTAAATGATTTCAATCCACACGATCCCACTTCAATAATTAAAAAAAAAGGAACGCATTGACAAACTTCCAAACGACTCATTTTCATAAACCTCTCTTAAATTCACCCGTGCCATAAATTCTTCAAATCTCGAAGGGGAAGAAATCACTTTTTCTCAGCGAGCCGGCCAAGTGCCGCCGATCATTTCCATGCAGTGGCATTCTCGATGGATTAACGAGGAAAGGTTCCAAAGAAAGCGGACAAATTACACGGCAGAAACGAGCGGTGCTCAAGGCAGCGCATCAATTTATGTCGAAGCAAACAGCGCGACGGGTGAAGCTCGCATTAGCATAATATAGCGAGCGATCGATTATTTCAATAAATGTAATCGGAACCAGCATTTAACAGAACTCCCTCGACCCGGGGTAATGACGACCAATCACGAGCCAGATAGGAAATAATGAGCCGCGATTTGCATTTCCTATCCAGCCCTTTTACATATTCATTGTCGCGCTTCTCCCTCGCCCAGCTTCATTAACGTTTTTACAGGCCCCAGCCTCAATTTTCCTTCCTTTTTCTCTCATGTAGACGTGTTTGGAAGCGGAACGACTCGTGCCCTACGTAATTTATCTTTTAAACCACTCTACTAGCTTGCGCCTTCGACGTTTAACATCGATTCTGCAACAAGTACCCTCTTCTTCTATTTGCAAACATTTTTCCTCGTTGTTCTATGAATCAGGTATAACCAGAAGTTTAGATTCTAAATATATAAAATTATTGCATAGTATTAAATGCAGTAGGGATGATTGCTGATAGGAGAAAGTCCCTTACATAATCCCTTTTTTAAAATTAGTTCTCCGAGTTCCCAGTTTCAGAAAAAGGTGATGATTTATTTGAACCGTCGCCAATCACGCAAGACTAAAAAACATCAACTCCTTCTATTGAATCGACATCCCAGCCAACGTTTCCCTCTCACACTTGCATACAAACTTCAACCTCGGACTACGCTCTAACTCAAGAACCACGTTTAAATATAATCCTTCCATAAAATCCACCTTTGAAATCGAAATACACCGGTGAAGAACTTTGCCACTCGTTTAACGCCACGTTTCACGATGGAGCTAAATCAATCCAAGCTTTGAGGAGTCCAGTGCCAAGGGACACGCGTTTTTTTTCGAAATGGAAGGAAGCGTTTCTCGTTTTACGTGTTCTCACCCTATATTTTCTACACTGCTGCAGATATTATGGTTGAAATCATCGAAAAGAGGTAAAAAAGTCTTATCGTTAATATATAAATTAAATTCTTAACCGTTCATGAATTAATAATTAGTCAATCTATTCGTCTCGTTCATATAAATAAAGTCTGACGCATGCATCCTTTAGAGAATGCATAAAGGGGGTGTGTAATTGTAGTTCGACTTGTAAAATAATATAATTGCAGTTGAATAGGATTCGCAATCGAGTGGCAAAGTAGAATGGATGTTGATGTTCTCTTTCGTGTGACTGTACTCGCCGCCTAGCACCTTCCGCAGAATCCTGACATGTTTTTGTCCCATTCCTTCTGTTCCACCGCTCGTCCTCCTTTATTCCGACACTCGGTGGCCTCCTCTGGTTTCCACTCCATTAACCTGCCGGCAAACGTTGAATGAAAAAGCCACGATTTTTCACCTGGGCAAGTATAGCTATTACGCGTCCAATTACGGTCGCGCTGCACACTGCTCGAAATAATTAGGGGATCTGGTTTCCGGACAATCCAGGGGAGCGAATCGTGTGTCAGGGATTAAACGGGCGTCCTGTGTATTTAGTGGGATAGTACTTTTATCGTGTGTTTAGTATAGTTACACGAAACCTTCGAATATCTGAATAAAATGTAAAATCTGAGTAATAATTAAAAAACGTGAATTGAGGCATGATTAAAATTAACAGTGCAATATTATTCCCCACACATTTCGGGCTGGACGCTATACGTGTAGGAAGATAGTGGTAAATTGTTCAGTCCGCGATGCATGAAGGTAAGATAATATTGAGGAATAAGAATGCAACATTTTCCTTGGATTTTTATTATAATACACATGCACAAGTTAGACCTCAGCAACCCTAAGACCATTGGCTAACAGTAAAGTCCACGATCCCCACGCATCACTCAGCCTACATATCCAGCAACGTTTCTTCCACGGTTCACAAACAAGTAAAAGAAAAGAGCAACGAAGGAAGTTCTCGTTTTTTATATCCTTCTTAACGATTAAACTTAGTACAGGCGGATAAAAAGGGAAAGACAGCTACCATTAGCTCCCCACTACTACCCAACCTCTATAAAGCACAACGAACCATCACTATCATTAGGAATCACCAAAAGTTTCCCTCTCCCACTTCCTTCATAATACCAAACGCAAACTCGTACAAAAAATTGTCTCAAATTATAAAACGAATCCTTGTGAACCCAAAAGTCAAGATCAACGACTGACGAAAACTATCCAGAATCTCTGTTTCTCAATAGCCCAACGACGTCTAGCTACAAAGCGACAATGCTCGAACGATGCGCCGAGCAAACCGAGGAGACAAAAAGAGGAGGAATAAGAAAAAGAGCATCGAAAGAAGCACCTGTCTTCTATATTCTTCCTAGAGACTGTACCCACCTTCTAGCACCCTCCTAGGGTCCACGGGCACGTTTTTACGTCTCTCTCCCTCTGTCTATTCCCTCCTGCGCGCTGTCCTCCCATCCATGGTGCCACTCACCGGCCCTGACTCCTGCCGGCTCGCCGTTACGCTGTTAAACGAGCGAATCGCCAGTAGCTATCGGCGCGAGCGCATCTGGAAAGAATAAAGTACACGTTACGAAGGGTAAGCAAGCAGTCGTGCAGCAATGCAAGCCGGGTAACGTAGACTGCATAAGTAATAGGGCCGCGGGTGCCTCCGCCGGGGTACACCGAGGATGTTCCCTCGCGAGAAGGGAATCGAGTGGACCATCCCCCCCCGATAATTTCCACCGGGAAACCCTTCGGCCGTTTGGTGGCGTTTCCACGAGGATCCGCGGTCGGACAAGCCGAGACACGCGAAACGCGCGAGTCGCCGGTCGAGGAACCACCCGTGCGTGTCGAGGTGGACGAATGAACGCGAACGTACAGGCTGCTGGGAAACCATGGCCCTGCACGTCGTGGATTGATAATATATATCATTATTGTTGGTTGAATGTCAATGGAGGGACGGAAAGTGTCTGTTCGTGGGATGCTACATATCTTATATCGCTTCTTTTAGAAGTTATTCTCATAAGTTATTGTTAGGTAAGATGCTTGCGCAGGGTGCTTCTTGAGGCTTCATTTCGGTAATCGATGGGGGTGTTCCTTCCACACCTAACGTTTCAGCATAAATGGTTAGTGTGGAGGGGTGGTTTTTAGCTTAATATTAATATAATGTGTTGTTTGTGCGCTGTGGGAATGAAATTACTAGGGTCCACAACAGCGGCGCACCCAGAGGAGGGGTGGGGCCACGGGGCCCTGGCACCCCCGAAAGAAGAAGTTTTGTAAATAGAAAAGAAAATTGGATTTTACTTTTTAAATAAATTTTTATAATCACTTAATGAATTTCATTGAAGTTGCATTAAAAATATTTCTATCCGATCAACTCGGCTCCCCCCAAAATTAGATCCTGAGTGCGCCACTGGACCACAAAGATCACATTCCTAGCTTTAAGGAGTCATTACGGTTAGACGGGTTGAAAAATGGATTTTTTTTTAAACATTTTTCGAAAGTACATATCCTCAAGTATGTACTGTTAAATTCTCATGGAAAAATTCCGATTATTTTAGCTTCTACAGAGGCATTTTGTAGGGAGCGCAGAGGCTCGGTCTCTCTATAGATGAAAACTTCGAACGCATTTTTCACCAATTAAAATGCCACTTCCCTAGGCGCCCCGAGGCTGCGTCACTTTCGTGCTTATTTTATTCCGCGATGCCGATATTTACTGCGCTCTATCCCATTAACACGTGCACCAAAACTTTTGAACGATAATGTATTGCCGGAACGTCCCTCGCATGTTCCTGTAAATTACGACCCAAGGGAAAACAAGATATCTCGGCGGAATCTCCGAGCCGCGGGTTAAGAGACGCTGGCACAAAGTTATTTTCTGCAACGAGCCGATACCTCTTCCCGTAGGAAGGCGCAATAATGATAGCCGCCAGTGGATCACAGGCAGATTATTCCGCCGCTGGATAAGAATGCCAACAACGGGCCGTCGAAGCCCGCGGAAAGCAGCGGACAGAACGAGGAAGCGAGGATCTGCTCGCGATCGCATAACATCAACGAGATTGAGCCTGATATACAAGTATATACTGGTGTAATGGCTCCTGTCGCTGCCACCGGCCCGTGCAAACCGCTGGAAATCCGTAGAATGTTACGAGCAAACGGTAAAACAAAACGCTTTATTTATTCAGCAACGAGATTGAGGATTAGATTGACTCCTTTCGTGATCCCAGTCAATCTATAGCAGCCCCATTTGCCACGGGGAAAATGACGTTGCCGCGGTAGCCAGGCCGGCCGTCTTTTTATAGCGAGGCGCGAGGATTTTTAAGGATAGAAGGTCTACGGAATTGTATCACGTTGGAGAGGTTGTTGACTGGTATGGTGAACGCATATTGGAGTAATGCGATAGGAGTTTTTGCGAGAAACCGCAGAAGCTTCCCGTGGCAGCTGATAAATCTACATCGCGTTCGTGTTCAATGGTACGTGGATCATGGGACACTTGGAGTTGGATTATTAATAACCCCTCCGCTTGGGTGGAAATACACATAGACTTGGTCTATTAATAATCGTCCACTTGGTTTCAAAAATCCATCGAAATGGGGCTATTAATAATCTACTTGGATCAAGTGATACACTTGGACCACTAATGTTAAACCCTCGCTTGAGGCAGAGCATACTTGGACTCGTACTACTGGTAATCCTGTGGTAGCATCGAAAGTTATGTATTTCTACTTGTAGCACTCTCCTGGCTGCACTAATAATAACCCTGCGGCTGGACCAAGGAGCATGATACATGGACCAGGAGCATGTGCAGTCCGTGGTAACCAGAGCACAAGAGTTGAGCCAGAAAAGGGCAAAGAGAGCGAAACAGCGGTGGCCATTATCGCTTCGTTCCTTCTACAAGCTTCTGCCTGTTCCCCTAATCGTCGCTAAAGCGAGGGAAACGGTTGCCTCTGCCGCGATAGCAATAATTTACAGGACGGATAATAGTGACAGCCGGCACAAACCAACCGTGTGATTACTGTTTAAGGGAGGAGAGGGCTTATTAACGAATAAAACGACTGATTATCGTTGCCCGCGAGGGCGGCCGGTGTAAACGGCGATCCGGGGTCCAACGGCCGATTGCGCCTGGGCGAGTACGAAGATAATCCCCGAAGCGAACAGCCATAATAATTCCGCGGTGGGAAAATAATTAAACGCGATTGCGCCTTCTGTTCGGGAGACGATTGACGGGCACGGCAGCGATAAATCGTTTCCCTCCGTGTCGAGCTGCTGCCTCGAAACCGCCGTGGAAATTCCGCCTCGGGATGCCGGGACGTGCCGAACGATTACACGCTCGATCGTTTTTCCCTCTACGTCGTCGATTACGCACGATCTGCATGTTAGATTTCGTGTCGCGAAATTATCCCGTCGCCTCCGCTGCTCCACGTCACGCTGGATCGGCTGATGGACGGCGACGAAGAGATAACAGGGGGTTGGGTCGAGGGAGGTGGACGGACACGAGATGCCTCCACAATGTGTGCAAAATAGTTGATTAGGGGTGTTAGGCGGCAACGTAGTCTCTGCTTGAGCGAGAGAGCAAAAAGTGGGGGAGTAAGAAGCTTGCGGAACGGGTTGGGGAAATGTTAGGAGGTGGAAGAAAATAGAGGAAAGTTGGAGCGGTGATTAGAGGCGGTGGTACGGGGAATTCGAAGAATGTGGGAACAAAGTAGAAATAGAGGGACAACACTCGTACGGTAATACGTGGGAAAATTGAATGAAAGATTGAAAAGTGATCCAGTGGGAATGAAGTTACTACTTACTTGCTGCGTAATTTTGCATTTCATTTCTTTACTGCAGCGAGCTAATGGTCCTCAGAAACACCCCCCAAGCAGAGTCGGGAATTATTCGAATAGTTCTCGAATAAAAATTTCAAATAATCTTCGAATAAAAATTTCGAATAAAACGAAGCTTAATCGAGAATAACGAATAATATATTATAATATAATATACATAATTCCAAAAGACTTGACGAAGTCAACGATGAATTGTCAAAGTTTCTGACGATATACCTCTTCTCGAAAAGAAAGCGGCGCGAGTGGCTCGAAAATAATGGAAAAAGGAAAGAAGAGGCTTGTCTCGGAGGAGAGTTCGAGAGTGGGCTCCTAAAAGGGCGATATCGACAGGGCGATACGCCCCGAAGGATCCTGCTTTAATATCTGCTGGCTCGCGCAACCTCCGTAATGGCCCTTTATGACGGCGAGGAGCGGCGTTTCGCGGTGTAAATTGCACGTTGCCTCGATTTACGAGGCGAACAGTAATTTCCACCATCTACGCTGCTTCGTATGCTTCTATGTAGCATGCGATACGCGCATCGCGCGATGGATGCGCGACAGAGAGGGCGAGAAAGAGGGAGATCCTGTTCCGGTGTTCTGACCAAGCGAGCTAGGCGAAATTGTCCCTCCCCGCGGAATTATGCTCGCCATAAGGATGCAACCGGCTTCCAGCAGGATCCACGCCGACCAGGAATCACGCACGAGTCGCGTATCATTAAAGGCACGCGCGGAATTCGCGGACAACAGGCGGCATCGTCACGCGAAGCACACCTCCCTTTATGAGAATCACTTCCTGCGAGGGCACGAGCTTCGTTCCCCGCGATTTTCATCGTGATTCAGTGGGAAATTGAACGATCCTTTGGATTACGCTGAGGATACCAGAGTTTATTGATAGGAGGAGGTTAAAGGGCTTCGTGTCGTGTGTTGAACGGGGTAGTTTGATTTTCGGGGTAGTTTTTTGGGGAAGGGAGATTGAGCTTTGAGATTTTCTAGTGCTCTGTGTCACAGTGGAAAATTGAAGAAATTTTTGGGTTCCTCTGAAGGTGCAAGTGCTTATCATTGGGTTTGATAACGTAGGGTGCGTGAAATTGGGAAAGGAGTGAATAGGGAAATGTGTTGAAGGTTTAGGGGAGTGGCATTTACTTGGGAATAATAGAAATTGCTCACCGTTTTACTTTCAGAGGAAAGCTTGAATTGCTTACATATTAATACACAGATTCTTTTGACCAGAAAGTCACTTAATTGTCCATGTAACTTAACTCGGGTGAATAGGCTCCTATCAATCATAGCAGACTGTATTTTACTATTTTACAAAAGAAGAAAAGGAAATTGAATTAGGTTTGCTACATTTGTGCGCGCAGGAGTTAGATCAACTGTAATTGCATTTCCAGGACGCGCTAATTACACTCGCAATAATTATACCTGCGATCACGAATAAAGCAACGGCGAGCCATGCCATCCACGTCTACACTTGCAATCATACACAGAATGACCGCAGCTTGCACTATACGTAATAACAGCCCTAAATTCCGCTAATTACGACTGCAATCTTTGGCTGCACTAATTACATCAGAGATCATACCTGAAATGACTGCAAAAGTAAGAACATTCGCTACCGAAAATAAAACTGAATTAAATTACAAACCTTAATCTACATTAATTATTCTTATCAAGCATAGTGCAACCAGCAAGTTCCATTTCTCTTAAAATACGCAATTATCTTGCTTAAATTCAACTGAAATCACGACAAACGAATAACAAGCGATCATCAGCAAAGGAAACCAGTAAACAACCTCGAATCCTTTCCTTTTTTGCACATAAAAGTATTACGCTTTAAACCACACTTCACAATTTAATTACCTACTAAAATACCCAAACACTTCAAGCACACAATCAGCATTTAAAACAATCGCGACCCTTTGAAGTCCGGCCGAAAAAACGTCACCGTTTCGCGCGCCATCAATCTTCCAACCATGCGCAACCGGAAACGTCATCGTCCAGCGAATCTCTCGAGCCAGGGGAACGAGTTCCCTCCAACGGGTGGCGACGGGGGTAAGGATCAAGCGACGGCCGCGCTGCGGTCCGTTTTTATGAATAATTCATAACTGCGCCCGATAATCCGACTTCCCGCGGAAAAATATGAAGAGATAATTAAGCAGGCGTTTAAAGGGTATCGACGGCAAATACCCGATGATTAATCGGGAATTACTTAAGTGGCGGTTATTGATGAGGGAGCCAAGAGAGTGCCGCTGGTGAGATGTTTTCGCGTAATTCAGGCACCCGTCGTTTCTTTAGAGGGGCACGTATGCAGGCATTATCATCACGTGCCCCTATCGATCAGGCACTTATACCTGCCTCGGTTTTCTGCCGACAGTGAGACTCGAAGATTTTCGGGGTTGAACGACGAGTAATCGTGACGCTACCACGAGGCAGGTAACGAATACTCTTGGCTCGAGTGTCGGTGATTGGAGCACAGCCTGAGTCTTTGATTTTGGGCAGTTCCCCAATTGGGGGTTTGCAGGGCAGTGATATGGCATGCATTTGGCGAATTGGCACGTTCAGGTCGGCGCTGTATAGAGACATCAGCCTGGCACTTGCGAATTCGAGACACGAAAATGAGTTCGGGGCTCGGAGGGGTTGGTGTTCTTGCGTTTAAGGTACGAGGTGGGTAATTTGCGGAGTAGAATCATTACTTTGGAGTTTGAATTGGACCAGAAGTATTTTGGGACTGGTGTTTTGAATTCGTTAAGCTAGGAGAGTTAACTCGAATTCAAACTTTTGGTGGAATTGAATATACATGTGTAAGTAGACGAATCGGTACGTGCAGATTTACGATAAGAATATTTGGAGTATGACTACGAATGTTCGAGGTTAGCGGGACTAATTCATCTAATTAATAAATTAGCACCGTCCAACGGCGCAACCCTCGTGAAACAGTGCGGATCAAACGGATCAACATGTATTGGTAAATTTGCCATCGAAATGAGATCACTTAGAAAATATGGCTTCTAATTAGCAGACTTGGAGGGATTGATTCTGTGAATTGAATAATATAGCACTCCAAATCTGTAGAGTCAGTGGAACCGTACTGATCAGAGGAATCGTGAATCCAAGACCAGAATGCGACCAATTACGCAGACTAGACAAATTATCACTCGAAATTTGCAATGGTAGCGGAACTGATTCTAGACATTAGACAAATTACCGCTCCAAATTTACACCGACTACGAAACTAATTGGTGGCATCTGACAAATTGGTGCACTTTAATTTAACCACGAATGAATTAACCCTTATCTATTATGAAGGTGGCATTATGGTAGTTAAAATCCTATTTGTAATTAATGTCTCGAAGTGGATGAGCTAGCTGTATCTACTTTCTGCTTGAAATGATATTAACTCTACAAAGTAAGGCGAATTATAATTAGACACTCGAGTGATTAATTTGAGGGTTCTCCCACCATACTATTTGACTACTCTCCCTCCACTGCTCTATTACATGATTGCAATAAGTAGGGGAAAGGTGGGATAGTTGATCAGCGGGGATACATGATCACATCAGTTTTTTATTTAATATATTGGCAATTTATGCCTGCTGCCACGCTAGCGTGGTAATGTTTACATTATCGCAACACTTCACGTTGCAGTTTTCTTTGGGGAGAATAGAATAATGTTGTTATAAGCTTCGATCTTATTTGCAGCCAAAAAGTAAATATTTCGGTCTGCTTGTTCTTCCTCCTTTTCGAGTAAATGTTGCATTTTCAACGATTTGAAATATACTAAGTAAAAACGGCAATTTCGAGTTAATTAATGCTATTTATTGATTGATCTAAATATTTAAGGTAAGTTTAATTTTTCATATTTTTCAAATCGAGTGCATTGAGGGATACATGATCAATTTGTGAGGTGGGATACTTGAACAGCTGAAAATGTTCCAATAAAGAACCATAGAACGCCTAAAGAAACAGAAAAATACGGCAAAGACAGTGAGAAGGAAAATCTTTTCTTTATCATCATCTTAATCAGATGATATCTAAGTGAAATGTCTTTTAAGAATGCATTTATGTTGTTTTATGTCATAGAGTTTAATTCTTCGGTTTCATTTTTTCAGTAATTCCTTCAAGTTTGTTATAGTTTACTTTCTTTTTATGATATTCCCTTTATTTCATCTTATTGACGAAGATAATAAATATTTTTTAGAAAGTTAATGTGTTATTTACTCTGAAAGTTCATTGATCAAGTCTCCCCTTCAGTGGGGGATACTTGTGCATAACGTCACTGCCAGAAAATGTTGAAATTCTGTCATTAAAATTAGTTTTCAGCTCTCAAATTTGTCAAAGTATATTGAGAATACTCTAAGAATCACAACTTACATAATTAAATACAAACAAAGCAAACCATTATTATTATTTTAATAAAAAAGCAAAACTGTGATCAACTATCCCACCTTTCCCCTAATATTCTCAACATGATTGCAATAAGTGATACATAGTAAACATCCTATAATAGTATTCAACCTCAAAATTGCAATATAATATGTAAAATCGACTCACATCTGCTCCGAATTCCAAAAAAACCATCAAATAAACTCCATAGGAAAGAAAATTAAAAAATATATTATTCCCCTCATTATCATAATCCACCTTCACAGTATCACAATCGAACCCCTTTGAAACACAAACATACTGAAGTATTCGCATCTGCACCGTGGTATTTCGCATAGATATGCCCACATTGTTGCAAGAAAGACCATACATTCGTCTTTGCTCCCCGTGAAAACGTATAAACAGAAAGTAAATTATTGCGCGTACGTCTCCGAGTGTTTAATGAAAAGCGGGCTCGGTGTACATGGGAACACGCGGCTGGCGGTTAAACAATGATAATTCAAGCCGCCGCGAGTGATTTGCGATTAACGGAGAGAGGAACGGGTGTTCATCCTCGAGGCTGGGGAGCGCGTAAACGTCGGGGGCGTGACAAAAATTCACCCGGTGCACGCACGCTCGTAAATTTCCTGGACGCTGGCTACGGGAAAGTGTAACGTGACGTGAATTTATCGCCGGTGAATTCGTGGATCACGGTGGACACAGTTTCTGCAACTATCGTCGCGGAAATGCTGCGGCAACGACCGAGCTGGCTGGCTCGAATCGCGAGAGATGCAGGGATGGGATGAAGTAGGTGTTCGGATCTATTCAAATTCTATATTTCGAGAAAAAAATCAAAGTCCAGCACGATAGGTGAATTTGGTGATAAGAGAATCTCAGAATTCTTGTGTAAGTTGCATTCTCTGAGAAGGGATAATAAAGTTTATTTGTTTCTTAAAGTGTAAAAAGAATTGTAAATGATAGGAAAGCATTAAGATTAGGATGATATTTAGTCGAGGAAGGGAGAATTTAAAAGAGGGTATAAATTAAATTCAAAGGGAAACATTTATTTCTGAATGATCGACATTTGGGGAATGAATAACACCAGTGACGCTAATGCTTTGTTCTACAAGAAACAGACTGTAAAACGACAAGGGAATTAAAAAGCCTCCCACTTGGAAGGTGTCCATACAAAAATTAAGATCGCGCAAGGCACTACTCGCCGCGTGTTTCGCGCGAAATAAAAAAGTATGACCACCTAATGTCATCGTAAATTTGCGGTGGCTGACGTGGGTTGGCCCACTGAACATGTCGCCAAAATATACACCGACGGTAATTTACTCTCCTCGGGCTCGTCCAGGGGAAGATTTTGCGCGCGACTCGTGCAACGATTCTGCAATCGTGGAAAATACTTGGACGTTCTCGGAAAAAGTCACAAACTTCTTGAAATTAAATTTTGAACGAACAAATATCCTCTTCCAGATTCTGAACGAATCTCAGTGGAGAAATGAGTTGAGAAATAAAGAGAAGTCCAGAAGCACGGTAGAATCCATTGAAAAGCAAAATGGCACACCCTCGGGATGTGCTGCTTCCTTCATTCTATTCTAAGGATCGCGATAAACGATTATTACTTCATCCCCCTGCCTGCGAGGAATGAGAATCACTCTTGGACGCTTCGTGTGTGGCAGCGAATCGATGTGAGTCCCTCGAAGCGATTAAAATTGTACAAGCGAAACGTGTTCTGCAATCAGCCCGATCATCAAGACGTATTTGGAACGAAACCGACTTCCAATAGAATGTACATACGTATCTATCAATTCATCCTCTTTCGCCTTCATCATCCTCACCATTAAATCGAAAGTGGCCTTACTCCTCGAAGCAAAAGGTCACATTCCGATTCTTGAAAACAAGAACTAAGGTATCATTCACCTTATGCAAACGGTAAAAACGGCAAAATTCTCTCAACGATTCGTCAACAATTGAACGTGAATTGCCACGTGCTACAGATGTCCATCCCCTTCGTCGAGGCAAACATAAATTGCCGATTGGAAGCTCGTCACATGCCACAGACAGGATGCTTCTCTATGATTCCACGCTTTAACTCTCATCCAGACGCATTACAATCGAAGTGTTACTAATTACAAGGCCAGAGCTGGCGCTGTGCATATAGCCAGCGGCTGTAATTAATATAGGTACGTCTGCTGCATCAGCACCAATTTAATTAATAGCGGCCGCCGATATTCTGGACGAGATCGGTAATAGCGTCGAGCATGCGCAATACCAGCGATTAAATGCAAATCCACTGGTACGCAGGCATAGATCATCGTTTCGTTCAGGCTGCCTGAATTATTTTGCCACGTCTCGCATTCGCATGGATGACAAGACGCCACGAATTTACGTACTGGTTGGCAGATTATCGATTGGGCCCTGGCTCTGGTGGTTGGCTCTGAGGCGCATCGAAATTATCGGCTATAGAGAATGACACGTAGAGAAGGAAACCCCATCATCGCCGTAATTTTAATATCGAGGTCCTGCGAACTTGCTGGAGGAGGCATGGGTGCAGGTGCTTTCGTTTCTTCGAGAGTGCTGATTAATTATGGGCACATGGGGTATCAACAATGTACACTTCGATATACATTAATGCGAGCACTGAGAGTAATGATGAAAGGAAAAATAGAAAGGTGAATTATAGGAGCAGGATTGGACGAGGAGAAACCACATCCTGTGTGATCTATAGGGATCCTAGGTCGTAAATAATCCTTTACCACGCTACCAGTTTCATTAGAACACTTCCTCTGCTTCTAATAACATGTAAAACCCAGTGTATATATTTCTCCAGTCACACCTAAACCACCAACTTAACAAAGATAGGCTCAAAATTTGACGCTCTAGGTTGCAGCCCAGTCAACCTATACCCAAATCCGCCCCTGCCCATCGTGCCACTAAACAACACCAGCTACAGGAAAAGGCACGTGGCGCATGGAACTCACCCTAGCCGCACCCCCAATACCAAAAGACTCGTATGGGACGAAAGGAGCAGCCACGAGGACGCATCGACGCCTTTCCTAAAGCGGATCGACTAAGTCCAGCTCGTTAATTGCCGCCTTAATTAGTTACGCCGCGGCGTGGTGTAACGAGCGGTTTCTATGGCGGCCGTAGACCGGTCGCAAAAAGGCGGGATTTGCATAAAAGCGTACGCTCCGCTGGCGGGTGTAGGATTCCGTGGGGTACAATTATGGTGAATTTATTAGGGAAGTGGTTGGCCGGGCGTGCGCGTAATGGCCGTTTTCTAAATATAGGACGCAGAGGCAACGAGGACGACCGCTCGTGGCAGGAAGAGGTGTACGACGAACGTGTCGTAGCAAGGCTTCCTGCAATTCACGGACGGGAATGAGGTATTCGTATGACCGGGCATGTGTCTGCCCTTCCATTGTCATCGGCACCTCCCGCGCACGCCACCCGCCCCTGCTGGCCGTGGCTTTCGATCGCCGGGTTAATTAAAGGATTTACTTTCGCCACGGGCCACGATCCACCATTCGCATCTGGGTGGACGTGCACTGGGTCGTGAACGGGGTACAGGTGGTCTGATGATCGAAAAAGGAAATTGGTGTCTTGGGTACCTCTGAAGGGCAAATGTGTACGTATGAGTGCAACGAGACGCTGTTAGAAATTGTTTGAGAGACTTTGGGAACTTGGAGGCTGCGCGTTTGCGTTGAGAATTTTTGGAGCAATGCGAGTGGAAGCATGGATTTTCGTTCAAGGATATTTCTGCCGCTGTGTAGCAGTCACTCGGCGTGCTCACAATTTCAGGACGTGCACTGAAAGCCTCGTGTAGTGATTTGTAGATCCGAGTGGAAGCAATTCTTCATGATGACTCGGTGGTTCCATGAGTACTGACAGAAAGGGGTATTGTCCTTTTTTTAATATTTGAAGGGCATTTCTTTAAATTCCTAGGACGATAGAATTGAACAGCGTCAAATCTTCTATGAATTCTCAGGAAAGTTAACGAGTTAAATATTTCGCAAAGGTGATTACACCAAGTCTGCATGCAACAGTGAATAGTGATTTGCTCTAATACCTACTATGCGACGCATTTTTAAGAAAATGAGAAAGAATATTGGCGAATGTTGCCCCCCCGCAATTAGGATGTGTTTCGAAATCTGCAGTCGGGCCTAACCACTCACGTGCAGAGAGAAGAGAGTGCCTGTATACACGGGGAATAATTAATTAGCGGCATTCGTTTCGGCAATCGAAAACAAAGATGGGCGCTTGTATCCGTCGACTGGTGACAACGTCTCTCGCATCTTAATCGCCACCTTCCTGTATTGAGACATTAGTAACTAAAAACACTGTAACTATATCACGCTCCTATCAATCCAAGGAACCATAATCACTAACTTTAAAGCAATTAAATACTTCTCTAATAAATAGGTAATAAACGAAATGAATACCGTTAAGGAACTAGTTCTTGATCAGGCACTAATTTTTTATCAGTTCATGAAATAAATCGTTCTTTTGAGTTTATGTCAATAAATAATTGTTTGAAATAATTACTAACATAAAAATTGATAATTCAAAAATATATGTGTTGTCTATGAAAGCAGTTAGTATTGTTAGTTTTAGATGATTAAAAACTAGTTCCTAGTCACCTTATTATTCCATACCTTATAAGTATTTAAATTATATATTTATTTTCAACTTTTTAAAATTTTTCCTTGAAGTTTAAACATTAATTCAACTTTTAGTATAAAAAAAGTCTATGATTTAATGTTTTATTAGGTTAAAAATAAATATTAAAGCGGGAAACCTTCTAAACTGATCAGAAACTAGTTCCTTAACGGTACCACACTGTTACAAATTTAAGGCAGGATACCACCTTTGCACTTAAAAAAAATTGATATTTTTTTTTGTTCTCAAAGTACTCTTTCAAGTGTATAGAATCGAAATTCATTCATTAGAAAGGTGGCCGGAACCTTTTTCTTGTGTAAAAACCGGATTGGAGCAGATATATAAATCTATATAAAACTTTAAACGCGTTTTTCTCGAAACGATGTTTTCCAAATCAGCGTGTCAGATTACTCCTACAATTTTCATCGGATTGACTTGAAACTTTGCACAATTCTTCCGATTGGTGTAATCTAACGATGTACGTAGGACTTTTGCTGTAGCGTTGTTATTTTTCTTTTGGTGCGCAATTTTATAAATTTTTTTAAACTTTTTTACCCTAAAAAATTGACCTTTTCGTTAAAATGGCCGCCATTTTCTTAAAAATCGAAATTTCGTAAAATCCCTACGTACAGCATTGAACAATATTGTTGTTAATAGGGACATTCTTTGGTTTCTTTTCTAAGAGCCACGTACAGAGCGGAATTTGACACGCCGTTTAACGATGTTCCTCCAAAGGAGTGTATTTTGGCGCCACCTACAAGAGATTATTTTTAACTTTTTCAGTTTCAAAAAATGTGTAATTACAGATTAAAGTTACATTAATGAATGATTGAAACCGATTTTGTTTCTGCCCATTCTTTGTATGCAAAAAAAATTCATGAAAAACGCCTCCAAAATCGCAGTCAAAGGTGGTATCCTGCCTTAATAACATAGAATCTCCCATTTAAATTCTCCCACCCCTCCACATAAGCACGCGCAAAAAGGACAAAAATTAGAAAAAAAAGAAGAGATACCCGAATCACCCTGAAGAATTTAATGGTACATAAATTGTATCGCGAAATTAACAAGTGGAGGCCACGCGGGCTCCTGCAGCCGCTCGAGGAAGAAAAATGGCCGCGCATCCGGCCCAGCTGATTCCGAATTCCGCGCGATAGCCAAGCACCGTTGACATCTTGATTTTTCGAGTGGCCCTCCGCGACCCTTTCCACGAACCGATGAATCCTGATTTCCAATTCGAAGGGGTTGACCGTCGCTCGACGTGAGGATCCTGCCGATCTACGACGTCGACGAGATCGCCGCGAGATCGTTCTCTACTTCGAGGAGCCCAACGGCAAGCAAGAATGCCCAAGGACGAATTATATTTAGCCGCCACCGAGACACATCCAAGGATGAGATTTATAACGATGAATCGCGTTTAATTTCGCCCACGCGCGCGAGGTGCATCGATTCCGCACCGACGACCCCGAACGTCTCGTGCACCGTGAAAATTCACAGAGATGTATCTCAACGTTCCTCCAGTCGCGTTTAAATGGCCCATCCTTCCGTGCCCGTTCACAATATCCGGAGGGAACGATCATGAGTAATCGGGACACTGGTCGTTTCAGAACCCCCGTTGACGCCATTCAACGAAATTAATTGGGAACTAATTGCGGATCGAAGCGCACTTGGTGGTAAGAGATGATACCACGGCTGAAGTTTCACGTGTAGCTACAACTGTGCCAGAATTGTTTATTTCCTTTAACTTCAAATTAACCATCGAATGTCTCGTGCCTTCTCTCTCATTAAAGTCGCCGAAGGTACGACTGGTACGAAGGCTACAGTGTTTATAGTGCTCGGTGATTTTAACGAGGGGATAGGCGTGGGGTGTTCGATTCTTTTCTAATTTTGGACTATTCGGAATGAAAAATTCTAATGTAATGGGGTGTAGGGTTGTGTTTCGTATAAAAATGAGTCGAAATTGTTGAGTAGTTATTTTTCCAACAGTGCATCGATTTCGAGGAAAACAAATTTGAAATTTGGTAGATACATAGTTTGAAGCAGTTCCTGAAGTGTATAAATAATTATTTACAACGTCGAAGGGCTACAGTATAGAAAGCTAATTAGCTTTCAGCCGGAAGTTTAGCAATTGACTGGACTGTGTCGAGAACTGGCTATGGAAACCAATGAGCCGAAGAAGTTTTACGGGGATTATATAATAAATCGTAATTAGAGAGTGTGAAGGGAGGGAGGGTAGTCGAATCTAAGTTCAAGGATAATTCGCGTTGAAACATCACGCTGCGTAATTGGTAACAGCGTTGTAAATCGTAATTAGAAAGTGGCTCTAGAAAAGTAGCGATTTCAAGGGTAATGGTTGCGTTTATTCGATAAGAGTTACAGCGGCGATACGACGCTAGAACAAATTTTGCAACGTGTTATTGTAAGCCACGCTGTAAATCGCAATCATAAAACGCCCCGAGGGAGAATTAGTTTCAAGGATAATGAGCGCCCGATTAAATGAAACGCGCAGTGTCTCGACCAGTTAATGAAAACCTTAAGTTACCTTGCGTGAAATTGGATTATACGGATAATGAGTTAACACTGTAGAACACGTGATAGGAAATAGAATGAAACAAACCTTTGATTTAAAGGATCTGCGTTTAACCCCTACCTCTTTAAGCCATTTCTAATCATAAAGATTCCAGCACAGGAAACAATTTCAACCTATTAATAATGATTATCAAATGGAATACAAATTGGTTCTTTTTTATTTAAAATTCGAAGTATTGGGATCCAGTTTATCCGGATTTTTCTCTACCTTGCTTCAATCTAATTGTGAAAATTTTTTGGGTGGATGCAGTCCTTTGGATGTGGGCTATTCTCAGCGAGAATTTTTGTTGCCCTTTTAACTGGAGGACACCTTGAATCGCGCCAGATTTAGGATTTATTCGAACATTTTCGGCAAGGGGCTGCGCCTTAAAAGATCGCGGCAGGTCGTTATCCGTCGTAAATCTTGCCTCACCCACGCGAAATCCTTCGCGAAGGGACGCAAGAAGGAAGGAAGGGAGGGACACGGAAATAGAATCACGAGGGTGATAATTATTGCGAGCGATCGCTGCCCACGTCGATTTTTCACACGTCCTCGGAACATCCAGGAAGGAGCTGTCAGGGAAAAATGCAAGCACGCTTCAAGTGTCAACCCTTGGATAAAGGATCCTGGACTGATTTTGGATCTCAAACACGATAATAGTCCATACAATTACGAATGCTATTAAGGCAGGATACCACCTTCGCACTTAAAAAAAATTGAAAATTTTTTTTGTTCTCAAAGTACTCTTTCAAGTGTATAGAATCGAAATTCATTCATTAGAAAAGCGACCGGAACCTTTTTCTTGTGTAAAAACCGGATTGGAACAGATATATAAATCTATATAAAACTTTAAACGCGTTTTTCTCGAAACGATGTTTTCCAAATCGGCGTGTCAGATTACTCCTATAATTTTCATCCGATTGACTTGAAACTTTGCACAATTCTTCCCCGTGGTGTAATCTAACGATGTACGTAGGACTTTTGCAGTAGCGTTGTTATTTTTCTTTTAGTGCGCAATTTTATAAACTTCTTTAAACTTTTTTACCCTAAAAAAATTGACCTTTTTGTTCAAATGGCCGCCATTTTCTTAAAAATCGAAATTTCGTAAAATCCCTACGTACAGCATTAAAAAATATTGTTGCCAATAGGAACATTCTTTGGTTTTTTTTCTAAGAGCCACGTACAGAGCGGAATTTGACACGCCGTCTAACGATGTTCCTCCAAAGGAGTGTATTTTGGCGCCACCTACAAGAGATTATTTTTCACTTTTTCAGTTTCAAAAAATGTGTAATTACAGATTAAAGTTACATTAATGAATGACTGAAACCGATTTGGTTTCTGCGCATTCTTTGTATGCAAAAAAAATTCATGAAAAACGTCTCCAAAATCGCAGTCAAAGGTGGTATCCTGCCTTAAGAACTTTTAATAGAAGCTACTGAAATCAATAAAGCACCGTGAAACGAACGAATGATCGGCGGAGAAACAGATTTATTTAAAATCAGAATGCTGAAACCAGGAACCTCTGGTGTCAAAGTGCATTTCCAATCGAATAGACCAAGAAGCATCAACTTATCGAGCGCCGAGTTTGCCAGTACAAACAGAACGAATCTCCACAATCGTTTCATCCGTCAGGCCAGGTGTTCCCACGTTCCTTTCATGGTCTACCGCAATTTTCGCTGGAACGCAACAAGCGGCTGGCTCGCGCCGCAACATTTCTTACAAATAAGGTGTAGAACACGCTGATGGAACGCCGCGACCAGCAGGTTGCAATTCCTTCTGATTTACGGCACCGTCCCCGTCCACGTATAATCATTGTGTTGGTTATGGCCACCGTCGTGTGTCTACTAGCCGCTGTCAATGAGGTGCTTATACCACAACTCGCCCATTCGATTTTATCGCGTAATCGCCGCCGTAAAACGTAAGCGCTGTGTACGCTAGGACGCGAGTAATCGCGTGCCATGTCCGTGGAATTCGAGGCTTCCAATCGACGAGTTGCGAAGAAGCAGCGCGATAAATTGAAGCCAGCCCGCCCCCATCCACTGAGTAATTCCGCGATCAATCGTACACTTCGCTGTTCATTTTGCCACGTTCCTCGCTTCACTCCTTCCCCGTGGTCTTGCTAGCAGCGAGGACTACTGCCTTCTTTAGTATCACTCTCAGAAAAGGCGTCGCACAGTGTCACGGCCCGTGTTCAAAAAGCAAAAAATTGGGTTTGGAAATTTTGTATTTCATTTTATGGATTTGATAGTAAACAGTCCTCCGACATAGGAACAACATAACTTAGTAACATAAATAACGGATTTAAGGTTAGTAATTACATTCAAAGTCAAATAACCAAACGCAACCTGCCACAGACTACACATAGGAAATATTTACCAACTGCATTTTTGTTGTATTTATAAGTTCTTCTCTTTTTTTCTTTTTGAAAATAAGCAAAATATATCCCTTTTTCGTTTTATTAATTAAAAATTCTCGCATTTAAAGATATGGTTACGTACCAGTGGCTCAAATTATTACTTTTTTTGTCTCATCTTCTAAGTTGTGGAGAGAATTAAAAAAAAACGAAACATATCGGTTCTTTCATTTTTTTACTACAATTAGTTCCTTTCATGTCCTTTAATTTGGTGTAAATTTTTTCTGCTCCCGACTGCTCCCACATAAGAAAAAGTACACATAATAAAACAAAAAACTAGACAAATCTGTGCTAGAATATTTAGTTTTAAAAGACACTGAGCTTCCAATTCCTTCAGATTCAACTGATAGTGATGAAAATGTATAATAAGAATGAATAATTTAAAATTTACTATGTATTTAAAAAATTTATTTATTATTAATTTATTAAAAAAATTAATTTTTTTTTTTATAATTGTTTCATATGTTTGTTATTAATTTATGTGTAAATGTATTTAAAAAATATATATTTTATTTGTTTTACTTTTATTATGGGCAAAAATATATATTAATGAATTATTTTAAGTTAAAAATGATTTTTTTTGTGAATAAATATGATTAACATATCAATTACACGTAAATAACAGTATCTTAATGGAAAATTGATTTTTGATTTTTTTTTCCTATATACTCGTTACACTGTGCGTCGGTTTGGTTTCTTACAAATTTCTAATCGATTCAATCGTTCCCTCGTTTGCTTCGCAAAACGCAAGCTCGTAGCCAACGTGCCACAAATTGTTCCTCTCGACGTGTCTACGCCTCGCCCATTTGCAATTTAATTGCAGACGCGGATAGAATCCGTCGACGACAAATTACGCGAGTGGCGTTTGTTTGCTCGACTTCGCGAGGTGGGGGAGATCGTTTCATTGCCAGGAAACGATGATTGCGCGTCGAACCTGAGAAACGAACAGGAACGTCTATAAATTGAATCTCATAATCGGGGGAGAAATATCGCGATGGTGCGTGCGAGGCACGAGCAACGATCGCTCGAGGAACCTTGAATCGGTTGGATTACACGCGCGTGATTATTTGAACGACAGGGAGTTCTAGTTTCGCACAGGTCTTCTTGCTAATGACTTTATTCACGAGAGAGGAGTGATTCTTGACGTCCTTGTGGCACGAGAACGCAAGGCGATGTAAAAGGCACTGGTTGTTTTAGGGATATAGGGATATAAATATGTAGCTTCTGGTATAATTGGACTCTGACAGATTTTATGTTTAGACATGGATTTGGGAAAAAATTAATTGAACAAATGTAGAAGTCACGTCAGTCGATTAGCAATCATTTTAAAAGTCTTATTTCTCATTCAACGATCCCATATTCTAAACAGGGATCGAAAAAGTTCTCGGACCCTCGTTTTTTAAAAATTCTGTTAGAACTTATTTGTTTCGATTCGGAAAATATCTGTTTCTGTGGAATTTTTAATGAAACAAATGCTACCTTCAGGAACTTCTTTAAAAAGTGTTCTCATGGAACAGATATTTTAGAACCTATATAATAAAAGTTCCATGGAAACAAGTTACATTAGAACATTTATTAAAAAAGTTTTCAAAAGATAAAGAAAAGTACTCAACTATTGAAGTTTATATTAAACGACCATAGATGTAATTTAAGTTCTACAAACCTAGACAATATTTTGCTCGTAAAATTATATTGTTAAATAAAACTCGTACCTAATAGTTTAGTACTTTTCTTTATATTATGAAAACTTTTTTAATAAACGTTCTAATATAACTTGTTTTCATGGAACTTTTATTATAACGATTCTAAAACATCTACGTAGGTAAGTATTACATATAAATAACAAATTCAAAATATCAATTTAACTGTATGAATTATTTAATATTCTTGTAGTACTATCCATTGAATAGTATTTAGTGTTTGTTACAACGATTGAGAACTTTTTTAATATCGGTGAACAAAATATCTGTTCCTGTTATACAGAAATTTTTATTCTTATATTTTATAAGTTCCATTCCAACTAGAACTTTTATTTTCAAGAACTTTTATTTTATCGGTTCTTCTGAGAACTTATAATGTGAGAACATTTTTAAAAAAGTTCCGCGGCATTTGTTTTAAATGGAACCTATTGAAAAGTTTCAGAACTTTTTCGATCCCTGATTCTAAACACGTGTGTGTGTATCAGCAAATCTTCAAATTTCGAGATTCAAAAAGGTAGACTGAAGGATCTCAACTAACCCTGAATGCTTCTGAATTGCTTTTTGATGAGAAAAAAAAGAAAAACCTTCTCCTATATCTTCGTATACCCTCTTCGCTATCAACAATTAAATCGATTAATTTGAATAATTGCAAGCAGGTGCACACAGAATGCTCACCACTGCCATGTGACATGGTGGCATCGCAAGACTCCGGCTGTCACAGATACGTGACGCCTGGCAGCGACTCTTGCCTGAAAAGGCTCGGTTATGTATGTTTATTTTATAGGATGTACTTCAATACTTTACAGTTAATTATCAATTTCTTCTTTTTTTTCTTCAACACGCCCTGTATTGTTTTTAATCTGTACAATCTCACTGACTTTTTTTCTCGATGTAATGCACCGCAACTACGCATCGATGTTTTCTTTAACATCGAATACTTCTGCGTTTTGAATTAATTAACAGGCCATAACTAGTGAAATAAATTAAAAAACCGAAAAGAACAATTCAGAATCATACCCATTTATTATCATTACAATAACAGTATTTTATATAAATGTCCCAGTGTTCCTTCTGTAGGCACAGTAAAAGTAATAGCTTGCTCAATCGTTTAACCTCCAGCAAAGAAATGGATTGGACAGTAAACTATTCAACAAACTATTACTTTTACTACGCCTACAAAAGGAACACTGGGACATTTAAATAAAATACTGTTATAGTAATGATAATAAATAGATTTGATTCTGAATTGTTCTTTCCATATTATTTTTGCTACAATATCAAACATTGTATTGACCATAGGCAAGGAGGATCAAATGAGTAATTTTTTCCCAAAGTCGAGCAAAATCACGACATGATCAACCAGCAGCCTGGGTCATTGGTTTGATCAGCCTCTTCTGATGCATCGAATGAAATACAGCGATGTATCGAATAAAGAGTGACCCAAAAATGAGGCCTTTTTTAGCCTCTTTTTGGGCCTATGATTTTGGAACTGAATTTTGTGCCAAATGATAGCTTATGATGAGACATCAATCACAACAATTTTTCAAGTTGCGGTGACAATTAGTTTCTGAGATATGGGAGGTGAAAGAAGTGAAAATTCATTAACGCGTCAGTCCATAGGGTGACTGTACCTAATATCGCCAGGCAAAAGTTAAATCGCTGTCAATTGAATAATAATTTATATTTTTGCATGCAGTTCGTTTCAAAGTAAAGATAAATTATTCATCTTTCATGTAGCATAAGTTAGAATTGTTGAATCCTACAGATTTTTAATTGGGACTCAAAAAACGTAAGACATGCAAAAATCGGGTCCTGAAAAAAGTGTACCTAATATCGCCTACTCAAGAAATATTGATTAATTCATGTATATATGAGTTTTTAAAGTCATTTTCACATGTGCTTTTATTATTTCTTGCTGTATAAATGTTTTTTTTATCCATCTTTGATTTTATTTTAGTAGGATAATATAGAAATTTAAAAATATAGATTTTTAACATATTTTATTTTTTACGTTGCGATGCACATATTGGACAAATAAAGTTTATTTCGGTTGCTCCGCACATTTCGAGACCTCACCTGTAACAAGCATTATATCGAAACCATTGTTCTCCGGTAGGCGGTATTGAGAACACGCATACTGCTAAAAGAAAAACGCTATTTTCATTACGAAAAATATTTGACTCGATTTCATTTCTTAAGTACATCAGTAATTAGGTATTTCTAGCAGATATTCTTGCATTCACAGAATGATTAGACTTACATTCTCCGAATGCGATGTAAAATTGTGATAGTCCAATAAATTTTTACACTATTAAGATTCTCTAAAATCCTTCCCTTTCTGTAATTGTTGATCACACGATGCTGCAATTACAGTATGTCTGCCTACATATGTTTAGGTACTAATTCAGTGCATAACCGATAAATTTTAGAGCTTACTTTGCGAGATATAGCGAGTGGCGATATTAGGAACACTGGCGATATTAGGTGCAGTCACCCTACGCTTCGATGTATGGACTTTTATGTCATTCCGATAATTTAAAGAAATATTTCCAGGGGTTTTATTGACTGCTAACAACGAATTTAGACTTAGATTTTCGTAACCAAACCTAACCTAACCTAAATTTAATTCAATGGAGATGATTTTTTTTGCGTGAAATTCGAAAATCTAAGTTCAAATTCGTTGTTAGCAGTCCGATAATTTAAACCAATATTTCCAGGGGTTTTGCTGACTGCTAACAACGAATTTAGACTTAAATTTTCGAATTTCACGCAAAAAAATGATCTCCATTGAATTAAACTTAGGTAACCAAACCTAACTTAACCTAAATTTAATTCAATGGAGATGATTTTTTTTGCGTGAAATTCGAAAATCTAAGTTCAAATTCGTTGTTAGCAGTCCGATAATTTAAACCAATATTTCCAGGGGTTTTGCTGACTGCTAACAACGAATTTAGACTTAAATTTTCGAATTTCACGCAAAAAAATCATCTCCATTGAATTAAACTTAGGTAACCAAACCTAACCTAACCTAAATTTAATTCAATGGAGATGATTTTTTTTTGCGTCACTCGCTCGGCTTGACTTGATGGTGACGCCGTTTCGTTTCCCATCCTTTCCCGTCTTGGCGTTGATTGGTTTGACGTCACCGCGTCATCGCGCGCATGCGTTCCCCCTTCCTGCGACGGTAGTATCCTACTACGGAGGGAATTTCCCGTGAACACTGCTTGAATACAGTTTTTCGGGAACATGTGGCCAACAGTCATTTCTAGAAGGCCGTTTGAGGCAAGGGTCGAGTTGCTGTATCCCACAGAGATTGTCGCAAGTCGCCGGCAACTTGTATCCAGCGACTGCGCCAGGTCTATTCGTATCTCTTAACCTTTAAAGGACGAGTCGCCCAGACACAAGTTGCCGGACACAGGTCGCCGGATAAAAGTCGCCGGATACGAATCGCTGGAGACAAGTCGGTTATCCCACCGACTCGCCAGCGACTCCAGCGACAAAGTTGCCGGCGATTGTTGCCCGGCCTATACGAGCCTTAACTGCTCTCGCTTTCGGAGCAGAAGGTTCTAGCTAGCTCTCCCCGGACTCGACGGGGCAGGTTTTTTCTTTCCAGAAGGAACATCTGCCTTCCGCGCGAATAATGGAAACTTATGAAAGGCTCGTCCTTCGACGAGGAGCTGGTGCGAAACCGGCGAGAGGGACCGTCGTGACGTTTTTGCTTTTGCAGGAATATCGAGCGGAATCCTTCCCCAGCGTCGCCAAGAAATCCGTGGGCGCGACCCTCTAACCCAGTTCACACGAAGACCAACTCTTTGTTCCAGTTTCGTCGGGGGACTAGAAAACGCCTGTATTATTCAGCCCAACGCGCGACACTTCGATTGTGCTGAACATTTTTTTAAACTGAAGAGAGAAACGTGATTTCTCGTGCCGTGGGTGGATATCCTTTGAAAGTCTGATTCCTGCATTCGACAGTTGGTTCCAAGTCGTGAATTCTATATGGCCCCTCGGAGACAAAGAAACTTTCCCTTTTAAAGTAAAACCTGACGAGCTTGTTTATACAGATTCAGGGGAATAGAACTGCCACGCAGGATTTGACTAGATTCATAGCGCCTCGAGCTACTTCTGCAAGTATTGTCGAACACAAAAATGGTACAAGAGTTTTGAATGCGCAAAGGAAACGCTGCAAGTTTCATGAATGTTGACGAAGAAGGCTATCGGACAGTTTCGACGATCGCCCCGACGTCCTTCTCGGCGAGCGATGGAAAAAGGAACATCGTTTATCGCGGGCGATCATCGACGGGCCGCCAACGATGAAAGTGGAGCCGTGTTCCACGATACAAGGCCCTTAATCGTCGTTGGTTAACGCTAATTAACAGTGAACCTGACACTCGCTTGGAGGAGGTCAGCGGGATCCTCGCGAGAGGTAAACGCACACGACGTAATCGCGCACGCGTAATTGCACGTGCGTAATTGCGCGCACACGCGAGCTCGTTCCGGCTCTGCTACCCTCCACCGAGGTTTCTGTTTCGTTGGGCAGGTGCGCTCGTTCGAGTATGTACCGCCGAGCATGACGAACGATAATTACTCGTGCTCACTCACCTGTCCACGTTCCCTTCAAAACAGGAGGGAAAATGAGCAGGGAAGGGAGGAGGGAGAAAAAGGTAGAAACCACCCGCTAGACGTAGATGGAAAATCTAGCCGGTTTTGAATGCAACATCCCGGGGAAGATAAATACTGAGGAAGAGAGGGAATGGAAGTATTCAGGAAGATGAAGTCTCGGGCAGTTAATTAGATACCGGGCAGCAAGATCGGAAGCGGCATATTCATGCAGCGAATTTATGGATATGCCGGAGGCAGATAGACAATCTTGTCGAGTCAGATGATTCCTCGCGATCCGACTGACCCGGGAGGGTGTATTTAAAAAGGAGAAGTGTTTCAAGGTGGAAGCATTAATGACGCTTGGAGGATAAAATGCAGGATTTTAGGGGCGTCCAGTACACGATGCAATGAAAAAATTGACGTGCTTTCATGAATCAAGTTTCTAGCAGTAATGGGTTATTCGTTTTAGCAAAGGGAAGGAAGTTGCTTGTCTGCGGTAGCCAATTTAAGTTGAATTTTCCCCCTGTAATACGCGTTCACGCGGAATATGGAAATTGGCGTAGAAATGAAATTCGTACTGTTCACACTGGGCCCCCTCTTACTTATTAAAACTTGAAGTCTCCTTGAACATTATTGCGCAATTAGAGCACCCCGCGCGGGGGGAATCCTTTCCATATAACCGAGACCGTGAACGCATACGTTGCACCGAATTAATCTCTAGCGTTGCTGAAATGAGTTGCAACTTCGTGCTTCCGTTCGCATGTTTTACAAATATTGCATGTTTCCTCCCCGACCCACGGGCTTTTGATCACGGGCTGATTAACCATTTTGCTTCGACGCCGGAATGAAAGCAAACACCGTTCGTGCCACTATGCTTCGCGTGAAATTGAACAGTGATGACAGGAAATTTTGAAAAATAGGCTGCCCTTTTCAATCACCTACTGAATGTCTGCAGAAAGAAGGCTGTTTAATTTGATCGATTAATGTCCCATTACTGTATTAGAAATTCGTCCAACATCGAGTCACAAAGTTTTCTCAGAAGTGGAAAACTCGTGTTGCGTAGATGCAGCGTGAAACGTGAAACGCGACACTGCCAGAGGCTTCTTTCGAAACAGGGATCCTGGAAGATCCTCGATCCCGTGGAAAAACGACGATGGGGTGTTATAAGCGCGACGAGGTCGAACGAAATGTATCCGGGCGATGACAACGAGCTGACGAACGCCACGCCGCGACAGCTTTATACTTTCGTCGTGTTTTCCCCTCCTGTCCCACGAATGATTTCCGATTTCTATAAATTATTCGACAAGCGTTCCACCTCCTGGGGCAACGATAGGCGAGGAACAATATTTTCGTTGCACTCGTCGGGGGATATTTAGACTGCTTCCAACTGACAAATATTATGCTATCACGTGTGCTTGAATAATCAAACGGTGTGACATTTTTCCTTCTGGTCGGTAAAGTGGAATTACAACGTGTATACCATGCGTGTTAGTTTAAATAATTAAACACCTGCGGATGTAGGGTGATTAAGAGCAGAATTAAATGGTCAGCGAGTCTGATATTAGTTAGGGAGAGATCCGTCCTCATTTAGTTAGTTGGAAAGTAAGACGAACCATTTCCTTTTTCGTGGAGGACGTTTTCCGGCCCGGTGCAGAATCACAGACACCAGTTGGTGCAGAGGAAAGTCCGCTGCTGCTGGGGTTTTTATGAGAAAGACTTTTCTTCCGGCACGTTTCCACGAGGAAGAACACGATACGCCCACAAAATCCCACGGTCCACACCGTGAAAATTAGGAAAATCTTGGAAACCTAACTTCCGTGTTCCGATCTGGAGACCCACGATATATTCAGACTACTTCTCCTTTCGTTTCTCTGCTTCTACTGGATCAACGTACGATTTTAAAAAATGAATGGTACTTAAACACAAGCGGCACTAAAATACCTATAGAAACTTCTGTTCATTTCTCTTTTCCTATTCTTTTATGAATTATAACGAAAGAACGATTTACAAAAAAAAAAGAAATAAAGAAGTAACACTGCAGCGTGAAGTTAAAGTAAAGATAAGTAGCTCTCTCGGCTAAAGGAAAGGAAAAGTAGAAAAGCGAAGTAAACACTGGTGACTCGTGTCCGCTTCTCCCCTGGAGAGTGGAGACTCGCTTCATCTCTTCAATGAGTATCCTCACGAAATCCCAAGGACACTCGCCAGCTATCCTCCATCGGGACAAAACGAGGAGGCAGCTTTCCACTTGCAGGGGAGTCTCCAACCGGAAGCGATGCATCTCCACAGATATGACTGCTGCATCGCAATAAGACCGAAACTTTGGTTCTCCCCCTTAGACCCTGGCCATCGAGGGCTGAATTCGAAATTCGTTTTGGGGGACAGGTTCCATCTTCTCACGGGGTCTTGCGGTAGCGAATACGACGAAAAAACTGAAGCAAAAGGTGTCAAAAAGTGTGACGAAAAACTGCAATCCTTTTACACTTTCCAATTTCTTCAGATCAATAATGAAAATTCCCGAAGTAGATTCCTTGATAAACGACTTCACCTATATCTGAACAATTTCGAAGCCATCACTACTCCAGCAAGAATCCTTCCGCAACTTTTACTTATCAATAAACAGTGGAATTAAGTAACCATCGTTAAGCACAGCTTGGTGGCTAAAATGGTGAACACTTGCAATTCTAATTCCTCAGAAAATAACACTTTTCATATCTATCGAAACTTCAAACACCCATGTACCCCGCAAAAATTTAAACTTCCCCACTTTCGAATGGTACCCCAAGTGATGGGACTTTTTCGTCATTCGTTGGATGTGATTCGAGGCGTTTCGAAGCCCATCGCTAATCCACGGTTGTTGACCGTTGTCGATGGACGATGGACGCCGATGGTAGGCCCCGTCCGCGCTAGTCACATCTCCGTGCGTGGCTTCCGGTCATCCTCGTTGCTTCCTTCCATCGCTAATCACCCGTCCCCGTGGCTAGCGGCGTCCTCGTCGGGTCAGGTGGATCCCATACGAGCCTCATGGGAAAACCATGCCACCGGTGACAGCGCACACATGGACACCGACTCGCTATACTCGTTTCAGTCAACTGGAAGCTGGTCCAGCTTCGTCGCCGACTATCAAGCAGGAAACGATTTCACGCTAGGACGATCGCGATTAAACTAGTTCACGCGAACATTTTTCCAATGGAAACACATCTTCCACCGCGGGGACTCGTGCCTTCCTCTTTACACTTTCGTTGGATTTTTTTTCATGCTCGTTGCATTCCACGAGGAAATGGGAATGGAATGAGTTTCTTGATGGTCAGTGGGGGTTCTATGGGGTTTCGAGTATTTTTGGTAGTGAGGTTCACTGATACGTGAAATTGTGTTCAATTAATCTAGTTCTACCCCGTGCCCTTCACGCACAAGTCCACCCTCTCAAGATTGTTACTAATTAAAGAAAGGTCAATTATATAGACACTCAAAGAAATGCTGCAAGTACACAGCGAGATTAAATTCATCGAATGAATTTCACAAGAAGAAATCAAGGATTCAGTGGTCCATTGCGTAACGCGTGGCATAACAAAAGCCTGGCTCCAAGAATTTTCGCGAATGGAAGAAACGCGTAAACGCTTGCTACGAGTCGTTCCTTCCAGTAGGTGCGCATCGCGGCAACGTTTATTATTAACTCTTTCGAATTGAAACATATATCCCTTTGAAGAGAGCAGTCTTCTTTAGTAACAGACTAAACAGCGGTTCCAGGTACCGAGCTCGTGAAAAAGCGCCGCTTCACCGACTCATTTCAACGTGAAAGCTAAACGCTGTCATAATACGCCACGGTAGTCAGAGATTCAGGGAGCATCTAACTTTCTGAGAAACTAGTGTTTGGAGCGCGCGAGCGCTGAAGAAAAAGCCTCGGTCTCCATGAATTTGTCAAAAGAAATGACGAAGCTTGTGAAAATAATCTGCAAGGTGCCATTGTATGGGGAACACAAACGCGATGATCTCAAAATTACTATTGATGCAAATTAAAGCTGTAATTATTCAAATAATCGAATAATCGAATAATCGAATAATCGAATAATCGAATAATCGAATAATCGAATAATCGAATAATCGAATAATCGAATAATCGAATAATTGAATAATCGAATAATCGAATAATCGAATAATCGAATAATCGAATAATTCGAATAATCGAATAATTCGAATAATTTCGAGTAATTCGAATAATTTCGAGTAATTCGAATAATTTCGAGTAATTCAAATAATTTCGAGTAATTCGAATAATTTCGAGTAATTCGAATAATTTCGAGTAATTCGAATAATTTCGAATACGAATATACATATTTCTTCGAATATTCATTACCGCCTTAACTATACACTAATTTATTTATTTATTTATTTAAACGGGACTAGCCCTTAGTATACACATTACAGTTAATAAAAGTGTTGTGTGAGGTATTACATAGATACTAAATTACAAGACTAATGATCCACCGCATATTGCTATTCAATAAGAGTAATTTTGCACGCCGCTGTTAGAAAGGTCACTAGAGCCTTATTAAAGAAGTCCAACTCCGAGCAATATTTGTTTGCCAGGTTGGATAACCTGTTTATGGTTATCTAATGGTTAACTAATACACTTGATGTCACTGAAACTCCTAATTCAACACTCCGTCGCGCGCAATTCTCTCCGCCGTTCCTCCTCCAATCCTTCCTGAATCCCGTCATGCCGTTTCAACAAGCACCAGCGTGGCCTGCAATGAGCCACGATTTCACGGCTCATTAAATCCCAGCCGACAGCATAATCATTGTCATTCCCCATTTAGCCGCTCGCGGGCACGTGCTCCGATCAATCCTCGCGAAAATAGCCAGCTCGTGTCCAGCCGTTTCGCGAGCCGTCGCTACCGTCTTCCCACACTGGCTATCGACGTCCGAGCGAGCGCCTGTTTTCCGTCTTTATTTTCCACGCTAAATCGTCGGCCATTTTTCAGCCACCGTCAAAACAATCGACGCTCGACGCCGGCGTTCCACGCTCTATTTATCGAGAATGAACATCCCCGGCAGATTTATCGATGTAAATACGACGTTATGGTGATAACGAGCTGCTGGCAAAAGACAGTTGGAGAATCTTGCTGGTTTGTCACTGGCCGACCTGGCCGAGTGCATCCCACTGTCGTTCCAGGGATTAGGCGCCGCCGAATTTAGGAGGCGATTACTCCTGGCTGGAATTCACACCAGGGCGTGGAAAATAATGTTCTAAATTTACACTAAGCCAAGTTCTCTTTCGATCGACTATTATCGCGCAGCCTTCGGTTTTATTCGCGCTGCCATTTTCGTCCAGCTGAGATACTGTCGATAAGCGTTTTCTTGGCGGAAGTGGGGCAGAGTTATTCTTGAAATAAAGGCGAGTTAATTTAGGTATTTTAATTAATATTCTGAAAATTCGAGAATTTCATACTGGAATTAGTTTTGAATAGAAATTGTGTAAAAATTACTTCTGCGTGGCAGAGTGACGCGTTATCTCGTAGCCTCGGTAAATCTGCTTGTTAATTTCTTAATTATTTCGTTCGTTGGTGGTTTTCTCTCGTGTGTTATCTTGAAATTCGTTCCGCGCAAGCGGAGGAAGAAAAATCGTCGTTATAATTGGGAATGCTTCTTGAAAGCTGGGACGCGTCGCGATATTTAAACGATTATCGAAGAGAAGACGGCAAAGTGGCCACTTCGCGCTCGTATTTCCAGCACGGTACTTTTTCCATTCGCGTTTCAAGTGGCTCAACATCCGCTGTTAATTGCATCCTGCGATCGCTTCAAGGAACACGATGCAAAACGAATTCCCCTGAACTTTCTGCGATGTCCATCTGCGCGCCGGCTATTCGTTACCATTCGCGAATCGGGGATCGTCGCAGGGTCAATAAAATTTATCCATTCACTGCATTAACCGTCCCCTGCGCCCTGAGCGCATTCTCCTTCGCGAGCGGTGCACGAGCACGATAATAACAATTATTTCCTTATCCACCTTCTTAGCCAGCTTTACTACGCATTCGCATTCCCATTTGCTACCATTAAACAGGCAAAAAAGGTACATTATCTTTAATTTAAAACATTTTATGGATCCACAAAATTCCACGAGCCTAAGACACAGTGCTCATTGCGCTAACGAGGTTGATAAGATTTTCTGAGAACCCCGCTTCAAAGCAATCGCGAGCTAATTGTAATTACCTATAATACATATGCGCTTGTTACTCGTATATTTTGAATTAACGAGGATGAATCACTTCAAATGATAGTTTGTTATAAATTCAATTACGTCGATTTTAGTTATCGATTTGTCAGCTGTAACGTGAAAATCGATACCCCGAGGACGATGTGTGCAATTTATTTTTGAGAAAAATTGAACAGGAACACTTGTCATTAAGACAATCAGTCGAAGATGCACGGAACAGGTTTCGCTTTCGATTGCTAGCAATGCCTTCGATTAGGTCTACCTTGGTTACCTCGATTTCTCTGGATAATTATTTTTACAGGATTCCAGAGGCTGCGGGAGTATTAATTAACAACCCAGCCGCGTGCACAGCAGTAAATTCGTGATATCAATTTGAAATTAACTCGGCTGTCCCGCTCGAGTACCATGGAACCGTGACATCCTTTGCCACGAGGTTTTATCGTGATCAGATTTATATGTACACTTGCGTTTCATCGTACCCCTCTGATTCGTGATTTGCATAAATGATGAAATTGCTCGGTGATAATTAAAATTATGAGATAATATACCCGTTCTGCCGTTAAAGGTAATTGACGTACGTAATTCGGATTCAATAACGTCGCCAGTGGAGGATGCTAACGAGTGCTGTTAGCCAACTACCAATATTTCTGGTATCAGAAAGAGGAGGCAAGGAATTAATGGGTGACGATGTAGTACTTCAATTTCAAGTAGTTATTTTCAGTTCTGCAACAATGATGGAATTCGATGCTTACGGCGTGAAGCGTGAAATGGATTTTGAAATCATCGAACAGTGAAACATTTCCACGAAGTAGTTTGAAAACGTCAGAGCAGTTATTTCAAAACTTCCTCCGCGTGATTTCTAATCTTCGTTTCTGTGCACAAATTCAAACACAAGATCGTTAAATTCTACCGTACCAGAGCCAACAGTGTACGCCTCTGTTTCCGAACGGAAATTCCCCAATTTCCACAGTTTTCAGTTTACGCGCCTCGACAGATTTGTCTCTGACGTCGATCGAGGATTTATTCGAAGGGAGGCGTGGGTGGATACAGAAGTTCTCCAAACTGCGCGATTCTTTCCGCCCTTTGAAAAAATAAGAATCGGAGGAAGCCGCGGGGAAGGAACGACGCGCAACCGTGTTCCCAGGAGCGTGAGACAATTCATGGTTCTTGCTCGATGACAGCCCAAACAGCCACCAAGTGTCGCACTGAAAGATTTTCCTTCCTCTCGACCACGAACCATGACTGTCTCATCTCTCCCCTTTTCCTCCTATGGTTTCTTCGAAGGATTTTTCTGAACTTCTAGAAACACTCGTGACTCGAATGAAGAGGTGTGCAAATTGTCACATTCGTCTACAGAAGAATACCAATTTGTCGTGGTTAAAAAGTTAAAAACCTGTGACAAGTTGATGACAACTTATTCATTTAAGTTAAAAACGAATAATTAATGACACTAACGACAATTTAATCAAATTTTACAAAAAATAAATGAATAAAAAGGTATGTATGTGTCTAAAAAAATTCTGAAAATGGGACCAAATACAATCTTATTCCGACTCCGAGACCTGAGACAATACTTTCGATATTTGCCAGAAGATATACATATATAAATGTAAACACGCTGACGCCACTCAAAGTGTTAAGAATCGTCAGGAATTTATTAATGAATCGTTCTGCTTGTGACCCCTGCCCATTGCATACAGATATCATTCGAACTATTATTCCGTGCTCAAAGTAACCAGATCAGCCTGAATGCCTCCGATGTCTGTATTAACGCGATGATATAGAGTGACAACTGTTTTCATTATGCCCAGCGTTCGCGGTAGAGTGCAGCGGAAGATGCATTCGCGTTCTTGCGCGCTGCAGTTCACTGTCACGCGTTTCGAGGCATAGCCGCGCTGCTATTTATACTAGCAGCTAATTCGTTCCTCCCGCAGGTCTGAATGGGAGATCGAGGAGAACGGATTTAAGGTGTTCTCGATCAGTGACAACAACGAGCCGTCAGCGTTGACACGCGGTGGCTTTAAATCAGCTGCCCTTGTCCCTCGACGTTCACTAATTAGTGGGATTCCCTGGTGCTGGTAATAATCTCCGTTTCTTCTGAAAGAATCATTCCCAACTCCCTTGGAAGAAGTATTCTACGTATGAAGGTTGATACTCTATTTTTAAATATTCTTTTCCTTCGCCTCAGTTTGACAATGCCTGTGCACTGTCGATTGATCGATTGTCACTGGTCTCGAGTTTCAGGGAACTGGCAAGAGGAAGAAGGAGGAGATTTTTCTCACCTCCTCTATTTTTATATTTTTTGCACGACTCCTGAAAACAGCTGGAAGTCATAAAGCTGCGGTCAAACAGTACTCGTGGCGTAAAGATATGTATCGAATGACACTTTCGGTTGCCAGGGTCGACCTTTTGGCGATTTTTTTAGGTCAACTTTCACCTAATTTATGTCCCCCCGGGATTTCCGGTTGGACCCTTATCCCTTAAGTCCACAAACACGTACGTGACCATTGTGGAGAAGCGAAGCGTGGTAGAATGTGCAAAGCTGTTATTTTTCAATTTTACAGTCAATTTGTATCCCAGAGTAATTATCGTCTCGACGTGCTACTAAAAAAGATTACTATGCATTGAAAAGTGAGAGTGGAAGATTACAAAGGTGGCCCAGCTGGGCCCGAAAACGCATTAAATAAATCACAGCGGGGAGAAAAATGGTTGACTTAACGCCACTCCATTTCTCGGTGGCTCGAATTGCGCTAATGGTACACCTTCGATGAAATACGAGGCAAACAAACAGGCGATCGTGTGGCGTTTTAAAACGTCAGCCCGCACTTTGAATTAATGCCTCTATCAGACAAGGGGGGGGACACTAGAAAAATCCCTCCCACCCATCAGGCCGTAAAGTAAAATTCTTCGGCCGTTATGTCGTAACGCCAAGTAATTTCTTTGTAAGCGAACGACCCGAGAAATACGACTTTACGAGGAGCCCATAAAGATTCGTTCACGAGTACTCCATCCAAAATGGATTCTGAAGATTTTCCAACCAGAAGCAACCATGTATTAGGTCGACGCAAAAGTTCCTTCGCTTTATCGAAGTGAAGATAGGTACATATATTGCACGTTTTTTTAATCAAAGCGTAGGATTTCTTTTATATTTCAATTATTCGATTTTTGTTTTCTCCCAGAAAACACTTCGCCACCCACCGGTTGGGAATCACTGGCCTAATAGAAACTTCTTCCATAACTAAAACATAAAAAATCTCCAACTATTTCACTTGCCCGACTGAAGATCAACCGCTTTCCTTAATAAATCTTCAACCGCCCATTAATAGTCTGCAAAACGTTCATCCTCAGGTCCCTACCATCACTGCAGTTCGCTCCATCTTTAACCACGACCGCAGTCCACGAACATCGCGTTTTTCGCCAGAGTCTAGCATTTCCTCATTCGTGGCTCTGCCACATGGTCCGTGCTGTTCTGTCTAGACATGCCGCGCAGTTTATGATGCATCAGGTAATTATCAGTTATCTAAAACGTCCGAGGGTGCCCCGTCGAATTACCAGACTAGAACCGAAAGGTTCGTTAACGGCAGCTGGAGGCGCCGTTTTCGCGGAAGCGGTCTCGCGATGCATCCTTCCATTAGAATCGCAAACAGAGTGGCTACCCTCGGATGTCAAGGGACCCGCGTGTAATCTATCGAGGCAGAGCCGAGGAGTACCGCGGTGGATCCCATCGATTGCACGTTACGCTTGCTCCCAGCGGAGGGAAACACGGTGGTTATTCAATCCGGGGCCCGCTCTATCGGCGACTATCGCACGAAAATGGCCGGCTCTTCACGATTCGCTGCGGGCACGGTTACTGACTTCTACGATAATAACGGGAACGATCAGCGGCGTTCCTGAAACGGTTGAAACTGCAGTGGCTGCAAGGTTGCAGGCGAAGCAGCAGGTAATTCCGTTTACGGACGCAACCCCTATTTTTCTTTCGTCCCTGGAAGCGTTTCCCCTGCCTCCTGAACACGTTTCTGACATGTGTTTGCCGCCAACGGCCGCCGTTCCTGCTTCCCTGCCAGGATAACCATAGGCGACACACCAACGGGCCTGCTCCCTTCGCCGTCCCATCCAGACACTCTCTCCCCGCTGGTTATTTATAGAAAGAAACGATGACTGGGTTTAATCGCAGTGAGGTGACTCGCGGACTTCGCGCACACCTATTATCAGCTCGTCGAGATTCTATCGAATTTCAGCCAGCTGAGATTTTGGATTTTATCGAGGCTGCGGGGCGATCAATGTCACTGATGCAACCTTTGAACACCTTGCTATACATCTCATTTCTTAGCAAAGTATTCTTCAACTACATGCTGTAAGACCATCGTCCTGTTCTCGAAGCTCAGCCACCTCGAGCAAGCGATCTCAACACGCACGATTCGATCTCGTGACGAGTAATTGAGGACCTGGCAGCAAGAGGGGTGCAACTATATTTTCGATAGTATTTTAGTTAAGACGTGTAATATAAGTAAAAAGAATTCTACCTAAATTGAACTAATTATCTAAATTATCTATAATAAAACTAAATTATCAAATCAATAACCACTACTTATTGTGTGAAAATATATATTTTTCAATTCTTTTTAATGTTAAGGCAGGATACCACCTTCGCACTTAAAAAAAATTTAAATTTTTTTTTGTTCTCAAAGTACTCTTTCAAGTGTATAGAATCGAAATTCATTCATTAGAAAGGTGACCGGAACCTTTTTCTTGTGTAAAAACCGGATTGGAACAGATATATAAATCTATATAAAACTTTAAACGCGTTTTTCTCGAAACGATGTTTTCCAAATCAGCGTGTCAGATTACTCCTACAATTTTCATCGGATTGAGTTGAAACTTTGCACAATTCTTCCGATTGGTGTAATCTAACGATGTACGTAGGACTTTTGCTGTAGCGTTGTTATTTTTCTTTTGGTGCGCAATTTTATAAATTTTTTTAAACTTTTTTACCCTAAAAAATTGACCTTTTCGTTAAAATGGCCGCCATTTTCTTAAAAATCGAAATTTCGTAAAATCCCTACGTACAGCATTAAAAAATATTGTTGCCAATAGGAACATTCTTTGGTTTTTTTTCTAAGAGCCATGTACAAAGCGGAATTTGACACGCCGTCTAACGATGTTCCTCCAAAGGAGTGTATTTTGGCGCCACCTACAAGAGGTTATTTTTCACTTTTTCAGTTTCAAAAAATGTGTAATTACAGATTAAAGTTACATTAATGAATGACTGAAACCGACTTTGTTTCTGCGCATTCTTTGTATGCAAAAATAATTCATGAAAAACGCCTCCAAAATCGCAGTCAAAGGTGGTATCCTGCCTTAAGTCAAAGCAATAATTTTATAAACACTTTTTTCTAATTTACTGAAAATTGGTAAAAATTGAGCTGCACCCCTGTTGCTGCAAGGTCCTCAATTGCAGATCCTGCAAAGGAGCTGATTCCCTAGCGATCCTCCGCGCAAGCGCACCCCGTGCCAACATTTCCATATCCCATTATCGCCTCCGCGACCGTCCCCGGCCGCGATCGACCGAGATCCCGAGCGTCGTCTTCGCCGTGGCTTTCCTATCGCGACGATTTCCATTTCCCATTAGCGTCGCAATAAATCTCGCGTAGTGGCGCGAAAAGTGTCGCGGACGGTGGACGCACGTGCGCGTGTAAGGGCACCCACGTATGCGCGTGCACCGGCACGAGGACAAGGAGGAGCCGAGCACGGGGGCAGCGGAGCCCGCGGTGCACAGGCAGAGTAGGAGAAGGCGCAAGAAGAAGAGGGTGGAGTGGGGTCAAGTTTTGCTTGCGACCGGCGATGGTGGGGCTGAGGGAGGCCGTGGACGAGCGGTTATTTCAAGCGACGACTCTTCTGGCACTTCGCCCCGAGCTTTCCTCGAGCGCATCCTCTCTCGCCACGAAGCCCCGCGTAGCTGTGTCGGTGTCGCCCGCGACGGTAGCCGCAGTCAAGTCAGTCAGTCAGTCGTCGGACAGTCAACGGAGCCAGTAGCCCAGGGTGTCGCCTCGCGAGCTTACGAACCGCGTCGACCGTAGAGACCCTCCAACGGGGGGTGGTTCCGTGCAACCCGTCGCGAACGAGACCTGTCCGCAAGGAATTCCAGCACCGCTCAGTTTTGGATCTTACGTTCCGAGAACAGTGCGCCCTCGTGAGGAACCTCCGCATACGACCCAAGTGATCTGCTCCGAGTGCCAGTGACAGGGGACCATCGCGGTGGGGTGGAACAGGTGCGATCGTTTGGTTGTGTTGGTTGATAGCTGAAGAGACACGCGTACGGTTGAGACTGGGGTTTGGGTCCAGGGTATCGATGATAGTGAAGCTGTCAGTGCGTACCAGGTTCTGTAGCCAGGATTTCGGCAAGGAGTTTACTGTGGTCGGAGGTGGACGTGGTACACGGAGGATGGGACGGGCGAGAAAAGAAGAGGAGGATTTATAACGGCGCTCGGCTTGGACTGAAATAACAGGAGGAATGCGCGCTCGGTGAATCAGCTTCCTCCGAGAGAGAGTGAATTTCCTGACAGCCGCCACGCGATCCTGGATCGACGCCTGGATACGTCTCCTTCCTTCCCTTCTGCCCTGATCGAGCCTCCACCGCTCGACGGCCCGCCTGGATCGCACTCCTGATCTCGCCCGCGGAGCAGTGAGAAAAGCCAGAACCGCCAGAGGCCCGGAGACCGGGGCCTTTTCAAGACGTCCAAGAGCTTTTCTCGGAAAGGAGATCGCGACTGGTGAGTAGACTGCAGTCGTTGCTTTAGTTAGCTGCGAATAGCGCGGCGGTTCGCGGAAACGGACGGACTTCTGGCAAAATTTGCGAAACTCCCCTGAGAAGCATCTGGGGATCTGTTTGTTGACGCGTCGGGGAACGTTGCGTGACTTGCTACACGTAGTGGAACGGATGTGTCGCTGCAACGGAGGTGTGTAGCTTATGGTTCGGAGCTTTGGAGATGATAGAGGCTTGTGGGTGGCTGGCTTGGTTCGTGGATGGTATGATAGTAGTAGCTAATTTTGGGAGACGAGGAGATTCTTGGTATGAGATGCTTCGAAGGGTTAGGCTAGAAAGCTTTCTGTTGTCATTGTTTTGACACGTCGATTGGAGTTGGGCATTATCTAAATAAGAAATGATTCAAATAACGGATCAAATAAAAGTTACTTTAACTCTAGATTGTTCGACGAATAAAGTTAATTTTTTCACTCGACAATAATTTTTCATAAATAAAAGTTTTGCCCATCTCTGACGTAGATAGGTACTGTGATAATATAGTCAATGTTTAAATATTCCTTGTTACATCGAGCTGCATTGATCATAAACTATTAATTCTGCAAAGAACTCTGACCATAGATAGAGGATCTTAAAACAGATATCCCCATTAACAGCGTCGTCACAAGATAAATCATGATAAATGTGGATAGCTATTTCCACTGTTAGTGGAGTTTGCTGCTGTCGAAAGAGCACTAATCGCCAAAGCGTTTAAATTACAGCCTCGTACGATAAAGTTACTTTGGTGCATAGACAATACGATTAGATTAAGAAACAACAAACAAGCGACGAATTGTCAAGGACGTAGCATCCCGTTTACCAGGTTCGAGTGATTCATTGAAAAAAGACATCGATGCCCGAAAAGCGCGCTTCCGGTCCCGCGCGACGCGCTTCCGGTGGACTTGGCCGCGCAATTTCTTGCTCGTAACGTAGCGCGAATATGGGACGAAAATTCGTGCGTCACTCAGCCAGCGAATTATAGACTGACCAGCGTGATTTAATCTCGAATATTAACGCTGTCAGATAGTCAATTACGATGCATATTTAATCGCGGATCGGATATCGAAGTATCGAATGCTAAATTACCGCGAAAATACTGCTTATTGGGAACCAGGCGAATTATTTATGTCACTTTATGTCATCGAGCGGTATGGAAATGATTACTTTGCTGCAATCGATCTGAAACGAATAAACGAGATATGTACATTCTCGTAATGGAATTAGTAATGGAAAATGAAACTGTTGAATAATGCATGAGATTGGACTTTCAAAACAACTTCAACTTTCTGCTTGTATTTTTGGTCTATTCTTTTTTATTTTGTTGTACTTCTGTTCTTCTATTTTCTACGTTCAGTTAGGTTTAGTGCAGTTATTTCTATGGTATAAAGAAGAAGATATTTCTTCCGATTATGGAAGAAGGAAGTGGCATTCACGATAAATGTGAAGTCACTTATAAAATCGTTCTCTTCTAACATTTGTGTACAACACGTAATTACGTTGTACTTTTGTTGAAGTGCCTATATCTTGATTGATGGCATCGGCATGTGGCAGTCTTGTCGCCTCAGACAAACGCACAGAACAGAATAAAGCGTTCCGCGAAGCCGCTGATAAAGCACCGTGGCTTGTCTAATCGGATTCTATCCAAAACAAAACGTTTCGAGTGTGAAAACCCCGGGAAACGTGTACAGCGAGCTGGTCAAACAAAGCGCATCGCCAAGTCGATCTTTCATCCCCTTTTTTCTAGAAATAGAAAAGAAAGGAGAGACCAAATCGCGCATTGCGATCTGAAGGCACGTTGAAAATGCCACTTGGAAAAATACTCTGGCATCGGTGATTCGAAGAAACAAACGACCGTGGAAGTGGCTGCAAATCGTAAGTCGCGAACGTTTAAAAGAAAATACAAGAAGCCTATGATGCAGTCACTTGAAACGCGTGTTGCGATCTATCGATCTCATGAATTTATCGTGCGATCGTTTCAAAGTAGAGCCGCGTCTTTCGCCTGGATTACGGTCGATGCCTATCGCGTACGAGGATCTACGATCGGCGATCCAGACTGACGTTACTCCGCGATTTCACATGGTCATAGATCAGACTATCGATAGTGAATCCGCAAGTTACTTTGGAGACCGTGAACACATTGTGGCTGAAGGTAGGTGTGGAATTAATTTGCACCGCGAACCGATAACTCGCTGACAGATCGATTATTCCATTAATTATTCGACTTCGCAATTAGATGTCCCATGTGTCAGACACATGCAAATTAGTTTCCCGATTATTTGGGCATAGGAAAGTTTAGTGATAGAACATAGATATATTACAGTTTTTGAAAGTTTGGTGTGTAGGTGGAATTCTTTCGAAAAATGTCCCAACGATTCCCTAGCACCAAATCTATTTTAGTCAGAGGCCCGAAGACACAGTGATACCACTGATGACTTTCCTAGCTGCCGTCTATTTAAGTTGTCATTTGATCGTGTCACGGATGTCTGCCAACCACAGCCTCAATTGGTCAGCTGATCGATTAAAGAATTGAGAGGAGGGTGCTCCAGACGATGCTTAGGTGTTAGCTAGTCTATCGGTGTCGTACAGACTTGGAACAGCTCTGTAAATCCGAAATTAAAGCTTGCCTAACATTAACTTAAAAGAAACTCGAACAGGCACCTAAAATCCTCCACTCAAGAATCCAGAATGGTTCCATAAAAATGTCACAGAAGTTCCCTAATTAGAAGGCAGATTGGAACGAAAGAAAGATGGGCCAGGGGGTAGAATAATTTCATTCGATATCTCGATCGAGTGTCTCTCACCTCGTCGTCGCTTCAGATAACCAAGCCGCTGCGAGAAGCACGATTAAGTTACGTAATTAATTTCGTATTCCTAAAGGGCTACGATAAAAATCTCGCCCCGAGAAGCGAACGCGCGGAGGATTTCGGTAGCCGGTCGTTCGCATGGAAAGTGCAGCGAAATTACCCCAATTCCCGTCGTTTAGCCATCCTACTGGCCCGAACGTTCGTGGAGAGAAAGACGGGCAGCGTGCAGAGGGAAAGAGAGGGACGGAGGGTAGGCGCGACGGGGGGAACGGTAATTTATTCCGGCTTTATTTAATCTCTTCCCTCGCGTCTCAACGACGCGACTTACTAAGCTCTTTTAATCCAGATTCTGGATCGCGGCGAGCGAACGCGCGCGAGAAGAGGCCGAGAATTTGTTTGTTCTAATCCCTCTGTTCGTCGAATTCGATTATTTTTCACCGGCCGCTCGTTACTTCGGATTAGATCAGCCTGCTGCCGAAAGTGGAGCAGCCTGATTTGAAGAAGACGTAATTGGTAACGTCGAATCGCGTTTCGAATCGTAATTCGTGTGTGGTTGCAAGCGATTGGAACAAATGGAGATTCTGAATATGGAAGATGGGGATGTTAAAGTTGGAGACTTGGGGAAATTGAATCACTATTTCGCACTGCTAATGTGGGGTGAATTTATTAGTTAATACAACATAATACATCAATGATACATCAGTTCCAGGGGTCGAATGAAACTGGTAACTTTTATAAATCAAACTTATTTATCGAACTTGTAAATAATTTCTTTCATTTTTTTAGTTAACTTTCTAGTTAATATAGAAGAGAAAGCACATTGTGATTTTTATATAATTATTTTCACCGAACGATTTAAGATTTCAACTTCAGATCTACCCCACATTTTCAGGAAATCTGCAAATCCTTCGATACGCATACCGATAAACTTTTATCGTACAAAATGAGGTGGAATTAAGCTGCATCTCGAAAGATTTATCGGAGCTGACAAATGGCGAGGATATTACAACCGGAAGTCCTCGGGGGGTCCACGAAACAGCGAACGAGACAGGGCCCACTTTCTCTGTATATACTTTCCCTTTCCACCCGGAGAGGCGGAATTCCTCCACGTTCTTTCATCTTCTTCGATCTCGCTCCATCGAAAAGGACGCGATTGGTAGCCAAGTGTCCTTGAGGTGTCCGAAGAGGGTTCCGCGATTGCCCAGCGGGATTCGCGACGGTGTGGATACGCAGCTTCCGGTGTTTACGCGAGCGAAACGCGGAGAGGGAGCGGCCTGGCCCGCGCAAATGATAATATACACGCGAGATGAATTACGCGTTACGTTCCTCTAGGCCGCGACAGTGATCGCGTGGATAGTGGGTTTCGTTACTTCCGGTGATACCACCGCAAATCGACGGGGACTCGGGTGGCCTGGTAGATTAAACACACGAAAACACATATCACAGGGGTAATTATTTATTATTATTATTATTATTATTTTATTAACGGGAGAACCCTTTAGAGACAAAGTTTAGAGCAAAAAAAGTACAAAGATAAAATAAACATAACAAAGACATACAATAACATAAAATAAAGTATAAAACAATAAAATAGAATATTAAGAAATAAAATAAACACAAACAAACAAAAATTAATTTAAATTAAATAGAATTAGAATTACTGAGGTAACATTCTAGTAAGCACTCGGTTCCTGAACGATGCGAAGGAGTCAGCGAACACATCAATGTCAGCAGGGCACCGGTTCATCTCGTCCATGGCACGATTTAAAGGATCAACTGTGTAGTGATAATATTCAGGGACACCTGATGCAAAAAGAGGTCTCGGACGCAATGCCCGTTGTGGGGCTCGGAGACGAATCCGTGCGACCAAATCCTGGCAGTTGATCTGGCCATGGATTACTTTATACAAAAATAATAGGTCAGAACAGATACGGCGGTCACAGAGATTAGAAAGCCTCATCCTTCGCAAAGCTGGACCGTAGTCATGGTTATCAAACCGCATAGGGGTACCAATAGCTCTCATAGCAAATCTAAGAAACTTATGCTGGACCCTTTCAATTAAACACACATATTGCTTATGTTTTGGGCTCCAGATAACCGACGCGTATTCTACCAATGGCCTTACCAAAGCAACATACAACAATTTCAGCGTCCTGATCTGTCTGAAGTGTTTGGCAAACCTGGTAATAAACCCGAGGGTTTTCATCGCCCTACACGTGATGCTACGATAATGGTTGCGGAAGTCCAAACCAGAAGTAAATGTAACACCGAGGTCAGAGACTTCCGTCACCTCCGCGAGCGGAGAGTCACCAAGCATATACGACGATGGGATGCCAATAATACCCCTATAGGACCTTAATAACATACATTTTCCGGTATTTAGCTGCATCTTGTTGGCGATACACCACTGCTCAAACCTAAAAAGATCAGTCTGCAATAAGTCAACGTCAAAAGCCCCACTAATAGTTCGGAAGATTTTTAGATCGTCAGCGTACATTAGGAAATTACTGTGCAGGAAAACTTCGTTGACATCATTAACAAAAATCAGGAACAGGAGGGGACCCAGGTGCGATCCCTGGGGGACACCCGACGTCACCCTAACCTGATCAGAAAACTGTTCCTGCAACTTTATAACTTGCACGCGACCTTCGAGATAGCTGACGATCCAAGCAAGGAGAGGCCCATTGATACCAATTGAGATTAACTTATTATACAGGATACAATGATCAACAGAGTCGAATGCCTTCCTAAAGTCTGTGTATACAGTGTCGACTTGCAGCCCCGCATCCAACGCAGCAGAAACAGAACTGTGGTATACCGCCAGATTGCTAGCCGTTGACCTACCAGGAACAAATCCGTGTTGTTCCTCGGATATGACACTTGCGAGACAGGGCGTTAAGTGCTCTGTCACAATTTCCTCGAAGATCTTCGGTATGACAGATAATTTGCAAATCGGTCGATAATTTCTTACATCTGCGCGGTCACCTGCCTTAAATACCGGGGTAACCAAAGTAGTCTTCCAAGCTGCAGGGAAAGTGCCCCTAGAAAGTGATGAGTTAAAAATGTGCCAGAGAGGCCTTGCAAGAATGAAGCGACACTCCTTTAAAAACAAAGGCGGAATTCCATCATATCCCGGACCTTTAGCAGTATTTAGGGATTCTAGCTTGGAATATATTTGGCCAATGGAAATAGCTATAGAGTGAATATTTATTCCATTGCCAGATGACGGCCCGGGATTCAAGGTAGGCGTTACTCTGGATTGAGGATTATAAACAGAGCCAAAAAACTCAGCAAAAAGATTAGCAGCTGCCACGTGCGTAGAGGCAGAAGTACGGTCAAGATGTACCTTACCAGGAATTCCTTGCCCACACCTCTTAGAATTTACAAATTTCCAAAAACTAGATACATTATCTAAAACCTCGCTCTCAACACCATCAATGTAAATACGGTGATCACGCAGAATGGCAACTTTACATTCAGATCTAAGGTTAGAGAAGTTCTGATAATCAGAAAGAGCACCCGAACGCTTAAAATTTCTATGCGCTATTTTTTTATATCGGATTAGGCACCTCAAACCAGGGGAGAACCAGTGTGGAAACGTGGATCGTACTACAGCCCGAATTGGAATAAAGGCCTCAATTGCACGATTAATATGACCATATAGACGGTCCACGGCAGCGTCTGGCTCAATGTCACCGATCTCCTTATCCCAATCCACTGAATTAAAATAATCTAATACACTGGGGAAATCACCATGTTTGAAGTCCCTGAATTCAATATTTCCAGACCTAAGATTCTGACTTGTGACCAAGTCACCGAGAAGCACATACAACGGCGGGTGGTAGGCGTCCGGTACAATAAGGGCATCAATGACTCGGTCAACCGTGACCTTAGGACAGCTAACAAAGATAAGGTCTAACATGACATCGTAATCATTGAAAACATTGTTAACTTGGGTAAGGTTACAGTAACCTGCACAACCCAGAAGAAGATCAATTGCAGCAGACTCGTTCGACGACATACCCAATTTCCTAAAGCACGCCTGACCCGAGTCATTATACCACACAGCATGTGGGAGATTATAGTCACCGAACAAGGAGAGGGAGTCATCACTATAATTATGGAATATTTCTGTGACGGTGTCAAAATGACTCGCATAAAGTGAGGGTGGTGACGCAGGCGGTATGTATACAGCACCCAATATGTGCTGAAGTGGGGCCCTTTTTGCGCTCGTCTGTTTGCTCGGATGAGATTATCCTAGCCTGCAATTTCCTACCCCCTCGGCTCCCTTCGATAAAAAGACCGCCCTAGTCTCTAACGACAACGGATGGCCTCGAATTTATTTTATTCCCGAGACACGCCGGAAACGAGGTTTCTCGCCGTTTCTGCCTAAGGTCGTGGCATCGAATTGAAAATTAAAAATCGATGGGCGTCGGGCGATTAATGCGGAACTCTGACCTCGATTCCGATCGTGGAGATTTTATTGGACAGGAAGTTTTCGAGCTTGTAATTGTTTTGTATAAAGACAGCCGAAGAATATTCTTTCAAAAAGCACTGCTCAAGTTCGTAAGCCTCGTTGTCCATCATTATACGTCTGGCTTACGAAGCTTCCGGTTGCCTGCTGCGTAATTCATAAAAATTCACGCGGCACTCGTAAAAACGGAAAGCTAGCGTTGAAAAGTCGAAGAACTAATTATTATTCGAGACGTAATTATTATTCGCTTCTAAATACGTAATAAATTACAAGCGAGACGAGGGAACGACTCACCACTGCTGGGAGTGGTCAGCAGAAGCTGTCCAGGAAACGACACCGTCGCACCTCATTCATATTTACTCCCCATAATAGAAACAAAGAAAGGCACGATTTAATAACACACATATGAAGATAAATTGAGGCTCTGAGGGCAGTAGTGGCCTTACCCACAAGTTTGGCTGGATTGACAGCCTAAACCACCTCTTATTCAGCAAAATTCTAATTCTATAGTGGTCTGAGCAACCTTCTAAAAACGTCCACAAAATGGCAACGCAAAAACGTGTTTTTGCACTGAACATTTTGTTGATTTAAGTCGCGCAAAACTGGCCTATGCAGCATTGATCATTATTTTATATACTAATAATATACACGTTGGCAATTATATTTTTTAAAAAGTCATACATATGTACCTAAAAATAGAAATTAAAGCAACGACTTTAGAATAGAGCTCTTACTACCCGCCCGCCCGGGTACTCGAGTACCCGGTGAGACCCCGGGTAGAAAAAAATTACTCGGGTACCCGGGTACCCGTAGGATACCCGACTACCCGGGTACCCGGGTAGACAAAAATTACCCGGCTACCCGGGTAGACAAAAATTACCCGTGTGTCCATGAGATACCCGAGTAACTGAAGTGTAATGAGATAGTTGAGAATTTCGATTTGACAGCATATTCCGTTCATTACTGAGGTTAGCCGAAAATGATCGAAAGTCGAAAAACGATCGGCTGTCAAATCGAAATTCTCAACTATCTCATCACACTTCAGTTACTCGGGTATCTCATGGACACACGGGTAATTTTTGTCTACCCGGGTATCCGGGTATTGCACGGGTACCCGGGTAGTCGGGTATCCTACGGGTACCCGGGTACCCGAGTAATTTTTTTCTACCCGGGGTCTCACCGGGTACTCGAGTACCCGGGTACCCGGATACCCGAGCAAAAACAATAGCTCTACTTTAGAACGTCCATAATTTCATTAGCCGTCATCTCAAAATAAAGGTTTTTGATAGCCCCAATTAAAGGATATCCAAAACTCCTTGCCTCCGGACCCTTTCAAGCCATTTTCCGCCTCCATCTAACAAGCAAATACGAACGTGTGAAATCACGAAGAAGCAGCAGCAGAAAGGCACTTGACTCCTAGATAACATAGAAGAAGAATCCCACGACGAGAAGAAAAAAGTGCGCCGACAAGTGCTTGTACATATATACAAAGATCGTTGAAAGATCCAAGTGACTGGCATCGCTGAAATCGCGGGTTCCGCGTGCGAGTGCGCGAGATGATGATCATCGGCGCGGCGCACAGTGGAACGCATTGTGGGGCCGTTTCCTCCGAGCTTCTTCGTCTTCTTAATCCTCTTCTGGATCCTCTTCTCGGGCTGGACCCCTTTCCCTCCGCCTTCTAGCGATATTTCATGAAACGGTGGCCTAGCCGGCGATGCCCAGCGACGGACAGAGAAACGAAATCGCGGCTGGGGAGCCCGGAGGGCGGCAGAGGAGAGAGGCGGTAAAGTAAGCTCGTAAGAAACGAGCTACGATTTATTTGACAGATCGCGCCGACCGCGGGCGCTAGAGTGGTTTATTTTATAAGGCCAGATTGCCGGCCTCACTTCGTCGGAATAGAATAATGGACGTTTCTATCCCTCCTTTGAACGTGTACGCCCGCGACACCCTCCGCCCCGTCGGGGGCCCTCTTCTTTCGTTCTTTCCTGGCCTTCGTCTCGAAAGTCAAGTGCAGTTAAGGGCCACTTTTCGTCGGACATGGCTGCAGCGGAGGACGCTCAGGACGAGTCCGCCTCTGTCCCCGTTTAAGGTGGCGTCCGTGGGAAGAAAACTCCTTGGGACGGTGGACGGAGCGAGGTGTTTCCTTGGGACACGTGGGACGTGTTCAAGGGACGACGCTTTGGAAGATTTTTGCAAAAGTTTGGAGAGGTGGGATCTGGGTCTGTCGGATGAAGAAGTAGTTTCCTTTACGCTGATACTTTCCTATGTCCTTTGAAGAAACTTTCTTCTAACTTTGAGAGAAATATGAGGATGTTAATACTTAAGGGAGACTTTTTTTGTTAGAAGTGATCGGTTGGAAGGACCTGACCGACTTGGGGCGTTTTTCTAAACCTTGCGCTACTCAAAGTGTGAATATACCTATTTCTCGTTCTTTGATATTATGTTAAGTGTACAGTGCAGGTTCAGTGTAGTAGCAAAGGATCATGAAAATAGATAACCGATAAAGAATGTATCTCGAGTGGAACAGGACACTGAGGCAAAGAGGGCGTCGCGACGGAACGCCGGAGCGTGTTCCACGTGGGCATTTACAGAGGGCCGAGTCCAGAGAGCGGCTTTTCAACGGTGGCGTACGCGAGCCAGGGCGCAACTGGGACAGAGGTTTAATTAGAATTTAATTAATTGCCAGCGGCCGGTAGCTTCCTAAATCATCTGAGTCTGGAAAGCCAGCAGCGCTGACTCCGCCGTAAGCCGCGTCGCCCCGACAGAAAACCCGACGAGCACGAATGCAAATCGCCGCCGCGACGCTAATGCTGCTTAACCCCGTGGTAATTGTCAGCGCGGAAAAAGAGGAGAGACGGAGGAGCGTAATTTATCGCGGCACGGCGCAACCTCGGGGCAGAAAGAGAATGAATCGGTGGAATAGAGGAAGCGACGAGAGGAAAGGGATGAACGAACGTGATCAATGAAGAAGACACTTGAGAGAGGGCATCTTTTTCTTGTGGCCGATGCTCGGTAGCCGATCGTTGACGCTTCCATCGCTCGTGCGCTCCACTTGTGCCGATATAATTATTATGGAACGTTTCGACTTCTAATGCGCGCCCAATGTCCCGGCAGCTTCAGGAATTAATTGAATTGATTACCATCTTGTTTTTCCTTTTAATTGAGGATCGAGACTCCGTGACTGAGGTTCAATGGCACCTTAGCACTAGAGCTATTCTTTTGGCCCGGGTATCCGGGTACCCGGGTACTCGGGTACCCGGTGAGACCCCGGGTAGACAAAAATTACCCGGGTACCCGTAGAATACCCGACTACCCGGGTACCCGTGCGATACCCGGGTAAATGATCATCGATTTGACAGCCGATCGTCTTTCGACTTCCGATCATTTTCGGCTAACCTCAGTAACGAACGGAATAAACGTCAAGCAATTGAATGTGTGTGTGCACGTTAAGATTATGAATATTATGATAAAATGTTTAATTGCTTGAAGTTTATTCCGTTCATTACTGATGTTAGCCGAAAATGATCGAAAGTCGAAAGACGATCGGCTGTCAAATCGAAATTCTCAACTATCTCATCACATCTAATTTACTCGGGTATCTCAGGGATACCCGGGTAATTTTTGTCTACCCGGGTAGCCGGGTAATTTTTGTTTACCCGGGTAGTCGGGTATCTCACGAGTACCCGGCGGGTCGGGTAGTAAGAGCTCTACTTAGCACCTTCTGCATGTAGTGACTTTTCATCTTTATGGCATGCGAGATTCTCTGTTTCGAGACTGTTTTACAGAGCAATTCCTGTGGAAGATTTGATTCTCGGATTTAGAACTCCACATGATGCATTCGAATCGTAATAACTACTTAGTATGGAGTCAACCGAAAACAATCAGAAATTTGAAAAAGGGCGTCCTTTTATAGAGGGACGACGAATTGCATAATTACCCTTCACCCTTTTCAACCCTTCTCTCCCCGCCTGATTTCCTGTCACCAACCTGTTTCAAGCTCCTTCAGAGCCATGTTTCATCAACTCACACAGTATCGATCACTATTTGCATTTTGCATTAGCATCGGTTCCCCAATCATCATCAGGCTCCAAAGAAACCACTGCCCACGCGTGCTCGCGGTTATTGTCAGGGAAGGTTGAGTAGCTAATATCGATTCCTCTGCGTATCCTTCTCTTGGAACTTTTCTCAATTATCCTCACGCTCCACGCCCAGATAAACGGTCCCTTCCGTTTTCCCACAATTTTCCCGCCATTTTCCCGCGCGAAATTATCTCCCCCGAGATGATCGTAGCCAAGAGAAGCTCGCGCCGATAACGAAGATGTTGATTGCCGTCGATTAATGCCCAGTGCGTTATCGGTGGATTTAATTTATCGATGACGCGGCTGTTCGATGCACCATTATTATTATTATTATTTGCGGTAATCGCGGCTCGGTCGTCGCTTCTACGGTTAATAGAGTTCCAGGCGGCTATCGTTGGGCCATTTATCAGTCTAATACCTTCGATAATTATTCGTCGATAAAAAAGAAGGCGGCTCAAGTGACGCGTAATTGATTCGCAGGTGGATAGATGAAACAAAAACGCGCGAGCAGTTTAATCGATCCGCGTTATTAGACTCTCAGCGTGACTTCCGGAATGAAATTAATCTGTTTCTATTGCGACTTTGTAACGAATTTTAATGATGAGAGGAATTTAATACACGGCTTCGATTATAGCCGGTTGCTGGCTTCTTCTTTTAGAAAGCCAGCTTTGAAGCACACGGCGGGTGTTGCTTTCGTAAATGCACAAGTACGGGCCGCGTGTTATTAATAAATTTGACGGCACCGCCGTTTATTTTCGACACCACAAATCCTCGTGACGACGCGGTTAATTAAAAAGCCACTGGCCCGGCCCGTCGCCGTGAAAAAGGGCGGTCTTAATTGATACCTAACGAGGTGCTACCAAGACGAATGGCGGCGGCGTCGATCGACGGTGGATCCCGGAATGCATTCACCACGTTTCGTCACGTTTGTACACGTTGGACAAAGACGCGGCGCAGCGTCCATGAATCGAAGCGCAGTGGAGGAAAACACGATTGCTTTACTTGCGGATCAATGGAAGAACACTTTGTAAGACGCGGTGCAGCGGCGATGAGAAGTACATACGATTGTCCTACTTGTGGATCAATGGAAGAACACTTTGTACAGTCGGCTGAAAAGTATTTCTGCAACCACCGCAAGGGAATGCTGGAGAATACTCTTCCATAAGAAACTTCTTTATATAGTGCTTGCAGAATATCTTGTGAATATGATTTACGTATTTATTACGCCTAATATTATATTCAAGAAACATGTACCAACAATCCGAACTTGGGCCATTCTCCATATATTCGTCATACTTCCTGCAATATCGTTCGTCAGAGTGTACTTAGGGGAGAGTCTTGCAGTACCGACCAGCTTGCAGTACCGACCAAAGCTAGTTCTCGCTTCTTCCGGCAGATAAAAATCACAATTCTGTATAACCTATTTCGGGGTCGTATCGTGTACGCCATTGCGCTTGATGTTATGAGACATTAAACGTATTCGTCAATATTCCATAGGTTAAAAATTATTTTGCAAAGCCGATTTTTTGTTTCTCGTGTAAGTAAATGATTATGCTCTATGATGTGTACTGTCTCTAGTCTATTAAGTTTAATAAAACGCCCTAGTTTTACAATATTTTTTGGTACATAATATATCATGATCTAAAATGTTCCCACATGTTTGTCGTGCAGTACCGACCAACAGACTATCAACCAGTAGAGATCAAATTTTTCTTATCTGTAAGTTCAATCTGATAGCAACTGAGATTAATTTATAAGACGTTCCTTTAGTCTTCCTTCTTCCTGTGTTATTTGCAAGGAATCATTTGACGAAGATTGGGTGCAGTGTATCGAATGTGAAGGTTGGGCACACGTCGAATGCACAAATCAGGAAAATATTAATTATTTTATTTGCGATGTGTGTACTAATAAAATTTGAAAAAATCTTCTATTGTAACAATTAAATGTCTTTTTATTAACATTGTTAGTCATTTAGACTTCAAAATCTTCTAATTTAACAGTTGGTCGGTACTGGGCGACACTTTTTCGTTTCCTAGAAATTACAACTTTTTTACTTTTGCGAATCATCAATTCTTATTATTAAATTTCACAAAAATAATTTCCCTCCTCTTATTAAGTACCATCTATACTACAAACATGTTTTTGAATTTTTGATTTTTATCGACTCTAGCCGAAGATATAACCAAAAAACTTAGAGCGGTCGGTACTGCAAGACTCTCCCCTACCTATTAGCAAATTACCGCTCGGAAGAAATAATAGAACGTGTCAGGTTTGCAAGGCCAGCCATCTGCCGCAGCAGAAGGGAGTGAATGATAATAACGAGACCAAAGAACTGATTGTCGATCGACGTTGAATCGACGCCATTAATCATGGAAGAGAAGAAAAGCCGCGACGCCGGGATGCATCTGGCTGGACGTTTTCACGCGACGCGTCTATTAATCGCCGGCAGCGGTCGAGAGCAAAACGGACAGCCGTTTGTCAGGGAATTAAAACGTCCCGCGGACGCGGCGGCTAAATCAGAAGTCATCTGTCTTCGCTTATGTCGAGCCTTATGCGCTGCACACACGAGATTGCGCCGATGCAACCGCATCGGCGGTGGCTCCGCTCGCGAGTGTTGCAAGGCCCCCCGACAGTCGGCGGATTCGATAAATCCTCGAGGACGTTGCGTGCCCCTTTCATCCTAACACACCCGTGAAAAAGTCCCTTTGCAAGCCTCAACACTGAGGACTCGGCGCAGTCACTTTGCATTGTGTCCCGTGCAGCGCACGCGAGAATCGCATTGCTGCAACTCGTGAAGGTCCTGTTAGGATCGCTGCAAGCTTCGTCATGGAGGTACGAAAAGATTCAAGAAATAACGAGGGACGCCTCTTTGTAATAAGTTTATCAAAAATGTCTGCTAGAGCTGGAAAATCGTGTTGTACCACTGTGCATACGAGATTCCATTAACCCTTTAACGCTCATGCCCTTGAACAGTTATTTAAAAATTGTGAGACTGAAATGAAAAATTGATATAAAAAATATCGATATTTTTCCACTGATTTATTTGAGAAGTATAAGGAAACATAAGATGGCAGCCTGAAGTAATCGGCAATAAATTTTTGAAGAGAATGTTTGATATTCTCAGAAGAGAACGTTGAGATCTACTTTACTATCAGGAAAACTACGCATGGTTGCTAATAACAGTTAAATATAAACAGGCGATTTTGCTGGTTAATAGGAGCTTCATAGCAGATGGTTGCAGGGATCAATGAATTTTTAAAGAAGTATGCCTTTGGTAAAGGATTCGTGGAAAGCCTCCTTGAAACTGAATGCTAACTTGGAAACTTGAAACCAATCGCGGGGAACGTAGCACGTAGAATATTGTTCGGAAGGACATAGAGCATAGAGGAACAATTTACCCATGAAACATGAATGTTGAACCCCCAGACATGGTTTCCTGACAAAAGCCAGCTCGCAGGATTAGAATGTCAGCCATTGGATTAGCATTTGAACGTCCAGCTATGCTCGCCGCAGGAAATTGATGATATTGTTTCTACCTCTTGATTGTGCAAAGGAATCGAGTGCTCGGAGAATAAATTCAGCTGCATTTCGCATACAAACCTCAGGATTTCGCTGCGCCGAGGTATTATTGGACGATATCCCATCTCGTTAACATAGAGATGTCTCTTGATTTCGAGTGAAGGGATTTTTATGTTTTTAATACTCTTGTGGCTTCATTTCGAAGGCGCACAAGTGACATATTTACAGCAATGCGTGGCAGTGTACTACAATTCCTATTTCTAAAGAACCTGTGTCGCCCACATTTAGGCGTTTCATTAAAACTCAGAAGAAATTCAAGCTTCGCGTGAAAGAGTGCTGTGTTACTAGACGTGCCGATGGCTATCGAGGGCGGTGAACTCAGCGGAGGCGCCTTCTCAAACTTATTCCCCGTTCTTGGCAGCAGGCGAGCGTGGATGACGTCGATATTGCATCGAATTTCGAAACGAGCAGCTCGCCCGTTTAATCCCCGCGTCGAATCGTTAATTTGGCCCCGATCTAAATTAGCCCTTTCCACGTTTCTTGCCCTGCGAGCTGAAGCCGCTGCGCCCCAGATCGAGATAAGGCGAATTCGTTCCGATCTCGCGGCCAGATTGCCTATCCTTTATTAAAATCTCCTCGTGCCGGACTCTCCTACCGATAAGGTCCGCGTTGACGCGGGCGCGTACCTGTTAGGCTCCGATTACGCGAAATACTCTAGAATTTCATCGAGCACTGTGCGCATCTTCCGGCTGCACTTGGAACATCTCCCAAGTGGCGTTCTAGTTATGCTAATGCGCGTCTCTGTGCGCTCTGAGTCAGGCGAACGAACTATCGGCTAATTGGACCTCCAATTAGGATTTCAGAACCTTCTAAAGAGCCGCCGAATCGAGTTTCACAGTAGGAACAAGATTAGCTTGCTACTTGAGCCTGTACTTCCGTAATAGTCAACCAAAACGGCACATTCCTGCTCTCTTTGCTTCACAAAACACGGACATCGCGCGCGTCTTCGTCTTCTGGCTGCACTATTTATTCCACGAATGTTCTCCGAGGAAGTCAGCCTCGAATTGGATCGCTGATGTTTGTCTACTTCCTCTGTAGCTGCTCGCGTGTCGCTTTGGCCGGCACCATCGCGAAAATGGATGTGAAACAAAGAAACTCTTAATTCATGGGGGCATGATACCGGAATTATATTTGATAGAATCTTATGAAATTATTTCAAGTTAACCTTTGGAATATTTGAAGGGTAAGGGGAAAACAGAGAATGTCTCAAAACAGCTTTATCGAGGAAACTCAGTGTTTTGTTCCAGTGTGGAGTGGACGTTTCCTGTTTTCAACCAGTAGACCAAAACTTTAATGTTATCTTGTGGGGGAATTTGAGCTTTGTAACACATTGCGATTTGACGGTTCTGTAATCCCAGTTGTCACCAACAAAATATGCTAAATCCCAAAATCACGAAAAATGGACATTCCTCGTTTTTTCCCTTATCCTTCGTTTAGTCCGTTTTTAAAATGCATCAAAATACAATTGCTAGAGGAAGAAGCCCGCGCAATCTGCACTAACCCTAAGCATCTCGGCTGGAGCAAGGACCCGGCGAAAGGTTCGTACGCGTCGCGGAGGATCGCAGGGCCGGCAGATTTCCGCGCGTGCACGTGCACGCGCGCAGCCATGCGAGCGCAGTCGCGCCAGAGCTCGCGGTTTAATTTATCGGCTGAAATCTGAATTCGCTAATTGCCGCGCTGACTGGGCACGAGGGGCGTGCGTGCGAGACAAAGCGGATCGCGGGCCCCGGAGGAATTGAACGGAGCAGCTCCTTAGATGCTGAAGGAAGCAACGACGCCGGGAACACAGAGGAATCGCGGACGCCTCGCGCGCTGCAATCCCGATTATCCGCAGTCCTGAAGGCGGCGAGTCACGGAATCACTGTTCCAAGAGACGGGAGTAATGGAACGAGCAACTAACTCCGTGTAATCTTCGATAATTCCTTGGGCTCGTGCTACGAGCGACCAACAGATGTGGATAGGTAACTGACACTATCGGAATGGAAGATCGTGTTCACTCGGAGAGGATTGATTTGTGGAGCTAGGTTGACTGAGCGTTTCGCAAACACGAGACTCAACATTTTTTAATAATTCTGCCTTATTATTCCACGATTCAAATGGAAAACTATCATACACGAAGCTGATTAATGGTATCCTTTATGTGCCTACCTTGTTCGGAGCGAAGGAACTCAACATTCCCATGAATAACACAGCGCCGAAGGATAATTATTAGGGTGGTCGCAAGACACAGGGGGATTTTTTTTTTTTCGACGTATCTTCGACGGCAACCCCCAAAAAGTTGCCAATTGGTGTAAAAATAAGATTGTCAAAGTTTCAGCTCGATCGAATAACGTTAAGACCTGCCTCATCAGCCCTAAAGTTGTAAAAACCCCGATTTTTTTAGAAAAATAGCTGTTTTTAAAACTTTAGGGCTGATGAGGCAGGTCTTAACGTTATTCGATCGAGCTGAAACTTTGACAATCTTATTTTTACACCAATTGGCAACTTTTTGGGGGTTGCCGTCGAAGATACGTCGAAAAAAAAAAATCCCCCTATGTCTTGCGACCACCCTAATAATTATCCTGCAAGAATTGTGCATCGCGTCCACAATTTTGACGCGTTGCCACGTCGATATATTGTACATAGAAAACGTCAAAGGTAATGTCACAAAGTCCCCGATTGTTTATTTAAAAAAGGAACGAGGTTCACTGCCAAAGTTCGCTGCGTGCAAAATTTAATACCGCAGCTCTTATCCGTCGTCATAAAATGGAATCGCCGGATCCGTCTGTGTTCCCTGCGAGCGAAGAGACTGTCAGCCGCAGTTGGGCCAAGCAAATAAAACACCCTCGCAGACGGGCGCGTTTAAAGCGTGTTACGGTGTTGTTCGCGCGTGGTCTCGCTACTTTTCGTCGCCAGGTGGGCCTCTTCACGCGTGCCTTTGAGCGCGTGCCACGGGAGGAACGATCTCGGTCCCCCTCTTTCCTCGACCCTTGGAGGGTCGTTTTTATGAAGCTCCCTCGCGCCGGCGAAACAAACGGACTGTTGCGTACATGCTGCGAGAGACACCGTCGCTTCGAAAGGCTCGCGGCATTTGTTTGGACAAGAATTATCGTTCGCGGGACTTAGCGGCTCGTTGCCGAGCGCACGGAGTACATGCATCCATCGAAGGTGGAAGAGGGATGTATTTACGGGGCGCGCGCGCGCGCGCGTAAACCTCTCGCCGCGCCGGGTTTATTGTTACGCGCGGACTTTTTATTTACAAAGCGATAGCTGTGTCGTCGGGGGAGAGGCGTCGGATGCGTGTTCGCGACGAAACGGCGCGCACGTTGCACGGGAGAGAAAAGAGCAAGGGGAGAGGGTGGGCTCGCGGACGGGGAAAAATGGAATCGACGATTAAATCAACACGCGGCGCACGAGCCTAAGTACTTCCTCTCGTTACAAGGTGGCCTGCTGTATTTTTAAAAAGCATGTTCGCGGCTCTCGTGTACGCGAAATCGGTTACACGGTGTAACGCCGCGACGTGACCGCGCCGCGGATTCAGCCAATGGAACCGCGCGGCACACGACGCCAGCGATGGGATCGATGGTGATCGTTGGGTGGTAGTTTTGACGACTGTGACTTCGGATGATATGTAGCAGAAAAGATTTTAATGGCCTGCTGCAGTAATTTTCTGCTTCCAACAGAACAATCTGTTAAATAATTTGCTATTTTTAATGAGCACATTGCAGAACCCCATATACGAAATGCAACGAAATTTAGAATGTTTCAGATATTGATTTTAAACATCCTTTTAGTCACCACTGTAGTTCTTGAAATACTCAGAAATCGAGTTCATTGTATGATGACAGGTTCTAAAGGTGCAAATCCACGATGAGACTAAACTCTCATCAGACAAGTTTCATTATATATTTTCAAAAGTCTCATCTCTCCCGACTATTTCCAGTATTTTCATTTAGTTGTTGCAGAGATTTTTGTCTCCCGGGAGAAAAGTCTTCTGTAAAATCTCATCGTGGATTCGCAGCTTAAGGGGACCTTCCGGTCTAGAGCCCCAAAAAATAGGTGATTTTTAGGAATTAATTAAAGGAAAACTACTATATATAATTTGATGGGACTTTTTGCATTGTATTAAGGATGTCTTAAGTTCTAGAAATATATTTTTTGTTTTATAATTAATCATTGCAGACGGCCCTGGGGAGTCGTTAAAGTCAAGGCGTCAAAAAATTGATCCAAATCGGTGGGACCTGTACCTCCAAAAGTTATTATCCGATTCGACTGAAACTTATTTTATTTTGAAGATTATACTTCTGGCTAGGGGGGAACTAGAAAAAATTAAAAAATGGCATTTTTTTTAGAAAATAACGACACTTGAAGTTTGAAATCACTTTCCCCTGTACTTTTCGTCCATTCAACGCCTTTGAAAATTATAAATTTTCAATTTTTTGTAATTTTTCTAGCCCCCCCCCCTAGCCAGAAGTATATCCTTCAAAATAAAAAAAGTTTCAGTCGAATCCGATAATAACTTTTGGAGATACAGGTCCCACCGTTTTGAGAACACTGTTTCGAGAAAAACGCGTTTAAAGTTTTACGTGACTGGTTGTTGCCCATGCATTTGCCGCTACTCAAATGCCTATAACTTCGGGAATTTTACGAATTTCAACAAATCCTTTTAAACACGTATTCCTAAAAGGTTGAACATTCGAAAAATGAAATAAAAAAAAATCGACTTTTAGACCGGAAGGTCCCCTTAAGGAGGGTCATTCAAGTGAAAATGAACTACCAGTTATTTTACAGATAAAAATTTGAAAATATGTATTTCCATATTATTTTGTACGCTGAAATGAATTATGTAAGAATTAATACAGTGACATTTTTGTTACAAAAATTTAAAAAAAAAAAATTCGAAAAAATTATTCGATTTTAAAATCCATACCCTTATTTCTGTAGAATTGTATACAAAGACTGCAAAAAAAATTTCAGCGCGAAAACTTCATTTTTGTCCGAGTTATAAAGTTTTTATGTTTTGGGGTAGTAACTAAAACATAAAAACTTTATAATTCGGACAAAAATGAAGTTTTCGAGCTGAAATTTTTTTGCAGTCTTTGTATACAATTCTACAGAAATAAGGGTATGGATTTTACAATCGAATAATTTTTTCGAAATTTTATTTTTAAATTTTGAAAAAAAAATTGTCACTATATTAACTCTTACATAATTCATTCCAGCGTAAAAAATCATATGGATATGCATATTTTCGAATTTTTATCTGTAAAATAACTGGTAGTTCATTTTCACTTGAGTGACCCCCCTTAAGAGAACTGTCCTCGTGGGGATCGTACCCATCGCTACGCAGACCACGATTGTGCTTTAATTCCTCGAGCAGATCCCGGATAACAATAGCCAGCAAAGAGCGCGATATCCGCGCTTACTCGACCGTGGACGATTTACGTATCTCTCGCGATTAGTCGGACTTCCTAGTCGACTTTGACCGTTCCCCGTTGCCTGTCTATCCCCCGGTGTTCGCCCGGCGATTAATCGGCTCTAGAGCTGATTTCGTGGCCGATGCAACGGACGGAACACACGATCTATCGTGTCGTGAGCGAACGTCGAACCAGCAATTCTCTCCAGCGATAGATCATCAATATTTATAGCCAGTGGCCACGAGGAACGCCTTGTGAAACTATTCGCGTGGACATGGATAATACGAGCCCCTAATAGTCTGATTGCATAATAATGCTGACCGCAACGTTGCGGTCTACCGCGAGTTAAGAGATGCCTCGGTGACTTCCCGATGAAATCCTTTCTCTCTCTTTCTCGTCATCTTTCCTCCACTCTGAGTCGATTTTCAGGAGAATTCGATGGCAAGATCGCCTTCCACTGCTGGATTAACCAATAAGCAAAATAAGCACGTGCTTGGGGCATCAAAAGGCAGAGGGGCACACCATAAAACCACAACATTGGTTAGAAACACTTTTATAATCAAATTATCGGAAATGTCTCTAAAGGTCTTAATCCGATTCTGCTTCCGCCAACCTGGGAAATAGGAAAGTGAAGTATAGACTGTAAGAGGGAGTATTGAAGTGACTTTTATCGTGAGTTTTGGAGCTGTGGCGGGATGATAAATTGCAAAATGCTTTGAGGGCCGTAAGTGTTGGCGAAGGAAATCATATTTCAAAACGATGCAATGGTTGATGGCCCTGGAGGATCGTTCTGGGGTCGATTCAAGGAACAAACGGAATCGTATGGCAATTACCAAGCGTCGTGTCAGACAAGCAGAGGCGAAGGCCCTAAGGAGCCTTCCAAAGAGAGAGACTCGCCAATCACTCGACCTCGTTGCGCTCATTCCGCCAATTACTGTACGACGATGCGTGGTGGATCGTTGCGCAGAAGACAAAAGGATCTGTATCGGTCGTTTCTGCAGGGATTCTCAGAACGGGCTACAAAGTCACGTGGACAACGGAGGAAAAAGATCCTTCAACACATATTCATCCCGGAGAAAACTTTTACCCCGTTCCTCAGTTACTAGGAGAAGCTATCCAACAAAACGGAAGAAAGACCGGTTGAAAGTTGCGCGAGATATCATCCTGCTGGATTCTTCACTCTAAATGGTGGATTTAAAAATACTAACGATGCCAACCAGTTCTATATCAGCAACTTTGTGAAGTGCTAATGAAGAAATAAGCCTCTTCAACCGATTATGAGACTTGCCGTACCTACCGCAGAAGCGAAACTATCAGAACAGGTTACTTACTTAGCTCCGTTCCTACGAAATTCCAGAGCATAAATCGGACGAATAACGATTTAACAACCTCCAAACCTGAAAAACGTGAGACACGGGCGGCTGACAAGCAGTCACACCATGGGCCCCATCTTCAAAAAAAATTATGATTTTATCCAAACACCCGTTAGCCCGTTTTTAGTAAACTACCTCTTCATTTTCCCGAAAAAAAATGGGCCCCGCAGAACGTTTGCCACCCTGAGCCTTTTTCCTCAAATCCACCCCTGTTGAAACCCGGTGTTCCGTGCTGGTGCTAGTAACGATTACAAATTTCGTATCAGCCGAGAAGCACGGGATACCGTAGCAGAATCGTAAAACGTCCGAGGAATAGGAAGATGAAAAATCATCGCGGCAGATTATGGTTGAGACGCTGAGGCGTCCCCGTGGCCGGTTAAAGGCCGAGTTTCCTAGCCGCGATCGGCGGCTGCGGCCAGCGGCGGTCCCACTAGCGCAACGGAGACACAGATGCATACCTCTTCATTGCACTAGCGGGACCGCCGCCAGCCGCCGCCGCCGATCGCGGCTAGGAAACTCGGCCTTAAGGGATCGCGATAATACGCTCGGCGTGGCACGCTTTTACGAAGGAAGCCAGGCATTCCTCGTTATCCTCGGATTGTTCTCTAAAACGATGAAACAAGTAGCGGGGCATGCATTAATCATCATTAAAAGCCGCTGGCACCGCGTTGGAAGCCGCTGCCACGAAATAATGAGACCGTTCTGCGTCGTAGATCGTACGCTTGCCTCCTTAATCTCGATTGGCATCGAATAACATGGCACGGCTACCACGCATATTTTCATCCTACACTTTTTCCTCTCTACATATACCATACACGTACATGTGCCCGCATGCGTATATATTTTTTTCTAAACGAGGCTCGACCTGTCCACAGCTCGAGCGCGAGATTTTATCGATGGAACGAAGCATGCCGGGAGAAAAGCTCGGGCCCGCTGTTCCAGCGATCTCCCGGGGGAAGGTATTCGCCGGGACTTACCGTCAGTTCCGGGCGATTAACCGTCGAAATCGACGACCCAATTGATCGGCGATTCGAGGCCCCCGCGTTCTGGTCATCGGTCGCAGGCGCGTGTCGCCCCACCATCGATCTTCCGCCACGGAGAGAAACGGCTGGCCGATGAAAAACGGCGAGATAATGTTTCCCTTTCGTCGGCCAGATATATCTGTCGATCATAATTCACTTGCTCGCGGAGGAAACGCTTGCGAGAGGGGCGATCCGCTGAGGGGTGGTGAGGAGGAAGAAAGAAGCACGGACGTAGGCGAGAGCGCGTTGTCTGTCTGCCACCGCGAAACGGACACTCCCGCAATCTTTTCTAATTATCTCGTTCCAGCGCGCATCGCGGCCCCGTAATCGGATATGCTAATGGGCAACGGGGAAACGTAACGATGTTACCTATCTTTTTATGTCGCCCTGCGCACCCTCCGCGAGCGCCCCGTCGCCCGCGGCGGCGTTACATGCGCAGCCAGTCACGACCACCCCGTGCCCTCTGAGCGAAAAGAGTTACGCCGGCCGAAGTAGCCACCGTGTCCACGCGGAACGGTGATCGTTGGCCAGATGCACGGCAACCTGTTACGATTCACCTTCGATATGAAATATCGCCCGTGTCAGATTGCACAGGTGGCCGCCCTTCGTTTCCCGTTAATTAGCGCGTATCTCGATTGACTACCGGGGTGGCTTCGCCGACGGCCGCATTCGGAGCGCGGACGTATCGATCACAGTTCGCCGGGGACGCGCGGGGCCGGTGACGGCTGATTGAATGGGAATACCGTTAAGGAACTAGTTTTTGATCAGTTTAGAGGGCTTCCCGCTTTAATATTTATTTTTAACCTAATACAACTTTAAACCATAGACTTTGTTATACTAAAAGATGAATTAATGTTTAAAATGTAAGGAAAAAATTTAAAAAGTTGAAAATAAGTATAATTTAATTATTTATAAGGTATGGAATAATAAGGTGACTAGGAACTAGTTTTTGATCATGTAAAATACATGGGAACTAATTTTTTATCAGGTCAGGAACTAGTTATTGATCATCTAAAATACATGGGAACTAATTTCTTATTAGGTAAGGAACTATTCAATGTAAATAATTGGATACTAATTAAAAAGAAAGTACCAAATAAACTTATTTTTAGTATTATACCATCTAAATTTAATTTTTTTATAATTTTAAAATGTCCTAACCTATTTTTTATTCAGGTGATCAAATATTAGTTCCACAAGAAAAAATTGGAACTAAATAATGATCAGTGACTTTTAAAGCAAAATGATACATATAATACTAAAATTCTTGCTCTACATTGTAAAGTAAACTATTGTAAGCAAAATGTATGAAAATAACCTTTAATACCGCAACAACCAGCAAAGAAATCGACTGTGGCGTCGATGGTGATCTATTACTTCGAACAGTAAGAGATGGCGTTCAACAGGGCCTTCTGTCAAGTGGGCCACCTTACACATTTCTTTTCACGAAAACTAACAATACTAACTGCTTTCACGGACAACACTTATATTTTTGAATTATCAATTTTTATGTTAGTAATTATTTCAAACAATTATTTATTGACATAAACTTAAAAGAACGATTTATTTCATGAACTGATAAAAAATTAGTGCCTGATCAAGAACTAGTTCCTTAACGGTAGCGTCTATGAGGCATCGATTCGGTTGCACGGAGCCGTTGTATTGAGTGGATTGATGGGGGATGGATTGGGGTTCCCGACGCGTGGTGAAACGATTTTGATGGTGAGCATGTTGGCGTGAGAGGCGTGGAAGCTTTGGTGATGATTCCCATCTAGGAGGCTCAAGCAGGGTAACCGCCCAGAGCGGCGAATTTGGGGACGATAAAATTGGTAGAAAGAGAAAATTAAAATCAATAAAAATCATTTTTGCCCAGAGCGGCGAAAGAGCTAGATCGGGCCCTGATCCGTGGATGTCGAATAACTTCAGTAGGATCCATTTTACATATAATTTCATTGGAACACATTTCAGAATAGACTGTTATATTGTCCTGTGATTTTAGTGTGATTTAAAATCCTCATTCCCTTCGAGAAGTAATACCGAAGATAAGTAGCTCACAGACTTTAATATTTAGGGTGGGTCGAAGTGCACCCAATATTCGCCTAGCGAGGGTTAATGGAGAACTGTGTGTTTGAAGTGTTACAAGTTTTAAGCTAGGGTATGTTGAGTGGAATTTCTGATGAGACCAGATAGCAGGAGTAAGTAGATACTTCATCTTTTGGAGTTTGCTTATATTCGGAGTATTATAAATTGCCAGAGAGGATAGGAATATATCAAACCAGTGCATACTGTTATTCCTAATAATTTATAACACCAAGGTGTCAGGATTAGTTGGTCATCAGGGTCTGCTGAGTACCCCTACTGATGAGCTCCACTAGTAAACCTTGGGCTCAACGAGCAAATACCTCATCCTTTTTCTCCTTCCCAGCTCCCAACAGATCGCCATAGTAAAAGGAAATGTATAAAAATAGCCCGCGCTGCTGTTTCTAATAATTTATAACCAGCATCTGCTGAGTAGGCTTGCTGATGAGTTCAGCTAGCAAGCCCTCGACGACATGGGCATGGAAAGAAGGAGAAAATGGGCGGGATGAACAGGGTGTGTTTCATCGTGGATTTATCACGGAAGATTCTTGAAGAACCTAATAACTAGTTGAGATTTTACACGAATCGAGGCTTCAACTATGTTTTTCATCAGATACGAATCACACGGCTTTATAACTTAACCAATCTCCATAATCCCCAAAGTAATAGAACAAGAAACAGCAAGCTGGCCAGATCTCCTTAAACAGAATCCATCGATTCATCACCCTGCAATTACGCGAGCCAAGTACATAATCGAACTTTCCAGCTCGGCTGCGTAAGAAGCACGTACCATTAACACCTTCATCCCAAAAAATCGGTGTCGTACATCAACCGAGCAGAAACAAGGTAGCACACCCTTTATATCGCGCTGCATCATCACCTTGGAATAATTAAGCGATCGCTCGATCGTTCGATCGTGCGCTGATTGCGTTCCATGCAAACACCCCAGTGCCAGCCAGAAACGTGACGATAATTGTACCTGAATAATTACGATAAGCCGGTGCGAATCGTGATCAACTCGTACGACTCGAGCACATCGTTCTCCCCTTTCTTTCTTTCTGTATTTTGACGTACAGGAACGCGCTGTTATCGCGATACGCGTAACGTTTCTCGTGTACAGCCTCTTCATTGATAAGATCAACGCCCGTCGAGTACCGAAACTTGTACGACCGCGTGCGCTGGCTCGTTCACCTTATCGCAATACACGAGCTGCCCCTTCCGAGATTACATTGTGGCAGGCCTGTGGCAACCTCTGTTTGATTGAAACTGGTTGCCCCGCTTCAGGGGCCACCGCTCCCTTCTCGCGGCCTCCTCTCCGCACCTGATTCCCAGAATAATTGCTGCCGAACCGATACGATCAGCGAGCACCGATCGATCGTCTAGACGTCTCGTTCCACCTTCTTTTTCTCCGATGGCTACCGTCGCGAGGTCTCACTCGAGATTGCGCGCCGCTCCCGGCGAATAATGCGGGACGGAGGAAACGTACTAAAGACTCCAGACCGTATTACATTGACGACGATATTAATCTTTTATCTCCGAGTCAAAGTATAGAGTACGCGGTGGAAAGGTTAATCGAGAGGCATATTTTAAGACCTTTCTACTTCCTGAAGCACTGTGCGCAGGCATAAGGACGATCCTTCATTTTATACTCATGGCAATCATAATCGTGGCATGACAAGAAATAAAACTGATTCCCTTTAAAGTAACGCGAAGGCAGCGTTGCTACGGGTTTAAACCCATCAGCAGTGTACACTGCTAAAACCTTCCTCCGCGCTAAGCTTCCACTCACCGTCCACGGAAAACCGTGCGAAATTGTAATCTCCTGCAACCTCTCATCGCTGCGTTCGTTCGAGACTACTCGGCGTAAGCTCCGTCATAATTATAATTGCAAATTCCTCGGTGCATCAACTGACACCGCAACACCTCCGTCAGAACCAAATGGAGCACTGCTATAACACCCAGAGATAGTATTGTAAACCTTTCACCAATGCAACTAAAAAAAGGTAGGTACCCTAGGAACGATCCCGGCCCGGATAGACGATGTTCTAGGAAGACCCGTGGATCCCGCAGCCGACGATCAATAACGGCGAATGGAGCCGAGGAGGAAACTAGTGAGCGTATCAAAGACAGTTCAGGGGACAGCGGCGAGTTATCCCTGCTGGTACTTCTCGCGATTGAATCGTGCCGCCTCTGCACCCGATGTATCTTTAATGCGACCGCCACGGAACCGGTACGTCCTCGCGTGTCGTCTTTACTCTTTACTCATTCAGGGTGGAAACCAGTTTTCGTCGCGGTGGTCCGGCTGACGCGCTTGATCGCGGGCCAGATAAATAACCGCTCGTTACGAAGAGGTGACGCGTCCACGATGCCTCGCGACCCACCAGGAACTTGGGTCCTTCGCGAAGCGAAATTTTCACCCTCTTGCGTGTCCGAGAGCTGATCGAGCGAGGGTGATCGGACGTGATTGGGGGAGGAAGATGGTGGCATGGGATTCTATCGACGAGGTGCGACTAGAATCAGGTAGTTCAGTGAGCAAGCATTATTTACGAGATAATAGAGTTGCGGAATGAGAGTACCTTCGAGACTGTGAAGACACCTTCTGATTTTTGGGTTTTTGATGCTTGTGGGGGAGCAAGGAAGAGGGGGAGTTTATAGTATAAACTTTATACTTGCTATAAAATTATATAGGTATTCGTTTCCCGTGGGCAAAATTTTTATTTCAATAAAATTTTGAATAACGAATGAATGTTAAAAAAATTATTCCTCATGTGTCGAACAAAGTTAACTCGGGTTAAAGAACGAATGATGATTTTATTTTAACTTTTCGATATTCGAAATTTTATTTAAATTAAAATTTTGCCCGTCTCTGTTTCATAGCACCGTATCCCCGAGCGTTCCTGGTTCTAGGGAATATTTGAGGTATTCACCCACGTTGAAAGAAAATTAATTTCTCCTGTTTTATATGATTAGTACTAATACAATTCCGCAAAAAATGTGGGTCAGTCCGTTTTTGCTCTGAATGCCTCATGAGGGATTTTCGACGTCCACGATCGAATACCCGCGTTTCGCGGCATTCCACGGAAACGAAGTGCAGGTTCCCCAAATATTTTCTCACGTACAGCTGCCCTCGATCCCGCGGCCCCCACGAATCGCCGTTTGTTCATTGTGCCCACCAAACAAGCGCGTATTGTCGCTCGGGCTGGTGACCGTGAATCGGTCATTGTGCGACGTTACGTCGTGAGCGTCGGTGCTTATGTCACATGTGGGCTCATTCTAATGTAAAAGCTTGATTTTACGGCTCATTGTCGCGAACGCGCGCGCGATGAGAAGGAGGCGACCAGAGCGCGTCGATTGAACGACGACCCCCGGTGGCCAGTCTGCTGACTTTCCAGCGCTGCACTTTGTATTGTCAATGTTGGATGATGGCGTCCCGCGATCATCGAGTATCTGCTAGACTCTACAGATCCTAGTAAAATTCCTCTATTAGTCCCTTTCTTTGACTATATACTCATTGGGGAGAATCGTTGGGATTAGAAGGGGTGAGATTCTCTCACCACTGTAGAACCCTGTATTTTAATTTTTAAATAGAGATTTCAAAGCACCGACCGTGTGGAGAATAAAGCATTCTTGATCATCGTGCGGTGATGTCAGTGTTCCAAGATTGCCAGAACTTATTCGAAGCCTTGATGATTCTTAACGAAGAGCGTTAAGACCCTCGCCAATTTCCTCGAGGAAACTTAAATTTTCAAGCTCCCATTTTCACGGAAACCAATTGTCAGATCTCCGATACAAGTGATGAAAGAAAGCTTCCACTAATGAAATAATAATCCTCAGTTATAAAGTAGCGGGAAATAAATTTCAGCCATTTCTCAAATCAATCAATCATTCCTCGCACCACCAAAAATCCGCAGCTCAACGACCTGTTGCCCTAGAAGCTCCTCGCGAGAGCCAGCAAGGAGACTGCAAAACAAATGCCCATTATGGAGAGGCGCGACGTTGATTGTTAGCAAAACTGCGCAAGGTATTAAATCACGGGTTGCAGGTAATGCACGGTCAGGCGAGCGTGAAGCAGCGTTTGACAGCGTTAGAAAGATCGCCGCGACAAATGATCCTCAGTTTCCCCCGAGGCTGGCTATCTCGTCGCCGAGGCTACCAACGTTCGTTTCCTCGGCTTGTAAACGGCTTGTCGTCCGCTGACAACAGTATTTGTCTCTGCGGCTCTGATCGAGGAGATTTATACTGGCCGCGGAGACATGACTGGCCACATACAGGGTGTTCGTTAAGGCACAGAAGACGAGGTGGAATGTTCGATCTCGAGCTACAGTTAGAGCGCTTAGCAACAGTGAACTGAGTCTTTTGTGTGGATGTATCTGATGGGAACGAATGATTTGGTAGAAAATAATTGGTAACGTTCATTGATAACTCTATCCGTTTACAAATTTATAATTTTAATGTTACTCCAAAATTTAAATTAAACTTACATTCCACTTTAGTTTAGTTAAATAGTAGAAGTCTACGTGGATCACCCTGTTCGGAGAAACCTGAAGGATGAGACCAACTATTTGGTTCCCTAACCGTCTCCACACACAATCCACTCGATTACTATTCATAGAACCATCTGTAGAGTCCACCCTGTACGTCCACCACTGGCATTGAAAGCTTTCTTAAATGCTCAGGGAATAGCTTTACTAGGAAATCTGGCGATACAGTGGCTCCACCCCTTTAAAACGTATACTCAGCCTCGTGTGCTACCTACGAGGGGCCATTTTCCTTGCTTCGCTTAGGACCAAATCATTAGTTACTAAATTACTAACAGCCTCCAAACAACTTGCCCGTTCGACTCGGTGTACGTGCTCCTACGAACCTGCTGCCTTTGTACCCAAGTTTAAAGCCCGAAAGAACAGGGAACACCCCGTATAAGAGGACACGGTCCAGGTGATAGTAGCGGAACGAACCAAGGGGGGTTTCATCTCGAACGGCGATAATGGTGCGCGAGTGAAAGCCCGAGCTGCGGGCCCATTGTGGCCGCGATTTTTGCTTTCCCTGGTGGTCCATCGACGCGAAACGCAACGGTTGATTAGCATAAAACGCCCACCGTTCGCTCCCCGGCCGTTTATCGCGTGCCGAACCCTCGTTCGTGAAGTCACGGCTCGATTAAAGCCGTTCCTTCGATGGAGCTCCTCTCGCCACGATTATCGTCGATTGTCGCGGAGTCGTCGACGGGCAAAAATTAACGCTGCCCGCGAACTTTCTTTATGGAACTCTCCACCGACCTGGGGGAAAGTGGGTGTCTATAAGTGATCACTCTGGCACTTTATTCCAGAAGATTGTTTCCAGTGAACAATAAAGAATTGGGAAGAGGAAGAGAAAATAAATTTAAAAAAAATGTTTTAAAAAATCCCACTAAATTTGCAACTAAAGGTTCAGAAAGGATAATTTCTTAGCTTTCCAAAACATTCATGAAAAATGTTCCACCATCGTGCGTTCGCAAGTTATACGCGTTCAAAGTGAATAATTCCTTTTCTGCTTTGATGGCGAATAACTCGGTCAATAAAAATCGTACAACAAAACAAAAAATAAACGAAATTACGATACAGCCATTTGAAAATGATCAAAATTTTCGGGAAATTATAGTGTTCCTATTTGCCTTTAATTTTTGCCAGGAGTGTATAAACGATTGAGACAAGTATTCTACATTTTTTCAAGTGGTAGAATTTGTGGTTGCTATGAAGCCACCTTTTGGAGACTTAAACACCCAAAATCTTTGAAACTATACCATTGAAGCTATCATCTTCATGGAAGCCTATTAAGATAAATTTTCACTAACTGGTGTAGCTAAGGATAAGTAGCACAGCATATGAATTACGATGAAATGAAGACAAGTCATTGGAGTCATTAAGAACCTTAATAAGCCAGCTAATAGACGGCGAGCGGTATCTATGAAGAATCTTTGGCGTACATCGATATCCTAAGGCCAAGTTACACGAGAGAGAGAGCTGAAAGCGTAACAGGAGTCAGTGGAGGAGTGCTTCGCCTGGAGAGACGAAGGACACAGCAACTCCGGCATCTGCTGTGCATTATTCGAGAGGAGGTTCATTAGAGGACTTCCTCCGCGACGGGAGGGCCACCGTGAATGATTTTCCGGTAATGGCGGCCAGCTCGGAACCTTTGGCAGTCCTCCCCTGCTTCTCGGAACTATACAGAATTACACTCAAATGCACGGTTAAAATAATAGGCGCTTTGTGGAAAAATCGAAAACCGCCGGCTTGTCGTGACTTTTATTACCCTTCCAACGGTTTCCCGGTTTATTAGGGAATTTTAATGACTCCACTCCCTGAAACGTGTGAAGTTTCAGTGAGTCGTTGGAAGAATTTGAATGGTGTTGATTGGAAGAGACGAAGGAGAATTACCTTTTTAATATTCTTAGATTAATGGCTATACTTCTGAATAAATTGTTAAGAGCTTGCTGCAGGATAGGTAGATCTCATTCATTGTGTCTCAATGTCGGACCGGTTAATTAAGCAACTTCTCTTTAAGTAATTATTAAACTGCCACGATGATTGGCACCCGTGTACCCAACGCGGTGGCATTTTCAATCAACGGCTCAACTCGCCTTCCCCGCTGAACAGGTCGAATAAGAGAGAATCGTGAACGCGTCGGGCTACCAACGTCCTCCCATTAGAAGGGGGCGGCGTTATTCCGAGGAGTAGCGGCTAATAAATCCCCGTGGCCGTCGATTTCGAGAAAACGGCTACAAACGACGGTCCGTCGCGTTTATCTGATCGATTCCAGCGGAACCGGCGAGCAGCATTATCAAATAGACTTCAATGAGAAACGCGGGTGGCGCGATGCGGCAAGGGGCGTCCGCTACTATCGTCCCTTGATCTCGCGGTGCCATTGTAAATGCGTTCACGTAATTCAGAAAAGTTGCGTGTCCGTTTCGTGTCGGGCATATATCGGCGACGGGGGCGTTTCGAGTACCCGTCCCCCCGCGCCCCGAATGCACCCAACGGAAGTACGTCGTGATTTGCCGCAACGCCGGAAACGGCGCACGTGCGTCGTCGTTTTTGTAATTTCATTCAGCCGCGTTCCGAGAACACGGTTCGGGAGATGCTGCTCACTTATCCACGAACAATGAGCACGCCAAAAAACGTGGTCGCCGGGGAGGAGAGAAAAGAAAATGCGGCATCGAAGTGGTCGAGATACGGGGGAATGAAAGGATTCTTTACAGACCGATAATTGCGTGGTTACAGCGTTAAAAGGTCGTTCACCGATTCATTGTTTAGCTAGGTCAAGAAGAACGCCAACGCCCGTTAAGCAGCGCCCAGGAATTGACACTTCGCACCTTTCGCAAGATGACGATAAAACTGGTCGTTCGACGCGTGTAATCGCGTTTCACAAACACAGCGAATGCCTGCGGCAGCGGCAAAACCAATTGCAAAACGAATCGCACAGGCGTCTCCTTAAACGTCGATATTTCTTTCTGATCGCAAACTGGTGACGAACGCGGGTGCGATTCGAGGTTCATGACCCTTTGAGACTGCCACGGGGCTTAAAGATCACTTCAAAATCACCTTCGAACATCTGACAATAAATAACTTGCTGTGTATCCACGGCCCAATATTGACAAATTCACAAAACACCCTGCGCTTCCTCCGCCAATTTAAAAAATTACTAAAAACAAAAAACTTCACCCCCTGGACCCTCCACTCCATATCCACCCCCGAATGAGAAGCCCTTAGCACAGAAGCCTGCACCCCGATGCACCGTAGTAGCACGTGAAGTGCAGTCTCCCACGTGTGGAGCCGATCAATGGCCAGCCAATCGGTGATCAGGGCGCGCGAACAGCACCAGGCAGCGCGCCTGCGTGCATGCCAGGTAAGGCACGCGGCGGGCCACTGGCTGTCAGACGAAAACGTGCCGCTGGCAAACAAAGGTCGCGCGCGCGCGGCTTCTCTTCAGCTTCCACTCGTGCGCCGTGCTTCCTCGAGACCCCCGGGGTCAAGAGACCGTGTCGTCCGTGCCCTGTCTGTCTCGTGCCGTGTCTTCGAGCGTCCCTCTCGCCCGCAAGTGCCCGCCAGCCCGCCAGCCCGCGCTCTCCGTCTCTCCCGTCAATGGACACGCGGATTATGCATCTGCTTGATCGCCCGTACGACCACCGTCTACCCAGGAAACCGTCCATTACGGGCGAACGCATGTAGCGGCTGCTTGAACCGACGAACCGAATCGAGGAAACCTCTGCCTTTGGGGAGCGCTTGTTTGCGAGCGATGCTAGTGTGAAATGGGACTGAAGTCGGGGCAGATGGAAGATTGCGTCGGGGATACCGCGGAATGTTGATCGATCGAGATCGGTGAGTCGGAAATGATGGAGGAGTTGCTAGAGTATATAGCTTCTTTGTTGGGGCTTCTGGAATTTTTTGATCCAGGAAATTTATGCTACCGATTGTCAGATAATCTTAGTTAGAATTGACAGTTTGATCGCGCTTTGAACGCTCCGTCTTCGGTACATTTGGAACGTTATAATGCTCATCGCTGGTTGCATCGGAGATCGCAGCAACAACACGATATCGCGAAGCCTCTGTACCGTATCGCGATCCAAAGTGACCATTCAGAGTTACAGTTAGACTCGCAGTCGGTCCGAGAAAGCTCGTGGAAAAGTGTCACTTCATTTAACGGCACTCCCTCGTTTTTCTCATGCCACTTGATAGTGGTCTTATCGAGCAACCGGTCGCAAGAAGCTAGCGATACCCGCGCTTAATAAAACACGCTCAACCTAGCCAGAACATTGAAACATTCAAATAAACTTCGCTCGCAACATTGATAAAGGAAACCGGCGACATCAACATCGGTTAAACCTGGTATGTAACTGGTTTCTACCTTGCGCTTATTAGATAGTCTGAAACAATTCGGTCTCCGAAGGAACTTCTACACATTTGCTCGTTACGGTTTCGAACCGGGAAAGAGAGGAGTCCTCCGTCGACCTCGTTCGTTTTAACGAATACTCTTTCTTGCCGCGCGCCGTCCCAAATTTTTGCGATTCCTACGGGGAAAATAAATACGAGCGGTCGTAAAGCAAGGAGCAAAAAGGGCGCCCATTGCTCTTGTTTGTTAATGAGCCCGAGAAGTATAAATTTTCGTGGGCAACGAAGTGACTTGGATTTTTTCCCGTCGGAGACACAAGGCGCTCTCTGTCCTCGACGGGCCGGGCAGTTAGAAAAAATGCTTCCTAGCTGCAGATGTTTCGGGTGACAGGAGGATGGGGCCCAGGTCACAAAGGCACTTCCCTGAAGAACGGAGGCGCCGGTGGCGCGTAAAACGAATTTTTCGGGGTGCAAATCGAGCAGACGGTGACTCGAAAAAAAAAGGTACTCCGGCTCTTCAGCAAACGTTAGGCACTAAAATCGTTTAAGATTCTTCGGTATATACGTTGGAGATTGGACGTACTTTTCGGTGCTCGTTTTTCCGTTATCGATGGAAACCTTGATTTTTGTCAATACATCGCGTGTTCAGCGAAGATATTTTTAGATAGCGTCACTTTGTGTACTTTCACTTCCTACGTCGTTTATCATCCACATTTATTTGCATTGGAGCACGGAAGTTACGGTGATGCAACGTTTCGCGTGTCTCAATTACGATTCTTCTTTAATCGTCAGAGATTCTGCTCCTTTAGCTGTGCTTATCTTGCGTGATGAGAATTATTCGCGTAGCAGGCGTAATAACACACTTTTGGGGGGCTTTTTTCCGTCGGAATAAAGTCCCAATTTGTACAGCTATTCCTATTTTAATCGTGAAGTAATTTACCGAGAAAGCAAGTTTTTTAGAAATAAATTTGGACTTTGATGGGCCACATAATGGAGTATCTGTATTTCTTTTACAAAATTCAAAAGAATTCCTTTGAGATTTGGGAGGAAACGGATTAGAGGAAATCCTGAGGCTATGTTTGAAATTAGTAATAAGTTTGTTAAGGTGGCATTACGGCGGATGGCGCCAAACGATTGACGTATATCCGTTTGAATTAATTTATGATTCCTTCGACGCGAGTTGGTGGTAATACCGGTATTATACAGGCATTAGAGCGATGTCCGCGATTATAAACGTCGTCCAGTGACATCATACCGGTTATTAGCAGTATTCGAGTTTCTTTTTTGGCCGCGGCGTAATCCTACGAGACTACCAGTATTTTATCAGCATTCGTAATAGCGTTTCGATCTCTGCTACTAAGCATTTTATTGTAGCTTAGTCAATTTGCTTCCCTGTTCTACAGGATGCTCCAAAATACGTGGCGCAGTTCGTGGTATATGAATAACAAACTTGCGTTCATATGTACTTGGAAAGAAGTTTGCTGCAATTAGAAATAGTGTAGATTTTGTGATGATACTATTAAATTATACTGGGTGTTTCAAATATATTCCAGAAGGATATGTTATGAAGAATATTGAAAATCTACTTATTTGTCTGGTCGAGACAGGGGAGTATTTGCAATGCATACATAATTAGGGATATCCTATCGCTAATGTGATCACTTTGTGACATTCTATTAGTATAATAATGACCAAAGAAAAATGTCACAATTCTGAATTAGCGAAGTTCTTACAGTAAAGAAAGATGCATCGTCATTGTTTTAATGGAACTAAAATCTTGGCTCCCTTAAATCACTGCATTTTTCTAGATAAATCGTTCTCACTTGAACTTGAACCCTAAGCTAAGAACATCGTAGAAGAGCGACGGCAGCGTTCTTGTGATAGTCCGATAAAGCTATCAAGCATTATCTAGACCCGGCCGAACGAAAACGTACCTGCAACCGTGACAGGAACACCGTACCTGTGATAACACACCCACGATAAACTTTGCTTGAGCAAACTGAAGGTAGAGAATTTGATAAGTGCGTTTCGCTTCGTTATCGTTGGGAAGCGCACAGCGGGGAGGGGATTTCAGAACATTTCTGTTACGCTGCAAGCAGTAATAATCGGGATTATTACATAAGCTGGGCATAGAATCTACGAGGGAATGTGCCACAAGTAGTAATAATCGAAATTACACGACGGAGCAGTGAATTAGGGAACCTGAAAATACTAAACTTCCTTAGTTCATAAGCCTAGCCTAGGAATCTAAGAAGGAAGCTTCTGCAAGTAGTAATAATCGAAATTACATTATCCAGCGGCGAAGGCAGAAGCTAACTCAGAACTTCTCGGGATTACAAGCCGACCCTGCAATTTAAGAAGGAATATGCTACAAGTAGTAATAACAGAGATTATGACCTGAAAGTTCAGAGGTTCGTGAATTCCTGAACTGGCCCCAGAATCTTTGGACAAAGAGGCAGGTCGTCGAAGGCGTCTCGCGAGACGTCCCTGTCGGTTTTAATTCGCCGGTGAATTCATCGCGCGATCGCGTTGACGATCGTGGGCTTAGAATGAATATTCTACTATCGCGCGCCGCGCTTCCCTGTTCACCGATCCCTTGATTCTCATTCGGATCCGACGCACGTTCCCCGAGTCTTTTGTTATTCACGCGGGTGCAGCGTCGAGTGTCCCTTTTTAGCTACCCAGCCAGCTAAACTACCACTACGCGACGCCTCCTTTTTCTTTTCTCTTCACATATCAAAATAAGACATTTGGGGGAACGACGTTAAGGTCCTCCTTACTTGGCAATGCTTCGAGCCTCTACGTGTGCGCGAACACTTAATGAAGCCTGTTTAGATATTTCGATTGGGCCCCTCGATAGTGGATCTACCGTGGAAAATTTATTGAAACGATCCTTTATTCTTGGGGAAACTTCGGAGATGATTGTGAAGTTTTGGTCTGTTTCGAAAGTACCCATGAATTGGTAAGAAGGCATTAGAATGCAGAGGTAGTTACTACTTGAGGCATTGCATTCCCTAGCTTGTGTCCTACATTTTCCACGCAACTTTGAATTAGGAATCATGCTCCCTTCTGCTCAACGCTGTTTATCGAAGTTCACCATGTAACTTAAGGCAGGATACCACCTTCGCACTTAAAAAAAATTGAAATTTTTTTTTGTTCTCAAAGTACTCTTTCAAGTGTATAGAATCGAAATTCATTCATTAGAAAGGTGACCGGAACCTTTTTCTTGTGTAAAAACCGGATTGGAACAGATATATAAATCTATATAAAACTTTAAACGCGTTTTTCTCGAAACGATGTTTTCCAAATCGGCGTGTCAGATTACTCCTATAATTTTCATCCGATTGACTTGAAACTTTGCACAATTCTTCCCCGTGGTGTAATCTAACGATGTACGTAGGACTTTTGCTGTAGCGTTGTTATTTTTCTTTTGGTGCGCAATTTTATAAACTTCTTTAAACTTTTTTACCCTAAAAAAATTGACCTTTTTGTTCAAATGGCCGCCATTTTCTTAAAAATCGAAATTTCGTAAAATCCCTACGTACAGCATTAAAAAATATTGTTGCCAATAGGAACATTCTTTGGTTTTTTTTCTAAGAGCCACGTACAAAGCGGAATTTGACACGCCGTCTAACGATGTTCCTCCAAAGGAGTGTATTTTGGCGCCACCTACAAGAGATTATTTTTCACTTTTTCAGTTTCAAAAAATGTGTAATTACAGATCAAAGTTACATTAATGAATGACTGAAACCGATTTTGTTTCTGCGCATTCTTTGTATGCAAAAAAAATTCATGAAAAACGCCTTCAAAATCGCAGTCAAAGGTGGTATCCTGCCTTAAGCGGGTATACCCGTTTGAACGGTCGGAAAATGTACACATTTTGTGAATTTTTTTACAAGTCAACGGCTTGATGAAGATTTTCCGTTTTTTTGTACTATGTGTACATACTATTATGAACTACTTAAAAGAAAGTTTTAGTTAACAAATTATTGTTGTTCGGAAGTTATGGATACATATCTGAAAACACTCACGATTTTAGACGGCTACACGGTGGCCCTGGAGAAAGCTGTATGACGTGTCTGAAATTAAAAACAATATAATTTTTTATACAATATGTTAATAGCTATCCATCAAGCACACCATCGCAATCACGCATATCAAAATTCTTATCCAACTTAATCCCACCATGAAACATGTGATCTAACAGAACCATCCACTCCCATTTTCCGATCCTACCATTTCAGTGGAACAGATCTCTCTACCCCAATCACTGGCCAGCCCAAGTCAAAGCTGACATACGATCGCAAGTCGAAGCATTCCGTTCCCGATATAAATATTCCAGGTACGTGCCAGCGGGTGTTGGCCTCCCTTCCCTCCTCGCGAACCTCGGCACGTCCACCAAAACGTATCGCTATGCGCATCACGGTGATTTTCTATCGGCGATCGCGAGAACCGCCGAACATGGCGAGCAACGACCCAACAAGTCGAATCCGTGGAGACCGACTGCACTTTGCGGCGATCCTGAACGGTCTAATTCGATCCTTTCGCGTGCCTGCGTCGAACGCGATCGAATCGTAGAAGAGAAGTGCGCAGCATGACGCTGTGTCGTTTCTGTTGAAGCGCAAGGGACAAGGGAAACGAACTCTCGAGGCGCGCAGCTCGTTCCTCGAACGACAGCTTCGGCATCAGGACGAGCTGGGAATATTCTTTTGCACGCGACTCCTTGGAAATGTAAACTGGTACAGGAGCAGTTAGAAGTTTAGGGGAACGAGAGCTGATGATGTGGGTGGAGACATTGGGTGGGCCGTGAATTTGCTGAGTCCTCTGGGAGAATTGAAGAGGAGAAATTGGAGCTGGGAATGTCGTTGGTAGAAGGGAGATTCTATCTTAACAAAATTAAGTAATTTTTGCGAATTTGTTGATGGAATGTTAGGAAATTGTGAAAGGGTGGCAGAGAAGATCCCAATTTTTAGTAATGCCTACCAATTCTAAAAAGCGCAATGGCACGACTTCGAAAATTTTGAAATTGTAGGCGCCGTTCGCGTCCCTCCGCGGGCCAACACTTTAAACCCATAGCCCGCTGACTTCCATCCTCGCTCATAATTCATTACACCATTTCGGCCGCTTATAATACACACCGGGGCGCCTTGTTCGGAGTCGACCTGCCTAATTTAATGCCGGTATTTAGTCTACGAGCCCGAGCACGCGCCAGAAAAGAAACTCTGACCTTATCCGTGGGTCGAACATGTAAAACCGAGCGCGAGACCACTTTCGTGTTTCGAAGCAGGTTGCTCTGCTCTTGTTTCCCTCCAAACGAAGAAGCCTTTTGTTTCTCGACCGCGTAGCTGTGAGATTTCAATCCTCGAGGCGATAAATATCGAAACATTTTAAGTACTCCCCCAGCCCCTAATTGAAACTTTCTGTTAAGGCAGGATACCACCTTCGCACTTAAAAAAAATTGAAAATTTTTTTGTTCTCAAAGGACTCTTTCAAGTGTATAGAATCGAAATTCATTCATTAGAAAGGTGGCCGGAACCTTTTTCTTGTGTAAAAACCGGATTGGAACAGATATATAAATCTATATAAAACTTTAAACGCGTTTTTCTCGAAACGATGTTTTCCAAATCGGCGTGTCAGATTACTCCTATAATTTTCATCCGATTGACTTGAAACTTTGCACAATTCTTTCCCGTGGTGTAATCTAACGATGTACGTAGGACTTTTGCTGTAGCGTTGTTATTTTTCTTTTGGTGCGCAATTTTATAAACTTCTTTAAACTTTTTTACCCTAAAAAATTGACCTTTTTGTTCAAATGACCGCCATTTTCTTAAAAATCGAAATTTCGTAAAATCCCTACGTACATCATTGAAAAATATTGTTGTTAATAGGAACATTCTTTGGTTTTTTTTCTAAGAGCCACGTACAAAGCGGAATTTGACACGCCGTCTAACGATGTTCCTCCAAAGGAGTGTATTTTGGCGCCACCTACAAGAGATTATTTTTCACTTTTTCAGTTTCAAAAAATGTGTAATTACAGATTAAAGTTACATTAATGAATGACTGAAACCGATTTTGTTTCTGCGCATTCTTTGTATGCAAAAAAAATTCATGAAAAACGCCTCCAAAATCGCAGTCAAAGGTGGTATCCTGCCTTAATTTAACCGTATATCATTCTCCATTTGTGGACAACCGACTCGTAATATCAAACGCTCAACATTTGACCAGACCTGTATGGTAATTTTAGGAGATACGAATCGAAAGTCACTTTCGCTGAGAGTCTACCTACCAAACAGCTAAATCAATCTTTGCAGAGGAAAAAGGAAATGCAGATGCAGGGGCATTGGTTTAAAAGCCAGCTGGCTGACTCACGGAAGGCGCGAAGCAAACTCGAGCGCGTTTCAAATGGCCCCTATCGAGATGCAAACAGAATCCGCCGTTAATTTCGAGTATAAAAGCTCCTCGCATCGCCATAGGCACACCAAACTGCTCGAATGTCTGCCACCGTTTTTATGGTCCTGGACCACTATTTCCCTCTATTTTTCTGTTTCCCTTTTACGAGCACCCCTGGCTGAAAGCGGCAGTCTAGAGCACGCGAGGAGTAAAACGCGACCAGCGTGAAATTCTTGCGGCTGTACGACGTGAAAGGCTTTCACCGCGTCGCTGCGACTCTTCGCTCAGTAAAGTTCCTCAAATATTGATCGAGAACCGCTTCTCGCACCGTCCGAGGCTCTTTGAGACGCTTGCACACTTTGACAATCAACTTGGATGGTGATCCCTCGAGATTTTTTAATAGCCGTAAGAGGCGTTCTATGGACGTCCACGATGCATTCTATGGCTAAGTGCACGGCAAATACGAGACCACGCCACTGCAAATAACTCCATGGAGATCTGACAGTGGAACACTCGAGTTTTGTTGTTGCATTCATGGGGATGCAAATGCTGGCTTCGTGTGATAATTTCTTATGAATTTCTCACGATAGATCGTGATTCTTGCAAGTGACAAATGAATGTGGAAATGGATTCTGAGGTTCCAACTGTTCCGCCTTCTGCACGGAAACTTCATATTCTCCTTAATTATTTTCGTTTAGAAGCTTCAGGTTTCTTTCGTGTGACGTGTTTGGAGTTTTCAGCGGAATGCAAGTTCGTTGAGGATAAAAATGATAGAAATGTATTATGTTAACATGCGAGGGATGGATGGTCGGAGGGTAACCAGCCTAAAAGAATATTTGTTTCTTTTTCGGTAAAATCGACGAGAAGGGGGACGGTTCGGACCACCCACGCCTCGAACGCTGCAACTTTCTCTCCGTGGAATCGAGTCCCATGGGGTTAGAACGGATATACCCAGTAAGCGGCTTACTTTCAAGCATCGACACCCTTCCGTGTACTTTTCGGATAACGCTGACCCCGCGCCAACCTGTTGTTTCGGGCTAATTCGTCGCGACAATCGGTTTCCGTTTCACTCGAGCGCGATTAAAAGGCATCCGTGACTGGACAAATCGCGGGGGATCATCGGATGCTAATGATACTCTTACTTGCCGTGTCATTTCCGATCCTCTGGGTGGTAGAGATGGTGATTTCAGATATCAAACGGCAGGATGAATCTCGTTTTCATGCGAATGAGACTGTGATTTGAGGGGGGACGTTATTTCCACGCGATGGGTGTGAAGTTGATTGAAATTATGGCGTGAAATAGGTGTGGACAGCAAAGTAGTTTCAAGTTTGAAGATTTATTTGTGAAGCTTGATTATATACGAACGGTAAGGGGGAAAAACAGGGAATGTTACAAGGCAGCTTTATCAAGAAAATTAAGTTTTAATACTTTAGTCCATCAGTTAGGAAAGAAGGATCAAGAATTTAATTTTCTTACGTAATTTTCTTCTGAAATAAAAGCTTGGCTTAGGCAAAGAGTGTGGACATTCCTCATCTTATGGGGTATTTGAACTTTATAACCCTTTGTGATTCGACAGTTCGGTAGTCCCAGTTGCCACCAACAAAATCCTTACTAATATATAAAAGTGAAACGTTGTCTGTTTGTTTGTCCTTCTTTCACGCCTAAACGGCTGAGCGGATTTCCTTGAAATTCTGAATATACATTATACACGTCCTAGATTAGATTATAGGCTATTTCTTTTTTATGTTTAGGCTTTTTTTATTTTTCAAACATCATAAATAATTCCCGGGTGAAACCGGGTAACGGGTCAGCTAGTATACTATAAATCGCAAAATCACGAGAAATGGACATTGCCTGTTTTTCCCCTTACCCTTCATATGCCTCTAAATTAAATTAAAATTAATTTCAAGTCCCAGTTCTTCCCTCTTTCATTTCGTATTACATCACGATGGAGACCAAGCATTACCATTACGAAATAATACCATAACCCACAGGGCATCACCCTCGGTGTCCACTGGAAAGCAGGAATAACCACTCAAGGGAGCACATTTCAATCGGTGGACAGAGCTACACGCAACATGTCAAGCCTTTTAAAATGTTTTTCCACCGCGAACCGTTCGCCAGAATATCTAGCCCATCGCAGGCAACGTGTCAACGCTGAAAAGTTGCTCTAAATGTGTTCCAAAGGCGGCTGCACGCATCGCGTGCAAGCATAACACGGGATACACAAAAGGGACCAAAGAAAGAGGGCGCGCACCTACGTCGAGACGTGCCCGCGTAATCATGGGAAGAAAAGATTCGCCGGTTGCGCGCGTTGGCGTGAAATAGTGACAAGACGGTGAGACGCCCTGCGAGGCCAGCCAGCGAGCACGTGCTTCCGGTTTACGGTTCACCCCGTTCTCCACAGTTTATGGTTTACAATTTATGGGCCGGGGCACGGTTCACAGGAGCCCAGCCTTCCAGAAAAGCAGACTGGTGCACCTTCTTAGTTTGGTCCTCCCCCTCTCATTCCTATCTCTCTCTTTTTCTCTTTTTCTCTTTTTCTCTTTTTCTCTTTCCCTTTGATCCAACGCCGACGCGGTGGGTGGACGAGCTTTCTCAACCGCGAGAGTCTAACGAAAACGACTTCGATTAGAAGAAACGCGACTAAAAAGGGGATCTCCACCCCCCCCTGTTCGAATCAGTTCATAAATTTGGTCGACCAGAGGGGCCAGCTTTTGTTGTTCTCGAAATCGGCTCCATTATTCACGACTTTACACCTCCTCTGTTCCTTTTGGGGCGAGAAGCCGCGATTCGGCACGTGAATCACGAGATTTCTATTCCAGCTTGGCTCATTTATTTGTGACGGACATGCTAAGTAGTTATACGCAATGACGTATTGGGGTTATGGAGGCATGTAGCTGTGTTCAAGTTTGTCAGAAAGGGAAGGTTCTCGTATTTTTTGTGGACGTCGAACGGGGACCGTTTCGGTTGGGCCACGAATTAGATACCTTCGGAGAACGTTGGGTAGCTGTAATACTAGAGCAGAAGCATAGGGTACACTTTCTAGACTTTGGAGCTATCAATTTCTACCCCTGCTTCATTTAAATAATATGGAAATGGGAGATGACTGTAATTTTAAAGGGTTCTTCCAGGAGGCAATTACAAAAGTGCAAATGAAAGCGTTCGTTGCTTCCACAACCACTAACGAAAGTTTTTTGTACCACGATGCAACGCATCGACTTTTTATGGTTTTCGAGGAGAACGCGAGTGGATGACTTCAAGTCGATTGGATTTGTGGATGAGGGTTAACATTGAGTTACAAAATTTTCACCAAACAAACAAACAGAGGAGTGAAGCTAAATAAAATCGTTTAAAAATCGAGTGATCCACCAGGCGCCACATCCCCCTCGATACGTGTCGCCGTTAAAGGCGTCGAGCCACCGTAAATCCCACCGTGAGATCAATTTAAGCTCGATCCTCGCGGCGCTTCCTCAAGCATCGATACCGATTTTCCCTCAAACGGGGCGGCAATTAGCCGTGTTATCTATTCCATCCCCGCGTCTCCAATTAACGGAACAATGAAGCTAATGCCCTTTCCGTGTAAACGAGCCTCGGCCCCATGATAGCGAGTCTCGCGCGTCCGCTGGCTCGTGAGTCGAGGAAATCGAGAAACGAAGGAAAAAGGGAGAGAAACCGCCCCGTAGGGGACTCGGAGGAGAGGAGAAGCCACTTTTTTCCTCTTTTTTTTTAACCGCTCTACCCATAAAATTCACTTTCACACGATTTTAAGAGCTGGAGGGGGAGAGCGTCGGTGATTTACGCGAGGGGATGTTGTCGATTCGGTATAGGAACAACTGGAGGCTCTTTCACCAAGAATATTTCTTTTTACGAAAACCCCGCCAGTTTTCGATATCTTAGAGGATCTACGCGTTACGCCCAGCCCGGGACAAGGCGTACATCCGTGGATCAGACAAATTGAATGAAATCGCTTAGGCCTGTTTCGGTCGTGGGCGCCTCGACGCCTTCGACCACCCGTAATTATCGTGACGTAGGTCGGGGATTTGGTGGCGTCGAGTGTGCACCAGGTTACTAATTTGATGCTCCACGCCGACACTCGTTTCATGGTATTTATTAACCATCGCTTGGGATTGGTCCTGGAAAACGGCTGGATTCGATGCAACAGAAGGTAGCCATGTGGATAAAAGTGAACAAATTTTTTTCTAATTTTGAAAGTTTAAATGCTTCATGTACACTTTTTACTTATGAAGGCTAAAAAGGAATGTGTACTTTTTATTTTCAAGGACGTATACGTGCTAACGAAGTGGAGGTTGGTGCTGGTGGTCGAAAAACGAGGGAGGTTTTAATCTTTTGAAAATTGGAAATAGTCTACTGGAGCAAAACCAATCATCGAATTCTTTTCATTTTAATTTAAGCTTCAGTGTGAACGACGGCATGCTTGGTGTACAAAGCTTTGAGTGCCCGAAGTACCTATTTATTATACATATATTCATCAGGTGCCTTTGTAATGTAAAAATCTCTTTCCTCGCCGATTCTGTTTACTCGACTCTTTGTCTCCTGGCCCCGCCCCTCTTTCGAAAAAAGCCGATCTCCAGCGGGGCTTTGGCCATCGGCCAGGCCCAAAGCTGCATTCGACGAGGACGAGGGAACGGCTTCGGATGTGCCAAATTGAAAGGCGGCCCTGAAAAGCGGAGTTTACGCACGTGCTGCGCGGGGGGACGTGATAAATTTTTATAGACCAGAGTTGTTTTCGATCGGTCGTGCACCGCTACCGTTTCGCGCGTTGCGGAATGAGTTGTTACACTTCGAAATTAGGCTGACCGTGATGGATGCCAATGGTTCGAGAACCTTACAAAAATAACAAGCTATTTTTACTTTTGCCCACCGTGCAGGCACGCACGGCGTGCAAAAATTCTATCAGAATTAGACTTCACTCGACCTAAGTCCCTTCACCACTGCTCCTAAACTTGGAACTGATAATTAACGAGAATGAATGGTAAATCTCCATGGATCTTCCCACTTCGCTTTCCTTTTCCATTAATTAAACATCTATTCATAACCAGCCGACAGGGACCATAAAATTTACGACCCCATCAGGAGGTGAGATTATATCCTCGATCAAAGGATATTCATTGCATATTAATCGACGTCGAAGTCGTTCCTCTGGTCCACGCTCCTGATCCTGCCAAGGGGACAGCTCCCTGAGATTTATTTTTTCGTCGCCGTTTTAACGATCCGTCCTCACAGATGCATGTTCACAGACTTCCTGGCAGGATTGTTTTCTTTGAAGCGTCCTAACGATCCCCAAAGGTGTACCTGTCGTCCCCGCAGCGAGTCCTATGAAAATACACCCCGGGGGAAAGGGGAAGGAAAATTATGAATCCACAGGCGACGATTAATATTCCAGCATCCCCAACAAGGGTTGAGGACTCTCTCACGAATCCTCGGGGGGGCGGGGAGGAATTTCCTTTGGGTCCCGTCACCCGTTCGGGGGACATTCTACAGAGGAAAGGACACGTGTATTCTCCGCGTCTCTTCTCCTTGCCTGCTCCTTTTTCTTCCAAGGAGATTTCCGTGGAAAAAGTTGCCCTTTGGAGGCGTTAACGGCGATGGGGAAAGGTTCCAGGGCGGAAAGGAGTCGAATTTCAGAATTCGCGGGCTTTGTGGTTCTTTCCAGAAAGTCTGGTCGCCAGATTGAGTCAGAGGCTGTGGAGTTCTGTTTCGTAATGGCCACATACGAAGGTCCCTTCCTTTTCTTTGAATTTCTTCAGTTGCTAAATGACTTCTATTCTTTAATTAATATCTCAGAGTTGTTATTCTTTGTGCTCAGTAAAATTGAACACACAGTTGGTTTATCGGAGCTCGAAATGTTTTTACTAATTCGACTAGTTTCTTGTTTAACTTCTGCGTGAATTTTAAACAGCATTTGTTAAGAGGTTTTCGATGGTCATAATACGACAGGACGAAAGTCACGGTCATCCCTTAAGGAATTCAAATTTAGAGGCAGTCTGATGGTAAGCGGACCACCCGAGGTCCTTGCTTAGCATAAATTTCGGGGATGGGCAGATCCTCTTCTCGAGATTTGTCGAAGGAAATCGGCTGATTTACGCATGCAGCCGGATCGAAGCAGCCGTCGATGTACCTCGAATATGCGCCCGACCCTTGTGCAATAATTAATGACGACAGTAATTTATCGGGCGTCGGTTCGATAGCCAGGTGTGGACAAATTGGAAGAATGGTAATCGAGTGAATAACGACGGACGTAGGAGGTGCTACCCACCACTTAAAACACAATCAAATCAGTTTTTCAAATTTTTAATACTAAGCTTTCCGAGTCCAAATTTAGGAACCGTGGAAAAAGTAGGAAGAAACTAGGTAAACACGACATTCTTTTGAGATCAACGACCAGAGGGAACGCGATAAAGACACCAGGCAATGATTATCCAATGAAACAGGTGAAAGGGCGCGGCGGGAATGATTCCGTGCGCACTGGATCAACGTTACGAATCGTGAATAGGTGGTTAATCTTATCAGATAGGAGGGAACGGGCTCGCCTAGCCCCGCAGGATCGAATACATTATCTTATTTACAGACAGGTCTACGGCGGAAAAGTTTAACGCTCGATAAAGCGTGAACGCATAAATGAGAGGCCCGAAATATTCTATTTCCGTGACGCCCTATTATCGTCGGATGACTCCGCCTCGGGCCACCAGGCTCAAATAGAATTTTAATTCCCCATCGAGCCTGCCCCTAGCCATTTCCGAGCTTTCTAATGCTCCTTTCAACGCTACGCTACCTTGCACAGTCACGATTACCATTTACGAATATAAATGGCATATTTTTCTGACGTCACAGGAAATTCTGGAAGCTTCTGTTGCGAACGAAATTTTATCGCGGTCGTCTGGTGATCGAGAATCGAATTTTGTAAACGGAAGGGTGTGTCGCGGGGGTGCCAATGTAAATCACAATTATGCAACCGCGGGGTTGGAAAGAAGGTCGGAGAAACAATAGGACATAGAATTTTAGTGGACGCGTGAGCCCTGAGTTGCTTGGAATTTTCAGGCAATCCATCCTGCACAATTTGCGGGCCACAGGTTTAAATGTCCATTTGGAAACGCTTTGGTCGTACGCAAACGAGCGTGACTGACGGTTGAACGGGCCCTATAAACGCGTGTAGCTAGAAGCAGATCTCTTTTCGAAATTTAAGACTCGGAAACGGTGGTTTATGCGCTTCCGGCGTCTTTAATGCGATCTCTACGGAGGCGTTTCAATGATGACATTAAGGCAGGCGGGAGTTTTCGAAGCTACAGGGTGATTTCACCACTGTAATAATTTTCAATCAGCTTCGCATCAGGCAGACTGCATTCTGGACTGGTTGACTGATTTGTTGGCAATACAGGGTTCGCGTATTTTCTGGCCCACTATGTTGCACACAATTTCGATTAAATTCTTGGAGTGGAAGTAAGGAGATACGATAATAGGGTGTGTCAGTTAGACCAGTTTAGAAGAAATTTATAGTACATGGATTCTTCTATTGTTCACAGAATTCTATTCAGATTCTATTCAAAATCAAAATTCAATTGCTTTCTCATCTAATATACATGATGAAAGGAAAACTCCTTAAGGCAGGATACCACCTTTGACTGCGATTTTGGAGGCGTTTTTCATGAATTTTTTTAGCATACAAAGAATGCGCAGAAAAAAAATCGGTTTCAGTCATTCATTAATGTAACTTTAATCTGTAATTACACATTTTTTGAAACTGAAAAAGTGAAAAATAATCTCTTGTAGGTGGCGCCAAAATACACTCCTTTGGAGGAACATCGTTAGACGGCGTGTCAAATTCCGCTTTGTATGTGGCTCTTAGAAAAAAAACCAAAGAATGTTGCCAATGCAACAATATTTTTTAATGCTGTACGTAGGGATTTTACGAAATTTCGATTTTTAAGAAAATGGCGGCCATTTGAACAAAAAGGTCAATTTTTTTAGGGTAAAAAAGTTTAAAGAAGTTTATAAAATTGCGCACCAAAAGAAAAACGCTACAGCAAAAGTCCTACGTACATCGTTAGATTACACCACGGGGAAGAATTGTGCAAAGTTTCAAGTCAATCGGATGAAAATTATAGGAGTAATCTGACACGCCGATTGGGAAAACATCGTTTCGAGAAAAACGCGTTTAAAGTTTTATATAGATTTATATATCTGTTCCAATCCGGTTTTTACACAAGGAAAAGGTTCCGGTCACCTTTCTAATGAATGAATTTCGATTCTATACACTTGAAAGAGTACTTTGAGAACAAAAAAGATTTTCAATTTTTTTTAAGTGCGAAGGTGGTATCCTGCCTTAAACTCAGGAACCACAAGCTTCTGCACCCTCCGAAGTCTACCTACAAATCGAAAACACAGAATTCTTGAAGTCTACCAAATGGGTCCCAAAAAATCATTGACTATAATCGTAAAAATTACACCACCCAATTTACTCGACCTGTATATCAAATCTTCCTCCCATGTACACTTCCCCCATCTCAGTCACCCCCCATATCGCCACTCGATTCAGCGAACAATCCTTATCATACAACAGAATTAATCACCAAACACCTACAGCAGAAATTCAGGTAATCAGAATACTGGAATTCAGAATGAAAGAAGGCAAGACCCTCGATGACAGGAGGCAAAGTGGCTCTTTGAATGTCGCGGCAGCCACGCATTCGCGAAATATGTACATACATTGTGAACGATCGATGGAATCCAGCGGCCAGCCTGGCTCTTTATAAATAGAGGCGTTTAAAAGTAACCCACGGACCGGTTTATAAGAGACCCCATAAAGTAACATCAGAAATCGCGGCAACCTCCGACGCGTTTCGTTTTCGCCATCGCGACCAATTGTAATAAATCGAAGAGGAAAAGGGCGCGGGCACGTGGTTCACAACCGCTGGGATTATTTTATGGAGCACTAGCGAACGGTGCGTCCACCGTAAAGAATAATAGACCGCGGTCCTGGTACGGGCCCTAGGAAACACATGGCCGCCTCTTCGTTCCTATCCAGGCCTCGAATTCGTGCGCCAGAACACGTCTGGTTGCATCGCTGCACTCGACCCCATAGATCACGGAGCGCTGCACCCATAACTCGCTCGACTTGGAGCATCCCCTTGCAGGATACACTTTTCGGACCTCAGATTGGGGGCTGGGTAATAGTGTGTTAGGGGGGTTCGAGGAAACACTGGGGACGTGGTTAGGTGCTGTGTTTGGCGTGTACGAATTTTGATGTGAAAATTGGGAAAGAGTGTGCAGGGGTTAGTAATTGTGGTGATTTGGGAAGTTTGATTTAAAATACTACTGCAGTGGTATAAGTATACTATCGCTCAGGGTTTGTGTTCTTTGAGAATAAGGCGAGAATGTTCGGGGAGGGATATAGATTTTAATATAATCTATCATGTAACTTAATTTTCAATTAAAATTCATATAAATTATATCAAATTTCCACGGTAGATTTCTCTGTTGTCCAGGGTCTGAAAATAAACAACCTTGTCTGGCTTCTGTTTCAGGGATTCACTGATGCCGCGCCACTAGGTACACGCTACCTGTCGTCGAAGAAGTCGTCAGGATGGCGATCACAAAGTGTCTCATCCTTGGGATACTCCTGATCCTGGAGATCGATGGAACTAGCCAAGGACAGCTGGTTCGACTAGGTGAGCAGTGATAACCGTTTCTCTGGTGTCTGCACATTGTGGCTCGTATGTGTCCTACGATTACGTAACTTGGTACGTGCAGGGACTTTGAGAATCTTGCCAAAAGAATGAAAGACACCACGTTCTTCCATTACATGAAAATACTCTTCGTGACTGTTCACCAGGATAGACCACTGCACTGTTTTGCATGGCCTCGAAATAACTCTGAAATGTCTATCACCAGAGGAAATGCTTTCCCTTTCCATCAAGCTTATCAATAATGATACTACGGTTTCCTACGGCAGTTGATATTTGGACACGTATACTTGGAAGAATGTGTCAGATAATGCATTTACTCGATTCCACTTATGAGCTTAATAGAAATAACTAAAAAATGCAGCAAGGCAAGGAAAAGAATCTTCGCACAATGAAAGTTCCTTCTCTACTAATTCCTTTCAGGACATTTCCAAGATTCCTTCACTCTAAGCAACCTTTCGCAAAGTGAATTCTTTTTCCGAGAAGAAAAACAGATTAAAGAGACGCGTGGGGGAAGCAGAGCACGCGCAAAATCGCCGGGATCGTTGGAATAGCAATCATCGTGGCCATTTCTCTGCGAAAGGAAAAGGGAAATGAAAAGCAACGAGGTCGAGGGTACCTTTTTCGTCCGCGATTAAGTTTAGCGCCCGAACGTCTACTTTGGGCGACTCTTCCTCATCCGTTCGCCGGTGCTAAATTTTTCGCCTCTCGGCCCGGGGATTCTCGTCGCTCGCCATCGAGGAAACCGCGTGTAATGTTCGCAGATGCGAAAAAAGGAACGGGCTTGGGGTGGTGTCGCGTTCAACGCGAGGGCGGGGCATCGATTTCCAAAGGAAAGTGCCGGGGTATTTTCGTGGCGGCAAATAGGAAAACGAGGGGAAAAAATATGGCTGGGAGGACGAAGTAGGCAGGAAGAGTTTATGATGATTCGAGGATCATAAAGTACGAGATGGCTCGATCGTAAGGAGAGCTATCGTATTGCAACTGCCTGCCGGGGTGTATTTTTAATCTCACAAGCTGCGAGAAGGGAAAGCATATCTGCGATGTAGCGGATGCAAAGAAACGTGAAATTTAAATATTTCTGCAAGGTATACACATACTTGAAATACAGTGATCACGCTTCGCGATTTCGATATTAGTTTCCGCGAGCGTAACGATGCAACTTTATTTTATATTTATTACCGACTATTTTAATTACAACATGCTGATAGTTTTTGAATAATTCTATTTGTTAAAAGAAGGGAGCGCGATAGAAAATAATTTTCTTCAAAGACACGAATGAAAATAACAAAAAACAAAACACTAGAGGACGAGCATTATTTCGAGAATTTCTGTCGACGAGATTTTCCTCTCTGCTCGTTTCTCCGTCGTGAAACTTTCCGATCGTTGGCGCACGGCGAAGCACAACGGCAACTCGTTTCGCATAAACGTCTCCCAAAGGTACGTGGCGGTATTTCGAGAAATCTATGCCTCGAGTCGTTACCGATCGATCCCATAGGGCGCCTCTTTTGTCAGCCACGAATCTTGGCTTTTTTCCAGTCACGTAATTTCCCGCCCGAGCCAAGAACCGTGTTACAATTTAATTAGGCGTCGCCTTTCGCGTAACTGTCCCTCGCGATTACAGTTTCATTCCCCTTTGCCACGCGACGCTGCAGAATCCAAGTCGATGAATAACGTTTCGCGAGGGGAGCGTCAACGGAGCTCCTGGGCTGAACAGATTTCTGGATGCACGAAAATGTCAGGCGACCCTTTAATCGCTAGACAGACGATTCGCGGGCGAATCGAGTATTTTTAAAACCTGCACAAAGGGAAGGACGGAGCCCAGACAGAAATAAAAGAGCGTCCTTTAGGGGAGGCCCGATGAGGGAAGTCCATTTATGAAATATGGGGTGCAAGCTAATTCCATGTCTCTGCGAGAAAATGTATTCAACATTTTTACATTATCGTACCATCAGATTTATTTCAAATTATATCGTATCAAAATTTAGAAAATTCAAAAATGAAAATTTCTTCGCCGATCGTAATCTCTATTTAAATATATCTGCAATCACAAAATTCCATCGATATCCTAAGATCATGATTCTTCTGAGAGAAAATCTGTATTTTGACCAATCTAATGATAGGAATTTAGGATCGCTTAGGTTTATCAAGATTGTTATAGATTTCCTACTGCAATTTATTAGAATACCACTGATTCTAGGGAGAATTTAGTGAACGTTGATGACCATGTCACGGCTTGCCGTTCCATTTTATTACCATTCCATCAAGGTTTCCCCGGGCACAATGGAAATATCGGTTTTCAAGGAAGGTTAAAGTCGAATTTCCTCGGGCGACCGATGGAAAACGCGCCGGGCCCCCAACATCTGGCGCACAGATTTCGAGGGCTGCATTAAAATGCTTTCTCTAAACGGTATTTTGCTGGGAGCTATGGCGTTCCGTTGGAATTTCCGGCAATTGCACACGTGCACCTCCGCTAAAGGTATATAAAGTGTATAGCCTGGCCATTGTGCGCAACGGCGGGTACCATATAAACTACCTGCGAGCTTTCAGGCATTTTACAAACCCTAAAATGGTATAAATCACGGAGTACACGTATTCCTTTCACCTGGGTCTAGCCTGCGAGCCCTGCGGAATATCTCAACTTTAATTATCAGATTGCAGGGAACACTATTTCCTGTTCCATCGACCTCGCGAAGGGGAGTTCGCGTGGATGAGAAACTATTTCCTCTTTTATAACGTATCGGCTCCTTAAATCGCGATTAAATCGTAAAGTTGGCACAGCAATACTCTAATTCCCACAAAATAAATTATCAAACAGCTAAACTTTCGCGACAAAATTAGTCTTCAGTGTCTCAAAGATCAGATGTGAATTTTTGTCATTTTTCAACTAGGGGAGACCGGGGCAGATTGTAACAAAAAAAGTTTTCACAGTGTTTTCTCGAAAGTGTTTTCCTCGATCAGGAAATAATTTGCGTGATTTACTACATACATATGTGGTGAACTAATTGCGCGAAAGTACGTGACAAAATCTTGGACACTTAGACATCTAGCTTCATCTTAAACAAATCTGAACCTTTGTTACAATCTGCCCCAGTCCGGGGTAAATTGTAACACATCTATTTTACTTATTTAAATACAAACATGAACACAAATAAACATTTCTAAAAAATATAAATGAAAACACAGATCATTATTAAACATTTGATATACATGAGTTAAGCAATCATTGCTTATTCATCTGATTCTATCAAAGTCTTCTTCTGTGCTTTCTTTATTTTTGCCTTCATACTGTTTTTCTATTTTTTGGATTCTCGATTGTTCTGTTGTTCGTCTAGAGCATCTTTTTCTGGTTTGTCAGCAAATAGCTTGCTTTATCACCATTTGGAGCGGAGTAAGTATAGTAACATGTTACAACTTACCCCGAGGTCGAAATTTTGCGTTATCTCAGCAAACGAGAACCTAAACATCAAATTACTAAAATGCGTACACATAATAATAAACCAATGTGTACTGATTCGTTTGCGACAAAGAAACAAAAATTCAAACGGTTCCTAATGACGGTTAATTGAAATAAAAGTGCTAAGACAACATTTACTTACATGCTCTAAATACTATTATTCTGGGCTATTACCACAAAATGAATACATAACGCTCGTTTGTGTCGCTAAAACCGACGGTGCTAATATCGTCAAGCAGCTCTCGCATGCTGTGGGTTACCAGATTTGTCGTTCAAAAGATTTTACTTATGTTACAATTTACCCCGTGTTACAACCTGCCCCGGTCTCCCCTACCTATTAAATTGTCTTTTCACGAAGATCTCGTCTCTCATCTTTTCAAAATTCGATCGCGAGCCTTCGATATCGGTTGGAAGTCGAGGGGGAGGCCGACGTAGATCGCAAGATCATCGCCTCCTGGCGAAATCTTCGTGCGTCGGTGATCCCCGACGAGGACAAATCGCGCTCCGCTCTGCCATCTCTTTCATTGTCCAATTGGTAATATCAGCCGCTATTACCCTGTTGAATACATTTAATAGACAAAAGATTGCCAGAGGCTCTCATTTTCAGCCCGTGTGATCGGGAGCAGAGCGGCCACGGGCCCGTGGAAACGCGGCCGACGGGGTTGAGAATATCATCGAACGGTTCGCTAATAACGGGCGAGCCCGGCTGTACATATGGCATTCAATGACCGGGCAATTGGACAATTGAGCTCAATCATAATAATGCATACATATATCGCGTCGCGACGCTAGCATTTCGGGGCCTGTTATCAATAAATTTATTTGCCGGAAAGTAAATTCACTGGTCCGGCAATTTTAAACAAGGAAATTGTTCTTCTTTCCTCGCATTGCTCGGTAAATTCTCTCATGCTTTTGTTTATACGAATATGTGCACACAATTTCCACGAATTCAATATTTATAAAATTCTTTACCAAGGAAAAGTGTCTGTCTGGGCAAAGAAACGTCTCTCCGGCGATTATATACTTTTGTAAGAGGCGAGGAATGTATTAGTACACTGTTTTCATTCAGAATCCCAGTGGTTTCGAAACTATGTGAGGATCATACCATTCTTTTTCCTTATCTTAAGCCATTTTCCACGACAGCGTTTAATCACAAGCGACCAAGTACACTAAAGACAATTGACACCTATCAGATCCTACGTGGAAGAGTCTCGCGGATCGCGACCACCCCGTCGTAAAGTCGCGAGGGGACGAGAAAGCTGGCGTGCGCGGCGATATCTGGCGATGTTCCAGCTTCGAGGAACAAGCTGAAGTGCTGGTTGAAGGGACACATGCACACTTGACCTCGGCCAAAGCTGCTGAAGCTTAATTACGATTGTGTCTGGCATCGGTTAGAGAAGGCAGCCAGGCGAGCCGGAGAGCTCCGTACGCTCATTAAGATAGCAGCCGGTCTTAAGCACTGTCCCTTAATCTCTCGAAAGGGATCATCCTTTTTAAGGTATAATTATGCAGGCAGCAGAGCGTGGCAGTGTGGGCTCGTTTTGTACCTGACCAGCCCCGAGAGTCGAATCCACCGCCGTCAAACGGTGGAACGTTTCTATCTGTCAGCCTCCGAGCCATCTCTCCCCCATCGCTCTCTTAAGCTCCCGTCTGCCCCCTCTGGCCCCTTTGTTTTATATCAAACAACGGGGGCCAGGGTGGAATCTTAATTAGAACGTCCGAGACGTCTGTAAACGGGAGACGAAGGATATCTCCGTGGTATCCTAAGTAGATGCACCCAGTTTCTCCTGGGAACCTTCGCCAGGATGGCGTGACACGACGGGGGAACCGGACACGCGATAAAAGGGTGAAGTATAACGGGACACCTGTTGTGCCCTGCTGGCCTGATTCCCTTTTTTGCTCGGGATCGGGTGACCTTGTCCCCCCCTCGCGTGAACGGGTCTGGGTGAATTTTAAATCGTGAGAGGGGTGGGAAGGGTGCCCGAGGGGTGAGTCTCCTTGGGAGTGAGAGTTGCGGAGGATGGGACCAACTGGGGGATAGAAGAGTTGCTACATGGAGTGTCTCTGAGGAATTCTGTTTATCGGATATTGATGAATGGGAAGTCGTTAAGCTTGGACCGAGGAATTGGTAATGTATCGATTTTCTTAATTATTCAGTCTTGTCAGACATTATCGACCATCGATTGTTCATTAAATAAGCCGCGTGTGAGTCATGCAGCGACTACCAAATTGCAAGATTATTCAAGGACGAATGATGAAATCGTGATCGCACTTAATCGAACGTTATATATCACTCGTCGTATCCAGAACTTGGTCTTATCGTTGTGAGGAAACAATTAAGCTACCAATCTTGATCCAAGAGGAAAAACAATGCCACGAAAGCTTCCTCTTCATAGAATGAATAAATGGCTACAAATTGAACTGAATATAGTAGGAGCACAAAAGATTGCTTCATCGGGGAGATAAGCTAATAATCCTACCTCGGAATGAAAAACACCAACATCCCATTTTACAAGATCAACAGAGCACTTCTAAGTCCTTCTTAATTGCAATTCAAGCGGAATACCTGGTATTGGAGCACAAGGAAATTCATGAGAGGCAGAAGCCAGCGATCTCGATCCCGCGGAGGGAAGAAACGAAGCTATAAAGAGCTTCTAACATCCAATCTCCACTTTGTAATCGGATTGGTGCATCGAGCAGCCTCTAATCCGCTAGGATTCGAGCCGCCTGTATCATTGGCCGTGTCGAAACGTTGGGAATAATTTCGTCAGAACCATAAGCGACGACTGATCCCCTTGTTCCGCGATGGAAGAAACGCAGAGCCGTGAAAGGGTTCGTGGTATCGAGTTTCGGCTTTGTGTCGAGTTAAATACCGTACATTCGATCCCCGGTCGGTACATCGGGCTAGTTGAGCGCGAAAAAGAGCCACCTCTGGATCAGATCGTCGGATTAGGAAGCCAAGATACGATCTGGACCGCGTGGGATAAGCGTAATCCGATCCCTCGCGGGGCCCGTCGAATTCTGTCGCCCTCTTGTACGTCGCCCTTGTTCTTCTTTGTCTCTGGAGTCGACTTGAGAAATAGGACAGCCTCGGACGAATTAATCTGGGTAGCCTGCCTTACACGGTGTGATAACGATACCTAATTTGTTTCTTTTAAAAGAAATAGAAGGTGGGAGGAATAGATCGTGGGGACGTTGTTCTTTGGAGACTTTTGAGAGCAACTCTGGTCGTACAAATGAAGTGATAGTAGCACTGCTCTGTACATGACACATTCAGAGCAAAAACGGACTAACACACATTGAATAAAATGCTAGATTCTTAAAAAAAACTTCCTAAATTTTGCTGTGTTTTTAGCCCATAAAACAGTATTCACCCCTTAATGCAAGAATACGTTCAAAGCTACCCTTGAATTGGAAATCGATGGCAAGAAGTGATCCATCGGAATAGAAACTAGCCCACGTCCGAAATGGACGTGGTTCTCGTAAACAGAGTTGTTTCGTCGCTGCCGCCGCGCGTTGGATCGCGTCGACACGACAGTGACCGAGGTTTCCTCGGCGGTTCACGGTGTATTTGAAGAGATTAACGCCAGCTCTTGGCCGGACCGTGGCACCCGGCCGGATTAAACGGAGCCGTACGTCACGGCGTGCCGACGAAAATGAATTCGTCGTTCGACGCGCGATGCCATCGGTTCTCATTACTTCGAGGAAATGTCACACGCGAAAAAGAACCTTCTTGGCCCTGCCTCGAGGTCGTGATTAACGAGAAGCTTAATGGCGCTAACTCACCAGTCGCAGATCACCTCTATCGCATCATCACTAATAGATATCCGCCATTGGCCCAACTTGCACACGACGCTTTCACTAATTCGCGCTATCCAAAACAACAACGTATTCCGTCAGTGACGTTTCTCTTCCAGGCAGATCGCTAAGAATAGTACAACGTAAATAGGGGGTGGACTTGTTTTGAGTTCATTAAGATAGTTTCGAAAGCGCGCGCTGTGTACGCGCAGCGCGAAACCGAAATGCTATGCCGTTTCTAAAGATAGAGAGGAGTGCCTGGAAAATTGTAGGGATAACGTAAACCGTATCGATTTTGATTGTTTCTTTTGCACTTCGGTCTAGTGTTCTGCAGAGCATTTCGCCCTGGGCTGCCTTTGCCATCGAGCTCAAACTCAACGATAATATAATAATACAGCCGAGTCGGTATCTTCTGTAACGTTCCGCGTCTGCTTTCCCACTGTGCCCTCGAATCCCGCGAGTCGGCTTCCACGATTTTTCAACCCGTGCCGCGGTGACTAGAAGCAGCTTTCTCGAAGAACACGGCGTAATAAATAACCGATATCTACGCAACTAGACCGTGGTAGACATTTGCACCACCGATTGTTCAGAGCGATAGGGAATGGCCACCACGTAATATATTTTTGGCACGCTTCATTTCAAACTGCGCCGCCAAGCAATCCATCTTCTGCCATTTCTGCACTTGCATCGGGTCTACGTTCCCAAATTTTTCATCGCCGATAGAAGCTTATTAAAAAATCTAAAAAATTCCCCAACTCTGTGGACGTCCACCAAATTACCTTTCCCATTTATTTTCCTTCTGAGAAACGATAATGATCGCTGTAGAAGTTAGAATATAGCTCTCCCCTCCGCGGATTTTCGGCAATAATTCCTGCTCTAAATCGGAGCAGCTTTCGCTTTGGAAAATATTTTGAGAACCGGTCACGAGCGCCTCGCGGAAGCGTGCGCCGCTGGTAGCCGCGCGAAAACTTTGAAATTTAATTTACGAGCGACGCGTGCTGTTCCCGATAAACCCGTGGCACACAGGAGCACCCGAAGTGACGGGGCCTTTTCGGGCGATCGGAGATTTATCGGACGGAATTAATGCACCGTAGGAACCGTTCGTCTACGGTACAATGTTATCAGCCGGCCGCTTTCCCACCCCGCGGGTTAAATGATTCTTCCTCGCAACTCTAACTGGAGTGCTTCTGCTGAATAAGGTGAAAACAGGCGGTCGTATATTACTAAAGTAACTGTTCCACGGCGCAGCAGTTACATTAAGGGAAAATTCATTGGACCGGGTCTGGACTTGGTTATTCCTTATCCTATTCAGCGGTGTCTATAAATCCTTGATAATGCTGTGCGTGGATTCGAGGAACTTGGACTTCATTAGATAACTTCCCTGGAATACCATAGTAACTCCCGCCGGTGAAATAATCGGTAGCGCATACATTTTCACGCGGAAGATAATTACGAAATTCTTTTCAGAGTGAAAATGCGTTAGAAAGTCATTTAGGGTTTGAAAGTTGTAGCAGTGTGGGCATTGTATTATACGGAAGCAGGTAGGATTTGTTGCCAGAAGACTTTGATCAAGACAAAGAGAAAACAGGAGGAGAGTCGACCCGCCACAGGATGGCACGGTAAAAAGGTGCACGTCCCGAACCGGGACACGAGTAAATAAACGTGGAAGCTCGGTCGCGTTGTCAAACGAGGGAGATCCCCGCCATTAGCTAATGGCCGAAGCACCCCAAACGGAACCACCGCGCATTCTCACATCCTATTCGAGCTAGGCGATTTTCGACTGGAATGCTTCCGTTTGTACTTAATTAATAAAACACATGCCTCTTTCGACATCGTTTAAAATGCCCACTCGGTGACTCCGTGCACCACGCCCTCTTACTGCGGGCCACTTAAAATGAAACTCTCAATTCAATTTCCCCGCGAAGGATCAAATATCACGTCCCATGTATTTAATTTATTATACACCGTGCGCACTGTGTGACATGAGAAGTAGGCAGCCTTTCTTCAGCAACGGTCGACCCAGTCTCTTGCCAGAATTTATTTACAACGACTGGTGGTGCCCGTGGTTGGCCATTTATCCCAGCAGGTTTGCCAGTATCCGCGCGTTTTCGCGCTAGAACTCGCGGACGTTGAAAGGAGAGAGTTGAACGGGGGGACAAAGAAAAGAAGCCTCTTGAAATATGTTTATCGCTATTCCTGGCTGCGTCTGGACCGGAGCAGATGGCCCGCGTGAAGTCACGCTCGGAAATCGAAGTTGGTCGCGAAGCTGTCGATAGCCAGGGAGAAAGATGTAGCCCCGAAAAACGCCACTTTCGATTCCCCTTTGTCCCTGGATTCGGGACGTTGATCGAGCGACGAACGCGCGGGGCTGGTTCGTTTGCCCGTTTCTTGTGTACTTGGATCAAACAATTTGGACCCGTTGAAGGGTCGGGAGGCGCACGTGACGTGTCCGAAAAAAGAAGCAGCGACGGAACTCGCGTGGAAAGACAATAAACTCGATCGACTTCCGCCGAGAGAGAGGTGGGAGTGACTCTTGGGACAATTGGTCGGTTGTACGCGAACGCGAGGCTGGCTTGAGGATGTTTAAAGACGAGACAAAAGGGACAGGGTGGGGACCGAGATGGAATTGAAGCACTCGCGTGCAAACTTTGCCGCAGGAGGAGGAAGATCGTACGGGAGCACCATGTCCAGGAAATCGTGGGCGAGTCGCGGAATTCGCACGACGAGATGATAAATATACGTCGTCCCCCGGCTGCGCTAATTAGGGAGAATTGTGCACTCCGAGCTCTGATAAGAACAGAATGGGCGGGCAGATCTTGGAGTGTCCTAAATCGTGGTTTTGTCTGACGGTGTTTGAGTAAAGCTGATGATGACTAGGAAGTCGCAGGATGAAATTCCACTGGCTTGAGGAGTGGAGATTGGTACCTAAAAGCTACCTAGAGACGATCTACGCACGAATCCGTCGATTTCGTGAGCGAGGACAGGCTTTCCAGAGGGAATCGCGTGATGAACCATGAGCAGACGAGAGAAAACACCCTCGTCGGACCTCTAAATTTAGTCTGACGCATTCTGGCCACGGGGAAGAGGCGAATCGACGAGGGGAGGGACGAAGGGGCGAGATGATTCCAGATGGAACGTCAGAAGGGACAGTGTCGCGATTCGTTGCTGGCTGCTGTCCAAATGGCGACACCTCGGCTTCATGAATGGACCACGGGGGAAAACGAGTTCCCTCGGTCAGACGTGCACGATTTTCGTGAAAGGGAGAAGCGACACGCTGGCGGGCCGAGCCAAGTGTCGAGCTTTCGTTTTGCACGATCAAACGCTGTTTCGCTGTTTCTAGCTTGATGATCAAGGTCGGGCTGCAGTCGAGGATGATTAAGAGCCTTCTGTTGTGATGGCACCAAAGCACCTTATTATATTATTCCCTTTCTGACTGCATTACTAGTTTCATTCTTATACTGCAATCACTGAGCTTCTCTCATAATATCTGTTCACGCGAAACTCCTTGCTCTGCCTTGAATTCTTCTATTTGAAAGTTGACGCGTAGAATCGAACGCTGCGCGCGTTTTCTTTGCGCAATTTCGCGGCTTCAATCGCACCCGCGGTTCGCGGAAGAGTGAAATTAGAAGCCCACGCTTGCCAAGCGGCGAGTTCGATTTATCTCTGTGGAGCTAGTGTTTAGGAAGCTTTAACGTAAATGATTAGCCTCCGTCAACGTTGAGCGACGAAGAGTTTGAGAATGATTCAAAACATTCTAGTAGAAAGTACCCATCTCTCTTTTGTTTAAAAGCCAAGGCCTCCTTGTAAAATGTAAGAAAAGCAATAAATTGAAGACTTGTCAGCACACATGACTCTCCTGTTGCAGATCTAAATCATACCGACGTGGTGGTGGTGCCGATAGGCGAGAAGCTGATCTTACGGTGTTCCTCGAACGGTGAAACGACCTGGTACAAGGATGACGAAATATTTCGACCACCGTCGCCCAGGGTACGCCAGATGAAGCAGTCGCTGAGATTCAAGTACATCGAACCCGAAGACGCCAGCTCGTATGCCTGCCGCGTCGAGACGAGCACGGCGATCGAATGGAGGAACGTGACGATACGAATCGAATCCTTGCAGAACGACGACTACCAGCACGAAATCGACAAGCTGGGGAGCACCCTCGGCGCCCATCGAGCCGACGAGGAAACGAACGAGTTGGAAATCGAAGCTAGAAGTGAGTAAATAGGAATAATCCAGTGTTTCCCATCCTTTTTTGAGTCGCGACCCCCTTTTTATAATATTCAAATAACCTGCGATCCCCATATAAGGTCCCTAAGGTAAATTTAATAAGGTAAACCATTTTCAACTTCCAATGGCGACTCGTTTCAGATCTTCCAGAGACACGATCGTTGCACCTGGACAGCGAGACGGTGGACAGCGACCTGGAGAACGAGAAGTGCGAGAACGAGACCGCCGGGGAGCACAACAACACCATTCCAGAGCGCGCGCCCTCGTTCAACAAGAACGTGGAGATGCCGAACGTGGTCGTGAAGCCGGCAGGCAACATGCTGCGCCTCCGGTGCCCCAGCTTCGGGAATCCCAGGCCGAACATCACCTGGCTGAAGAACAACGAGGAGCCGAAGAGGACTCTCGGCGTGGTGATGATCACCAAGTGGACGTTCAGGCTGGAGGACCTCGTGACGGCGGACAACGGAAACTACACGTGCATCGTGTGCAACTATCTCGGCTGCATCAACCACACCACCAAAGTCGAGATTATAGGTGAGTCTGCGTAACTACCAAACACATTCAGTTAGCTACAGAAGAAAGTACTGTGTTCCCTCCCATTGCCTTCGAATCGTACACGGCGGCACGGTGAACGGCGATGCTTTCCTTTCGGATGAAAGAGTGGAGGTTGAGGAAAGCTTGCGTGTTTTTAAAACACCGGTGATTTTTAACGTATCCATAGAACGTTTCCCACACAAGCCGTACATCAACGTGGATTTTCCGAAGAACGTGACCGCGGTGATGAACAGCACGGTGACATTCAAGTGTCCGATCGTCTCTGATCTCGAGCCGTTTATACAGTGGGTGAAAGTAGTCGAGTACCCTGGTGACCAGGAGAATTCACCGAACGGGACGTTGCTCCAGGTACCGCGGCCCGTTATTGCTCTCGGTGGTGGAGGTGTTGTTCCGCTGTGCCTTCTTGGCGAGCTGTCGCTGACCCAGCGTTGGTTTCTTAATCACGAACGAACATGCACCACTCACGGGTTAGGAGTGAACGATTCCTTGAACGATTCACGCGGCCACTGAACAGTGGTGGAACTAACCAATGGTGGAGGGAGAGAGGATGTCGTTTATCGGAGGAACTTTGTGTCTATCTAAAAGATTTCAGGTGCTGGCTGACTGGGGACTACTCCGTAACGATGTCGTTTAACGTTTCAGTAATATTCTTGTCTGTCTGTTCTGAATAACACCTCCAGGGTGCTGGTCTCCTTTGACACTGTCTAATTCCTCTGGAGCCGAGGTCCCCTGGGATCAGATTCGCGGTGATAGTTGGATATGTGTTGGAAACTGATCCCAAGGGATTCCTCGCTGATCTCTTCTCTTATCTAATTCTGGAGCTCGGTAAAAACGGTGGTTGGGTCTATTTTTTCCTGTAGAAAGCGTGAAACACCGGCCGATACTGACCAGACCGCCGAGAAACACGACCGTCGAGATCGGAGGGCTCGCTACCATGACCTGCGAGGTGCTGTCGGACGCGCACCGCCACCTTGAATGGTATCACGGTTATCACACTTCTTTCGACACTGTCAACAGAACCAATCAAAGTTTCCGGGTGGAGGTGAAGGTAGGCACGTAGAGCTATTCGAAAGACTGCATGAGTCTCTGTGTCTGTTCCGTATCTTCCTCAACGCTTTCTCTGTTTCTGCTTCTGGTACTGATCGAATATCTCGACCACCTGCGTTCCTACTTTAACTATGGACATATTAACTGGTCTCTGTGAGTCTACAGATAATTGGGAAGTGGATTTTACTAGAAGATTGTGAGTTGAGGAAGTGGAGTAAGAGTTTCTCATACGAGGCTTTGCTCCTGAGGTGAATCACTTCGAATAGTTGTCAATGGCCTGTGTACTGAACTGGTCATTATCTCTGATGGTGTCTGCTTTTACGAACAGTGCCAATATTGGAGGTAGTGAAGTCCAGTGTCTTTTGTTGTGTCTAGGCGGTTGTATACTGTATTCCAAAGTACAAAAATGGTCAGTGTATACTCGCATAAAAAATTCTCAAAATCAGGCTGCCTTTCCGGGCTCTACAGTGGCATTTGCCCTTAATTATCTTTAATTATCTTTTTAGTAGTTCTTATCAAAAGCAAGGCTTCTTATGGGACAAATTGTACCCCACACTTTTGACTCATTTTTTCATGTAAAATTATCAGCTTCTCAGTTGTACTGTACCACCAGTTACACGTATAACACCTGTATGATTGCTTTCTCTGTAAAGGCGAGTCGATCTCGCGATGCATGGTTTACGTATAGTACTCGATGACCTTAACTACTGATCTTTCTTCCGTAGAATGGCACGTACGTGGAGAATCCCGAGGTGCTGACGTTATACAACGTCACACAGAAAGACGAGGGATGGTACACTTGCATCGCTCAAAACACTCTGGGAGAAACGTTCAGCAGCGCCTATCTTCGAGTAGTGGAATGTGAGTGAGAGTTTTCGATTCTATCCACGACTTCTACTGTCCAGTTCAACCTTACACCTTTATCTCTGAAACGCCTTGCTCACTTTCCTCGCCCAATTTAGTCTAACAAGTTCGCACGTATAGGAAGAATTTAAAGACCTCCATCTCTCTCGAGTCTCCTATCAGCGTAAATCAATGCTCCTATTCCTCCAGTTATAGATGAGGACGGAGTTCCCCTGACCGCAAAGCCGCAAATCCTCGTGAACGTTCTGGCCGCCGTTCTGTTCATCTTCTTCGCGGTCGGCGTCGTGGTGGTCATCTACATATTCCATCGCCTGAAGCGCGAGAAGATGAAGAAGCTGCTGGCCATCGAGACCGCCCGCGCCGCGGTGGTCACCCAGTGGACGAAGAAGGTGATCGTCGAGAAGCAGAACTTAGTGAACTCACAAAACGTCCAAGAACCGTTGCTGATGCCTGTGGTGAAGATCGAAAAGCAGAAGTCGACGGTCGCCGCGGAGGACAGCAACGGCGGCAGCATATCGGAGTACGAGCTTCCCGTGGACAGTGCCTGGGAGCTGCCCCGGGAGCAGCTCACCCTGGGCAACACTCTCGGCGAAGGCGCGTTCGGGAAAGTCGTCAGGGCTCAAACCAACACTGGGAAGCCTGGGATCCCTAGCGTCGTTGCGGTGAAGATGTTGAAAGGTAACTTTGCGATTGCAATCGAAACGCTTGGAAGTCTTCACAGGTGGAGCGCTGTAGGTAACAACCAACGAATTCTTGTTACAGAGGGTCACACGGACGCGGAGATGATGGACCTGGTGTCCGAGATGGAGATGATGAAGATGATCGGTAAACACGTGAACATCATCAATCTGTTAGGTGCCTGCACCCAAGGCGGGCCCCTTTACGTGGTCGTGGAATTCGCTCCCCATGGAAATCTGCGCGATTTCCTTCGCGATCACCGACCGTCCTCGGGTTACGAGCCAACCATTGGCCAAGAGTCCAAGGAGAAGAAGACGCTCACGCAGAAGGATCTGGTCTCGTTCGCGTACCAAGTGGCCAGGGGTATGGAATACTTGGCAAGCAGAAGATGCATCCACAGGGACCTGGCTGCTAGGAACGTCCTTGTCAGCGACGAGTACGTTTTGAAAATCGCTGACTTCGGTCTTGCCAGGGACATCCACTGCCACGATTACTACAGGAAGACCACTGACGGTCGATTGCCTGTTAAATGGATGGCGCCTGAAGCGCTGTTCCATCGGGTTTATACCACTCAGTCCGACGTGTAAGTTGATACTTTGATATTGATTATAGAGTACTCGAGGCTTTCACGCTTGACTAATTCCTTTTATTCGACGCTCCAGATGGTCGTACGGAATTCTGTTGTGGGAGATCATGACACTGGGTGGTACCCCCTATCCGTCCGTACCATCCGTAGAAAAGTTGTTCCAGCTACTGCGAACTGGACACCGAATGGAGAAGCCGCCCTGTTGCTCCATCGAAATGTAAGGATACCTAGACTCTTGGGATTTTATCATTGCCCTCTTGTATTACGACCGAAACTTACTTGCTTCGCGTAGATATATGCTGATGAGGGATTGTTGGAGCTATCAGCCCAACGAGAGGCCAATGTTTGGGGAGCTGGTCGAGGATCTTGATAGGATATTGACGATAACTGCGAACGAGGTAAGAGATCGTTGAACCCCCAAGCCTTCCAATAAAACTCAGCAATATCCTAATATTGTGGGATCAGAAACCCCCCATAACATAAGAGGCGGCTCGGACTAAGAGAACCCGGAGAGCCGGCGTTAGCCGTGGTGGACGGCTCGGGTTCGATTCCTGGTGCCGTGGCTCCCAAAAACGTGGGAATGTTACGTCACCGATTCCTACAATATATTTAATTTTAGGAATACTTGGATCTCGGTCTCCCGCAACTAGACACACCGCCCTCCAGCCAAGAGTCCAGCGAAGCTGAGGACGACGAGGGCGAAGAGAAGTTTCCGTACTTGCTGTGAAGATCGAACGAGATTGAACGTTCATCGACGAACGGGTGGAACGTCACTTTGCAACAGGTCCAGAGAGAGCAACGAACGAAAACGAAGCAGGGGAGGGAATCGATCGAGATGAATGAAAGGGATCAAGGGACGCTGGTATGGGAGTTGATCGACTGACCTAGCGAACACGCCAAATAACATAAATCAGTATTGACCTGTTAGCTCGTACACTGTAGAGTTAAGGAACGACGGGAAGAGAATAATTGTCAATCGCAAGAGAAAAAAACTCCGGCCTTCGAGGAGACTGATTTTCTTAACCAAGAGAGAACCGATGTATTTATTTCCCTTGTACCGTGCGCCCTGGGAAATCCGTGTTCAGAAACGAGCCACGAATCGTCGCGAACGGACGATCCGCAGTATTGGGGCGCTAACTGCTCCAGCATATTTTTCTACGTTACTCAGGTTTCGAGGTTCGTTCGATCGATAGGGGAACAAGAAACGACACACCCCTGGAACATGTCGATACACCCGTCCGCACGGGTGGACATCCGAGGCGCCCTAGGTAAAAGTGTTTTTTACGTCGTCCAGTTTGTACATGTTGTTATACCGTGCCATTGATAAGTGCCTTTGGAATGCGAAGATGGAGATTCCAGGTTCCAGCAGGGCTTTGTTATAAAGGAAGGGAGAGACGGGGTACGGTGTGCACCGCACACGGGGACTCGATGATTGTCCTAGGAAGGATGTATGTATCTCGTTACGAAACGTGTTTATAACTAGTCAATTCAATGAAACCTTGTACGTTTCTCTGTAACATAGTTTAACGATAAACGTGTATGTTTTAAGCGTTTCTACGTAGAACGGACTTCGGTGGACAACGACCGCGGTTTACCCGCGTATCTTCTAGGTTTTATTGTAGAAAGAAGCGTTAGTTTTGTAAGCGATCCCGCGAGTCGCGATGCGTTGGCGTTTTAACGAGCCCGCGAAATTGGCCCTTTTTTTTCTCTATTTTTTTTTTTGTATGTTGGGCAAGAACGTCTCGTTGATACTCCAACGGCGATGGACCCTCGATGGAAAGGGGTCGAGGGATCATTAGAAGAAGCATTGTATAATTTTTTTACCGAAACAACGAGTGTTTTGCGCACGAAGGAACGCCAAATTAGATCGTCCACGTCGATGCACAAGTAAAGGATGTATAAATGATGCATGCGAGGGAGGCGTTTAGTAGTAGATAATTTATTTTCCCCTGTATATTGATCACTTAGGACTTATTTAGGATCTTTCTTCTTTTGTATACCTTCGGAGCTAGCGATCGTCGACGATTGTTTGTAAAATATGATCGCGAGTCGAGGTCGATGGGAGTACGAGAACTTGTTCATCGGGAGATTCCTTTTTCTCATTTATTTTTCTTTTTTGTATATAGCACCGAATTGTTTATTTAAAAGTTTTCTTTCCTTCCCTCTTTTGTTACCCAGCACACCTAAAGGTAGCCAGTAAACCAGCATTTACCAAGATAGAATGTATTGTATAGTCTGCGCAAATATTGGATTATTATTGTAACGTGAGTTTCGTCTCGAATAAATCACATCGAACTGTACCCACATCACTCGATATCTGTGACTCAATTTCCAGATATTCTAGCACTCGAATTTCCAAAACTTCACGTAAGAATTTATCAGCATATCGATATTCCAAAAAATGTTCGACCTACTGTTTAAAAATCTTTAATTTCACTATATTCAAAGTTTCGTAAAATTTCGAATCAACTTTCCCAACGATTTCCCGCGTAAACCGAACCATAACACGAAAGAAAGAAGTAATCCAAAACGAACGCATAAATAATAACCGAATAATAAGGGGCTAACGAAATCGGACGATCGAAAATTCAAATATCGATACACCGTTATTTATCGAGCTCTTGATATGAAACTGAATAATTCACCACAAAAAAGATATGCACAATTCAATTAGTATGTCTGAGCAAATCTATTTAAAACCGTGATTGATCGAAAGACTATATCAAAGCCCCCCACCACTCGACGGGACCGCGTGTCCACAGGAAAGTTAACTGAACGACGACAGATGGCGTTGATATCAGTTCGTTTTGTTGTCATCAGCCACATTTACACTAAGTTGTTTTTAACAGGTTTTTAGTGGAACATTTAATTTTCTGTTCCTCCACTTAGCCTCGATCAAACGACAGAAGATGCGAAGGATCGTGCGGTCCGTTTACACAAAATTTCCCGACGAATAACACGAGTGACAGTCGCCGTTGCGTACTACACTCGACATCCAGGTTAGAATTCGATAACCCACTTTTTCTGCGCCACAGAAATCTCCCCCTTCTTGTCAATCGTTAATTAATGCCGTTTATCTCGTTCCGCGGTACGCGGCAGACACGTCCGACCATTCGGCAATACGAAAGCTTCCACCAAGTCCACAGATTACAGGCTTTTCAACCCTTCTACCATACTGCCCTAACTTCATTATTTTCGTCAATGTTCTTCCACTGATCCTGCATATAAAAACGCTATGGACTGTCGTAGCGTGGTCCGAATCGTAGAACGCGACGGTTCTCGGAGCGACCTGGCTCCATTGTAATTTGTCGTTGCTCGCATGGGCTGTCTCAGGTAGCAACATTTATTAAATGGTGATTACCGGTGCAATGGAGAGGAGAATCAAGTTGAAGACACTGAACAGTCACATAACGTGCAAGATATGCAGGGGCTATTTGATAGACGCCACCACTGTCACCGAATGTCTGCACACATTCTGCAAGAGCTGCCTAGTGAAACATCTGGAAGAGAAGCACACCTGCCCGACATGCCAAATAGTGATACATCAATCACATCCGCTCCAGTACATAAGCTTCGACAGAACTATGCAAGATATTGTCTACAAATTAGTTCCTGATCTTCAAGAGAGTTAGTAGCTTCGTAGAATAGTACCAAACCTCTCCGCCTAAGAAATCGACAACGACGACAGCTCCGGCCTAGGCGAATTATGGATGTTTGATCGAGCGAATTTCCTTTCAGATGAAATTAAAAGGGAAAGAGAGTTTTATAGAGCGAGGGGTTTGCCTTGCCCGAAAGACGTCCTACCGAACGCGGGGGAAGTAGAGGAAGAGAAAGCGACGGCGGACGCGCATGCAGAATCAGACTACCACCGTACCGACGAACAAGTACGAACATTCGAAATAGTAATTGGATCTTCCTAGCGATACCTGCGCGACACTAATCGGCTAACATTCTTTGCAGGTGAACGTGTGTTTGGAATGCATAAACACAAGCTTGAAGACTTTGAAACGGAGATTCATTAGGTGCTCTGCCCAAGCGACTATTACGCACTTGAAAAAGTTTATTGCCAAGAAAGTTCTAAACGGGATGGAGAAATATCGCGATGTAAGTAAATGGCTGCGGTATTCCTGTTTGGGTGTATAACTAATCCATCGGTGTTGTTCCTACAGATTGATATTTTGTGCAATGACGAACTCTTAGGTAAGGACCATACGTTAAAGTTTGTTTATGTAACGAGATGGAGGTTCCGGGACCCACCCTTAAGGTTACAGTATAGACCACGAATAGACATTTAAGGCTGCTGTTTCTGTGTTCGATACGCGACGAAGAAACGAAAACACACGAAGTTTCCTGGTTCTATTCGTGTATTGCCCCGTTGTAGTACTTATTTCTGTGTTCTCGCGCCGGCAGGATCCCCCGTGATTAAACTCCGATGCGGGGACGGATTTGATGCGGCAAACAGGGGGACGGCTTTTAGACTTGTATCTTCCTACCGTATCACCTTAAACAGAATACCAATAGTCATTAGCACGATGTATTTGTAAAAATAGGGACTCCAACGTTTATACACTTGATTGTCATTTCTGTTCTCTGTCTAATTAGCGTTTCGAATGGTTTCGCGCGCGCGTCTCAAGTGAGTTACATTAACTCGACCCTTCTTACGAATTTGGTGCGTTACTTCTTTACGTATATGAATCTGTGTAAATGTAAGTAGACCAATGAACGGAATGTGGCACTACGCGCGAGGGAGGAGTACCTACGCTCGCCCGGGCAGTGTCGCAAAACGTGCTTATGAACGTTTTGGTTAGCAGCGTTCCACGCCACCGGTCGCGACGTGGGACACCTTGAGTGTTCTTTTTCACGAGCATTCTTTGTTCTGAGATACGAAAACGCCGATTAGTGTCTTTCGCGAACGAAGGTCTGTTGCTTTTTCGTAATCGACAACACGGAACAAAGTGTCGCCCTTCTTCGTAATCTTAAGACCGCGAACTTTTTTTTATACATACCCCGATTGTATATAGAATATTTTTGACAGAATTCGGATAACATTGCGCGTAGACGCAGCTTTGTATTAGGCGAGAGGGAAGTGGAGGGGCGGGGGTTAAAAAAAGAACAAAAAGAAGAAGAAAACTGGGTCTAAATGCGAGAGTCTGGACCCCTTTAACTTTGTATGTTTATGCACTGTACACATTCTAATTCGGCCCCGAATTTCTCTCAATGCCGGGCTACAAAAGAATTTTATCAGATGTGACATATTTTCTCGAGGTGATTTGATAAGGACAACGACGCGTATTGAGCGAAACGCGGGGCATTTCTCGCTTTGTAGTAAATGAACTTGTTTCATCGGACAATGTAAAGCGAAAACCGTGTGATTGTATATAAATATTCTAGGGAAATGAAATGAGATTGACTTTACAAAGTAGCAGCATTTCATGAATGCTAGGGCTTGTATGTTGTACACTATGTGTGTATCTCCATAAATTATTAAATAAATATGTTTTGTACAGTATCGATTTAATTAACTAATATAAAACCAAGTTGTCTGAAGAAAAAAATGGTCTAACAGCATTTTGTTCTTAGTAAGTTCAATTTAGAACGGAGCTACCATGAATCGTAATTTAAAAATACCGCGCTTCGAATATACGAACTTGTGAAATCAAAATGGCGTCGCAAGCCAACGGAAACTTGAATTCCACCGAAAGTTTTGAAAAATGACGAGAAATTATTCCGAATAAACCTAACGAATAGTATTTCTCTACTCTGATTACAAGAGAAATGGGTTAAGGGAACCGATTTGTCCCCCCATGACTAAATAAGGCAATAAAAATTCGTAAGACGACTTCAAAATTATCTAACACTACGTGATCACGAAACGCGTCATAGCAAGCCATCGACAGAATACTAATTTCGATCAAATGATTCGAAGGGACCTAGTTCAATAATACCACTTCAAAGAAAGCGATCAAGATCAATCAATTCGCATTATATAGTCTTTGAAATTTCAATTTGAACAATTCATATACGTTTCTGTGACAAAAGGATGCCACAAAATCTCCCTTAAGATCCACATATTTCAAATGCTCATATTTTTCGAATATTTCAGAAAAAGAAGTTTCAAACACCCAAAACGTGAAGAGCTTGCTGTCCCGGATGACACTAATCACAAATTAATAGTTCAAATTCAAAAACTTACATTAATTTTCCCACTAAATGCGCAGGAAGCTACGACCCGGCCATTGGCGTAACTAGATAGGGGGCCGGGTGGGCCTGGCCCCCCCAAAATGCGGTTTGGCCCCCCAAAACGCGAAATGGTCTCTCCCTAGAAACTATCGAAATAAGTAAAATACATTCGTCTGTTCGTAAAATCCTATCTGAAAAGAAACAAATATTTGGGCCGAAATGCTATCGATGCAGGGCAACTAAATAATAAAAAAAAACAATAATGTTCTTATTACGTTAAATTATGAATTAAAACTGTTAGAATTAAGCTGCTAAATGTAGGTAACTCTACCTATATAAAAGAGAGAGGGGGGGGGGAGAGAAAATGGGACCTGGCCCCCCCAACACAAAAATCCTAATTACGCCAATGGACCCGGCCAACACCGTCAAATAGAACGCGACTAATGTCCAAACTACCAGCGCACGCGCAGACGTCGAGCGCGATTCAAACGAGTCGACGCATGCGCCCTTGTTGCGCAGGTTGAAGGAAGACTGCGCACGCGCGGCGCATAGTGGGATAGTTTATGGTCAATGCGCTGCTAAACTACAGAGAGCGTTGCTGCTGTTCACTGCTGTTGTCCGGCAGCACGGGCGAACGCAGTTGTCTTGATTAATTTTCGATGATTTTCGTTCGAGGAGTGTGTGCTTTTTTGTGTGTGTCCTACGCGCAGTTCCGTGAATAAATGAATTTACAGAACAGCCTATTTTCCGAGGAAGTGGAGCACGACGTGACTCTGTTTTCAAGGGACAAGAGACGGAAAAGGTAGGAGTCAAACGATCACGTTTCCTGATGCAACGACGCGCCTTTAAAGGTTAGATCAGAAGTTTCTCGCAACATGTTTTCGAGCGTTGACCATTACTTTCGATTTCTACGAATGTTTACCAGCGTGAAAATCGTAATGCTTTCCCCCAGGCGAGGTCGGTGAACTTGTTGCCTCTAAGAATATAACTCTGATATCTGACGTCTGTCATTGAAACGGCGAAATACGAGATAGGACGTATCGTAAATATCATTGGTCTGACAATACGCGATTCTATCGCAAGCGGCTAGGGTGACTGTTACGTGGCTCGTGGTTGGGTTAGGTTAAAATCGTCCGTACCCGTGACGTGCAGTTCTATTGAGATTCGAAGGCGATTAAGGCAGTCCTTAGGGCCTCGAGGAACATTTAAGGCGATACCCTACAACCGCTGAAATGCGTGCAACGAGTTATTCGCTTCTTTTACGGTCTCCGAGCACGGGGTTTATAAATATCTTGGGCTGAAGGTAAATGTCTGATATCATCATATTCCAGGCGACGGTCGTAACCGCTCTTGCGTGATTTCCGATCGTAGTTCCCGTTACGTTACCGGATTCCACGCTTTTTTTACGTGGCCCGCGTACTTCGAACGCCGACACGTTTCTTTCCTTTCTTCCCCGGCACCCCTCTATTTTTAGCAAACTGCATAACGTTTTCGGGAACATAAAAGAAACGCGAGTGCACTGGCATCTTGCCGAAGGAAAATAAACGAGCAGTTAGCGAGTCGATGGTTTTTATTTTATCATCCGATATTCGGTTATAAAACTATTCTAAAGTAGCGGATATTGGTTAAATAGACCGTCACAGGCAGCGTAATTTACATCCGCCGCTTGATGGTGGAAGAAAATTCCTACGGAATGCGAAGTTTAATGGAACGTATTATCTCTATCAGTAACGAAAGCGGTGGACTACATGTTAGAGATTAGGATCCCGGTACAGTTTACTCTCAAATTGCGTTTCGAAATATATATAGACTATACAGGGTGTCTCAGAGGTTTCCGCACAAACTTCGCCAGTGTGTTCCGTACGTGAAGGTATTTATTAAAAAGTTATAACAAAAATATGAAACGTGAATAAACGCCGTACCTACCTGCACGTTTCGAATTGTCGCCCTTTATCGATACAAGACGATTTGCCATCGTACTGAACCATGTACCTGCAGAAACAGTAAACATATCTTATAGCAACCGACAACATAAGCATTACGTATCTCGCCTTATCCTGTATTGAATTAATAGAGTCTTTCACGTTTCATATTTTTGTTATACCTTTTTAACCCTCTAGGGACGGGGATGTTTTAAACTTAACGTAGAATTTTTTTGAGCGTTAAAATAGTGTATTTTATACTTCGGATTTGGAAACTACTCGTTAGTGTTTTTTTTAAATTTGTTTATAACAATATAACAAAAAAAAGTTTAATTTCGGGTTCTGATGGTACAACAGTTTCTTCTCTGCCTACTAAAGGTCACTATACCTATCAAATCTCGATCTTATTGATGGAACGTAAATAAAAATGTGTTAATCTGAATGGGGCTCTGGAGTCCCAGTCGTCCCTAGAGGGTTAATAAATACTTCTACGTACGGAAATCTCTGTGACACCCTGTAGACTTCTTCCCTGATAGAAATATTGTAACTACTTAGACTTCACATAAATTTGTTGCATGTTATAGAGAAGAAAATAATTTCGAAAGCGCTAGTATTAGGAGCAACACTGCATAATTACTGAAATCGCGAATAAGAGGCTAACCGGTGGTTTTAAATGCCTTTTGCAGAACAATTGCCAATCTATTGGCCGCGGTTGCACACTTGACGTATGTCGCTCACGTAGCACGCGTGATTACGTGAACCACGCAACACTTACGAGGCAACACTCTGTTTCTTCTTTGTAGTTCAAGGCTTGTCGATTTGGTCGTCGTCGGACGTAATTAACAGATCGAACTCGCGATAGAACGATCCAACGGCCGGATCGCGATGGGGTATGGTCGATTTGCTCGCCTTGGTAATGTCGATTTCTTTTTTCCTTCGACTCTCGTCTAAGCATAATGAGGGGGCGAGGGAGATGTAACCGATTTACCACGCTACACGCTTCGCTCCACACGAACGGTTGTTGAACATGTAATTTAACTACCATATAATGTAAAACACTGCTAAAGGTGAAAATCTATCTCCCCTCGAGCCTCCTCGTGAAATCGTTTATTTACGTTTCGTAAAAGCTCCTCAATCACGATTCCGATTCCTTTTATTCGAGCTAGGAAGACTTTTCAAATACAATACATGCTTCGAACTTTAAATATATTAAAACAAAAAATCCTCCAAATTTTATCAACAATTTGAATTTCAACCGGAAGTACTGAAATGTTACTTCCATTCGCAAGCACCGCAGCGGGTGCGGCGCCACCATCCACGATTCAAAGGAAGCTGCCAAATTCAAATCATCCTTAAACCTTTGCGCACTTTCCAATTTCCCTTTCTTCTCTCTTTCGTAATATATTTCCCAATGTAGCTGTCAGAAGTAAAATTATTATCACGCACAAAGTTCCACTTTGCATTCCGCGCTATATCTCCCATTATTTTATTATTTTATAATGCCGAGCATAACGACGCCCGGTTTCGCGCGCGGAGCCATGATTGCGTGAAAAGTTAACGGGGTCGTGTCGCGGAATGCGGCCGAAACGCCGGGCGTTATTCGGGATACGGGGATGCCTCCGATTTGAGGAAACGAACGAAGGAGAAAGTGAACGTTATGTAAAAGTCAGCCGGCGTTTATCCGTCAGTAAATGCGAGCCGGGCGGCACGGAGCAAGGCGGTTACGTTCACCGCCGTCCACCGTCAGTCCAGTCTCACTTTCAGCTGCGATCGTAACGTGTATTTTTTTTTTTTTTTTTTTCACTTTTTTCAAGGGTACTCGTCTTTCCGCCTGTAAACAGCTATCGGAGGTTCATCATACACCAACTGGTGCAGGATCGTTTCATCGATTTGCGCACGTTCTCGATCGGCCAGGGCCCCGCCAGGCGAACCGTCGTCTGCTACAAAAGTGACGTGATAAGGTATTTGAACGCGCTGCAGTGCTATGCATACCGCTCCCCGCGAATTCCAGTCAGATCTCTTGTTCGTTCTCCGTCGGTAATAATTCCGAGAATGCGGCTCTGCTTTTACCATCGGTAATGCACTCTGTATCGCTGAATGTATGCCGTGTTTAAAAATTGTATCACGCGCCTGCGGTAAAGTGAATGGATTTTATGTAACCATTGTGCGTACCGTTTTTTAATTTCTTTTATTATGGTTCTTATGTAAAGCGTTGGGGCAGCTGGAGGTTCCGGGGAAATTTCTGTTTGAATACTTTATGCAAGATGTTACTGTTACTGGCGATGGGGGTGCAAAGTTGAGTGTTAATCGGTAGTCAGATTTTACGAAAGTGGGACGGATTATAAGCTGTGTCAGATTTATCAGAAATTCACGGGCCTAATACGATTATGAAACGAGTCTACCGCAGTGGAATTCTTACGACGTAGCGAACGAAAGTGAAACTGACCGGCTCAAGGTCGCGCCGCGGGTCATCCGGATATGCCCCGAAGACCCGTTCGATACTGCGAGAATTATTCGAAGAGAGTCGAGCGACTTTTAATTGTATTGTCTTTGTAATTCCAGGGATCCGATATTGAATGGTGTGCAGTGTAATTCAAGCGCGAAAGTTAGTGACACGCTGCACGAGATGGGCGTCGAAGGACGACGATCGCCCTCCGCCTCGCCAGAACATGTACGAGTTCAGAGACACGGTAATTGAAAGATAGGTTTTTCTAACAATGTACTGGACACGATTAGTTCATTAAAATGGCACTATTTTCGCTTAACATTCCAGTGAAGTCAGTCCCAACGGTTGAGATTTACAGGCCACCAGCTGCTAGGAAAGCAAGAAATGAAGTTCAAGCAAACACGGACCAAGTTCAAACGCAACCAACTGTCGATTCATCTTCTACTGTAAAGTAAGAAATCGTGAATAATTTTTATCAGTAACACGAGCACTGTTTATTTGAACCTGAATTATTAAATTATCTATTTATACTTGTTAATGATATTGATTATACGAATTCAAGTTTTAAGAATATTTCACCAAGCTTGCATTATTTATTCAGGACTCCTCGCCAGCGAAGGCCAAATCTCGCGGTGTACGTTCCACGGCATCGTAGAAGCGTGGAGACCGAAGGAAGCCCTCAACCCGTGGAGCCTACTCGAACGAATCGTGCGGTGAAAGAGAATTTGGCATCGCTCACTGTTTCCCATGGGCAATCAAAGACAAGTAGAAATCCGAAAGAACCGGATTCTGAGAGGCCTCAGAATGCGGTGTCCGTAAAAAAGGGATCAAACGCAAGCTCCGACAAGTGTCTGAGCCGCTTAGAATGCGAAGTTAGTCGGTGTCTTGAAACGGACTCGAAGGATCGAGTCTCCTTGGATTCCTCGATAATACCGCGCACGAAAGCTTGCAACGAAGAAAGGTCCGAGCGGTCAGACAGCGTTAAAGAGAATGTGCCAAACGAATCGAACAATTCGACAGGCCCGGACGCGATACGCGAAAGGACGGATGCATTTACTTCGGAGACTGCTGCAGAGGAGGAAGTATCTAGTAACTCTAGCGAAAATAAGAATAGTTTAGATTCCGTTGAAACGTATGTATATAGCGAAGTTAATATTGACGAGAATATAGAGAGATCTGATAAATATATGGACAACGTTGTTACGATTTCTTCAACGTCGAATAATAAGAAGAAGAAGAAAGAGAGGCTCTTAAATAAGGACGAGATAACGAATAAGAAGAATACTCAAAGGATACGTCGCAACATGGTGTCGGACGTTCTGATTATCTCGGATGACACGCAAAAGGAGTCAGAATCGGTTGAAGAAGTCCCTCCAACCGCTATATCGCTGGAGAAGAAAGTGAAGAAAATTGAAAGGCAGAAAAGCAAGCCCGCACCGCCGCCTTCCCCGCCTGTTAAAACGGTAAATAGAGACGAATGCGACTGGGACACATTGTTCGACGACAACGGCGAATGTTTAGATCCAACTCTAATAGAAGAGGCAAGTGCTTATATTTCTCTTCTCACCGTACAAGGGATGAAACTTGTTTTACAGTAGTTTCGTTTTCAGCTAACAACGGCAGTGGGCGATGTTGTGATAGAGCAGCCGAAGAGCGATTATAAATCATACACCAAGCACATCGAAGTATCCAGCGACGAATTTGCTCATGTCATAGAGATATACAATTTCCCGTCAGATTTTAAGACCAGCGATTTGGCGGCGGTCTTCAGCCCTTTTAAGAATAGCGGCTTCGAGCTGAAATGGGTGGACGATACGCATTGCCTTGGAGTCTTTAGTAGCCCTCTTGTTGGTAATTGAAAACAGACCACGATTATGCACGCGTTCTAATTAACACGTAGTTAGCAGCGCGTTAATTTCCAGCTGCCGAGGTACTTGGATCGGATCATTCGTTTGTTAAAACGAGGCCTTTGAGCGAGGCCACAGCCTTGAGTAAAACGAAGGCGAGAAGGAGCGCAGAATTTCTGCAACCTTACAGAAGTCGCCCAGAAACCTGCGCCGCGTTAGCCAGACGGTTGGTCACCGGTGCTTTGGGCGTGAAATTGGCCACTGCTAGGCAAGAACGCGAGCACGAGAAGAATGTACTACGCGAGGCTAAAGGTAAATAGTCATTTGCAGGCGTAAAAATTGCGAGATCGATGGACAGATGCAATACGATGATTTTTTCTTTCAGAGAAACGTAGGCTAGCTAATAAACAGCGAGAGGATGTCTGGGAAGGCATAATTCCTGAAAAGTAGCATTATCTGTTGGTAATATATTATCATTGCGTTGGAAATAACTTGCACCGTATGTGCTTTGCCACATCTACGTGCATTTGTGCCTTACTCATCTATCTTTCATCTTTGACGAAGTTACTTGTCGAACTGATTTGACTATTGGTTTCTGGGAACACGGGATGACTTCCCAATAGATGAGTGCGGCATGGCGGGTACACCGTAATATGGACATGCTTGCTTAAGGCTGGTAAATGAGTATCCAGCGTTTCTTTACTTTCTACATATATATGTACACATATATATATGTGCATATCAGAATATGTCCAGACCAGTCGAACGAGCGTGCCTGTTGAAGTAGTTGAGCTAATGGGAGGGTATCGAGTATTTTAAATATGTCTGAGATTAAGGCGATTCACAGCCCGAACATTAGAATACTTTGTAAGCAAAAAGAAAATAGAGAGACGTTTTACGATACCGTTATTCGTACCTCGACAGTTGCCTCTGTTATAAATTTCTATGTAACGATAAACAATACTGTGTTGTGCAATGATGAATACGTGACAATAAGTTAGAATCGTAGAAACTAATGGTATTCTTTACATACTACACGCGCGATTGCGTGCACATACATCGATTTGCGACAGTGATATATGTAATCGAGACGTGTCTTCGCAGAATTTATTGATTTCACGAAGGATCGAACAGAAATTACGCGGCATTTGATTGTCCTTGTGTAAAGTGTCGCATCCGTGAACTACGCCACCCGTATCTGTTACTTGGATGTTAAAATCTGATGCACAATTGCGATATTTACACAGGTATTACAGATTTATCAAGAGAAGAAGAAATGATGGGAAACAGAAAAATCACAGATTGTATTTTTATATACAATTGTTACGAACAGAGGAATAAAACTATGTATCGCCAAATCCTAGTCAATGTACGCAAGGAAATTATGTTACCTATATTGTATGTTATATTGCCGAGTTTTGTCATGGTCCGACAAGAGGATTTAATGAAGAGAAAAGGAATAAAAAAATATTTTACGTACCACGCTTCTTTATCTATATTTCCATTCGATTTGCAATCGAATCGCATTTCGATCGACGTTTTCTTTAAAAATGGCAGTATTGTGTACTGTACAATGTGTATAGCGGTAAAAAGTGTCGGTTTTGCAGATTGCAGTGGCAGCACGGAGATAGTATATATTTAATATACAATAATCAGACGTAGTACAAATGTGATTGTGATTACCACTTCCCTCCTTTCTTCTTCTTTTTCTGTTGAACTTTGCGCTGTTGCTGTCGCGGCCCCGACGTCTCCACGGCCGGGCTGTGCCGCGGATTAGGAGAAGGTTTAGCGTTGGTAGGCATCTTAGTGATATCACTGTAACACGACGAAAACCATTATCAACTCTGTCGTTTTATACTGAGAAATAACATGCGTGCAAAATTTTAATACATACTAGAGATCACTAGCTCCCGCAGCAGCACCCTGAGTGCCCTTCATCGCGGCATCCCGATTTCTTCTGTCCCGTTTCTTTCTGAATCCACTGCGCTCGTGTCTGGGTAACCATCGTTCGGGATCAGCTGGAATATTTGGATCATAGCACTTGGGCAATTTCCCTTTACGTTTGCGCTTCTTCCGTTTCTTTTGCGTCAGATCAACAGCTGGTTTGCTAAACAACGAGAAACAGCTTCCATGAGATTACACGAACAGAACGTTCGATCAGGCTATCGATAATTAAAAAGAAACATACCCCGGAGATGGTTCCACCTTCTTCTTGATCACCTTGGTACCAATTACCCAATTGCTACTCTCCAAACCGTCCACGTCAGTTGTCTCAGCTAGATCGTGAAGTGGAGGTAAGCGCTTCGATAGCAGTTGCGCCTTTTCAGGGCAGAACTGTACGTAGGCCACCACCAATTGCGCCAATGTCTTTTTATCCGACGGCGAAGCGTCCACCATTTCCTGTAGAATATCTGCCGCTACCTTTATTTCTCCACCGCGTAGATAGAAATCGGCGGCCTGCCGCCATAATTCTCCCAGATTAGCGGTGGTTTCCTAAAAATAAATATCAGGTAAGACAAAAGCTAAGAAAGCGAATGAAAATAAACCAGCTTGCCTTGTTCTTTTTGTAATAAGTAACAGCATTTGTGAGAGCAGCCGATGCCTTCTCGCGATTATTGTCAGCCGTGTGGAGAGTCACGAGCGCGCTGACTATGCCAGGTAACGACCTGTCCCTTTCGTTCAAGTTTTCTAGGATCTCAATCGCCTCTTGCCTCTCGTCCTGGCTTAACAGAAGCTGCACGCAAACCAGCTTCAATGGCAACTCTTTCTCTCCGACCGCGTATTGCGTTAGCAACTGTGCCGCTTCCTTCGCTTTGCCTTCTTTAGCGAGTTGCAATGCTTTAACAAACATTGCGTCCGCAGCTAGCGCGGGATGCTCCTTGGCAAGTTTATTGCAAAGATGTTGGCATTGATCTACCTGTAAACAAACGAAACGTGTAGGGTAACGCTGATAATGGCAATAAAACTTTAGCAATCGAATTTATACCTGATCGGTATACAAAGCCAGTAAGCACTGATTGTACGCGATATTCCTTCTTTGCTTGGAAGTTAGTTTGTGCTCCAAACTATCGTGAGTAGCGCTCTTCATTCTTTTCTTGCTATCGAAAACGTTCTGATCCTTGTTCAGGCACACAAGGTTATTGCTCGCTACCGCCACTAAAGCTATGTCGTCCGGCTTCGCTTTCAAAGCAGCAGCGTAGAGCGCTTGAGCCTCTTTCTCGCGGCCTTGCAGCTGAAGACAGCATCCCAGTTGAACCCTAATGATACCCAGCTCGTCTTCTATTTCTTCCTCGGCAACTCCATCTTCCTCCAAACCCTCTTTGCACGTTTTCTCCGCAGTTCTCAGCTTCTTCTCCGCTTCCGCTAGCACAGCTTTATCTCCTCCGCTGCCTTGCGCGATTAAACGGCACGCCGCGTTGTAGGTCAGCTCGTACGTATCCTCGCGCAACGCAGGAACTTCTAAATCCTGTTGACACAGCGCATAAGGGATAAAACCATAACGCGTCTGAATAACTTGAATTATCAGGACTTACGGAACCCTCGGTTGCCAAGTTGACAACCACTGCCGCAAGATTTGCCTCCCTCTCGTCCTCGTATTCGTCATGAGAATTTTTTATGATGTCTCTGTACACGGAGAAGCATTCTTCGTATTTCTCGAGCCGGTACAGTATCTGTGCTTTGAGTTCCTTCAGTTTCAACGAAGGATTCTGAACTACTTCCACCACCTTCAATGCCTCGGGCACTTGGTTCAGACGGTATAAGCAGTACGCTTTCTCGAACTGCAAGTTACTACATAGAAAACGCTTATTAATTTGTGACGCACGTTCGAGTGATTGGTATTTAAAGCAGGAAGGTTCGGAGGAACACTGTTCCGCTATCGTAACAGAGAGTGGTCTTACGCCGCGAGCCTCGGGTTCCTGGAAATGAATTGGAGAGCGTCGTTGAATTTGGACAACTGAATGCAGCAGATAACTTTGCATTGGAAAGCAGCTTCTTCGTCTTGGGCAATCCCTAGAACTGAAAGATGCTTTTCTGTGAGTACATGCTGTTCGCCGGAAGTAGAACGCAGGTTATGCTAAGGATAAATTAATAAGATTCTATTCGGGTTTGTAGATCCGCAGACTCACTTTTATTTGCAGCTTTCAGGGCCCTCTCGTATTCCCCGTTTTGCCCTAATTTGTTTAACTCCGCGTAAAGCGCAGGAAGATTGGTCTCCCTTGTGGCCATGTTGTCTACTTTGTGCTATGTCCAACGTGGAACCGTTTCGCAGCCGAACACGGTATCATGCAGTGTAATTTGAAAGGAATAGGTAATTGGGAATATAATATATATTTCGATATAAATTTCTATCAGAGTAGATTACCAGAAACATATAGTGTAATTATTTTGGTAATCGTTTAATAAATCTCTTAGCATAAGTGCAATATATATATGTATACCAGTACGTACATTTGCATAAATAATTGATTTGGAATAATAGTATTGCAATGAGAGAATCGTCGAAAGTATAAATAATAGTTAATATGAATATTTCAAGCTAAAAAGCAACAATGACAATAACGAGGCAATAATTTCCCGCTCTTTTTCATAAGCATACGCACATTTTCGTTCGATTTAACACAGTCGAATTTTAATATTTATTAACAAATCGGATTAGGCTCGCATCTTAAGCTTATGGATTTTATTTAAATAATATAAATGCATATACATTTATTTGTAAATGTATAAATATATCTATGGCACAATTGCCCGGTGAAATTATTAAATTACTTATTTCTTTATATATTTATTCATTTGAGTAGTCGTGCGTGTAATCTAAGTCTATTATACACAATTGTGTACGATCTTCCATAATACTATTGTTAATTAATTGTTTTTTTAACAATTATTAAAAATTTGATTAAATTTTTGGACCCCTGGCGCCATCTAGTGACCACAGGTATGTACGGAAACTTAGTCCACTGTTTCGCTATTACATGGCGCCAGTGGTCCGCAAAGTTCATTATATTCTTCAAATGCCACAAAGTAACAACCATATTGTGGAACCTTGTGAAATGAATCTAGAAGAGATGCAAGGTTCATCAAGTGCCTAAATAAACTAATAAATCATTTATAAAGATTAGGGTGCCACTTTCTTTCACTATTTCATTTTAACCATACAGTTAACTCGTCGTGTATTTGAAACGACTGGTCGATTGTCACTATTCAATGCAATTCTTTCGAAAACTGCATCAATTTGGTAAGGATTAATAATTTACTTCAACATTTCTCCATACTCGCTTCACAATATATATATTTTTCAAGACAAAATCATTTAAGTAACCGCCGATTGGTTACATAACATGTATTTGCAAATTTTAAATACGACGTACTTAGTTTATTCTTCTTGTCTCTTTTCTCGCGCAGATTAGTATCAAAACGTGTCCTCAAATTACGATTTTACAGTGGGACATTAAAAAAAATTGCTTTGTAATGTCCTCTTGGTTTTCCCACGAAGTATTCGTTTCAGCGATTCTCTCCGCTTTGGCACGCGCAATTAATTCAAATTATTCGGGTTTAGAGGAGAATTGTTTACATTGTCTACAAACTGCATACGAATGTAACGGAAAAAAACACAGTTAAGTGTTATGTAAGGCTAACAGGTAGAAATACGATGACAAATCTGACAACTTAATTCACGAACCAGCGTTTTATGATTCTTTGAAATCGAGTTACCTGCTTTTATAAGTGGATGCAAATGTGCTGGAGTTCGGTGGCTAACTAAAATTTCCGTGGCAATTGCAAAGCATTACTAGAATTTAATAACAAATAGAAACTTACAAATTCACCACCGAATTGCAAAGTATTACTAGAATTTAATAGCGAATAAAAGCTGAGGAATTCGCAACAAATTGCAAAGCATTACCACAGTCGATCAGAAACTAAATATTTACAGCAAATTTCAGAGGATTATCAGAGGCGAATGGAAGACAAAGATTTACAACAACATTTGCCAATGGTCACATTTATTTTATTAAATTTCGTTTACAAAACACTCGATGCCAATTAGCAATACCAAATTCGCACGATTAGGACGGAGGCTGCGGCTGATTTTTTGTCACGTCCTCAAATGCTAAGCCCGACCCTGGGACTCTAAGTATTCATCCACCAGACAGTCCGCAAAGTAGGCGGCCTTCTCACATACGTCAGCACCCCCTGAAATTTAACATTTCAGTCGAATCACGCCAGAATCCTTCCTTCGATAGAATCCGTTTAACCACATACTGCTGCCCTTACCTGTATTCGTGCATTTGATGATCATTTCGTGGACCTTATCCTTGGGGATATTCAATGTTACCTGTCCCTCAGCCGCGGCCACATCTATAGAACCATCTTCGTTCATCTGTGATAAAATCAAAAATTAGATTTCGCTTTTTCATAGACGATTCTACTTGATTCCTTAAAACGTTGACTGCCTCGCGATCAGCTGATAGTTTCGCTACTTTCCATTCGAAATACACGAAAGACGACTAAGGTCCATAGTCCAATGGTAAATTATTGGAAATTAATATTGTTTATACGTTTGGGAAAATGTTGGATGGTGAGCTGTATAGATATTAGATCAGGCGTGTCCAACCCGCGACCAAGGGCGTCCGGACACTTTTTTCCCGGGGGGGAGGAGGGGGGGGCAACTTTGGGATGATGGTAAAAATGTCCCAATACTTAGTAAACTAGTTACGGTCCAAGGATTTATTTACTTACAATTCCAAGCTTTTTCAGTATGCACGCTACGAAACATCCAAGTTTTGCTTCCTTCTGGAAGTTAGTCCCTTCCTGTATTGCCTTTCCTATCATCGCTGAGAAATTTATGCGAAATTAACGCCTCTTCCTCCTCTTTACTGTACCTAACTGTACACATATTTTAATTCAACTTACCATCGGTGCTACCGGTTTCTCCCATACACTCTTCTTTATAACGCAGCAGTCTAAGTACCTGATCCGACGTGATGCTTGCCTGAAATTTACGAAAAAGATCAACGGCAATTAAAATGGCAAAAGATTCTACTGTACTCTCGAACTGCTTGCCCTTCCCCGTCAGCGCGGGCCATTCCCCGCATAATTCTATAACTCGTAGAATCGAAACAATAGACCCTCTCCGAAGGGGACAATTTGCATAAAAAGAATCTTACCACAGCACCACTCACGCAGAGAGCCAATATGAGGGCGATAGTCTTCATGCTCAACTACGAACTAAATATACTACCGAGGTACCCATAGAACACCTCGATATTAATGCCCCGACGCCGTGCCACAGGAGTCTTTATAGCTGGAGCTGCAATTACAAATCGCGTTATCTCGACGCCTGGGCTCCGATTTCCGTCGCGGTAATAACAATCATTTCTTCACCTCCAAACACCATGCCCGCGTATTTTGCCTTTAACAAAACACTATAATATGGGACAATTGCGTAATAGCCAGGATAAGGATGCACGAGGGCTCAGGTGGACTCCTTAACAGTTTATACCTATTTTTTATTAGCCGATCGTTACGTTTACGTTTCTGGTTACCGATTCTGCCCACGGAATAGGAGCTCCATGTGGAAATTCATAATTGGCTGTATGAACGTGACTATTCCTTATCGGTTGATCCTAAAAATCACGGTGTAATGAGGATTTCTAAGGCGACTCCGTTAGGAACGCAACATATGCGGGCGTGAGCTTTATTGCTCCGTGTGATCGCATGATTTACGCGCGCGAGTAATCGCTCGTGATCGTAAAAGAACGTATAATTACGAGATTGTTGTAGGAGGTAGGAAAAACGAAGGACGTTTCCGTTGATAGGACAACATCGGGAACGAAGTTCGACAAGTCATTGGACAAGGAAATTCGCCAAGTTTAAGTTGGCATTAGGTTGGGAACGAGAGGAATTTTGTTAATAGTTGTTTGCAGGCGAAAAAGAACGTGATATTCGCGAATTTTTTGTGCAAAATCTAATGTATATTTTTCACAACTATTTGCTTATTTTAACAGGGCATATATTCAGCAATTCTCGGTAATTTTGTTACAGAAAAATATTAAGAAATGAAGGAATAACAGCCCCTCCCGTGAAAGCTGTTTCTATAAAGGCGGTGTTCGTTATTTTAATTCCTGCGGTAGAACGCTTCTTTTATACTGACTCTAATTGTAGTTTAAATTTAAAGTGCTGTGTTCCGTTAGCTACACTTCTCTTGATATATTCCAAAGAATACTTCGCATATCGTCAGAATGATGTATTTATTGCATTTCAATCGAGAGAAGCACAAAGTAGAAAATTACATAACAGGTCAGGCAAGTAGAAACATTGGTCAGGCGATAGATTTATCTTTATTGAGTTTTGATAGATAAGTGGAAATGTAGACGTCACATACTGCTTACTACTAATGTACTAATTTATTATATCTACAGATATATTGCGCCGATGTGTTGATAAATTGTATCTCTTATTCCTTCGCTTCTCAAATTTGCTACTTAGTTAAGTACATCGAACTTCTTGTTCTCCTTGAAACACTTCAACAACTTAGCTGCCTTATCGCAATCGTTAGCACCGGCTGAAACAATATTATTCATTGATTTAATAACTTATGAATTGCAAAATTCTGCTTGGAAACTTGAATAGAAACAGCCAGGTCTTGTAATAATAGGGACACTCCTTATTAATACTGTTACTTACTGGTGTCTTTGCATTTGGTGATAACCTCATCAATCTGCTCTTTGGGAACAGTGGATGGTGCCTTTTTCCTGGCCGTTTCTTCGTCGAAATTTCCCTCCTGGTTCAGCTGTAACACAAATATACATTATTTTCCGCCGCTCTGCATGTAATTCCACTGGAACAATCTGATTACTTACGATTCCAATTTTCTTCAGCATGCAGGAAGTGAAGCAAGCCAGTTTCTCGTCGCTTTCGTCAGTATTGCCCTTCTTCGCGTTCTCTACCGCCTCTGAGGAACGAAAATCGCGTAATTTCATTACTGCCGAACTATCACTAGCATTCCAGTGCAAATAGTTTAATAATATGTCTCCTTGAAACATGATTCTGATAATTTCGTTAATATTGCAAATTGATTCGTCAGCTTGGAATTATTAATTTGTAAAAGGACAGTTTTCGCACCGTGAAGATTGTGATAAATGTATGAACCTGACTCGTTAAAGCCCCAATAATACTTTAATTAATCCTTCCTTTGACTTTTTGCAACTATGTATATGTCGTTATCTTGAACTTACGCGGGTTGACGCCGCTCTCCGTGATGCAGGCACCTTTGAACTCTGTCAGTTTGGCCTTTTGTTCGTCCGTAAGTGCCTGTAAGAAATATGTAACAGTTGTATAAATAAATGCTGTGGTATCAACAGATATCGTATCCATTCTACACAAGTGAAGTCTTTTTAAAGTTAGTAATTAAATGATTATTTTTAAATGGCTACTGTTTCGCGAACAGAATCACATATCTGACGATTGTTTTCTCAATATGCTCAATAGTTTTCTATATTGTATTATCATTTATTATTTTTCGACATTGCATTATTGAATTGTGAAAGGAATAATCTGTTTTTAGAGACGACTTTATTTGGCAATTTTTTTTTATCAACGCAGAGCTGTTAGTTTTTTAAATCTTGCATGGCGACAGAAAGAGAAATGACTTTGTTATGAATAAAATAATCGATGTGTGTGTTTTTGGACTGTTGCTGGCGCGCGAGGTTTATACATGTCGCCATATCTTCTACAATTATTTATTAATTAGTGTGAAAATTTGTGGAAATCTTCCTTGTATATTAACCCTCTAGGGACGAGTGGGACTCCAGAGTCCCATTCAGATTAACAGATTTTTATTTACGTTCCATCAATAAGATCGAGATTTGATAGGTATAGTGACCTTTAGTAGGCAGAGAAGAAACTGTTGTACCATCAGAACCCGAAATTAATTTTTTTTTTGTTATGAACAAATTAAAAAAAATTAAAAAAAAAATTAACGAGTAGCTTCCAAATCCGAAGTATAAAATAGACTATTTTAACGCTCAAAAAAATTCTACGTTAAGTTTAAAACATCCCCGTACCTAGAGGGTTAAGGAAAACTTTGTCGCTGCAAGTTATATGTACCTCAAAATGCCTCGATACTTTGTATCGGCGAACATTGAAAAACATGGGTTCTGCCCAGTATTACTTTTAAAGTTTTACCTTCGTAATATACGAATTTCTTTTGTTTCAAGTATATTTACGTTTTAAGGGGAGCGACCATCGCCCGCAATTACTTAAATCTATAAAATGGTTAATATTATGAATTTCTGCATGTATTCTGGTTAACATTACTAGATTTGTTATTATCCTTGAACGACGGGGTTATCAGTTAATTCTTCTAGAAACATCGAGATTTGTTTATCTCTCCTGCGATACATTGAATCACCCGCGAGCAACGACCGAATCTTAAGAAACTTTTTCTTCATTCAAGTTTTAAGAAAAGAACACATGTTCTTGTATCACTACTAGGGGTGGATTCGAGCCTAATTTTTAAATTCTCGAAACTGTTGAGTCCCCAAATTCTTGAAACTTGAAGTGCTGATTTTATTTTGTAAGAACTGAAGTGAACAAAATTTTTGCATAAATCTCTATTGACCATAGATAAACAGAGCACAAACATATAACAATATACGAATTCTTGAAACTCGAAAGATTCTTCGGTTCCGAGGGGTTTCTACTCATCCCTAGTTTGGAGTATTCCGCAGTACAATATTCTAACAAGCACCCGTCGCTTCTATGTTACAGGCTCCAGCTGTAGAACGATGAGAAAGAGAAGCTACGAATTTTACCAGGGCACCGACGAAGCAGAGGGCAGCGACTACGAAGATGGTCTTCATGGTTGTTTTGGTGCTGGGCGATAGGCTCGTAGTGAAACTATTCCAAAGCCAACTCAGCTGCGCAGAGACAACTGAACGAGCATCCGACGCCCCCATGCGTTTTTATAGTTCTGGATCGCCTCGTAATACGGCCTCCCCGAACCATCGATGTGTCATAATTTCTCCTACCATCGGTCAAGACGAGCGATCGCCTGTGTTTTCGGTTAGATGCCTCCCGATCTTTCGCCTCCGGCTGAACCATCCTAAAGCTCGTCGATTACATAACGCCACAGGATGCTATGGGGCTCATCCGCCTTAACAAAGGCACAGCACATTCGTTCCTTCTTTTTTCACACCTTTTTTCTCCATTCCAACACCCGTGAAGAACTCCAAGGCGGAAACGAGCGGCAGCTTATACAGGTTTAAGCTTCCGCCGCTGTACTGCATGTTAATCAAGTATGGTAATATGATTCATCGATTTATACCGAGTAATTCTTGTTTATTTTCAATATCAAGGCCACCAGTAAAGGGAATAAGAAGTAAAGCCCGAGATTCTCGAGCGTCTGGAGATATTAACATTAATGAGCACTCCATAAAATGACCGTGATAGTGGCGAGCAGATTAGCGATACACGGATTAGGTGACGCCTAGGCGACGAGTGACTAAATATTCAATACCTCGCGTTCAAGCAGCGCAAACAAAGCAAACGGTCTCTTTTTTACTTGTTTATGAAGAAACCGAAGGAACAGTGTAGCATAGGGGACTGATTTACCATAAATAGGCGACAAACGGGAATTAAAATCTGTTTTTTAATGAGTACCTAACGATCATCTATCAATTACATATTCGAAGTCACCGTGAATTATCGAAACGTTGAGCAAATAGAAGATATAGCGGCTCGGGACTTCTTCTCCTCTGAAAAATCAAAAAAATCGAGGAAGCCGTTTTTGCCTCGGGTAACATCAATAATTCATAGGCACAAATGAGTATCGCTATTAAATTTCACGCCGTGCACGTTATCGAATTTCTCTGCTAGATCGATTGACGAGAGCTCGTACTTTTTATGTTTTTAATTCTTGGTCTTCCGCGAAGGTCGCTGAAGGATCGGTGGCGGTTTAACACAATCGATTATGTGTTTTAATTAACCGCGCGTGATACAAGCGAAACGTATTGCGCAAGTGTATTATTTTCATGGGAAAACTATTCTATCTAGAGACGCGGCAGCGTCTCGACGCCAAGTACAGGAAAGATACCCTGTATATGTCGACTGTCGCTACTGCTATCATTTACTCGTCGCCGGGCTATTCCAACCTAACCTGAAACTTATTTCATTAATATCTCATCACGCCTGCAATATTTTCTAAATTTAAAGGCACTTTTCTTATGTAAACCGCATATAAGCTTTCGAATAAGACCAAATTCAATAAAATCGGTCCACGCATGACAGAGATATCGTAATATCATGTCATGGATCTGTCAGGAACGGTAGATTTTTCTTCTGATAGCCTTTACCGCTAAAAAAATGCAGAGAAAAAGTATAATCTAATCCGGTCTGTCAACGAAACGAAAAAGCATTGTTTTCGACGTGCCAATTTCAGGTGCAACGGTGAACTTGGAATTGTAGCGACAGCTGCGATGGAAATCAAAAACAATGCTGTTTGAGACGAGGGTGGTGTAGTAATACGATTATTCGCGTGCTATTCAGCTCAGTGCGAGGAAGTAAGTGGTAACAAGTTCGCGTGGTTTCTGAAATCCCAGTCATCGAATAGAGCAGATGATAGTCTCATTATCTGTTTGGCATTAGTGGCTGGCGTTAATAATGCAGCCTTTGTTACGCGCTAAAAATTGCTGGACGATGGCAATTCAGAAGAATCGCCGTGGTCGCTGTTTATGACGAACGTAATTACCTTAATAGACGGTGATACTATAATTTTCAGCATCCTAACGATTTATGGCACGGTAATTGTTGCATACGCAATTAACTATCGACGATCGAGTCGTGGATACAAATTGTAACTTTTGCATTTTAAAGAGTTTCCTCGACTGGTTCGAGGGAGATGTTATAATAAATCATTGCGCGGAAATTTTCCGCTCGATAGACGCCAGTTTCTAGATTCTAGACTCGTTTCCATTTAGTACTTCACTTCTCTTAAGGCTAAGACTAGGCAGTCAAACCGCCCGAAGGCAAAGAATTTTTTTGCGAATTAATTACAATGAGATTGGGTAATGTTTATTAGTACTATAAACGGTAAATTTTTTTTTTTTAATATATACATGTAATACGTTTGTACAGTTGCATAATGCGTAGGCGTTTTTTTTTTGTTGGTTGTGCCCTGATTACGAAAAAACCAATATTCGGATCGACTTGAAATTTTTACAGCATGTTCAAAATATATTCCATTTTGGAGTGGAGTTCAGGATTAAGTGTAAAAGCTCTAGGTTTTGAGATACAAAAAAAAACAGCCGTCTGTGCCCCCCGAAAAGCGACTTCTCCTAGTCCCTGTTTTAATAATTTTGGTTCAATTATTTTTTCAGAGTTCCCCTGCAAAATTGCAGGTTCTAGGGGAAACATATTCCAAGGAAACCTGTTGTGTATTTATTTATAAGCACAATATCAAGGCAAAACCAAAGACACTTTTTTTAAAATACTGTGTAAACAACCTCGTGTGGCGCCATATGCAAAAGAGATATGTAGTCAAAAAATATATTTTTGTACTCTACGTGATAGTAATACACATTGTGCAAAAGGAAAAGTCTGTGCTTGCGTTCATCTGCTTGTAATTAATTCGCAAGAAATACATGATTTTCGAGCGATTCGACTGCTTAGTCCCCTTAACTATACTTTCAATAATGCATTATCAAATGACGCTGATAACATATTATTAATCCCGAAGCCAAGCTTCTCATTTCTTTAATTCCGCATTGTTAGTTCTATTATCGTTTAGTCTTCTCATTAACAGATCCATAGATTGTAATTTAATACTATATTCAACTCGTTCCTCAAACGTTTGAAACTCTGTTCAAAACAGTATTAAATAATAACTGCTGCGTGTGATCGGTTCTAAAATTAAAAATTCCCGCGCTAAGTTTGAAGCCTCGCGACTGCTGGCTGGTGCTGCACCCTGCACCCAACGGGAAGCCACGGAACTAACCGATGCGCTTACTAGTGTGCACAAGTGATACACACGTACCCACACACAAAGGTGTAGCTAGCCGTTGCGCTACGGAATATTAAATTAGTTGTGTGTAGTATGAAAGTACAAGTGCCAAATTGCCTTTGGAAACATGGGAGATAAAGGTAATATACTGTTATAAAAATTCGCGATCGTTATCTCCATCCCTCGTGGACGCTTAATCGCGATTAAGATCCATCGTTCAACAGTGTACACTTAGCAGTACAATAGTGCATCGTTAAACTTGAACGCGTTCGAACTAATTAACCCTTCGAATTGATCAGACACGAGCGAATTAATGCCTCGACGAAACCTTGAACGTCTCGGTGCATTCCCTGAAACCGGTTGTGCATTGACATATTAGGTTAGGATACTCTCGTAATTGGGTCATTTGAAAGCGCGCCACTTCGAACGTGCCAGCTATCGAACGAACGTTGTATTCTTCGTTCGCATAAGAGACTTCGATTTTTCGAAATTTTCCCGCGTTAACATTGTCTGCGTGCAAGCTTTATAGGTAGGTCTTGTCGCTTTCCTTAACATTTCGAAGCTCGCGAGAACGTACGTAGCCGGTGGCTAATATCTAATCAGTGGCTGAACGTTTTTATCATTGTGAAGGTGGGAAAATTTATCAGCGTACCTTAAACTGATAAATGTTATTTGCAAAGTGGTGCAGTGCTGTAACATAGCACCCTTTCCCATTGGTGTTTGACATTCAATAGAATACTAAATTGAATTTAATGAGCTTTCTTTGTGTACCTTCTGCGCTTATCTGTTTCGTAATCGACCATTACGTGAACAGTCTCATAATACATATTCGATCTTTTGCATGGCCTCGGCATCGACAATAGCAAGGCTTGTATATACCATATCTAGACACACCATTAATGCAGCAAAGTGGTCATTAGCAGAGTGGAAAGTGTGCGCAAGGGATAATCGAAATGAACGTTGGAAATTGCAAATTATCGCGTCCTTAAATGTATTATTACGAATCGGGATACCATAAACGTTTCTATATATATACTCAAACACGAACGGAAATAATAGGTTAGCGACAGAAATCAAAAACGGAAATGACTTGACATAGTTTCGGCGCAGACAATTAATATATCTGCGTATTACAGAGTAGCAATTATTGCTAAATAGTTACTGGAAGTAAATATAGATAATGCAAATATTACAGTTGCGATATTATAATGCTTTATTGTATACTAGCTTAAGGGGGGTCACTCAAGTGAAAATGAACTACCAGTAATTTTACAGATAAAAATTTGAAAATATTTATATCCATATTATTTTTTACGCTGAAATGAATTATGTAAGAATTAATACAGTGACATTTTTTTTTTCAAAAATTAAAAAAAAAAATTTCGAAAAAATTATTCGATTGTAAAATCCATACCCTTATTTCTGTAGAATTGTATACAAAGACTGCAAAACAAATTTCAGCTCGAAAACTTCATTTTTGTCCGAATTATAAAGTTTTTATGTTTGGGGATAGTAACTAAAACGCTCCTGCTCCGGACGTTGGACCTTTCTCTTCTTGCAATGCCTGTTCTCTTCGTGATTGTGCAGTTCGTATCATTTTTCTTGCACGTTTGTATCTTTCTGAGGCTTTCTGTTTATACCTTTCAGGGTACCTTGCCCTTTACCCCCTAAAGTAATACCTTTCGTACGTTCCTGTTTTACCAAATCGGTCAAAGCTCTCCATAATCTTTTGCCAACGTGGTTCACACACTCTTTTTTTTTCGATTTATAACTTTATAACTCGGACGAAAATGAAGTTTTCGAGCTGAAATTATTTCTGCAGTCTTTGTATACAATACTACAAAGATAAGGGTATGGATTTTAAAATCGAAAAATTTTTTCGAATTTTTTTTTTTAAATTTTTGAAAAAAAAAATGTCACTGTATTAATTCATACATAATTCATTTCAGCGTAAAAAATAATATGGAAATACATATTTTCAAATTTTTATCTGTAAAATAACTGGTAGTTCATTTTGGTCGGTCCAACGTACGAAGCAGGAGCGTTTTAGTTACTGCGCCAAAACAAAAAACTTTATAACTCCGACAAAAATGAAGTTTTCGAGCTGAAATTTTTTTTGCAGTCTTTGTATACAATTCTACAGAAATAAGGGTATGGATTTTACAATCGAATAATTTTTTCGAAATTTTTTTTTTAATTTTTGAAAAAAAATGTCACTGTATTAATTCTTACACAATTCATTTCAGCGTAAAAAATAATATGGATATAAATATTTTCAAATTTTTATCTGTAAAATTACTGGTAGTTCATTTTCACTTGAGTGACCCCCCTTAAAGTACCCGGCGTTGCCCGGGTAAAACTTCGATTATCACGGAGTGTCAAGGGGGTGAAATAAGGGGGAAAGAGTGGTATGTCCAGATTTCATGGTAGCCTATATTTTCCGCAGGGTTCTAGAGAGTAATTATGCAAAATTTGGTTCAGATCGGGTAAAAAAATCGGGATAAAAAGTATCCTGTATGTTATTCCTGTTCCTAGATTACGTATATTCAAAATTTCAGAAAGATCCGTTTCGTAATTCCGACGTGATTGAGTAACAAACATCCAAACACATTTTCACATTTATTATATTATTATATTATATTATATATTATAATATTATATTATTATTATTAGTAGGATTAGTAGGATAGTAGGATTAGTAAGATATTCCTTCTCCTACAGAAATTATGCAATCAATCGGGATAAAAAGTATCCTATGTGTTATTCCCGGTCCTAAACTACATGTATACGAAATTTCAGAAAGATCCGTAGCGTAGTTGTGACGTGATTGAGTAACAAACATCCAAACACACTTTCGCATTTATTATATTAGTAGGATTTCGATGGAAACAATTGAATTCTCGTAACCGTAGATTGTTTCGATTCATTTCTAAAACTGAGTACGATATTATAAATCATGTTTATGAGCTCTCAACGGAACCACATCTCCTATAAACGCAAACACGAGGAAAACGTATGCCAGTCGCGAAAATCCTTGCGCAAGAAAAGAAAAAGCAATATCAGTTAGTTCACCCTGCGAAATTATAAATCACCTTCCCGCCACTTACAGTTAGGTTAACTAACCATGCCCCGCATAGTTCGTAAACAAAGAGTATTTTCATTTTTAAGTTACGACCTATATTTTGAAATAAATTATCTTATGGTAGCGTGGTTGTTACAAGTGACTTTGAATAAATGTTTCTTGTACATTAAGTTATTAGTAAATGTCACGTGTATTAGGATAAAATATTACGCGCGAAGTTTGAAGTAATGTTAACTAAATATTAGGTGTATGACTTATACGTAAATGTTCATTCACTACAGTGAATTAATGCTTTGTTTAATATAAAGTATAACGCTTAACAATGTATTAACTTAGCGTAGTACTAACGTTAACGGCACGCGTCAGTCTCCTTAGATTAAGCTAGAAAGAGATCCCGGTGAGGCTGCGCGTCAATATGATAACGATTCGTTTCCCGCGAATTTACGTAATTTATACGAGCCTCGTGATACATGTACGTTTATTCGCTGATAAAAGAATCGTATCCAGAACATCACGTGCACTTCAGCGGGGGCAGCGGTCTCGGGAAAGACAACAATATTATGATACAACCGCAACGACATGGACAGATAGATGCACATCTTGGATTTTTACAGCTTCATCACAGGTAGTGATTCTTCGCCCGATCAAAATATTATAAGAATGATACATAACACCTGCAGCAGTTATATGCTTTCTCTAATCAATTATATTTCTTAGATATCACGTGGAATTCTCTGTCCCTTGGAATGTGTGTGTGCACGGCGACGGGAAGTCCCTAGCACCAGCCATAGTTACTGAAAGAGATAATGCTAATTGTCGGATTATCGACGTGGGACAGGAGAAGGATGGCTTAAGGTGGGGAATAGTCCTCATCGCGGTTATCAATAATAACTACGAGGGTTTAGAGTCTCTGTTTTTCTGTAACAGGCTGAAGGTGGAGTTGCTGGCGTACAAGGAAAAGATTCTAAAGGACGAGGTGCAGATAATGTGCTGTAACGCGGGGACCCCGTTGAAGATCCAGCTGAACGCGCGCGTCTTGGGAAAAGACAAGGGCACGCCGCTGCTGAGGAACGGCATACGCAGTATCGCCGTGGAGGGTTCGGACGAAGATGAGGTCTCCGAGTAGATCTCGCTGATACGATATTGTTGCTCGAATATCTAAGAGTCGAGTGTTTCTTTCACAGGTGCTGGGTACGAAACTGAAGGCGTCGCTCAGCATGCAAAACCGACAGAAACTCTGAGAGGAGGCTGGCGACCTGGCTCACAGGGGGAAACCACGCGTCCATTTGGCGATGAACAATGCAGGGACTGGAGCTGGCGCGCGAGGGCATATTTCGAGCGTTAAACGTGCGATTCGCCGCGACACCGTCTCAACGGAGACACCGCGTCGCGATCGGCGTTCGGTGATCGTTAATTCGATCGACATAAGCAATCAAGTGTACATGTCTTAAATCTAAAGCATAGATAAGCCTAGACGCAATCCTTTCGCACCGCAAAACTGCACGATGTAACTGTCGAAATACGCAATGTTCAGCGAAAGGCGCATCCCTGCCGTACGGAACTTGTTTCTCTTTCGCCGGGGTTACACAGATGACGCCGGCGAAAGAAATAAAGCGTTCCTCTAGTTGGCCTTCTCGAAGGATTATCATCGAGGCATGCAACAACGTGCAACCGCTATGAGTACCGCATTTGCCTAACGTTCACCTCTTGAACGAGAACGTATCACGCAATGCCTATAAAGTTTACATACACCTTTTAATATCTATCGTCGGTCTACCTGCAATAAGCGAGATGATATTTTATGATCGTTTTACATCGAGCGTAGGCTTTAAACTGTTAATCAAAAGTAGTAGGATACGATCTATGCGGACGACGACGCTGTTTTCTAATTCTCCTGCCGAGCTGAAACGAATTATATTAAAAACGAACGACTTCAACGAAACGTCTTGCGTTCTGTCTACGACCAACCCCTTCACTCGCGCCGCCGTACTGGGATCGCTTGTCTCTGGCTTTCACAGGCACCAAATCGGTATCGCTTCGAAAGCCGAGCAACCGTAGAAACTCGCCGTCAGCACCGGAAGCTCGACCTTTTCATGGGAATACCGGTTGGCCCGTCCACGAATTCGCAGATATCGAAGCCGAGCCTTGCCAGAGGATGGCAGTTGCTTTTAGGGTTGCCCCACTTGCCTCGGAAAGTCATCCAGCTAGGCAAGATGCTATTGTCCTCCTTCGGAAGCATCTCCGTCTTCTTCCATGTAGGCCAGGCGGTGCCGAAGCCGCTCTCGTCGTACAAGCGCGGCAGCCTGACGAATTTGTGCTTCCCTGGCGCTGTCCAGAGCCCGTGCGACCCTCGCGCGCTGAACAGAATAGGATGAGAGCCACCGGCGGTGTACACTCTTTCCGGGAATATCGGCTTTTGGAAGATGCCCTTTCGCGTCTCTTGGCTCTCGTAGACGAACGTGCCGCTACGTAAATCGTAACGATAGAACGCTCCCGCGTCGTGAGCGGACACGTACATCGCTAACGGGTGGTTATCATCCTGAACAGAAACGAATTACTTCAATTTTCATTATTACACAGGGTGTTCCTTTATCGAAAGGACCCACTTTGCGATTGAATTGAACGCCACCTATCTGACCTTGTCCCTATTTATCTTTACAGGTGTAGTCAAGAAGATTCCTACTCGGAACACGTCTATTAGCAACTGATTGCAAAGAATCAGAATAAATGTACGTTCCATTGCGTTGAATCGAATCGGAAAGTGGGTCCCGCGTATAAAGGAGCTACCATTACAGTGTCCAAGATTCGTACAGCGCATGCACGGGTTTCCGTTGAGTGGATGCGAGCTCATCTACCTTAAAATACAGGCTCATGTGTTCCCAATCGCCCACGTGATTGCCGTACTCCTTGAGTATCCCGAGGCACACTCCACCTACGGTCGGTATCGGCCAGGTTCCAAAAAATCCGAGATCCAGAACGCAGACTGCCTTTCCCTCGCTGAACGGATAGAACATCCAATAGGTCACGTGAAAGTGCAGCTTCCTGTTCCCTTTATTCCTCTTTTTCTCGAAGTCCGCGGTCTTCTGCGAGCAACCCCGTGCGCGATCGTTGAAACGAATGAATGTCACGTGGCTCCTCGTTCAGCTTACCTTCGCGCCGAGTTTAGAATCCCCCGTCCGCGTCTGCCCCGGCAGATCGTTCGTCAGGATCATCGACGTGCCGATATCATCCGTCTGAGCCGCGTTTCTCGAACCTATCGACGCGTCGGCCCCATTTCTCCGCGGCTTCCTCTCCTCCGCAGCGGCATTTGGCCTTATCGCGTCCGCGGGGAATTCCGGAACGGCGCAGTTCTTGATCACAGCGTAGATCGGCACCGTGCTGGCTGGCTTCCGGCCGTACAGGAACGACGATCGATTCCCCAGCAACACCTCTGCCGACGTGAATTTACCGATCATTGAATTTCCAGCGAACCACGCGGGTACGCGATCTTTGAATCTCCCAGTGGAACATCGTTTTGTATCATTTACCTACGTCGATTCTGGTGCGAAGATAATCGTCATCGGATTGCATGTTGTCGAGGAACTCAGGCACCCCGAGGGGCAGAAACAGCTCGCCAGGTGCCAGCCATACTAGTGGCGCCCAGTCCCTTACTAATCCATTCACTGTAATCAGAATGAACAATGATAACAGAGCACGCATATAAAGATACAGGATACAGGGATTTGGACCAACTCAACATTTTTATTTTTTTTGAAGTCGGTTTTAATTTTTTTTTCTAGATTTGCATTCAGTTTCCAGAGCTACATGGATTCTATATAATAACTCAGGGATCGTCGCAAAAAACAGGAACTGCTTTCCAGGTGTATCAGAGGAATGCTGATGGCGTTGCCGAGAATACTATAATATGTTTATTAGAAAGCCTGTCCCTCTGCGCCACTCGTTTCCGTATGTGGTACATATATTTAGGTAGAAAAAACGAGAAGCCTAGGGGGATTCTGCTTTCATTGCATCTCGAGTGGGCAAGATTATTCAACGCGCCCGCGCCTCTGCTCGTGTGGGTCGTCCCACACACTCCCACACGCAGGTGCAACTCGAACCTGCTTCAAGGAGTTACATCGCACGAGATGTACACACGGCATGTAAGTCACTGGGTACGGCTCGCAGCCCCGTTATACGCTCGATCCTAATCGAAACAGCTTAAAGCTTCCTCGCTGTTTCCTTCTTTATCCCATCCAAACGAGCAACTGTTATGCTACACCTACACACTCCCGCGTGTATTCAACGGCCGGCGAAGAAAGCACTCGTCGTTTTGGTATCGCGCCCAGGAAAAAGCTTTCACCCGTTGTCGTCCACGTGCACGCCGATTCACTGCTACTCTCGGCTCGGCGATCGTAATTATTATGTACAATCGATAACACGAGCCTGCCATATGCAGCGTTACGCCGCGCTGCCCATTATACTTCCGCAATTAACGGCCAGGCGGCCGTAAACGGGAACGGGCTCGCGGCCGTTTCCGCGGAGCGGTTTTCTCGGCTTTGTCGCTGCGTTAATTATCTTGCTGTCTGCCTTAGATCGGGATGATATAATTACACGCGCGCGTCTAGACGCCTTTGCTCGGGGCGCTGGGGAATCATTTAGGAAGCAGATTTTTTCACCGAGATACGCTGCTGAACATGAGCGAGAAACGAAAGGTCCACTGTTACGGTATCCTGACATTAGCTGCTTAAGGGGACCTTCCGGTCTAGAGCCCAAAAAAATAGGTGATATTTAGGAATTAATTAAAGGAAAACTACTATATATAATTTAATAGGACTTTTTGCATTGTATTAAGCATGTCTTAAGTTATAGAAATATATTTTTTGTTTTATAATTAATTATTGCAGACGGCCCTGGGGAGTCGTTAAAGTCAAGGCGTCAAAAAATTGATCCAAATCGGTGGGACCTGTATCTCCAAAAGTTATTATCCGATTCGACTGAAACTTATTTTATTTTGAAGATTATACTTCTGGCTAGGGGGGGGGGCTAGAAAAAATTAAAAAAATGACATTTTTTTTTAGAAAATAACGACACTTGAAGTTTGAAATCACTTTTCCCTGTACTTTTCGTCCTTTCAACGCCTTTGAAAATTATAAATTTTCAATTTTTTGTAATTTTTCTAGCCCCCCCCCCCCCCCTAGCCAGAAGTATATTCTTCAAAATAAAAGAAGGTTCAGTCGAATCGGATAATAATTTTTGGAGATACAGGTCCCACCGTTTTGAGAACACTGTTTCGAGAAAAACGCGTTTAAAGGTTTACGTGACCGCCGAGTGCCCGGTCGTTACCCATGCATTTGCCGCTACTCAAATGCCTATAACTTCTGGAATTTTACGAATTTCAACAAATCCTTTTAAACACGTGTTCCTAAAAGGTTGAACATTCGAAAAATGAAATAAAAAAAAATCGACTTTTAGACCGGAAGGTCCCCTTAAAGGTTTACGTGAGCGCCGAGTGCCCGGTTGTTGCTCATGCATTTGCCGCTACTCAAATGCCTATAACTTCTGGCATTTTACGAATTTCAACAAATCCTTTTAAACACGTATTCCTAAAAGGTTGAACATTCGAAAACTGAAATAAAAAAAAATCGACTTTTAGACCGGAAGGTCCCCTTAAGTTTCATCGCCACAGTCGGAGAAGGTAAAAGTTTTTATTGCAGAGATACGTTTTCCTGGAAGAATTAGCTGCTCAAGTTTTAATATTACAGTGGAAGAAGAAGAAGATTGGAAGTTAGATGGCGATGGCTGGCAAACAGGAACTCGGCTATTCTACAATGTAGACTATGTCCAATTCGGGATAATTCTATCAGACGTAACTATTCGAGCATCCCTGCGAAGGATAGGCAATCATTCGAAACGAGTATCATAGTATCTTTGTTTCTTGCAGAGCTTGAGGATGAAGAAATGGGGCGCGAGATGGTACCAGTGTCCCAATGCAGTGAAGTTCGTTGCGTGGGAAGGAGAGTGCAAGTTTTGCAGGAAAGCAAAGCGCCTTCCTAGAAGAAGAAAATAAAGCAAAGGGCGCCAGTAAGTATACACAAGATCCGATTTAATTATCGCCCCCTGGCGTGTGTGTGATACGAGCGAAATCGAAGATTAATGGAAACTCGTTTCGGCCTGCTTGACAATCGTGAAACCGGTTCGGAGAAATGGGACGATCGATTTTCAGCCTCGCAGCGATCCATCGCCACGCGAGTTTTGCCCGTGAAAATAGACCGGCCGATTTCGATGGAAGCCCACTTGTTGTCTCGTTACCACGGTCGTGTTAAACGGTCGCAATAGCTCGCACCACCGATCGCGTCGCACGGAGCAATTTCACCGTTAATCCAGCAGCATTCAACTTTGAGCCGAGTTAGCACGGTGACCCGTGTCCCGATTCGAGGCTCCTTGGTACCACTTCACGATCTCCCCGGCTACTTTACAATAAACATTCCTCGAAGGTAATTCTCTCGAAGGTAACAGCCGCGAGGAATGCCCCCTTTGCAAGGTAGAATCCTGCCCAATACTTTTACAGTCTCGGGATAACACAGTTAATTTGATAATTAGGCTACAGGTGAAAAAGAATTTCAATTAACGCACTCTGTGCATGGCTAAATATCCTGAAGCCTTCCAGCAGCTCTGTTCGTTTCCGTTACACTTCTCTAAATTGTAATTAAGATAGACACGAAAAGATAATTCCTGCTGATCGCAAAAACTGACCTCCTATGTTAATACTTCAGGATTCTTAATGCCGCGGACCTTTATTTCTCTTACTCTCCGTTAACTCGTTCGAATCGTCGAAACCGGAAGTAAATTCATCAAAGTAGAATATCGTAATATCATTATGCTTGAATTTACATTACAGCTTATTAGTCACATTACGAAGAAACATTCCCAATCAAATGCATTTTGTATTCAAATATAATAGCAAGATAAAATAATACATATTTAAAAATACAATTGGATATTAGCCCAGCTTTAGATCCGACATGTTCGATTATCTCAACCAATCGCAGCGCGAATCACGTAAGACCACCGTTTCAAATTTTTCGATACAATCAGTCTCCCGTGAATCGCCAAAGTGCCCCGGTTACGGTGATCTACGGGAACGCTACGTGCAGTGGATTTTAAAAACACACGGTGGGTCTCGCGACAGGTCGTTCGTTCGGACCCCGCGTTGTTGACGTGCTAATATATCTCTTACCTCGTCCTGTCTCGAGAGTATCCGGCGAGCCCGCGATCATACGAACGATACACAGTATCATCAGCAAACACTGCATCGTATTCGACTCGTGCGCGCATTTTGACGACGAGTGTCGGGAAGGCCGCCAGCACACACGAAATTCTTAACCGTCTGTCACCGGTTGACGCGCCATTTCCCGCCACCCTCGCATCCCTGTGGCACGACACTCTTCTATCACTGGGGAACGCCGAGACTTTGAGGTTAACGATCGACAAACACCGATCCTCCTGCTACCAGCCAGAGTGCTTCTCAGGTAACTGACCGGTTCTTTACGTTTCCCCATGCCGTTCACTGGACAAACATCATCGTCGCTTACGGGCATCGCGCGGCACGCTGTTACGATCGCGACCACGGGAAATGCAAACGTGCCGAATTAACCCTTTGTATGCTACTCGAAAGTTTGAACAGCGGATTGCGCGCTTTTTATCTCGTCGCGATCGCGGTTATGTACCTGCGCCGTGAAAGGCTTGGGGGACTTTGCGAGAAGGGAATAACTTTTCATGGGTGCAGGGTGCAGTTCTTATTTCGAAGGAGATTGTTGGATGGAAATTGTATAGAATTCATGGGGTTCGGTAGTTTCGAAGTTTTTCAATGGTTTTAGAGGCGAAGCGTTGCACTCGCGAGAATTCTTCGTAACCACTTCCGCGGGTAATTTGAAAATTGTAAGGACGCCGAGTGAAAGAAATTTGAAGTAGGAAGTAGATTGTTGTTAATGAAATAGCTAATTTTTATTATAGATTAATGCGAGGTTTTAAAAGAAAGTCTGTTAGATATTTCATTAGAGGCGTTAGTAATGAGTAGCTATTGCGAAAGGGAGAAACAAAACGAGTGAACCGGAAACGGCGGAGGCTATGTACGATTAGTGAAAAGGAAAGTGCTTTGCGCGCGCAATCGGGTCGGGATTGTAGGTATTCGTAGATGTGTTATATTCGTGTTATGTATTCTTTCACCCGTGTGCAATATATGTTTGTGTAGTCTTTGTTTTGTTTTGCATTTCTGACTGCATTTTTGTTAGTGTTTTTTTTTCTTGTGACGCACGGTTTCATAAGCGGTTCACGGGCCGTAAAATTACTGTTATACTATTAAAGTTACCGCGGCACAGCTTTCTCTTCCGTAAGCTTTACACTGTCAAGGACGTTCGTTACACGTACGAATATTACGAAAATGTTAATACCGGTATAATCTGTATAATGAACTCAAGAAGATTGGTGCTTCGTAAAATCTATTTAAATCGCGTTTACTGGGCAAATTAGGTTTTCTAAATTCTCTTGGCTTAATTTTGATCACATGTTTTATTCTCTTTTCGTACAGAAGCATAGCTTAATTTATATGTTCGATCACACATTTTAAGCTACTATACAAGCTGACACCAATGCATCAGTCCGAATATTACAGTTTCCAATTATTGCCTTAAAATTGTTAGCTTAAGCTTTTACCTTAGCTTTCAAGTTAAAAGCTAAATGAAGTACTCCCATGAAAAGTTGCTCTCGTCTTAAAGCTATTACTGATTTAATTAACATGATTATGTTAAATACTACGGATTACTTCCTCCAAATTTGGACAGTGCAAACAGATTACTACCATATGTTATGAAAAATGATGATTTAAGAACCTTGTATAAAAGACTAAAAGTTTTTTAAAGTCTTTTAAAAGAAAGATACCGCATTTCCACCTATTTGATTGCCGAAATTTAACGCTAGCGAAACTTTGTACAAATGATTCAATGAAAAAGTAATTACACAATGGTTTCTCATTCAATAATTTTTAAGAAACTCGTAGTCTCATACGAGAATCTAATCGCTTCGTGTACATCGTTACTTTGCAAAACCAATACAGTAGATGATTAAGAACTAAAGTTTTATTCAAGCATTATTTTTTTAGCATATCAATTAATGGACTCTAACTTCGACTGAAATTCCGCGCAATACTTGAGAAATTAACGTTATCAGTAACAGTATTTGTATCCATAATAATACAAGTGATATAAAAAAGTATAACGAGTACATTACAAAAAACTAGCTGCTGTATAAATCATTTGTCGCGAAACAGTATTTTAGAATTGATTCTCTACCATAGGTTTCGTTCCATTGTTTACAGTTATTTTTAAAATATCAAAACACTTATCTATTAAATATATCCGAACAGGGGTATGAATCTTACAATCACGATTTAGTGGCATGTTATGGAACTAGTACAAGAACGTTAATAAATTTATGGATGCAAACTTATTAAATGGATCCATTTCGTAACACGTTCGCATGTTTTAAGTCGATTCTCGCGAACTTTTCGGTTCCCTATTTCCCTAAAATTTTCGAAACAGTGGTCAGCAACCCTGAACTACGATATAAAAACATCGCACATTCCATAGCTCAAGGAATATGTAATTGTATTTATTAAATCACATCTGGCGTAACGTATATAACCGTGTAACACGCAACTTAACCAATACGCTATTGCTTTATGAATGCCTTACCCCGACGCAAGGGAGCGACAAAAATTTTACTTTATACACGGCGATTCGATATAAAATGTTTCTTCCCTTGGACTTCCCTCGAGTCTGGACTTAGTCAAAATATTTTAAAACTCAAACTTCAGTTAATGGTTATTATTATTCGTAACTCTCGTAACAGCATTTCACCTCCAACACGGTACAAACTTCGTATCGATTACATTCCTATGTCTACATCGTGTGTCTGCAGTTTGGGCATACTTTCTGTAAAACATTTGAAGCTGTGTATTTATCGTGTCGCGCGAACAATCGAATTACAGAACGCGCGGGCACAGAAGGCACCCCGATCGTCCGAAAATCATCTACGATACGTTACTGGATTTGCAGGAATTACCTCGATCGCTTGACTCTCCCATTTCTTGATACATTTCTGATGAAAAACATGTTTACAATTAGGCAGCACGGTGGTTTTATCATCCTTCGATGTGCCTAAACATATCGAGCATTCCGCAGCTTCGTTCAACGTCGAGTATGTCCCTCGTCTTCTATGGCTGTTGCTAAGAACAGGGACAACACATTTCTTTGCAATTATACAAGAGTTTCGATTGATTTGCTCCCAATCTGTGAACGCTATTACCGTTTACAACGTGCCCGTTAGTTCGGGGCGCTTACTTGTTCCATTTATTCGAATGTTGATAGTCTGACGAGTTTCTACCGTATCCTGTACTGTATTGCCCACTCTGTTGTTGTCGTTGCTCGTCTTCCTCTTGATTGCTCGCAAACATGTAGTATAAAACGGCAGCAATGCTGGCGCCAATGAAGAAAACTGCTATGCCTGGGTACGGCATTTTTTGTCACAGAGGATTATTAAAATAACTACGAGAACACGTCGCGGACACCGACAGACGAGACGCACGATTGTTGATTGTTTTACAGGGCTAGCTTATAAGGGCACGTTGTATCTTTGCGCTTCGGACGTAATGGTGTCGGGCACGTAGGGTAATCCCTGTACCATAAACACCTTACAACGCAAAGGATGCTGGCCACCGATAATATGTAATAACAAGTCCCTATCCCCTTCTTCACTACCGAATAAATAAAACACAACACATTTAATCGTACGCACAACACATGTATAACTGACCCGCGTTTATGCCTGCTGCGTCAACAGACTAGCCAACAGAAGTTTCGTAACTAGAAATGGCAATACTGTGAGTCGCGTGCAACACGAATCCTTTCTCCGTTTAAAAATTATCGACATTCGTTTAAAACAGAAAAGGACACGGACAACTCGTGGCTTTGTATATGAAGTTGTGCTGGGCGCCTTATCGGCGATACTTTTGAATATCTTTCGCATTAAAATTACGTTCCATTTGATTCCACATGCGATACACAATAGAAAATTGAGAACTAGGGATAAAAGTGAAATGAACTAGATAGCAGGATATATGACATGTTTATGATAAAAATAGAAAAAACTATTACGGTAGTATTCTCGGTGCGATCTATTTTGAATGATCGTTACGTAATAATAAGGTTATTTCATGCATAATGCGTAGTTTTTTTTATTTATCAACAGTTATAAAATGATACACCATTCGTTATTTACATTAATCTCACTAATCAACATAGAAAAAACAAATGTCTACATCCGTGCGCGTTGTCGGATATATTTCGACGTGTTTCCCGTGCGAACATTAAATCCTCTTTCAACTGGTGTTGAGTACACGCGTATTGAGTCCAATCATAGACATATAGACTGAGCTGATGGAGGTGGCGAGGTTCGCGATAAGGGGACGATACGGGTAAATCGAGTAATTCAGTGGTTCTGCATGCTGAAGCACCCAAAGCACCAAAGCAGAGTTACCAGGAAAATCCCTATCGTAGTGGGGGATGAACACCTACAGCAGTGCGGTATATGTGTGCGTGATGACGCCATGACGTCGACCAATCGACGCCAAGGTAGGTGTTCCGCTCCACTACGCGCACGTTTCTCCTCCGCTCCGGTAGGGATTTCCTGGTAACCCTGATCCGAAGCTAACCGATGCGCCCGTAGCTGAACCTCTGCCTTTTTCCCTCAAATCCTACGTTTCCCTCGCCGATAGACCCAGCTTACGCTCCGTCTACATATGTCTACGAGTCCAACGGTGCTAGACTCCATCTTCCCCCAGTCATTGTACAAAATTTTAGAAGAGGGACAGTACAGGGATTTCCCAAGAAGAATGGCCAGATGGAAGTGGATTGTCTACACCGCCATAGCAACAGGAACGTAAGTACAGTTGTTCGCACGTTACAATACCTCATCACGGGTACAGGTCATCATCCGATACGGTCCGATACGATTGCTTGCAGATACTTTTTTACTTGCTTATCAAAAACATTCGCCCATCATGATTTTCCACTAATAGTTCGTTTCAAATCTGACAATCCAAAGGTGCTGCAGAGTGTGGGGGGGACAGTGTAACAGGTGTTATCGAGGAGATTGAACGCTCCATGGACTGCAGTGCCGGGGTCTGTTGTTTTATCAACATGTGTCGAAGGGATTGCGTTTCCTCTCGAAGTGTCATTAATTGGGCCCTCAGAATCGCGTTTTCGTGCTCCAACATGGTCGCCCGCAATGCAATCTGCAATACAGCTTCAATTTAGACACTTAATCTAGAATTTTTATGTCAAAGTTTCGCATATTCGATTTCGTAGGGAACTCCCCCCCAAATGTTAAGTATCGGGCCAGACTTGGGCATTAGTCGAGCATCCTAAACGCGAGCAGTGGCGGATGAGCAGTTGCCGCCTGGGCCCATGCCCAGAAGGCCCCTCATGGCCCCATCTCCAAAAAAAATTATGATTAGCTATAGGTATCCAAACACTACATTTTTTTTTCGTACTCCTACACTTGGCCCGTTTTTACTAAACTACCTCTTCATTTTCCCGCAGAAATGGGCCCCCTCGGAACGTTTGCCACCTGGGCCTTTTTTCTTAAATCCGCCACTGAACGCGAGTCTTTACTCACATGGTCTTCCCGAATTTTACGAGCATCCCGAGACTTTTTCGCCGCTTGATTATTCCGTTTACGCCTCTCGTAATATTTGTCGTCCTTTTGATTGTCTGGAATCGCTTTTTTCTCGCTCCTGGGCCGTCGGTGCAGATTCGTGATACTGCTCGAGTTCAGAAGGTGTCGAGTCACCACGTTACCTGTTTTATCAACGCTTGTTCAATCAGGTAATAGTTGTTTATTAAAGTTTCCTTCCTCGTCAAAGCAAATATTAACATTCAATCAATGTTAACGTAACATTGATCGAATATGCTTTCCAGTAAATAATAAACGATAGCAAAAACAAATTGCTCCGGGTGAGGATCGAACTCACGACCTTAAGATTATGAGACATACGCGCTGCTTTTTTTTTTTTTTTTTTTTTTTTTTTTAAAGTGTTTATTGTTGGACAGACTTACGCGCTGCCACCTGCGCTACCGAAGCGAATATAAGGTAGGTTTTTTATTTTGTTTAAATTGTATTGGTACTTATGGTTTATTCAGTGTAATTTATTAGTGAAACATTAACTTACCCGTGTTACTATTCGAAAATGGTTGCGGCACGCTTATGGATTGCATCAAAGGTGGCACGGTAGCTAAAAACGGAGGTTGAAGCAATGACCCCGAAAGTGAAAAGGCAGCTGACACTGACGACGGTGGTATCGGTGGTGATGCCCGGCCGATCATAGTATCCGGTGCATTAGTGTTCACTAAGCCATCAGGATTTCCGAAGGTGTACTCTCTAGAATTGCATGGCTCGTATCTGCAAAAGTCTGCCAGTCGATCGGATTTAATATAATTTCTAGTGCTACTAAATAAGTTTGAATAAATTAGCTGTTTTAATTGCGGTAGAGGAAATACATGGCTTACAGAGGTGAAATATATGTTACATACTTGAACATCTACTCGTTGCCATTCTAGGTCGATATTTTATTTGTTTATTTAATTTTCCCGATAGTATATTAATTATCATATTTTATTAAGTCACGGCAGAGTGGGGTTAGTAATAAGAAATTGGGTATCAACAGCCCCTGTGGCCTAATGGATAAGGCATCGGTCTCCTAAACCGGGGATTGTGGGTTCGAGTCCCACCAGGGGTAAATCTTTAACATTTTTTTTTCATGATTCGTGGTTTATAGAACTATTTCCCTTTCTCATTCAGTATTAACTTACAATTAGTGCCAGTAAGCTTATTACAAATTAAACGCCCCCGTCGCACAGCGTAACTTAAAAATGAAAATGTCACCCCATACTTAATTCGATCCTCCGTTTTTAACTAATGTTTTATTACGTGCACTGAAGGAATGATAGTTTCAGTAATGTTAAATAAATTCATGTTCTCGATCGATCGTTCAGCCCTAAATAAGCAACGGGTTGCGTGTTCTCATGGAACCTTTGTCAGTTCACTGTGTAATTTGTAAAAGCTGATCTTATTGACTTCTATCATAATCACCAGAATTTAAATTAAAGCATACAATTATATAATTGCATAAACTTTATTTAATAATCGCGGAAAGGGAATCTGGCGCAGGAAGAAAAAAGGAGATAAATCGGTGAAATGAAAATTTAGCATGAAAGTAGGCGTAGAATAATCGAGAGGATAAATTTAAACGTTAAAAAAAAGATAAACCTTCCCCGTGACAATGTGTCATTGACAACATTGCCGTGACCAGGATTCGAACCTGGGTTACTACGGCCACAACGTAGGGTCCTAACCACTAGACGATCACGGCTACTGAAGGAGTTGGAAACGACCTAGAAATTGGCCAAGCTTGTTTTCCACGTCGGCCGACTTGCTCACTTATCTGTGACTGAACACTACACCGCGCATTTACCAGTTAAATAAAACAATATAATCCCAAAAGTAAGAGAAAATATAACAACGATTGAATAACGAAACTTAAAAGCATCGATTCTTGAAAAAAATCTTCGAAATTATAGGTGACTATTGTAAGAAATGATGAAGAGGATAAAAGGTAAGTATATCGTGATTCAAGCATAAATATGTGAAATTTCTCACGATTTTCTGCAAGTACCTGATGTCGGTGCGAAGAGGCTGTAACTCCGCAGAAGGTGTAGCGCGGAGAACGCGCCAGACACTGTGCTTCCGGTACAAATAGTTCTCGCGGGCGCGTGTGAGCTCATTCCTTCAAAGAGTCGCGTAAACCTGGAGTACCATCAGACGATCCTCTTCATCAACGGATCAACCAAACTACTAATTAATGAAGCACAAAGAGCCCGGCGAAATCTACCAAATTGTTCTGCAAAGAACGATTCCCCATTGGACCCATTAATCCCAAGGAGTCCTTCCTCAATCGTCAATCAATTTGAACGGAAAAACTGTGACCCACATCGAAGGTGCTTCCTCGTCCACATGTCAATATCGTTGATCTTCGAAGGCCGCAGTTTCCGTTCTGAATCTCCTCGATTAAAAAACTTGCGTCCACTTCAATGTCGAATTCGAGAATTCTCCTCGAGTCAAACTCTTTCCTCGTCAGAAGAATTCAGGATATGTTTCTTATCGCATCTTCTAGATGGTATCTTCGTATATCTTCCTTCAGCGGAACACTTTCTTGGAGGATCCGACTTGTTGGCGACCACCCTTCGCCTACGCGACTTCGACTTCCCGTTGCGACCCTGTTGACGTTTCATGTCACGTGCTGCTCTGCTGCATACCTACCCTCCGGAAGAATTTCCAATTCGTCGTTCCAAGGGGTGGTTGCCGCCCCTCGGTGCATGCGCGATGCCGAGCAGAGCGATTGTTCCGCCCCCGGAGTCGTTAGGGGTGAGCCAGCCAGCAAGTATCTCGAGTGGTCAAGCAAGGCGATAGCCAGCCTGCGCGCGGCTAGAGTGGTCAAGGGAGCCGATAGCCGGCCAAGCTGGCCAATCCCATGGATGTCAGCCCCATGGACAGTAAATTGATCACCCTTTACATCCCGTATCACGACCCCAATCTTTGATCCACTGGCTCTCGTATCTTGCATGACCGAGTGACGATGAACATTTTTACAGGCCCCCTCGCTTCTGGGAGTTTCCGAAATTCGAATTGGAAAGAGCATTTTAACGTTTTCATTCTTATCAGACGAGATTTAGGAGTATTGCTCTGTACGAATTGCTCCAGTTTTTGGTAGCAGGGTTTATAGTTATCGTGGATTCTTCTATCGTTTTGGGAGAGTTCGAATCAACCTTCGACTTTTAGCAAAGTTCCCCCGCAGTCCGCGACTATCTGCAATCGTAGTTGCATATGCAAGAACGTTCCACACGCGTTACCTGGCCAGACAGGAACCAGCTACGTGTTGCTAATGCCTCTGGGACAATCGTCAGCTGACACTTCCATGCTACCTACGAATGTTCAATGCGAGGGGTAATTATTACGAAGTAAATTAGACGGGGTTAAACATCGTGGGGGATTGCAACATTGATGAGTTGGACGAAAAAGAATTTTAAGCCCCGAGTCGACCTCATCAATGTTGCAGCCCTCACTTTTGCTGTGTTCGACGTAGCTACCAATTAAATGGTCGAAAGATCGATCGCTTCTCCCAGGGGTCAAATGCCTTGCAATGTCGCGTCTAAGCCCTTTGACCTTCGACGTTCGAACTTCCTCGGGAAAATGGTGATCGGTGGTAAGTAGTGAAGGAAATTCAGAGGCACTGCGAGTGGGTAATTGTTTAGAAATTTCTATTGGGTTCAAAGTGTAGAATATTTTGCGCGCGGGTTTATAGCGGTAATTGTGCGAAGGAAGCTCGCAGGTGTGGCGGTGATTTAAGGCGTAGCACATGCGAAGAGTACGCGAAACGGGGACGAGCGATTTAGATTACGTTGCCTGCTCAAATTTAACTTGCGGGGCCGCATCGTGGGGTTAAATAACGCCATTTGTTATCGTAATATCTAATTTGGCGGTGAAGGGTGATGCGCCTCTGCCATGTGGCAGTGATCTCACGACTCAGTACAGGTGTCTTAGAAACAACAGCTAGCTTCCGCAGTTTTACCAGGTGCGCTGAACTAATTGTAAGAAACGGAATGAATCATTTTCACTACTAATTTCTCTAGCCTCTCCAAACTCATTTACATTTACACTCATCGCGATGCAATTCTTCTAGCAGCCCAATCACAGAGCACGTGCCCCAAATTCTATCATTAAAAGTAATAATCCTCGAACAATTCTTGACACAGGAGAACTGATTCAGATAACAGTCATTGCACCATAATGCTCTTCGAAATCGTTGCTTCTTATTTGGATTTTTGAGCAACATTCGCCCGGCTCTGTTTCCTCGGGGGTAACGAGGTAATTGCGCTCCGTATCGTCGATCGTAAAAGTATTGTATAAACGCGAGGCCTGGAATCATTCGATCAAGCCCTGTGACGTACTTCCGCGGAAGCAGAAACAATCAGCGAGATTGTACCGACATTACGAGCGGTGTACTCGTCGCTTTGTCGGACGCTCGTTATCATTATGCGGCTGGATTCGCGATAGCGAACGCCCCCGCGATCGCCCGGCCTCGGCTCTTGCTCGCTCAGCCAGCTCGTGCGAACCCAAACACCTGTCCGCGACCAGCGGGTAACGTGACATCACGTCATGTGACCTGGCGAGTCCTCCGACGCACCCCCGAGCCCCGCGACCCCATGACGATGCGCGACCTCAGGGTAATCTGCCTAATCGTCGTCCTGGAAACGTCGGATTACACACCCTGACGATATCTCCGTTGCTTCGTACAGTGGGGGCTCGAGAGAATTTCGAGGGATTTTTTCAAAGTGTGAAGAACGCTGGCGAGCTTGAAATGGTGGAGCAGGATCACTAGGAGTGGTGAGCTCTTAAGGTCATCAGAGTGACTTTAGAGAAAATGTCTGAGGGTTTCATAAACTCTGAAGGGTAGTGGCGCACTCAGGATTTAATCTTTGGGGGGAGCCGAGTTGAAGGGATAAAAATATATTTTATTTCAATAAAATTCATTGGGCGATCATTAAAAATTATTTAAAGAATAAAAGAACTTCTCTTTTCTTCTTACAAAGCCCCCTTCTGGGTGCGCCACTGCTGCAGGGTAATATGTATATTCCAGTTTATTGCTACCAAGTTCTCCATGTTCTCCAAGTTTGAACGGATGGAAGCGGGCTCGCATCTGGTGGCTTCAACAAGTATTTTTTTATCATCCCCAACGCGCATGGAAGTTCCCCGCTCCTTCGGTTGCACAGGTGATGAACACGAAGTAAAATCACGCACAACACCGTGTTCCCCCCTCCGTCGTACACCTGAGAACGACAGGGCGGCGAGGGGGTCGCGTGTCTAGCCCTTAATTTCATCCACCGTCCCCGTTTCGCCTCCTTCGCTTACGGAGGCACGGATTCTCTCCTTTCACCCTCGCGGCAAGTCACGAATCGCGACGCCCGGGGTTGTTTCACAACTCGAGCAAAGTTATCTCATCAAGTCGTCACGAGGACGCGGCCGCCTTCCTTCGCCTTCCCCGTGGCTGCTTGCAAAAGATACGATTAAACTTTTCTTACTTTACAGCCTGGGTATTTACGCTCTCATCCCCCTCCGGTCCCGTCCCTCGGGGGTGTGCTCGGTGTCAGGTGCGCTGATTAGCGGCTTTCCCATATTTCGAATCTCGCGGTTTTGTAAGGGGTCAAGGGAATTTTTACGAATGCAGGAGTGTGGCTATCCAGCTTACCTCGGATATGTCAACTCTTTTAATATTTTCCCTCTTTTTTTTATATCGATTAAATATAGAAAAGAAATGCCACTTTCGGTACTTTCAGCTTTGAGCAATAGTTTGAAAACGTTAAGTGTTTATTTCATTATAAAAACCATCACCGAAAAGTTGCAGAATTTTCGGCCGAGACTGTAGAATATCCCCTTAAGTTGATTTCGGTCATTTAATTAAACTGTTTTAATGGGCTCCTCCATACTGGCTTCTTCTTTTGGGAGTAGGATGTTACGTGTTATGATGTTACTTGTGAAAGTGGCCCCAAATGATTGCATGGCCACCCAGTGAAATAACTTTGCCGCTCATGAAAGCATTTATGAAAGTGTAGGGACCGAAGCATGAAGAAATCCCAGGGTACTAGAAGTCTGTTGCGATTTTCCAATTTGTCTCTGCGCTTCATATCGATAGATTGGATCCTTCAACAGGACTTAATCATTTAAGATATTTGGTCTCTTGGATCGTGAAAGCCGTACCACAGCCTTTCGGTTCCCAGGCTGTCGGCGAATTGTGGCTTACCGCGCTGGCACGGTTCTTATCCGCACTCGTCCTGGTAATTCTTAGCAGGCCGACTCGTCGCTGTTATCAGACGAGAAATAACCACCCACACCTCCCACGAAATGCAACGGAAAAGGAACGAAAAATCTGGTTTCTGGACTCGTTTCGCTTCTCAGTTTACTTCCGTTTCCCCGATTTTACTTGCTCTGATTCGCTTTTGTTTCTGGAGATTCCTCCGCTAGAGCTGGCGATAAAGCATGCTGAAAATTAACGAGTATATTGACATAATTCTATTGAGGACCTTGGCAGCAAGAGGGGTGCAACTCCATTTTTTTACAGTTTTCGCAAAAAAATAGAAATAAAAACTTATCAACTCAATAAATACTACTTATTGTGTGAAAATATATATTTTTCAATTAGTATTCTCTTTTGAATGTTAAGTCAAAGCAATAAACAATTTTTTCTAATTTACTCGAAGTTGGTAACGATGGAGCTGCACCCCTCTTGCTGCGAGGTCCTCAATAATTCCTCATCTAAAGACCACCATTTTCCACGCATTCGAAACTAATCCCTTAATTCTGTACTGATAAGAAAAAATCCTCAATTTCTATCGTCTAACTCAGCTTGTAATTCAATTCTACTAGTTCAGCGTTGCCAGAGATCCCACTCGATTCCTCAAGTGCCACATCAGGGTAAAAGGAACAGTTTAGAAAGTGCACTTCCACGCACAGCAACCTGGCAAACGTTAGTCGACTGTCGGTGGAAGAGAAACGGCGTGTAATTCCGTTATAGTGTTATTGAAGCGGCATTAGACCAAGGGGCTGGATAATTCGCGGCAATTTGTATACAATATTAGAGACTCCATTGGGGGGAAAAAGCGCTTCCGTGTATAGACAGGCATTCTCGGATGGTTGTTATTAATATTTTACGCGCGCGCGAGCTCTCCCTTCTGCGATCAAACGCTCCTCCTATTTTTTTCCTCTCCGGCTCAACACACCGCCCCCTGGACAGGTAGCATGCTCCCGTACTGTTATTTAAATTACAAATCGATACCGCTGCGTAGAAAACACAGACGAAACCCATTCGCGGACATTCATGTAACATGAAAGCAAGATGGACCCGATAGATGTTAACCCTCGGAAGACGAATGGTGGACATGGTCGCGCGAGACGAATGCAGGGTCAGTTTGACCCGTAGCAACATTTCTATGGTACACGGGTTGCACGGAGGAATTCAATATAAAATGAATTAATTAATTAAAATTATAAAAAAAATTATTTACGTACATTTGGTACAATAAAATAGCTGTATCTCCTGTATGATTTGTACAAATAATATTACTGCAATTTCGGCATCTTATACTATATTTTGTGTCATTGCCAACACAAATATAACATCGTGATTGACTTTGTCAGAGTTGGATCAAAATGGCCCTGCAAGTTGATCGCGAGATTCGGGGCACAGGGTTTCTGTTTGAAGAACAGTTTGAAGTTCGTTAGATTTATGCTACTGTCTTCGCGTATGTTCCCTATCGATGTTCCACCATAAACGATAATCTACAGATTCAGGCGATCAACACAGTACAGGCTATTTCCCCCCAAAAAATTCCCTTCATCTTTACCGTCACTCACCCAATTCAACCATGAAAAATTCGATATCAGACGAGGAGGCGAACAAAATGCTCAGTGAAATCCTGGAGGAGGACGGGGAGCAAAGTTTGGACGACGACGACTCAGAAACCTGTACTGCGGCTTGCGCGGAAGAGAATTCTACCATTGAACAGGTTGAGACTAAACTTCTAAACGTGCTCAGAGAAGTTTGTCGCTTAAATGAACACTAGTTCAAACAGAAAACTTTATTTCATAGCTAGAAAGTATATGGTAAATTCTAAGCTTCCTACAATTTCCCGCTTGTCTACTGCCTATAGACAGACTCGTGCACTCTCCCTTCTTCTTTCACTTATTCCACGATTATTTCGATAAAAAATTATGCATATCAGACAGTCTAAAGTCTAAAGACTCTAAAGCATCGTAAACGACATACACTCGCAGGCCACGGATGAGCGGCGGATTGCCACTCGCCAGGCGCTCGTGCTCCAATAGGAAAAACATTTCAAAGGTCTATAATTCTATTTTACGACGTCCTATGACAAAACAATACGAAGAAAAAGTGTCTATTTTTTTCGTTCCTATGTGATTAGTACAGCATATTGAAATACATTTCAAGCTCCCATCACTGTGCAGAAACCCGTCCATAAATATCGAGGAAAATCTCTTTATTAGCCGCAGCACGTTAATTGACAAAAGTTACGTGGAAACGCGATTTGAAGGGATGTGTTGTTCGCAGGAGCCATGCGAGTGCATGCGAATCGCTGTGAACGCGGCGAGATTCTCGTTGCGGGTGATGGAGGCGATGCGTTCGTTGCAGCAGGACGAGGACGATACCCTGCCGACCTCCGCCGTCGAGGATATCGTCGACTATATCGAGGCGAACTATCGCGACGACGGTGACCTTTACGCTCAGGTGCGGACCGCCCTGAAACAGGTCTGTTCCCAAGGGTTAGTTCTAACGTCAAGGCGAAACGGCGAAGGAAAACGCGGGCGAGAAGCGTGTCTCGCGTGAGACACGATCGCGTTTCAAGGGAACTCTGCAAAACCGTTTATCTCGTTCGAAGACCGTGCTCATCTATCGACCGATCCCGCAGCTCCGTTAATTCTAACGTTTCTGTGACGCGATTCACGCCCCGCGACGTTACATTCCCGTCGCATGCGATTCCTAGTAATTTACGAGCTGAATCCTTCACCCCCAACTGATAGGGTGGATGCAGATCTCTAGCTGAATTCAAATAAGAATTTCAACTCTGCCTTTGTAGTCTTGATGAATATTTGGGTGGAAGCTTGCCTCGCGTTCAGCCTGCCAGTTGAGGATCAGCCTGTAACAAACTCTCATAGAATCTCGTAACAGATTCGCCATGGAATTGATGGAGAACGAGTACCACTTGATCGGGCCAGACGCCATCTCGATGAATCGTACCACTTGCTTGAACGGCCGAGGCGATTGCTTGCTATCTTCTCCGGTGAAGACTCCTCCCAGACGTCGGAAACAAGACAGCCCTGAGGACAACTCTTGTAGCTGTGAAACGCCCACAGCTGAGGAATCGGGGCTTGCGAGGAAACGTGGAAGGCTCGCGATTAGGGACCAATCCCTGGGAAGAGTTCTGGAAGACAGAGTGGCTGTAATAGGAAGAGAAGAGGATGCTGATTCTGAAGAAGCTTCACGGTGCTCCTGTAGTCGGAGTTTAAGTAACGAGGACGCGAACAACTGCGTATGTGTTCCCTGGATTGGTAGAAGCGCTAACAACACTTCTAAGATGAAGAGAAATCTGCGTGCCGTGCAAGGAGGAGCAAGAAATGTTGGGAATGGAAAGGATCGCGAAAGAATTTATTCTGGAGCAGGGGTTGGTGAAGAAGGGAGATCGAGATTGGCTCAGGATCCTCTGGTAAATTCTTTGGGCAGAAGAAGAGCTGGTAATCGAGATGGAAACAGAGGGGTAATTGAGGTTGCTGATACAGCGAGCGATGAACAGGCAGAAGGCAGGAAAGAAAATGATGAGAAAGAGGCTGTAACTGGTGGATCTATACCAGACACTGTCAGGGATGTTCAACAGGGCCCTTCCAAGGGATCCAGGCAACGCGAGGAAGAGCTAGAAAGATGGATAAAACGTTGTCAGGAAGAGTGTGAACGACGAAGAAAGCGAAAATAAAGGAATAATTAGAAATCAGTGTATATTCTAATTTTTTACAGGTAAAGTCTGCTGGAATTGCATTTTTAATCAAATTTTCCAGTAATTTTTTTCACAGAGCAAATGTAAATTTCGTATTCTTCCGGATAATCAGTTTCTCCATTTCAATGTGTAACCTTCCATGTAACATTCTTAAGAAGATAAATTGCGTTTTCTTTCGTACTGCATTTTATTTCATCTTTCTAATTTCTTTACACTCATTTATCGCCGAGGCGTAACTTTAAACTAGAAGACAGGCGCAGCACCCTTCCGGTTCGGTCGGTAGGAGTTAAATATCCGTTATGCATGGCGACTGAAAGCGCGGTGCGGACGTAACACCTTGCGTCTTTAGTCTCTGATCATTGGAAATTTGTTAAAAATACTTGGACCATGTGGAACTACGTGTTCAATTAATTTTTCCAACCTGCATTTGAATATTTGCGCGAAGGGTGAATACTTCGCTTTCTACTGTTTCTTCTGCGGAATTTATTCCAAGCGCAGTTTCGTTGCTTTCGATCGCTATCCGAATACGAAACCTTTCTTAAGTACTTATACACCAAATCGGTAACGGTTAACTTTTGGACCTGCCGTCGTAAATGTTGCCCCGGATTTTTAATACCAGATTCTAATCTAATTAGTTATTTGAATTGTTACTAAGGGCTAACTATCGGCCGCCTTCAAACTACTCACATTACTCCTTGTTTCTTCGATCTATTCTTCGGTACGGTTCCGTCCCGATAACCTTTAGCTTTCCCTGCCATTTGAAGTATTTTCTTACATTTCATTTATTCAGAGAAATGTAGAAAGACGGGAGTTTTTTAAATAGGACGTTCGTGTGATCGATATGGTACTAGTTAATTTGGTATCATTTTTATAAACCTGGAAACATTTTCTTTAAGCACAGACGAGGTATAGGATATAGACTTTACATCTTATGGGAGCTCGTGTCACACAGCACACTTCGTCGGTGCTTTAAGGAATTACGTGAATGTAGGCGGGTTCCGAAGAAGAAATTTGCTTATCATTTATTACCTGTAGACGATACAAACGATATTGAGTGGATTTCTAGTGCTGGTAAAAGCTGCCAGTAGCGCTGTTCCGCCGATGACAGTATGTAGTTTACATCATGGTGGTATTGTAACCAATTGTGACTGTCAACACCGATCAGGGGAATAATGTCTCACAAGGTGATATTTCGTTAAATTTAGGAAGAAACATTATTTACGCATTTATTAATAGAACGCACTATTGCCGTGCATAATTCAAATTTTCATTAGCTGTCATTATAATTTCACGAGCTTGACATATCCACCTCGGTTTCATTTAACTATCAACCTCGAATTTATTGACTTTTTCACACCACAACAAAAGTGACACGTAAATGCAATAACGTAAATATGACGTGTACACTTTCATGAACATTTAAATCACTTCCTTTGCTGAGTTCCAGGGAGCAATTAAGAAACTGTCCACCACCAAGGACGCGACTCAATCGAACGTTAAGTCTAAATCTAAAGGTTCATCTAGCAAGGAGTCGGAAAGCTCCGACAAATTGGACTCAAAATCGACGAGAAAGTCTCAGAGCAATGATCGGAGAGGCGAGGGTGATAGATACTCGAGATCGATGCAAAATGTACAATCGAGTAAAAATGCTACGAAGCAATCGGCTAGATCGTCTCAGAACACGTCTGTCAGAGAAGGTTCAATCTCTGCTTCAAAATCAAGCGTCAGCATCGCTAAAGCTTCTTCGAAGAGCATGTTAACATCTAAAACAGTGTCCGATACTGCAAGAATGCTTAATAATAATGCAACCAGGAGCAGTAAATCTACTGGAAAAATTCAGAGCAGTTATTCTGAAAAGAGAGGAATCAGCACGGTATATATACCGCAGTCAACGACAGGCAAGCTTAACGCTAAATCAGCCAGCAAAAGTACTTCGTCAGTGTTGAGGAACGAAGAGAAAACGACGGAGAGTTCACGAACGGGAAATGAATCGAGACCTAAGTCCAGACAACGTAAACTGTCCAGAACATTGAGTCCGAGCGAAGTAAAAATGTTGCACTCCGCGACGTACAGATCAAGCTCCGCACATAGGGTGGATCAGAGCAACAGGAATCGAGTGGAAAGAACTCAAACGAATGACGAATACGAGTACGAAGATGATTTTGAGGTAAAGCGCAATAATGAAGTCGGATAAATATAGATTGCAATAATTCGATTAATGGAAATCAATTTACAGGACTACGAATCTGATTTTCAAGAGTGTACGGATAGCGAGACATCCGAAGTAAGCGAAGAAACTATCGGCAATCACGGCAACTTGCCGTTGGACCCCATTGAATTGCATACCGCAAAACAGGTACTAAATTCGATTATAATATAATATCGTAGGTGACGATAATATTTCAAATTATGTCTCTGTTACAGCGAAAAATTGTGAACAGTTCTGAACAGCCGAAGGAAGAAGAGCATATGCATGATTCCGGCCATTATGAGCTGACGGAAGCTAGGAGAAGGGCAGCAAGAATAGAGTCTATTGCGAACGATCCGAAGCTGTCTTCTCTTCTTGAATTAAGACAACCAGTTAACAAAGCATATAGGTTTGTTATAAATAAAATCAAGTTTCAAGATTAAGTAACTACTGTTGTACTGTGTTGTCTCGTCATTAAACGTCTATACCATTGCTGGATAATTATGCATGTGATTCTTTTTAATTATAACTGAGGTGTTTTTTTTCTCTTTTTTTTTTAACACAGCGAAGACAGATTATCGGAAAATAAATCGCTACCATTATCCACCGACGAAGGCTTCGAAGACAGTCGCTCCGGCGATTTTACGAAATCGCCACCGCTTTCACAAATATCATTTATCGATTTTCGTAAAACCAAAGAGAATCAAAGAACGAAGGTAATGAATGTTGAATGCCGTAGAATGATCGTATCGCTAACTGTAATTGTTGCTTTCAGAAATCCAAGAAAAAATGCTTGAGCAGAGGCGAAGAATTATTGGAAATGATAAAGTTAGACGTGATGGAGTGGTCTCTTCTTGAATGTTCGCCTATACCATACGAAGAGTTTATTAGAAGCTATGGGAAGTTAAATGCTCAACAAGTGTGTCGATTATTAAACTTGCATTGGAAGTTGAATTATTGAATACTCTTAGGATATCACAAACTTCGACAAATGTATCGATTTTTACAGATGTCCACGCAAACCGGCGAGGACAACATCGACGTAGAAACACAAACGGACAAAATCGTGTTTAACAATAAGTGGACCCAATTTCCAATAACTTGTAGAAGCAGCTTAAGGACCAAAGAGGAGTTAGATTTATTTCGAATAGTACGTGGGACCGTTACAATATCTACGCATTAATATATTAATCGATATTAGTAAAATATTAAAATGTATAGGATCAAATTGGCGTTGGTAGCGACAATGACATGGATGCTGCCAATTCCGTGCCGTCGCCATCGTTCGACATATTACGTTTAAATGATTTCTTAAATTGCGCTGGGAGAGTAATGTTATCGTTGTTAGAAGAAAGAAGATCCGGTGGGAACGTTTTCAAAAGCGAGGGGCAAGTACCATTCAGTGACGGTGTTGTCAAGCTTTCCATAAATTCGGTACCATTCCTGGCTGGCAGGGCAGTAACGATAATACACTGTTCCGATGTTTTAAACAAAGTTTTGCTGACTATTCATTCCCCAAGCGAAGAGGTAAGATTTAGTTATCGAACATTTACATCCACGAAGTCGATGTAAGACGGTATTTTAAACAGGGAATCGAGACGTCCAGTAAACAAGATTACATAACCGACTGCTGCATTGGATGCGTCTGGAATATTTCTGAGCCCTCGATGCCCATCAAATTATTTTATTCGGCCTGTTCTATCACTGCGTGTTGCTTTCATTTAACAAATTACAATGTTGTATTCGCTGGACTGCAAGACGGGTATGTGATTTTACCACTAATTTAATCGTTAAGTTCGTACAATAAGGCACACTTTAAATAACAGGTCGATAAGCCTGTGGGATTTAAAGGAAGATGAAATGTGGCATCAGAAAGTAACGGATAAGGCCAACGGATTAGATTGGACGATACGAATCCCGACTTATACAACGTCCGCAAACATGGAAGTAAATATCCACGACTCGCAAATTGTTGCAATACGTATATTATCCAAGATCGAAGAGAAATCGCTGCGGCGTAATAATCAATTTGTACCGATTCAGGTTCGTAAGAGCTCCTTCTTTCGTAGACATTATATCTGTATGCTTCTGCGTACTAATACCTAAATGACCAACATCTTTGTGTTACCTAAAACGCTAGATATGTAGTTTAAATGAGAAAGGTTCTCTTATTATATGGAGCGTTTTGCACACTATGGGAATAAATGTCGACGATTTAGGACTATCGCATTGGGGTAGTATAAGGCTCGTGAAAAGTCAAGAACTTCTTTTGCAATCTCTTAATAACAAAAAGTAAATATTCTCTACCAATTCGTATACTGTGCATGAAATATTAATCTCATTAAAACTGTTCAACCCTTCAGAAGGATCAATGCAACTGCATTTATCGACATGCACGTGGATCGCGTTGATAATAATAATCTTTACATCGTCACTAACACTAACAGTATTTTGCACGCTACGTGCATCGGCAACAAAGCCAGCCCTGCCGTGTATAAAACACTCGACACTAGTAAGTTATCAGCTGCACTCCGATAATTTTTAATTCACCCGTCACTAATTTATTGCATTTCGCATTTCAGGTCCATGTGGAAACGCAACTTGCATAGACGCGTGTCCGTTTGAACATTCATTTTTCTTAGTAAGATTCTTATCTACATTTTTATATTTCCAGATGCAATTGTTACTAACGCGAGCTTCCTTTAAATCGCAGGTTGGTTGTGACGATGGAACCATTCGATTACATTCTGGAAATATCGAGAAGCCACTTTTACAGTTGAGAGACGAAGACACTAATGAGATGATCAAATCTGTGCAATGGTCTAAATCGAAACCATTTACAATCTTCGTGCTGGACAATAATTCACGGTAACAGAAATTGACAAAACCCAATTTCAATGGAATGTAAATGATTTATTCGACTATCGATATTTCAGCGTACGCGTATGGGATTTAAGTATTAGTGATATATATCCAACGTACACGGTGAATATGGAGGAACACGGGCACATAAATAGTATGCAGCTGTCATCTTGCAAAACTGAGCGAGATATGGCTCATCAGTATTTGGTGTGTTAAATTTTCTATACATCACGATTGATAAAAATACGGTATACATAATCGCGTGTCTTTCAGGCTCTTGGGACAGAATCTGGGAACGTAGAAATACACAAACTGAAGTCGAACTTTCATTACTCTAAGAAAGAAAAGTATTTGCAGGAATTTGATACTTTTATGCGATACATCGCGGTTTTATAATCACAATAAGATCGTCAATGGGACATGCTCCAAGGAATTGATTTTTTTTTTTTTTTTTGGGTACTTCCAGTGAAATGGTACATATGCTTTTTATGTATTGGACATTTACTCGGTACTTAGTTAAAGGGCAATCTTGTCTGCGCAATAACAAAACTCTATTGAACTGAAAGTACAAGAGAATCTCGGCAGATGTACTGATTCGTTGGAATAATAATTTTTACACTATTGTTCTAACTTAACGAGGGAAAGCCATGATTTGTACAAAACTAGTATTATTTATTGCACGTTATTCACAGGAACAAATCCGTCCACGAATTGTATACAAACATTAGTTTTGTAATGTAAAGAGATATTTAAATAATACACTATAAAGAAAAACGTTGTCATGTAATAAAGTTTTATTACGCTAAGTATCACATTATCTGCGCGCAGAGCTGCGTGTAAAAGGTTTATACAACGAGGGAATAATGGAAAAGTATTAACAATTAAGCACTTAGTAACTTACTTACAACGTGTACCGAAATATATATAAGGATCACGTTACTGTAATAGAAACTCAGATTTCTTACACCGCTGCAAGGAGTTCGCTTCGCCATAAAATCATCGATGATTTCGTTGTAGCTTCGCTCTTTCATTTGATGGGCGCCTACTTGTAAATACTGCGTTTCCCTCTGGAAAGAAAATCCTCGTTTGTTTTAGATATCTCGTGACCACTTGCGCTAGCGACAAGCCGCTCCACGAATTCCTACCAAAAATTTTACGTTACGCGTCAGCCATGTGCGATTATTGCTCCTGGATCGACCAGATCCTAGCGAGGATCAAAGCGGAAACGACAAAACCGGAGAAAAAGCCCCGCGTGCACGTAGATCCGGTTGTAGCAGTTCACGGAGGTGCAGGGAAGATTCCGCGGAAGAAACGCGAACGTATGCTTCTCGAGGTTACCGAGAATATCCAGTTGAGGAATATAATTAACGAAGAAAGAATGCTCGCGGGGTAATATCCAAAGCACGCGACTGAAAGTCTCTGCAAATCTGCATAGGTGAAAAATGCAGCGATCGAGGCGTACAAGGATCTCATCAATGGTCGCTCAGCAGTGGATGCAGTGGAGAAAGCTATTTCTCACATGGAAAGTGAAGCATACTTTAATTGTGCCAGAGGAGGTTCTCTGGACGTTAACGACGAGGTCGTTACGGACGCTGCTATTGTGATCAAAGACGATGCTGGATGCGTGGGCGCTGTTCGCGACATAGAACACCCTATCACCTTAGGTTCATTCTAACTTTTACATTAGAAAACTTTTCAATCGTGAAGTATTACAAACCGAATATCTATTTCGATAATGACAGAAACTAATCCCGAAACGTCGCATATTATACAGCAAGGAAAGTATTAGAGAACACGGAACACGTGTTGATCGTTGAAAACGGTGCTCAGAAGTTCGCCCTGGATAACGGGATTCAAACTTTGCCGCCGGGCAGTTTGGTCGCGCGCGAATCCGTGACGTCGCAGGATTCGGGAGAGGAAGGTGTGTGCTCGTTTGAATCGTGCGTCGGGATCTGTCGCACACAGAATTCGGACGACGATGCACGTAACGCGAGTGAATTCAACAGCTTCACCGAGGGCGAAGCAATAGATTGTGATTCAGAATGTGTGCTGATACGATCCTGCGGAGGAGAGCTGTCTCCTCGCTACGCGTTATCGATTGAGTCGGAAGATCTGATGGACGCGTCTACTATTCTACAGGTTTGCTTCACTATCTCTTTTCGCGATTCAAACATTGTACATTTATACAGTAATGATTCGATGGACGTGTGAAAATCTCTATTCGATCGTCGTAACTCTTTATCCCCATCAAACCAAAGTGTACGCAAAGGTTAGTCATCTAATGAGAAATTAACTTCTTACGAACATATCTTTAATATATTATCGTACTTTCTGCTAAAAATAAGACCAAACGCGACAATTTGCACACTTCCACCGCCAAATTTTAATAGAAATAAGAATGTATTGCCTCAGGCTTGATTAACAATACGCACGTTCCGATCCGATCCCGAACCATTACTGTGTCCGCACTTTCGAGCCGTGGGATCTAATAAATTAATCGTAAAATATTCACGAACGAAGGCTGGCGCGGTCGGTGCAGTTGCGTTCGATCGAAAAAAACGGTTAGCAAGTGGCACGTCGACGGCGGGAGAACCTGGCAAGCCGGTTGGTTGTATCAGTCCGATTGCCACGGTAATTGGTTGCGGCGTTTACGCGGACGAGCACGGCTGCGTTTCCGTTTCTGGCAACGAAACCGGTATCTATTGCCACGCACCGGCGCGGAGAATAATTCAAAGATTATCTCGAGATGTGCCAATAAAGTCCGCGGTCAACATGGAGTTGGATAGCCTCGTCGTGGAAACCGGAGACGTTCGTATAGGCGCTGTTGCCTTAAGCGCGATAGGTGAGCCCTGCATTTCGTTTCAATGCATGCACTTCCCGTGGGCTTTGTGTCGGAAGGGTTGCGTCTATTACGGTTCAAGGCAGCACGAAAAGTTCTGGGAGAAAGTAGAGGTCCTAGAGCGACCCTTAGACTGCATGTGCAACACCTCCGACGACGATTGAGAAACACTCTTCTTGTAAAACTTTGTAGAAGCTTAATGTATATCAACGTTTGTACGCATTCATTTTTTGGGATAATATTGATATTTTTGGTTACGTGTCGTCTTCTTACCGACTCAAGATAAGTAATTTACTTCGACTCGATCGGTAAGGCATCGTTTAAAATCGATCGTACGCCATCGCTGCGATAGTGGCGTTTCGCAGAACTATTTTACCGATCAAATATCTGGATTACCGACAGACTCTTAATGTTTCTCTTCTCACGTACCGGAAATATAATGCTGCTGTTCGAGTCGAAGGGTCCGTACAAGGAGAACGCTAGGATCTTGGCCTTGGTGCCTCCAAACAGCTCGTCCATTTCCAGCAACATCGAGTAGATTTCTTCGCGTCTTGTGGTCGTCAAGTTCTCGTGCGCCACCACCTGCGAATAAAGCATAGTTTAATACAGCCTGCTCGATAACTTCTCAATAATGTCTGCTATAAGTTACCGCGCTTAATGGGGTCCACGTGAGCAAGCACGCGCGATCCTCGTCGACATCCGCTTCATTGAGGCACAGCGTCCGATACCCCTTGTTGTTGGCGTTATCGTTGTGACTCCGTGATTTTAAATCGCCTATTACGACAAACATATTTCTTTTCATTCTCTTTTGTAAGGTACAAAGTGATTTCGAAACCAACCACGGAACCATATTGGGAAACCAAGTGGAGGCGTGGCTTAGATTTCAGCGCTGCGGTGGTAAGTTGGCAAACTATTGACAGTAGGCTGGATCCCACCAAACATTCCGAATAAGTATTTATTAATCGAATAAGTATAAATTTAGTGCTCCAAAAAATTTAAAAACACTCGTTTTTCACAACATGTCTATATAAACACTGATAATCATATGGAGCTCGACGGATTTCAGCCTACTTTGAGTAGTTCAATTTTTTTTCACTAGTTGGCGTATCGAAATTCTTGGTTTCCCAATATTCAAGATACCTACCGGTCTTTTTCTCAATATTCTTCAAGTTGACAAAAGCCACGTCCCCAAGGCCAGATGACAAACAGTTAAACGCTCCCAAATCGTCTACAGATTTGTCCGCTATAAATTCAGTTCGCTATTTAATTAGTATCTCGATCGCTGTCTCGCTCTGATTACCGCTGCACGTGTGTACCTACACTGTTTACAAAGAGAATATAAATTAGGCGGAATCTCCTCGTGGTTATCATTCAAACCGAGGACGCAGCTCTCCCCGAAAAAGCTCGCTACCGCGTTCGCGTCGGAGCAGCCGGATTTGGTCCCGAAGATATTCCTCAAAATGGCCACGAATGTGTTCCATCCTGTAAATGTGGAACGATCGTTATGGAGAAGCACACTTTTAACTAATTTATTCGCAGGGTACCTTTCACCGTGCGAATTTTATCCAGCAGTCCATTAACTGTTTGCGAAAGAAACTCGCGTTGTTACCGTACGCGGCACAAAAACTTATCCTCACCGACATCTCCGTATCCCGTGAAGCATGCTTTCGCTCCCTTCAGGTCCCTCAAGCTCTTGAACCGTGAATCCTCTTTCACGACCGCTGCTATCCTGTTGAACTCGGCATTCTTCTTGGGTATCGCCTGGACGATCGGTTTCAGGCCCATCCTGAAACAGCAGTCTGAGCATCGCTTCGCCGTAAACACGCGTCACTCTATCTTTGCTCACTTCCTGGCGTCCAGCAGCTCGTCTGGCCTGGCGACGAACACGTCCGCCCTCTCGGTCTTAATCGCCTTCAAGCACGACGCGCGCGTCAGCTCCTGGATGCAGGAGATCGCCGGCTCCACGCCGTAAACGATAGAAGCTTCCCTGAGCCATCGACACTTTCTGTCCTCCAAGCTGGATGCCACGCACCATCGCACTCTCCTTGACGGGCGACAAGTCGCACGGTTGTTGGCGCTCATGAAACCAGAAACTACGAACAAACGTCGCTATCAGAGACGAAGAAGTATACACTTTGCTCCATTTTTAATTAAATTCTATTTATTGCCCGTTAAAAATTCAGCTCTAAAGGACACTGGAGATGGAGCGCATACATCAGGGTGATCAAATGGTACTTTCTAGAATGGCGCAGGCCACTTTGATACCACTTTGAACAAATCGTTTGAAAAGTAAGGCAAAGCGGACTCTCTGAATCCATGTAGGGTAATCGCGGGAGAGATGCCGCACTGGGAGAGACGCCACACTTTCGGTACTTCAAAGTTGTCGGGAATAATATACAGCTTTGCCGATTCTATTTGTTTTCAGCGAGAACGTGTTATCAGTTTGCCTCGGTAGATATGCGTCGTGTTTATTTTTGCTATCATAGTAGTTAAAAATTTATAGTTTTTCATAATATAACTTTTCTTATATATTTCTCAGATTTTATTGTATTTTATAACTGTATAAAATTAAAATATGTTTCATTTGACTATTTTTTAAATAAAAAGTTCAAATTAACAAGGTTAAACGCGGTGTCTCTCCTCACGAAATGATGTTTTTGGTGTTAATTTTTTAAGGGTGATAAATATTAAAATTTTGATTTTCTTCAATGCAAGTAGTAGCACGTAATGTTCAACTATTAATGTGTGCCTACCTACCTATCATTGGAAAAAGTTTTCATTGCAAAATTTAGATACGGTGACAATTTTACGTAAGCTGCGGCAACTCTGCCACCATTACCCTACCACGCGGGTAGTTTGCCCCTTGGCAATATTTGTAATCAATCCTTGTTAATTACATCTTAGTAAGAAGTCCTCCGGCGCTTCCAGAGTATCAGTTCTCACCGGCGTCGGGTGGTAATCCTCCAGCAAGTCTCGCAGCATCCAGTTTAACTCGTGCTCCTTCGAGACCCTCATCATCTTCTCAACCTTTTCCGCTTTCTCTCTGGCGACAAAAACATAGCCGCTCGAAACGATGCATAGCTTGTCGGCGCCTCCCTAATATCTCTACTAACCGTCTAGCAACGATCACTGGCCACGGTCTCGTGATCCACACGCAGGGCTTATCGTACTTCATGGGCCTCGTTTTACCATCGGGGCAAAGGTAATTATAATTCTCCTTGTCGATCTGTAGATTCTGTCTCCGCGCACAAGTTTTATAGATCGTATAAGATATCGTCATATTGGAAAACGAAGAATGCGCTGCTCGGAGCGATTAGAGGATCACGCTCCACCATATTAGTAAACCCTTAGTCGACTCTTTTTAACACTTTGAGTGGCGCGAAAATGTTAAAAATGCCCCTTCGAGATGGCCTTCCGGAGAAAACTTTGCTTAATTCGTTTAAACCGTTTAAAGTGTTGAAAAAAGTCTAAATCACCATGCATTTAGGCAGGATACCACCTTCGCACTTAAAAAAAATTGAAAATTTTTTTTGTTCTCAAAGTACTCTTTCTAGTGTATAGAATCGAAATTCATTCATTAGAAAGGTGACCGGAACCTTTTTCTTGTGTAAAAACCGGATTGGAACAGATATATAAATCTATATAAAACTTTAAACGCGTTTTTCTCGAAACGATGTTTTCCAAATCAGCGTGTCAGATTACTCCTACAATTTTCATCGGATTGACTTGAAACTTTGCATAATTCTTCCGATTGGTGTAATCTAACGATGTACGTAGGACTTTTGCTGCAGCGTTGTTATTTTTCTTTTGGTGCGCAGTTTTATAAATTTTTTTAAACTTTTTTACCCTAAAAAATTGACCTTTTCGTTAAAATGGCCGCCATTTTCTTAAAAATCGAAATTTCGTAAAATCCCTACGTACAGCATTAAAAAATATTGTTGCCAATAGGAACATTCTTTGGTTTTTTTTCTAAGAGCCACGTACAAAGCGGAATTTGACACGCCGTCTAACGATGTTCCTCCAAAGGAGTGTATTTTGGCGCCACCTACAAGAGATTATTTTTCACTTTTTCAGTTTCAAAAAATGTGTAATTACAGATTAAAGTTACATTAATGAATGACTGAAACCGATTTTGTTTCTGCGCATTCTTTGTATGCAAAAAAAATTCATGAAAAACGCCTCCAAAATCGCAGTCAAAGGTGGTATCCTGCCTTAATTTTGAAAGCAACAGGTGATCCTCCACTTATTTTCAGCGCCGCGGAGTAACGTGTACAATACCCTCACCTCGAAATACTGGATGGTGTCGTCTAATCTGACCCACGCAATGTCGCCGGCGTTATCAGTGAGGCACAATAAAGCACCATCGCGGCCGTGATACTTATCACTCGTGTAACAGCCGATCGGATTGTCGCACGCGGCGCACAGATTCCTGTACTTGGATTCTGCGAGAAAGGAGGACCGGGATGTGAATCCGACGGGTCAGCGATACTTGAGACTTTATCCTTCGGAGTGCATACTTAATTTACTGTCGTACGCCGTGTCCGCGGACCAGGGGCCGGCGATACAAGCTGCTTCGAAGAAATTAGACAAGCCGGTCATTCTGTTCTCCAGCAGGGTCATCTGCGGGTCGCATTCTTTGGGAATTATCCACTTCTCGAAGTACTGCAATCGAGGTACATCAATTTCGCTTTGTAAACCCACTCGCGCTGGTTCAAACGTGTACGCTCAGCTATTTCGCACAATTGTACTAATACATTGCACGCTAGAGTAATGGTTAAATAGCAGCAGGGTCCGCTCGCAGCTGGACACTCTGGAAAGAGTCCCATCGCCACCGTCGCGTTTCCTTTTCCAAACTAGCGGGAACATTCTTCGCGCCTCTAATGGCAACCAGATATAATCGCGATGCGAAATAATTGAGCGTAATGCATTCACACCAGGCACATCGCGTACGGCGGATTGCCGCGGCGATATTCACCGTGGAGAAAGCTTTTGTCCATTCATTGCTCGTGTCAAATCCAGGATGACAGAATCTTTTCCCCTTAACGTCCCATATGCTGTTCACGTCCTTGTTCACCACGACCACCATCTCGTAGCGCTGCTTCCCTATATCGCGGAAACGACAGAGAATCCCGATCCTTTAAACGTCTCGGACATTAGAAATTACAGAGTTAATTGCTTCGCAAAATTACCCTCTGGAAATAGTCTCAGCTCGTTCGTGACTAGAACGTTGTACTCGTTGTACGCAGACGCTGCAACGAGATCCTCCGGCTCCAAGACGGTGAAATCGTCTTTGCCTGCCACCAATGCCCTCAGGCAATCGAACCTGCATAATTCCATTTCTCGTTAAAACGATAAGCCAGGTGATTTTATGTACCCGTTCCTTGCGGGCTTCAGGATTATCGAATTCGCGGGGGCTTTTACTAATTTGTTATACTCGCCTATCGTATCTTATATCACAGTGTATCTGGCTGCTGGTGGTCACCAACTTCTCGCAAAGCGAATCGATCGTTTTTGTCCGGCGCACGTCCTCCGCTACGCACAGCTTCACTGAAAGTTTCGTTGTTCCCTTTTTCTCGTTATACCGTCGTGTAAAACACGATGCGATTAAGGGGTGATCGTGTCTGGCGACTTGGCGATGGTGTGCGCAAATTGTAGTGGTCAGAGTAATTGGCGTATCGCGTTCTTGTAGCGTTTAGGTGAATGAACTAAATGACTAGGGTGGGTGGAAGATTATGCAGTTAACGTAGCAGGCGCTCTGCTGATTAATATAAGCTGGCAATAACAGAGATGACACCAGAAGATGTTGAAATTCGAGGTTTTAGGTAACAGTTAGGCAACCCGCAAATTCAGAAAATTATGCAACTTTCTGTGCAAGTAGAGTAGTTGATCCGTAACAAAAACCTGATTTTTCTCGGTGTCTTAGGTTTTAGGAGGTGAACTCACCCCTTGAATTTCCTTTTTCGTCGAGTATCTCGAGAGCGGTGAGAGATATCGAAAAGAAGTTTCCACAGAAGTAGCATCTTTTTTTATATCCACAAAACTGCGTAAAAATAATTGTCGAATTAAGAATTGGTGGCGGGGGTAACTTGAAACATATGAATTTTTCGATAATTACAACTTTTGTTTAAACTTCTTTTCGATATCACTCACCGTTCTCGGAAAAGAAAATAGATGATTTCACCCCCTAAAACCGCACTGTGGGACCAACAAAAAATAGCTTCGTCTTACCCATTAACTACTCTATTTGCACATGAAATAGCCTAATTTTTTAAATTTTTGGCTTGCCTAACTTCCCTTGTTAATAATGCGCAACGCGAAGGTAATGTAAATTGTCACGATGTTAACGTATACCATTTCGATCCCATCAAGGTTCGTTACTCACAATCTTCAGCGTTGACACGTGGCTGGAAGAAGAAACTGAAGAAGACTAAACTGAACAGTGGAATATCCATTTTCAGTGGCCACCCAACGAACATCGTGTTGAAAACGAATCGCAAGTTCCCAGTCACCTCTCCTTTGAATACTCTTACAACGATCACTAATTCGAAATCGCTGTCACAGGGTGTACACTAACTTCATCATCGCTTATCGCGTTATCCTCCCCGAGATAATGGCGACAGTTTGGTAAACATACAGATTCACACGTTACTCTAAAGCCGCCTCGATGAAACACTACCGCTGAGCGGTCCGTGTTAACGCAAACACTGCAACGCGGTCGAGCCGAGGGAACTTAGCAATGCAAATTGGACGATCTCTTTGACGAATCACCGACGCGAGACTCTACTCCAATTGAAGTTAATACCTCGCACGGTGCTTTTAATTACAACAGAGCGAATCGCATCAGTCCCCCGCGAACACTGACGAAAGTCCCATTAGCAGGACTCTAGCGGAGGCAGTAACTTCAATTAACTTCGAGGAGCCACCAAGGCGAGATCAGCCGACCACTTTCCACTATCCTTGAAAATTCTCACGACGTGGCGTGAAAAATATATGGAGGAAGGGGCGCTAAGAGACCCGTGATGTCACGTTTAATTCAACCGTTACATATCCGGTTTTCCTCGCTCGACGTACCCTCTTCACTGCCGAATCCCCGTCCGCACGCGGCCACTTAGCTGCGCGTCTCGCACGGCCAGGGCGTTTAGAGTCGAAGACCGAGCCGCGAATGCAAGCAGATTTGCCTGCTTCGCCGGCCGAGCGAAAAGAGCAGCGAGAAAAAATGTTTTTGCGAGCAAAGGTCGGTCGGTTCGGCGACGTCGGCGCGCGTACAATCGGACGACCGCTTTCTGAAACTCGACACACGAGCACGGGAATTCACCGCATGGCGCCCTTGGACAACGGCGGCCTTTCCTTGTCCGTTCGATGTGTAACGCGAGCGTTACTCCACGTCGACTGGATTAAATCTAACGATGCTGTTGGCTGCAGATGCGACCGAAAGTCCAGTAGGGAACTGGAATTATGGGGCCTGGTGGGAGACGCCTCCGTAATGTACGAGCGTGTATGCGTATACAGAGGATGACGTTAACGTCTGTCCGATTCGCCGAGCCTACCCGAGGAGCAACCGTTCGCGGAGATAATTCGAGGCGGTAGATAGTTTCTCATAGCCTGATCTTTAATCGATAGGCTCCGCTTGCTCGGTAACACGGTACGTCGCGATACATTTTTGATAGGGTAAATCCGGGAGACGCGGTCGACTTAATATAAAATGGCTATTAAAACTAATATAGATATTACTTATTTTATCAGAACAAACCTAATATGTTCAGCATTTTATGCCGATTCAGAAAAACTAGTCGATATTTGCTTTAAGACAATATTTACTGTAAATCGGGTTGAAAACTGAAGTCGTGACATCTGACCACCTCCCCCGAGGTGCCGGGAGAAATGGTTTTCGTCGTTGGCAGAGACCACTCACATAATTATTCATGGAAAATTAACAAAGGATAAAGCAAAATTATTTATGAGTGAATACAACTACGGATTCATTGATATTTAATTTGTTTACGCTAAACAAGTAAAGAACACATCAAAGAAAAAGTGAATTACCTACTGGCGATTAGCAAGGCAAATGAATACAAAAGTGAATAAATAAACTAAATAAACAAAAATAATAATAAAATAATAATGAAAAATAAAAAATAAACAAAAATAATAAAAAAAATCATAACTCGACCATCTCACCTTTCTGCAGCGAGACATGGTCTTCTCGTTAGCTTTGAGAGGAAGAGTTAATATGGCCAAATACTTTGGCTGCATTGTCTCTCAATATCTCTACTATCTTATTATTCCAAACATTAAAGGAAAATAAACTTAGAAGTATATTTTAAATACGATTCTGTACAACCGCTGTTTGACAAAAGAGGTTAAATGTAACATCAATTTACCTTTTATAGCCTATTAATTCAGAAAACCACAGAAGGAAGCGAAATAACGCTATTCATTCAACTATTTGGCTTCTAGAGAAGTAATTGGTCTGCACTTTAATGCATTTTTACGTATAGAGTCTGAAATATAGCGACACGACCAACTCTCCGGCCCGACCGCGTCTCCCGGATTTACCCTAAGCATGCACTCTGTCAGATGAGACAAAGCAGAGTGGAGATTTAACTCGACACGTTGCGCCGGCGAACGTTCGCCGTCGTGTTTTCCGCGTACTTCCCCGATGAGTCTCCGATGTGTTGTTCGTTAAATAACGCGCGCGCGCAGCTTGAGAACAAGCAGCATTGTTGCCTGGCTGTTAATTACGAGATAAGGCGGAGATTAATATCGGGCCGCGTTTCCTGTAGCATCCTCCAAGTTTTCTAGCAACAACGATCTCTGTATGTAGGTACATAAGGCTCTTTGCGAAGGGATCCGATTGTGAGTCACCCGTCAATTGCTACTGAATTAGTTTAGTAAACGCTGCAATTGTCACAGACGATTGCGAGCGAAGTATTTTCATCGTATGCAGTATCACTCTCTTCGAACTGGACGTGGGTGTGCTTATCGCTTGCTCCGCCGTTTTCCTGTTGAGATATGTAGGAATATTTGGATGGAACAGGGAAAGTTAAATAGCCGGTCTACTGGAATGCGTGCGATTGATTATTATTTGAATATCTTGAGATATATCGATTTGCTGGATTACTTAGGTTGAAATAATAAAATAGAATTTCTTTGATTAGTATTTCGATTACTACTGTAATAATTGAATAATTTGAAATGCCAGGAGGTATATATGTACCTTGGTCGCGGGATAATAATTATCTTCTGTCGCGTCTTTTTTAGCTGGTTCCGAGGAATTTCGAATGTTTACGAATAAGTCTACAACTCAGATAATTTTAAAATTATCTACTACTTAGTAACTACTAATAAAATTACATATTAGTACTCGAAGTACTTGTCGAATGAACAAGGAAATCGAGGTATTCGAGGTGCTCGAGATACCCGATGAGTTGGAAATACTTGACGCATTCAGAGTACTTAAGGTATTACTCGAATAATCGAGTTATCTAGAGTGTTACAGACAATGGCGCACATGATCTTCCAAAGAAGGAGCTTTGTAAAATGTAAAGAAAACTGGATTTTATAATTGCCTAATGAATTTTATTGAATTTGCATTAAAAATATGTTTCTCCGTTCAATACGGCTCCCCCCAAGATTAACCCTCTAGGGACGAGTGGGACTCCAGAGTCCCATTCAGATTAACACATTTTTATTTACGTTCCATCAATAAGATCGAGATTTGATAGGTATAGTGACCTTTAGTAGGCAGAGAAGAAACTGTTGTACCATCAGAACCCGAAATTAAACTTTTTTTTGTTATAAACAAATTAAAAAAAAAAATTCACGAGTAGCTTCCAAATCCGAAGTATAAAATAGACCATTTTAACGCTCAAAAAAATTCTACGTTAAGTTTAAAACATCCCCGTCCCTAGAGGGTTAAATCCCGAGTGCGCCACTGGTTATAGAATAATTGAACTACTCGAGTTAATACTTAAACAGTTAAGGCAGGATACCACCTTTGACTGCGATTTTGGAGGCGTTTTTCATGAATTTTTTTTGCATACAAAGAATGCGCAGAAACAAAATCGGTTTCAGTCATTCATTAATGTAACTTTAATCTGTAATTACACATTTTTTGAAACTGAAAAAGTAAAAAATAATCTCTTGTAGGTGGCGCCAAAATACACTCCTTTGGAGGAACATCGTTAGACGGCGTGTCAAATTCCGCTTTGTACGTGGCTCTTAGAAAAAAAAACCAAAGAATGTTCCTATTGGCAACAATATTTTTTAATGCTGTACGTAGGGATTTTACGAAATTTCGATTTTTAAGAAAATGGCGGCCATTTGAACAAAAAGGTCAATTTTTTAGGGTAAAAAAAGTTTAAAGAAGTTTATAAAATTGCGCACCAAAAGAAAAATAACAACGCTACAGCAAAAGTCCTACGTACGTCGTTAGATTACACCACGGGGAAGAATTGTGCAAAGTTTCAAGTCAATCGGATGAAAATTGTAGGAGTAATCTGACACGCTGATTTGGAAAACATCGTTTCGAGAAAAACGCGTTTAAAGTTTTATATAGATTTATATATCTGCTCCAATCCGGTTTTTACACAAGAAAAAGGTTCCGGCCACCTTTCTAATGAATGAATTTCGATTCTATACACTTGAAAGAGTACTTTGAGAAAAAAAAAAATTTCAATTTTTTTTAAGTGCAAAGGTGGTATCCTGCCTTAAGTTCTACGCAGTACTACTCAAATGCTTAAGAAATCGACCGTGCTCAGTAAAACGGACTTTACTCGATTCAAGTTTCAAGTTTCTATACTCCTTCATGTCGCTTATGAAACCTGTGAATTCGCCTGCAGTGTATTAAACAACGAAATGTATGCCTGCGTGTCTCGCGTTATAGAATATAGATGTTCTGCGGACGAGATAACTTTAATCAGTATATATTCATACAGGCATTTGCAACACGTATTGCCGCCGAAGCTCGTGACACACATACATATGTACTTACATACTCGCGATACTGTTACATTTCAAATTATCTCTGAAATCAGTGATAGGTAAGAGATCATTGCATAATACCTTCATTACCATTTTTTCTACGACGCAGTACTTTTAATCTACACGCGATGGTTGTATATTATCTCCGAGGTATCTGCAAATTTCAACTGCATATTGCATTTGCCTCGGTATGAAATCACTGCAATTCTTCCTTCGCGAAGTTAAACTTACGAAATTAAATTTAAAATCTGTGGGAAGAAAGAACGGAAGCAAATTCGACCAATCGTATGCAAGTAATACACATTCTGAATACATCAGTTGCGTGCGCGTCTCTAAGAAACTGCCTCGTCGCCATCGTAGCATTGCCAAATAAATATTCATATCAAAATGCCTATCGAAAGTCTGAACAAAAAGCAGTAGAATATACTTTATCTTAAATTATAGAAGGATATCTTCGAGATAGTTCTTATAAATTGGATGATTTGCGTCAGTAACGTACGCGGCTCACTCGGAACCACTCGGAACCACTCGGAACCCTCTACGCTACGTCACTGACGCTTTCACGAGTTCACGTACTTTTACGCACACTATATATGCGAAACTACGATTAGTTTATTATATTTCGTGTGATACGGGATACGATGACGTATGTATTGGAACTGCGCCGCAGTAGTTCAGTAGCACCAGTTGCATTTAAAATGCTTCCTTATTCAGTTGCTTCCAGTGGAATCGAGAGAAACTCAATGTTTCCTCGTGTCTCGTCTCTGTCAAACTGACAATATGAAAGCTGCGAAAGTACGGTGCACAATCGCGAGAAGCAGATTTTATTTGTAGCGTACAGCCGTGTACCGATTTAGTTTAACGTCAGCAGAGTAGTTCTTCCGTGTGAAACTACTTCATTTCAATTAGGCGGGATTATTTCTGTAACGCGAGGATGAAGATAAATTACAGCATGTGTTGGATAACAGTGTCGAGGAGTGTATTTGTTCGCCCATTGCTTATCAATAAAGCAAGACAGTGGGCAAAGATGATAACGGCGAGGTCTACCTAAATAGTGTCGTACATCTAACCTACGTCAATTTCGCATCACACACGATCTGCTACGAAGTACGCGACATACCCGTTGTTGACATTCGCAAGTACTTTTGGATGATTCTATACGCGACACAGTATCTTGCCTTTTTTACCATAGTTGCGTTCGATATCCCAATATGTTTTAATCTCGTCGTTATCTGAACGCGCCTGCTATATATTATGCATTGTGATTTCAGGGACCAATATAATATTCATCGTAGGATGAGACACGCCAACCAAAGCTTTCTACTAGTCATTTTGGAATCGAAATGGGAGTGAAACTAAATTACAAACAGTTGCCTATAAAGGCACATTACTTTTTCTTCATGGCAGGTAAGCACAGTTACGAGACAACGTTACACCGTTTTCTTATACGCAGGGCCGTTCCTGGGTTTTGGCCGCCCAAGTGCAAAAACAATATTGCCGCCCTTATTAATTTAATATTCCTTAAGGGGTTACACCACCTTGGCGCTCGGAAAAATAGGTATAAAAATAAACTTTTTTTTTACGCTGCCATTAATTACGCTGCCTGGTGTAGCGGGTCGAAGAAATCGAATTTTTTTTTTTGTTGCATAAATCAATAGCCGAACATCACGATAATATGTTCCCAAAGCCGCAAAACGAAATTCGAAAAATTAAAGCGGATATGGCCGGTTTTGCTACCGAGCGCCAGGTTACCACAAAACTTTAAATGCGTTTTTCTCGAAACGACAGTTTTACAATCTGCGGGCAATGTAACTCCAAAAATATTCAACCAATCGACTTGGCCTTGTACACGGATTTTGTGAACATTTTCTTCATAGGGCTACGTTATTAGTATAATGATATTGTTTAAATAAATAACTTTTTTTACACATTTAAGGCAAAATTTCGTTGGAAAAAGTGAATTTTTTTTCAAGAGGCCGCCATTTGTTCAATTTGGCATCTTATAAGTTATGAATTTATACGATCTGTGCGTACACTCATAAACTAAACGAAAATTGTTCGGTTTTTGGTTTCAGACGAAACCAAAAGACGCTACGTTGCCCGCAGTGCAACAATTGCGTCGCCAACGGACTGGGCATAAGCCGTTATAACTTTGTTATTTGCCGCTCATTTTTAATAAATTTTTTTTTTATCTACCTTAACTTGATAGTACAATATCCTGAAAGCTTCAGAAAGATCGATGAAATACTTTCTTTAAAAAAAATTCCCGAAAAATGCCTCGATTTTCAGCTGGTTACACCAGGCTCCCCCCTTAAATATATAAAATGATCTTTATTTTACACACACATATATATAGAGTAGTTTTATGAACAATTTACAATATTAATGATTAAAAAAAAATAAAAAATGGCGGAGCTACAAGCCGTTAAGTAGGACCCTCTTTTGAAAATCCTTGCTGATGGAGTACTTGATTTCTCTGTTAGGCATCGTCTAAAACATAAAAAATACATTTTTTTCTTATTTAAAAGGGTAATAGCTAAAATGTGACGTAGGATTTTTGTGTCTGGGTGCCATGTTCGAAAGTTATAAATTTTTTAAACTCAAAATTTCGATGCAAATTCGATTTTTTTTTCAAACAGCTGTCATTTCTACAAACAAATTTTTAAAAAAATTTCCCTACGTCACATTTTAGCTATTATCCTTTTAAATAAGAAGGAATTTATTTTTTATGTTTTAGACGATGCCTAACAGAGGAATCAAGTACACCATCAGCAAGGATTTTCAAAAGAGGGTCCTACTTATCGGCTTATATCTCCGCTAGTTTTTATTTTTTTTTAGTCGTTAATATTGTAAATTGTTCATAAAACTACTATATATATATGTGTGTAAAATAAAGATCATTTTATATACTTAACGGCAGCGTAAAAAAAAAGTTTATTTTTATACCTATTTTTCCGAGCGCCAAGGTGATGTAACCCCTTAATTAAGAATTTAATGCGCAGTGTTTACTTTTATACCTATGTATACATAATTTTAAACAGTTATCATGCAAAAGAGTTTCGATTATTATTCTTATTAGTCAAAACTCTACATATAATAAACGGCTCGCGGCCGCCCAGGTGCGCGGGCACCTTCTGCACCCCCGCCAGGAACGGCTCGCGCCCGCCCAGGTGCGCGGGCACCATCTGCACCCCCGCCAGGAACGGCTCTGCTTATACGTATAGTATCGTAATATTGTTTCTGATCGTAGCAATGGGTCCGATTCTGCCATTCTTTCCTGTTTACGGCAAACAACTTGGTATATCCACGCTAGTCATGGGCAGCATCACAGCCATCTTACCGATCCTGTTTCTAATCGCCAAGCCAGCCTTCGGCTTTGTCGTAGATTACTTTCACCCGTGGAGGAAAACAATTTTCGTATCGTTACTAACGGTCACAAGCGCGAGCTTCATTTGTATGTACTTCTTACCTGCGCTTCTCGGCCCAGTCTTACCGAATAGATTCGATAACGTGTCCTGTAAGTCAGTGCCGTATTGTTCGAAAGAGGTAAACTTTTTATTTATAGAAATCTGAATTCAAATATTTTTGGAGGCTTATTAGCCTCGGTGTTCTTAGTGTTTCTTAAATATTAATCTACGGGTTCAAACTTATTCCAGGGGATTCCGGTATCAGATTCGTGCAGCGGCGTAAAGCGTACGACGTGTCGCTGGATGTGTACCGACGATAACTTTCCCATGTCGATACAATTCCAAGCTCTTAAAGGGGAAGCGAGTTTCTCCTCGAATACCACGTGTGTTTACGATGCAACTACTGCCGCGTATTGTTCTGGCAATACTACCTGTGACGTTACCTGCGATAACTTCGAAGACAAACATTGCTTATATACATCCGCGACGTTTTGGGGCTTTATTTTCTTAATGGCTCTTGGCAGTATTGGCTTTAATGTGTCTAATAGTATAAGCGATGCGATTTGTTTCGATATATTAGGTATCGCTGTTTTTATAATATCGTCTCGTACATACAGTGGCGGACGAAAGAAAGTTTACAACTTTTAAAATCGTATATTATGATATTATGCGCTGGGTTTTTAATAATTTAATTAATTTGCAGGAGAAGGAGGTGAAATGGGGTACGGTAGACAACGGGTATGGGGGACCATAGGTTTCGGAATCTCTGCCTTTTTAGCCGGCTATGCGGTGGATCTTTGGTCCAAAGGAGAAGTTGTAAAGACTTACACGCCAGCGTTTATGCTCATCTTTGCATTCTCATTTGTTGATATACTTTGTTGTAAAAAGTTAGACGTGAGTATTTTATAAGATACGCAGAAAGGAGCAAAGAGTCTAGCAGGGTAAGCATGGTCAAACGGCCCCCACGCCGATTCCTGGAGTTGTTATTTTTTAAACAATGCTCCTTGCCTGAAAAACCATTGTGTAAAGTTTTAGATCGCTACCCCCCCCGTTTAAGGGTAATACGGGGGTAAACGCCCTTAACGTTATTATTTTTTATCTCGGTTACTACTTAAGATATTTGAATGAAACAAAAGCGACAAAATAGCTACTTACTAGCTGTACATCATATATTTCTTTCAAAATTTCAAATCTAATATTAAGGATAGAAAAAAAATAATTAATTTTTTGGGGGTGGTTTTTCGAAACAACCCTTTGAGTGACAACCTCCAAAAAAATCAAGAATAATGCTCTATTATCGAGCTATTATATAAAAAATCCCGAAAATTGTCGAGATGGTGGAACATAGTTAAATAATTTAAAGAAGATCATTATATTTTAAATATGAGGGGTTTTGTGACGATAAAGAGTACTTGTCGCGAGCCTGAGTACGTGTCATTTAAATGCGAATGGAAGAAACGATTGCGGTTCGTTTGGGAGATCGAAGTGTGAAGGTGAAGGTAGCTGCGGAACAACGCGCATGCGCTAAATACGAATACTTCCCAGATATTAATAGGGTGTAGCAGGGTCGGTATGGGCAAAGGGCCCCAACGCCGATTCTTGGAGTTGCTATTTTTCAAACAATGTTCCTAGCCTGAAACACCATTATGTAAAGTTTTAGTTCGCTACCCCTCCCTCGGTTAAGGTTAATACGGGGGTAAACGCCCTTATGGTTAGTTTTTTTTTCTCGGTTACTACTTAAGATATTTAAATGAAACAAAAGCGACAAAATAGCTACATATTAGCTGTAATACATATATTTTTCCGAATTGTAAATCAATTATTACGGGTAGAAAAGAATAATTTATTTTTTGGGGGTGGTTTTTGCAAACAACCATATGTGTGACAACCACCAAAAACTCAAGAATAATACTCTATTATCTAACTATCATGTATAAAATTGTAGGATGATCGCGTTGGTGGAACATACTTAATAACCCCTCAACGACGGCGACCGCGTCCCTCTACTCTCCATACGACGACGTATCGAGGTCGCCATTGAGGGGTTATTAAGTATGTTCCACCAACGCGATCATCCTACAATTTTATACATGATAGTTAGATAATAGAGTATTATTCTTGAGTTTTTGGTGGTTGTCACACATATGGTTGTTTGCAAAAACCACCCCCAAAAAATAAATTATTCTTTTCTACCCGTAATAATTGATTTACAATTCGGAAAAATATATGTATTACAGCTAATATGTAGCTATTTTGTCGCTTTTGTTTCATTTAAATATCTTAAGTAGTAACCGAGAAAAAAAAACTAACCATAAGGGCGTTTACCCCCGTATTAACCTTAACCGAGGGAGGGGTAGCGAACTAAAACTTTACATAATGGTGTTTCAGGCTAGGAGCATTGTTTGAAAAATAGCAACTCCAAGAATCGGCGTTGGGGCCCTTTGCCCATACCGACCCTGCTACACCCTATTAATATCTGGGAAGTATTCGTATTTAGCGCATGCGCGTTGTTCCGCAGCTACCTTCACCTTCACACTTCGATCTCCCAAACGAACCGCAATCGTTTCTTCCATTCGCATTTAAATGACACGTACTCAGGCTCGCGACAAGTACTCTTTATCGTCACAAAACCCCTCATATTTAAAATATAATGATCTTCTTTAAATTATTTAACTATGTTCCACCATCTCGACAATTTTCGGGATTTTTTATATAATAGCTCGATAATAGAGCATTATTCTTGATTTTTTTGGAGGTTGTCACTCAAAGGGTTGTTTCGAAAAACCACCCCCAAAAAATTAATTATTTTTTTTCTATCCTTAATATTAGATTTGAAATTTTGAAAGAAATATATGATGTACAGCTAGTAAGTAGCTATTTTGTCGCTTTTGTTTCATTCAAATATCTTAAGTAGTAACCGAGATAAAAAATAATAACGTTAAGGGCGTTTACCCCCGTATTACCCTTAAACGGGGGGGTAGCGATCTAAAACTTTACACAATGGTTTTTCAGGCAAGGAGCATTGTTTAAAAAATAACAACTCCAGGAATCGGCGTGGGGGCCGTTTGACCATGCTTACCCTGCTAGACTCTTTCTTTTGTAACTGACCTAATTTAACGTAATCCACTTGAGATATTTCTTGCAGCTACCAACTATGACAGCGTCGGAAAGTATATTGAAAGATGTCTTCCAGCTTTTAAAGCTGAAGCCTATAATTATATTTCTCTGTTTCGCAACAGTCGCTGGCATTTTCGATAGTTTTATAATCTACTTTCTATTCTGGTGATTCTTTAAGTATTTAAACTGATGTATCGTAGTATAACAGAGAGCCAATATAAAAATGTAGTCGTGTTCACATAGAAATGCTTCTCCAACAGGTACTTAGAAGATCTGGCTAAGGCAACGGGTCATATGGTTCAAATTAAGTTAATAGAAGGTTTGATAGTTGCTGCGGAGACATTGGGTGGCGAAGTAATATTCTTTTCCTTCTCTGGTATTTTTTTGAATTCTTTTATGATACGTGCTCGTCGCTTCCACGTAATTAGCGTACGTCTGTCATTGGTTTGTTAACAGGTAAGATTCTGAAGAAGCTAGGATTCGGATACACCTTTACATTCTGTTTCGTCTGTTATGCGTTACGACTGGGGTTGATTTCTTTGGCGCCTACCCCATGGTGGGTAATCCTAGTAGAATTATTTATGCAAGGACCTACTTACGCGCTTTGTTACACGACAATCGTTGCATATGCGAGCAAAGTATCGCCACCTGGTACAACGGCCACTGTTCAGGGAATCGTGGCTGGCATGGACGACGGTTTCGGTGAGATTCGAAATATTGCCAGTTGTATAAAATATGGATCAGTTAACGTATAATTTGTTCCCGTTTCATTTCAGGTTTTGCGTTTGGCAGTCTGATAGGTGGAATTTTGTACGATGTATATGGAGGCGTGACTACGTTGCGAATATTCTCGTCAGTCGCTGCTGTAACTGCATTACTATACCTAATTTTGCACCAGGTGTACTTAAAACATGTGACGCCAGGTAATATAAGAATCTGTTTTAATGGTTACTCGACGGATCGTTCGAAATTTCTAAATGTTATACTTGTCGCAGACACGAGGAGGAATGTGGAATGGAGGACGCCCGAAGAAGCGAATGCCGAATGTGTGACTGTTGATAGCTAATTGTACAATTGTATAAAATCATCAAATCGAACTGAGCTTATTTCCAACGGAAATGAAATTTTATATAAACGATGCAATGAATTGCCATATTATTATTTACCAGTGCACGATTACCGTGGGTATGATGTAATAAGCAAATTACATTTTTATGCGATTATATCTTTATACCACAGTATATACCAATAAACTTTTATATTATAAACTAATGTTAAACTATGTAAATAACAAGACTTTAAAACCTGTTAACAGTTTTACGGTAATATGGCGAAGAAAATAGGTTTTACAACTTTTACACCCTTATTGTCAAATCCAAACTATTGTAAAATAAATAAATGTTTAATAATAGATTGGGCATCTCGCGTTTCATAATATAATCCTGTGGCAACTTTTTACCAATACCTTTTATCTAAATTTTGCTTATGATTAACAAGTACTTAAATCGCTATTCCAATTCGTTTTGTCGCAATATTATTTAGTGATTTTTCTGAATCCTGCTTTTGATACATGCACTTTTAAACTTATTACATTGTGGGGTTTTGAGTTTGAATGTGGTATGGTCTGTATGATTGTTTTACGCGCGCCTTTGTAATTTATAGAATGAATGAAGTGCGAAATTAATGTTTTATAATTAATTATTCTTTTGTCATAAATACTTATTAGTTGCTAAGGTTCTGTTACGTTATCTGTATGAAACATAATATATTCTGTTCTCTAACTAAAGACGCGTTCTAGTATTCTTCTATTAATCACGTGAACTCTTTCTAATCGGATATCCCCCACACCATACTCAACCGATAACGTTCGGCATGAAAATTCTAAGAGAGCTCGCGCGCACCCGAGTCAGCTGATAAGAATTTGCATCAGACGTTGGATCTACGTGTCCGTACGGTGCGCGAGAATCCGTAATCGATGGAGTGTCGAATGCCATTAATCTCACATTTCAATAAACACTTTTGCCCCGCTCTCTAATGTCGCGTCACGCTTCCAACGGAGGAAGATGAACCGGCAAACTTTTCGGCGCGATAGTTTGCGCAACTTTCAAGTTTCAACTGGCTAGTCTATTCGCGGTCGTCACGTGATAGATTCGAGAAAAATGACAGATGCTTGGCGTTTAGACACCTTGCCATCTGACGTTCTCATCTTAATTTTCGACTACTGTCATGCGTTCGATTTGGTGCGGCTCAGTGAAGTGTGCACACGATTCTATGACATCTTATCCGAAGACACGCTTTGGATTAAAAAGAGTAAGCAGCCAGTCGTGACAAACCAGGCCTCAAAAAAGTTTCGCGAAAGGTGCGTTTGGTTATGTTGTTTTTCTACCTCTTACCAGTAAATATTCTCAATGGCATACTCTCATTTACATACTCTCGCGCATTTTCACGATTGTAGTTCACGTCGATCTGGAAAACAACATGCGTGTACCATAACGTGTAGGATATCTCGAAAGCTCCAACTACCTTGGTTCTTTTTCAAGGTCCAAAGTAGCATCGGGGAGGTTGAATTCCTGTGCATACAATCGAACATCTAAGATTATTTCAATTTCACAGATGCGAACCGCTGGTGTGTCTGCGCAAAAAGTGGCACGTTTCGCAGAATTGGCAATATGGCAAGTACGAGAAGAAGGTCCTCTTCTCGCACAAGATAAAGCTGATGCCATGGGTCCAGTTGACCGGGGGCATTCTGTGGTGGAGCGGCGGATACCAATTGCGCGGTTTTAAACGCTCGAAACCTGCCTACGAGCGCAACAGTATCTTAGTTAGCAATAACATTAGGAGCGACATATGCAAGTTTATAGTTAGAAACGAATGCATCATCACTGGCCATAGGTACGTAGCGCTCGTCTCTACGCAAGGCGAGTTACGCGTACACGCTACTGTTCGATACACCTACTAAATCGAGAAACCCTTCGCAGAGACGGCAGCCTACAATTTCGGATAAAGTCAAGATGCAACGAACGAATAGACTTCTACTGCAGCATAGACAGAGCTCACTCTTGCGACGTGAATGCTGTGGATCAGACTAGTAAGGCGATTATATCCGGTTCCGGCGACGGAACGGTGAAGGTAGCTTTCTTGATCGTAAAATATCGCGGCGAACGTTCTGCGTATTTTTTAATATATGCCACTAAAAGATGTAAATATCTAGATTTGGGGACCTGTTGGACAGAGAATTTTAAATTTACCTTTAGCAACTATAAACATTGCAGATAGAGTGTGGTCCCTTTCCGCAGATCCAACAAGCAAAAGGGTTGCTATTGGTTCGGCTGGCAATACTGACAATCCACCCCTTCGTATATTTGATCTCGAATGGTACGTTACAATGTTAAAAGGAATGAAGTAGAGTCGTTGGAATTGTAATATACCGACGCGTAATGTGTATTCTCAGGGACACAACAAATCAGGCTGTGTAACAGAAAGTATTTTAGTTACAGCGAATGTGATATACTAAAACACAATTGGAGGAGAGGAGCAGGAGTGTTAGACATGGTTTGGGATAACCCACACGTTCTGCTTACGTGTGGCTATGACACCTACATTCGGAAATGGGACATGAGGTATATTGATTAAATCTTACGAATAACCGGTAATACCTAAGATTTACTAAGCAACTTTGTAAAAGTCCGGAATAATCTTCCCACTGGGGAGTTGACATGTTATTCAACCAGAATCAACTCCGACCAGAGCTTGGAGCTGAGCTGGAGCAAGTATTTTGACGTCGGAGCGGAGCCCTTGCGGGGGCTTTTTTAATTGCCCCGCTCCAATCCCCCGACTCCGACCGTCGCACAGCGTAACGAGTATATAGGAAAAAAAATCAATTTTCCATTAAGACACTGTTATTTACGTGTAATTGATATGTTAAACATATTTATTCACAAAAAAAATAATTTTTAACATAAAATAATTCATTAATATATATTTTTGTCCATAACAAAAGTAAAACAAATAAAATATATATATTTTTAAATACATTTAAACACAAATTAATAACAAACATATGAAACAATTATAAAAAAAAAATTAATTTTTTAAATAAATTAATGATAAATAAAATTTTTAAATAGATAATAAATTTTAAATTATTCATTCTTATTATACATTTTCATCACTATCAGTTGAATCTGGAGGAATTGGAAGCTCAGAGTCTATTAAAACTAAATATTCCAGCACAGATTTGTCTAGGTTTTTGTTTTATTATGTGTATTTTTTCTTATGTGGGAGCAGTCGGGAGCAGACAAAATTTACACCAAATTAAAGGACATGACAGGAACTAATTGTAGTAAAAAAATGAAAGAACCGATATGTTTCGTTTTTTTTTAATTCTCTCCACAATTTAGAAGATGAGACAAAAAAAGTATTAATTTGAGCCACTGGTACGTATCCATATCTTCAAATGCGAGAATTTTTAATTAATAAAACGAAAAAGGGATATATTTTGCTTATTTTCAAAAAGAAAAGAAAGAGAAGAACTTATAAATACAACAAAAATGCAGTGGGTAAATATTTCCTATGTATAGTCTGTGGCAGGTTGCGTTTGGTTATTCGACTTTGAATGTAATTACTAACCTTATACCCGTTATTTATGTTACTAAGTTATGTTGTTCCTATGTCGGAGGACTGTTTACTATCAAATCCATAAAATGAAATACAAAATTTCAAAACACAATTTTTTGCTTTTTGAACACGGGCCGTGACACTGTGCGTCGATGCGAACGAAAACCTAGAACGAGTGGACATTTCTAGAATTTTCCGAGTTTTCCCTTGCTTTGACTGTTGGAGTTGATTGGGGTTAGATAAAAGTGCGTCACTGCCGACTCTACATTCTTTAATCTATAATTTCTGAATGGGACGTTTACGGTAGCCGTAACCACCCTTCTTGGACTCTTCCACTCATACGTTAGTTGGTAAATCTTAGTTTTTATCGGTAGATCTTAAGATTCACCGATATTCGGGCGTTTGTAGTAACAGATACACCCAATATATTTCGGAATGTTAATAACAATGCAATATGAAAATCATTATTAGACTTTATTTTATCGAATTTGGTTTCAGAACGGGAACGTGTGTGTACTCGTGGCCAGATCCAACGGATGCAACTTTGTATTGTTTATCGTCAGATTATTGTTATTCTATGATCACTGGGACTCAATTCAACTGTAAAACTGTCCTCTGGGATCAAAGGCAGAAAAACTACGTACAAGTTAGTTACTTGCTTCAACTATTTTTCACGCTGTACTATTTTTTACCATACTATTTATCTTCTTCTTCCTGCAGCTCTATTTCCTGAACCTCTGCAGAATGTCGAGCCCCGTTTACGGTCTAAGTTTCGACAGCAGTCATTTGTATGGAGCGACGGATCAACACTTAGTCGAACTTACATTCTCAGGATATTCTTACAAAGAGACCAATTACAAAGAAATTCTTAATTACGAGCAAGTCAGATTGAATTGGAACAGCGCGAACTGGACTGTATAGAACGAATGCACAATCAAAAGTATATTAACTAGTACAAAGTATGAATCGCGTAGACCGAAGTACTTTATAATTTCAACTATTCGGAAAGTTTGATTCTAGGTAAAAAAAAAAGCACTTTATGTTGAATAATTATCAACACTTTATTCGGTCAACAAGTATTAGTTTCCCCACGATTTTATTTAAAACAATGATTATAAAATATAAGAAATTCGTAACAAATCAGGCTACCTCCAGATGACTTCGAACTTTCTCGTGTAAAAGTTTGCGTAATTTCAACTAATTCAACTAGTAGGGAATTCTTACAAACTGGACAAGCGCATTTTGAGCGTAACCGGGATTCAAAATGTAGGAATCAGTGAGTATAGAGAAATCAGAATATTAGCTCCGCAGGCTTGACCAGCTTTATTTAAGATGGCTTTAAATATAATATCCCGAGATTTTTAACACAACTGGGCAATCGTGCGAAGCCAATAATTCTATAACTTGTTTATACTCGTCGGCAAGGACATTTTAAGGGCGTTCCCTCCAGCAGCCGCTTGCCCAGTTCGCGATCTCCCATTGTAAGAGGATTTATAATACGCAAAAATAAATATATTTATGCAATTAGATTTAACATGCTTGTTCCTTCAGCACATTTTATAATTTCACAGCGAAGAAGCAGTATATTGTATTCATTATATATTTACTTCTTTCCCTGTTATAACGGATATGGATATGATCAGACATATGCTGTAAATCCAAATCCAAACTTAAGTAATTAAGTAACCTCTTCCGATAACGCAACTCATATTCCGCTATCCGTGGAAATTCTATCAAAGCATTTTCCTGACCATGTAGTTCAGAATGCCGCGGTGTCGGAAGTACGTTAAATCCACCTCGGTGTCGAACCGTACTATTACTTCGAAGCTCTTCCCGTCATCCGTAGTAACGGTGATGTGCTGACCCGGCTGGTAATCCTCGGGAACTGCTATATTGTATACCTCTAAACCGGTCAAACCCAAGGACTCCGCGGTTTGTCCATCCAGGTATTGCAGGGGAATAATACCCATACCTACCAAATTTGACCTGGAACGGTAGGGGAGTGTCAATAAAATGTTATTAACCGTGAAACCTTTCCCGGAATTTCGCCTCGAAGGCTATAAAGATCCTTAATCCGCGACGACATTTCAGAGACAATTTGTAATAATACAATGGGCATAGTTCCTTCGTAATTCTACGTCGCGTCATACCCAATATGCGCTCGTGCAGTAAGAGGAAGAGGTATTCTTTTATTTAGAAAAGAGAGAGGACAAACATTTACCTATGTATTCTTTCGTAGGACTCTGCTATAACTGCTCGAATTCCAAGAAGAAATGGTCCTTTCGCGGCCCAATCTCTGGAAGATCCAGCTCCGTAGTCCTTACCAACCAGAATGATTAACGGTGTCTGCTCCTTCGCGTATTTTTCTGCCGCGTCGAAGACATCCATCTACAATTCCATTGATAATTACGCTCGAGATGCCTGCAAGTGTAATTCAATTTGATTTTAAACTTTTGGCGAACCTCCTCGTTAGTCGGAATGTGAATTGTGCGTGGTCCAGGTTTCCCAACGAGTTTGTTCATTAGACGAATGTTGGCGAACGTGCCCCGTACCATTACAGCGTCGTTGCCTCTGCGCGATCCGTACGAATTAAACTCTTTCGGTGTCAGTCTACAAATTAAGAAATGTTTGAAAACCAATAGATCAGGCGAGCCATGTTGCAGATATTCGTAATTATGGTTTGAACGTACCCGCGGTCGGCGAGGTACCTTGCAGCTGGGGAATTACGCGCAATACTTCCAGCTGGGCTAATGTGATCCGTCGTAACGGAGTCCCCAAGATTTAAAAGAACACGTGCTTTCCTCACAGGTTCTATCTTTGGCAATTCCTAAGCGTAACAAATAATTTGACTGAGTAACAAAATAGCTATCTTCCGATAATCTATTAACATTTGTAGCTCCGCGAAAAGAGTCATAAGTGCAGGAATTCTGAATTCACCTTTGTCAAATCATCGAAGTAAGGCGGATTCTTGATGTAGGTGGAATCCTGATCCCATGGATATAATATACTATTAGGAGCCACTAAATTTGCCCAGCTGTCGCTGCCCTTCTCTATCTTGCTATAAACTTCTCTAAACATAGCTGGAATTACATATTTCTGTTCTACGACTTGAATCTCCGTTCTGGTGGGCCAAATGTCTTGGAGGAATACTGGGGTGCCATCCTCTCGGCGACCTAAAAGTGTTCAACCTTGTATCCCCGAGCCATATTTTACTTGAGTCACACTTTATGACGAGGTGCAATTATTTACCCAGCGGTTCCGTCTCGAAATCTATGTTCACTGTCCCAGCAATAGCGTAAGCAATTACTAAGAGCGGCGATGCCAGATAATTCGCTCGCGTGTGAGAATGGACCCTCCCCTCGAAATTTCGGTTGCCAGACAGCACGCCGCAGCATACGAGATCATTCTGGTTGAATGAAAATCGTGATAGTTAATATTAGAGAGAAGCAAAACACATAAATATATTAATTTACTATTCTATCCGGTAAATAGCCACGGCGAAAGAAATTGCGAATGTTTTATTAACAGAAATGGGCAAACTGAGCTGCGGATGAAAAATGGGGAAGGTAAAAGGTCGAGGCTTTATGGTATCCTTACTTTTTCCAGAGTTTCGGTAATGACGTCAAGAAGAGGACCGCTATTACCAATACAAGTCATGCACCCATAGCCGACAATGTCGAATCCTAATTTCGACAGGTAGGGAACAACGCCGCTTTCCTCCAGGTAATAAGTGACCACGCCTGATCCCGGCGACACGGATGTCTTGATGTAAGGCGGGACGGTCAAACCAGCCTCGACGGCCTTCTTCGCGAGAAGCCCTGAAATTTTGGCAATTTTTAATTTTACGCGTCATGTTAATAAACAGGGATAGTCTGGTTACGATAACTAGTACGATGAAGTGTACTATAGGGTGTAGTTATAATAAATCTATGGATTGTAGTACCTGCTCCAAGCATAACGCTGGGATTGCTAGTATTAGTACAGCTAGTAATTGCAGCGATGATCACGGAGCCGTGCCTCAATTTGTAATCCTTCCCCTCGAATTCAAACATACCCACGGCGTCCAGCTTCTCAGGACTTAGGCCGTACCCCTTGAATCCTACCTGAACAGAAAAATCGTTTATATGCAGTACAGCCATTATATAATTTCTAAACAGGCTCAAATGTTTCGTACATTTTTCCTAAAAAGTAATTCGCGCGTCGTGCAATTCACTTTGCTGCGATTGTGAGATTATTTAGTATTCTCGAAATGAACGATTTAAGTATTCCTATCTTTTTAATTCAGAGCTCTCTTTTGTAGCTTCTCCCGTGCTAAAGAATTAGTCTACGCAGTACATTCCTTCATACAGAGCCATACGAATCCTTCCATATAATCGAAGATTGATGATCCAAGAATGTGAACGACCTTTTTGCATCTAGAATTCATTGTCCGACAAATGATTCGCTGAAGAAGCATTCTCGTATTCTAAACCCAGCGGTTCTACATTTGTTGGAACGTTCGATGCTCAAAGTATAAAAGTATCGTCGCCTCGAGAATGCAACATTAATCGAATCTAACACATCTGTAGTATTTCAACGAAGGTAGAATACATTGCCGATGCTTCAGCCTATTCTAGAAATTCGAATATTTCCTCAAACTGCAGTGCTCATTTAGGGAATCCTCGGAGGGTCATTTAGAGGCTTAATTACTTCCTGAAAGGTAAGCCGATCGAAGTTATGACCTGAGTATCCGAGGGTATCCCTTAGCCTGCGAGGGACACGCATTGTTTTCGACAACTAGACGGTCGACGTCATCGCATGGGCCTTTCCTCGCGTCCAGGCCTACTTTCACCATTCTTTTGATTTCAGTGAAGCGGGTAGAATCTGAAGGGACAAACGAAACCCTTCGAGGGGAGACGTTACGTTTACTGTAATGGACGCTCAATGGCCCGCAGAAAATCTATCGGCGATATTCAAGCATTATTTCCAATCGCTAATTGCAAAAATGATTTTATATATAATACTGAATGCAGAATATCGCTAGAAGCGATGCCGGTTAATACGTTGGCAAGACCGATCGTTGCAATACGAAGCACAGACGGTAGTTTGCAATAAAATGTGTGAGCTTCGCAAAATGAATGGCTGTTGTATCAGCAATTTTAGCGAGGCTGGCACACGACGTTCATAGCTTCATCGAAGTCAGTTGCTCACGTTCTTCGTGAAATTCTAGATTGATCGATCACTCGTGGTACGTATATTATACATATAACTCTCTTTTCCTTTCAACCAATTACTCAATTTTCTTATCATAATTTTGTAGATTTTAAATCCTGAAAACTGAACAGTTTGAAAATTATTTCTTACCATTAAATCGAACGGATTGCAAATTTTGGAAATGAATTAATCACATTTTCAGTCGTTATTAACCAGCTTGGCTATAGTTTGAAAGCTTTGAGAAGCTTAATTTTTCGCTTTTCGATTCTGTAGTTCTCGAGTCGGCTAGATCATTGATGACGCCCGAAAAACTCGACGGTAAAAGGGCATTGAATTTCATGCGGCTGGAACGTCAGCTCTCTATGATTCACGTGGATGAGTTTTCAGCAAATGTCCTTGCTGTGATAGCACAGTAATGCGAATCCACTGTTGAACATCTTTCAATAGAAATCGATCGGTCCTGTGTTTTTAAAATGCGCAAAGCGCACGTCGCCGCTTCATCGCGTTCACACCGAGCACCGCTTCCAATTTCATTCAACACGTAGACTCTTCTTTTCCCAATTAAATTAACAATCCACAGGCACCGTCGAATTCCCATTAATTATTCTCTATTCGCATTTCATCGTGCCCGTAATCCTCAAACTTCTCAGCAAAATGCTTCAAACGATCCAGCTTAAACAGGGAAACAAACTTCCTACGAGTCATTGCTAATTGCTACGAAATCATTGCCCAATTAACTTGCTGGATATTCTCAAAAGCAATGCATAATTTCAACCTCGTTTGTAGAATAATAAGGATGCATGGACAGAATTTTCCGCAAGAGAATCTTCATCGTCTACCCGAAGGTGTCACGAAATTCGTGGAATGTTCACCAAATCGGCGAGGACGGTGCACCGGTTGGCCGAGGAGAGGGGGCTGCCTGGGAACGTATAAATGTGGCTCGCTTGGCGCGGAAGGTCACAGTGTGGAATTAACAGTGCGTACGGTCGATCGCAGTCGCGATCCACGTCAGAGTGCAGTTCTCTCAATTTTTACAAATTTAGTAAAACAGTGGTAGTTCTCCTTCGACGTTCGTTCTCCCAAGAGTTCGTAGATACACATTTTTCTGTATAACTAGTCGAATGTTCGCCAAAGAACACATTAGCCTCCAGTATCTCCTGGGTCTTCGCGAGTTCCTGCAACCCGTTCCAGTTGCGCAGGGTAAAGGAGGCGGCTGTTGGATGAAATCTCGTCCGGTGTGGTTGGAATAGAAAGCCTCACCGGGTAGGATTCATCCAATGTTCGCCCCTGTTCTTCGAGCCGCTACGCCATCGAGACATTCAACCCCTTACCTTGTTATCAGGGACGTGGTATTCGTCTAGTGGAACGTCGAAATGAAGATCGTGACTAGATCGAAATACTCGTCCCTGATATCAAGATTGACCACCGTGGAAGGGACCGAGCTTCGACAGGCTCAACGGCAGCATCCCTAACGTCCCGTTTATTTTTCTTTGGTGATCTAACTGTATGGTGTATCAAAGGATCATAAAGCTAGATCAGCAAGGCAAAATGTACGAGACATAGCCTCGTGGTCTACGCTCCCGACATCGCGGCGCTATTCACCAATGCACGCGCAAGGTAATTCTCAAGGTCTCGCTTTTCAATGTACACCATCAGATACTAATCGCTACCAGATGGAAGAATCCGGAGGAACTCTTGCTGTGATGTGTCGCCCTCAGAGATTCATATCACAGCAGTAGTTACCTGGGATTTTTTCATCTCCCATCGTCACCATTCCGACCACAGCACTTCGCGCTTGCACACGAAAATGGCACTCTCCCGTTGGCACTGGTGGAAGTACAGCATGGGATAAACGTGATCCCGTTTGACGGTAATGATAGATCGTCACTGGGTTATGTTTGTCCCATACGAGTACTAACTGATCATCGCTCTGCACCTTGGCCGTTGAAACCTCTGCATGACTTACGCTGGCATGTCGATAGGGTACATTAAGATGTTGATGTTAAAATGCTTTTTAAACTGTACCCACCTTATTGGTAAGGCAGTTCCTGAAGTCGGTTTTCATATCCACGACGGAGATGCGGTCGTGGGGCCTCTTCGGACCACTAACACTGGACACCACGGTTGATAGGTCTAACGTGACCACTTCTGAGAATATGGGATCCTGGTTTTCATCGTCGTAGTCCCTCAGCATACACACAGCGGTGAGATACTTCTCGATTCTATCGATATGTTCTTCGCATCTACCTGTAACACGCGTTTTCACGGATAAAAGTCGATAGCTTCCTTTTTTTTTTTTTTTTTTTTTTTTTTCAAATTTATTCTCGGGAGGGACTTAGCTGTGTTAGCTTTTGCGCATACCTGTTTGTCTTAGATACAACAAACTCTGCTGGTCGACTGGGAAGAATCCAACAGTGGCACCGTACTCTGGACACATGTTTGATATCGTAGCGCGATCCGCGATACTCAGCTGAGACACACCTGGCCCGAAAAATTCTACAAACTTTCCAACTACTCCAATTTGACGCAGGTTCTGCAAGTACGTTACTACATCAGTTAATAAAGATTTCTTACGAATAATTATTAGTGCCCGATGATTCCTACCTTCGTGATCGTGAGTACAAGATCCGTGGAAGTAGCGTACTGATGTAGGACTCCTTCCAATCTATACCCCACAACTTTTGGTAGCAACATCGACAAGGCTTGTCCTAGCATAACAGCTTCCGCTTCGATCCCTCCAACACCCCAACCAAGCACGCCAAGCCCGTTAATCATGGTTGTATGGGAATCTGTTCCAACTACGCTATCGGGGTAGAGCAACTTGTCGCTATCGAACACAACTCTTGCTAAATATTCTAAATTCACTTGATGTACTATTCCACTTCCCGGAGGTACAATCAGCATATTTTCGAACGCCTTGGCTCCCCATTTCAAAAACATGAATCTCTCCTTGTTTCTCTCGAATTCGATCTCCTCGTTCTTCTTCAGAGCATCGTTGCTAGAAAGAAAAAAAGCATATGCTTATCAAGACCCTGTTATCTTCCTCGCATTATACCAAACTATCGCCGTCGTTTGACTATCGGCACACTATCTTTGTGCTCGTTTCGATCCCGAACAAAACACTTTTTTTGGACTTGGATCTGATTACGTAATCGTTTACAGCGGTGGATAGATCGCATAGCGATCTTGTGCGTATTTCATTGTTTCAGTTATGCGGTTCGACGCGACAATTGGGGAGAACGACGCACCTTCTGATGAAATCAACTTGTATAGAATGATCGATCACGAGATCCGACGGGCAGATAGGATTTATCTTGTCCGGATCGCCTCCTAGTTTCTTGACGGCATCTCTCATAGCTGCGAAATCTACCACCGACGGTACACCGGTGAAATCCTATTCGAAATTGAAATTATTAGTAAGAGCAATTCGATAACTTGTCGCGGAATGTATTATAATTCGATGCGCACCTGTAATATTACCCTAGCTGATTTGAAAAACACTTCCACTCCTTCCTCGAGAGCCTGGTTGTTCTCCCAATCTAAGACCTTTTCTACGTCGCACTCTTTTACGTGAAATCTGTCACAGTTCCTTACGGCGCTTTCCAACAGCACTCTAATCGAGAAGGGTAACCTGGCTACATAAAGATCGCTAATCTTAGAAACTTAAAATGTTTATTATAGAATCTGTTTGTCAGATAAAACTTCCGTACGATAATAATTACCGACACGCTACAATGTTAAATGTAAAGATTCTTGTGATTCGATGTTAAAGTAAAATAAGCGAAAGGAAATAATAATTAATAATTTCCAGATACATACCATATTTGTTCCCAAAACAGCTAATGTCATAGTACTCGTGTTCTTGGGATCCAATTTTTATAGCTTTCAGCAAATACTTGTACGGATTTTCGCCTGAAACAAATAAATAACAAACATGTATCCAATACCACTGTACACGTAACTTATAAAATTATTTCGATTACGAGTGAATTACGTTCCAGTTAATTCGCCATGCGATCTGTATCGACTTGTAAAACGAACGAGCGTGTGATTGGAACGGTTGACAAAAATGTTTCGAAACACGCGAACGCGTGAAGAATATTTATGCAATACACTTGTCAAATGTAACAGGTGTCACGATTTCATGATGACCCCTGCACGATCCAATTCTTACTTCGGACTCGGTTCTTTTTCGAAGTACACGACGAGGTGACGATAAATTTGATATTATCGGACGTTGTCACGGGAAAATAGCGAAGGGATACAGAGTTTATATAGAACCAACTCGTTCCGGTTTCTTCTTAAATTAGAGCACTAGCTGCATAACGTTATGCAAATTAAAGTATTACGTTAAATAACACAATATTTCGATGTTTTATACGAAAGACAATCAAATCGTAGAAATGAATCTACGATTCTGTTTATTATTTAACGTAATTTGCAAGCTATTTATTGACATAACTGAGAGCAACAAAAGCACACCTTCACACTTACCAGCCATGATTGTCACTGAAATAGTCACGTCGTCCAGTTTGCTAGCGATATGTATTATTTATATAGGGTGGCACAAATGTTTTCAACTTCCCTCTCGCGAATGAAACTTCAAATTTTCAATATTTTATACACCTGTAAGCGAGAAATAAATAAAGTGAATGTTTTCCCATTATATTCTACGTTTTCCCTCTGTCGTACATCAATTTTATATTATCTGAATCGTAATATTTCATTTCGAAAGTGAAAATAGAAATTTTTGCAAGCCATTTTATATTATACTTGTTTCAGCGACACCCTACTGTCGATAATCGAATTCCTTGCGATCTATCGAACGATTCGATAAAACTGTTCCTGCTGTTGCGATTGTTGCCTCTACGAAGTCATAATATTTATGGTGGATACGTCAGATCGGTTTGCAGTGAAGAAATATACTCGGTGAATTTTCAACCGAAGCTAAGAAATGGAGAGAAATTTAGAAACGACGCTAGATGATGTGTAAGTTAAAGACGCGAGGCAATACTCTTGTAAATCGAGAAACTCTGTACAAGTCGATGTTTACATTTTCGCAGGCGATGCATGTTTTTGCAAAATCGTCAGTCTTTGTTCATTGACGGATAATAATTCACGATCTGGAGATCGAAGTTATAGAATATTTAACGATTAAACTTTCGTTTGCAGTGAACGTTAATGTTCAAATTTAATGTAATCACTTGCTGGTTTGTGTTTAGAAATAACTCCGAAAGTACGATTGGTTGCGTGTTGGCTGATGAAGCAGGATTGTGTTTGGGAGGTACGTTCTTTTTAATCGTATGGAATAAGTAGAGTGGTAGATAGGATAAAAGTAATACGAATACGTTTAGTTAAAGGGGATGCATCCATCGACAGCGCGGGAATACTTGTGGCTATCGCGGACCAGGTCGCAAAATTGGAGCCCGAATCACCAGCTCCAATTGTGTCCTTTCAGAATGATAATAGGTAATGCGGGGAGTTTTTATAATGTAACGTTTAATGATCGATGTATTTAGAACATTAACATATAAAGTATCGAATTATTAACCAAGAAATTCGATGGAACGATATTGAAACTGAACGAGTCTTTGATATAAAATGAATTGCTAGACTTAATAATGAGAAATATAAATGATTTTGTAGGATGTGCCTTATACAACGCAAAGGTCGACTAGTAGGTGGAATTTACAAGCATGTCTCTGTATAAAATAACTTCTGTTACCGGAACTAATAATACTGGTTATCTCTAAGCTAAGGTCTGTTATCTTTAAACTCATCTTGTTAATTATACATATGTGTAAACTGAATAAATAATTGTAATATAACTCCGTTGACATAGGGAAATTTGAACTTGTACTTGATTTGAACTGTAACAGTGTAGAAAATACATAATTATTGAACTTTATAAGATTTACATAACTTTCGCGTTGGAGCATCTTTGTGATGTAAATACATCATCGCCGTTAACAAAGTTAAGGTCAGTCACTCTTCTTGTGTCTGTTTCTTCTCTCGTACCACTTATTCGTTCCGAGCCTGATCAGGTCGTGATGCTCGTATATCCAAGATACAAGTATCACCATGAACATTACCATTCCAATGATCAAGTGCCAGACTTTCTGATCCGGGAAACAGTAAGCCTGAAGCATAAAATACGTAAAATGTAATGCGAGAGTTTTCGGCGATACGTGGAGAGCGAATAGATGATTCTTTTACATGGGACACAGTGGTGACTAAAGCTGCTATCAGAAGGGAAGCTGAAAATATGGGCTTCGGTACCAAACCACGCAATGGACGGTATATCGTATCTTTGTATCTTCTATTAATGAAGATAGTCGAATGCAGGATCCTTAAGCTCATGTTCACGCAATTCCCGAGAATGAAACCAACCGGTCCGAACCAAATAGCAAACAAATATGATGCGCCCAGGAACGCGATCGATTCGTAAATCATAATCCAGTTGCTTTTATTTATTGTTGCGCTATCGGCGGTGGCATTGGTGTAACATTCTGTCACCCCATTTATTCCCAATAGTAAAATGGCCAAACAATGCGCTCTCATTAAAAGTATCGGCAGATACGAAGTTAATTTCGAGCCACCGTACAACCACAGCAGTGTGCTCGAATACGACTGTCCGAACACTAAAACAACGAGGCCGATAGACGTAACAGCTGAACATAAATGCGTAAGAACATTCACGCTTTCTTGAACTTTTACCTGAAACACACGGTTTAGATTAATCGATCTGTGATAAATGCACGCGCGGCATGTTTAAGTCTCTTCCAATTGATACCTACGGGATTTTGATCGTTAATCGCTTTATCTCGTTTGACCATTTGGGTGAAATAGAAGTACCCGCTTTCCTCTATTGGACGGAAAATAAATCTGGCCGCTAGAGACCCTAGATTATTCACAATCTCGTATGTCCCCTTTTACGAGAAAGAAGAATTAAGTCGCGAAAGCAGGATTATGATTAATTGCTTGTCGTTAAGAAGTGAATACCTGCTCGGTAAATGTTAATACTGGCATCACTGTCATTATTAGCCTTTCACCTTCCGTCAAAATTTGTTTCAGAATCCCCTGTCTGAAGAAACTCCATGTAAGGATAGTCAGCTTCTTATCTAGATACGATTCCTAAAAAGAATAGCTTTAGCGTAAACGTAATACGCAACGGATACACGTTCGTACATACTTTGTTTTCCAATCGGCCGGGCAGAAAGTCCGACACTGTTTGAAATGGAAATTCTTTGACAACGTATTCGTCGCTACTATCTTTCAACGACATTCTCCGTTTCAATTTACACTTATTCATCTTTTTAATATAATAATGGAAATACACGTAGTGACTAGAAGTATAAAATATCGCCGCGACTAGTTGCGCCACACCGAATGCAAGTAACGCGTTGTCTGAGTTATAAAGTATTAACGGGACAAATGTCAAAGTTCGAATGGCGATCATGATAGTATCCAGTATAATCTAAAAAATTGAACGGTTAACATTTTGAATTCGTTTCAATATTTCTTCACCGATCTCTTACTTTCAGCCTAACGAATAGAAATGCACTGGCGACCAGCTGAACGATCAGAGATGATAATTCAATGATACAAGATAAAGCGACCGCCCAGACTGCGAATGTGTAATACGATGGTAGCGCTTCGGACGCCGTTAAAACGAAGAGCCAAATATATCCGAACGTTAAAGACATCGCGAGGCATATAGGAACCCTGGAAAGATATCGAAAATTTAAGTAACTCTAGAATCGTATAAAGCGATCGTAACGTGTATTAATACATAATTTTAAAAACTAACGTCATCCATAACAGATTTACAACTTGCGCCCAATTATGCTCCGCTGTGTTAGTTAAACATGCTTTCATGAACGGTTCTCGAGATAAGAACAGGATCATTGATTCCAAGAGCAGCAGCCGCACGTTTATAACTCCTAAAACTGCTTGACCCACGTGCCGTACGACGAAAGCATTCAGAATAAAAGTAACACCTCGACATAATATCTAAAAGAAGAAATCGTTAAAAAATTGTTTTGTTCGCATATTTTAATTCCGTTAAAATACGACTGTCTGGAAATATGGGCGAGGGTAAAATAATTTATATTTATAAATATGACATAAGTTTTCTATAATAGATCTGACACGATAATCATTAAGATAAGATAAATGCGTTAGTTAGAATGGCTGTTATGTTGGGAAAATACCTGAAAGACAATATTGAAGGAAGCATTTTCCAAGCTGCTTTTCAAAATGTTTTGTGACATTTTTACGGGCGATCGAGCTCAGGCATAAATCTTTCGAGATTCCCGCCCTAAGTGGTGCGAATGAAATTCGAGGTTATGTGAATCACTTTAATAATACCTAAAACATGAAATCAATCATTTTTTGCAGATTTCCTTCTCGCTGCCGACTGACCGGAATGCAGCAAATACAAAAGCCAAGAATTTCCTCATGCTGCATCTAACAGCTATCATGACGTAATTCGGTTCATTCTCTATACGCGTATAGATATGTATCGTACCTAGTTATTTTCTGATATGCATCTTCATCTATTCCCGCGACAGAAAAAACTGTCCTGAAGCAAACATTGTTGATGACAACTTTTTCCGTCATATGTTTTCATTTGTTTCCTGGCATTTCTCGTTTCGCGATGCTACAGCAAGGGAAGAATTGACGGTCGCGTTTCATCTAGGAACATTTGAAATCATTTATCGACTAATGCAGGCTAATAATTAAACTCATCAAATCATTATATTTACGTGGATAGTTGTATCAATTATCATACCGCTATCAATCATCCCGTGTCTACATGTTGGGCATGAAAATAGTACTTAGTATTAACTTATTGCGAATTCATTATTCCCGCCAGTCGTGCCCGACTCCATACTATGGGTGCGTTCCACTTGCGCCCAAATCGCCCGCAACGCCCGCGATTTTCATTAAGGTAGGTTCTCCTATACGCGACTGGACACAACGTCAAGAATTTCAAAGTCGATTTTCTTGAAAATGAAGCACAATATCAAAAAATCTTATTCCTCTTTTTCGACTTATTTACTTGTTATAAATCGAAAAGAAAGAGTAACTTTTTTTTATATCGCGCTTCATTTTCGAGAAAATCGACTTTGAAATTCTTGACGTTGCGTCCAGTCGCGTACAGGGAAACCCACCTTAATGAAAATCACGGGCGTTACGGGCGATTTGGGCACAAGTGGAACGCACCCTATGGCCGGTATTCACAAACGTGTCTTAAGATTAAGCAAATGCTTAAGCATTCGGCATCCTTTACTAGCTACTAGGGTTAGTAGAGGATGCCGTATGCTTAAGCATTTGCTTAATCTTAAGACACGTTTGTGAATACCGGCCTATAACGCTGTCTTTCGAAGGCGCCTCTGTAATGGAGACATATCGAACGGAAAGTCGCAGAGGCTTCGAAAGGCGCAGCATTGGTTCGCTACTTTAAAGCGATTCCTTCGGTGCTAAAAATTGACAAAAGCGTTCCTTACCTGTAAAGCAGAAATATACAAGATTAATAATCGCTCTACTGGTAATTATCGTAATTACGCACAGAACAGGTTCAGCCTTTACGGTAATTTGAAATGGTTGTATTCAGATGACGCTGCGAGAGGGCTGTTCCAATATTTCCTGTAGTAGACCGATCTTAGTTTACTCAGTTCTTTCTAAGAGTCTTGCTTGGTTGCTGGCGTTCAAAGTTTTTCGTGTAGCGGTGTGGAGAAAGGTTCAAGAATTTATTACCAAAGACTGTGAAATAATACCATTTAAGACTCAACTTTATATTATTTAGTAAGTTTAATAAATTTCGATTATATGCACTTACACTTCGGATGCTTTTTTTCATCAAATATTAATGACGCCGCCGAAAAGTTCATTTGGTTAATTCATTCCTTGAAGTTCCATTACTCTTATATACTTACTGTTACCAGTTACACATTATTAATACGCGCCATATCTATTTTATTGGCCTTTTACGGCTATAAGTGTTGGCTTCTGTGCACAGAACAACTTTTCTGTATTTCCCATTATTAACCCTCTAGGGACGAGTGGGACTCCAGAGTCCCATTCAGATTAACACATTTTTATTTAAGTTCCATCAATAAGATCGAGATTTGATAGGTATAGTGACCTTTAGTAGGCAGAGAAGAAACTGTTGTACCATCAGAACCCGAAATTAAACTTTTTTTTGTTATATTGTTATAAACAAATTAAAAAAAAAATAAATTAAAAAAAAAAACTAACGAGTAGTTTCCAAATCCGAAGTATAAAATAGACTATTTTAACGCTCAAAAAAATTCTACGTTAAGTTTAACACATCTCCGTCCCTAGAGGGTTAATAATCGTAATAAATCTATTTAGAAACCGTCTGAATACTTATTCTGTTGATTAGATATAACAATGGTACGAGGTGGTCGCGGTGGTATGATTAGAGGAGGCCGAGGTGGTATGGGCCGTGGAATGGGATTCCCAAGGAAGCAGTTCCTTCCGCGTCTCCCGTTCGACTACACGTTGTGCGAAGCTGCGTTTCCACGCGTCAAACCTGCCCCGGACGAATCAGATTTCCAAATGGCACTTTTGCGGAAGAACACGGACATGTGTCCCACGCCGAAGGAGCAAACTTCCATTTTAAATCTCGTAACTAAGCTACAGAGTGTACTTGATAACTTAATAGTCGCTCCAGGAACATTCGAAGCCTGCGTGAGTATTATTTTCTTCTTCGATTCCATGCTACGCGATTAGTTTGTACCGATCGATCTGCTTTCACAGCAACTGGAGGAGGTGAGGCAAGTCGGCAGCTTTAAAAAGGGAACAATGATCAAGGGCCACAACGTCGCCGACATCGTTGTGATCCTTAAGACACTGCCTACTAAAACAGCAGTCGAAGCGCTCGGTACAAAAGTCAATAACGACTTAAAAGCGGTGAATCCAAAAGAAATGTTCAGGCTCACTCAAACAGAGCGCGGCTTCGATATCGCTAACAACGAAGCTACCGTGCGCGTGCTGATCACTACGCTACACCAAAATCTGCGGAAACTGGAGTCCGATCAGCATTTGGACGTAAAGATATGCCAGGGCCATCTTGCGGCGATTAGACATTCCCGTTGGTTCGAAGAAAACGCTCATCATTCTAGTATCAAAGTTTTAATAAGGTTACTTAGAGACCTACGAAGCAGATTCGAGGGCTTGGAACCGTTATCTCCGTGGATGCTGGATTTGCTGGCGCATAATGCCATAATGAACAATCCCAGCAGGCAAGCGTTGCCGATAAACCAAGCGTACAAGAGAGTGCTTCAGTTGCTTGCTTCTGGACTCTTTCTTCCAGGATCCGCTGGTAAAGCGCGTTACATTTCGATTACACTCCGTGTTATACTTAAAATTAACTTTGTTATTATCCCATTTAGGTATTTCTGATCCCTGCGAAGGTGGCAATATACGTGTACACACGGCTATGACATTAGAGCAGCAGGACTTGGTGTGCCTCACAGCTCAAACGTTGTTACGTGTCTTGTCTCACGGAGGATACAGGCCATTGCTCGAGGGTACCAATAAGCTCGCCGTAGAGATGAGCGTGTGGGCTGGCGGCGTGGTCGCCAGTCCCTTGGATAAGGCTTACGAGCCTCCCACAGAGCAGGAGCAACAAGAGGACATGGATGAAAGTAACGAGGAGATGATAACGGAGAGTGCTTAACTTTTAAGCTAGCTTAGCTCCACAAATTCTTCGGACACCCGACTTGCGATAGCGCCAAAATTCTGCACCATCTTCGATGATAGCAATTTAATCGTACTCCATATTATTTGATACAAAAGTGAATGTATTCAGTATTGTAATGACGCATGATTTTCTATTAACAATAACGTAATTAGTGTCGTCGTTTTTACATAATGTAATTGTGTGCTGGTGTACGTAGCGTTTACAGACTTGTAAATTGCGATCTTACTCGACTTTATAACTAATAAAGACCGAATTACATCTACACACCGATGTTCGATACATACGCATAGTTGAAAGTTTCTCAGCACTTCGCTATTATCTATTTAGTAACGTCAGTCACGGTAGGCCGAGACATGCCTCCGTATCAGTTCATCATGCTGGCAGTGCTGGATACGTTGCGCAATAAATAATAAGATTGCATCTCCCTTTTCTAAACCCTATCGCGAGCAAGGATCGTTTTCCGGTGTCCTATTCACACGAGCACAGTTTACCGATCGATCGCCGGCACCTGTGCGAATAGGTATTCTAAACAATTTCCCTTGCGGCATGCAAACGCAGACCTTGTACTGTTCGTGGCCGGGCGGATTTTGCAAGAACATCGGCGCGATATGAATATTCTCCACGTCCATAAAAACACCGTCTTTGGCGTCGAAAACAATGCTTCCGTTGGCGCTCTTCAGAATAATATCAGTGTCCGCGCTCCAGACTATGTCCTTGCTTTCCATAGTCGCGCCCTCCGCGCCGTGCAGAGAGATCTGCTCGTCGGAGTTTACAGTTAGGCTTTCATTGACGGGCGACGTGATCCTGTAGGTCTCCGCTATTTTCACGTCTATCTTCTCCACGCCCGCCGGTAAACCGAAGTTTGGAAAGTCGGTGGTGAAGTAGATAGCTCCCGTGCCAGGATCCTTGATCTCAAACGACTCCATCTGCGACATCGCCGTGCCGTTTGGCAAGACTATCACCTTCGCACGCGTCTTCTCGCGCGCCCGCCGATTGTTCACGTTAATTTGTATACCTGCTTCGTCGCCCGCGATTTCCATCGGCTCGTCGCCGTAACTCTGGCAAACCCCCGATTGCAAGCATACCTACGAACATAACGGTTCGACGATCGTAAACCCATATACAACACCCTTTTCCAGGTATGTATGGTTAGTTGGGTATTGTGCAAGGGTATCCGACCTTATCCAAATCGGTCTTCCCGTAAAATTTTACGAGATTCTCGTCCGGTATTACTTCCATCGCTTCCATGCCCTGGCTAATCCGCAACACGGCGATTAAGCTGATGTTGAGGACGAGATTACAGAGACCAATTATCGCCAGGATTAAGGTCAGGATCCACAGGCAGTAATGTTGTTTCAATGATTTCTCATTGGACGCCAACATCATGCGGGATGGAACGATCGCTGTTCGATCGACGTTTTCAGTGCTGGAACGAGAGTTTCTTTGTTGATCCTTACTAATATATAAAAGTGAAACGTTGTCTGTTTGTTTCTCCTTCTTTCACGCCTAAACGGCTGAACGGATTTCAATGAAATTTGGAATATACATTAAATACGCCCTAGATTAGATTATAGGCTATTTATAAATATGCTTTCTAAAATAATAAATAATAATAATAATAGTAATTCCCGGGTGAAACCGGGTAACGAATCAGCTAGTATCGTATATAGTTACAGTCATTGTAGTTGCATTCACCTTGCGCGAACGCTGCTGTAACTGTTCTGACGAACGCAGGCCCCGATCAGAGGGCCGTCGCTGTTCGACAAGTTGTCCTCGGCTTTGGAAATCGACGCGGAACCGGTGTCATTGCTGCACGTGTTGAGGGCGACCGACATCGAATCGTGCTGTGAAACAGGGCGCCTTATTTCGTGATATTAAAATTTAAACTCAAGTATCTCCGAAACTAAGGGTCTTTGGGTTTATCGATAAAGAAAATTCTTTCCACGAATCCATTCAATTTTGGCCTGAAACATTATAGTTTCGAAGATAATCGCCTGGTGTAATTTAAATGGGACAATCGAGCACTGTCCATTTCGCAACACTGAACGAGTCTCACGGATCTTGGACGTTTCTGCGTATTTTACAATAGATTATTAAACTTTTTAGCCAGGCGAATATGACTCGTGTACATTACCTACCTTCAGGTAGTGGGTCAAAAAGAATTCTAAGTATCGACGATGACAACACCAATACGTTCACGACGCGCACACTTAATCGTTCATCTCGCGTTCGTGGTTATTGTTACGCGCGTAGTTGTTTGCCATAGACCTGCAAGGGAGATTCTTACCTCGGCCACGATCACCACAGGACTTTAGGCACACGAAAATAGACGACCTGAGGTTTCACCTCAGTTTCGAACGAATGCACGAGACGAGTAATGAAAACTAGGTAAAATCCGCCGGCCGGCGCTTGCGCGTCTAGAGATCAATGCGAAATGTCCGTGAATACCTCTGTCCCCGGCGTGTTCGAATTTTTATAATTCATTTCTTTCCGTCGAAAGCTACAGAATAAGAAACCTCGTTGCGATCATAACAACGAACAAATCTACAGAAACTGTGTAACAGAGTTGTGTGAGTTTTTGGTATTTCTCTAAGCTTCTTCAGCGATCGCGGCAATGATGTAGGTGTCACAAGATTATGTAAAAAATGTATTTATTGAAAATTCAAGCAGTATATTATACGGAGTTGGGCCAAACGACACTCTCTATCCATGGTATGTAATGATAAACTCGGGTGTATACACCAGGAATGATGCTGCCGCAAAGGCTTCCGATACTTGTAACGCCGATCAGGCTGTACATGCAATTGTAATCGTTGTTGTAGATCGTCAGTGGTCCGCCGCTATCGCCCTGCAAGCACAGAAATAATTAACGCTAATTGTAAGAAGGTAAAGTATCAGTCGGTAAGTGTCTTAAAATGGTGTCGATAAGTACACTGGTGTGCTCCTTGCACTGTGCTCTGCGAGTAAGATAGAACGATTTTGCCGTTAACTTATCTACTTGAGTCGATGGACAAAAGCGGATATTACCGATTGACGATATAGAGCAGTGATTCCCAACCTGTGGGTCGCGAAGTGTTTTTTTTTTGGGGGGGGGGGGGGGGGGGTGGTCGCCACTGTTTTCTCTTTAATATCATTAAGTTATAATTACATTCTGAAATACCTATTTTTAATGTGTTTTCTTTACCTTACCTTATATGGGGGTGATGGGTTGCAGGTTATACGAATGTTACAAAAGGAGGTCGCGACTCAAAAAATGTTGGGAAACACTGATATACATCCTTACCTGACAAGTGTCTTTTCCTTCTTCACCGGCGCATAGTTGCGATTCGTCGTTGATGCCGCGGTCAAGTTTAGGTTCCAGACTGTAGCTTCTGTTACATGTCTGGATAGATACCAGCGTAATCGTGACTTTCAACAAGTCGTTCGACCCTTGATCGTCAGCTAAACAAGGCAGAAAGTTAAAATTATGTATCGTACTGTAAAAAGGTTGGGTTAATAGCCATTTGCAACGAAGCCCTTATAATTATTATTAAAGCATTTCGGAACTACCGCACTTACCCCAGTCAACAACCCCCCAGCCAGTTGCAACTGCCATGCCGTCGTTACCGACATCTGGTAAGGAATACGCTAAACAGGAGGGTCTTATCCACGCATCGAATTGCACGTCCCTCTCCAATTTGAGGAGCGCGATATCGTTATACGCGGACGGCCACTTGTAATCAGGATGCCGTATCCTTCTTTCGACCCTCAGGTTCTGCGGTTTTGCATCGTCATCCGTTCTTACGAGGTTCAAATCACCCAGTCGTACCCAATTTGCATTGCCCCTGCGAGGAACACGAATTAAGTTTCGCCATCTTGCTCAAACTTTCTGTTTCGATCATTTTTACACGATATACGCACGGATCACTGTTGCAGATACCCACCAGTTCACACTGTAGAGACAGTGAGCCGCAGTCAGCACGAATCGTTCTGAAATCAAGGTGCCACCGCAGGACCATCGAATGCCACCGTCAGAGGAGTCGTATCCAACCGCAGCCATGTGCGGAAATTCTTTTGGGTCAGATTTTGTGCCGCCGACGATGAGCTTGCGAGTTTTAATCGCGCACAATGAGACATTCACGGGCTGCCGGTTGGCCGTCAAGATCGGCGGAATTACAGTTGCGTATACCGACCTTGAGTATACCTCGCATTCTAAAACGACCAGTTCAACGGACCATGAGTCTTTACTATTTTCCCAAACGTGACAAGAGGCGACAACGTTTTTACACGTTACGCCGCGACGATTAAAGGCCGTCGCTCATTTCGCCGAACGGAAGCGAACTGTTCGTCGGCGCTGTTCTATCATGTAGGCGATGCGTGGTCGCCACTGTTCTGTCAAGGTGGAATCTGACGGCACGTGGATCGGCGAGCCGGCCCGGCTCGCCCAGGCTCGCTCAGGCTCGCCCAGGCTCGCGAATTGGCGATCCATGACGTTCTCACGGCGCGTGGATCGGCAAGTCGGCTCGGCTCGCCCAGGCTCGCCTAGGCTCGCCCCGGCTCGCGTGTCGGCGAGCCATGAGTGTTCTCACGGCGCGTGGATCGGCTCGGCTCGCCCAGGCTCGCGAGTCGGCGAGCCATGAGCGTTCTCACGGCACATGGATCGGCAAGTCGGCTCGGCTCGCCCAGGCTCGCCCGGGCTCGCGAATCAGCTATCCATGAGCGTTCTCACAGCACGCGACTCGGCGAGCATGAGCGTTCTCACGGCGCGTGGATCGGCTCGGCTCGCCCAAGCTCGCCCAGGCTCGCGAGTTGGCGAGCCATGAGTGTTCTCACGGCACGTGGATCGACGAGTCGGCTCGGCTCGCACAGGCTCGCACAGGCTCGCACAGGCTCGCCCAGGCTGGCGAATCAGCGATCCATGAGCGTTCTCACGGCACGTGGATCGGCGAGTCGGTTCGGCTCGCCTACGCTCGACCAGGCTCGCGATTCGGCGAGCCATGAGCGTTCTCACGGGGCGTGGGCTCGGCGAGTCTCGTGCCAAGCTCGCCGATCCACGGTCCGTCAGATTCCACCTTCATATGAGCGATGCGTGTTCGCTTCGCTTCCGTTCGGCCTAGTGAGCGACGACCTTAAATGCGCTCACGTGCTCTCGCGACGGCGCCCCTGCCGCCGGTGACGACGGGTCCGCCCGTCGCCGACGGAGGTCCCGCTGTGACCGATCCACCGGTAGGGCAACAGACGACCGGATCGAAGTTGGAGTAGCCGCACACCGCGCGTGGAGGATTTCCTTTCAGGAGGTCGTCGTAAACTGATTGGCAGTCCGGCAGCACTCTGCAGATGCCAGGCGCGCGGTCGACGGTACACGCGTCACCTGGAAATTGCGAATGTTAGATAAAATTGATGAAACACTGACTGACACGAGCGATGAGTTCACGAGGAAAACCCTCGGGTATAATTAAATTACAAATAGAGTGATGTATACGCTTGCAAAGACGGCGAAATCTTATCACCGCTGGGGATGGGAAAGTAGTATCCGTTATACTACGCCTGATAATGAAACTTTTAGGAGATTATAATATGCAATTAATAGCGGGATATTTCATTTTTAATAGTTTCTTAATTTAAATAAAATCGTTTCAGGAAAAAACAAACTGGGTCTCATATTAGGAACCCATTTTTTTATCCGCGTATTTGAATAACTTTCGTTTTTATATTATTATGAAGAAACCGAATGTTTGTTATACAGTAATTCGTCGTAATAGTCCCGACGAACGGGGCTGGCGGCGGGACAACAACGCGATGCGGACACCATTCGTAGCCGACGACAACTTCGTGTCGACTCTTTTGTTCTCTCGCACGTTCTCGGATTCTCTCACTCTCGACCGAAGGATTCCAAGAAATGGTGGGGATAGTGAGCGGGACTATTACGCATGGTAAAAACGGGACAATAACGACGAATTACTGTAGTACTTTCCAGTAGGTTGCTAAAGAATACATATTCTACTTTTAAAACGTGTAGGGGAGACCGGGGCAGATTGTAACACGAGGTAAATTGTAACATAAGTAAAATCTTTTGAACGACAGATCTGGTAACCCACAGCACGCGAGAGCTGCTTGACGATATTAGCACCGTCGGTTTTAGTGACACAAACGAGCGTTACGTATTCATTTTGTGGTAATAGCCCAGAATTTTAGTATTTAGAGCACGTAAGTAAATGTTGTCTTAGCACTTTTATTTCAATTAACCGTCATTGGGAACCGTTTGAATTTTTGTTTCTTTGTCGCAAACGAATCAGTACACATTGGTTTATTACTATGTGTACGCATTTTAGTAATTTGATGTTTAGGTTCTCGTTTGCTGAGATAAAACGCAAAAATTCGACCTCGGGGTAAGTTGTAACATGTTACTATACTTACTCCGCTCCAAATGGTGATAAAGCAAGCTATTTGCTGACACACCGGAAAAATATGCTCTAGACGAACAACAGAACGATCGAGAATCCAAAAAATAGAAAAAAAGTATGAAGGCACAAGTAAAGAAAGCACAGAAGAAGATTTTGATAGAATCAGATGAATAAGCAATGATTGCTTAACTCATGTATATCAAATGTTTAATAATGATCTGTGTTTTCATTTATATTTTTTAGAAATGTTTATTTGTGTTCATATTTGTATTTAAATAAGTAAAACAGATGTGTTACAATTTACCCCGGACTGGGGCAGATTGTAACAAAGGTTCAGATTTGTTTAAGATGAAGCTAGATGTCTAAGTGTCCAAGATTTTGTCACGTACTTTCGCGCAATTAGTTCACCACATATGTAAGTAGTAAATCACGCAAATTATTTCCTGATTGAGGAAAACACTTTCGAGAAAAAACTGTGAAAACTTTTTTTGTTACAATCTGCCCCGGTCTCCCCTATCGAATTTTAATAAACGTGTTCTTAGTCAAGAGTTATGATGTTATTAAGAAGTGAGTCTCATATTCGGCTGCTTTACCCTATTACCGGATTAAAAATACTTCGCGTTCGTGGAACACAAGTAACTGCGTGGCGATTCAAGGTAATTAATTAAAATCCGCGTGATCCTACAGTCGATTAAAAGGCTTCGGTTGCATCACAGAAAGAACATCATAATTCCTACATATACGTTCCCCTAAAAAGTACTCTATGCTCTAGTATCTCAGTGACGGAGGATCAAATAAATCGGACTTCGCTTTTCCAAGTACACCACTCTACATCTCCTTTATCGATCGCGAAGAATGATCTGCATACCTTCATCCGCGCCGTTGGATGCTGGAAGGGTCAGGAGCAACAGAAGAGATGCTGATGAAAGCAACGCCGACGAGGTTGACCGTAACAACATTCTATTTATTGCTAGAACACTGTTTCCGTCCCGGCAATTTCCGCCGCGCATCAGCTCGCTCACTAGTTCGTGTTTCCCTGCCTCCTTGCTTTTGTATGCCCCACCACCTCCTTCGTCCACGCGGCGCTCGCGGAGGTGGAAACGGCGAGCCAGGAGGATGAGCTCGTCATTCCTTTTTTTCTTGACTGCGACGCGGCGGTCGCGAGCGAACAGGTCGAGCGAGGCAATAACATTTCGTGGTTTTCCTTTTGTCGCCGAAGGGACAGCAACGGCTTGAAATTACTGCTGGCTACTTGCAAGAACATCTTGCCTACGCCGAGGAAAATGGACGTCCGAGAGACGCCAGAGCGAACGACAGCGTCACGCCAATTATATTATCATCGACGAAGCATGCAGCTTTTTTTATTTTTCTTCTCTTCCTTCTCTTCGATCGGGAGATTCCCCTTTATTGTATGCGTACATTCGGTGTCGCTTGGCGGAAAGGAATCGTTCCACTTGCGCGTCACCTAATTAATGGTCTTCGAACAATCTCGCGGGGGGCGGTTGGAGCCGGAGTACTTCCGGAAACCGAGTGGAGTTTGAACGCTGCTTGAGATAGCATTGAACTGTACCACGGTATGCAAGTTCAACTGTTGCTTTATCGTGGCGACAGTTTGTACCCTCCCATTGTCATTCTGTGTCGATTAAACGCCTTATTAATACGTTTAATGAACAGTAACCGTCGAATTCTTTGCTTGGTGTTATGCGGGTTAACGCTGTCATTACACTCATCGCACGTTAGGGGACATTTTTTGGCGTCCCATTAAGGTAAATGTACCAGTAACGAGCCATGCACCAGTACCTAGCCATCTGTTGAAATATTAATAATTGTTAAACTATGCGCGTAAGATAAAATACATATTTGGTGTAATTTGCATTATTTAATTGTTCGGTTTAATATCTGAAGTTATATCGTCTTGTTTTTTTGTCTAGATATTTAGAAATACCATTTATTGGGAAACCAAGTGGAGGCGTGGCTTAAATTTCAGCGCTGCGGTGGTAAGTTGGCAAACTATTGACAGTAGGCTGGATCCCACCAAACATTCCGAATAAGTATTTATTAATCGAATAAGTAAAAATTTAGTGTTCCAAAAAATGTAAAAACACTCGTTTTTCACAACATGTCTATATAAACACTGATAATCGTATGGACTTCGACGGATTTCGGCCTACTCTGAGTAGTTCAATTTTTTGTCACTAGTTGGCGTGTCGAAATTCTTGGTTTCCCAATAGTCTCGAGGCCAGATATATGACGCGTTTTCAGACATTCGTTATGATATGGCTAAGAAGAGCGTGCTTCTTGTTAAGAGCATAATTATTATAGGATAATAGTTTTTTAGATAGAAAAAAGGGTTTTAGAATCTTGAAAATATTTGTAACACATAGAAAGAAAAAATTTGAATATGAAAACTATTTTTTATTTGAATATTTACATGGCTATTTATCGGTGCAAACAAATCTTGTTAGCCCAGTAAGTAACCACGTGTTCAATAAATCGGGTGAAGTGAGTTGCAAATGTTAATCGGCATCGCCAGAGCAAAATTACGAAAAAAGTGTGAATTTCTGACTCGATATTTTGGAATAAAGCCGGTAAGTATTTTGATCATAAATCATAATATAAACATTATTTTTCTAGATAATAATGATAGCTAAAATGATTCCGAAATTCGACCGAAGTAATATTTAATTTCTAAAATAAATGTTATCGGCGCGTAGGCTCGGTCAATTAAATAAAAGTTTTTTTGCAAATTTTAAGTTCAAATTTCCAACGTTTCGGTCATAATTGAGACCATTATCAAGGAAATAATAATCTAAACCGAAAACTGCGTTCACTTTTATAAACTCCGCAACGTATTAAACGTGCGAAACACGAGTCGGTTGGCGGGTGACTGGCCCGACTCGTGTTTCGCACGTTTAATACGTTGCGGAGTTTATAAAAGTGAACGCAGTTTTCGGTTTAGATTATTATTTCCTTGATAATGGTCTCAATTATGACCGAAACGTTGGAAATTTGAACTTAAAATTTGCAAAAAAACTTTTATTTAATTGACCGAGCCTACGCGCCGATAACATTTATTTTAGAAATTAAATAATGATAGCATTTAATTTAAGTTTATTAAAGTTTATGTATATGTACAGTTTAATAAATTTGTTGGTTGTTTTGAGTCTTATATAAAATAACCACAAACTTCTATTGATAGTGTAACTAAACTTATTGTTTTTTGCATTTATTTTCTAATCTGTTTATTATGGTTATTTATACAATAATTTTATATTTCTGTACTTCTTAATTTTCCTTAACAGATTTTTCAATTTAAGACAAAGAATCAGTTTTTAAAATAATTTTTACACGATTATAAAACCTATGGCTAGGTACTGGGACATGAAAATCGGGCCGCTAGGTCAATTGCGTGAGGTTGGCTATATATTGGTACATTTACACGTATACAAATATTCTTGTTTATTTTACGTTAAATATATAAAAAAAAAAATTTTGTTATGTGAGTACTGATGAGAAACAACAAAATCTTTATGAATGAAAAAAAGTTTCACTTAAATTGTTAATTTTATACACAATATTCATTATACTTTGTTACCGTTTCCTTAAACGGCTCGTTATTGGTACATTTACCTTAATTCGAAGAAATTCGATTGCCTTTAGTGATTAGTGGAATCTGAAAGGCCGACTTTAAAGGGCGATCGGGCAAAAATGAAACATAGGTACTTTTGTTTTTGTCTTCAGTCACTTTATAAACCCACAAAATTGCGTTCTAATCGGTGAGTGCTGGTTTACGGTGTTCCCTTGTTATACTCGGGGCCAGATATATTGGCCGGCGAATTCGTTTTCGCGAGCAACGATTGAGGAGAAATCAACCACCACCATCTGACGATCGTGGATTTGTCAGTTGGAGTTGCGTGGTCGTCGCAGGGTATGGTGGGGTAACGGGAACGCTGCTCGGCTCCGCCTGAATCTAGCCGTTTGGCTGTTATTTATTCTTAGCGTAATAGTTGTGTGCGTGACGAAGCTATTCGTAGACCAATACGAGATGAAGCTATCGAGAAGGAATCAATGTTCTGACCAATAAATCCAATGAATTTCTTCGGAGCTGACGCACACCTATTCTGATATGTGTATTTCTACGCTGACAGCTCGGTTTGACCTACACGCCAGAAGCTTGCCACTATCCCCACCACTTCTGGCTCACTCTTGTTCTGCGAAGGCGAGAGCGAGATGGAACGAGAGCGAGTAAGAAAACGTTGAGAAAAGGAGCACCGAGGCAGGCAAACGGTGTGGTGGGAGAATACCCCTCACGAAACTCACCGGCCAATATATCTGGCCCCGAGTATAGTCATTTTACTGAAAAGGATTTCCTCCCTTCTAGATATCCAGAAACAGTTGCGGTGGTCTGTATCCTTGGTAAATTATGACGCATAAGGTAATAGGTACTGAGAAAGATATGCGGATAAGATAAAAATTAATGACAGCAAGCGGTGAAGTACTTCGACGGGTTTGAATCCTAATGGCCCTTCGGAATCTAATTTTCATATCGGGATCTTCCCCGATCTAAGACCGCACGTTACTCCGACTTCTCACGACTCCTCGCCATTCATTGCAAATATGCAATCGTATTCCCCTTTGACGCAACTCAACGTACAGATGCAGGGATAATAAACTCCACCGTGGTATATGTAACACTTCCCACCTAAACGTATTTTATTGCTAATTACTCTACTTATAACACATTAGCGTATTTACAATTCGGTACCTGAATATACATATTTCATATAATGAGCATCTTGTGTCATCCGACAAAGAATAGACGCGCTCGCTTTCAAACAGCAACGAATATCCGCAGTCGTAGTATCACTCAATCAATCAATCAATCAATCAATCATAATAATAATAATAATAATAATAATAAAAAACATAACAGCGATCAATAATCGATAAATAATCGATAATGATAGTAACAAATAAAACACACGATTAAAGACCCTAGGCTAATGTCGGGCTTCGAGCGCTAAAAATAGAGGAGCGTTCTCTGTTTAAAAATACAACGCGAAGTGACGTTCTGACGTAGAACTCTAAAATACGGGCAGGGGTGGAAAAGAAGAAATAAGGGACAAGGATGTAGAAACTGATACGCGTTTCGTGCAAAAGGGGAACTTCTCGTAACGATCTTGCGAAGAAGCCTGGAACGACGACGTTTCGCGAGTTAAACTCAACGCCGGACCTGCCGCGGCAGAGAACAGAGTTTCGCGTGAAACTTTCAACCCCAATCGCTCCTTCATCCACTTATATATATATATAAAAAAAAAAAAACAGGAATAATTCGTAATAGTAAACGTTCGCGCGTGCGTTGACAAGTTCCATCGAAACTCGATCTCACATCTCTTATAATGATACTATTTACAGTCCGTACCTGCGTCGAGTTATCAGTCTTACGGCTCTCAAGAGGAAATTGTACATTTACGTCACGGGCGTACGCGTCTTTTTCCTTAATGGTACACCGTTCTCGAGGCGGTAGGAAAACCAGTTCGGACGAGTAGCGCGCGTTTATCTAAAAAAAAAACGGATGCTCGAGTCGCGGTTCACGCCTGTTCCTTTCGGTCGCGGCGCTCAATTCTGTCGATTACAGTCGGAACGAAGTCGACCGGCCGCTCAAGGCCACTGGAGGAGCTATCCCGCTACTCCTCCGCTATATATTTCTCCGTTAAAAACCCGCGGTTATACTCTCCGGTTACGGAAATGAAGACACTTCCGTGAAAGAAGTAGCGATCGTACAAATCACAATTGAGAGCAGAAGCAGCATTGAACGGGCGATTGATTTCGTTCCGATTATGGCGCAGTATAGTACAGTCAGCGGATGAAATCGGTACAGTGAACTCTTCGGGACGTACCCCGGCGATATTGCAGCCTGAAAGCCTTATTTCTATTATTGGACGCTTAACTTATGAGCTCGCTGTACCTGTTTCACGAATAATAGATTTCAGTACGGTATCGCTAAGTTGACCAATCGTTTGGTTCGCGCTGATACTTGCGGTGGAACGTTTACATGGTGCGTTTACGTTCGCTTGCTCGGCACAGGTATCGATTCAGGTGAGCCAGGCGCAACGCGACCGGAAGAGCGATCTTCCAGAGGACTCTATTCCAAGCTCAATCGAACGAAACACCGCGAATGTAACCAGCACAGTACGCTTTTCTCGGTTCATCGAACTTGTTGCACTTTATCTGTCAATATATACGTGCGTATATATGTATACATAAATATCGCATCCGTTTTATACAGGGTGTCCCGTACTCTGCGGCGCGGAGGGACGATGTCTCGTTCAGAGCCAGTCTCGAAGAAAGGAATTACGTGTTCGAGCGAGGAATCGTCCCTCGATGGTAGCTTCGAGTGCTGGACACCCTGTGTATATTAAAAAAAAAAAGAGAGAGAGAGAGAGAGAAAGTTCTATTGCACTCTATGTATCAACAAAGTCGTAATTCGCTTATAAACATAATTATTCGCTTCGCTATCGACACCTCTTGTACATTGCACGAGCATAAACACGTGTCGAAGATCAAGATTCGCCTCGTTTCAGTATTATTCAGTCGTTCGAGTGTGTTTTTCCGTGAAGCAGACTTATTAACGGCAATCGAGCGTGTGCAAAATCTGGAATGAATCGAGTAGAGGATGCAGTACGAGTGAGAACCGGGGAGAGTGTTGCTTCGTAATTGAATAGATAATATCACGATGGCAGACAGGGGGGTCACAGCGGGGAGCGATAATCGAGTAATTAGACCGATAGTCTTGGGCTTTCTCACCGCTGAAATTAACAAATAGTAAGTTATATAGTGGAGGTAAATAGAAATGGTCGAGCCTAACATAGTTGCGAATTTAAAAGGAGAGAGAGATATATATATATATATAGAAATAATGATTTCTCATTGCTGGCAGGGCTATTCGTCGAAGGAATCTGTTCGCTAGACATCTGGACAGAAATGATATCGACCGGTGAGTTGTGCAATCAGATTACGGAGTTAAGTACAAATGAACATGATCGTCGATGAACACTTTCGTGGGCACGGGTGGATCTGCAAGCACACCATACAATAATAATAATAGTTGATCCTCTGCTAGTCCATTCATTAACAAAATCGAAGATCCAAAGTCACCTCTGGTCGTCCTTCTACAAACTATAAAACCTTTCACACCAATCGGCACATACAGCAATTATTTACAAAATTCGTTTTCGCGCGTATCAAAGGATGCACAACCGTGCGTTGACTCCATCTGTTATCAAAACTCTCGGCAGAGCCACCGACTCTCCAGGAATCGTTTCATTATAATTTCAGTCTACGGTAGATAAAAACAATGATTTCGAGCGAAGGAATGCGTGGAGCGATGCTTCTCTATGGAACGCGAAGCTTAAGTACCAGTAATTAAAAAAAACAGTCCGAATAGGAAACTAAGCAACGAGACCTAAAAGAGTTACGTGACCCCAGGTACAATTACAAAAGGGGGATTATGACAACGACGTTAAAAAGGAACAGATGATCGAATTGACAACCGAGATCCTGGTTTAATGTCCAGCAAGAGCGGGGTATTCCAGCATTCCCCGCGGAGAGCGTGTCAAGCGATCGAGGATGCCCCTTTCCTGCGAGGTTGCCGCAAAAAACCGACTAAGCTTGGACAGATCTGGACCGCGCGAAGCGTCTAAGATGTCGGGGTAAGTTCCTCCGAGTTCTCCACCCCTTGGGAGGATCCCTAATCGCCCCCATTATCGTTACTTTACAACCCGAAGCCCTTTCCTCCGGCTATCGCGCCTCCTTGTCCTCGGGAGTTCGCGTGCGCGTGCCACGGCAACGTCCCTGCAAAGAAAATCTGGTTTCCTGAGTATTTGTTTCGTCCGTGCATGAAGCTTAAAGCGAAGAAAAGTTGGACGCGCGTACGAGCCGGTCGTACGCGGCGCGTCCAATGGTCATAGCCGCGCGTTCCGTCATGCGACAATAATAATACATAGCTCACTTATCGAATTTCTTCTTGGAAACGATAGAGAAGAAAGCAAAAGGGAGTGGAATAAAATTTCTTGCGTCGAGTATGTAAAATTGCCGCGCATCGTGGGAAGAGTTCTAAAACACGGACAGGTGGAGAAAACGGCTCCCCGGTCTCACAGAATATTATCAATCTGCAGCGAACTCTTTCCACGACGGCTCTCTATCGATATAGGTACACAGATTATCAAGTTTCGCCTGTATTACGTGCAATTTCTTCGCTGAACCGAAACGCTTCAATCGATAAGATACACGCTCGCGCTTTCGCAACGGCATTAATAATTCGTAGTATGCCCGAGGGAGAGAAGCTTTTAATCTCCACTGAAATCCGCGATCGAGATAGAAGCTCGCGCGGCGTACACTCTCTCAGTCGGCCCGCTCGTTCGCGAAATGCGGTGGAAAAATCGGCACCGCGTGCGTACAGAAATCGTGGCTCGCTGACGGAACCAGAGCCGGAAAATACAGTCGCGTCAGCGAGTGTGAGAAAGAGAGGCGAAAGTAACGGCGACCCGTTGCTAAATCGTCGGGCAAATATGTCTCGCGTCGATAGTGATTAACGCGGGCGAGATAATCTGACGTAACATTTTGCCCTCGTTACAGTGTGATCGTGAAAAGAAAAGAGACACCGGCACCGGTCGGGCGATAGCTCGAGCTGATCGAATCGAGAGGTTACCGGTCCTAATTATCGTGGGTGGTGATATTACACTCGCGGGCGGTATTCCCTACAGTCGCCGAGCGATTACGTTCGAGGCATGTCGCGCGCAGATTATTTATCAAACGGTCCAGCGCCATGGTGGGAATACGCTCGCAAAGTTTATCTTCGTCCCCAGGCTCGTGATCGTTTCCTCGCTCGGAACCGCTCGCGCGATTCTCGTCCAATTTCTTAAGATCAACCGCTGCTTTGCCCCCCGCGCTACTTATCAAGAGACTACTCCTCGGCCCACCCTACCCAAGAGAAAACCCACTTAAAGAAGAAAAATATAGTAAAGAGAAAAGTAATCCGTGGTAAGTTCGTACGGCGTTGAAAGGGGATCGAGAGAAAGAGGCGTGAGCTGTAGAGAGACAGTGACAGAGAAAGGAAGGAGGATGGAAGTTAAGAGAAAGAGGAAAGGGGACCCAGCGAGATTTGGTCGACTCGAAGGTGCAAACTTATCTTGACGGGCGATCCTCGGCTCTTGGTTCGAGCCGAGTTCCAGGAACGAGGAAGAGGGAGAGAAAGACGACGATCGAGAAGAAGACGCACGGCGATCTCCAAAGAGGCAGCGACGTAGGAGAGCTTTCGAATTAAGCATCCTCGATGATCAATCCGCGGCGTGTTCTGCAAACCCTGTCGCACCGGCTACTGTGTCTTCGTGTTCGCTGGCGTGCGCGTGGCCCTGCACGTTGCAATCTGGAAACGGAGAACGGCGAACTGTTAGAAGCTGTTAATTTAACGAGGAATCGTTCAACATGTCATGTTTGCTATTTCACCCTAATTTTAAAATCCATCGTACCCTTATCGCAGATGTGGGTAAATCTGTCTGTAGCTTAAATTTCATAACGCCTTCATCGCCCAGCATTCTCGCGATATATATTCAATTGTACTACAGACTCGCGCCTATCGAATCGCGACAGATTCCTTAAGTGTTTCGTTTACTCGCAGTCGCGGGAATCTCCGTAATTGCTTTTTTGTCATGGCAAAGGTCGAAAGACTTATCGATGATGTAATTTGGGTAATGTTATCGCGTCGAGACGCCCGCGACTGATAAATAACGAGTCCATAATAACACTGTACACTCAATTAATCATAACGCTTCGAGAGCATTTTATTTGACTATCGTTGCTCGAACGAGGAAGCTGCCACGATAAATTTCGAATTTATTTTTAGCAAGTCGCGGCTAATAATAGTTTTCGGAAGCAATTTCGACTGCGCTTCGATAGCGGAGTTAAACAGGCGCGGGGGAAGAGATCCCGCCGAATAGAGATCGATATATTCGAAGGCGCGAGGGCCGCCAAGGGGACACTCTGTTCGAAGTATCGGAGAGCCGAGATTACCAGCCGGCCCACACGTCTAGACGTCTTAAAGTTTTTAGAATGCTCGCGAGGCGTGGTATGGCATGACTGCAACGCGGCGCGATGCGATATATAAGTACGATCCTGCGCCACCACTTTTCACAACCACGCCTCGACCGGTATACACGAGATACACACAAGTACCCTCAGCATCTTGCGCGAGATATTGCCTCTATAAAATGAAATTAATTTAATCCCCTTAGACGCCAAGAATGTCGATAAGCATTCCTAATCAATAATCGTATTTGCCCCTCTAAATACATGAGTAATCCATGATACAGATCTTCTGTAGTTACCATTATCAAACGTACTCGTTCTATCGATCAACTACTCGACTGAAACGCGAGCCGCAAAAATTCGCGCGATTTATCAGCCTGCCACCTGTTGCACCTTCCGAGCCGCGCGATAATGTGGGCCGATTTAACAATACCGCCAAGTAGGTTAATGCGCGCGTGGAGAGGGTGGAGATTTCGTAAGTCTTTAGGTAGATCTCCAGCCAAGATGAATATAGATGCATCTCTCGTCTACGCGGGACCTCGGGGATCGGTATTCCCAACATTCGAGTTGCTTTATGCTAATCCGCGCGCACCGTGCATCCGGCATTTGTCTGTCAACTGGCAGTAGGCCAAGGATCCGACCCTGAAAAATCGCTCATGATCTATAAAGTGCTCGGGGCGCTCTGAAATAATCGCCGCGGTTAAGATATTAGGCGTGGTCCCCAGCGATCTGCGGCGAGGGTCAGAAACAGGAGCGGATTAAAGCGTCAATAAGAATATTTAGGAAATCGGCGCGCCTAACGATGCAAAGGATTCTTATCCCCTTCGCTCTCCGTTATCTGGCGTCAATTTAGATAACGCAACCATGCAATCAATTAACATTTGTCCCCGAGCCGATGCAAGCGATTTTTTTAAATTACTCGGGACAAACCATGGAAAATTTCTCGATGATAGTACGTCGCTGATTGAAGCCACGTGACCTGGGAGAAGTTCGGGCTCAACTTGGACGTTCCTGACCCCTGAGATGCAGGGCGACTCCGAAATGGCGAGACGAGGCTTGCAAATATACATTTCATATTTCGGAATCGATTATAAGTGGATTCTAGTCTTCATTTTTTTGGTGTAGCGTGATACTCAATGTACACAGCTGCTCGTAAGCATTAGGATATCGGCTGCGTTTGCGTAAAATCTGGTATTTGTTGCAGCTTGAATACTTTTCACTGCTTTTAATTTAAAATACCGAATATAGTAAAGTTCTTCGATAAATTTGCAGCAAGAGTGCAACTGCATCTTTATTCACTTCGAATAAATTTGAAAAAAAAAAAAAAAAAAAGTTTTATAAATTTATTGCTTTGACTTAGCATTGAAAAGAGAACACTATAATTGAAAAATATATCACGCAATAAGTAGCAGTTATTGAGTTGATAAGTTTTTATTTTTATTTTTGACGAAAAAAAATTCTAAAATGAAAATATCGATAAAATTTTAATAAAATCAATATTAATGTGATATTAATATTTCTATTTTTATTTGCAATAAATACTCATTTGTTATCGGATTCGCATCAACCGATGTGCATCACAACTCAAAAACTGTACAAAATTGAGCAGCACCCTCTTGCTGCAAGGTCCTCAATTAATCCTGATGCTTACGAACGGTAGTGTACGTTTGCAAACGTTTTCGCAGCATCCCTTTTTGAATCACCTTGTACACTCGACGAGGCCCGCGCCGAGGGGAACGCGCGGCTGCCTTGGGCCGAGAGGAACAGAGAAGAAAAATCGACGAAGACGAAGGAATGAATGTATCTTGTCACGCGTGGTAACAACCTTTAGTTAAGGCGATTAGAGTCAGGCGACTCGGCGGTCGCTGCTGTTATCGTCCACGCCACGGCAGATTGTTATTTATAGAGAGAAAGTATACGCCTCGCGTGCACACAAGCCTGTACGATCTCGCGAAAAAAGATGCCTAGGGCTCCTCTGCCGAGTTTCCCGCGGCTTTTCGGTCGTAGAAAGCTGCGCTCAAAAAAAAACAAGTGCCTCCGCGACTCGAATCGCAAAATTATTTCGGCCACCGGCGATATTCGTAATTCAGCGACTTGTACGCGGCGCGAGGCCTTTGTCTTCTCCGCCTTCCGCCCTTCTCGCTCCTCCTTCGCATCGCGAGCAAGGACAACTCCATAAAAATACTATCTCGCGCGCGAAAGACGAATACACTTACATCACGCGCGCCTTGGCATTCAATGAGCGGAGTAAAACGACCGATGAATATTTAAGCGAAATTCCCCGGTTTACAGAATAAAGCCGAAAAAGTTACGCAAACACTTTTGCAACGAGGTAGACTTTCGTACAATCAAAGTTGAGTACAGATTTCTTGAGGTACAGTTCTAGGGCTAATGGGCTCGCGTCTGTCGCCTGCTCTCATTTTCTCAATGGAATTAAATTGAAAACATTTCTCAAGATTAAACACATGTTTATCGCATGATCATCCTCTTAAGATAATCTTCGAGCGATTAAGCGGAATAGCTGTTGTATGACTGATAAGATGGGTTCAGTCATGAGACAGGTATCATACGTGACTGCTGGCGTCACTTCCAAGCCGCATTATAAGAAACAGTAAATCGCAAGATTTACCACTTATGAGTTATGACACAGTATAGAGTATCTCGACGTCAACCGATCCTCGCAGGGTTACCCCATTTAAGCTTCGTTTATTCCAGAGTCTTGTTAACTCTCGGTTGTCAGACTGGGTCAGCCAATTTTCAATCAGCTGCTGTTAACTATCTATTACATCAAGTTGCAAAAATTCTGAGATAAAGTTTCAGCATCATAGAATATATATTGATCGTTGAAAACTAATATTTAAACTACCATCACGTTTAAACAGTGATACCTCAAAGATACAGTGGCGGACGAAAGAAGTTTCTTCTAGCTTCTGAAAAAAAAACTCAAGTCGTTTGAACCAATTGTGGGCCATTTTGAGGAACTGTGACAACCGAGGGTTAAATCGGATTCTGGGTCTAATTCAGGTGGAACATCGCGGCGGTATAGAACAAGACCGACTTACCACAAAAGTAACGCGACCAGTGGCTACTTCTCCCGCGCTATCGACCTCCGATCGTGTCTCTCCCATTCCGTGGAAGCTTGTCCTTCGAATCCCAAACAGATTAGTCGTGCCTAACGTGTCCGTCGTTCTTCCTTTCTTCCGCCAGTATTCTCTTCTCCGCTTCCCTGTTGCTGGGCGCCGGCCGCGAGGTACAGGCTCCGTCTCGACGACCGCGTCCCCCGCGCGCCGCGTGTACAGTGCGACCGCCTTGTCCCGCGTCACCTACGCCTCGACAATTAACCAAGTAGACCGGAGGAATTCGTACGGCTTCGTACATCGTTTGACGAGGGCGCCCCGGCGAGGAGGCGATTCACCAGTACGGGGCGTCGTTCGCGAGGTGCTGCCAGGACGCGAACTCGCTCCACGTGCGAACGTTCGCTCTGGTCGCGTCGGTGATCCGCGGTATGCTGTCCCGTATGCCGTTGCTCGGGAACCCGTCGCACGCGGTGGTCAGGATATCGTAACGTTTCGGCGGCGCCCGAGGCTGCAACACAATTAACTGCCTTTGAAGGACCAGCGATCGGGCGGATCGCCACGCTCGCACTATACACCCAATGAAGCTTGCTTTCCACTATACCTAAGGCGGTCAGAAATTTGGGGAACCTCTCCGCAACGAACGGGGCCTTACATCCACAAATTCGATACGGTATAGAAATTGCCATACAGCGTTTCCATCGCGCCCACGGTACACACCTCTAGCTTTTTTCGCACGATGAAGTTCTTTCCCTCGTTGTTGTCCCAGTACTCCTTACCGTCCGTGCGGTACCGCACGCAGAACTCTACCACGTTCGATTTCAGCGGCAGGGTGAGCCGGAAGCGAAAGGTGTCGTAGAGTATCAGGGCCGGGGCGCCCGGTTGCTCCACGTACGTGCAGTGCACGTCTTCGTGGGTGCTCCAGGAGTCGTTGCTCACTCTGACCACGACCTCCTTGTCGTACGCCAGGTTGCGCACCTTGATGGTGCCCACCAGGCAGTGCTCCGACTCTCTCAGTATCACGTTCTCCAAGCTGACGTTCTCCTGGTCGAGCTTCCGTCGGAAGGCTAGGTAGTCGCTGGCTGGCTGGGGGAAGGTTACTTGCCAGGGCGACGCCACTTCCGTCGGCTCGTCGTTGTCGATCTTCGAGTGAAGGAGGCGACCGGTCAGCCCGGCCAGGTAAGCCGTGCTCCAGAATGGCGGCACGTTGCTGGGCTCTGACATCACGCGAACCTGATGAAAGGAACGAGAGTGATCGGTTAGGAAAGTTCGCAGTTTATTGCCGGCGTTGATAAGTCGAACGATGCCCACGAGAAGTGGGGCTACTTGGAAAGTCAAAGGAAAGAGAACAGAGAGTTGATGAAAATGACGTTATTCTATTTCCTTTCACAATTATCTGCGAGGTAAGGATGATCGAGGATGAACGTACTTGGGTGAGGGGACGACCACGGTCGTCGGCGAACACCACCCTCTTTTTCTGCTTATTGCTGCCATCGTTGCTGTTCCTTATGCTGTCTATGGCAAGAGAACCCGACGACAGGCATGGCCTTATCCTGGGTGGCACCGATCTGCTGGTAATCGACGGTGCCGTTACCACCAGGGGACTGTACAGTAGCGAGCTGTATACTGGAGGACTGTGCCCCAGTAGCAGCTCAGCGGGCATCGCTATGGAACACATTTAGGTCTGCAAACAGAAAGCACGAGGTATAATTACATCTTCATCGTCATTCACCTTACGTTTCATCTTGCATTTCAATTTACAGGCATTTCGATACAAAGAATCGACATTTTCTGATCCAACAGTTCGCCGTTCGAAAGTTTCCAGCCGATTGACAAATAGTAAGATAATTAGATTCTTTCCCTTCGAATTGAATGCACTTTACAATAAATTGCAGAAAATTTTACAGTAATGTAGCGTCGAATTTATTTCCTGCAGGATTCTTCGCGAGCCTTCGGATTCGTTCATCCCGGAGTTCCCTAGTCGCGGACCGGCTAACCAACACTGTGCACCAAATATTTCGCTTTCGCGGAGCTCGTGACGGTCTACCGCGAAATCTTTAATAGCTGGCGCACAGCCGACGATTGCCAAAAGCCTCGTGCGCGGGATTATGAGACCACGCATGGTCACGTGAGCCGCCGAACGGCCCCAAAATTCACCACTTACACAGTAGGCAAATATTTAAGCGAGCGCGTGCAAAGGTACAAGGCGAAAGGGGACTAAGTCCATCTATACGCTCGAATGAAACATTATCTGCGGATTGCAGAACACTGACTCGGTGTGTTGACCGACTTCTGACTACGAGTACCTAGTCAGGTTTTTTTTTTCCAAAATAAACAGAACTAGAAATCCGCAATGCCTTTCATCGAGAGATCCTCCATCACTGATAATGATCAATCAATATTGCAACCGTGTTCTTAATTGGCGAATAAATGAATACCTATTAAGAGAAAGTCAGCTGAATTTTATTTAAAAGAACTGAGACCACCCTAATCCCTTCTCCTAAACCTCTCTGAACAATTCCAACGCGTCAACGTTTCCCTGACGGCCGCCGCTAAAATACTCCCGACCTCCAGCTGCCACTTGTAGCCGGCAATTAGTCGATAAAGCCGTGCCCGCCAATTAGTAGCCGCCTAAATGACAACACGCGTCGCGGATTTCGTACGACTCTATCGCAATAGGCGGTCTTTTGCGCGTTAGAATACGCGCGTGTAATCATGTTACTCCGGGAGTGGAATTACGACTCTTAAAGTGTGGCAACAGTAGTCTCTTCTCTCGTCCCCGGAGACTCGCCAGCAAACCAGACCCGACATGTACCAGACCGGAACCAAACAAGCACGCGTGCACGGCTAAAGAATCAACCGGTATCATGAATCGGATGTTTCGAGTTTCAGCTACTTGAACCTATCGTCCCCGTGGACTGCCACTTCAATTCTACGAGGCTCCTCTCGGCCGATTTATCGACGGGATCAACAATAAGGTTATCGCGTTCCAATGGAAAAACAAATATTTGACGAATATCTAAAGTTAATTTTTTTATTTTTTTTTAACTTCTATTGGTTATTCGAAATTTCTATTTAAATAAAATTCTTGCCCATCTCTGCCGCTCTCCAACCCCTCAGAGGTGCTAATTTTACTCCTTCCTTCAGGGGCATAAACAAATTATTGAAGAAATTTGTTTATGGTAAAGGGTCGATATGTGACAGGAGGAACGGAATATTATGCAGCAGGCTGATGCGCGAGTGTCGCGAATAAGTGAAGGGGTAGAGGTCAACGCAAACGCTAAAGTATAATTTATCCCCATAAAAAACTTTCAAAAAGTAAAAAAATTACGCCAAGTACATGAAACAAATAAATCACAAAAAATAAAAGATAATAATATAAATCACTATAATTAATAATAATTATTATCTTCTATTTTTTGTGATATTATATATTTTCTTCTATTTTTTTGTGATTTATATTATTATCTTTTATTTTTTGTGATTTATTTGTTTCATGTACTTGGCGTAATTTTTTTACTTTTTGAAAGTTTTTTATGGGGATCTCACAAACCGCATAATAGCGGTTATACGTGCACGTGGAAATGTAATTAAATATTAGGTAATGTGAATTTTAAGTAAATTATTGTTCATTTCTTCGCAAATTTATATGGTCGAATACTTTTTTCCACAGCTTCCCTTGGCCAAATACTTTTTTCCAAGCAACATGTTGTTTGTTCATTGTTTTTTAGTAGATAATAAACGAATGTCTTAATTAATTTTATTGTATTTACTTCATATTGGACCAATTTAACATTACCACGAGTTTTAAATTTATACCGCATTGTTTTACGTACAAAAAATTGTGGTGTTTCTCGTTGACTTCGTACCATTGCGTTTGGTCGAAAACTTATTGCCAGGGGTTGTATCATTTTGGCTGAAGGTGTGCGTGTAACGCGTATATACGTATTATGTTTGACGAAAAATTTCTTGAAGAAGAAGAAGAAAATAAAAAAAAATCTTACCTTTTCCGACAGATTCATGAGACGATATTACGATATCTCTGTTATGCGTGTACTGATTTTATTGAATTTGGTATTATTCGACAGCTTATATGCGGTTTACATAAGAAAAATGCCTTTAAATTTAGAAAATATTGCAGGCGTGATGAGATATTAATGAAATAAGTTTCAGGTTAGGTTGGATTAGCCGTTTCTCGAGTAAATGATAGCGGTAGCGACAGTCGACATATGTATACAGGGTGTCTTTCCTGTACTTGGTGTCGACACGCTACCGCGTCTCTAGATCGTTACACGACCAAAGCCCAAGGGTCAAACTGTTTGGTCTGCTCAAGCGACCAGAAAGGGGGGAAAAGGAGGAATAACGCTTATCGCAATTTTCTGCATAGCTCTCGGTGACACTTTCGACTCGGCTGTTCCGCGATCGGCGCGAGGAGTGCATCGGTTTGCGTAACTGCACATTTTTACCGGCTTATCTCGATGAGAATCCCTTTCGTTAACTCAACTATAACACCAACAACAAAACAGTCGTAATATCCTGGGAGCGGATTTTTTCCTACCGCTATTCAATGTCAAGCTAACTAGGATATGTGTCCCTATTACGGAGCCTGTCCCAATTATGGAGCCTTTCTATTAAAATTATCAATGAAACAAAATCCATGCATAAACAAACGTAAACCAATTTTTTTTAATTAAATTCAAATTTTCACGAACAAGATTCAAAGTAAAAACACGACAATTTTAATATGTCATAATATTATAAGTATTCATAAAAAAATGCGTAACACGCTTTCGGTGAATTAATAGCATTTCTTGTCCAAAACCCTCTACGCCCCTCTTCTTCTTACCAATAGCACACTGACACGGAACTGACACGGAACTGACAAGTGTGTTTAGACCTTTATACGGGCGGGCTCCGTAATGGGAGGCACCGTAATGCGGACGGCGCAGTTTTCAGGGCTCCGTAATAGGGACAAAACATCTGTTTTTGTTTAATTAAATACATTACAAAGATTTATTTTTTTTTACTTAAAAATAAGTCCTTCATAAAGAAGAATTGTTCACCAACAGATATTAATTTTCAGAATATGAAATTCATGTAGCAGTATTGTTTAATTAATATATGATTGCGCAAACTGGCTTAAACCCTCCGTAATTGGGACACATACCCTATTGCTCAATAATTATTTTGCAGCTGATAATCGATCAACGGAAAAAAGGATCGAGTTATGCGCGCAAGTGTTCAATAATGTGCACGCGCATTCCGATGAAACTTGAAATGAAATCGATCTGCGTACGCGCGAGGGAGAAACGCACCCTGGAGAAACTTGGTCACACCTTTGCAGGAATTATTATAACTCCCGCGCCCTTCGCTCTAAGCCACAGTTTTTTTTATTAATTACGATGTTGGTACTACATCGATATCAACTTCTTGACGCAGAAATTCTTATCTCCGCTGATAAATTCGTACTCTCGGTCCATCGCGTCGCCCGTACATTTCCGTTCGTGTGCCACGATCCCTGCTGTTTACGCGAAAGAAAAAAAATCGGCAAAACCTGCGGATGCGACAGGAGGCACTGTGCCACGCAGAAATATACAGTCCTCGCCTCCTGCGATCGCTAATAGACGCGGATGCAGCGTCCCTGGTCACAGAGAAGCCATTCTCCTCCGTCTAAATTATTGCCCAAAAATGTGTTGCGTCAGAAACCCGTTGACTGACGTAACCACGTCGCGTGTAATAAATCTCGTACCATTTACGACACATCGCGCGAGCAGAAAAAGTCCGCGACAAAAAGGAAGAAACGTGTTCGTGGGAGAGAATCTGGCTGTTGTCGAAGGACGCGGGTTTGATAAGGGTTCTGCCATCGGTGGACGATCTGCGGCCGCGTTCCCGCGACGATGCATCGCTCGGCCGTGATATTTCATAACACATCGGGAGATTACTCGCCGCGAATAAGTGTTATAACTATTGTGAATCACGGTGGAGAACGGGACACGACGACCGAGAGATAACGCCGAACCGTCTCTCAATCCAGACGAAACAGTGTTACGATTCGAGCAGCGTCCTGCACGACTGTCTAGGGTCCTTGTTTGAGCGACGATAATTCGGGACCTTGCAGCGAGAGGGTTGCAACTCTGTGTCTGATAGTTTTTCAGGTTATATGTGATATATGTAAACAAAAATTGTACATCGTTTGGTGGATGCTTGTGATAACAAATGAGCGAGTTATAGCAAATTTTGAATCTACGATGAGATTTTACATGAGATAAATAATGGAAATAGTCGCGGAGATGAGATTTTTGAAAATATATCACGAAATTTATTTCATGAGAGTCTAATTTAACGACAAAATAATAATAATAATAATAATCTCGTGGATTTGCACCTTTACTGTTCTGCGCAATATTTTTGTTTCAGGCAGCTGGAGATTTGCAAAATTCGCCAAAAAATAGAAATAAAAACTTATCAACTCAATGACTGCTACTTATTCTGTGAAAATATATATTTCTCAATTAGTGCTCTGTTCTTCTTGCCGCGAGGTCCACAATTCTCGATATGCACTAGCATCTCCGCTCGCGGTTAGCCGAGTGGCACCGCCGTAAGGGCCGATCGCAAACGGCGCTCGTGCGTCCACGGAAAAAGCGTGCCCGCGTTTCGCGACTCGGTAAAGAAAATTGCGCAGCCGTCGCGCTATTTCGAGCACACCCCCGGTTATATTTAAACCCGCGGATCTTCTAAACGCTAGATACACCGAGACGAAGCACGTCCTTGGAACACGTCCAATTGTCTGACTTCTAAGGCAGACGCGAGCAAAACGTTTTTCCTGTCAAGAATCGGGGAAAATGACGTGGCTCGGTCGCTCTAGAGCAGAGTTTCCCAATTGGGGTGCCGCGATACGAATTTTCAAGGGCTGCGTGAAAAGTTACCTCATAATCAAATTTAAACACTAAAAATACGTGTGAATTATTTAACGAGAAACAAACCTAACTGCAAAATTTAAAAAAAAAAATGTTGAGTTTGGGGGTTCCGTGAGAGAATTTATATTGGGAAATGTTGCTTCGGAGCACTCCAGAGCAGAGTTGTCCATTTTCCGATTAAGTTTTCATTATTAATAATAAAAAATAAGAATTGCGAATAAAACGAAGTTATTCGAGAACGACGAATAACTTTTTATTCGACTAAATTGCGACTCGTCAGAATACCCAAATACTTCCCAACTCTGCTCTAGAAGCAGGGAAGCGTTCTATTGGTTTTTCGATAGCACTCTATCTGCCGTAAAAGCGGGGGCAACCTGTGCGATCGAAAGGCACGGTATATGTATACAGAACGCGTGGGACCAAAGCGCGAGACGATCCACGTGTGGGCCATACAAATTGGCTCTCGTGTACGGTACATATCTACTCACCGAGCGGTTCGCCTAAAATAACAGTACGATGGAAACTCGATCCTCGGTTTGCCTTTTCCCCGACCACACTGTGTTTTCTACTATTCCACTCAATCACTGAAATTTAAAAGCTTTCCCGCCTGGCATTTCGCGTCAGCGTGTTTCTAAGCCGCGGCCCCAGAGCGCACGCGTGGATCACCCACCAAGTCGCGCGCCGCCGAATAAAAGACTTATCAATTTCATCATTCCCGTCTGAGCCGGGAATGGAAAAATTCGTACCCGAGCGAAAATGCCGGCGAGCGAAGTTGAAGAGCACTGCGGTACGAAACACGTTCCCAGTCCTCGAGTATCATTGATAAAATATTTTTAATCCACGGGGCGAGGGCGATTACGGGGAATTTATATTGAACGGGCCTCTTATCTAAGCAGCGGCGCTGGCGAAAAAAAGAATGCGGCATGTTTCAGCCGCGAGCGTTTCAATTATAATGAAATTCACTTCTATTGTTGTTAATTACTATCAATCGGCTGCGATAGCAGGGGTCGCGGGTTATTGGGAGTCACGTGCGGAATTAGACTACGACTAATCCGATAATGGCGGAAAATAAGCCGAAGTCCTTGACTCGTCGTAGGCGACGGAAATTTCGCAAAAGTCGCGCTACCGGAAGCGCTCCGCGGTGCCGATAACGCGCCGCCCAGGCGATAAACCCTTCGCGGGCTAATCAATTAACGGTAAAAAAACTCTGGAAAAAAAAAACATCTCCCCCGATTGGTTATAACGGGAAATGACATGTGACTGGGATATTGCGGCGAGATTAGTCCGTGGTGCCCAATGTGGAGTATAAATGTTTATCGGTTGGAAAACATAGCGTGACTCTGGGCTATCGGGCTGCAACTGACAATGCCCGTGAATAAAGGATGACTGGCATTAATTCGGCCCCGGTATCGATGCACTTCTCTCCTCGCTAATTAAACGATCGTGCAATTAATCTTGCGTGGGCGCTGCGCGTGGCCAGGGAATGTGTGTTAATGGTGTCATCCAGTCGCTATTACGTTAACGCCGCGATCCAGATAATGCGTAGCACGTGTAAATTAATAATTCTGCCGTCGGAGCGCGTCGCCCTGCACTGCCCCCCTCCCTTTTTATAATATCGATAGGAATTATGTAAACGGCCCGGCGTTACGCAATCGATCGATAACGGTGGCTTGATACGTGAAAAAAGAAGAAGATGAAAAAGTACGTAACATAACGTAACATAAGATACAGGAAGACAGAGGGGTGGGGACGGGGTATAAACACATTTCAAGACCTTACTGACTCGTCGAAACCTTTGAGCATGCCTGACCTATGATAATGGCGGTCGGGGAATTCGTATGTGGCTATAATTGTATATGCATCAATAATAATTTATCTTATTTTATGACCGGCCTGTTATTTAATATTACGCGAACGGGGACTTCGTAACGATGGGGCTGAGTTTTTCGCCGACACGGAGATTCCCTGTATCGAGCGGAGAGATTAAGCGATCGACAAACAACCGTAGAATCTCCCTCTGTTCTTTTTCCTTTCATTGCGCCCGCGCCGCAGATTCGCAGATGCTGTTTACTCGGCGTAACATAAACATCTGATCAAAAGGAACGATCCCGGTGCCGCCGAAATCGGCGCGACCCCGACCGGTTTACCTTAACGCGACGCGAAAAGGAAAAGGATGGTAGCCGAGTGGCAGTATAAATAGCGCCGGATACAAAAGAGAAACCGGTTGGCGAAATTTGAATATCTTCTTTTTATAGCACGAGTTTCTATCACGCGACGACAGTAGCTACATACATCACTAACAACAGCCTTGGCGAATGTGTGTTAACACTCCTGCATCCTTGGGCGATCTTTCGTTAAGCCTGGGCGCGCGATAAATCGTTATATCTGATCCGATATCGGATGCCGGAAGTATAATCGGCGGTGTGTTATTAACGAATGGAAAAGAGAATTCGCAATCTCGAAGGTTATTCCTATATATAGAGAAACAAAGAATTCTAGAGAGCTTAAGAAAAAAAAAAAAAAAAACAGATAAAAGAAATTTCGACACATTTGGCCATCGAAAAAGTCGGCCGGGATCGGCAGAATTATGGGGGCCATAAACTTTCTCTGCGTCACATTATGCGCGTGACAGCCAAGTGCCAGGCCACGAGCCGAGCACGTGAGTGCCTCGGTAGGAATATTTCTGAAAATTTTATCGGACGCGTCACGATTGCCAATACTACCGCCGTTAGAGAACCAATGCGCAACAGAGGCGAGTCGTAAAAGATCTTGGAGACCGGTATTTTTCAGCGATCGAAGGCGCCACTGAGGTCGGATCCTCTGCTGTTATCGCGTCGCGTTTCTGGTTCGAAGCAGCCCGATAACCGACATATCCTTGCCGACGCTACACCCTCGAGCGCGGAATCTTACCGGACAAAGTTTAATCGCCGAAACCATACAGAAAGACGCAACATGTCGCGTAGATCGCGCGAGATGCCTTTCTGTACCCGATAAAGCGAGAATACCATTGCTAGATACGTACACAACGATCTCGACGCTAATAGCGCGCGGCGAGCTGCCTCTTTAGATCGCTAACGCCGGGGGCCGTTTACGCGATATTTCCATCGGTTCTCCCGAATTATTTCCCTCCGACAGACTCTGTACACCTGGCGACACGTAACAGCCCACAGCTTTCCAGCGATACAAACGCCGCGCTACTCAAGATCGGGATCGCAATCTCTCGCGAAATTGCTCGGATGGAGCAAGATAAAGAGCGTGTTCAAGCGCGTGGTAAATTTTGCAGAATTTCGAGAGCGTACAACGTCTGGCTTCTAATTGTAAGCGATAAGGAGAAGAGACGATGCTCAGAGATACGGCGCGCGACACGATTAATGCACGCACGAGGCAATGGAATTCTATATTTACGCGGCTGATAACGGCAGATTGCTCGTTTAGAATATAATTACCTCGAGATACATCGGGATCTTTGCATGGGCATTGATAGCCTCTTGACTCTCGCTGATTTGTATGTGGAACAATAAACTATGGAGACGGTTAATACATCGCCAGGGGATGTCACGTGTACCGTAAATACGCACCGTCGTAAATAATTCCTGGCATGAGTGGCATGTCTCGCGCGATGCGGTAATTCCGTCTTAATTGGCGTATCGTGCTTTTCTCCTGCAGCTAGGTACGCTGCAGTTTTCAGAGCGCAGCGAGGGCGCGTGCCTGCGCGAAACTTATAGGGCTCGGAGGGTGGTGCTGACCTATCCCAGTGGGAAAGATATTGCGCGCGGTTGACGCATCTCCGTGTGAATTCCAGATAGAAAGAGCACACCGCAACGGTGTGGCATAATATCATCCGTGAGTCACGTGTGAAGCCCTGGCTGCCTAAACCAAATAATCTACACTTTTAAAAGCAACTGTATTATGTAAGACGCTGGAGGGCGACAAACTCTGCCGTACGTTCACCGTGGCACGTTAGTTCCCTCGGCACTTATCGGCCGCGCGACCGTGCACTTCCGGAAGTGCTGCATCAGTTTGGAGGAAAGTTCGATACGGATTGGTAATTATCGGTAACCATCTCGGGCTTATAATACTTCTTCAGAACGTTTGCGATAAATGAGCATTTAATTTGCAAGCCACTAAAGCGCATTGTTGCTAGTAACGGTAATGTATTTTAATTATTTTATATATCGTTCTGTAACTGTTTAATTTTAGATGCCACTCGTAAGTGTTTGCTTGTAAGGAAGCTTTTAAAAATGTTCTCGGCTGGGGAGCAGCCGCATAACGCGCCCCCGGAGTCGCTGGGATTGCAAGTATTTTCTCCGCGCTTTCTCCGGAAGTGCATGTGTTGCGGTGCGTAGGAATTGTACGTGCAAACAATTCATCTTGCGCGTGCACGATTGTCTCAGCAAGTAGGCGTACACGAGAGACGAGTGGCCGGGAAACGTGCGTACCTTTGCGGGGGCACGAGAGCACGCGGGCACGCGGCCATGCAAAAGGAAGCAAAATGTATTTTAAAAGAGCGGTCAGGCCGGTTGCGCGAACAAAACTGCCGCTAACGAGCTTCGAGCGCAGTCCGTGCTCTGTAATTCTACACGGATAACGCTACTTTACACTTTCAAACAAAATGTAGATGCTTGAAATATTCTGACCATTCCCCGATCACAGGACGTTTTCTTTAACGAGCTTGACTTCGAAGAGGAAAAGGGGAAGCAACGATTGTTGATTGTTTCCGTTGCGCCGCGGGGCCAGGAGCCAGCTAATCGGCCCCCCCCCCCCCCGTTCGAGTCATTCAAAACGTCGCAGATTAAACAATAACGCTGCTAATAACGCTCTTCCCGCCCCCGGTAACTTCTAATCGACCCCGAGTCCATTTACTTTCTTTGCCCCGACGATAAAAGCGTTTCTCCGAAGCGCAGATAACCGATGCAAGGCTTTCTGGAGCTTTCGTTCCGCTCGTTCGGATCCTCTTGTTATTATCAATCGGTTATCTAATACACGTGTCTCGCGCGGGCCGACGTGCGCGCCGGCGCGGCGTCTCGGCTTGCTCGCCGCTGCTCGCCACTCAATAAGTTTCGGCTACTTGTTAATTTTGGCAACCGATCGCGATACACGGTACAAGATAATGTGCCACGATAAACGTCGCGTGTATTTTTCTATGCGACGCTCGCGACATTCCTCGCTGGCGTTATCTAACTTTGTTTGTAAACAAAGAGGGGGTCTCGCTCGCGCGCGAACGATAATACCGCCAGCGACGGCGGGGATTATAAATGAACCTTTATCGCCAGTTATAGCTACATAGTGCCGCAACTCTGCGACCATACGCGTTTCCGTTACATAAGGATTGTTGCAGATGCGCGCGCGGCGAGCGGCATCGTCGCGTGCACGGGCCACTCCGATATAGATCGATTACTGTATCACTACAAGTCCCCCGCTAGACGGAATCAGATTCCGCGGAGAGGCTCGGAAACTTTTTAAAAACAATGCCGCGCATGCTGCCACTGCAGAATTAGCGAAGCTCGCCACTACGCCAACTCGGTCGATAACGAGGATCCAAGAAAAAGTGAAAGTCAACATGGGTACTTACGAATTTTTTTTGTTAACTGGAGAACAGTTCCACCAGAAACTGGGATGGAAATCAGGTTTCCTCTTCCGCGCACCGACTGTCCCTTTCCGTCGCTTGCGCCTCCTCAGACTCCCTTCCAAAACATCCGCAAATTTTCGGTAATAGTCTTCTCGAGGCTTCCTGCCCCTTGACCTCGACTCTCGAGACGGGTCAGTAGATTAATATCTTCGTTATTCGACGGGGAAGCTGATCCCGGCAGCGGTCTTCTTAAGGCGGTTTAGCACATCGCGTTATACGCCGGTCGAACCTCTCCTTAATATCTCTCGCGCGTACATGGAAAATCGAACGCAATCGAACGATATGTGCGAAGTACCCGGCGTATGTAAACGAGGAGACGGGTGGACGGTTTTCACGTGGCAAAAACGGCGCAACGCATCGCTCGTGCCCGACTTCGGAAGTGTCACGAGTCTTGGCTCATTCTCTTTTCTTTCGCGCGCGCGACACTTACGGACTATCTCCGTGCAGTGGTTTTCTTTTCTATTTGACGCAGAAAGAGGATTGGCGAAGTACCTCTGTCACCGGCGCGAATCGCGCTGTCTGACCTCCTCCCCGGTCCGACTGCGTCTGAGGCAGTCTGAGGGGACCGGCGTGTCACCCGACAGTATGTCGCCGCGAGCCGGTATCCAGCGTGGGGCGCACGCGCAATCCCGGCCTCGTGCGCTTCACGTGATTACCGCGGATCCACGAATCAGAGGCCCGTGGATCCACGTGTTTGCATTCTTGCACGGTGCGGGCGACAGACTCGGTCCTTTAAAGCCAGAAGTTAATAGGGACCCAAGAAAAGAGCGAGACAAGCAACCGCCATGCCGCACCGGTTTTCACCTTAATTTTTATCGCGAATCCTAGCCAGACACCTCATAAAAACGAAGCCCCGAATGCCGATAACGGCACGTCCGCGTCCCATTGAACAAGCTGGAGCTCGTTCGACCTCGACATTTCTAAAACGAACTTTTCGATGGTTCATTTCGAAAAGTGGAAAATGAACGCGCGTAACGTGTCTCGTAATTCTATTGAAATTTCGAGCGAGAAATTTGAGAATTCTGTAGGGTATGATAATTTAATTTGAATTTATGATAGAACCGGAAGTCACGCTCCTGTTTCCTGTAGAGTGTTTATAAACTGTGCTGGAGAATGGTTGTTTCATGTGGGAAGCTATGAAACGAATATATGATGACCATTATAGAAGTTGTATGAAATAGTACCGGGTTGTTTATTTTTGAATAAGCCTCCTTATTGAATGACGTAATCCCCGGTGACTATTCGACCGCCATAATTGAATTTCAGGGGTACCCTTCGTAATCATAGGGTTCCGTTCAAGACCATGAATCATGGGATGAACGAGCTATTTATTTTAACGTTCCAAAGATTAAGAATGACACTTGAGGGTGCAAGGGGGGTTTGAATATTACGCGTGTAAATTCTACTAATTTTCCCCTGATAAAGATGCATGACTTTTCCTATATATATATATATAGGCTCGTACACCATAGGAACACGACAAAATTCATTTGCTTCTTCGTCATTGTCGCGAGCATGGGTAAACGTAGGTATAAATAAGCCTTGGTAACTCGACACCCCGTCATATTTCTTCAACGTAAAAGATGTCCATTATGCTCTAGCGTGCTCCGTTAAGTCTATTGTTACGGTGCAACAGATTACAAAGACCCAACACCTGATATATCTCGTTTTCGGACAAGTCACACGGAATGTGAATAAATACGATTTCGTATAACTAAAATAAACGAGCGCGTCGGGTGATGGGGCTTTTTTTCTTCGTATCGCTATCGCTGCCGATTCTGTACCAGGAATCCGTCAATGAACGAGGAAATGACGAAGAGAAACATGAGATCGGAAGGTAGCGGTAAAAAGAATTTTTTTCTCCTCTGAGTCAGTCCATTTTCCTTACAGTTAAAGCATAATCAATCGGAAATGTTCGTTGATCGATGCGGGCTTCGAATGCAGCGACACATACACACACGCAAAGGGCAGGGATTTTACACGTTGAAGTTTACAATAACTTGGTTCATTTACGCGTTTACGCAAGAGTGAGGATTTAACAAACATGGATTTGTTGCATCATCTTGAGCACTTACTTAACGAACACATGCTAGATGTATATATATACACACGCACACGCACATTTGTTCTATGTATACATATATATAGGATATATATATACACCCATAAATAAAACCGTCACCTAAATAATTATTGGGAGTGTATCGCGGTAATATCGGAAACGTATTTTCCTTGTACTCAGCCACTCGTACGATTCTGTTATTCGCGTACCTTTTCCTTTTTTCTTTTTCCCCCGCCTGATTCGAGTTGCACGAGGTGGCTCCACGTCACAATTTACATACGTACAAATAATGTGGAGCCGCGAATTATTTGAAGCAGAGATTATTCCTATTATTTAAAAAGATCACTTCAGCGATATCAATAAATAATGGTAAGCATAGCTTTTCTATTTATAAAGTGTCCCGTCGAGCACGGCGTTCCGTGTAACAGAATAAAATGCTCCGGATCACGTTAAATACGCCTCGTGTGATTGGAAGTGAAATAACTTACACACGCGCAAGGAGATGCAGTGATTTCGTTGTGTACTTCAAAGGACAAAAGCGTAAATAAGAATTTCTTTATCACCTGAGAGAACTCAAACCATACCACGTGTATGCAATCAGTTATGCTTCGTTGGAAAGAAAAACGTACGTACAATAAAGTGTATATGTATGTACAGTATTCGAAATTACTACGAGCTTATAGGAACCCTGTTGACAATATCGCGGACACGGATGTTTTATTCCATGCCCGAACTATCAACCGAATATATAAAATACTCGCGCGCGCACATGCATGTTAGAGGTAAAGTCTAAAACCTAATTAAAATGAGCTGTTTTTTTCCTTCGAGGGGATGAAATGAAGATTTTTATGCGAGCAATGTAAATACTAAATATAATACCTTTCGTTGTATCGATTGTTTTCAGTTTGTCTTCGACGCCAGAAAGATGGAATAAGATTTTCTACGTTTCCACGAAAAATTGACTTTCCCATCGGCCGCGTACGAATACATATCTATAATTATATACAAATCAAACACCTGCCCCGTAGACTTTACCTGTAACGCATACGATTAAAGGTTCTCGCTTTAACCAGCACAATTGTTTTCTTGGAAATCGACACAGGCGCAGAAACGCTGTGCCTTTCTTTCAAACGACTCCTCCGACAGATATCATATATCACACTATACTCGGTGCGATAATTAAAATTTACTACATGACTTGTAAATAAAGACAAACGTACGTTTGCCGACACACAGATTTGCATTAAAAAATCGTGCTGGCCTTGGACATCTCAATTCATGCTTGATATATACACACCGCGGTTAATATACATCCATAATCAGTCATGTATACGATTGCGCGGTCAGATCGGACCGTCATATTATCACAAATAAATGCTACAAATTAAATGTCCTATCAATCGTCTCTTTCAAACAAATCGACCGGATAAATATTGATAAAATTCACCTATCACTGTGGCTTACGAACTCGTTAGATGCGGTCATCATGCTTCAGCTAAAGGAGATAAAAAATGGAAGAATTACTCCCGAACGGAATCGAATCGGTTCGAATGATTAAGACAGAGTGCTGCAGGCTCGAGGTCTCTGGCAGCAGCAGAGGCTTCGCAATCTTGCCGCAGGGCTAGACTCTTCTGATCACCGTTCCTCCACACTTTCGCTTCCGCCACTTTCCTGCTGCGGCCTCGCAATTTGGTATGTAATGAGATATTCCGGATATGCCTGCTCGCCTCTATAGACAACGTATTCGGGGAAAACTAAGCCACCTTGCGACGGCCTGCCCATCACGCTATGGTGGCCGGGCGGCGCATGGGCCATCTTCATCGCCGAGAATTGCAGGAACGACTTACCCAGCGTGACACGGCAGAGCAATAAGTGCCTGGAAAATGGAAAGCGTCGCATAGAGATCGCGGTAAAAGTAGCTGAAATAATACTCTGCTCGTAGACTCACCTGTGGCAGATGTAGCAGCTTCTGTCTTTATGAGCCGGGCATCCAGTACCGCCGCATATCCCGTACACGTACTGATTGCTCTTGCTGCTATGCTCCGCGAAATAAATTCCAGCGCCGAACATGCCGCCGATGTAAGCGTGCCGTTCGTCGAAGCCTTTCTGAACGATCGCGTTGATGAACGGACTACCGTGGAACAGCATTCGTTCGTTTGCTTGAGGCAAGGTCGACCCGGGAGTGGTCCTGGAGCCCGTACTCGGGGAGGAAGGTGCTGCCGCGCCGACCTCCTCGGCCACTTCCTGCCTCCTGTGCGCGTAACGCTCCCACAATTTGCGATTCTGCACTTTTTGTATCTACGTTTGGAGAGGGTGATAATTAAATCCAGAGAACTGTTACTCTTATATTCTGCGAAGTAAAGTGTAACGTACCCTAACTATGTTATATCGAGAAAATATTCCACCGGAGTGGCCGTTGTCTCTATGCTGTCTAATGGTGCTCTGCATTTCCTCTTCGACAGCCAGGAATTCTTTGTCCTCCGCTAGCAGATCCACCAGCAGTGTCCCAGGTGTGATAGTTGGTTGCCAAGGAGTGCCGGCGGTGGTGTTCAAGAGTTTCTCCATTCCCTTGATTAACTTATGCCTATAACCGTACGCGGACACGCCAACTTGCTTCAAATCCTCGTGACCCATCTCTGCCAATATGTCTAGCGTGATCTGTTCGCGTTCGAATAATTCTAACAGATGTTCCAAGCCGAGGCTCTGGAGGAAGCCAGCCACAGTCGTGATCGAATTGTCTTTGCAGGAATCTTTGGAGTCTCTTTCGGAGCACGTTTCGGACGGTGGCATTGGACTGAGACTAGAAGACGGCCTTGCAAGTGGCACGCACAATGTCATGGCTGTTCCGGAGGGCATGATGACGGTTTCTTGGGTGAGAGGTGGCGGAGGTGTGACTGGAACTGAATTATACAGAATGCATAAGCGCGCGAATACATTGGAATCGATGCAGATAATAAATGAAATATATTTACCCGCGACGATACTTGGTGGCCTGCTGTTAATAGTATTATTCCCATTGCCGCTCAAGTTAATGGCAACTCCGACACCACTGTTACCGGACGGTACCGATGGCACTACTTGCTGCGAAGCCATAGCATCCTGCAACAAGCATCTCACATCGTCTGCGCTAGCCAAATCCACAGGAGTTTGACCTTCTTGATTCTTTAAGAAAGGATCAGCGCCGTGCGCTAATAAAAGAGCGCACAGCTGAGTCCTCCCCTTCTGCGCTGCTTCGTGGAGTGGCGTAAAGCCCCATTTGTCAGTGGCGTTCACTACGGTATTGTATTTAATCAGTAACGCAGCAATGTCCAAATGACCGTAGCTCGAAGCATTGTGCAACGGTATCAATCCTCCTTTATCCTGAGCATTCACGTCCGCTCCGCGTTCCAGTAAAAATTCCGCCACTTCTAAATTATTGTAACCCGCTGTATGAAAGCACGATTGGATTAGAATATGCAGAAAACGGAATAGAGGGGGCGTACGAGGAAAACGATACGAATTCTTACCAGCCAAGTGTAGCGGAGTACTATTACGGCCTTGCGCGTCCCTACAATTGATATTGTCTTGCGTAACGAGTCGCTGTACTCTAGTTAAATTGCCTTTCTTCGCTGCGTCTAGGAGGGCACTGTTTCCTCGTAACAGGTCTGCTACGTCCTGATCACCGTCCCTCACCAGATCCAAGGGCGTTGCTCCGTCTCTATTCTTTTTAGTAGCATCCGCGCCGTGTCTCAAGAGTAGGCGCACTATCTCGTATTTCCCTTTAGCTGCCGCTTCGTGAAGGGGGGTGAATTTCCATAAATCCGCGACATTCACCGATGCACCGTGCTTCACTAACAATTCCGTTACCTCGTAATGACCATAAGAGCAGGCATTGTGTAAGGGAACCAGTCCACTGAAAGTAGAAGGTTAAACGTTTGTTAGCTATTACGTTCGAATCGGGGGAAAATTTGGGGGAGCGACAAATCTTGGAGAGCGGTAAATTTCGGGAGCGAGAAATTTTGAGCGAATGAAATTGGAAAAAGGTTTAAACACAGACGCTTGAGTAAATTTTGAATTAATGGAGTTAATTTTGAAATTGTCCCAACTCTTTTAAATTAAAATATTTGATGATACTTTGCGGAAGGAGCGGTAGACGCTTGTTAGCCTAATATTCAAATAGTTAAACACCGCGCGAAAGTAGTGAAACGGCAGATTTTAATTAAACCAACTGACCCTTTATCTTTGGCGTGTACATCTGCTCCATGTGCCAATAAATATTCGACTACAGGCACTCTATTGAATCCCGCTGCAAAGTGCAGCGGCGTGGAATGCCGCCCATCCAAATCGCGGCAATTAACAGCGTGCGGATTTGTTTGTAAAACTCTTTCCACCGCTGCTAGATCGCCGGATTTACTCGCTTCTAACAACTGCGCCTCCGCGTCATCTGTCCCGCTTGGCGGATCTATAAAACAGAAATGAGAACAGATGCATCCCTTGGCTGAAAGGAACACTTTTTTATCTGAGATATGGTAGACTTCGAACCTTGTAGTATTTTAAGGACATTTTCTGCAGCTAATTGCGCCGCGGTATAGCCCTGAAGCGATACTATAGATGGATCAATATTGTACGATAACAATATTCTGCAAGCTTGCACATTGTCTTCTCTAACACACCTGTCCATGTACAACAATGTTTTTAATGTAGAAAAAAAGTGAAGCATCTTTTGGCAAAAAAAAAAAAAAATAATAATAGAAGGTCTCGAGCGTTTTTACGATTCACGGTACCTGTGTAGTGCAGTTTGCCCTAATCCATCTAAAGCATTGACTTTCGCGTTATGTCTAAGTAGCACATCCATTGCATCGTAATGAGAGTGATCAGTGGCAACATGTAGTGGTGTAAGAAAATCTTTATTTTTCTCGTTTAAGGCAGCATTTTTCCTAATCAACGATTCTATTACTTGTTTTCTCTTGGGATAAGGAGATGCAACGGCGCAGTGCAGTGGCGTGTCCCCGGTATATGGGTGTTTAAAGTTTACGACTTCTTGGGACAGGTACTTTTTTAATTTAGTTAGATCTGCCTGCCTGCAGGCATCCAAGAGGCAGTGTCCCTTGTACTCGTCTACAATTAAAGTGTATCTAACAAAGTCATGTTCTGTGTGTATTCCTTTTTTTCATGAAATATGGTATAAAAGCAGCGGACGTACATGCTAGTCTTTCTTGCAATTCCAATGTCGGGGCCACGTCAATGGCGCTCTTACTGTGGCAGTTCAATTGGGTCGGATCCGCGCCCTCGCTCAGAAGCAACGAGCAGACCTCGGCCCTGGATTTACTAGCGGCCTCGTGCAGCGGAGTGAATGCCCACAAGTCGCTGGCGTTAACTGCGGCGCCGTGCTTAAGAAGCGCTTCGGTTACCTCGAAGTGACCGTACGAACAAGCATTGTGAAGCGGCACGAGACCTCTGTAACATTCCCATCGAAGGAGAAATTACTTGGCGCCGTCGCGTATAGCGTGTACTTTAAGACTGAAAATAGTTACCCTTTGTCTTTCGCGTGCACGTCCGCGCCGTTCTGCAACAAAATTTGCACCACTCTGGATCTGTTGTACCCGGCAGCTAAATGCAACGGAGTAGACCTCCTGCCATCGCTCGCGTGGCAATTTACGTTTAAAGGATTCAGAAGTTGTAAAAGACGCTCCTCGTTTCCCGACCTTGCCGCCTCTAGCAACTCGTCCTTCTTATACTCTCCTGTTAATACTGGTTTAGTTACGGGATCTGCTAATTCTAACGCCGTCTTTCCTTCGGTATTTCTGATATTTGCATCTGCTCCGTGCTGCAGCAGAGCAATACATACATCTATTTTACCCTGTCAGAATAATCAGAACAAGGTATTTAATAGGATCTCACAGACGCATTAATGTTCGTATACCGATTAGAATGCCAAGTACCTTAATCGCAGCCTCGTGCAACGGAGTGTAATTCCAATTGTCTCTGGTATTCGGGTTAGCCCCGGCTTCCAATAGAAGTCTCACGACATCGGAATGTCCGAAAGAGCACGCGTTATGCAAGGGATGCAAACCCCCGTCGTCGCGCGCTTGAATAGACGCCCCAGCGGAGAGCAAGAACTCTACTACGTCTCTCCTACCATAACCTGCGTATTAAAAACAGAAAACAGTAGAACTGAATTTTATTCTCCCGTGGCAAGCGTCGCGTCGACATCAACGTCCGCTTACGGAAGAAGCCTGCGCCAAGTACGACTACAACGAATTATCTTCGAAATTCAATGCAAGTACATTGGGCTTCTCAAGGCAGTTATTTGAATTGCTAAATTACAACACCGAGGTGTCCGTCTCTGGGCTGTCCCGCGTTCACGAGCTGACGTTAAGGCATCGTTCTCTCGGGTCTGTCGCGGCGGATCGCGATCTGTCCGCGGAGTTTCTTTAACGAAAGAAAGCTGAACGAGCTGTTAGAATAATGAGCTTACCAGCTGCAAAGTGTAGGGGGGTGGACTTGCGTCCGGCAGTGTCTCGAGCATTGACCGTTTTCGGTGTAACCAACGCCTTTACCCTGGCGAGGTCTCCCGTTTTGCAGGCCTCGAACAGCTCCCTCAGAGGATCGGCGTTCACCGATCCCGACAGGGAATCGGGATTTGTTAAAGTCGATCTACGTCCTGCCATTTTACACCGCCATTTTCACGCCACTGTCCGACGGATACACTTCACTGGCTCATTGTGTGTTGAAAGCAATGAAAGCTTTCACGACGGCACAGAGATGAGTTGCTATGGCACAACCCAGTGGCGCCGCCACACACCCAGGAACGTTCATTTTTTCAAACTCCGGCACACGCAACGCGATTCTGTCCCTGCAACAGGATAATGTAGAAACATCGATAGGAATATAATCATTCCTATTAACTTAATTAATTTCATGCTCCCATCTGTTAAACACGCGTGTCTTACATCTTACATCCATTACACGCATTCCCGTATCATGTAAGACACCGTATCTTGTGTACAAACATTTTTTTTATCCCCAATGTCCTTTCAGAGAATTTATATGCAGGATTATTGTGGACAGTGGGCTAGTGACCGCAATATGTCGATAGACGATTCATTTCACAAAAATGTGTTTCTGCTTATGCAAGCTGTGCCTGCATCCGTCGAATGTATTAAACATTTTAGAAAGGTATCTTCGATACATTTGAAACGGAGCGACGATCGTAGTAATCGCTGTTTTCATACTTGGTTTACTGAAATTCTTAGGGAATGTTCGATAAAGCTAATACCGCCGGTTTCATTCATATTTCTCACTACTTATTGTCCGTGCACAATGCGCAGCGCTTTCGAAGAATGGTCGCATGGCCGATCGTTCATAAGACGGACGAGAAGAAGTATCGTTCAGAGATAAAAGCTTATTTGGAGATTTTGGCAAACGACAATCTAGACACGAAGTTCCCGCCGATCCTTGCGTCTCATTTGCTGCAGGCGGGAGGGACAAAGTTCTTAATTATCATGTGGAAGATATCGGTGATTAGTCTGAGAGCTTACGTCGAAAGGAACTGTGAATACTTAATACAGAAGTTTGATTAAATGCGAAATTCCTTACGTACTTCTTAACACGATTCTTTTTAGATGAAACAAAATTATTGAAGGCGCCCAGTTTAGGTGACAGTAACGATGTAACTCGGAAGTATTTCAGTAATATAAATGTAAAACGAGGTATTGTTATTTCTGAGTTGCGTGGAGAGACAAAGCTGACTTCGCAAAGTTTTGAAAATTATACGAAGTAAAGCTTATTCTTATTGTATATATTCGTAGTAGACATGTATACAGGATTACACATAAATTTATCAATTTTAGAAACGAATCTAACGATTTAGCGAAACTGCAAACTGATATTTTTGAGGCAAAAGAAAATATGGAAAAATACGTCCATGTTGCACCAGTCAATTCTGTAATTGTAAACCGATTAACAGATCCTGATGATTCAGAAATTATAGATCGTCTGTATCTAAGATTACAAAATTCATTTAAATATAATTCTAACGTTAAACTGCGTTTCATCCAAATTTAAATATTCTAGTGTGGAGAACAAGTATTTACCATAGTATTAAATATCTGCAACAAAACAGTTCGAGCTTAAAAAGATTAAAGTGGCTGAGCAATTCGTTACGCATTCTAGTTTCGCATTTATGTGTGAACGCTAAAACTTTTGATGGCAACGACCTTCCGAAAGTAGATGCCGCAAGAGTACTGCCGTGTTTAAATAACATACAGGTATCGAACTTAATACTCTCTGACGATTAATAATACCGTTAATAATTTCATAACTCGTGACGCATTTTCTTTAAAGCGCATTAACGACGGACTATACACGAACGACTGCTTAGTATTCCACGCTCTACTAGCAGCATTTACTCAAATACTAAGTCAACTGCAATGCTCCTTGAAAATACATATTTTATCAGACTTCTCAAATTCTAAAGCAAAAATTACAGAGTATTGCGAAACAATAAAGTCCATGGAGGAAACATTTCGGAAACGCATAGAACAAGTTTCTGATATGTCCTGCCACACGGAAAGCAGTTTTCCAGAGAACAGAACTCGGAATTGTAGGACGGAAACAGATTTTCTTTATTCTATGAGCGAAGAAATATTTTCGGCTTCGCCAAAGCTTGAATTTCCCACTGACGAATGGGCAAGCGAGGAGAAGTTATTCCAAAGATTATATTTCTCTCCGGTACAAGGTAATAGTTGCTCTACAACGACGTACGCTGAAGATTCAGTTCGCTATCTAAATTATTTTCAGGGAAGTACAAGCACTTGTTTAAAAGACATACACGTAAATTCTTCGATTCGCCTAAAAAATCAACGGCGCAACCTCAGTTGAACGACACCGCGGAAAATGCGAGTTGGAAGTCTCCTCGGAGGCAATCATTAATTTCTACAGGGAAATCGCCTAATCGAGTACCAGTCTCTCCGAGATACTCGCGGTTATTTTCTTCCAGCGAGTTTAAAAGAAATCATTTCAACGGTTCGTATTAAAATGTTTGTACGTACTAAGAAGTCACCGATTTATTTAATAACCGTGTTATATTAATGTTTTCAGACAATAATGCAGCATCCACTCCAAATCCATCAGAGATAAATAAAACGCCAAAGAAGTCTAATATCAAGAATCCAAGTACAGAAAGACTAAACATAGACGCTGCGATGAGAAGTATTTTCGATCTTTCTTGTAAGATTACGAATGTTGTAACGTCTCTATACAAATCTGAATCAAGCAGCAATTCGAAGTTATGAGGATCTAATAGCGAATTCGGACGGTCGCACTGAGTGCGAGTTTTTTCGCTTCCAATTGGATAAAAGTCGCACTCAGTGCGCACCAGTGCGACCGTCCGAATTCGCTATAAAATTCGATTTAAAGATTAACAGCTCCTACAGCGATTGAGGAGAAATGTAGTATTTGCGAATGATGTATGCACATGTTTTACAATTGTAATTGGAAAATATATACTCATGACTATCTTCTGCAACAAGGTTTCTGTACGTTTCATTTTACATTACATAAACAGTTATTAACCTAAAAAGCGCTCTCTAGTTGACACCTGAGAAAGTGAGAACTAAAGAAAACCGCTCGTTCCGAGTATCTTTGTCCTAATCGCCACCTCCTTGCATTATGCGTTCCTGCTATCAGGAGAGAAAAAGTATCAGGCGTGCATAACCAAAGTTAGTGGCGCACTACCTATCTCTGTTCTCGTCGCACGCGCTATCCTTCTCTCTCGCGCACGTCACCTACCTCCTATCAGTCCTACCTCCTACATCGTCATGTGTTCCTTTTAACTCTGCTGAATTTCTGCTCCATTCGAAGCATCGAAAAGTCGGTAAGGGAAAAAGTACCAATAACTGGACACGTCCCAATACCTGGACATCAATGACTTTTATATTTTTACTAAGCTTCATAGAAAGTTTAGAACAATATTGTTGGGAATATATATGTTATTTTGCAACTTGATCTCTTATATAAAAAATTAAGAAAGCCCTACATAGATGTAAAGTTTAATATATAAAACAGTCTTTAAAATATTAGAGGTGCATGCACCTGAATTCTGCGTAGATTCTTAAGAAAAATAGAGTTAATTGTTAAGGTGATAATAATCGTTACATAAGACTGTTTACCTATGTACAGAATCTTAAGAAGTTTCTTGTTACATACAAAACAAAACATTGATCGGTTAATGTTATTTTTAATTAAAAATATACTCTTGTCCCCGGTCTGCACGCTGTCCCAATTAGGGCTGGGACTATTTGTCGAATTTTCGGTATTCGAATATTCGAATACTTCAGTTGCTCAATTATTTGGCGAATATAATTCGAATATCCAAGTATTCGAATAGTATTCGAATATTGGTACTTTTTTTTTTTTATTATTTTATAATTAGTTATAGGGTAAACGCACCAATAAATGAACACTTAAGACTAATGAATGAACACTTTCATAAAATTATGTTTGCAGCGCGATTGATTCCACGTGCTGCAAAAATTGTTTGGATATGAAGCAAGAAATTGAAAGAAGTCTCTAATTAATTAGTTGCTTATTTTAATAACTTATTTTACTCATTTTAATATAAAATGTCCATTCACTGGTACGTGTTCGTTTACTGGTACATCCACCCTATGAGGGAATTCTTCTCAGGCCGTCATTTCGGCCGGTATCAAAATTATTGGTTCCTTTTTAGTACATTTTAAGGGGGGTCACTCAAGTGAAAATGAACTACCAGTAATTTTACAGATAAAAATTTGAAAATATTTATATCCATATTATTTTTTACGCTGAAATGAATTATGTAAGAATTAATACAGTGACATTTTTTTTCAAAAATTTAAAAAAAAAAATTTCGAAAAAATTATTCGATTGTAAAATCCATACCCTTATTTCTGTAGAATTGTATACAAAGACTGCAAAAAAAAATTCAGCTCGAAAACTTCATTTTTGTCCGAATTATAAAGTTTTTATGTTTTGGGATAGTAACTGGACAACCATATGCAAATGAGCGAACAATCATTGAAAATTGTTCAAAACCATCACAAAGTACGAGTACGCAGGTATAAACAGAAAGCCTCAGAAAGATACAAACGTGCAAGAAAAATGATACGAACTGCACAATCACGAAGAGAACAGGCATTGCAAGAAGAGGAAGGTCCAACGTACGGAGCAGGAGCGATTTAGTTACTACGCCAAAACATAAAAACTTTATAACTCGGACAAAAATGAAGTTTCCGAGCTGAAATTTTTTCTGCAGTCTTTGTATACAATACTACAGAGATAAGGGTATGGATTTTACAATCGAATAATTTTTTCGAAATTTTTTTTTTAAATTTTTGAAAAAAAATGTCACTGTATTAATTCTTACATAATTCATTTCAGCGTAAAAAATAATATGGATATAAATATTTTGGAATTTTTATCTGTAAAATTACTGGTAGTTCATTTTCACTTGAGTGACCCCCCTTAATAAAAGCTTGTTTTTTAAAAAAAATTTCACCATAAAGTATTTCATGCTTTTTAGTGAAAATATTGTATTGTCATCGGAATTACATATGTGTGCAAAGTTTCAAGCCGATCGGATATGTTGAAGTGGGTCAAAATTAGCTTACAAGATTTCACCCTGACAAACTAACGAACTCACAACTGAAACTAAATAAATGCTTCTAAAAAAATGAACCTAAAGAACTTGATTTATAATTCACACCATAATATTCGAATACATCGGTATTCGAATACATCAGTATTCGAATAGTATTCGAATAATAACATTCGAATACTCAAATATTCGAAGTTTATTCGTAGCATTCGAATACTTGTAAAATATTCGAATAGTAAATTATTCGAATAGTCCCAGCCCTAGTCCCAATAACTGACCAGCCGTCCAGTTATTAGGCTAGAGCGCTAAAGAGGTGAGTATTGTTGCGCGATTCTGTGGGGTTTTGATTAGATGGCGGGTCCGTGCCCGCGGAGTGCTGAAGCACTCAGCTCACGAGTGGCGCGGGAATTTCAATTATGAAATGGAAATAAAATGAAACTCTTTAGAATAAATTCTATGTTTGGATTTAATAATTTGCTAGAGGTTGACTACTCTGCTAACAAGTTCGATCTGAACTTTCTACAAATTTACTCCTCGCTCGTCACCTCCGAGCGCCCTACTCCTCTAATTTTGCCGTGTTCCTCCGACTCCCTCTTCGGATTCCTTCGTCTAATCGAGGCAATGACATCCCTTAAGTTCGTCAGTGGGTTGTCCTTCTGCCATCTCTCCGTCCTTGGCCGTTCCTTCGCGCTTCCCTCCACTCTCGGCTGGTGGTCGAGGCACGCTTTCCGATTACATATATTCTACATAGGCTGCGTACAGTACATACATTTCTTACAGGTAGGTAAGCGCAACCCTCGGGGTCAAGACGGCGTCGCCAGCGCAAGGTTTATGATTTTATGACTTTCAGCCTCTCCCAAGCTGAGTTTTTACCCTAACGGGACATCGGTAATTATCGCAAGGGAGGACAGAGTTTTAAATGGTTTTACGAGACGTGCAGCTGCCCGCTCGACTAAATTTGGCACGCAGATGTTTAAGGAGAAGTTAAGCTATTTACTATCCTCCTTGTCCCCTATTTCAAACTTGCTTAAGACCTTCCAGATGTGCCGATCGCTTCAAATCTTATTACAATATATCTGTCTTTCAATCAAAAGGGTTTTGAATTTCGCTCTACATCTAACCTCGATATTTCTATGTCTTATAGCTAACTTCACATAATACATGGATTAACACCAGCGGATAACGCAACAGTATGCGCATCCGCCATATTGGGTCCACTGGAGAGAGAAGATTATTGAGTACCCGCCTTTTTGAGTATTGTCAGATTCACTTTATAAAGAAAATATGCGTTGTTGATATTGATACATGGTAGCGCGACACATTATTAGAGTATTTTATTACATTTTAGTTTATATTTGATTTATAAATCGAATTTGACAATACGCAAAAAGGCGGGTACTCAATAATATTCTTTCTCCAGAGGACCCAAGATGGCGGATGCGCATACTCACCTCTTTAGTGCTCTAATTAGGCCTGCCAGCAGTGCCCAGCATTTTGACGCTTAGGTATTGAGATACCAAAAATAGAACGCTGGACAAATCAGAATTCTATTGTCCATGTACTGGCACACGTAACTACTTGTGTTTTTACTCAATTTAATTAAAAATAACGCACTGAAAACAGGATTACTATCTCTGTCCTTGTCCCGGACATTTGCGCGCTTTCTCTATGATGCGAACTACCTCCTATCTCCTGCATTATTTTGCGTTCCTATTAACTCAAGCGAATTTCCTGATCAGAACGTACGTAAGAAGCTTAGTTCGCGCGTTTCACCTTCAGAGGGCCATGACGTTTCGCTGTCGGTAAATGTAACGACCGTTTCAAACGGTACATAAAATAAACAATAGCGTTGCAATTATCGTTCACGTTCAATGCATCCGTTGCATCGCGTTTGACATGCGTACGCATTACGAACGTGTTTTTTAAACTCTTTTCCTCAAACAGACTGGCGATAACCTTGCTCCGAATCGTGCGCCACTGAAACTCGTGTTTAGCTGCACAGAAAGATAACCAATCGATGCACATCAATGACGACTAACAGTAAAGGTAAAGCCCGATTGGTTAAAAGTTTATTTCAGTTTATTTGTTGGCTAATGTGCGGCCACTCGCATCGTATGTACAGTGCAATCGTGCAATCAATGCAGCTGCACTCTGTTTACATGGTTCTCGTCCCCTGCACTTCGGAAATCTGGTCTCTCGCCGTCGATCAGATCATTTCAATGGAAACTTTCGGCTTTTAGGTTATGATTCGCTCGTACGTGATTTCGTTTCTAGAGAATTATTATTGACCTTTATGAGGGCTGGCGTTCGTTTAGACGAAGCTCTTTTGCTAATATAATGCCAACCTGTGAAGCGCATGGCTGCCTCTCCAATCAGGATACGAAAGTCGAGGGGAAAGACGTCTCGTTCTTTCCTTTTCCCGACGACGCTGCGTGAGTATATAGTTGTTCTCTTTGCTTCTGTGCGAGATTTAACGCATCGGTTCTACACGCATTATGTTCTGTTTTCAGTCAAAGGAACCAATGGTTCAAGAACTGTCAGTTAGACGATACCGTCGAAAGCGATAAACTGCTCTACCTCTGCGAACTGCATTTCGAGAAAATGAGTTTCGTTGGTACAAATCAACTGAAAGCCAACGCTGCGCCAACTATTTTTGATAAAGTTGAAGGTACGCGCAGTAGCGATAAGGCGCCGTTTATCAAATACGTTAACTCTTATCGATGTTGCAGACGGACAGAGAAAGCGGAAGGCGGAAAGCATGCTCGAAGACGAGTCGCCGAAAATCCCGCCGCTAAAGCAAAAGAAACTGGACAACGATTCGCACAGTTTAGTAACCCCGCCGCAGAGTCCTTGCGTCCAATTAGTGGGAAATGTGAGTAGTTTTATCGGTCTTCTAGGATTTATATGTTTAAACGAGCGTGAATGTCGCAGGTCGAAGAAATGAACGGGGAAGATAGGAAGAGCTTGTCCCTCGACCGTGGAACTTCGCTAATAGAATCTGCCCTTTCGAAATCTGAATTGTGTCCAGATATAGAAATAGGAAAGAGACTGTTTCGTTTGACCATACAAATAGACAAAATATATGGTAAACCATGTCCGAGGTCGAGGAAGCTAATGATATGGGAGCAGCTGAAAAAGGAGAAGCAAGAATATTCTGGGAATGTTGAGAATACGAATCAGAGGGATCAACCGTTTCAGAAAGTTAATAGGAAAGCGGTATGCGTGAAGGGTGGATGCAAATTAAAGAAGTCTATTTACGAGTCGCAGCCAGCTTTTCAGTGCGAACACTGTGATAAATACTACGTTATGAAGAAGCGTTGTAACCAAGAAGAGAAGAACAATACTTGTAGTATATTCCCATCTTCGCAATCTCTGTATCCTAACACTAAAGCTCAGTTTGTATGTAATATGTGCCAAACCGAATGTAGTTCGCAAGTGACTTACGATAAACACCTAAGATTACACGTCAGTAAGGATCCGTTGTATACGTATAAGTGTCACCAGTGTACAGAAACGTTCAAGCTCAAGGAGGACATGAGACGGCACTACTTAACTGCGCATCCCTCCGTAAAACTGCAGAATACAAATTTACAAGCGACAACGCCACCTTTACAGCAACCGGTATCTCAGCAGCAAGATTATCGTTGCGTCAGTTGCAACATAACATTTAGGAACGAGCAAGCTTATAGGTAACACCCTAACAGTGTATTACAAAACGTTTTCCTATTACAGATCGTAATTTTGGACTATTATTGCAGGAACCATATAAGCTCGCATAAAAAGAAAGAAGGCTTGAGATGCAGTATCGGTGATACGAATAATATATTCCCAGTACCTAACCCGCTAACCGGTAGCCAGATAGGTATTCTCCGAGCTGTGAAGTTCAGCTGCAGAGTGTGCTCCATGGAATTCGACAACGTCGCCGAAGTGGACAAGCACACGAGGACACACTTGGAGGAGGATAACGAAGACGAGCGGAAGTGCAATATTTGTAAAAAACTGTTCAGGACAAGTGCGCAGCTCGCGGAACATTTGAAGTTTCACATGACGCGCACGCATCCGTGCCCGGTATGCTCGAAAGCGTTCATCAACAGAACTACTTTGAAAATACATTTGAAAACGCACGGCGAAGCGTAGGTGATGCTAAAGCAATTAGAACGTTTTAACGCGAATCTAACTCAATCTCCATTCTAAGGGTGGTGGAGATTGAGCGTTTTATCATGTTCCGTTTTTAATTCGTCCACGGCGATATGATTGTGTCGACCGCTAAGATTCCTGCACGAGGAAATCTTTGTATAACGTGTACAAAGCTGTTTGTTAATTTTCTTGGCGATTGTAGCCAATGACGAGCTAAATGAAAGATTATGTATGTTTACGATGAATTATTAAATCCTTGAGTAGTAACGCCCGTGGTTTTCATTCAACACTCCCAACTGGAAATAAAAGGGGAACAAAGAAAGGTGAAAATTAAGTAGCATCGATCTTAAAAAGAGATTGGGTTCGTGTACCTGTTGTGTCGCGTTGTCGAGTGCGTTTCCCATTTTAGACCATAGAAATAGATTCCAGCGGACAAGTGTAGAACATTGTCGTCGATGACACGGTGAAGGCCCCTCAAAGTCACCGCAGAGATTGGCCCAAGAATGTAGATAATGGCGCGCGGGCTCCTTTGAGGTACGATCGCGAGTAGAATGATCCTGATTTTCCCGAAAAGGAAATCTTCGGCAGTCGTCGGGGTTGGAATAGGAAGGGAGAAGGAAACGAGGGCAAACGACCCACGAACTAAAAGGGAGCCGACAGCCGACACCCAACCAAGGAACAATCGCGGCCGATGTTCACGGTCATCCTGTCAACGGGGACCACTTCAAACGTAGCCGGTCTCAATGTGTTTATTTGGCCAATGTCAAATTTACTCCGTGGAAAAGCAGAGGTCCTCTCGACGCCCCAGCCAGCCTGTCGCTCCGGCGACACACCTTGCTACCCCCTGACACCCTCCGCTGCTGTTTCTCTCGCCTTCGAAGTAAAATCGGATCGTTTTGTTGCGGCTCGATTATCGGCGCTCTCGGGGCGTGGCTCGTGTTCCCCATTGTCGGGGCTTCTGACTTTTCTCCACTACAAAAAACTTACTTCGAGTATGTACTTTCTCTCTAGTGGGAGTTCTCGGTAACGCAGCGGCGATGCGGCAACCCCAAAGGATCCGCGATTAAGATTGTATGAATGTGAAACGGTGGTATGTTTTTTATTTCAGACCAATGGTTTAGGTGCCACAGGTATGTAGTAATTTTCCTTTAATTAATTCCTAAAGATTACCTATTTTTATGGGCTATAGACCGGAACAGCCCCTTAAGGGGGTATAGGACTATTGAACGACTGAGATCGACGGTTTCTTGTCGGTTGGATTGCTTAGATACCAAATAATCACCATACTGGCACTTTTCACAGTTTCTTATTTACGCATTAACGAGTAATGTAAAATAAAAAAATTGTCAGAATGTTGAAAATTATTGAATTTATTTGACGCTAAAGATGGTCCCGCGTAGCGCGCAACTGTAATTGGTGTACATAGTCCCAGGTGAACCAATCATCTAAAAGCAAAATGCTTTGGGATGATTAGTTTCTACACTGATACACATCGTGTGGAACTTTGGTGACGAATTTAAACAAAAATTGTAAAAGTTACACACGAATTAAGTTTTTTCCACATTTTTATGGGAAAAAAATCGTCTTTAATCAGTTATAAAATGTGTTTACAAACATCCAACGTTGATGCGGAAATTCCACACGATAGAGAAAGGAATTCTACAGCTCCAGTTAAAATTTTAAGTGAAAATATTCATTCGTTCAAGAGTTATGATGTACACCGTGTTTGAAAATGTAGTTTTGAGATAAACGGCTTCAAAGTTAAGTCCCATACGCCAATACCGCTCTGCGAGGCCGTTACTCGACGGTGCACTCAATTACGTTCAGCGCTATAATTTCCGTAATTATTCGAATTTCCCCACGATACATTATTGTAAATGTTCACAAAGCATGGCACTTTCAGAATTAATAATAATAAAAAAATCGATTTTTCGAGATTTCAATAGTGGACTTGCATGGTGCAGACATGTTTTTAAACCACGCGTAGATAAAGTTTGTACATTTGAATATAGCAGACGATTGTATCGCAAAGGTATTATTATACATTGGCTTGGATGAAGTTACCAGATGTCGTTTAACTCGTATTAAAGTCCGCCGTGTGTCCGCAGGTATTTAGTAACGCTCTGTCAGCCACAAAATCGGGGACGACAGTCGGCCAGGTATCACAGATATAAAGAAAGGCACTCTATAAATTCGCTATGGTTTTCCACAGTAGCCAAACGGACCAACCCTGTGCGCATACTGCTCGTGCAGTCCTCTCCGAGGGTTCCGTGGAAATTAAGGGCAACGGCGTGACAAATCGCGCGATTTTCCGTGAACGACGAGAAAATCTTCTATAGGAGGAGCTCGGAGTACATTTTAATCAGCTCCCGTTCGAGATACAATCGGGGCTGCTATAATCATTAGTTATTACAATGGAACTTTTTCTGGGGAAGATGCGATAGTTTATAATCGAAGTGAATTTTTTGTTTCAAAGAAGTGATTAATTAGCAAGACTTATTCTGTTATCTTTCAACCGTTCGAACAGTATAAGAGCAGTGCTTTCGGTACGCTAGTCTTTCGCATTACTTCATATGAATATACAGAACGGTGCATATCTCCTTCTACTTCCCTTGCAATGTAACTCTGCAAAGAAACAAATTTAAACAAGAAATAAAATAAGAATTCAAGCTAAAAGATTTCTCGCTCCTGTTGAAACCTTGTCTTACAATTGGAATAACTGTAAGCAGTTACGCTTCGAAGACCGAGCACCTCGACTTTCACCTTCGTTTCACGCTATCAGTGGCAAATTTTCCGTCCCCTCGCCGCGGTAATTGGACAATTTAACGGAATGATCGATTTGCCGCGTATTTGCGGATTCTTCACGCGGCTCCGTTCTCGCAAAAGTTGCCGGAGCACGGCGACAGAAGTATCAACGAGGATCGCTGAAAAGGGACGCCCCGTGGTGAAAATTGCACGCGACACTTGGCCGAATATTCTGTGAAAGGGTTGCTTACCTAGCGAATATGCTAATTCACAGCGGCGTCTGAGTGACCGGCATTCGCGGTCGGGAAGCTATTTCACGATTGTTCGGGATCGTCGTTTATTTGGGCATCAAAGGGCCGACGACACCGACGCAGCTGCGTTCCTCCTTCTATCGTTTGCAGCCACAATGCGTTCTCGTTCGTAATCGGCACGAATGGCGCGTCGACCCTTGCATGTCGTTAGGTTCTGCACCTTCATGCACGTCGGGACCTGCGAATCAATCAAGCAAATATTACTCTTTGAATGAACGACGTGGATGGTTATTTTATTAATTAATTATCTGTAGTTTCTTTGTAGCGAACTGCACGAATTTGTAATTATTAGGAAGTTGGGGGTATTGGGTGAATGGTTATTTTCTTTGGGACGTTGCTGAGGTTTGAAGACTTTTTTTTTGCTCGGTTGCTGTCTAGAGGCTTGAGGGGTTTTTTGAATGAGACCAGGGAACGCGTGTGCACGCTTGCTTATAAGGCAGAAGAGCGTAAAAGATTGTGCGGTGACGTTGTTCGGGGGAACAGCGAAGAGAAAAGGCGAAGAAGAGGAAAAGAATGAAAAGGGAAACGGGGAGGCGAGCCTCTCTTTTCGTTGCGGGCACGGGCCATCTGGCAGAACGATCTTTTATAGGATCTATCTATCCCGTGTCCTCTCTTCAATGAAGGAGTCACTCGCGTGGAAGTTTCTGGCCCTTTTGATTAATGGCTGCCGCGATAAAATGCCTCGATGGTGGCCACGATCGAACAGCAACGATGGAGATTTCTGAATCGAGACGCTTCGGAGGAAGTGCAGAAGTTTGATTGGTAATAGTGCAATTTTAACGACGGCAATTTTATTTTAGTGCTTGCGATTCTGAGAAGTAGCTTCTTCTAGCGACGGTAATTTGAGAAACCGCAACTCCGACGCTTACAATCCTAACGATTACAACTGAAACCCTTGCAACTGAAACAGCTTGCATCCCCCATCTCTCCAACTCGAGGGCTTGCAATTCACAAAGTCGAGACTCCTACACATTTCCCATCCAAAAACCTTACACATCCAGATCAATCATTCCATTCTGCCAATTATAAATCACCATACAATCTCCCACACATGCACCCCTAATAGACCATCAAAAGCACAGATTTTCTCATGATACCCGAATAAGAAAACCGCGGAGTGCGCGTGCGTTTTTCACCGGGCGGCGCGCGATGACAAAGACAACTTGTCGCTGCGGCGAGGGGTGGAAAAAAATGGCATAAATCATTGACGGGTACCAGCCGATGAATCCCGTTGGGTTCATCCAAGTGGAAGGGGCATAATCAAATTTCAGCCCGCCATGCAAGGGGCGGCGACTCTGCGGTTCTGCACACTTCCGAAGCTTTTCTGCTTACCAGGAGGGTGGGACTCGCTCGAGGGCTATTATGGGGCTTGCCTCGGCTTACCCCTCGGCTACTGCCAAGGAGAGACTGGGGTTGTACGATCAGCCGACCGTATAGAGAGCCCGAGGATTGCACCCGACGTGACGCGTCGCGACGCTTGCGTCGGACGTGCCGTGTGAACTTCGTGCAATCATCCTGCACCCCCTTAACCTTTTCATTTTTAAAGCAAACAAAATCAAGATTACAGGAGCAGGGGGAGGGTGACGTCGTTGGTTTCCTTTTTTATCTGCACATAATAATAGAAACTGCAATGTTGCCTCTAATTGTAAGTGATAGTTTCTACCTTTTGAGATCTCTATTAACGACTTTATTAAGAAAACAGGAGCAAACATTGCAATTGTTAAGGTTTGCTGAATGTTTTTTATCATATTGTAAAAATGATTTTAGGGGAAGCACTGGGAAGGTCTATAGGGTAAATCCGGGAGACGCGGTCGACCTAATATAAAATGGCTATTAAAACTAATGTAGATATTACTTATTTTATCAGAACTAACGTAATATGTTCAGAATTTTATGCCGATTCGGAAAAACTGGTCGATATTTGCTTTAAGACAATATTTACTGTAAATCGGTTTGAAAACTGAAGTCATGACATCTGACCACCTCTCCCGAGGTGCCGGGAGAAATGGTTTTCGTCGTTGGTAGAGACCACTCACATAATTATTCATGGAAAATTAAGGCAGGATACCACCTTCGCACTTAAAAAAGTTTTTTTTTGTTCTCAAAGTACTCTTTCAAGTGTATAGAATCGAAATTCATTCATTAGAAAGGTGACCGGAACCTTTTTCTTGTGTAAAAACCGGATTGGAACAGATATATAAATCTATATAAAACTTTAAACGCGTTTTTCTCGAAACGATGTTTTCCAAATCGGCGTGTCAGATTACTCCTATAATTTTCATCCGATTGACTTGAAACTTTGCACAATTCTTCCCCGTGGTGTAATCTAACGATGTACGTAGGACTTTTGCTGTAGCGTTGTTATTTTTCTTTTGGTGCGCAATTTTATAAACTTCTTTAAACTTTTTTACCCTAAAAAATTGACCTTTTTTTTTTCAAATTTTTTATTTTTTTCTTTTGGCTGAAGGTGTGCGTGTAACGCATACTTATATACGTATTATGTTTGACGAAATTTGGTTGGAGAATCAGAAGAAGAAGAAGAATCAGAAGAAAAATCTTACCGTTTCCGACTGATTCATGAGACGATATTATGATAGGGTAAATCCGGGACACGCGGTCGACCTAATATAAAATGGCTATTAAAACTAATATAGATATTACTTATTTTATCAGAACAAACCTAATATGTTCAGAATTTTATGCCGATTCAGAAAAACTTGTCGATATTTGCTTTAAGACAATATTTACTGTAAATCGGGTTGAAAACTGAAGTCATGACATCTGGCCACCTCCCCCGAGGTGCCGGGAGAAATGGTTTTTGTCGTTGGCAGAGACCACTCACATAATTATTCATGGAAAATTAACAAAGGATAAAGCAAAATTATTTATGAATACAATTACGGATTCATTGATATTTAATTTGTTTACGCTAAACAAATAAAGAACACATCAAAGAAAAAGTGAATTTCCTACTGGCGATTAGCAAGGCAAATGAATACAAAAGTGAATAAATAAACTAAATAAACAAAAATAATAATAAAATAATAATGAAAAATAAAAAAATAAACAAAAATAATAAAAAAAATCATAACTCGACCATCTCACCTTTCTGCAGCGAGACATGGTCTTCTCGTTAGCTTTGAGAGGAAGAGTTAATATGGCCAAATACTTTGGCTGCATTGTCCCTCAATAACTCTACTATCTTATTATTCCAAACATTAATGGAAAGTAAACTTAGAAGTATATTTTAAATACGATTCTGTACAACCGCTGTTTGACAAAAGAGCTTAAATGTAACATCAATTTACCTTTTATAGCCTATAAATCCAGAAAAACAGAGAAGGAAGCGAAATAACGCTATTCATTCAACTATTTGGCTTCTAGAGAAGTAATTGGTCTGCACTTTAATGCATTTTTACGTATAGAGTCTGAAATATAGCGACACGACCAACTCTCCGGCCCGACCGCGTCTCCCGGATTTACCCTAGATATATTCATTGTTTCCAACGTTTTTCCTCGTCGTTTTCGACGACTTGGAGCAGCGATCGAAAAGCCTCCGTGATCGATGATGATTACTATGATCGGTCAGAAATTTATTTCCCTATTGTTCAATGGGCGCTCGAACGGACGATCGTTCAATTTTAATCGTTCACGTGCTACAGTGGCCACTCTTCCACCTCGGGAACATAGATCTTTTTCAGGTGGGAAAAAAAATTTGTCGCCCTGGAAAATCGTGACAAGATCCTACCGATATGTATCCAGCGATCCGTCATTCGTTAGTGACAGAAGTACAAGAAGATCTGACGAGGCACCCACCGCTGTTCGATTCTTTTTTACGCGGCTCACCGAGCCCCTACCCGGTCCAGAATTTGGCAAAAAATATTTCCAATGCATGTACAAATTGCAAGGTAGAATAAATTAAAGAGGGTGGAAAAAGGAAACTATAGTTTTCCTTCAAATTTTCATGCTGATGATCATTTCAATGATGATGATTGCAACTCGAACGCTTGCAATTCGAATGCTTGCAACTCGAACGCTTGCAACTCGAATGCTTGCAACTCCGACGCTTGCAATGCTAACGCAAGATTTACTTTCATTAAATCTTGTTAAACCACACTAACACTATCGATATCGATATTATTTATAGAGCAGAAGCAATCAAGCCATTCATTACTGCATTCCACGCTTCCGAGATATTTGGACCATCCTGTACCCAAGAGTTTGGACAAACGTTACTGCTTCGGAATTTTATTGCCTATTATTCTAACCGCCAGGAAGATAGAGCTCGTGACACGCGCTTTGTATCGACATTTCAAGCGAGTTTATCTCGCGAAGGTCGGGACTTGTACCAGAGTCACAATTCTTTCGGACGTATGCACAATCGTTGCGTGAACCGATGATCGTTCGATGGAAGACAGCGGAAAGCGGAAACGGTCGTCGGACAAAACGATCTCGAGTCTTTTCGAACGTCGACCTGCGTCACAACTCGCTGTTATGACGTTCTAGATGGAAAGTAAGACGGATCGAGGGATTCTTGGCGGTGAATTCTCCAGATCGACCGATCCATCACAGCTTCGCAACAGAACGCTCGCGTTTCCTTGCTCGCGCGACGAAGAAGGCCTCCTTGTTTCCTGGACAAACTTTCCGACGCCGTTTACAGGGATCCATCGACTCTTTGTGAACACTGACCATTCTTCTTGAGGCAATCCTTTCAAAGCCCGCCGATTTTACGCGAATCTCGGCCAACTTCCTGTGAACAGTTTAGCGTGGAAGAAGGAACGGTTTTGTGGCATCTTTATGACGAACTCAATGAACTTTCGCGTCACTTTAGCTACAAATTGCTCCTACAGACCGGTTCCAGTTAGAAGATCTTGATTTTTGTACTATTTCGAAAATAGAGAAGATTTGATAGAAGTGTGATATGGTATTTGGTATGGATATAAAACCTTGGAGTGCCTTCAGTTTTTCCACGAATCGGTTTATTGCCTGCCATATTTGGGTTATTAAAATGTCCTCCCCCCGTCGCGTTGGGTCACGGAGAAGCCCGGAAAGTTAAGAGTGAAGTCGAGTTAAAGGCCGTAATAAAGGTGCGTACACCGTTTACACGTCAGCGATGATTGCAGCTACCTGAGTCGCGCGAACAGGTAGAACCCTACGCTGCTTTATTACAGGGATTATAATAATCGATATATATGGTGTCAATCAGGGAGGATTATGAAGCCATTCGTAACGTGGCACGCTGTTTGGAAACAATTCCTAGATGCCCGCTGCCTTGGAAGATTATTGTACGCCCCCTGCCCTCGACCTCGATTATTTCGCGACTATTGTTCGAACTTCGAAATCAGTTATTGCTCGCTGGAATTTTGCTTGAATTACGAGGAAGTTCCAGGTCGTGCAGTGGAGGGTAATTAAGAGGAACAATTTAATGGCCCCTTCGGGAATTTTCGAATGCTCTGTTATAGGGTAGAACCCCCAATTACTGCCACCTACCCAATTACTGTCACCTTAAGCTATTTTACTGAAAATAACGAATAAATAAACGTTGTAAAGTCATACACAAAAAGAATTATGTAATTCAACCTATAATCTATACGCTAGAAAATGCACCATTTAATTTTTTTTTTCATTAATTTCTATAAGACGATACAAAATTTTAATTTGATGACAACAGTGGAAATGGCGACTTCCTTACTAGTGAAAGAGAAAACAGGGCACTAAAGAATGGGCTATAATTACTATATTTAAATTATTTACATAATAAACAATAATTTTTTAGTACAATATAAGTATCATAGAAAGTCACAACGATCGTAATATAACGATTAATTAAGCCTTTTTAATTAATATATGGGTGACAGTGATTGGTACAAGCTAATCAAGCATTTTGGTATTACTGTCATAGCAGTAGTTGCTCATGTACATGAGACGACATAACCGTAAAATGTGTAATAAACAGTATTAGGTTAGCTGGCAGTAATTGGGGTGTCAGTAATTCAGTCACACACGTTTTAGAGGTGTCAGTAATAGATCTAGAAATATGTTTTTTAGATTAATGAATTTATATATAAAAATAGAAATTCTAAGACCCACAAAATGTTTTCCATGAAGTAAACATATTAAACCATAATAAATAAAATAAAAAACTTATACTTTTAGTCAATAAATACAGATACTATGCAATAATATTAGAGTCAGTCCTTAATGTGTCAGTAATTGGGGGTTCTACCCTATTATAGGAGAATTATTGAGCGATTATAAGAGTTCCGTTTGATAAAATTCCTGGGTGTTTGAATTTCGTACTGTTGTCTAGGGACTGCATATCTATAATTTACTATTAATTGTATAAGTTAAAATTAAAGTTGAATTGATTGCTCATTGCTCGTTGATTGTAGCAGATGGCAAATAAACGAGGATTACATTTAAAAAAAAAAGGGGACATTTGATCGTTGTGACATGAATCGTTGAGTTTCCTGAGCAACAGAAAATTGTTAATAGGAATCAGCAATAAAATATTGATAGAAATCGGTGTCTCGAGTCTCGAGTACCTAGAAGTTATTAGAGTTTGAATATATAAGAAAAAAACCTTGTATCTTTGTGTATTCAAATATTTACCTGCTCAAGTGCGAGGCCCTCTCCAAACAGTCTACTGATTGTGTTAGGCCCGGTCCAGATCTGAACCGAACGCCGAACCGAACGCACTTGAGTAGTTAGATGGAGTAAGACGAGTGATATACTTGTCTTGCTCCGTCTAACTACTCAAGTGCGTTCGGTTCAGATCTGGACCGGGCCTAATACTAAACTACCGAAGAATAAACACTAAACAAACCACTGAACAAGCATGTAATAAATCGATTCTCCTCCTTCCCCAATCATTTCCCAGATAATTATCTAAGTAGGTAAAGAATGTAGTAGTTGTTGAGCCTAGAGAACAAAGAACAAACATTTACTCCTCGAACTAACGACCAAGTTACCAAACACTCCCAAAGATAAGAAAACCAGGAGCTCTATACCAGTGGCGCCCTGAGAACTTAATCTTGGGAGGAGCCAAGGTCGAAGGGGTAAAAATGTTTTCAATGCAAATTCAATAAAATTCATTAGGTGATTATAATAATTTACTTAGAGGGTGTCACGGCCTCTTGGCCCCCTATGGGTGCGGCACTGCTCTATCCAAGCATCCTACTTCTAAGAGTCTCTTTCACTAATCCTCCCACTGCTCCAGCAACACAAAATTGCTATAAAACAGTTCCCTTATCATCCGTGACGCCAAGAAAACAAACCCATCCCTCATCGATCTTCCCTCCCGCCCGTTTCTACTTACCCACGAATTCGCGGGTGCGTGCGCGTGCAAGGATATCGCGTAGTCGTGTAAACGTTGGCCAACGAGATGATCGGACGTGGCAAAACGGAGTCGGCGATGACGTCGTGACGCGAGTGCAGCACAAAAGGGCCGCCCTGGTATCAATGGTGCCCCAGGCCCGGTTTTGTGCTTGGCTCGCCTCGAGAGAGAAGGCTGCAACGATATCCCGTGGGTGCGACAGGGAGGTGACGGGGGACGAAGGGAAATATAGGTGACAACGGAGGCAGACGGGTATACGCTCTTCCCGAAGGGTAGTTTCGACTTGGAGTGTTACAATAAATCAACGACGCGCTTTCGCGGAGCTCCACCCTCGTAACTCCTGCAGAATGCGTCCCCCCATAGAGGACACGACGGGCCCCGTACGATCGGCGACTGTCCGTTTCATTGTGTTTAAAGTGCCCCGAAAATCCAGCCACCACGAGCACCGTATAAACAATTTATCGTTCGCTTCCTGTCGCGCGCTCGTCCAACGGCACAACAGTCGCCGGGGATCGATTGATAGGACTCATTAGACAGGACCTCTCCTTCCCTTCCCTTTAATTGCACTTAATCGCGCCACGCATACGACCACCAGCGCGTTTCAGTTCTGTGCGATTCGACGATCAGTTTTTTTTTTTGGCAGACCTCGCGTTCGAAGCCGCGCAAATCGATCGGCGAATTTAGAGCTGTGGCTTGGTCGAGAGACACTGCTGTAACGCGATGCAAATCCATTCTCGGCGAGATGCTTTGCTAAGGAAGCAGAATTATTTTATGTAATGTTAAAGACTCGAGATGGGAATCGGTTTTATATTGCGATTAGTATTTTATCATTTAGGTCGATACTAATTTTGCTAGTGATATTTAAGAAGTTTTATAATTTAAGCTTCGAATTGTCATTTCGTGACAGCAGGGGAGAGAGAGATAAAAGGGGCAGGTTTTACATGGGATAAATCATATTGCCAAGATTCTAAACGCATTACACACATCTACAAGTTGTTTTCCTGTTAAAGGCAACACTAACATAAGTAGTGCCTAGTTTGCGAGATAAAGTTACATACGAAGTATATAAGTGTGGAAGTCTTATATCGTTAAAAGAGCAAATATTCACCTGAAACGAGAATAAAACAATAATTCTAAAAATAATGCGTGGTGTGTTTGTGAAGAAAACTTTGCTACGAGTAAAGAAGATTGGTTGCAATTGGTAAAATTTGCGAAAAATCCACCAATGAGTCATGCGGAATAAAGGGTGTATACAATTTTTTTTGTTCTTTGTGCTATTAATGATATTTTAACAATTGATCTCATTTTTGTTCTCATTTTGTTTATTTTCATTAACGTGTCCATTTCGCGACGTCTAATGAGAATATGGGACGTGGTTTCTAAACGGCACCCATCGCGATTACTTTATCGCGCGAAGCTGTTACCAGTGCCTTCTCGCAGAATCTAATCAAATTCTTCCCTATGCTTCTTAATCGAACCGTTCGTTCGTTAAAAATCGTCCAGCTGGTTAAATTATCGAGATCTAGAATTCGTCGCGGATAAGCGGCGGACGTGGCGCGAGGCAGAGAAAAAAGGAGGCAGACGAGAGGCGAGGCTCGATAGCGAGATGGGCCCGAGAGGGGTTGCAAACCCTCGATGCCATTGCTATATCGGTCTATACGCTCTACCAGGCCTACCCCTCACATTCGCGGTTCCACAGCCCGCTCGCTACCCCCGTGACAAAAGGGCGAGAGCCCCTTGGCCGTGGCGACCGATTAATTCACGACAAAAGGGGCTGCGTATCGCGTAGCGAGCCCTCCAACGGCCCCCCTAAAACCCACCTTCGCCCTTACTGCCAAGGGCGCCCTTACCCTCTCTCACTGCTACCTCGTGCAACCTTCGCTACCGAACGACCCAATCCCGGCAAGAGGGTGGGAACCACCACCGGTATATAACCCTGGGATGAGCCTGGCCCGGGATACAGTACTCTTCGAGATTTCCTGCTCGACTTGCCTCGATCTTCGCGAAGAGTCACGTGCAACCGACGGCCTACACCGCGAGAGGAACGCGCGCTCCGTTCGTCACAGATACGCGAGTCGCGGTATCGCGGAAGGAAGTTGAAACCCTTCGTCAAACAATCTTTAAGGAGAATTCTCCGATTCCAAGGGGTGAAGAATGTGCGACGCGAACAGCACAAGCTTCTTCAGGCCGTGGAGCATCGCGGAAACCGACGCGAACGCGACGGCGAAAGATGCCAATACGGAAGACAGGACCAGCCCGCCGAGAGTGAAGCAAGAGGAAGACAACGAGAGCGTCGCGTCGGCGTCCACGTACGGCGAATACAGCGCGACGAGCTCGTCGGAGAACGAGGCGTCGTCGACCCGCACCACCATGAAGAGGCTGCGGCAAAGGAGCGAGTCCTCGGTGGAAGCGACCAGCAGCTCCTCCTACGTCAGCAGCGACGACGCGGCGCGCGGGAGCAGCCTGGACAGGCTCAGCAACTTCGTCCTGTCCTCGCCCACGATGGAGAGCTTCTCCATGGCTCGGACACTCCCGCAATCGCCAGCCGCCTCTGCTGGAATCCCCTCGCTGCTGGCGAACGGATGCCCCGCCGCCAACTCCGCTTATCCGGTGGACTATCTTCAGAGGATAGCGTTTCACCCAGCGAACACCTTCCAAGCTATGAACGATGCCTCTAGTTTGATGCCGATGAACGTTGGGCAAGGCGTCCCGCAAGCATCTACGATCGCCACCACGGGGCAGCCGTTCTGCTACGAGTACCGCGGCGTCGCGCACATACCCCCGGGGCTGTATGGGTCCACGGTGCAGCAGGCCGTGGATATGATCCACAGGCAGGACGTGGCCGCGAAGCAAATGAAGAAGCTGCGCCCGAAGAAGTTCAGATGCGAGCACTGCGACGTCGCCTTTAGTAACAACGGACAGCTCAAAGGACATATTCGTATACACACCGGTAAGCTTCGGGCCACTAGTAACTGATGATTGGTTTCTTGGTTTTTTCTTTTGTGATTCTTTTGCAGGTGTTAGATCCTTTCAGCTTGGATTTCTGTAGTTTATTGTTTTTGTTAGAGTTCACTTGGGTTCTGTTGAAGATTGTTGCTCGATACTAGATTCAGTTGGAGATTCTTTTAATAATTGAGAACCTTGAAGCAAAAGGGGTGCAGCTCCGTCTTTATCAACTTCGAGTAAATTAGAAAAAACTGTTTATAAAATTATTGCTTTGACTTAAGGGGACTAGGCAGTCAGAAACTCGATTTTTTTTGTTGTTGCATTTTTCGAAAGTACCACCCTTCCCGATTAAAATGCCGTTTGGTTTATGTTAAAATTCGCAAAATTGAGGATTTTACAGCCGAAACGGTCGAGCGCGCCATAAACCGTCTCTGCGCGCACGCAGGTAGACTAGATTCCTCTTTCGAAACTTTAAGCGCGTTTTTCTCGGAATCATATTTCCTCTTCGTTTTGCAGTGACTGGGAAAAAACGGAGGTATCAGTCGATTTGAAAAAAATTCAGCATATATGAAACATGTCTAGTTACGACCTGGACCTACGCATAAGTCTGTAAAAACTCCTGGTTTGTCAAAAAAAAAATAGAATGGTCTCTTTTTCCTGGCGAAAAATGACGTTTCTTTAAAATTTGCCGTTTTGCAGCCACCATTTCTATAATTTTGATTTTTTTCCTTTTTCAATAGGTTCAGGGCAGAATAGGGGCCAGGGCAAAGTATAAATTTCAGAGGATATTTCACAATTAAATTTCTTACGGCCAGAATCACTGCAAAATTACAGCGGCTCCAAAAAAACCCCTACATATCAGACGACTGTAGCGCTGTCATACATATGCATATAATATTCAAATCATTTATTTTTTACTGTTTATAGTATTAATAAACATTACCCGAACGTACTAGTCACAATTTGTGTTCATCTCCCTGTAAATAATTCGCAAAAAATACTTGATTTTCGAGCGATCTGACTGGCTAGTTCCCTTAAGATTAAAAAGAGAACACTAATTGCAAAATATATATTTTCACAGAATAAGTAGTACTAGTTATTGAGTTGATAAGTTTTTATTTCTATTTCTATTTCTATTAATATTTTTACTTATTTGCAATAAATAGCTCATTTGTTATCGGATTGGCATCAAACGTGCGCCAAACGATGTAGATTCTTCTTTTACGTATATTAGGTACACGTCATAATTCAAAAACTGCAAAAAATGGACTTGCACCCCTCTTGCTGCAAGGTCTTCAGTTATATAAAGCCCACATGGAATCTCGTGTTTGCACTGCGATTCTTCGAAATCCATAGAGCCAGGGAGATACGTGGTTATTCTTTTTTAAACACAGCTGAAACTATATTATCTGCTTGTTACAGGCGAGAGACCCTTCAAGTGCGACGCAGAAGGATGCGGCAAATCGTTCACAAGGAACGAGGAGTTGACGAGGCACAAGAGGATCCACACTGGTCTTCGACCACACGCTTGCATTATATGTGGAAAATGCTTTGGCAGGAAGGATCATCTGAAGAAGCACATGAGGACACACGAGAACCGAGATCCATATCGTCTATCGGCGACGGCGTTGGGGGTCTACGCCATGGGGCACGCGCTACCGCCCCCGCACCCCTTCGCCCCGTACATGTATCCGATTTGACGTGATCTCGGGGATTTAATCGTGTTCGACTTGGGATATATCGATGGTGTTTGTAAATAGTATATTTTCCAGATGAATATACAATACGAAGGATTAGTTCGAAGATTAATACCTACATGTAAATATCAGAGTATATTTTTATTAGAGCTCTTACTACCCGACCCGCCGGGTAAACAAAAATTACCCGGCTACCCGGGTAGACAAAAATTACCCGGGTATCCATGAGATACCCGAGTAAATTAGATGTGATGAGATAGTTGAGAATTTCGATTTGACAGCCGATCGTCTTTCGACTTTCGATCATTTTCGGCTAACATCAGTAATGAACGGAATAAACTTCAAGCAATTAAACATTTTATCATAATATTCATAATCTTAACGTGCACACACACATTCAATTGCTTGACGTTTATTTCGTTCATTACTGAGGTTAGCCGAAAATGATCGGAAGTCGAAAGACGATCGGCTGTCAAATCGATGATCATTTACCCGGGTAGTCGGGTATTCTACGAGTACCCGGGTAGCCGGGTAATTTTTGTCTACCCGGGGTCTCACCGGGTACCCGAGTACCCGGGTACCCGGATACCCGGGTACCCGGATACCCGGGCCAAAAGAATAGCTCTAATTTTTATAGAAATCAAACCAAAAGAGATTTTATGTACTATTAATGTATATCGCAAACACGGTACAATCGTCGTTGCCTTAGCGGGATGCCCCTGCGTTTTGTGCAGGGCCATCGGCACGCTTTCGTCAGGAGCTCCTCAGAGTGAATTGTATTTTTGATACGACGTTTTATGCTTACATACTGGTGAGCAACAACCAGTCTTTCGTATCTAGTCAAGCAAACGGGCTTTATAATGTATGTATTGTTGTAAATATCAGATGTTTATATATTATACACACGACACAAAGATTATATAATTCAGGAGGAATAAATTGTTATCTATTTTGAGTAATTTGCCAGTCTCTCTGCTGAAGAAATACCCTTGCCCTTTAAACGAAGAGATTAGTTAGGTAATATGGAAACAGAGAAAATGGTGGTTCAGGAATCATACTGAGGACTTGGAGAAATAAATTATCGAACTCTAAGAGTACTAAAGAATTTTAAAGATAGTTGACGAACAATGTGTTTTAATTCAATTTCTATTTTATGTCAAGAAAGTACCTATAACTTTGCCAAGACAGAAGATTCATGCTGGAAAAGGAAATGCATATATTTATCCATTGCGGGGATATCCCTATCCCTACTAATATATAAAAGTGAAACAAACGTTGTCCGTTTGTTTGTCCTTCTTTCACGCCTAAACGGCTGAACGGATTTCAATGAAATTTTGAATGTACATTACATACATTACATTATTTTTTTAGGCTTCTTTATTTTGGAAATATCACAAATAATTCCCGGGTGTAACCGGGTAACGGGTCAGCTAGTTAAGAATATTTCTTTCCTGGTTAAAATCATCGAAGCCACCACCATTTTCCCGACAATTAAGTCCAACATGGCGTCACCAGAACCCTCCGCGATCTGCAGCAAGGGGAAGATCCCCTGCCCGCGTTATGGGGTGGCTGCCATAGAAGGGCTGGCATATGAACGGAGCGAGGGTTGCGCCCTTTCGCTCCCCGGAAGGGACGTTTACCGCGTGCAAGCCTATCACTGACCTTCTTCCGTTCCCTTTTTTTTCCGCTTTAGATTACAATACGTTCTTGTGGGACTGCTCGTGGTCGCTTAAACGAATGTTTCGCTTGACTTCGGGGTGGAAGTAGCGAGGGGTGGCGGGCACGTTGCGAGGAGGGAGAAAAAACTCAAATTCAATTAGTCCCCAATGCAATATTTCGCGAACTCCTAAATTACACGAGGAAGGGAAATTGCCTTTAAATTAGATCCAGCAAGCTTTAGAACATTTCATGGACAGTAAAAGTAGCGTTAAAAATTATATTTTGCGAAGTTCTATTATTAGTGGTTTAACACTTGATAAGAAACCACTCGAGCACGTACAGATATCCTGCTTTCGTGGGAGGTTCATCGCGATAACTCTTTTTCGAGCAGTGACTTTTTAATGAAGCACAGTAGAAATTGCCTATAATTACTTCCCTGTTTGAATATTTATTTAGACGGTAATTACTCGTGCAATAAGCTCGTTAACTAATACACTTGCAAATTGAATATCCTACCTCACAATTAAGTGCCTCAAATTGAATATCCTACCTCATGCTTAACAATTAAGTGGAATACGTGCCACACTTGCTGGCATTGATTACTAATTCACTTAATCCACCTAATCACGAGTGGAAGAAGATTAATTCAAGCTCCCTATCAATTTTTATCGCTCTGCTCAATACAACGAACAATCAATTCCTGGCAATTTCCATGTGCGGCATGCGCTAGAGCGAAAGTTCAATTGATCGTGAAAGCCAATTGATCCACTCTAATCGCTAAATAATAATTCAGAAACACGATGGTCAAACACAGGAAATTTGCGTTGCTAGGGTCCACGCAAGTTCAGATTCGCGTGGGCTCAGGAAAATTCGACTGCTATAGGGATTAAGTGCATTAAATTCTCACACTTGGACACGCAGATTTCCAGTGGCGTGCCGGGGTAGCTGCAACCCCCGCTGTGACATTCGCTCGAGCTCGTTGACACTCCCCTACCGATCTGCAGATATATGACAGCCGAGGCCTTCTGACTCCTCTCCTACGCCGCGATTCTCTTCACCTTCCTCTTCGACTTCCCTTTTGCCAGCCACTTCTCCCTTTTCTGTGCTTGTCTTTCATCAATTTTATAATAATCATCCCTCTTTTAGTTGTAGAACTGTGATGCGTTGTGAAAAGGATCTCTTTTTAGTCGGTTTAGTTAGTTATTAACGAAGATACATTGAAGATAACGATTGGACATTATTTTTCTGCCCGTTTATCCCTCCTCGCATGGAACAGTTCCCTGTGCAGATTCATTTTAAACATACCTTCTTCTGGTAGCTTAATCAAGTTTGGGACATCCCAAAGTCATATGAAAGAGAGAGAGAGAGAGAGAGGGAGAGAGAGAGAGAGAGAGAGAGAGGGAATGAGGGGTAGCTTTGGTTCTATGGCCAGGGTTAAACGATCGCTTAAACGTACCAAGGATTACAGGGATCCTCGGCCTCCCTAATCTCGGATTACAGTAGCCCTTCGGGTACTTTAGCCGGGATTTGAGGAGGCGTTCGGTAGCCCCTGTCATTTGTATTCGACCACAAAACAAACGGGTTGTTCAGCGTTAACGCGGCCCCAAGTGACTTTTCGACCGTTTACCTGCGATAATCGCTTCTTTGTCCAAACTTTCCGGGGGGTGTAGCACTTTTACCCTGCGGAGCGTGATAATTGCTGTGAATATAAACATAACGCTGGAGTCCGAGGAAATTAAACAATCGCTACTTGTCATAAATTATACTCGAAGGGCAGTAGTTACTATTCGGAAATCGGTAATGTGCAATGCTTAAAGAAGAATCAGAAGCGATGTAAAGTGTAGGTGTGAATGTTCCGCGTTTCTGGGCCAGTGAAGCAACAGAGGGGCCCAGAAGACTTCCACTAACTGCTATTACTCGACAACATTAGGGACATTTCCCAAAGACCGTATTCTCTATTCGACGCCCCATGGAAGTGACTGTGAGTCGCGACTACTAAAAGGAACTGGAGAATCCAGGGGAACAGGAAGAACACCCGTTGCGAAGACACCGTTAATTTTATTTCGCGTGATTCAACGACTGGCCAATAGGTCAACACTTGCTGGCGTTCCCAGTGTAAACGATTCGCTTTATTTTTCTTCTTCGAGATAAGCAAGACGATAATGATTATATCGAAGACAAAGAATTACATCCGTGTGTCACGCTTTCAACGTATCCATCAACGAAGATTCCCCGTTTTAGCAATACTTAATCCTCAGAGCTCCTCTTTGCACAGCTGCAAATAAATGCAGCTGATAAATCAGATCTGTTATTAAGAGTTCAGAGTACGGGAAATGTGTCTAAAACGATCCCTCGGGGTAAAATGATTCCTGGCTGTTCTGCGGCTATTAGTGGTGCTATTTCGTAATATCGATGTACAAAAGTTCAGCCCGCACGTCGTCAAGTGTCGCACGAAGTGTCATGTAAATATCAGCGCTGTGTGTGTTATAAACGAGACAAAATCAAAATTACTGCCTTTTATCTAAGGTAAGGTCTCTTTCAATGTTGCGTAACTTTTGTCATAAACGGCTTAGTGTGACAGCTGTTTTTATCGCGGATTTAATGACAATTCAACAATAATTTAATGTATGTTTCGTTACCGGATATAATAATTTCACGTTATATTCAACCACTGAATGTGAGTTGGATGTTTGGGGTCATATAATCCCTCTCTAGTAAGGTAAAATGGTCCCAGAAAGAATTTTCTTATGTATGTTATGTACCTACCAAAAATTGTCTAAGATTTGATTTTTTTAAAAAATCTTTTAATTTATTATGTTGGCATATTTTGTGACTGAGTTTAATTTCTGTTTTTATTTAAATAAATCAATTCTTTTTAATGTTCGTCTTATTCACTATCAGTAGGTATGAAATGATCCTATGGGTAATTTTCCTGGGGATCCCTCGTAGGGATCATTTTATACACATAGGTGTACAAAATGATCCTTTAATAACCAATAATAAGGTAGATAAACTAACTTACAAAAACTACTTTACTTTTATTTTAATAATGTGCATTTCTATTTTTTATACGAATTACGCCTGAAGGGGATCGTTTTAGACATCCTTCCCCTACGTTGCAGAGTATGTTGCAAATCTTCCTTTATCCCTACCCATCCCTCGCTCCGAATTGCGACTCTGTCAACAATTTCGTCTCGAAGATTCCCCTCCCAAAGGTTTTCCAGCGAATCCGTCGTTACCTGCGCCAGGGGAACGCGTGGTCCCCGGGACTAGTGGCAGCCACCGCGGGTGGTCCTGTATATCGGAATGTTTGCCCACGTCATTGTTGCGTATCCGACACTCGATACGTTCCTCCCTGTCCTGGCCCCGTTTAAAAACCGTTTAGCCCCTAATAGCTGCCCCCCGGCCAGTCACCTTTCCTCTCCGCAGAGTCTAGGACTCCGGGTTGCCTGCTTTCAGGTGCCTCGGCGACGAGCATCCTCGCGCTCACCGGCACGCTGGGCACACCCGGGGCGCGTTGACTCGCTGATATATGGATCGCTCAACGATCCGCCGTTCGAATTGTCCCGATAGCTTCTATGCGTTCCGCTGAATGTGTCGGGACAGCTTCTAGCTGGGAAGAGCTTTGAAAGGAAGAGGCCCCAGCCAAGCCGTTTCCGTGAGAGATAAATATTTTGTAAACGAAGAGGTACGAGAGCCGTGCTGGTACAACTTACATGGAATTACCTTCATTTTTCGGATTACAAGATCTAACATAGGGGAAAGTGGGGTATAGTCGGGTACGCGGGCCAGACCGTCGTAGTTTTTAATCCAGAGAAGTTTAAAAATTTCCAGTGTTGTGTGGCAACGAGACCTTTATTTATGATTTTTCTTTACTAGATGAATTAAAATCAATTTATGTACAAGTTAATATTTGTTGAAATAACTTTCTTTGTGACTTCCGACATAATAGTAATAAAGGTTTTATAATTATATATGTATTATATTTCACGCGTTTTTTAATAGGTAATGCCGGGTACATGCATACTTTCGAGAAATCTTGTTCTCCTGTGAGCCAAATAGTTTTTTCAAACAAGGACTCTCGTGTTCTGATTCTCTATGGTCCAATTGAGGGCACTAGGCAGTAAACTCGCTCGAAGACCAAGTATTTTTTGCGAATTAATTACAAGGATATGAATACAAATTGCGACTAGTACTTTTGGGTAATGTTTATTAATATTTTAGCTCGTGAACATTTTTTTTTTCATAATATGTACACACATGTATAAACATGGTATGGTCTTGGGACCGCTGCCGCTCCTTTTTAATCAGTTCCTGACGTGATACACTGATTGGCCGATCCAGTTCCCACGTGGACCATAGTTGCACACCATGTAGTACTTGTCCGATCCACCCGATTGGTAGACGATCTTCCCGCAACCGACCCTGTCGGTGTTCGCCCAGATCATCTGAGTGTAGTGGCTCACATTGTTGGTGGTTCTGTTCGCGATCATTACACGAATCATGTGAGCTAATTGCTGTTTCTGTTTCTAGAATCGTCGATCACTTTGATCCCCGCGGCATTAACGACTTACGTCAGATTGTTCACCAGATTTCCGTTCATGTTCGTCACTTCGTTGTACCACATCATAATTATGTCGGACGGCCTGGTATTCTGATCCCCGGTCATGCCAGGGTTCTGGCCGACGGCGAATCGGTCTGCAATGGGACTCGTTAGAAATACACAGATAATGATTAATTAGACTGCCCATTGATTCGCGCCTTACCGACGTCTCTGCATTCATCGTTCCCGAATTCGCATTGATTGGTCCACCTCTGGGCTATCCCGGACAACTCATAGTCCCAGGACTGAAAACACCGTCACATCACTAGTGAGCTTGTGGCCTATGTTTCCTTTCCAGAGAAAATGAACGCGAAAACACGCCAGAAACTTGGCATAACTTATTGGGCATAACGAACGCGATAGCTTTCGAAGAATTGAAAATTCAAAGTGATGTAGGAATAAGAGGTTGATCCAACTTTTCGAACCCCTCTTCAAGAGTAAATCTGGCTACATCTGGTCTGTATTTAAATATTTGGAATAGACTGTAATCCGGTAGTTTACCCTATACTACGCATAGAAAATGATGGAAAGGCGAGTTCGATGGATTAATCGATTGTAACGTTAATCATACCACAGTCTTCATGTTCGAGGCTGCAGGCTGTGGACCTGGATTTCCTCTTGTCTCCTTGCCAGCGGCCACGAATCGCCTCAGCTCATTGTGCTTATTAATGATCTCCTTCCTTTCTTCATAACTGAATCCAACGGACCGGATTTGTCGGCCACAGGCTGCCGCTAGCTGATGATTCTACAACGATGTGAAAAACCTTTCGTGGTGATTTCTCATCTCAAATACACGGTTCACCATACAGAATCTGTAGGTATTAGAGCACATCACCCGCCACACGAATTTTCCCAATATTTACGAGTCTCGAAACGCTATGTCTAAAATGATAGAACCTCTGAATCCTACACAAACAAACTTTGAAACCCCGAAAATTCTTGGGGAACATTTTTCTATTCGATCTATATTACAAGTCAGTGTATCCGTGTTTCAAATGTCAAGCCTCTTAAAATCGAAATAACCGTTTCATGGTAGAAATGGTTACGGAATAACTGCAGGACCAGGTTATTTTTTATACTGACCGGGTACTTGCACATGGTTTGCGCGTCGTGTGGACACCGATGATTCCACTGGCAGTTGTTGGCCAAGTTGGGTGCAACCAAGAAAGCTGCAATCGCAGCGACGAAAAGGAGACTGTTCATGGTAGCGTTCACTTGTTTCTCCGCTTTTTTTTTTACAGAACTTGTTACCTGTCTACCGCGGATGGTGTGCAATTAAATCGCGAAAGACCGCGAGCGTATTTATTAGTCTTCTTATCAATCACCAAAATAGGGTCATTTCAGACATGCGATGCGGCGTCGCGCGATATGACAATACTATCGCAAAAGATTCAGTTACGTGTAAATCTCTTAATATACATATATATGTACCGGTGCGAGATCGCAACGATGCCGCATTGCTCGGCTGAATTGACCCATAATCTGCTAATATCGTGCCCGATTAGATATTCTTCCTCCTCCCTACCTCATTGCAGCCACCGTGATTTAAATATAAAACTAACTGCTGGGCACCTAACAACTAATTAAATTGTTATTTGTTCAAAGACAAGTGTTCAGTGGAAAACCGTGTGTACGTAATTCATTTTACCGATTTATTTTAAGTGGAGTAGAGTGGTGTGCGGGCACCCGAAATGACGGGAGTCAATTTTCATGCTTACAAATTCGTATTCGTACATCTGATCACACTGCGATTTTGCAGTCTGAAAAATGACCTGCTTTTCCCTCACTGGTAACACTGTCATATTCCCTGTGTTACTCATTTCACAAGTTTGCTATTGCTCGCTGCAAATATATTTTTTGAACAACTAAGAAATAGGTAGATATTATCTGGCCAAGCAGATAGCATTATTTACGTGGCACATATGCAAAGCACGAAGTCGAACTGTAATTTATATCTGTCGATAATTAACCTTTGTAACACCTTCGGCGATATTTATCGTAATTGTAACCTTCACTCAACTGAAAAAAAATATATATATAAAAACAAAATTTTTAGGTTAAACGATTTTATTTAATTTCATTGAAAATGCACTGAAAACTAAAAAATAATTATTTTCTTGTACTACAATTACGGTGGTGATATGTCACTTTAAATAAAATCGTGGGGCAGGATATTTCATAACAGAATATGAATCAATTTGATCCAGAATCAAGCTGTCGAAATGAGCGATGAAAAGCGATGAAATATCTTGCCCCACGATTTTATTTAAAGGGACATATCACTATCGTAATTGTAGTATGCACAAGAAGATAATTATTTTTTATTTTTTAGTGCATTGTCAATATAATTAAATAAAATCGTTTAACTTAAATTTTTTTTATTATTTACATTTTAGTGTTTGAGTTTCGCAACATAGAAAAACTTGAAGAATTATTTAATTTATTATTATTTATTTTATTTTTTACATATATAAATGAAAACGTCTATTTTCCTATTCTCTTATAGCTCAGGAACTAATAGATCAATTTCGATGCGGCTTTTTTAATGTGTAGTACAATAATTCTCAGGGAAGGTTTTAGGCTATATATCATCTCGATATTACTAAATGGGACTGAGTAATAAGCGAAATAGTGAAGCGAGGCACATAGATCTTACCTTACATGGCGTCCACTGTTCTGCGCGCAAGAGATGCGTGTGGCGGTTCCCCGCACAGTGGTTAGGATGCATGAGCTTCACACCGTTAGCTGTTCTATGAACGCTGGCATTCACCCCCGAGCATTTATTTATTTAGTATAAACTGAGGGATTGAGAACAAAAACGGACTGACCCATATTGAAAAAAATTAGTTTTTCCTATTTTATATGATTAGTACAGCCCAGAGTTCTGCAATGGGCGGGTTTGACCCGCCCGTCACCCGGCCGTGACGTCGATTCACCCGCCCGCCCGTACCCGTGTCTGCACTCACCCGGTGATACCCGCTACGAAGCTATCCATACCCGCCCGGACCCGCTGGCGGGTTAGCGGGTCAGCGTCGATTTCTACCCGCCCGAAGCTGTCGCGACACGTACTTGACTCACCCGTGGTCGCGCTGTTATCCGTTCGTACCCGTGCCTTTAGCTGCACTTCAATTCCGACTTTACTGGTACTTTATTCGGCAGTTGTTACATCAAGATGCGGATTTATTTCATTCTACGAATGAACAGTATGGCATACATTGTATCAAATTCAAGAAATTATGGATACATGCAAAAATTTAATTTAAATTGAAATAATAAATCAACAAAAATACTTGTAATACGCTATAAAACTTTATGCTATTCATACTTTAAAAGCTTTTATGTTTCTCTGCAGTATTGGAATTTTTGTTACTTTCCCTTTGTTCATAATTATAATATAAATAAAATATTAACTCTGTTTGAACGCGCGGGTATTAGCGGGTATAGCGCGGATACGGGCGAGTCAGATAAAAGTTCCGTCAGCTCCGGGCGGGTATGGGCGGATAGAAATCGACGCTGACCCGCTTACCCGCCGGCGGGTCCGGGCGGGTCGGGTGAATCGAAAGACGGACGGGTAACGGACGGGTAAACCCGCGATATATCCGCCCGTTGCAGAACTCTGGTACAGCCTATTGAAATAGATTACTGCTACTAACTGTTTGTTCTCAATGCCTCAAATAAAGTCCACTGTAGGCGTCTCTCTGTTTGTTCCGGCTAATCTCGAGAACCATTGGACGGATTGTGATGAGGTTTGAACCGTTTATAGAGCATTTCTCGAAGAAGGTTTGGGTGTATGAAACATTAACCTATGACGAAAGAAAGCCGAGGAGTGGCGATTTTAGTAAAGCATTCCTTGAGAACGGTCTATGGGGTGGTAGAAGCCGCATCGCAGTCCGTCCAGTGGGTGTCGAGATTAAGAGGAGAGCCTGGTGTAGCGGGTCGAAGAAATCGATTTTTTTTTTTCATAAATCAATAGTTGAACATCACAATAATATGTTCCCAAAGCCGCAAAACGAAATTCGAAAAATTAAAGCGGATATAGCCGGTTTTGCTACGGAGCACCAGGTTACGAGAAAACTTGAAATGTGTTTTTCGCGAAACGACAGTTTTACAATCTGCGGGCACAGTAACTCCAAAAATATTCAACCAATCGACTTGGCCTTGTACACGGATATTTGTGAACATTTTCTTCATAGGGCTAAGTTATTAGTATAATGATATTGTTTAAATAAATAACTTTTTTTACACATTTAAGGCAAAATTTCGTTGGAATAAGTGAATTTTTTTTTCAAGAGGCCGCCATTTGTTCAATTTTGCATCTTTTAAGTTATGAATTTATACGATCTGTGCGTACACTCATAAACTAAACGAAAATTGTTCGATTTTTGGTTTCAGATGAAACCAAAAGACGCTACATTGCCCGCAGTGCAACAATTGCGTCGCCAACGGACTGGGCATAAGCCGTTATAACTTTGTTATTTGCCGCTCATTTTTAATAAAATTTTTTTTTATCTACCTTAAGTAACCTGATAGTACAATATCCTGAAAGTTTCAGAAAGATCGATGAAATACTTTCTTTAAAAAAAATTCCCGAAAAATGCCTCGATTTTCAGCTGGTTACACCAGGCTCCCCCCTTAAATAGTCCGAACAAACAGACAGCCGGCTACCGGGGACTTTATTTTTTACTATGTACAGATATACGTAACCAATAGATAATGAAGTATATGTAAGAAAGCATTGCATAATAATTAACGGGGGCGCCCGTTAATTTTAAAATATTAATGCTGATGTTATAGGTAGATACATATAAGAAGTCCGGGCAACGCAGGGTGCTTTAAGCTAGTTTCTCGATAAATTAGGTATTTTCAGAAATCACGATGCTGCTACATATTACACTATTAGGCAACGCAACGACTTTTTGTCATTTTCGAGAAGAACACGAGAGGGTGATTTCGAGTCAATTAGATTTCTGGTTATGGGTTAATATTGTAGGGGATGCAATTTTTTCACATCAAAGTTTATTTTACTATCTGACTTTCTGTTCTCACCCAGTTTTGTCCCATTTCCCCCTACCTAAGTCTGGTGCTGATGACACGAATGTTTTAAAGATTCTTTATAGGGACACTTTTTATGATAATATTGCAAGTTCGTGGGTGTTATAGAACCTATGCGAGTTTGTGGAATAAAGTAGAGGAATATACGTTCTCCTCCCTGAGGTATTTTTATTCTTTATTTTCATGGTAATAGACATGGTATAGTACTGGGATCGTTGGAGCTCCTTTTTAATCAGTTCCTGGCTTGATACACTGGTTTGCCCATCCAGTTCCCAGTTGGACCATAGTTGCACACCACGTAGTACCTGTTCCATCCACCCGAATTATAGACGATCTTCCCGCAACCGACCTTCTCGGTGTCCCCCCAGACCAGCTGAGTGTAGTGGCCCACATTGTTGATAGTCCTGTTCGCAATCATTACACGAATCTTGTGAGCCAATCGCTCGTACTGTGTCTAGAATCGTCGATCACTCTGATCTCCGCGGCATTAACGACTTACGTCAGTTTGTACACCAGATTTCGGTCCATGTCCTTCACTTCGTTGTACCACATCATAACTATTTCGGACGGTTTGGTATTTGGATTCCCGCTGGTCATCGTCATGGCAGCGTTCTGGCCGACGGCGAATCGATCTGCAATGGGACTCGTTAGAAATATATAGATCACGATTAATCAGTGTCCATTGATTCGCGCCTTACCAACGCTTCTGCACTCATCGTGCCCGAAATCGCATTGATTGGTCCACCTCTGGGCTATCTCGGCCAACTCATCGTCCCAGGACTGAAAGGACCTTTTCCATAGAATATGAACGCGAAAACAGGCCAAGAACTTGGCATAACTTTTAGGGCATAATGAACGCGATTGCCTTCGAAGAATTGAAAATTCAAAGTGATATAGGCGTAAAAGGTTGATCCTACTTTTCGAATCCCACTTCGAGAGTAAATCTGGCTACATTTTGGCTCCATGGACATGGCCTCTATTTAAATATTTGAAGCAGACTGTGATCTGGTAGTTTACTCTGCTTCGCATAGAAAATGATGGAAAGGCGAGTTCGATGGATTAATCGATTGTAACGTTAATCATACCACAATCTTCATGTTCGAGGCCGCAGGCTGTGGACCTGGATTTCCTCTTGTCTCCTTGCCAGCGGCCACGAATTGCCTCTGCTCATTGTGCTTATTAATGATCTCCGTCTTTTCGGCCTCAGTGAATCCAACGGAGGAGACTGGGCCACAGGCTGCCGCCGGCTTTGGATCCTACAACGATGTGAAAATTCTTTCGTGGCTATTTCCTATCACAAAATCATCTAATACTCCTCTTTGTAGTAACGATTACGAACAACACGGTTGACGGTTCACCATACAGAATCTGTAGGTATTAGAGCACATTTATCCGCCACCCGACTTTTCTCAATATTTACGAGTCTCGAAACGCTATGTCTAAAATGATAGAACCTCTGAATCCTACACAAAAGAACTTCGAAATCCCGAAAATTCTTGATGAACATTTTTCTGTTCGATCTATTTACAAGTCAATGTATCGGTGTTTCAAATGTCAAGCCTCTTAAAATCGAAATAACAGTTTCTTGGTAGAGTTTTTCATACTGACCGGATACTTGCACAGGGTATGCACGTTGGGCGAGCACCGATTATTGTCACAGTTGATGGCCAAGTTGGGTGCAACCAAGACAGCTGCGATCGCAGCGACGAAAACGAGACCGTTCATGGTAGCGTTCATTTGTTTTCCCTACAGAACTCGTTACCTGTCTACTGGAATCTGGATGGCGTAGTACTAAATCACGAACGACCGCGTGCGTATTTATTAGCCTTCTTATCAGTCGCCTAAGTAGGGTCATTTCAGGTGAGCGATGTGGCGACGTGAGATATGACAATACCGCCGTAAAAAATTCAGTCACGCGTAAATCTCTCTATATACCTACATATATGTACCGGTGCGAGATGGCAACGATGCCGTATCGTATGTCTGAATTGACCCATAATCTGATAATTCCGTGCCCGATTAGATTTTCGATTTCCCATCGCCGCGCTTGGCCTTTCCCTTCACTACCTCATTGCTACCAGTGCAATTTAAAAACAACACTAACTGCTGGGCAGCTGGCAGAACTAGCAATAAAATTCTTATTTATTCAAAGACATGTGTTCAGTGGGAAACGATTTATCGATTTATTTTACGTGGAGTATATTTTATCACATCCTTGCGGGTCTTGTGTGCTTTCTGCTCTTTGTATTAATAGTTTATTAACCATAACAACAACTGGACCGTCGAACAAACAGCAGAGTTGTGTGTATAAATGTGTTTGATCGGGGGTCAGTTGCAAATTTAATTAGCCTTTATCGATTTGTTACTAATTATTCATTATTTTCTATTATTGTACCATTTCGTCGCGGTAGCCGTTCGTACATAGCTCCTTCTAATATTGTACTAACCTTGACGTCAAATTTTTAATACTATATTATTTCTAGCATGTTAGAAGCGGTACCTAACAGCTTTTTCAGAAGTCTGTAAAATGACCTGCTTTTCTTCCACTGATAACACTGTCATTTTCTCCGTGCTAAGTACTCATTTCACATGATTGCTATTGCTCGCTGCAAATATATTTTTTGGACAACTAAGTCAGGGTTGACTAACTGGTGACTCACGAGCCACCGGGGGCTCCTCCGCTTTGCTGCTACGCTGACCGGCCCCCCTCCATACCGACCAAACTCTGACGATCGCAGTGGATTCTTCTTTCTTTCCTTCTCTTCTCGACTGCGATCGTCAGTGTCTGGTAGGAATGGAGGGGGGCCGTTCAGCGTGACAGCAAGGCGGAGGTGCCCCCGGTGGCCCGTGAGCCACCAGTTAGCCAACCCTGAACTAAGTAATAGGTACATATTATCTGGCCCAGCAAATAACATTATTTAGATAGCACATATGCCAACTACGAAGTCGAACTGTAATTTATATCTGTCGATAATTGACCTTTGAAACACCTTCGGCGATATTTATCGTACCATCACTCAACTGAAAAAAATATATATAAAAACAACATTTTTAGGTAAAACGATTTTATTTAATTTGATTGAAAATGCACTGAAAACTAAAAAATAATTATTTTCTTGTACTACAATTACATCTTTTTATTTAAAGGGACATATCACCATCGTAATTGTAGTATGTACAAGAAAATAATTATTCTTTAGTTTTTAGTGCATTGTCAATTTAAATTAAATTAAATCGTTTAACTTAAATTTTTTAACATATTTTTTTTATTATTTACATTTTAGTGTTGGAGTTTCGCAACTGAAAAAAACTTGAACAATTGAAATATTTGTACTACGTGACGGATCATTTCTCGATAAATTAGGTATTTTCACTTCAGAAATCGCGATGCTACTAAGGTCGGTATGAGATATACATATTGGCCGGTGAGTTTCGTGAGGGGTATTCTCCCACCACACCGTTTGCCTGCCACGGTGCTCCTTTTCTAAATGTTTTCTGACTCGCTCTCGTTCCATCTCGCTCTCGCCTTTGCAGAACAAGAGTGAGCCAGAAGTGGTGGGGATAGTGCCAAGCTTCTGGCGTGTAGGCCAAACCGAGCTGTCAGCGTAGAAATACACACATCAGAATAGGTGTGCGTCAGCTCCGAAAAAATTTAGGAGCTTTATTGGTCAGAACATTGATTCCTTCTCGATAGCTTCATCTCGTATTGGTTCACGCATAGCTTCGTAACGCACACAACTATTACGCTAAGAATAAATAACAGCCAAACAGCTAGGTTCAGGCGGAGCCGAGCAGCCTTCCCGTTACCCCACCATACCCTTCGGGGGCCGCGCAACTCCAACTGACAAATCCACGATCGTCAGATGGTGGTGGTTGATTTCTCCTCGATCGTTGTTCCCGAAAACAAACTCACCGGCCAATATATCTGATACCGACCTTAAGTAGGGTGACTGTACCTAATATCGCCAGTGTTCCTAATATCGCCACTCGCTATATCCCTTTTAAGGGGGGTCACTCAAGTGAAAATGAACTACCAGAAATTTTACAGATAAAAATTTGAAAATATTTATATCCATATTATTTTTTACGCTGAAATGAATTATGTAAGAATTAATACAGTGACATCTTTTTTCAAAAATTTAAAAAAAAAATTTCGAAAAAATTATTCGATTGTAAAATTCATACCCTTGTTTCTGTAGAATTGTATACAAAGACTGCAAAAAAAATTTCAGCTCTAAAACTTCATTTTTGTCGGAGTTATAAAGTTTTTTGTTTTGGCGCAGTAACTAAAACGCTCCTGCTTCGTAAGTTGGACCGACCAAAATGAACTACCAGTTATTTTACAGATAAAAATTTGAAAATATGTATTTCCATATTATTTTTTACGCTGAAATGAATTATGTAAGAATTAATACAGTGACATTTTTTTTTTCAAAAATTTAAAAAAAAAAATTTCGAAAAAATTATTCGATTGTAAAATCCATACCCCTATCTCTGTAGTATTGTATGCCAAGCCTGCAAAAAAAATTTCAGCTCGAAAACTTCATTTTTGTCCGAATTATAAAGTTTTTATGTTTTGGGATAGTAACTAAAACGCTCCTGCTCCGGACGTTGGACCTTTCTCTTCTTGCAATGCCTGTTCTCTTCGTGATTGTGCAGTTCGTATCATTTTTCTTGCACGTTTGTATCTTTCTGAGGCTTTCTGTTTATACCTTTCAGGGTACCCTGCCCTTTACCCCCTAAAGTAATACCTTTCGTACGCTCCTGTTTTACCAAATCGGTCAAAGCTCTCCATCAACAGACGCGGTCGCGTCTGGAAGCTAATTCCCCCCTTCCCCTCTTCCCATAGGCACACTGAGCGACCACGTATCTATACACGAAAGATAGCGAAATTGACACATTTTCTTACGTGCAAGTTTCTAGAAACTTGTCAAATAAGGTAAATCGACAACACATTATCAGTCACATTATCAGTATTGAAGAAAGTACGCTGAAAACACATCTCGCTTGATATAAATATGTTTTTGTTGTATTATTTGTTATACAGTCACGGTCTATGTCCACTGATACTTAACGTATGACTTTCTTCTATCTTACGCCACTTTTATGAACTCTGGATGATTTTTTGGTTAATTAATTGTTTATTAATTTTTGTAGAAAATGCGGGAGGCCGCCCTACTTGATGGTGAGTTTTATTAACGATAAGCTTACAGAAGAATTAAATAATAATAAAAAAAAATTATATATACATTTATTCAAATTCATTTTTCCAGACTCGAATGATGCCGAAATACTAATGGCAGCGAACAAGGTGCCGAGAACGGCGGCGTCGCCACCACCACCACAGCAGCCGGCGACAAACGGTATTAATTCTTAATAATATTAATTAATACTTTTTATCTTTTAACAATATAATAAAAATTGTTGACTTTAGCTTATATCAGGGGAGTCCAGGCCGGTTCGCTGTCGCTGGCAGCCGCAACTACGGCGCCGCCGCCGCCACCACCACCACCACTACCACCACCACAGGGCCCGGCCACGGCACATGGTATTATTTCTTAATACTTTAATTAAATACCTTTTTTGTTTTTACAATATAAAAATTGTTCGGTTTAGCCTATATCAGGGGAGGCGAACATTTTTATCTGCGCGTGCCAAAAATGTATAAATTATTATAATATAATTGCTGACGTTTATTACTAACTAATTACATGGGGATACACGTCGAAGCGCCATAAGAGGAGCGGCTGGAGGGTGCGGGCCCGTCAAGAGCATTGGGCCACCCTCCAGGCGGTACGGGCACAAGCCGTCAGCCTCCGCTCGCAGGCGAGTACCCTGCGAGATTTAGTGAAGACCCAGAGCCGTGACCGCGGCCGCGGCGGCCTATTTTGTAAATAAACAATTGTAAATAAATAGTTCCATTAAAATTATAATTAATATATACCTAATTTAAAATCGTTTAATTTATAATAATATAATACTATGTTCCAATTTTTTTTCTCCTTGAAATTATTCATTTTTCCTTTGCAATCTTGAGAACACCTTCAATGTTTTATTTTTTTTTTCTATTCGTTCGTAACGAATCATTTCTCGAAATAAATTGTGTATTTACGGAACTCGTGATGCTACTAGCGACCCGAACGCAGCGGCTTTTTGTCTTTTTCGTAAACCCGCGAGTGACTGCTTTTAAGTCGTTTGGATTTGTGGTTATGGGTAATATTTTTATTGATTATTGCTGACTGGGTACAATTTTCACCTCCACGGGGTCCTTTCCGTCAACCTTTTCCAGAAATAATGTCACTCCTCTGCCCTACCCCCCCCCGCCCCCCCCCAAATACATGAAAAAGTCGAGGACAAAAAACAGTATTATTTGTACTTCTACGTTAGATTTAGCTGTATGTATGATCCGAATAAATAAGGCTGGCGGCGTAACCAAAAGGCGATGGTACAGAAGTCTTGATAAGATCAACACAACAAAAATTCACAAATTATGAAAAAAGTGATGAAATCCCCCCCCCCCCTCCCCCCAATAAACATGACTCATGTATGAAAGAAGCTAATTCCCTTTAATTCAAGAAAAAAATTAAAAAAAGTTCACATGCAAAGATTGTGAAATCAACTTTGCTAATTCCAATTGTACCTTTAATTCAGGAAAAAAATTAAAAAAGTTCTCACGCAAAGATTGTGAAATCAACTTTGCTAATTCCAATTGTATTCTCGTTCTCCGCTCGAACACTGATTCCTCTGTCACTTTTTATACTTGACATTCCTTTATTGGCCACAAATCAATTCAGTGCTCAGATTTTCAGCTTCGGTTTTAAGGATTTAGCGGGCGTTGTATAAGAAAAAGCTATGAAGTAGGAGAGGCCTGCAGTTGACACAATAACTTTTATAAGAGGGGCATCTTCTGTTAAAAATGTCGTATGAAGATAATAAAGACTTGGTAGAGACTAATTTAAACAAATCAAAGTCGGTAATAGATTAATAATAGCACATTCGGCAACCTGCACTAGTGCGCACTGAATGCGAACTTTTTCGCTTCCAATTGGTGAAAATTCGCACCCAGTGCGCACCATTGCGACCGTCCGAATACGCTGTAAGAGAGATGCGGAGAATATGAAACTTTTTTTTCAGTCGACTTCATAGCTTTTTCTTATACAACGCCCGCTAATTCCTTAAAACCGAAGCTGAAAATCTGAGCACTGAATTGATTTGTGGCCAATAAAGGAATGTCAAGTATAAAAAGTGACAGAGGAATCAGTGTTCGAGCGGAGAACGAGAATACAATTGGAATTAGCAAAGTTGATTTCACAATCTTTGCGTGAGAACTTTTTTAATTTTTTTCCTGAATTAAAGGTACAATTGGAATTAGCAAAGTTGATTTCACAATCTTTGCATGTGAACTTTTTTTAATTTTTTTCTTGAATTAAAGGGAATTAGCTTCTTTCATACATGAGTCATGTTTATTGGGGTAATCTTTTGCCAACGTGGTTCACACACTCTTTTTGTTTCGATTTATAACTTTATAACTCGGACAAAAATGAAGTTTTCGAGCTGAAATTATTTCTGCAGTCTTTGTATACAATACTACAAAGATAAGGGTATGGATTTTAAAATCGAATAATTTTTTCGAAATTTTTTTTTTAAATTTTTGAAAAAAAAAATGTCACTGTATTAATTCTTACATAATTCATTTCAGCGTAAAAAATAATATGGAAATACATATTTTCAAATTTTTATCTGTAAAATAACTGGTAGTTCATTTTGGTCGGTCCAACGTACGAAGCAGGAGCGTTTTAGTTACTGCGCCAAAAACAAAAAACTTTATAACTCCGACAAAAATGAAGTTTTCGAGCTGAAATTTTTTTTGCTGTCTTTGTATACAATTCTACAGAAATAAGGGTATGGATTTTACAATCGAATAATTTTTTCGAAATTTTTTTTTTTAAATTTTTGAAAAAAATGTCACTGTATTAATTCTTACACAATTCATTTCAGCGTAAAAAATAATATGGATATAAATATTTTCAAATTTTTATCTGTAAAATTACTGGTAGTTCATTTTCACTTGAGTGACCCCCCTTAAAGTAAGCTCTAAAATTTATCGGTTATGCACTGAATTAGTACCTAAACATATGTAGGAAGACATACTATAATTGCAGCATCATGTGATCAACAATTACAGAAAGGGAAGGATTTTAGAGAATCTTAATAGTGTAAAAATTTATTGGACTATCATAATTTTACGTCACATTCAAAGAAGGTAAGTCTAATAAATCTGTGAATGCAAGAATATCTACTAGAGATACCTAATTAATGATGTACTTAAGAAATGAAATCGATTCAAATATTTTTCGTAATGAAAATAGCGTTTTTCTTTTAGCAGTATGCGTGTTCTCAATACCGCCTACTGGAGAACAATGGTTTCGATGTAATGCTTGTACACAGGTGAGGTCACGAAATGTGCGGAGCAACCGAAATAAAATTTATTTGTCCAATATGTACATCAGAACGTAAAAAATAAAATATTTTAAAAATCTATATTTTCAAATTTCTATATTATTCTAATAAAAACGAAATCAAAGATGGATAAAAAGACATTTATAGAGCAAGAAATAATAAAAGCACATGTGAAAATGACTTTAAAAACTCATATACACATGAATTAATCAATATTTCTTGAGTAGGCGATATTAGGTACACTTTTTTCAGGACCCGATTTTTGCTTGCTTACGTTTTTTGAGTCCTAATGAACAATTTGTAGGTTTCAACGATTCTAACATATGCTACATGAAAGATGAATAATTTCTCTTTACTTTGAAACGAACTGCATGGAAAAATATCAATTATTATTCAATCGACAGCGATTTAACTTTTGCCTGGCGATATTAGGTACAGTCACCCTACATATATTACACTATTAGGCAACGCAGCGACTTTTTGTCGTGTTCGAGAAAAACACGAGAGGCTGATTTCAAGTCGATTGGATTTGTGGTTATGGGTTAATATTGTAGGGGTCCCAATTTTTTCACATCGAAGTATATAAGTTTATTTTAAGTGCATAAGTTTATTGTACCACCTGACTTTCTGCTAGCAGGAAAAATTCATTAGGCACCCGGTTTTGCCCCACTTTCCCCTACCTAAGTCTGGTACTGATGACACGTATGTTTTAAAGATTCTTTATAGGCACACTATTTATGATAATAGTGCAAGTTCTTGGGTGTTATACAACCTATGCGAGTTTGTGGATTAAAGAAGAGGAATATACGTTCTCCTCCCTGAGGGATTTATATTCTTTATTTTCATGGTAATAGACATGGTATAGTCCTGGTATCGTTCGAGCTCCTTTTTAATCAGTTCCTGGCGAAATACACTGATTCGCCCAACCAGTTCCCAGATGGACCATAGTTGCACACCATGAAGTACCTGTTCCATCCATCCGCTCGATAGACGATCTTTCCGCATCCGACCTTCTCGGTGTCCCCCCAGACCAGCTGAGTGTAGTGGCCCACATTGTTGATAGTCCTGTTCGCAATCATTACACGAATCTTGTGAGCCAATCACTCTTACTGTTTCTAAAATCCTCGATCATTCTGATCTCCGTGGCATTAACGACTTACGTCAGTTCGTTCACCAACTTTCGGTTCATGTTCTTCACTTCGTTGTACCATGTCATGAGTACATCTACCGGTGTGGTATGCTGATCCCCGCTGCTCATCGTCATGGCAGTGTTCTGACCGACGGTGAATCGGTCTGTAATGACACTCGTTAAAAATACACAGATCACAATTAATCAGAGTGCTCAGTGATTCGCGCCTTACCGACGTCTCTGCACTCATCGCGCGTGAAATCGCATTGATTGGTCCACCTCTGGGCTTCCTCCGCCAACTCATCGTCCCAGGACTGAAAGGACCGTCACTTCACTCAGCGAGCTTGCACGATAATGGTGCTACTCGTAGCCTATGTTTCCTTTCCATGATATGAACAAGAAAACCGTGCAGAAGATGCAAACCTCTCGGCGTGAAAACACGCTGATGCCACTCGTAATGTTGATGAACTTTTTACCGAGTCAAATGTTCGAAATGGTTGCCCAAAGTTTCTTGGGCATAACGACCGCGATAACTTTCGGAGAATTGAAAATTGAGGGGCTCAATGGGAAAAAGGCACATGCCACTGTTTTATGATTTTAGAGGGAAGCAAGTCAAAGGAAAAATTGTTTTGATAGGGAATGCGGTACGAAATTGTAATTATTTTGAATGGTACTTGAATTAGAGATGGTAAATGACAACTATTATCAAATTTTAGCTGAAGAATTAATTTTCTTAGGTCACATGTCCCGAAGATATCGAGTGGCATGTGCCCCTTTTCTACTACGCGTTTGTTTTTCCTCAGCGTGAAGAAAATTTAATATGATTCTGCTGTGTGAAACGTACGTGCTATTATATTAGGAGGTGGTGAAGAAACGAAAATTCATGTATACTTAGTGTCATTTAAGGGGGTACACTAGTGTAACTGCCCCTTTTCAACGCTGTTGAAAACTGTGATCTGGTAGTTTACCCTATACTACGCATAGAAAATGATGGAAAGGCGAGTTCGATGGATTAATCGATTGTATCGTTAATCATACCACAATCTTCATTTCCACGGCTGCAGGCTGTGGACCTGGATTTCCTCTTCTCTCATTGCCAGCGGCCACGAATTGCCTCAGCTGATTGTGCTTATTAATGATCTGCATCTTTTCGGCCAGAGTGAATCCAATGGACACGACTTTGCCACAGTCTGGCGATGGGTGTGAATTCTACAGTGTGCAAAATCGTTCGTGGCGATTTCCTATTACAAAAACACCTAATACTCCTCTTCACAGTAAGGATTACGAAGAGAGCACATTTATTTAGTACCCCCAACTTTTCTCAATATTTAATCTGATCAGTCTAAAATGATAGAACCTTAAAATCCTGCACAAAAGAACTTCGAAGCCCTGCTAATTCTTGAGTGAACGCTTGTTCTTTCGAATGGTGAATACTTGTATCCTACGTCCAAATCGCCCGTGACTTTCATTAAGGTAGGTTTTCCTATACGCGACTGGACGCAACGTGAAGAATTTCAAAGTCGTTTTTCTCGAAAATGAAGCGCAATATGAAAAAAAAGGTTATTCCTTTTTCTTGACTTATTTACTTGTTATAAGTCGAAAAGAAACAGCAACTTTTTTTAATATCGCGTTTGATCTTCGAGAAAATCGACTTTGAAATTCTTCGCGCTGCGTCCAGTCGCGCTTAGAAAACCCTACCTTAATGACTATCACGAGCGTTGCGGACGATTTGGGCGAATATAAATTCGCCTTATATAGTCGTTCTATTGACAAGTCAGTGTATCCGTATTTCAAATTTCAAACCTCTTAAAATCGAAATAAACGTTTCATGGTAGAAATAAATGCAGGAACCGGTAATTTTTCGTACTGACCGGGTACATGCACATGATGTGTTTATATCCCAAGTCATTGCACCGATTGTCGCTGCAGTTGATGGCCCAGTTGGGTGCAACTAAGAAAGCTGCAATCGCAGCGACGAAAACGAGACCGTTCATGGTAACGTTCACTTGTTTTTCCCTACTGAATGTGTTACCTGTCCACTGTGGATGCTGTACTGCTAAATCGCGAACGACCACGAGCGTATTTATCAGCATTCTTATCAGTTGCCCATATAATCTGCTAATTTCGTGCTCGATTAGGTTTTCAATTTCCCATCGGCTCGCGTAGCCTTCCTTTTCACTACCTCATTGCTACTAGTGCACTTTAAAAACAAAACTAACTGCTGGGCAGCTGGCAGAGCTAGCAATAAAATTCTTATTTATTCAAAGACAAGTGTTCAGTGGGGAACGATTTATCGATTTATTTTAAGTGGAGTATATTTTTCTGTAACTGAATCTCGCAATCTACTTCTCAGCGGTTTTTACAGACCTACCAAATATCTGCCTTTCTAATCGACGCTTGCGTTGATCAACGTTCTACTATATTTGACAAAAAACTTCTCTCGTAAGAAACTGGCCACATAATAAACGCAAAAGCGGACGCCCTAATCCATCCGCACCAGAGTCAATTGGCAGTTAAACCCACAGAAACGCCCAAACAGTAATAATCTATAGGTAGGTAGAATGCCATAAAACCGCACTGGGCACCAAATTGAGGGATTATCGTTTTATGACCCATTGTAGACCCTCAGCAGTTCAACCGACAATTAATTCTAGACCAGAAGGACCAACACTCCAGAGCTACTGGAATAATTAATCCTATCCCGCAGTTTTATTATCTACATAAGTGACGTTCACGAATCCTCGAGAAGGGATTCCGTGACCCACGAACTCCCGTATAATCGCCTTCCAAAATGGGAATCGGTAGATCGGAAAATTGAAAGCTACTCAATTTGAAAATGAAACATTTAACCCTTTCCTTCCCCCAACAATTTCTTTATTATTTCCACGAATAAAATTGCGTGTGCTATAGCATTGCATTACATTATCGAGCAGTGACGATCATTTTACAATCCTACCTGCGACCTGCTCGTTTCTTACATCCCTAGTGTTTCCGATGCCTCAACAATGGGATCTTGTCTCGCAACGCCCCCGATGGTCATGGACAAATGTGCCATCAAGAATTACATTTTTCACCATTTCAGCCCATCATTATACACGCCATCCGCGTCGGATGAACTGAGTTCTCCTAGCCCTCCCAAGATAGTCGGGATTCCTCGATCTCGATGTCAGGTTACACAGCCTCGCTGAAATATCGCCCGTTCTCGCCGCGCCTCGTTCTTCTCTCTTCTTAATTCTCTGACACGAAAAAAATGGGGCCCCGGTGGGCGGGTGGCCGTTGCCGGTGCTTGGAAAAAGAGTGAATGGATCGATGTCCATTCACCCGCGCACCTGACTCCCGACTCTGGTCGTGAGAATCGCTTCACAGATTTTTCCACATCTTTTTCTTCCCGCCTCTCCCCCGTCTTCATTCAACGCTGGCGAGCAAACGATTCTCTATTCCTCTTTTGCGTTCTCGAGCAGAAGCTTTGGGGATCCGTTGCATACCATACCGAGAAAAGAAGAGACATGGTCGAGGGTGAATCTCGGCCACTGTCTCATACCCATGTTACCGATCTTTAGTACCACGTTTCTTGAAGAGTACATGGTCCGAAGGTGGAAATAGTCGTGTAGGAAGATCTATGCAATTTTTATCCGCGCAGTTTCACGGGAAAATTCCAGCAATTAATTTCCTTGTAACTCGTAATCTTTCGATAAGAACTTTGTAACCTTTCTGTACATATATGATGATTGTTGACCAACAAAAGAAATTGTTGGCCAAAGGAAGAAGATCGATAAGCTGATCTTTGTTTCATGCAATGAAGAATCTTCGATAGTTATGCTGTTGCTTGAAAGAGGGTAGGCATTCCAAAGCTGGTGGTTCCGATCGTTGCTTCTCGAAAGCTATTCAGTTTGAAACAGATCAATGAATGAGCGCTAAGGTGCCCACGCCCAAAAAGGGGCACGTTCGGCACCTGTCGCCTCCACGCAGTTAAGTCCCATCGATCCTGCAGGCTATACCTGGTCCGAGGCAAATTGCTTGAATGGGGACTCCCGACAATTCATCTCCGAGAACACTTTGGGAACTTCATTTCTTGTCTTAACGCGATAATTACGAGTCGAGTTGGGATGATGAAAGGCCTTGGTGTTTTTCGTAGCCTTTTGTACAATCCCTCAGGTAGAGAAAACTGACGAGTTATATAACAATGTGGAAGAAGACGCCTTGGTTAACTCAGTCACAAATATTTATAAATTGTGGATAAGCATTCCTTTCCTTACTGTTTTATCAGCAAGTGGCAAGTGTTCACTTCCTTTTCCTCTTCCATCCTATTCTCATTCTCGAGGACACAGATTCCAAAGCCTAAGCCAACTTCTCTTGCTTCATGATCTCGCATCGTCTCTGCATCGACCACGGTCTGGGTGTTCTAAACTCGAGGTCGATATTGTACCCGTCGTTCACGCGGCTCTTCTTCCTCACCCTCAGCCGGAATATGTTCGGATTCTCCTCGGCTTTGGGCGGCTCGTCCCTCTCGGTCGTATAATTAATCTCGTCTTCATAGGGGTCTTCTTCGCGTGGGCTTGGAAACAACGTGACTGTACGATTCTTGGAATTTCCAACTGAATCTTCATCTTCCTTCGCAGCCTGCTCGGCGGGCTGTGAATCCTCGATGCAGTCGCACGGAGGATCGTACTCCTCGCGAGGAACCTCCTTCTGCGTTCTAATTACCACGCGGTTGTTGTTGATCACAGCTTCGAACTCCTTGTAAGGCAGTCCCTTCTCCGCGATCTCTGAGCGAACCTTGCGTGTGACGAGGTCTGAAGAGCTGCCCGAAGGCTTCGTTGGACAGCACGGGGGTGGTTGTTGGATCTTCGGGAACGAAAGCATGGATTGCAGACGAGGCTTCTTGCAGCAGGAACATTCTTGACACGTTGGCAGGCTCGGGCGTTTGGCTTTCGTTGTTTTACCAGCACTGCAGCATGGTGAACAGGGTGGCTTCTCTTCTTTAGGAGGGCAGCCGCATTTGTGAGTCGCCACGATCATTTTCCGGGATTGTTGATCTTATTGGGAAGATTGAAGGGGGTGTCGAAGGTGGGACGTGAACGTGACATGACAGAAAAGTTTCAAAAACATTGATAAGCTGTTGGAAACGACTCCATGATGGAATGTTTCGTTCTGTGCTCTGAACGTATCTGAACTTGCGAGTACTGCGAAGGAGTTTCCTTGAGGTGATCGATTTTTAATCCCTCTAACCCTCTTGCTCCTTAAAAATGTATCCAATAAGTCAGCTTCTTTAAATTCAAAATTCCACGTAACACCTCACAGTTATTAGATAAAATTCAACAATGCATTGCTGCCCGTCGATGCCACCCCCGCCCTGCCCTCCAGAGGGCCCACCGCCCGAACAAGTGGACGATGCTTTCTCAAAGTATTATCGAGAAATCGGGACGACTATGATCGGCAATCAGCTGATAATTCGCATGGAGAGGGAAAAGGGTAAATCGAAGAAGGCCCACGAGTGGGATCCACCATGTGACTGCGATGTGGTGGAAATACAGAGGCCCACGAGCAAGATGGGGCCCAGGATACTAAAAGGGGCTGATAACAATCGAATCCTGTTTCGTGTGCAATCCAGATCTCATCTGGCGACGAGGGATGGCAGCGACGATTCGCCGCAAGCTATCTCCTACGAGGTACAGTGATAATCCAACATTCAATCTCCATCTTTGCCATGGTTATTTACAAGAAATGACAAAAATCAAACAACATTCCATGGTTCCATTCAAAGACGTCACTATGTTTGCAACAGAACTACGTGTCTTAATACTGAATCTAGAATACATCCTTCGTGTGCCATAAACAACTTAATCTTTCGGGAATTAAAATAACAACCAGGTACAAATTTTTTTTATCGTCTTAAAAAGTGACAGAATAAAGCTACAAACGTGCAAACTGATATTTGCAATACTTGGTTACACCCCTTAAGTCGACGGTTAATTGCTATACGTGTATTATTTCGTTCGTTTAGGTTGGCGAGTGCAAGGGAGGCCGATACACAAACGATCAATGCAGAACGTTCACCATTCATCCCGTCCTGAACAGTCCAGGAAGGCAGGAGGTGCACACGGATCGCGTGACCGAAGGGGATGAAAACGTGTTCTTGTTGAAGGTGAAGAAGAAGCCCGAGTCCCCAGACCAGCCCAAGAGGAACATTGAGTTGGAATTAAGAACACCAAGACCACCGACTCCGCCACCGGTGCCAGCAAAACCGAGAGTGCAACTGCTCACGGAGAAAGTCCCGGAGACGAAAAGGGAGGTTACGAGGAAACATAAGAGACGAAAATAAGTCATTGCGAATTTCACACTTGCCGCCTTATCATTTTCGTTGCTTTGGCGTGTAAGTACTCATAACTCCAAGCTAATGAATAAGCACGAAGAAGCCAGTAACATGTATATTAAAGAGAAGAGAAGATTAGTAGGCTCTTTTCGAATTTAGATACCTAGCGCGGGTTTCTTGCGTTTCCTCGATGATTCGCTATTGAGCATCGTCAGGACGCTCAGGGAGCATTCAGGGTTCCTCGAAGGATCTCTGAATGATCTTCCATCGACGTGACTTTCAATGAAGTTCGCGAACAGGTGTGTAACAGCGCGTAAAACTGCACGAGTCAGGCTGATTCATTGCCAGCCGTGGAGAATCGGTTCGCCACGGCCAGATCAGGCCATCTTTGGGCTGCTCTCTCCTTGCCAGAGGTTGGTTGTCGAGAAGGCCTGATGCTTCTCAATGAGCAACTGGAAGAACATCTCGACGATTGATGACGCTGTGCGTCTCCTGAGACCGCATTGTCGCCTCTCAAAGCCTCCTCGTAATTGCCTCTAACTCCTTCACTCGCCTGTAACGCTGCCTCGTAATGATCGAGGTGAATGACGGAGACTGAATACTGCCTGCCATTGAGAAATTTCGACGGGGACCCTGCTTCTTGCATTTCGACGGCGAAAAGAGCTGCAGAAGTGGAGTACGAACCTTGAAGTTCTTCAGTTCGAACTTTTAAAAGCCTTGGCAGCAGCTTTCACTTCCTCCGTGTCATTGTAAATTTGGGAAGCAAACGAGTTGATTTTCTGGCCCACTCGAGTAAAATTCTCACCCCTTTGTCACACTTTTCTGTCATAATCCATAATTTGTACAGGGGGCATCTATCATTAAATCATAAAATGTCGCTGATGCTTTCGGTTATTTCAATTCAATGATGTCCCTACGATTTTAGTAGTGTAAGAAAAGCACTGCTACCCTCAGACTTATACAGTATGTCCAGTGTGTTCGTATGCTCGCTATTATTTTTCTAACTAGTGATAAAGCGAGAAAATCTTTCATATGGAAGTTGTTTGATTTAATGGAGGAAGCTTAATAGAATATTAGGATTTACGTTTAAGCTAATATTTACAGATACTTCAATATCGATGTAATATTTTTACTAATACCACTTTATTATGCATTTCAAGACGCGTTCAAAGATGTGTATGAAACGTATGTTTGAACAATAATTTACCGGATATCTTTAAGAATATTCGTGACAAATTTCAAGTCCGAAGAGGAATTTATTGAGGAACATTATTCAGGAATTTAACATCAAATTATTTCATTTTTAAACCTCCAATTAAATCTTAACATAATTTATATCAAGATATTTACCTAATCTTTAATGTTCAATTAAATTTAACATAAAATTATTTCCTTTTTAAACCCCCAATTAAATCTTAATGGATTCTGATTTAGAAATATTTTTTTTGTAAAAATAATTACATTCCTCTGGATTAGCCAGGCATAATGAGCTAAGGCACATTTCGTGACCGCAGAGTTTACCTTTCGAAAGTGTTTAGGCCACAGACAAACACACAAACATATAAATCTTCTGCTTGGTATATTAAGATCGACAAGTGGATCTATTTCTTTCTGAACTCAACGAGAGCAAAGTCGTCTCGAGGACTCCTGACAATGAGTACAGGAGGATCCATTCACTGTGTGATAGCTGGGTGTGACAGAATTATTAAACAAAATATAGAAGAAGCAGGAGGGTGGAGGGTTCATAATCGCGATTGTCGTGGGAGTTCATAAAGGTGTCGTTCGAGCTGTGCGGTCGCCTCGCGCTGGACAATGCCGATGGCCAATAAATTAGGAGGCCACGGGAAAGGACATGCTCTCTGGATGTACGAAAAATAGCGTGACACGTATGATCGCGGCGGTAGGTGGAAAACCAGCCGCTTTTTTCTACAAGACGATGAGGCCCGACCTAAAGAAAACTGTCTGCGGTCACCGGTTGAATAGGACGACAAGTGACCGCGATATTATACGTGGGACGAATCTCTTTCCGAGGGAGAAAAGGATCTTCACGCGGGGCAAGATGGGCGATAATTCATGGGGCTGTAGGAGAACGTCCCAGCTACTAAGCTGCCACGGATTTTCGCACGGTTCCATTCAAAAAGGCGCTTTATTCTTCCAAACATTTACTGGAGATCGATGGAGACGGCACTGTCTCGCGTAACAGCAGAGAAGCCTTCCCTTGCGATTCTGTTTTAAAAAGCTTCAATGATTTTAATAATCCAGCGAAATCCCTTTCAATATTAATTACAATTATACAGTCATTCAACGCAGCACCACTTAATAACTTCCAGCTCCCCCATGGCAATCGTTCCCTTAACCGAGGGTACGGTCCCAGAGCGGAGCGTTAATAACGACGGAATAAATAAATCGGCAGGTGGTGGGATGCGCGCGAGATCGCCGAGGGTGGTCTTCGGTGGCTGTCTCATTGTGACGAGAGCACCGCAACCGAAATCCGACGACACGTCCACGTAATATCATCATTATAACACAGATGCACCCCAGGCTCGGGGATATCGTGATTCCGTTTTTATATATTGCGGTTACGCGATCCCTTTGTGCCGCGTCTTCTCTCGAAAAGAGCCGGCAGCAGGACCCCCGTGGAGGGGTGGTCCACGTCTCTGCGGGGTCGGGCGATTCCACCGCCGCCCCTGTCGACAACAACCCGTGATCGGTAAACTCTTGCGGCGTATATCTCGCCCCTTCTCTCTCCTCTCTCGTGCCACCATCACGCACGCGTTATGCATGCCGTTCCGAACGGATCTGGGACAAATTGCTCCGCTTCCTATCGCCACGAAGTGTCTCAAGGGTACCTGTAATTTATGGTCGATGTAATGGATTGGCGGTTGAGGGGCGACTGTTTCATCGCTCCACTTTGGTCGATCCGCGATCTTCGGTTACGTAGACGAGATATTATTTCGTACGATCTCTCTTGGCCAGCTAAATCTAAAGGGTTACGGGGACTCTTTTTGACGTATTTGTAAAAAAATGAAAGCAAATCCAGATGCACCCTTTTACCCAATATTTATTATTATCATAGAGATTGGAAAAAAGTTGGTATGAAATATACATGTGCCAATAAAAACTAAAATTAAAATAGAATTATTAAATTGGTGGCCGAAAAACGGCGATTATTTCAAGAAAACCTCGGGAGTGTTTGTGCGCTACTAAAAATCCGCGAGTTTTTAAATTTTTTATGAAAGTCTCGAATTTTTACGGACCATGTCATAGGTTTCGCGGGAAATGGCACATATTTTACACATCCTGTAATTTTTTCAAGTCGATCTGAAGATAGTAGTTTCGGAAAATGCAATAAAAAAATCGGTGTTTCGGCTGCCTAGTCCCCTTATGGGGCAGCCTACACCGAGGAGGCGAAAAAGTAGGATGAATTTGAATAATTTTCTTTCGGCGGATAAATGCTTTTATCGAAGAACCATTATATGTATACATTAGAAAGGCCATACTTCTCTCTATAAAATGTGAAATTTTCATTAAAAAATTCGGATTCTCCTCGCGATGAATCATTGAATGATTCAATGTCGCGTGTTGAAGGTAGAAAACCGTATGTCTCTTTCTTGGTCGTTGGGGATGTGCTCGGTCGATCCGTCGCTCGTCATATATTTTACAATTGAAGCGGCGTGTATTTCGTTCGACCGACGTGTCTCGAAATTGACGGGGCCGACCAGAATCATCGTCATTCGGATGGCCCCTAGTGTTCGTGCCGCCCCGTCACCATGTTGGAGCCGTTGATAGTGCTGACAGTGTTGAATTGCTTCTTCATGTTCAGCTCGACCGCGACGACATGCGCGTTATGGTAATTCGCCACGATTTCTCTGACTATTCGCCTTCTCTACCCACCAACGATCGACAGGTGGCAATATCGCAGCCATCGGTGCTGCAACAAGAAGGACCCCGCGCAGCAGGCCGCGAGGCACGCTCTGTCCAAGCTGAAGAGCAGCCACGCCTCGAAGAATCCAAAGAAGGCTTGCAGCTCGAAGCAGGATAACCCCGGGAATGGGGTAGATCGCAGCAAGTCGAACTCGACGGTGAACCGCGACAGCAAGAGTAGAAGGAAGCAGAGGAGGAGCTCGAGCATCAAGTACCCGGTGCAGAGTGAATCAGTGCCCAGCGAGGAACACTCTCGTTCTCACTCGATGTAAACGGATTCACATCATCTGAGGGCACGCATCCAGGGACACGTATTACCCTTTCTAACGAGGGGCATTTTCTGGGGCATGTTTTAGGGACAACGTGGGAGAGTGGCAGGTCGAAGAGAGAACGAGAATGTCAGAGGCGTCGCAGACTGGCAATGACGTCAGGCCGGCGGTGGTGATGGAGTACTCGACCGTGCAGAAGATCGTGCAAATTCTCGACGACGACACGGACCTGATTGCCACGAAAATGGCCATCAAGGACCTCCAGGCCAAGCAATACGCCGAAGAGAAGAAAGCAGATTTAGACGCTGAAATTAAGGATAAGCTCGACCGTCCATCCCTGACTGCGTATACACCGTCCGAGAGCTAATCTCATTGAATGTTGTACGAAATAAATGGCAGATTTTTTATAAGACACTTCATCGAAGGCTATTTATTTTGGACTTGGTATATTCGATTTTAAAGAGTCGCAGAAGTTCCTCATGCATTTTCTAAAGTACATATTATCAAGCTTTACAAATGTGGTTCTTCGTGATAGTAGGAATTTTCTCCTTCATTTAACCCGCGTTCTTTGAATGATGGTTCTTGGAATACTCTTCGTTGCTTGGAGTTCCTGTGCAATCTTTCGTCTAATGATAGGTTTCTAGATGCGTGCGGTATCGAAGGGTCGGTGGAGCTCAAATGGCATTGGATAATTCGTGAGATTTTCGGTTTCTTCCCCGACTTTTTTAACTCGCAACACTCGCTGGAATCGACTCCTCTGGGGCAACCAATGAGTCTTGGGAAACTTTAAGATAATGGATAAATTAGCGGACCAGGTTAGTCGGAGCTTTCTGAATGTTTTTACCAGCTGGAGAAGAGAATGCACCAAATGCAGGTTATACAAACGCTGTTGCATATAGTGAGGCAGCCCAACATTTCGCAGGCAGTCCGAGCCCTTTCATTTCGTTCCTTCTTTCGATTACATTTCTGGGTAATTCTACGGGTTTTAGAGGCGACAGGATTTCCTGTGTTGCATCCTGTCAGCGAAGCGTTGCAAACTTCCGTCGGCAAGAGTGTCATCTCGTACGAGGTGTATTGACTAACACTTCAGGATGGTTTTCGGGAGGAAGATAAGAAGGAACTGAACTAACTGTGAAACGTCCTACGCGTTCTTCAATGTCTGTGTTATTTTCACACTTTCCCCTCCTCTTCTCTGTTCTTTGGCAATGCACAGGCTAGCCAATTCCGCGCAAAACTACGTATATTCTTCTGCAGAAGCTCAGATTTCATCGAAGGTACTTCAAATTATATTATTTCTTTGAAGAAAGTTCATCACCAAGTTACTGGAATTTTTATCTGACCCGTGAAAGAGAAATGAAAATGGTTTTGCATATGAAAGTACACTCGGACATAGCTTTTAAGAAGACAGAAGACACTTTGGATTCTTTCTCCAGTGTCGATGAGCCGGAGTCGGATCCAAGTCACGTAGCAATACTAATGGACGTTATTACGAAAATCGTGCACGCGACGGAGCTCACACGCGTCTGAAGAAAATCCTAAGCGTTTGAAGACATTTGTCTATCGACGCGTCGGTTTTCATTCCCGATGGTAGAGGTAGAGAAGGACAAAGCGCGTTTCAAGATGTAATCGAATGACCAATACCTTACCAACTCGTAATCGTATTCGTACTCACATGCTAAATTTATTAGCATATTGCATTCGATGGCCATGTAACTCCCTTTTATACGGTAAATATGCGATCATTTAGAAAGATTTTCTAAATAGGGAACGAAGATTTGAAATGAGATTTCAATTCAGAAGATACAACTTCTGAGGAGGAAATGATTATAATACATATGTAAATACTAAAATCACTAGTGGCATCGCCTACACTACACTTCGTTGCAACAACAGACATAACGAGTTGCATTAAGTCACTGAAAAATCTGCTTTCGCAAGGCGCACACACAATTTCACGTTGCAACGTTTCGTGGAAAATTGTACGCTCTCCTAAACGCATGTATTCCTACTTATTTACCCATCTAATATGGATATTTAAGGGGGGTCACTCAAGTGAAAATGAACTACCAGTTATTTTACAGATAAAAATTTGAAAATACGTATTTCCATATTATTTTTTACGCTGAAATGAATTATGTAAGAATTAATACAGTGACATTTTTTTTTTCAAAAATTTAAAAAAAAATTTCGAAAAAATTATTCGATTTTAAAATCCATACCCTTATCTCTGTAGTATTGTATACAAAGACTGTAGAAAAAATTTCAGCTCGATAACTTCATTTTTGTCCGAGTTATAAAGTTTTTATGTTTTGGCGTAGTAACTAAAACGCTCCTGCTCCGTACGTTGGACCGACCAAAATGAACTACCAGTTATTTTACAGATAAAAATTCGAAAATATGCATATCCATATGATTTTTTACGCTGAAATGAATTATGTAAGAGTTAATATAGTGACAATTTTTTTTTCAAAATTTAAAAATAAAATTTCGAAAAAATTATTCGATTGTAAAATCCATACCCTTATTTCTGTAGAATTGTATACAAAGACTGCAAAAAAAATTTCAGCTCGAAAACTTCATTTTTGTCCGAATTATATAGTTTTTATGTTTTGGGGTAGTAACTAAAACATAAAAACTTTATAATTCGGACAAAAATGAAGTTTTCGAGCTGAATTATGTAAGAGTTAATATAGTGACAATTTTTTTTTCAAAATTTAAAAATAAAATTTCGAAAAAATTATTCGATTGTAAAATCCATACCCTTATTTCTGTAGAATTGTATACAAAGACTGCAAAAAAAATTTCAGCTCGAAAACTTCATTTTTGTCCGAATTATATAGTTTTTATGTTTTGGGGTAGTAACTAAAACATAAAAACTTTATAATTCGGACAAAAATGAAGTTTTCGAGCTGAATTTTTTTTTGCAGTCTTTGTATACAATTCTACAGAAATAAGGGTATGGATTTTACAATCGAATAATTTTTTCGAAATTTTTTTTTTAAATTTTTGAAAAAAAAAATGTCACTGTATTAATTCTTACATAATTCATTTCAGCGTAAAAAATAATATGGAAATACGTATTTTCAAATTTTTATCTGTAAAATAACTGAGTGACCCCCCTTAAATATCCATATTAGATGGGTAAATAAGTAGGAATACATGCGTTTAGGAGAGCGTACAATTTTCCACGAAACGTTGAAATACGTATTTTCAAATTTTTATCTGTAAAATAACTGGTAGTTCATTTTCACTTGATTGACCCCCCTTAATACACTAACTTGGCTAATGAGGCGAGCCTAAACCAATAATTTACTTCTTCGTCGAAAATGATACTGAATATAATGGGAAATATTATATTCGGAATTCGACGATGCATCCAACACAAATTACGGGAATATTGAAGACATAATACAGGTGAATTCGAGACTTCGATCACCATAGAATACAAAATGCCAGATTATTCGTCAATTGATCTATATATTCCAGAAGAGTATTCAGTATTTTAGATGCATTTCAATTACAAAGTCATTCGGATGTGCCTAAGTATGTTTGCTTGGGGGCGGGGGGGGGGGGCATTGTGTGTCCTGGGCCAGAAGAGAGGAATGGATCTGCTTGGAGCAGATAAAAATGCCGATCGCGCGATCGAAGAAGCGGAAACGTACGCGTGGTGCGGTTTGAAGACGTACTCTACGCGTTGCACCCGCGTTCGACTACGCAGATTTTCTGATACGTTCTAAAGATTAGTGCTTACCCTTCAGTTCCTAGATTCCTCTGTCGAGCACTTGTGCGCGGCGAGTAAAAAGTTTGAAAGAATCCTTTTAAGTAGGCCTTTCGATCTCTTAGAATTCAGTGGATAGGAAAAGTTTGTTTGGTGACCCTCGACTGTTAAAGTAAAAAGAGTAGTGTGATTCGTTGCAAGTGGAGTTCAAGTAAGTTTCGAAAGCAAAGTGCATGGATTATTAATAATTCTTTCTTCCAATCTGCCTTTTTTCATTCAAGAATTCTTCATAAATCAATTTGACGATTATGGTAGAGTTATTTGATTTTCATTAAGTCAAATTTAAAGCTCAAAGCAAGGATTAGATGAGTCAAGAAATATAAAAAAACTTTGCGACACAGACACCGATTAACCCTCATCGTATAATTTATAAAAAAAAAGTAGACTTTATTATTTAACAATGCCCCTTTCATCTCCTGCTAATTGTTTACATCCACCGTAGCTACTTTCTCTTCTGCATCGCAATCTGCCCGATTTTCACGTCGCCTCGATCGATTCCATTCACGTATAGAAACGTCCACGCACATTCAAACGATCTACAATGACCATGTTACACGCAACTGTACGAGCAACTGCTTAGCTCTCTTCTATAATCGATCCAACGAGCCTCGATCCACTTACGAGAATGCGTGCAGCCGAGATTCAAGAATGGTGCAACACACAATGCCCATCGAATTCTGGTCATGCGTTCAATCTATTTCCCCGAGGTGCCCTGTTCCTAGTAATCGAGTAGTCGTTTCACCATCGTCGAGGTTCGATAGTTTACGAATCAGTGCTCGAAAGAACGGAGACGAAGTTGCACGCGTGACGCTGATAGATCCTGGTGCACCCTGAAGAATAGATTTCCGCTGATAAGTGAGGGATGTTCGATTCCCTAGTTTGAAAATTCTGCAGTGACTGGGTCTTCGAAGAAAATTTCGACCGTGGAGATTATCTTTGAAATTGGTGAGAATTCCTCGGAATGTCTTCAAGATCTTCCAAGTTCCAAGCCTCCGAAATCAGAAATCCATTGAAATCTCTGAAAGTGCTGCGGACGTACGTGCTTACAAACCTCGGTCCTTTTAAGAATTTTATTTTCATAGTCCAAATATTACTTAAAGCGACATAAAGCGCCTTGAGCCCACGACGCAATCATGCTAATTGAAACTTAGGGTTCGAGGCGATCTCTAGGAAAGAGGAGTCGAGGAGACATTCAGTCCCCGTGCTTTGCTCGTGTACACTTCGCGTTATCGATATATTCCGCGATTAAAAGCTTGTCAAATAGTGATTGTTGACGGATCACGGTGTGGCGATTGCTTAGCCACGTATTAGCACTCGAAGAACCGTTTCGAGTGCTAATACGTCGGAAATATCGCCAAACCGTGTTGAAAGAATCTTGAGCAACATCAGAAGAAGAACATCTTGAAAAGGCAAGACGCTAGAATTTGAATCCATTTCACCGTGGAATCCGAGGAATCCATGGCGAGCGTTGCACTTCGTTCGCAAACAAGCTCGTCAAAGACGACGTGTAACTAGCATCAACATTCAGTATGTTGTTTCTGCGATGGTTGCCTCTTTCGTTCAAACATCGCCTCGCTGGAGCCGATAGTATTCCAAGAAGTGGCTGCAACTTTCGAAACTCGTTACGAGGATTCCAGGGATCTTAATTATCTGAATAATAATAATGGTTGTTGCTACAGATGGTAATATTTTTTCTCTGTCAAAACAGAGTTGATCTTCAGGATCCTCCACAGAATATATCACCGTTGATACTAACATCCACCATTGTTACTCGCAAAATTACGATCTCCAATTATAATGACTGGCAGAACGATAATTATGCTGGGTTCCAAAGTTCGTTCAGCTAGGCTGGACGTTGAAAATTAAATTTGCTTTTACAGTTCACGATGACGCTGTTACCACCGACTGTCAAGCAACAAAAACACATCGACGAGGAAGTTCCACCCGACCCGGAGGCGAGGAAGCGCGACGTCGCAGCGATACGCGAATGGCTGTCGAAGCAGCCTCATTTGCCTAATCACATGGGTTAGATTAATTATAATGTCCACATTGCCATCGATTTTGCATAGTGTTTTCCACCATATTCTCACTAATTCAGAAAAAAGTAGATTGCGATACTGAAGTAGGTATAGAAAAATAGTTGTGTTATGTTCTTCGTAACTTCAGCTTTTATTCTATTTCTGTCTCCTTTGAATGAAAGTTTCGTCGCTTTTTGAGAAAACTAAGAATATTGTACCAAAATCAAATATAAACTTCAGCTTTCGTTTTATTTCGATTTCGATACTGAATAAAATGGTGAAATCACTTTTTGACGAAACAAAAAATATCAGACCAAAAGCAAATATAAAACTTATTCTGCCACGTGTACAAATGAAGTGACATTATGAGTCAAAATGGACTTGGTCACAGGAAGTTAATTAGCAGTGCATAAAGAAAGAAGTTAAGAATGTTTCCAATTCGCCAACGTTTCAGACGATGCAAGGCTCGAGAGATTCCTGTTCGGCTGCAAGAACAGCCTGGAGAGATGCAAATTAATTTTGGAGCGATACTTCAGCGTGCGCACCGCGATGCCAGAATTCTTCTCTGTGCGCGATCCGCTTTCGAGGGAGGTCCAAGAGTGCTGTCAAGCGATGTAATCAACTTCCCTGCCTTCCTTACCACTGTCAATTAGGGACAGCTGATTCTGAGCAGATTTCGACGTTGATTGCCTTTCGATTTGTTCACAGACACTACTTCGTTCTGCCATCGTTGACGGAGGAGGGACATCGCGTGACCATTTTGGGGCTACGGGACACGTCGATAGAGAAATTCTCGATCCAGGCGATCTCCAGGCGGATACTCATGGTCATGGACACGCGCCTCATGGAAGAACATTGCTTGTCGAACATTATGGTCATCGATCTTCAGGTGATAAGAGTGAAAGACGATGCTGCGTTCTTTCTTGGCACAATGGGAATATATTTATTTTATTTATTTTACATAATCCTTGCCACGTGGATTCGGATTATTTCCTACTTTATATTTTCATATATGTAGGACTCAGTCTATGTTTTTCGACCATTCTGGGTGTATGTAACCCCTTAATTTTCTAATTTCTAAACTTTCTAAACTTAACCCTTTCAGTACGGCGTACATTTCCGCGAAAGTGCTTTTAAGTAATTTTTTTTTTTTTTTTTCTTTTGTAAACTATCGGAGATGCCGACTAAAGTCGGCGCCAGGAACGGCGGCTCGTTCTGTGACGCCGGATATATCCGGCACTGGTACACACAGGTCATCAGATGGATGCCGGATATATCCGGCGCTGGTACCGAAAGGGTTAAGGGGGGTCACTCAAGTGAAAATGAACTACCAGTAATTTTACAGAAAAAAATTTGAAAATATTTATATCCATATTATTTTTTACGCTGAAATGAATTATGTAAGAATTAATACAGTGACATTTTTTTTTCAAAAATTTAAAAAAAAATCGAAAAAATTATTCGATTGTAAAATCCATACCCTTATTTCTGTAGAATTGTATACAAAGACTGCAAAAAAAATTCAGCTCGAAAACTTCATTTTTGTCGGAGTTATAAAGTTTTTTGTTTTGGCGCAGTAACTAAAACGCTCCTGCTTCGTACGTTGGACCGACCAAAATGAACTACCAGTTATTTTACAGATAAAAATTTGAAAATATGTATTTCCATATTATTTTTTACGCCGAAATGAATTATGTAAGAATTAATAGTGACATTTTTCTTTCAAAAATTTAAAAAAAAAATTTCGAAAAAATTATTCGATTTTAAAATCCATACCCTTATCTCTGTAGTATTGTATACAAAGACTGCAGAAAAAATTTCAGCTCGAAAACTTCTTTTTGTCTGAGTTATAAAGTTATAAATCGAAAAAAAAAGAGTGTGTGAACCACGTTGGCAAAAGATTATGGAGAGCTTTGACCGATTTGGTAAAACAAGAGCGTACGAAAGGTATTACTTTAGGGGGTAAAGGGCAGGGTACCCTGAAAGGTATAAACAGAAAGCCTCAGAAAGATACAAACGTGCAAGAAAAATGATACGAACTGCACAATCACGAAGAGAACAGGCATTGCAAGAAGAGAAAGGTCCAACGTCCGGAGCAGGAGCGTTTTAATTACTATCCCAAAACATAAAAACTTTATAATTCGGACAAAAATGAAGTTTTCGAGCTGAAATTTTTTTTGCAGGCTTGGCATACAATACTACAGAGATAGGGGTATGGATTTTACAATCGAATAATTTTTTCGAATTTTTTTTTTTAAATTTAAAAAAAAATTGTCACTTTATTAACTCTTACATAATTCATTTCAGCGTAAAAAATCATATGGATATACATATTTTCAAATTTTTATCTGTAAAATAACTGGTAGTTCATTTTGGTCGGTCCAACGTACGAAGCAGGAGCGTTTTAGTTACTGCGCCAAAACAAAAAACTTTATAACTCCGACAAAAATGAAGTTTTCGAGCTGAAATTTTTTTTGCAGTCTTTGTATACAATTCTACAGAAATAAGGGTATGGATTTTACAATTGAATAATTTTTTCGAAATTTTTTTTTTTAAATTTTGGAAAAATAAAATGTCTGTATTAATTCTTACTTAATTCATTTCAGCATAAAAAATAATAAGGATATAAATATTTTCAAATTTTTATCTGTAAAATTACTGGTAGTTCATTTTCACTTGAGTGACCCCCCTTAAAAGCTATAACACAGCCTTTTCCTCTTTGGTAATCAATGGGAATAGTCTCCGACAGTCTGTAGAATTATAGTTAAAGCGAAGCTGGCCCCTGTTAATCCTAGATTTCGCTGATATTTGGAGGAATGATTGGAATTATTCAGGGTTTCAGCGGGGTACACTTCACGAAGTGCAGTCCAACGCAGAGCATCCTGAGGAAATCGATGCTGGCTGTGCAGGACAGCATGCCGCTGCGTCTTCACAGGGTGCACTTCCTCCACGCGCCTGCAGTCATCGAGAGCATCCTCAACATATTCTACCCCCTTCTGAAAGCCAAGCTCGTCCAGAAGGTGGGTGAAATCGATGAACGTGATTGTGCTCGGTGAATGGTCCTTCTGTTCCTTATACTTCGCGTTCCTTCTTATTCAAGTTTCGCATACACACCGGCGGTGGGGAGGAGCTGCACCCCTATATGAGCAAGGATATATTGCCGAACGAGTGGGGAGGTAGAGCTGGCACTTTCGACGAGCTCAATGGTTCGTGAAACTAAAAGCCTATGCTATGTATGGCGGTTTTTAGCATTCTGACGCCTCGTGGTAATCGATACAGGCTACGATAATTATTTAGTCAGACGTCTAGAGCCCTCGCCCAACCTTCGACACTCCACAGCAATAATACGCGGTGTCTCTAGATAGCTAAACATTTTTCACACACATTTTTCATTCACGAAAACTGCTTTCAGATGCATGGAGGAAGAAAATCGAGAAGAACAGGGACTGGTTCCTGCGGGAGGAGAAGCTTAGTCGATCCAACGAATGTGCTCGACTGCCTGAATGTAAGTCGAGGGTTTTAATGGAACTGGAAGGCCTGCAGGGCTCATTTAGGAAACTAAATATTGATTAGAAAAAGCAGTGTTATTGAACGATCCGTGAGGATCCTGTGATAAGTTATCACTGGTGGGATTTTACAACGCTCGCCAGAAGATAGCGCCACAGAACACATCTGAGTCTAGGAGCAGATTCTGATGAATCAGGAGTGGAATTGATTAATCGATTAATTTAACCATGGATTATAAGGAACCATTAATGTATAAGGAACATCAGAGCTATTTTGTATTAAATATTTTTTATACTGCACCTTGAATTCAGGTTGTGCGTTCGTATAATGTTTATAATAAAGCATTTTTGTACGTCAATAATTTGCCCACGTGTGTTTAATACGAAGCCCGTGTTGAAATAATAATTTCCTTCCTTTTTATACGTAATTCTCGAGCTCCCTCTACTAAATAGCAACGCGTACAAGATTCTGATTAGAATCGAGACCGTATAGAGGACTTTGCGCATGGTTCGTGCCAAAATACAGGTGTGGCACGTATATAACGTTGTTGCAAATATATTGGAAAGAAGCCCACGAGATAGACTGCCAAGCAGAATCTTGCAATGCAGTTCCTTGCTGCACAACAGGGGATCCAATACGATTTGCAACAAAAACCCTGTGGCATTAATCGGACAGCAGTCGTACAAGAACCGACTGGCACACTTTGCAGATGTTGGATCGAGTCTGAATATAATTTAAAAGAAACATGGACGAATAACGTGTCGATAAAATGCCCACAGCAGGAACTACAATTTCAAAGAAAACCATGAACTGAATTCTAGACTTCTGTGGTAGAGCCCATAACAATAGGCGATCTTTAGGAATTAATTAAAGGAAAACAAACAAAGATAATTTAATGGGATTTTTTCCATTGTATTTATAGTAACCGGGTTTTATCTACGCATTCGCCGCTACTGAAATGCCTACAACTTCAGGATTTTTTTAACTTTCAAAAAATCCTTTTTAACGCGTATTCTTGAAACATTGAAAATTAAAAAAATGGAATAAAAAAATGGATTTTTAGACATTTTTAGACCGGAACCTCCCTTTGAATAACCACAGAGCTAATTACGAACTGTGTATCCAAGAAGATCGTGAACTATAGAAGAAACTGCAGAGATCTCTAACAAGGCCTCCAAAGAAAACCGTGAAGTCACCCCAAAAAGGAAGTATGTCAATTACTTCTGGCCCTTCCTTTGATCATGAACTGAAGCTGTAAATTAGATCATATTCATCAAGCGGTTCGGTCGAACGATTTAAACCAAGATGCAGTCTTTTGTGAGGCTGGTACGCGTCCTGAACTACTCGCTTAATAATGGCACCATACGTCGACCTCCAAACACTTAAACACCGCCTCGTTCTCTTCAACGTCTGCCTTCTTTCGTGCCCGTTTAACAGAGTTGATAAGCTAATCGTGCTTCGGGACAGCAGGATTGCCAGGAATCCCTTTCGACTGGTCGCGACGAATGCAATCTCGCGGTTCTTTGCTCGAGGCATAATCGCGACTCACTTTTAAAAGGCGCATCTGTCGTTCACGATTTGTCGCGCCGAGAAAAATAACCATCGTCAATTATCGTACCGAGGAAATATTTATTGCAGCACTCGAATAAACACGTTGTCACTTATATCTCTTATTATCAGCACTAGGAAAATATTATTGTAAAATTTATTCATTGCAGAAATGTGTAGGTTACTCTCTTGACTCAAATAAGCTGAATACGAATCATTTTATCAATCATATTGCTATGAAAATTCTGAGTACCTACTAATAGATAAATAATTAAGTATTTATAGTGTTGTATAAAGGAGCGTTTTTTTTTTTAGTATTATTGGTATTAGTATCCAGGCGTAGTACCCTTTAGTTTGCAATAGATAAATAATACGTGGATCACAGCAGTGGCGCACCCAGAGGGGGTGCCAAGGAGCCGAGGCACCCCCCAAACTGAAGTAATTCAAGAGTTTTGTAAAAAGAAAGGAAAACTGGATTTTATCCTTTATTCTAAAAATATTTTCCTGATTAAATCCTCCAAGATCAAATCCTGAGTGCAAGAAAGTAAATATGAGAAATTCGTTTGGCTTCCACCTTATAAATTTCATGATTTTATTGAGCGCAGATCGAAAGCTGTATTTCAAAATCCACTGCATGTTTCAGTGGCAGCTGAGTGGAAAATGCACTTCGCCAGAGCTGCTCGCATTCGTCGACCTGTTATTCCGAGGTCCACCGACGCGTATAAACAAATAATGGCCGTTGCGTGTTTCTGAGCGGGCGAATGAAATGACCGCAAGACAGGGTCTTTGCGTTACACAAGCATTATGCCAATTACACGGGCGTGCGCGTTCTTAACGAACCTGAACAGCCAATTAATTGATTGATTAAACACCACTGTTTCAAGGGATTGCGTAACGATCGTTTTGCAACGGGCATCTTTAGTTACTCGTCAACCATTTCAAGTATTTCAAACGTCCGGGCTTCGCGATGAAAAGCTTTTTTAAAGTGAACATGTTTTTAATGCTTATGCTGTCAAAGAACAAGTCTCACATTCAATTTATTTCTTTGTAACTAATTGAAAAATAAATGCTTCATTTTCGACGCTAGTACCCTTAATAGTGAAAATTTCTTTCAACCTGTATATCTTGGCATTTCTTTCTGTTTCCTTAATCAAGCCGAGTTCTCTCGACTTCACAGAGAAACCTGCTTCCCTCCAATTGGATCCTAAAGGAAATTAAGTACCGTGTGACGTTTAATTATGGGATACCAAAAGCAATAGCTTCTCCCTGTTTGTTATCTACCAAGATGATGCAGGTTTCTATATGTTTAACCGCCTCATAGTATTCTACTTTCGTTGCTCGCGTTAATTCAAATTGCTCGCCGGAAAAATGGTGAACACAAAGGATTAAGCCCCGTCGGATCCTGAACGAACTTATAATTTTGATGACCCCTAAAATGTTGGTCTTAGGGTAATCGCTTAATTCAACTGATTAGTCGAGGGTGGCTGTGATAGCAATATACGTATACAACGTCCCTGTCCTGCCGCACTGTACAGGCGGCAGGGTGGATTGATTTTTCGCCCCCTGACGTCACCACGAGGCCAGCATGCGCGTGGTGGTTGAACGAATCGTCGTGGCCCGTTCCGACGCATTTTATTTCCCCATCTGCACGTCTATTCTGCGTATCACCTGGACCATACCCTCCCATGGAACTCCTATCCGAATAAACGCAAGTACCATAACGCAACCACTCTTCTACCAGCTGACGCCTATGAGCATTGCCTCTGCACACCAACAGCCACCCTCGAGCCAGCAAAAGGAACCATTTCCAGAAAACCTTCCCTGAAGACTCCCCATAATTCCTTCCGCCAGTGTGCTTGACCGAGTTAGCCCCAGGTCCCCAGCTAAGAGACGCGAAACAGGGGCAAGATTCTGCGAAGTCAACTTATTGCGGAATCGAGAAGCGAGCTCTCGACGGGCGATAGGGAAGGAAAGCGACGAATCTTCCAGCAATTCTCAGCGTGCCAACGATGAATGGGCACAGCGATCAATCGCGGGGTGGCCCCGCTGGCCCGGCGTTCCTCCAATCGAAAGCACCCTCCGACCCGATGAACCCCGAGTCGAGTGGTCGAAACGGTTATCACGATCGCGGAGGAGAGGAGAGAGACTTACCACTGTGGGAAGGAGGGCGAGTGGGTGGCAGCGGGTGGCTGTGGCTCGGGGGCGAAGCGGTGTACACGCTGGGGGTCAGAGACGAGTTCATTGAGTGTCGCGCGCGGCTGGCTCGTTACATCTACCTCGAGCCCCGTTCCCCTTGGCGTCGACGATCACGGCACACGGTTCCCTCGTCCTCCGGCTGACTCGAGGGAAGCAAGGGAGGCCCGTCCGTGGACGATCGGCCAGCTAGCCGTCTATCTTGGCGCTGGCCGAGTGCACACGTGCGCCGTGACGGCGACGGGACGCGTTTCTAGGCGGCTTAACGTGCTCCGGTTTCGCGGCGACGCTTTCGATCGTCGGGACAGGAGCTGGGTCGACGGCGAGCAACCGGCGGCGCGGCCCGCAGTTCTCGCGTTCCCTTGGCTCCGCTACTATGCAACCCGCCAGCAGGGGAGTGACGTACACGAGCGAGGCCCACTATCCCGTGGATTCCATCGCGTCGAATTGATGGACGGTTAAAGGACGGAAGAGGGTGCGAACGTATCGCGCGGAGCGTCGGTCCAGAATATCTAGATCCACGAGGGCGATCCGGAGTCGGCTGCCTCGCTTCACCCCCTCGTGGCATGCCCCTCCCCACTTCTTCGATTCGCCAGGACGTCAGCTGGAACTTGCGTGGTGCGTCCTGGGTGTGCAGCGTGCCGCTGCAGCGTCTAGTCCATTGTCGCGGCTCGTGAGACGACAGGGACAGGGGTGCGAGGAAAGACGAGCCCACGGTGAAGGGGCGTCAGCTTTCCAGTGAACTCTGCCGCGCGGCGACCATAGCCACCGCCGAGGAATACTCCGCGATTATCCTGGGAACGCGAGTTTGCGGGTCGTTTTGGGTGCGGTGCGTGCGGATAAACGGATCCCACCCGTTGATTGGCCTGCCCTGCGTGGCGCGTACGTTGCGGACACCGCGTAATACGCTCCGAGTCTCCAAGCTGCCCGCTGGGACCCCGTGCGTCGAGGGAGCCAAGGGAGCCGGCGTGACCATTGTCTGCAGCGATCCGGAGGGTGTCGGTGAAAGCGGTGTCCACGGTGTCAAGCTCTGAAGAGGAGCTCGAGAGGACGGAGCACGGAAGTGGACCTGCCACTTGGCGATCGAGGAGTCTCTGGTAAGCGCTCCAATATCACGCTTAATTATCCTTCAGCTGGGTCGTTGGTAAACCGCCTCCTGTATCAGGAGCATCTACGGTACTACGGTTGACAGTCAAGTGTACGTCGTTTTCGCGATGTAAAGCACTGCCCTCGCGAGAACAGAGCGTAGACTACTCCAACCATCGTTCTCTCTGCCCGTCTCTGTCTATACCGCGCTGTTACTTATGTAAGCAGCTAGTGTCCCTGGCATGGCACGAACCTTCCAACGATCGCACGTGGATTCGCCCTCCCTCGTGCTCCTTTCCCTCCCGGCCCTTGCTGTCCGCCCCCGCGTTAGAAATCCTCTGTTTCATCTTCTGGTGCAAGATCCAAGGGCCTGTGCCCGCACGTGCCGCACGCATAGTCTCGATGCCCAGCGACCAACGTCCACTCGACCGATCGACCAATTGAACCTCAAGGATGCTCTAACTGACGAACGATTTGCGCAGAAACGCACGGGATGATACGATCGTCGCTCAATGATAACGCGCGGCATTTTTCTGGCAGAGCTTTCACAAGCTCCACGAGCTTTCTGTATATTTCTCAAATTTAACTCCTCACGGTTGCAATTATTCTCACAAGCAGATAGCGCCGAGCCAGTGGTAGAATACTCGAGTCTCCCTTCGATCCTACCTCGCCGAGAATTCTAATCCCTGCCCTCGGCTAATCTTAATTCCCCGCGGCAGTTCCAAGTGCGCGGCGATCGCAGTGGAAATAATAAGCGTCGTCCATGATCTACCCACTGCCCGATCCGTTGCAGAGGTCGGCAATAAGAGCGCCGTTTACTTAATTAAGGCGGCCGACGCACGGCTCGTTGAACCCGTCGCAATTCTTCGACCTGGATCGCCCTTCGACAACATCGATTCACCGACATGCAACCGTTTCCTGGCCGGGCGTCGCTCGCCCCTGTCCCAGCTTCCGTTTTTCTTCCCTTTCAACCCGTTTTTCGCTGACCTCCCCTCGGCCTGTTCTGCAATGCGTCAGCAGACCGCGTCTGCACGCAATACGTCGCAACGACGGGCCGCGGGTAACGTTGCTGGCGTTCCTCCTTTGCCTTCCAATCGCCCAGGCTCGACGCTTTCAAAGCTGCGTCGTTGATTCAATCATCATAAAAGTGACGCTATAATCGACCTGTTTTCTTGAGTAGAGGAACGCTTGATGGATGCTGATTCTCGATCTCCACCTCCCTGTGGAGCTGGGAGGTGGTCAACAAGTTGGGAATAAATCGTACATTGAATGGAGTCCTCCGTATTGATTGCTTTGTACTGAATTAAGCTCTGCAATTCTTAGGACAGATCTGACAAGGGAAGATCCCCAAGCCGGACGTTAAAAAAATAAGAAACTTTTGGGATATGTAGAGGATATATAGACATGTATTACAAAATTTTTTGCTACCCAGATTTACTCCGAGGGGGTAAAATTGGCCCCTAAAAATCTAACCATTTTCTGATTTTGTGTTATAACTCGAGGACTGTAAGGGAGAGAGAAAAGTTTTCGGGCAAAAGTTACTTCTTTTAATTGGGGACTATCATTCGGTAACGTAGAGTTCTTACAGTTTGCGAGTTATAATAAAAAAATCGAAATTAACTGGACTTTCGGGGATCAATTTCCAACCCCGTATCCTCTACGTATCCCTAAAGTTTCATCATTTTTTGAATTTCTCAGTTGAAGATCTTCCCTTGTGAGTAGTATGTACTGAGAGAAGTGTACGTTCTATGGTTTGTTCGTTATTGATACTAGATGTGTCGAAGGAATTTTGGTAAACGTCAACGAGGGAAGAGTGGGTGTTAAAGGCGCGACGGTGTAAGAAACTAAACTCGTATGGCAAAAGTGAGTGGCGAAGGGACTGCGTCGTTTGTGACTGCGTTGCACCTCCGTTTATGAGCGAACCGCAATTACCCTGGCATCGTTCGCACCCATTGGGGTCATTAATTTAACAGCTTCGCCAACACGCTGCAGTGCAGTTTCTCTTTGCGGTAAATAATAAGCCCAACGACGACACGTCGCCCAGCCAGGTCAAAACAATCCTCGAGCGCTGAATATTTCTGTTGCCCATCCCGTCTGATACTTTTCGCGTTAAATCACTTGCTGACAGCTCGTCGCGCACCGACCTAGTTACGAAGTTTCATTCAAGTCGGTGCGTAATGCCTCGAGTGTTCTCATTGTGAATGAACCGGGATTGGAATTAGTGGGCAACTTTATGAAAACTGAGACGCCATATGACCACTCGGTTCGCAAACTCAACGGGAAGCCTTAATACAAAATGAAGGGGAACAGAGTGGACTTGGAGAATTTCTTTAGAAAGACAGCTGCATGCAGAGTTGAGCATTTTCGAATAACCTGAAGTACTTAATTCGAGAACAACGAAAAATTTTTTATTCCAATAAATATTTATATATTACATTAATAATATTAATTAATATATAAAATGAATAAAAATTTATGTATACTGGCAATACACTTTTCCCTTTGCAGCGAATTGATTATGGAATATATTATCCACTCATATCCAAGTAGATCGCACGGAAGTGGAGATGATCGAGCGCAGACCTTTTTAGCGTAAGGGAAGAGGTGAAGTTCGATGAAAATGCAGATGAAACCTTATATTCGCGATAGCAGAGCGTCTGACGACGAGCAGTACAGCAAAGAGGGCCGGTGATGACTCAGAAACTTAGTTTTCAGCGTTATAGAAAATAGAACTGCACGTGGCGGTCGATCTGCTAAATAGACTGCAAAATGTGTCATACTTAGGGGCTAATTTCCAGGGCACAGTGCACGTATAACGATCGCGCGATAAGTTCAAGTGCAGCGGCATCGAGCCACCGTCCACTTTTCCTGAATCGTTGATCGTTTCCGGGCGCATGGTGATTCGGACGTAAACGTCGACAAACTTTATGGCGCCCGCGTAATATCGGTAGACGTCACAGATCGATAGAACCTTGCCGAGAAGTTGACAACACTCGGCCAACTGCATACAACCAGTAATCCGCCCAATTATCGATGTATAAATAATTGTTAGGTACCGACCTGCCGATTTCACGAACTTTCATCCGCGATTTTTTGCCGCTGCACCAAACGGAGGAAGAAAAAGCACTTTAAAAAAACTTTCAGAAACGCAAGGCTTTGGTCGACATGCAACGGTCACACTGAATTCGAGGATGTCCTCGGGAAATTTAATAAATTCTCCGAATACATACTGCCTTTTGCTCCATATTCTTATATAGGTATATGTATGTACTTTCCTTTAAGGTGTTTGAAAAGTTCACGTCATTTTCGACAGAGAAAAGAAATTGTTCCCTTAATGAGTAGAGTGGCGGGTGATTTTTGTACCAAACACTTCTGTCGCTTACGACTTGTGCCTATTTTGAAGATATTCAATATTTGTTTGCAAAGTAAACATTTGGCAACTCTGCGATAAATTTCAATGCTTTAACGGATATAGCGAAAGACAGAAGAGGTATCTTATTAGGGTTTATACAAAAACCGACTTTTGAAAAAACCGATTTTCGAATTTTTACAAAAATATATATATATAATTCAAACAGTACATAAATATTTATACTAGTTTTTTTTAATATTTATGGAATTACAAAAGTATAACAGAATAAAATATACTCTATCTAATATTCTATCTATACCCCAGGCGATTTCAAGTCAAAATGTTAACGTTTTCAATTATATAATCAGTTAATTTTTACATACCAATTCGAGTCTCTAAAACCGATTTTCGAATTTTCCAAATTTATCCCATAAACGGGTTTTAAACCCGATAAACCCTAGTGTGTATAAACCCGAAACACTCGTCGGTCACAAAAGTATCTCGTATGGAAAGGCCTTAATAGACTGACGCTCAAGGCTGGCGCGGTGGAAGTAGAATAGTCGGTTTATGAACAGACTGAAGGTGCAATACTTAGTGGAAGTAAACGCGCAAAGTTAGACTTACACGAGTGAAGGAACCCACAACTATAGAAGCATAATAATAATAAAATAAAAATATGTAGATTAGTAATCTCCCTCGAAAAGCTTTAGTGTACCTCAACATTCTCTATTTCTCTTGCAACTTATACCACAGAAAGTTACACGAACCCCAGACATCTGATTCCAAAGTCTAGAATATTCAAGGAAACGAGGGACAGTTAGCTACCACAGAAAATTTAATAATTTACGCAGAGACATGATCGCGACTAACGTTCAAACTCGTAACACAAAAGACTATACATATAAAAGACTCGCATTATTATCACCGTCCCCACGACCAGTGAACGATCAATTCTCGGCCAGCATATTACAGCCCTCGCTGATTGATAGGCGGATGCTTGTCGCTGGAATGGAGTCATTCATAGACCAATTCCCAGAGTATCGACCGACTGATTTTCGCGTTCCCTTCGATCTCCACGTCCCGCTGGTTACGCCGTACAATCACACAGATACTGTCTCTCAGCGTCGTTTATCGACACGACGGCTTCAGTATCGGAGATATGATAACGTCCCCGTAGTCACGCGACTCTCTGACCTTTCGGGCCTCCATTTATCTTTCACAATAATTATTAAAACACCACCTGGGACACCCTTATACCAACTGGCATCTGCTCCATCTCGCCCAAATCTCAGAGCAAGCCTCCCAGGCTCAGCTTTCATATAAACACCTACACATACCGATACTTAACCCACTGTTTCGCTAGCTGCTCCAGTCAGACGTCGCCGATCAGGCCCCCCCCCCCCCTCGTTCGATATTTAAATCAGCCTATGTATATTTCACGACTGTGGCGGATGGTCTGGCATAAATAAGCGCTGGCATGCTTCGGGAAATTGCTGTGAATAAGCCCGAAGGGTGGTCGAAGCTTCGAGTTAAGGTAGGTTTTCCTATACGCGTCTGGACACAGCGTCAATAATTTCGACCGCGATTTTATCGAAAATGAAGCGCGATATGAAAAAAGTTACTGTTTCTGTTCGACTTATAATAAGCAAATAAGTCGAGAAGAAGGAATAAAATTTTTCGATAGTGCGCTTCATTCTCGAGAAAATCGACTTTGAAAAGGAGGTTGGCGAAAGGTGGACTCGTTCGGGGGATGGTTTCTATGGGTGAACGTAGCGTTCACGCGCTCGTTCAGGGTTAAGGTGATATCGAGATCGAGGCTGAAGTTGCGAGGGGTCGATACTAAATATAGAGGAGGCGCATACGGGGTCAAATCAATAGGCATTCTGCGTATACATGTATATGAACGGTGCCTGAACGTCTGAACGTTCCACGGAGGGCTTAAAATACCGACGCCGACGTGAGCACCGGTGATCACCCTGGAAGATCCCGTCTGCACGTGCCGAGACGATTATCAGCGCTTCGCTATCGGCGCCCGGTGATAGGCTGCGCCGGGAGCAGCGCTTTCATTACCTACAGTTTTTCCCTGCCTGTGCCCTGCACGCACGCAACCCCGTCGCTGATTAACCCTTTGCGGTGTAATGAGCTTTTTATCACTTTTCGCTAAGTAGAGGAGATGTAGGGCCAGCGAAGATCCATTATCAATACTTCACTGATGGCAAGCAGATTATGAGTAAGCAGAATTTTGTATAATTTTTGGCTGAGTTGATGAATATAAAGCTGAGTTCGTGTTACTGTTTATGAAGCTAATATTTAGGTTCTTTTAAGCTTTGATTATATCATATTTGATTAGACTTGAGGGAAAGAAACAGGGAATGTCACAAAACAGCGTTATCGAGAAAATGAAGTCTTAATACTTTAGTCCATCAATAAAGAAGCAAGGTTCAATGAATTTAATTTTCTTATATAATTTTCTTATTAAATAATTTGTTTTTTTTCCATGACGATTGAAGCTTGTGCTTAGGCAAAGAGTGGGGACATTCCGTATTTTGTTCCAGTGCGGAGTCGACATTTCCTGTTTTTAACGAGTATACCAAATCTTTAACGTTATCTTATGGGGGTATTTGAACTTTATAAGTTCTGTGCTATAAATCGCAAAATCCCGAGAAATGAACATTCCTAGTTTCTCCCCTTACCCCTGATATAGAATTTTTGAAAATTTCCTATTACTTCCGCTACGTATGACTTGGCAGTGAAAACTCCTCAGACCCTTGACACACAAAATCAACCAACCACCATTAAATTTCAAAGTACCGCAGAGGGTTAAGAATAACTCTAGTGCGGTAGACGCAAAAGCCCCAAAAGGCTCAATTACAAGATACATAAAATAAGTACCTACGTAATAGAATTTCCCTAGCGATCGTTCGCACACGATGCAGCTCGTAGCAAGCGTGCTGCCTTCGGTATAAACGCGATTTTTTTCCCTCGTTTTTCCTGACCAGCCCCGGTTCCAGCAACGACCGAGGCCTTTTTAGAATAATTATTACCCCGCTAAGGACATAGCGTGCATGACTCGACTCACCGCCACGTTCCGCGATCTCGGTTCAGTTGCAGCATCATCGACATCACGATCCAGGCCCGATCCTCCGGCTGAGGTCGGATGTGGTGGACGTGCCCTCCAGCAGGAGGAACGACAGCGATAGCGCCGACGACGGGGGCAGCATCCAACGGCGACCTGGCACCTGGAAGGGATCGGTGTATGAGCAGGGGTGACTGTCGGTGATGGACAATGAGCAGCCGCATCAGGAGCTGGTCAAGTGCGTGGTGGTGGGCGACACGGCAGTCGGAAAGACCAGGCTGATATGCGCGAGAGCTTGCAACAAGCACGTGTCGCTCTCGCAACTCTTGATCACCCACGTGCCCACCGTCTGGGCTATCGACCAGTACAGAATCTACAAGGACGTAAGTGGCACACTCCTTGGAATGGGTCTTTTTGGTTGGTACAGCACTCGAATGTGCTTCGAATACCTTACTTTTACTATATTCAATTCCCTCGCGATACGCTGTTTCACTTGTAATTTGTAATGAACAGTGAATAGAAAGCTTTGCATCATTTTATTATTTTTACAATTATTATTTACAAAGATACATTCACAATTATTAACACATTAACTTCGAACCGACAACTGACTCCTCAGGTGTTGGAGCGGTCCCGGGAGGTGGTCGACAACGTGAACGTCTCGCTGCGTCTCTGGGACACGTTCGGCGACCACGAGAAGGACCGTCGATTCGCTTACGGCAGGTAACACCTCCATCCACCCAGAACACCTCTCACAGTGTTGAAACGTCCAACTCTGCCCGGACAGGTCGGACGTAGTGCTGCTATGCTTCTCGATCACCAACCCCGTCTCCTTGCGGAACTGCAAGGCGATGTGGTACCCAGAGATACGGAGATTCTGCCCGCAAACGCCAGTCCTGCTGGTGGGGTGCAAGAACGACCTGCGGTACATGTACCGGGACGAGACCTATCTCAGCTACTTCCGCGATCGAAGCCCCTTCGTAAGGTAAGCCATCACCGCCACCTTGCGTCTCACCCTTCGCCGTACACCCACAAGGCGCCCATCTAAACTACGATCTCCTCTCTCCGCCGGAGCTCTGTCGAATACATCGATGCTTCCTCGATGACCCCTTTGGCAAAGTGTGTCAAAGTATTGATTCCACGGTCTCCGCAGGCCTTCCTGATCGGCTGCTACTTTCGCCACTCGTAGCCGGTGAAACAGCCACAGAATCCCTGTATTTTTCGTCGCCAGGAGCATCCTCTGCGCAAGGCACGGTTAATTGAGTCGCTCGCGTGGCATCGAGTTCCATTTAGGGACGTTAAAACAGGATCGAGCGAACCTTGGCATACGGCTGGAGGCTTCCCAAGGGACCCTCAAAGTTCATCGTGACTTTCAAACACTCCACCATTACCGTCCCCGTTATCTTTTTATGCATGTCGATAGGTTTCATCTATATCGCGCCCTTAGGAAGGTGCGGTACCGTTTTTTATCGCGATCCTGGTCCCCAGGGCGACGAGGAAGAGCGACCTGGTGATGCCTGATCAGGCTCGAGCCGTCGCGCGGGATCTTGGCGTCTGTTACTACGAGACCAGCGTCTTCACGTATTACGGCGTCAACGAGGTGTTCGAGAACTCGATACGAGCCGCCCTGATCGCACGGCGGCAACAACGATTCTGGATGACCAACCTCAAGAGGGTGCAGAGGCCTCTGCTTCAGGTAGGGAGTGTCTAATCCTCGGTTTATAGGTTTTCAACAATTTCTTAGGCATTTTCATACTGAGATGTAACAGTGTAGATCATGTTCCAATATTCGTGTACCTCCGGGGGAATTTTTTTCAATATTCCAATTTGCATTAATCACTTTGGGAGCATTGAAATTATTGTTCCTCTTGAGGCGAGTTAAGCAAACCTTTAGCCGATTTAAAGGGATATTTTTTAAATCTTCAGCCACGCAGAGTGTTCATATCAGAGTTGGGAAAATTTTATTTCCAAATAGGAATAAAGAATAATAAATAAATCCCCAAGAGTTATTCGTGAACAACGAATAACGATTTTATTCGACGAAAAATTATTCGTGAAGCCAAATTTATTCGAATAAATTTTTATTCATTGTTCTCGAATAATTTTATTCGTAACTTTTATTCGAATATTATTCGAAAAAAATATATTCCCTATTTTATTCGAATATCGCCCAACTCTGGTTCATATGAACTCCGTTTTATTAGAACCAAAATTGCGGAGCTCCAATTTTTCCATTCAAGATTGATTAGACGATTATGGTAATGGAAACGTCACTCTTCGTCGATTGTGCTCGCAGGCACCCTTCTGCCCACCGAAGCCTGTTCCACCAGAGGTTTGCCTGGCGGCGAGCACCTACGAGGAGAACATGAAGACCTTGTGGACAAAGCCGGTGCATACTGACGTGACTCTGATAGCTGGCAACTGCTCGTTCTCATCTCATCGGTGCCTTCTGGCCGCGGCATCGCCGGCGTTCCATCGACTCTTCACCATGGAGCTGATTCAGGAACAGACACCCCGAAGCTCCAGCGAATCTAGCATGGTATCTTCCAACGTTGCTTCACTCTTCTGTATGTTTCGTTCTCCCGTGTTCCTTTTATAAGACCGTGCTACTTGTGGCTTCGTTAAGGTGAGCACGTTTGGCGAAGCAACCGTAGGCGACTTCAATGACGACACCGAGTGCCTGATTCGTATCGATCAATCAAAACCCGCCAAGTGAGTTTATCCAGCAAATCTGTCGAGGGTTCGACATGCTGAATGCGATAGGATTCCGCCTATTCGTAATGTGACGATGTTGCAGGGTCTGGGAGCAACTGAAACGGCGCTCCAGCTTTCAAGTACTGCCCACCATGGATAATCAGAGGAAATCGGCTGGCGCCACGAGGGAACTCAATCATCCTGCCTTCCAAAATATTCGTGTGTGCCTGGTGAGGTTCTTGTGACTGTAGATCACAGTAAATCAGCCCTAGACCCTCTAAAAGTGGAACTTTCTTTCCAGAGGTGGATTTGGGTAGGCTGCAGTTTAGGGCGGCAAATTTTGGGGAGCGACAAATTTTGGGGAGTGATAAATTTTGGGGAGTGATCAATTTTCAGCGAAAAAAATTTGGAAAAGGTTTTTTCGTAGGAAATTGAAGAGTAAAGTTCAAAGCTTGCGACAAATTTAAAAACAATTCACTTTTTTTTTCATGTAGCGTATTTTGAAATTATCTCGACTCTTCTCAATTAAAATATTTAGGCAGACGTTTGTTAGCCTAAGGGCGCCAAATCCCTAAATCCGCCCCCGTTTTTTTCGCCAAGAAAATTCAAGATCAATATATGGATATTCCTCAGTTATGCACCAAGATCCTATCCTTAAGCATGCCTTAATCAAAACTTCGTATACAATAAAACCGACATATCTCCCAAGTAAATGCAAGTGTTGAATCATATCGATGACCTGAACCTAGTGCATTTTCTTTGTTACCAATTTATTCACGCCTCCATAGATATTAGACAATCTTTAATCAGCAAAAAATCGTTAATTTTCCCTCCATTCCGTGGAATTTAATTTACAGACCGAGAGCACAAACGGAACGCAACAACCGACGACGGTGGTGACCCTGTCGAAGCTGATCACGCCGCAGGCTATCCAACAATGCTTGCAGTTCATCTACACGGGCAACTTGGATAAACGATACCACGATCTGCAAGTACGTTGCGTTGGTAGTATCTTTGATAGCGTCAGGTACACATAGGAAGCCTTTTGCCCTGGTCGAAGGGTTTTCATTGCTTACATGGTCGTGGTACGAGCTAGCTGGTGGAGGGGAAGCTAATCTTTTTAGGAAATTAGATCAGCCCCAACGATTGAGTGTGTACCAAAGAAACGAGGAATACTGTCGAGCTGCTTAACGCTTGAAAACACTCTGCATCGATCAACGAATTTGAATTCTTAACGAAGGGAGATCTTGCTACCTGTACTTCGTTTCACTTTTAAGGGGTAACGCCACATTAACGGCACTAAAACGTAGTCTACCTTTGACAATTCTTTGTGGATAAACAAAGAAATAAGTTGAAAATCTGTTTAAACACCTTTGTTACAAACATCTTAAGCAGTTTCAATCTTTTCTTTTTTTCAAAATGGCACTTTAAACGCGTTTTAACATAGCTTAAAGCAATTTTATTCGATTCACTTGAAATTTGTACAGAAGCCTCTAAACTACATTCTCCACAGAAAATTTTAATGTTGTGAACAATGGTGCTGGACATGGTGGTGAATGGAGCTAGAGAGTGAACTTTATATTCAAATGCTTACCATTTCTAAGAAAAACAATATTTTACAATACCGGTCGTATTTCTCCGAAAAATGTACTTTAGAAACCACTGCAAAAATTTCAAGTGAATCGAATAAAATTTGCATAAGTTATGCTGCAAGCTAATTTGAAAAACGTGCTTCCAAGAACAACCCGTTTAAAGTGCCATTTTGAAAAGATGTAAAGAAAAGAAAAGTAGCTTAAAACTACTTAAGATGTATATAATAAAATCGTTTACCCACAAACAATTGTCAAACGTACACTACGTTTTTGTGCCGCTACGGTGACGTTACCCTTTAATTGAAAGAATACCCGGAGACAGTGTCTACTTGTTTCTAAATCAAGCCTGCCCACATCCTACCTATTGTTTGCTCGAGTCGTGAGCTTGAACACGGCGATACCAGTGCGGTCCAGGCAATTAACGCGGCTCTATTCTTTCAGACAGCTCCTATCGGGCTTCTACTGGTTAGTACAATGTGAAATACGTTTGCCGACACGAGCACACGCACAAACACGCGCACAGTAGTACCGTACATAGTCGCGCGATGGTTATTGATTCATCAATGAGCCAATTCCCGGGTAATTAAACCGCTAGGCCATTAGCACAGTCATCGTCATTCTGGCATGTTACTTTCGTCCCTCGTTAGCGAATCCAGCGAGCTAATTCGACCGAGTAAAGACAAGGATCTAGTTTCACTTAGTAGTGTCCAGGCGGTACCTGAGACGCCGATCACACCTATAGATACAATCTCGATAGCTGCTCATAGAAGATAGATAGTTGGACGAGATACAGTGTCTCTAGGCAACGCATGAACCTCATTGAGCAACGAAACTTCATCCAGATGATCATGGATGCATGGAAACGCTTCCAATCGTTTTCATCCCAGTGTTCAGGCACCCGACTTCAGAAAAGAGTCTCATGTCGATCATTCCACGCTCGTGCTGTGTTAAGAAAGGCGCCGATCGATTTTAGCCCGTTTTCGATCGCAGGAAATCAGCCAAGCGGCAGAGTTCTTGGAGCTCCCTCAGCTGCTGATGGTGCTGGGTGGCATACAGATGCGGGAACAGTTCAACAGCGATCTGAATAATCGCTACAAGCAAGTGGTGAGGCAACGGTTGGAAGACATTTGCCTGGACCAAGGTAGAGCGTCGAGGAGGTTTAAACGATCTCGGGGACATCGGTCCGGATTAATTGTTCTCATTGATTCTATCTTGAGACGTGATTCTTTCAGGACTCTTTGCCGACGTGGTGTTCGACCTGGACGATGGAAGCGTGCCAGCCCACAAGGCGATTCTCACTGCCCGATGTGACGTAATGAAGGCCATGTTCTCTGGGGATTTCCGTGAAAGTAGCGCGAAAGTGGTGGGTCCCGTGAATCTTCCCGGATTCGATGGATCGTTGCTTCGATTTTTAAACCTGAATTATATCCCACCAACAGATAGTGTTTCCTGGCGTGCGCGAGTACACGTTCCATAAATTGCTCTGCTACCTCTACACCGATGAGGTGCCAGCGATTTCCTCCGGCAGGTGTCTGAATCTGTTGGAGCTGGCGAATCGCCTCTGCTTGCAACGGTTAGTGAATCTAGTGGAGAGCAGGGTGATCGAGGACCTCGAGAGGCTGTCCCAGAACGAAGGGAACGAGGCTGTGGAGAACTGCCTAAGGCTCTTGGAACCTTGCAAGGTCAGCTCTTGGCTCTCAAGGGGCCAAGATGATCGATAGTGGAATGATTGAAGATTTATTCCCTAATCCTTGGCTTTCAGTTACACAATGCAGACCAACTAGCCGATTGGTGCATGAACCACTTGTGCGTCAACTACAACAAGCTTTGCAAAATGTCCCCGAGAAGCGTCCGACTCCTTCATCCAGAGAATCAGGAGTATCTGAACGAGCACCGATGGCCTCCAGTGTGGTACGGGTTTAAGTTAATACTTATCTAATGATCACGGTTATTGCTAAGGAAAAGAGACTTGCCAATTCACTTGCAAATGAAAATACTGCAGTAACTGCTAAACCTAACCTTATTTTCCTTTATCGAAAAGAAACGGAACGCTGGGGATTCTAGGGAACGCTATTTAAGGGGGGTCACTCAAGTGAAAATGAACTACCAGTAATTTTACAGATAAAAATTTGAAAATATGTATTTCCATATTATTTTTTACGCTGAAATGAATTATGTAAGAATTAATACAGTGACATTTTTTTTTCAAAAATTTAAAAAAAAAATCGAAAAAATTATTCAATTTTAAAATCCATACCCTTATCTCTGTAGTATTGTATACAAAGACTGCAGAAAAAATTTCAGCTCGAAAACTTCATTTTTGTCCGAGTTATAAAGTTATAAATCGAAAAAAAAAGTGTGTGAACCACGTTGGCAAAAGATTATGGAGAGCTTTGACCGATTTGGTAAAACAGGAGCGTACGAAAGGTATTACTTTAGGGGGTAAAGGGCAGGGTACCCTGAAAGGTATAAACAGAAAGCCTCAGAAAGATACAAGCGTGCAAGAAAAATGATACGAACTGCACAATCACGAAGAGAACAGGCATTGCAAGAAGAGAAAGGTCCAACGTCCGGAGCAGGAGCGTTTTAGTTACTATCCCAAAACATAAAAACTTTATAATTCGGACCAAAATGAAGTTTTCCAGCTGAAATTTTTTTTGCAGGCTTGGCATACAATACTACAGAGATAGGGGTATGGATTTTACAATCGAATAATTTTTTCGAAATTTTTTTTTAAATTTAAAAAAAATTGTCACTTTATTAACTCTTACATAATTCATTTCAGCGTAAAAAATCATATGGATATACATATTTTCAAATTTTTATCTGTAAAATAACTGGTAGTTCATTTTGGTCGGTCCAACGTACGAAGCAGGAGCGTTTTAGTTACTGCGCCAAAACAAAAAACTTTATAACTCCGACAAAAATGAAGTTTTCGAGCTGAAATTTTGTTTGCAGTCTTTGTATACAATTCTACAGAAATAAGGGTATGGATTTTACAATCGAATAATTTTTCAAATTTTTTTTTTTAAATTTTTGAAAAAAAATGTCACTGTATTAATTCTTACATAATTCATTTCAGCGTAAAAAATAATATGGATATAAATATTTTCAAATTTTTATCTGTAAAATTACTGGTAGTTCATTTTCACTTGAGTGACCCCCCTTAAAGAAAGGCACCGTAATTGGGACACAAACATGTATTTTTATTGCAACTAAAAAATATGAAAAATTAACCTTTTTAACCCGAAAAAATGCCATAATAAAGAAGAAAGTTAAAAAGACTAATATAAATTTTCACCGAGCAAAATTAAAGTAAGAGAAGTCAGTAATTAATTAATTCATTCATTTATTCGTGAGGAAGTCGGCGTCGGAGCACCGTAATAGGGACATATACCCTATTCTTAATTTAAAAGGCCACCTGTGGTATTGGTGGTCCACAATGGACCCAAGTTAGCGATTGCCCAGTGAGAAATCACAGAATCGAGAGCTAAGGCAGCGTCTGTCCACCAGGTACCTGAAGGACTACGACTACTATCAGAAGTGTCTGGCGGAACGGGACCGCGAGAGCAAGCCCACGCTGAAGAGGAACCGTAACCAATCCGGCTGCCTGTGCTTCTCCAGCTCCAGCAAGACGAGGAGAGAGAGCTCGGCCAACGGTGGCACGACGTCGTCGGCGTCGAACGACGCACAAGCGGAGCGTCCCTTGTTCGACGCGTCTATAGAATCGGGCGAACAGGTCGTATGACAAGAGCCCAGCGGCTTAAGCCGCTCCGTCAGATTCATTCTGATCCTACCCGTGCTCATGGTCTTCATATGCACCATTTTTACTATTTTGATACTGCTACAGATTTATACGTAAGGGAACGTTAACGAAACTCCTATGGGACGAGCTATGAGCACTAAATGCACCACGGGGCCCCGAAACGGGCTCTCGTGGCCCTCTTTATCAATCGTCACACGCGACGAGATCGAACGTATTTCTCGGTGACGGGAAGTCCAATCAGTTTCAGGCGTAGGTTTTCTAAGAGCAAGCAAGACGAACTGTCCCGAGAGATCGGTGTATTTTTTGTACGTGAAACGCCCCCTCAACGGGGTGAAAGCCGACTTCGCGCCGTCGCCAGACGACTTTAATTAGACACATGCACGGTGCATCGTTCAAAGAGGACTCGTGGATGGGCGTCCATCGTTTCTAAGCGAAAAAAAAAAATAACACAAGCTGGTGCCTTTTGTTGAAGACGAGTCTTTGCCACTAAAACGACCGTAAGAACACTTGCTGCTAGCCTGTTAACGGTTCCCTCTGTCCCGGTGGTTCTGAATTAATTGCACGGAGCAATGTGTACCTCGTGCATGCACGGCGATATAATTGGGGAACCGCGAAAGAGAGGGAACGGTGGAAACGAAAGTCGAAGGTAACCCCATCAGACGACAAGAATCGCCATGGTTTTATCGATGCGTGTTAGACTGAAGGAAACGAGCAATAGCTTTAGTCCCTAGTAGTGCGTAAAGATACTAAACGGTACGTATAATGTATAAGGAAGATAACGCGAGATGTCGTACATGTGTCACGGGACTCCAATATATATATATGTAGACGGAGCGTGAGCTGGAACTATATCGGTGGGGGAAACGCGGGATTGGAGGGGGAAAGAAATTTAGTTACGAGAGCTTCGGTTAGCTACAGATGCATTCGGCATTCGGCATGCATAACCGCGGAGTTACCCGATTCAGCTGTATGGCACTCCTTACCGCCCCCCTCAGTTTACGCTCCGTCTATATACATATGTCTATGCGTGCTCCCCACCACGATCAAAATGGCACTCGAATTTTTACGTCGCTCGCGAAGTATACGACGACGGGCCCCGCCTCGCCGTTTCACTTTCCCTTCCACGAGCGAGGTTACAGTTACTTCCTGTGCAACGAGGCTCCGCCATGATTTCTACCATTTTTTCTAACGGATCCACGGGCTGAAACGAAGTTACTATCGGTCAATCGACGATCATCTTTTAAACGGAGGAGTCGCGTGTAGTTCGATCCGCGTTGGGGGACGGGGACTCTGTCCAATAACAATTGCAACATATCGAATCACAGTGATGGGTCACTGCTACGGTTTCTAGACACGACTATAATCACCGCGAGAATAACTGCTGCGTAGGTAGCGAGAGAGTTGAGAGAAAGGGAGGGAGAGAATCGTTTATGTTTATAATGAGTATATGTTACGCGTATATCTAACGCTCGTAGGGCATAGGGAGGCGCTTTCTTGGGAATGCGAAGACTAGCGTACGTCATCGCACATATTCCCTGGCGACCTGTACTTTCTAAGTGCACAAATCGAATCTCGCGCGCTGGAAGCGTAACCTCGCGTCGCAAAGGTTAAATCGTGATCGCGCGAACGATCTTCTCGGTCGGGCACGTGGCGACCTACATTATCCACCACTATTAATACTCGTTAGGTCATCCTTCGCCACTTATCATGCGAGAAGAGTGCGCCTGAATGGAAACGACGAACGAACACGTGGGAGGGAAACGACGAATCAGATTTGAAATAACAGACACAGAGAAGATAGAGAAATAAAGGTGTATAATCGTAAGATGCGCTACTGCCCCCCCCCCCCGAATTGAATGAAATTCCGTAATGAATGTTGAAAAAAAAGTGCGAGAAATGGCGAGGATGAGGATAACGTCCCACTTGTACGCCACGTCAATTTCGATGTCAATGTTAATCCTTCGTCGCTCGTAAATGGATATTTTATACTGACATTGGTAATCGTAGGATTAAGGGTGCCAGCCGTTGTGCACGACGGCAGATACATATATACGATGATAGGGTATTCGAGAATGCTAATCTTTCGCGCGCAGTTTTCAGGTTAAGTTGAATATCAGTCCACGCGTAAGAGGCATTTGCGAGCGACAGTGTTCTCATTCCCGAGGACGTTCGGGCCCGAAATTGTGTGTTTAAAATGCGGAGAGGTAGAAGTGTCTCTTACCAGAACAGATTTGCGAAGTAAGAATCTCCTTGGCTTCTCACTGTACTTAGGCGACCACTTGTTTCGAATTCGGTACTTCAAACACTCCCGCGCTCGCAAAGCCTGCTATTCAAAAGTAACGAACGGTTAGCGCAGTTTGCGACCTCTGTCCCGAATCGTATAAACTAATCGGTTTCTATGAAATATATGAAAAAGTATGCAATACATTGCCAGCACGATCGAGAATAAGTAATTCGGCGGTATTAAACGTAAATATCGATTAAGAAAGTGCAAGATTGTCGCAGCGTTTCGCATCGCACGTCTGTATCGACGAATAAAGACGTTCAGATATCTGAATATTTATACGGGAACGAATGTTTATAGCACGTTAAAATTTGATTGTTTCGATGTATTCGGAGGATCGTACGGTGAACGCGTTATCAGTGGTTCGCGTCCAATGAATATACTCGTTAGAATTAATTTGTACGACTCAAATTGAAATCACGATTTATGTTTCGAATCTCGAGCTGTTCCGCACCTGTTGCTTTAATATTACTCACCTTTAACGACGAGTTCTTTCTATTTTCTATTCTCTATGCTCGTGAACAGACTTTCAAACACTTGTATACTGATAGTTACACGCGTCGCCATTTAACAAACGTTTAATGGAAGGCAAAGGATTAGTACTATTGGACTCTAATCGCATGAAGATTTTCTAATTGTCTATAGAAATTACGTTCAAAGATATCTCGAAAATCACGCGGAACGAAATTTAAAAGTAAAGAGCGACGATTGTTCGGGCCTCGACTGACAATCCAAACTGATTTGCGGATATCTATCGCGATACTGACGACATCTACGACAAATATAATTTTACCCGCCTAAATTCAAAGCTGTGTATACGTATATATGCATGCCGCTTCGAAGAATATGATTTTTATCTTAAGCTAAATTTTAATATTCTATTTTCAAATGCACAGGCGATAAATAAATCTAATTTTTAATTAACATATGCAGCATTTTAATACCGCGACATCCATTTTATCCTACCACGCTATTTATAGGTTATTTTTTAATGTAATGGCGTATGTTTATTCGAAAAAATGAATACCTACCGTTAAGGAACTAGTTCTTGATCAGTTCATGAAATAAATCGTTCTTTTGAGTTTATGTCAATAAATAATTGTTTGAAATAATTACTAACATAAAAATTGATAATTCAAAAATACATGTGTTGTCTGTGAAAGCAGTTAGTATTGTTAGTTTTAGATGATTAAAAACTAGTTCCTAGTCACCTTATTATTCCATACCTTATAAGTATTTAAATTATATATTTATTTTCAACTTTTTAAAATTTTTCCTTGAAGTTTAAACATTAATTCAACTTTTAGTATAAAAAAAAGTCTACGGTTTAATGTTTCATTAGGTTAAAAATAAATATTAAAGCGGGAAACCTTCTAAACTGATCAGAAACTAGTTCCTTAACGGTAATTCTTCATTATTTAATTAAAAAATATTCGATTTCTTTCGGTATGATTTCTATTTCGAATTACAGTCAGGTGTACAAGGGAAATTCAAACGATCAATTTTCTAAACGTTTTATTTTTTATGCAGTTCACATTATTCAAATAGACATGCTATTGGAAAAGAAAATTGTATAAAAAATGCAGCAATCTGGAAAATGTGTGAATTAATCTGTGATGATACACAATCCCTGTGTAAAATGACTGATGCGGTATTTCTTCAATTGTAAATTCATGTTCTATTTACAAAGCGATAAAAGGCACAATTGAATATAAAACTACAATGGCGTTGACAGCGTCACCATTGATGATTTTATTTCGTCATAAAGATCTTTATAGTCCTCGTGCTCCTTAATAAGTACCATAAGGCTGCCTCTTTTGACGCCCATCGCGTTACCGATATCTTGCCTCGAAGGGGTATAACAGTAAGGAATGCTCTTGTCTTCGCAGACAATCGGTAAATGACACATTATTTCTATGGGGAAAACATCTCCGGCGAAGACGATCAATCTATCGAACATAAAATACTTGCTTAAAACGGTACAGATTTAGCCATCAATCTTGACTGAAACTTTAATTTACCCGTGTTCCCCTTTACGAAGGTGCTTCTGAACATCCTTCAATCCATTCCGAAGGTAAGTTTTGTGCTTCGATGCTGAAACGGTTATGTTGCCACAAGTTTTATTATAAAAACGAGCACATTAAACGAATCTCCCGAATATTGTTTACACTTTAGTAGTCGCATACCTTTCTTTATACACTTGTAAATCTTTTTCGTCAACTTCTTTGGTGCCATAGGTTTGGCTATAGCATTTACAAATTTCAATTTGTCTTCGTAACTATTTTCCGCAACGTCCGCACCTTCGACTTCCTTTGTGCTATCGTCGATTTCCATTTTAATTGGCACTTGCTCCATTTTGAACGATAGCGGCGATTATTCCCAGGGAAAAATTAACTTTGCTTTGTCCACGTGCTTTTCGAGCCCATTTACAGGTTCGATGCCATTGGATGCGACCTAACACCACCCAACACTGACAATGAGATATACTAACCTAATCCGAACACAGGCAAAACAGGCATAAACTGCACTGTGTCAACACAACACATTGTAGCACTGAGCACTTGACTTTCAAGCGAAAAAGTACATACATTTGGCATGCGTTAGTGTGAAATTGCAAAGTGTTTTGGATAATGGTATTGTTTGTGTCTTCGCGACGAAGAAATGCTCTTGAATTTCTGTGATCCCCGTTTACGACCAGAAATCCAATGCAGTACTGTCAGTACAGAAGGGTACGAGGTCAACAACTTAATAAGTGATTCTGAGAAAGGTTTCCTAGCCTATGCTTGCATTAAACCCCCCGTCAACATTGATATTACTTTCCTTTGTAACGTACACATCAATCACATCTTGATTTGGCCTTGCGTCGGCTCGCAGAAGTCTTCCGGCTTCCAATTGTACGCCAAAACGAGTAACGACACCAGCGTGCCTTACGGTTTGCTAGCTGCTGGATTTTTAGACCACTCGAACGCAGGACTATTATTTTATCCATCGGACGTTAATCACGAAACGATCGCCGCTCCGCCAAACTTCTTGAAACGATATATAAAACCATCGCTGCGATATTTAGCGACTTATACGAGTAACTTAAGAATATGCGTATGCAAGACGGAGAATTCAGTACCTGCGTTAGGTAAAATTGAAGTATGGGGGACTGTATCGCCGCGTTGTGGGAAAGATACAGTGGCTAGTATATATACTTTGTGGTCGAAACAGCATAATTTTGTGTGCGAGACTGCGGGAAAGTCCGAGACCACTAGTCCACCCGTTACTGTCGTAAATAGCAGGTTAATATAAAATTAGTTACGATACATAGCGGAAATCTAACGCGAACGATTCATTCTACCAACGATCGTTTCAGGGAGGAGAAATTAGAATCATCTTTACCGGTTCCCGAGTCATTTCTAGATGCTATTACTTGGGAAATTATGACACAGCCTATCTTGTTACCTAGTGGAAAAATAGTTGATCAAAGTACATTACAGAAACACGAGGAAACCGAGGCTCTATGGGGAAGGAGACTAACGGATCCTTTCACGGGTATACCGTTTAGCGAAGATCGTAAACCAGTCATAGCGAGCGCTTTGAAAATGAGGATAGACAAATTTCTGCTGGAAAACAGCAATTCGGAGGAAATTAAGAAATTGCCAAGAGTTTTAGGTCGCGCAACACCTTCAAACGTAACAGAGGCGAAGATCTCAGAGATCCCGAAATACTTATTAAAAGAGAATATAAGTAACGGTTCAAATGACGTTAAGCCCAAATTGCATTATTCTACAACAAACGCGCAACAGAATAAAAAATTCTGTCACAAACTGCCAGCTGCTGTAATGTCTCATAAACAAACTGCTTCTACTGTAGTTAAGCCAACAAAGAGGAGAAAGACTATTGATCCTTCTGTACAAATACATGAAAACAGTGAAACACCAGCAAGGAATGATAATTCTACCGAAGTAGTCGACTTGAATATTGATAATACTACGAATGTTGATGTTAGTGCAATTCTGCCTAATTTAAAGCGTTTCGACAGTGTTGCAGAAAAGAACGATGCAGTTGCTAAATTAAATAGTTGTGCTTGTTGTACCGATGGAGTTTTTTATCAACTTCCATGCAAACATGTGTTATGTAGGAAAGTCTTGATATCTATTCAAAATAATCAATGCACATCCTGCAGTATGTCTTATAAAAATGGCGAGGTGAAGCGTCTTCATGAATAAATTAAATTGTATACACATGAAGAATAATAACAGCAGAATTCTTTTAGACACATTACGTGCTTATGTTGTAAATAAAATGTAATGTTAATTTTTAATAAATATATAAAAAATTTTACACTTTATTGTGCTCTTATCGCGAAGCCACAGTTCACGCGTACGAAACTTCTAACAAATGATGACGCGATACGTAACAGTGAAGTTACTGTAAATTGTATTTATAAGTTACAGAAATTTCCCGTTTACCAAATATATACTATGTTAACTATGTTACAAATCCTATGCATTTCATTCATAATTATTATAAACTATAATGCAACATCATACATGTGTAATACTTGAATTTCCATACATTTCGTAGCTTTTCTACGATATATACATTATATATTGCTTAGTAAATAATAGACACGGAAATTTTTTTTCAATATACAAATTTCTCTTATAAAAGTTGGAAAAAAGCACTGTTCTTATAAAAATGCTTCTCGGATTGTGCATATTGTCGTTGATTCTGTATGTAGCAACGGACCAGGACATACCGCACGAAACTCATAAATTTAAAAACGATCTATCGTATATTTCGCAGAATGACATAAAAAATGTCTGGGACGTGTCCCGAGTACCATACTCCTTAGATAATTCTTTAAAATTCGATGCGTAATACTAATTTATCACTTTTCATTTCTCAAAAATATAAATTATTCATGTTACTTCTGAATATACACGAAAAACATCTAGCGCGTTCAATCTGTTCACTACAACACCCTAAATCCGCTACCCTGACTTTGCCGCTTGGCGATATTGAATAACGATAATAAATAATTGCGCGAATCAGGAGAAACGTAAAAGGTGAGGGTGCGATCAGAATGGGGAGCAGTGTTTTCAAAAATATCAGACTGCCCGTCGCTATTTGTAGAAACGCTGGCTAAACCAGTACTACTAGTTCGAACATATTCGGCTACTCGCGCTCGCATCTCTTGATCCATCTGCCGGGAGGAAAGTTTTAATAAGGATGTGCATACGTTATCCGAATATATATAATAATAAAATATACTGTACCTCGTATGGAGCGGGTGATACAGGCCTGTTCGTTTGCGTTGTCTCGGGGGAACAGTACAAACATATTGTCGAATCCACGTGATGGTCAGCACTTGTCAAGTCTTTCAATAAAAATATCCGCTCCACGTTATCCTCGGCTGCGTTAACTAGTAACAGTGCATGCCTGGTTAGAACCAACGTTACAGCACGATTACTGCCTTGTTGAATCACATAGTCCGCGTTGGTAACGTGTAAAATATTCCCATGATTGTTCTCAAGTAAAGGTAACAACCACCAAGCATATCTAATAGACGCATTGTTGCTGCCAGTTGTATATTGGACCACTGGACGTTGTCGAGGCTATGGGCACATTTCTCATGAAGTTACTTTACTTATGTCAACAGCAATTTGTATCTATTAAAATAATTTACCGAGGGCAAAGAATTCCAACCAGCCCCCTGAAGCAATCCCTGTCCTGTTAGTGCAACTAGTTCCGCAGCTCCACTCAAAGGTTTCGTTACTACCCCAACCAAGCCAAGTCCAACCCCAGTCACAAGACTCTTAGTTGTTATTTCCCCTGACCAAACTTGCTGCAAGGGGTGATGAGCAATGCCCGCGACAGCAGCTAAATAAACGAAGCATTAAATCTACAACTGTTTCAAGTATAATGAATTGAATAAATACTTACAAGGGGACACTAAGGTCGACGGGAAACGGATTTTCCTGAACCTTGCAGTATTTGAAGATGTCGCCTCCGAAGTTAATTTGGCAAAGCAGTAGGGCGCGCTTCTCAAGATTTTCCGAGAAAATTGCATTTGAAAATCGAATTATTTTCGCAATTAGCTTTCTTCGAGTTTCAGTTTATTTTTTTTTTACTTTCCCTTTTTTACTTACATGCTAGTATGACACGAGCCAGGGTGATATTCATCATAAAAGCATGGAAAACAATAATTTTTGCGGCACCTAGCACACATTATAAACGATTTTCAAATGCAATTTTCTCGGAAAATCTTGAGAAGCGCGCCCTACTGCTTTGCCAAATTAACTTCGGAGGCGACATCTTCAAATACTGCAAGGTTCAGGAAAATCCGTTTCCCGTCGACCTTAGTGTCCCCTTGTTAGTATCACGTACCAAGAACGCTCATTCCAAGTCCAGTCAAGCCCTGATAAAGTCCTTGCGCCATACCTTGAGGACGCATCCTCCGAGACTCTTCTTGCCTTTGAAGATGCTCTTCATCCAGCGTTAGACGATCCAAGTTTCGTGCCACGCTAGATGCGAGTTTCGTCACAGAATTTACAGTACCTATGTGAAATGCCTTTCTATATAAAAATCCTGAGAAACTGAATATTATTTGTATATGCTAATACCTGCTGTAACGTGTCTCATTAAACTGGCAGAACCATGTGTTATCCCAACAATGAAACCCCATGGCCCTTGCAGTAGACCTTGAAATGGTAGAGATATAAAATCTCTAAGTCCTGAGCCAAGGGCTTGTGCCAAGCTTCCTGGCGAACCTAGTATTTCTAAAGACCCAACTACCCAACCTGAAATCAACACCATTTGCAACGTTCAGGTTTAATGCTCGTAGGATTAAAAAATGCAGATAGTGTCCTCTTTATACCTGCTCCAAATATAGCGCCGGATAAATAATGCATTGTAAGTGCATTGCCAAGTCTGTACGGTGTTGTTAAAATATTCTTCTTCTCAAATGTTCCAAAGTACAGAGGGGAATGATCCAAAGCCACGTATAAACGCACAGAAGTGTGGACACTTAACAAGATAGACACTGGTTCTATCTTCAAGTTTTGTAGCCTCAACGGGGTGCTCAATATTTTCGCATCGACCATTATGTAATCTGAGATGTACACGCCACTAGTTGAAATTAACGTCGGTGCTTCTTTTACATCATCCAGTGCTAAAAATCTCGGCGGTACCATTGAAGTTGCATAATTTAATAGTTGAGTTATGTACGTATCTTCAACGTAAGCACTAATTGGTGCAATCTTTATGTAGAGTTCTTTCGATGCTGAAAACGTATTATTGAAGAGGAATTGAATTACATAATAAATGAGAAATTTATAAATTTTATTTCGACCGTAATAATTAATATATGTGATTTCGGCGCACACGTTCGGTCAATTTAACAAACTAAAAAACAAACTATTTAGCAATAATAAATATATAAGCTTTCGACGTTTCGATCTCCGTTTAGATCTTCTTCAGGAAAGTTTAGAATATTGCTTTGCTCTTAGAATTGAGTCACAGTGCTATGGCACTGCCTACGACGCGCGAGTCGGTTGGAATAAGACTGAAGAAGATCTAAACGGAGATCGAAACGTCGAAAGCTTATATATTTATTATTGCTAAATAGTTTGTTTTTTAGTTTGTTAAATTGACCGAACCTGTGCGCCGAAATCACATATATTAAATGAGAAATGTATAATAACATTAAGCACGTTGTTAATGTACCTTTTAACTGTCCCTGATTCTCCAGTACATAGTCAATCGCTATTAAAGAATTTTCTCTGATCTGTTCTAGTTTGTTCATTAAACAATTGTTTGTATAATATCTCATTTCCCTCGTAACAAGTGGGCTTTGGCTTATCAATACCACCGGAAAGTCGAAACCTCCTTGATCGAACAATTGATTGTCCAGTTGTAGATCGCCTATAAAAGCGCGTACATTCATCATTCTGGATCTCGCAGCGACTGTGACTATGACATCGGTCATAGACAGACTAGCAACTTCGATCCTCTGTGCATTTTCATTTATATCGTGCATGATGATAATGGTAACTCCACGGAGGCAAATGGTTGCGGAACCTTCTTTGGAAGTACTCTCTTCAGTAATCTTAGCGTCGTCGTTTCTGCTGGTATTTATATCTTCCATGTTTGTCATCAGCTGTCGCAAATTTATTCGCGGAGGATTCGCAACTTCCGCGGGTAAAGTATCGTCTTGGGCTGAGAAGAAAGTCGTTACAGACGTCGAGCTGTCAGAACTTTGTACATGTATCATCTTGTCATCTTCAAATTGATCGGAGAGTCTATTGTACACCGTTTCTACATCTTTCGTGTCATTTTCTTTGCGCAGAAGTCGACTCCTGATATCTCGCGCAGATACCTCTACCTGTGATATGGGAACGATGCTGATGAATGTGGTGTAACAACGATTTTGCATGATCAGCTTGACATCCCCGTAAGATGGTAGTCTGACGTACTGATCTACAGGTACACCTGATATCGCAGACAAGTTTATACCTCTTGACCATCGGAACTCTTTGTTTCTCAATGTCTGATCACTGTAACTGTTCGTTAAAGCAGAGAATAATAGTATATTCGCTATATTTGGTAGAGGCGTATCAGGTAATCTATTGCTGATAGATGGGAGAGAGTAATGGCAAGTTGCACTACTTTCGACCTCGCAGATCCACGTGAAGTGAGAGGTGTCTGGTATTATTCCGTCCGCTGTTTCGTTGGCTTGGCCCAGTAAAATCTTGAAAGCGCACGTGTTCTCGATCAATAGTTGAGGATGATGATCCACGTGAATCATTAGGTATATAGTACCTTTATCCTCTTGTGTCGTGATAACTACCGGCATAGTGCTGGATCCATTTGGAATGGCAACGCACTTGCGACTCATAACTTGATCCACTCGAATTGGACAGGACCATTTATGTCCTAAACTCAAAGATATGTACAGTACGAGAGGCTCAACGATGTCTTCCATGTACAATGTGTACCATTGGGTGATAGGTATACCCTGTTTCTGATCTTCCGATGGCGAGATGTTAAGGCTGTACAGAGTGAGATCTTCGGGCAAGTCGATTCTAGTTGCATCCTCGTGTACCGCCAACGTGGCGATGCAAATTTCTTGGGACGTTAAATTGCTGATAACGTGGCTGCTCGATATGCGAATCAGACGCATATCTTCGTGCATACTCGAATTAATGCTCATGATGGAGACACCCGAGCCGCAATCGACGCATGTTTTAATGTTCCCTTCAACAGGAATGAGTCCCCCGATTCGTGGCATGTAAAAGCTTTGGCTCCAGTCAGGTCGCGCCAGTTGCAGAGCTGGGGATGTATAGAAAGTGTCGCCGATACCAACGCACAAGTGGAATGTCCCTTCCAATTTCGGTGGCGTTACAATACCGTAGTGAGGAATCTGACAGAGTTCCACGTCCTCCGACACGAGAGACACGTGGCAACCCATAGAATTCAACATGAAGCACCAAGGTTGCAATTCCAACAGCAAGGTACTCGAGACCAGTCCAGCATCCTGATACTTCACTTGCACATGCGTTTGTGGCTGCTCCGCAGATACCCACTCCTCTATCTCGTCCCCTTGGAAAGGCCATTCTGCTTCTTCCCTCTCGCATTCAAGATCCTTTAAAATGCTGTCGATGTCCTCGATGTCGGGCCTCCTGAAAAACTTCCGTTGGTCCACCGAACTGTAGGATAATGGTACGTATGGATTGGACGTGGAAACTCCAGACTCCAATTGGAACGTTAGCTGATGGAAGTGCTCGAAAGTTCCAGGGCAATACAGTTGTTGCCGTTCACCACGACCGTTCACCATCGTACTCAGAGTTATTTTCAACGAAGGTGTATCCATCTGTACCCTAGCTGGTACTGGCAAGTACGATCGGATCATGTAAAGTGGGCTAAGCACAGCTAGCACTTTCGTTCTGTCCTGAATCGTCTCTGCCACTATTCGTACCCAAATGCTTAAAAATTGCCCGCGCTCTTGCAACGGCACCTTGACCAGCCACGGCTGTCCCCATTTCGCATTAGGTTGAAGTGGAATGTCCCCTGTCCACGACAGATTCGGCACGTTGGTGAAACGCAGACGTATTGCCATTTTCTTATTCCCGTCAAGTATCACGGATGGCGGGCGACTTTGGCCAGAAACGGGGTACACATCTTTCAGTACAGTTACCTTCGACCCAATATCCGCCTCGTACTTGACTAATTTCATTTCAAAATTGTCGATCAATTGATTGGAGATTATAAGTTGACCGGAGAATGCCACGAGCTTCTGTGTAGCGGAGAGCGATGTAACGCTAACGAACGCCGCCGCTTTCGTCACAAAATTGTTAAATTCCACCGCTTGTATTCCATCGGTGCCTACGGAGAATGGTTTGCTCCACAACCAAGTGTTGTCTTCTATCGCTATCCGTATCATTTTGTTACCGATATGCCGCCAGGAATAGAAGGTACACTGCCTGCTCTCCAATAATATATTGTCTCCCGTGCCGCTTTGACCGAACAGGATAGGTACGTTGCTGTCATTGGCTATCACGTAGCGCGTGAATAAAATCATATTCTTGTTCTCCTCTTCTAGGAACGCGAACCACAAATGCGTCGACACAGCAAGCGTGTGCGTTATCGTCGGTCCCAGCTTCAACGAGAATGGGCTGCACGTCAAGGATATGTCCGTTTTGTCGGATAACGAAAGCTGGAATCTTGCTTCCAAAGGGTCTAGTATCTCCTGCATGGTTAAATGACTGTAATCCAGTATGTGCACGCTGAATGTACCGCCAATGTCAATAAGCGTCGAGCCATCTATCCACCTATTGAATACAAGGATAGCTTCCTTGTGCTCCAAAGTCATGAAGCACTGAGTTTCAGGTATCGTACCCGTCAAAGTATAATTTTTCAACGGTGCCTGCAGCTTTTTGTACATGGCCGTGTTAACGTGATTATACATGGATATGTGAATCGCCCCGATATTCAGCGCGGCTTGTATGTTGGGTATAATCGAAGAATTGAAGTATGAATCGATGCGCAAGCATGCCGCGAGGACGCGGGCCGAGATTATCGTTTTCGAAAGTGGTCGATTGCTACTGGACAGCAGAACCACCCGCCATATGCAGGCTACTGCCCGTGCTGGGGATTTCTCAGGTAGTTCTAAACGGTACGAGTCCGTTTCTGATAAATAGAAATCGACGTAACGTTGGTAAGACATGTGACAGTCGCTCCAGTATTCAAGAGCGCAAGGTACTTTCTCGATGTAAGCGCTATCAGAATCCAGTGTCTAGGAAAAGAAATTCTTCTTAATACAGAGTATTATTCACGGCTAAAGGTCTGCGAGTGAAATATTCAGCTTACCTCAAACGGAACTGGCGATACATGTATTCTCGTCAACGTTCTTGGTTGCGGATATCTCCAAGCCATTGATTGTTGAGGGTAGGCAAAGAATACAACCTGAATTAAACAGCGTATCAAGCAAATTTATCAAAAATTATAAACGTAGATGTACGAAGAAAGAAATATTGCTGAACTTACTTGATACGGAAAAGGTAGTTCGTCAGCATTGCCGTTCACAAATTGGAACGCACCTGCTTTAAGATCGTCTTTGTAATGCTGCTCGGTAGACAGTACAATCTGTTTCTCATTGTCTTTGCATTTCGAAGGAGAAGCTTTCATCTCGTTCAACAGCAACTGACAGTCTTCCATGACGTTTTTTATAATTTTTATTTGCTCCGGACCGAAATCTAAATAGAGACTATCGCTATCTGCCTGTATCTGTACTTGGGGAATGGAATCAGCATTTTGCCAGGGCTCCCACAGCAAACAAACCGTGATGTTGCAACACCATGGATTTAACAGGACCTTTATATTGCCGTTAAGAATCGCCGAGACGATAAACGAATCTATGGACGAGTTAGAATATATTCTGTCTGGTCTAAGAAGAGACGAAATGCTCCCGGACAGCGAAGCTAGACTAATTATTATTTCTGCGCTAGAATCAGTCTTTAGAGACAACACAACTTGCTTTGTACTTATACTTAAATCAGGCAAATTGATTTTTCTCGGTTTCGTCACTGACGGTATCTTTGCATCGTCAAACTGCTCTGTTGGTGTTTCATATTGGTTCATGTAACATGATAATATCTAATAACGAATAAGGATATAATCAATTATAAAGATATATACTTGGCTGTTACATAGAAACGTAATATGTTACCTTGTTTTGCATAACATATATTTGACTGAGTCTCGATAAAGAGAAATAGATTTTTGTAGGTCTGCCCATATCTATAGAGAATTGTGGATTCTTTCCCAAAGTTTTTTCGTATTTCATTGTCACAAACGATGGAGGGATGCCTGTATCCGGGTGCAAATCACCATTTTTCGTTTCGATCATGAAAACTCTGAAATCTTTTTCTGTTGGTATCGAGACTAATACTTGATTCTCCTTTTCTCCAAGTGCCATGGTCATATCAAAACAGGACACCTAATATAGTACACACATTTCCATAAAAAAATGTTTTATAAAAACTCTATTCTCTTTACTTGAAAGTCAGCATACTTGTATTTTCTGCGATGGATGCTGCTGTGAAAAGTAAAGATTTGGTTGATTCACCATTATGTACAGTAGAGGTAGTTTCTGACTTTCACCCTCGTCCTCTTCAATTTCATTTATGTCCTGTATGAATTGTATCCTTCGCATTACTGTTCAAATGTAACAAATAGTAAAACGCATGTTTCATTAAATAATTACTCACGACTTGATATTCTGTGGTTACTTTCTGAATATCGTACAGTATGAACGTTATTTTTCCGCAATTCACCAAAAATTCAAACGGTAAGAGCACGGAAACTTCTGGGGGTGGCGGTTTACCCTAGAAGAAAGTGTTGCTTTTGAGCAAATAAATGGCTCTTTAAATACTTGGACCAATTTAAACCCATGATCGAAACTTACAATAATCGTGGAATTTACGCTAGAAGTTTCAAAGTCTACACCGCTATCCTTGGCAAAGTCAATGTCTACATCCTCGGAAGTCTGCTTTGTCCAAGTGATTTGCTTAATGCTTCCTAAGGTGGCAGGAAGCTGTTGGGATGTATTAATAGATATATCTTTGTATTTTTCGAAGTTTCCCATGAATAGATTCCTGAATTCGTTATGTAGGATCGAAATTAATTGAATTTGATCTAAGTTTATTGTCACTTCGATGTCTGTAATGCAATTCACTTCGACAGCACTTCCACATACTGTTATATCCGGTTTAAATATAACAGGCGGGGCAATGATCAAGCACAAATCAAACCTACAGTACGTATTAGTGTTGTAGATTAGAAATATAACATAAATAGCTGATTTATAGCGTCATTCAATTATTACATACTTCGATAATAATGGAAGAGTGGAGAATTGTTGCTCCAAACTGCCTCCATGTCCAAGTTTATTCCATTCTAGTGCAGGGTTTTCATTCATAGTATAAAGATATGATTGCGACATTTTCTGCGGGCGAATAATTTAATTAACGGTCATACTTCAGAAGCAATTATGATCGCACAGCAAATCTTTCGAAGACGAACCTTATTTATACTCATTTGATAATTTTTCCAAGTAGTTGTATGAGCACATATGCCTTTTATGTTAATCTGGTATTGTCGATCTTCCACGGCAGAACCCGGGATACTTAAAATATTCGCTTGAGCTGCGAGTTGGTATATGTCTAATCTTAAAGGCGTTCTGCAAATCGGATTTTCTGCGTGTGGAGTGATACGAATTCCATCTAACTACAAATCGAATGAAATTGCAACAGGTATCCTTTTCCATTAGAAACTTACACAAAAATGTTTTATTACCTGAAGCATTACTAGATCGTGTTGCGGTTTCAGTTTTATAATGTTCGAAGCTGGTAACATTAGTCTGAAACCCTTAAAGTCTAGATATATCAGTGGTAAAGTTTCGTTATCGAGACGAGCAATGCTTGATAGGCGTGGCGCTACATTTTGATCAGAAGTTTCAGCCGGATCTTTCTCAACGGATTGATAGAAACAAGTAAAAGGCTGTATTAATTGCATGTATTTGCTAACTACAGTGAGCGGTAGAATAATGTCCACCATTTGCATTTTGACAACGACTTCAGAAATGTAAGTATTAGCGGACAGCGTTGCGTCTGCCATTACATCTTTCTAAAAAATGAAAGGTGAATAGAATACATAATATATTACCGATCTTGTCGTTAACTGCTAAATACCTTTTGACTCTTGTGCCGTTTATATGTACCCCACCGTGTATGAACGTTTCCCGACTTTGCTCTGGTCAAAGTGAAACTCAGGAACCCAGAATCATCACCCTTCTCTAAATTATCCTCCCTCCCGCAGAGTATCGCGCCCACATATTCTCCGATATCCCAGGTTGGCGAGTTTGGTGCTCTGTGAAGAAATGCTTCTTAATATTTCTTACGTTAAAGATAACTTATAAAAACTACGTAGAATCATGTACCTCGTGTAATGAAACACTGTGGCTGTGGTGATTTTGCTTTTTAATTTAAGATAGACAGGCTGCAAGTCTAAAGAAGTAATAATATCTTCTAGTTCCAGAACTAGTTTTAGCGAAGAGGTGCTCTCTTTTTCCGTCACATACAGTTTAACTGCAATTTTCGTTATAGTCCACTGGATCCACGCTGTCAAAACTAATTCGTCTGTTTCTATAAAAAGATTAACATTATGTAGAAAACGGAATTGAAAGTACGTTTATTTATAACGTACCTTGTATGCTGTCGTCTTTCGACGTTGAAACGGTCGAGTTTGTAGTTGTATCTTCGGGGTATAGTAACTGTGTCGGTGTAGATGGAGTTTGTGATATGATAGGGAGAACTACTTGTACTTCGGTATTTATCTGAGTACTAGCTACGACACTTTTATTAGCAGTGGTTGTAACTCGCAATACGCTTAAAATACTTGAAATTATTTTACTCATGAAAACTACCTGAAGCAAAGATATATTACGCAATGATATGGCAAATGGTTGCTGCACGTTTCGTACATGAAATATGAAGTACTTCTACTATAATACCTGCTCTTCAGAGATCGAAATGATAATAGGTGAATTGTCAATGTGAACACAAACGCCCAATGCGGCCAATGTGCTTCCTCCTGATTGAGACGTTATAATTTTAGTTGTAAGGGCAACCGTAGCGTTCAATGATACCTTTTTAATGAAGTTCTTCTGCCTGTGTTGGTGTAACATGTAACAATGAAATTCAACAAGGCTCAACGTCCATGGGAAACTTTGTAATTCTGGAATGAATTACAGTAGGAATAACATTATTTTATCTTTTGTACCTTTTGACATGTTTCTTATTTTATTCCTTACCGTTTGTCCACATTGATTTTGGTAGTTTCACCGGTATTTCTTGAAGATGAGGTGCGAGCAACTCGAAATTTACGTTAGATGAATGAACAAGAAGAGTGGGTAACTTTATTATCAATATTTGTAGATTATCATCGGCTTTTAATGCTCTATCCTTTGCTTCTTCTATACCTGAATAATTGTATGAAAACAGGTATTACGGATAGTTAGGAATATATATATATATATCGAATTTTACAAATTTATAAATAAAACCGGTTTTTAAACCCGGTTTTTTAAAACCGATATATATATATATATATATATTGGTTGATTGAACTATCTGCCTACTAGGGTTTGTCGGTTTTAAAAAACCGGGTTTAAAAACCGGTTTTATTTATAAATTTGTAAAATTCGAAAACCGGTTTTAAATTTAAAAAACCGGTTTTATATAAATACTAGAATTAATATGCAGAAATGGATTAATAATTTAATTGAAAACGTTAACATTTTGACTTGAAATCGCTTCGGACACAAGCATATTGTAGTAGGTAACAGTTTACTGTAAAACTAATCTTCATGAGTTCATATTCTTCGGAAAAAATACTAAAGGAATAAAGACATATAAATTGGTAACACCTTTTAAAATATTTATATTTTGTACGGATTTTAGTTATTATAATTTTTTTCATTCGATTTTTTATAGATAGAGTATATTTTATTTTGTTATATTTTCGTAATTCCATAATATTAAGGAAACTGAGATTTTTTAAAATAAGTACAAATATTTATTTACTATTTTAATTATATTTGTTTGTGAAAATTCGAAAACCGGTTTAACCGGTTTTTTGGGAATAGTGGAATTCGAAACCCGGTTTTTTGAAAAGTCGGTTTTTGTATAAACCCTACTGCCTACCGTATGCGCCAATACCACTCATCGTGGTCGACGGTATGTAAATAACAATATGTCCAACACAGCCACTTAACACAAGTCCACACCACCATGGATACAGTTCGGCTAATCTGGCCAATATTCCGAAATTCTGTAAGTTCTACCATAGATTACTTCTTTATAACTAATAAATATATACCAGAACTATTAACAGAAGAAACTTAAATACACCTTTAAAAGTTAGACAACTCGAAATTCCATAATTATGCGAACATGTACCTGCATTTCACCTTCAGTTTTGGAATCACGTTTCTTTTGCGTTTCATCATTCTGTAAAGTCTTAGACTTCTCTGTCGCAACGACCGATTTTCTTTTTTCTTTGTCTGAAGAACTATGGACGCTTTCGTGCAAACTGGGAAACGTTTTCTTTTTCGTACCAGCGTCAGAGGACGTGCCTTCGAAATGTTGCGTTTCCGGCCGCGTTGTACACAACGTACCCAAGTTGTAATACGTAACGCGATACTCCAGCCATTTAAAAAGCAATGGATCCAGCGAAGCTCTGATGTCTGCCATTTGAAGCGAGATAAGAGGTGGATGCGTTTGCTTCTCGACATCTTTTGGAAATTGTATCACAGCTGTTAAAAGCGATTTATTTTCTATCTCGCTGGAAAGATATAAAAATTATCGTTAACATAATACTTATGCGTATAATACTTCGGTATATACCCACCCATGGATATTGCTTTCTGGACCAGAGAATATAAAGGCTTGTTGCGACTCGTTCAAAGCGAACATCTTCACTGAACTCACATTAATCCCATTCGAAACTGTAACTAAAGATGAGAATTTCCTACAATTTACATTTTCTAATAACAACTCAAGATATATGGGATCTGAAATATATAATGAAATTAAATATCTTGAATCGATCAAGTGGCTCTTAATAACAGGATCCATGCTGGCATAGCACATACTTCTTTCTTGACAGGCATCGTTAAATAAAGAGGAGCACACAAGAGGATTCGTTGTATCGGTCGGATTGAAAATCGAAGATAATATAGATACTGCGACCATCATCTTCGCTTTTGTCCCAGTAATTGTAATACTGTCCATGTGTACTGAATATGTTTCGTGTATTAAATCGACGTTTCTCCAATACCGCGGATACAGCAATTTCTTTGCTTTGCATTCCACCGAATAAGGCATTATAATCGACGTATGGCAATTTTTCATTAAGTAAAGTTGACTTTTGGCTCCGTTTATCTAATTTAACACGATTATTATTACTAAAGGAAACGAGATCACACGTTTAATATTCTTAGCTTCTATGCTACCTGTAGGGTGATAATCTTATGGCACTGATTGAACATTTCCGTAGAAAGATCAGTCTGCTTTGATGCACACGCTGCGAGTCTGAACGGATACAAAGGCTGCAGCATTGTTACTATTGCTTCGTCACATTCGATACTCATGAAAGGGTCGTCTGTAAGAGCAGGTGTTAAAGGTGTCGTCTGTTAAAATAATAAGAATCGGTGAATAAAGCGAATGCTATAAAGTACGTATGTGTATACTTGTGCGCAGAGATGGGCAAAGATAATATCTAAATAAACTCGAATAAAAGATACTTTACGTTTATTCGTTATTCGCAGCTTCGAATAACACGATTCATCTTTATCCGAAACACCACGGATAAATAAATTTATTCGAGGTGAATTTATTCGACAGCGAAAGATAATTTTTTTTCGAAGTGAATTTATTCGACGGTGAAAGATAATTCTTTTTTCGAAGTGAATTTATTCGACGGTGAAAGATAATTTTTTTTCGAAGTGAATTTATTCGGCGGTAAAAGATAATTTTTTTATTCGGAGAGAATTTATTCGAAAGCGAAAGATAATTTCTTTATTCGAGGAACTTTTATTCGAACCGTCGAATAAGGTTCTCATCATTATCCGTAGTTTATTCGACTTTTATTCGAAGGCTTCGAATAACATTCGGCAGCGTGTTTTACCGAACCGGCGCGATCTCGCCTCCAGACTTTTCCGACTTTTAAAATTTATGGATTGTTAATAAAGTTGCGAGATCCTTTCGATTAAAATGAGTGCAAACACGGTATAAATCGGATTATTTCTAGAACTATAGATAATTAAATACGAATGTAACATTTCTAATGTAATAATGCTAAAAATACTCCGATTTATATCGTTAATTCATTTTCATCTAAAAAATTTCAGCAGTATGTTACTGAAACGTTCATGCTGATACGATCGAAAATGTGGAAGTTTTACATCCTATTAATATAAGTATAATCCACCGCAAGCAACAATGTATGGCTCTCGGGCCGAGACTCGAACCAAGATCAGAAGCCGCCGCCGAAGTCTTCAGCTGGAGCCGCTGGAGGCGAGATCGCGCCGGTTCGGTAAAACACGCTGCCGAATGTTATTCGAAGCCTTCGAATAAAAGTCGAATAAACTACGGATAATGATGAGAACCTTATTCGACGGTTCGAATAAAAGTTCCTCGAATAAAGAAATTATCTTTCGCTTTCGAATAAATTCTCTCCGAATAAAAAAATTATCTTTTACCGCCGAATAAATTCACTTCGAAAAAAAATTATCTTTCACCGTCGAATAAATTCACTTCGAAAAAAGAATTATCTTTCACCGTCGAATAAATTCACTTCGAAAAAAAATTATCTTTCGCTGTCGAATAAATTCACCTCGAATAAATTTATTTATCCGTGGTGTTTCGGATAAAGATGAATCGTGTTATTCGAAGCTGCGAATAACGAATAAAGATAAAATATCTTTTATTCGACACGTTATTTAAATAATTTTTTATCTAGATAATGCCCATCTCTGCTTGTGCGTTTATAACATACCCGACTGTCGACAATTTTTCTCTGCCGTGGTAATCCTGTGATAGAATGATCTGCTAATTGCAACTGAAGAGACGCTCTCGCTATCATCAATTTTGTCTCGACCATAGACACATTTTCTCGTAGAGCTTCGTATTCTTCCAACGTAACTGGTGGAAGCTCATCCACGAGCGGATCTAATAATAATTCACAAATAATGATTGCCCGAATACTTTGCGGATATGTAATGCAAGCACAGTTATATAGATACCTGGCTTCGTGACTAGATACGGATTGTAATCATAATTTGCAGCAGCTTGCTTTATTGTTTCGATACGATGAAAAACACCTGAACATAATCTAACAGTTAAATCACCTACGATGTACCTCATTACTCTACGTTCGTGAAAGTTGCTGAAAAATTGCATACATTCAGCCACTTTTGTCTTCAGTTTCTCCTAACGATACTTCAATCTATCCTAGATACCTGTATTCGAAATTGGCTCCAAGTTCCGTCAGTTTCTCAGGTGTGATATCATCTGGCAACTCCACGCAATGAACATAGTCCATAGCAAATGCAGGGCAGCGTTCTATTAGCCGTTCCTCTAAAAATATTTTCTGTCAAATCGTTTACAAATATATTTTACATCCATAAAATTAAAACTTGGTACCTGAAACTGTATTTAGATAATAATAAATCCCTTGCTTGTAGTCTCTCTTTTTCCCTTTGTTTTCCACCGAGTCATTGTCGAATAATGAATCTTTTAAATAATCAGTATTTAACTTTCCGGCTACTAAATACAAGGGTGGCTGGAAGGGATAGCTTATTAACTTAGAATTTACTTTCAATTAAAATTGCAGAAATGCATCGTAGGATATTACCTGTGCTCCGTCCACCACTTCAAGATGCCCACAGCTACAAGTCCCCCTTGGATATATACGTATACAACCCATTCCGATTTGAAAACTAGTCATCGCGATTCCTTGAAGTAACGTATCCACCACTACGCCGTTCAATCGCAGCGTCAAGAACGATTTATATCTGAGCTTACGAGATTTATAAAACAATTGCTCCTTAACATTTTCAACCGTCTGCAAGTTAATTTCTCGATATATAGGTTTGTCAATGGCAAATTTAAATAATAAATACTGCTGCTCGAGTATATACCTTGAAAGTTAAGGTAGTATCTTGTACGTATACGCCTAAATGAATAGTGTGTCCAGAGTAAGCCATTTGTTGTTCGGTAGACCAATCATTATCCCAATCGATGGGCAACAAAGATGATACCATGTTCCAAGCCCATCCACCCCACCCTGTACTCTCCGTACCAGTGCCAGTTACATGATCGATCATATCATCTGTAATATTGTTAAACAGTAATAAGAATACCTGTAACGACGTACGAATATGTTTTATGGATTAGTATAAGACCTTGTATACTGTCTTCCCTTTCTTCTATAGATATCAAGGATTTCTCTCTGCTAGATGCAAACTGTTTCGTTTGCAACGCCATTATCAACGCAGCCAGCCTAAGCAACATCGGTACTTGCTGCTCCGTTATGCTGAATTCCATTTTCTGGCAATGAAGATCTAAACGTGTAATGGAAGCTTTCCTCGCAGTGTTGCTATGATAGTTTACGATTAAGCGTATTATAACGGAACATCGATACAGAACAGGATCCTAGGGTGTGGAAAGATATATTTGTATATTATGTTCTGAGAACTGGATATTCTAACGTGGTAGAAGGTGATTACCTGATAGATTTCTATTTTTCCCGAAGCATCCATTTTGTCTAAACATAACGTTAGGTCTTGAATGGTAATAACTTTCCTAAGCATAACTTCATACGCGTTGACATCTGGAAACATATATTAGTTTAATGTCTGCCAATTTATTAGCGATTCATTTATTATCGTTCCTGCGATAAGGGATATGTACCGGTAAATGCTGGCTCCCATTTGTTATCGACAGTTTGCATACTTAGAAATCTGACATTGACACTGAGGACAATGTCTTCTTCCACATATTTCAGAATTAAATTATTACAATTGATCGTTATATTATTTACAACTTTTGTTACTATACTCTTTATGTAGCCAGGTGGTGCCTCTTCCCTGCGAATAAAACGATATATAAATAGTCGATTCTATACGCTATTATACAACAGCGAACAATAAGATTTTACTTACTGCGGTAGCTCTAGCCTCCTCTGCAGCGCGGTAGTACTGGCTTCCACTTTATTATCATCTTTTAATTTTAAAATGCATTCTGCGGAGAAAGATTAAATGTTTCTTTCCTGATGCTCGATACTATTTTAAATATACAAATAGTATCCTCGATGCCTACCTATGGTGTTAATCGTAATAACAATTGGCTCCGAAGTAATTTTTACCCACGGAACGTGAATGAGCAACTCGTGTATGTGGCCGCTAACAAAGACGAATGGAAGATTAAGCTGTTCCTCCAACACTTCTAATCTCAAGTCAAGATTCTGGAATGACGCATCACCGCCCCACAAGGACACCTGAAACGTAGAGTAGAACGGTGCGTAGGAAGAAATTCACTGTTGCGTATACTATTTACATGATTATGCGAACCTCAAAAGTTTATCATACCTGTGACTGTTCCGGTTTAAAATTTTTCACATACTTTTCAACGTAACTAAGTATCACTGGTGTTATATACGATTCCAATTTGAACATTGTGACTGACAATTCAATGCATTCCACATACTCTCACAAGTCGAACGAATTTGTGCAAATATAAAATACTCCTTTTAATAGTCCCTTCGTCGATCTCTTAATTTATTAAGCACGTCTTATACGAATATATTGTTTCGAGAAATAGAAAACATAATGGTGAGAAAAAAGTTCATCTGAAAATGAAATTATTTATTCGAGTAAAGAAATCGAATGCGTACGAATCTACCGTAAATATAGGGAATAAAGGAAATATATTAAACGTGTATATGCTTGCGAGGAAAGTGAAGTAGGGTGAACAGAATCGGTAGGCATTTCAGAAACTGTTTTTATTTTCCTTTCATTTCTATGCTGAGTTAACATAACTTACTGTCTATCACAGCTATATTAATATGCTATTATACAATGAAATAGAATATTTGTGAAATACATATTAACCTTAAACTGGGCATCGGCAGTCGACCATGCATCCAAATCAGCTATAAAAATTTGTTTCATAAATACGCATGTTGCATGTCTTTTTAACGAACCATTAGATCAAAGGGAGAGATCGATGTCACTTCGAATGATTTAAAATTGGTCGTTTCTCAGTTGCAACTTCCTGTATTGTAAATATAGTTTTATTTATCCTGACCGCCTTAACCTTTGCAATTTGATATGCACTGCAGCTGCATGTGCAAAGTCAGTGAAACGCGCAGGCGTGTCATTCGGATTATAAATATTTGAATGAAACTCAGAATTACATGGGTATTACATATAAATGTTTGACTTTCGTGTGTATAAATACATGTATCCAGAAAATGTTTCTATATCTCAGATATTGAACACAATAAATATATGTTTATTTAGGGCGAATTCCACTTACGCTCAAATCGCCCGCAACGGCCGTGGTGAACATTCGAAAATTTATGAAAATCTCTTGAAATATGGAAGAGAAATCTGTGATAGAGCCATTATCGAAAAATACAGATATTTAACTATAAATTACGACTCGAAAACAGCTGGAACATATAATTCATGATATTCATTTTATTAGAAAAACGGAAAATCCTACGGTCGTGGGCGCGGGCTTCATCATCGCGTGTCTCATTGACTTATCCTAATCGTTGCAGACAATTTTTGGTACACCCTATAAAAATTGTTTGTACTCGTCCCTTCAAATTTTTATGCATCCCCTGATGGCTGATGTTCAGTTTGTACCAAATGCAATGTATAGAAATTTCCTTGGCATTTGTACATCGCGTTATGCTTTAAAATAATGGCGCACGTAACTTCGTATTTTGCATCACGGGATTATACAAAGCCTGCCATCGATCGTCGTATTGCCGAATTGTTAAAAAGGAGAATTGGCGTAGAAACTTTACCCACAGAAACTTTAAAAGAACGTCTTGTACGTAAAGCATAGAAATTATTACGATCGTTGTACCAGTGTTCTCTATAATGTGAATTCGAACTGTAATAGTTCTTATTGCTGTTGATTTAGGCAAAATTTAAAGAGAACCGCACCGCCAGACAGGGATTGTTGAAAGCAACGCACAGACAGGTCTTGGAGGTGGTAGCTTATATTTTAAATATAGACACCGATCTCTTGGAAGAAGGAGTTATAGATAAAGATGAATATATTAATGTATTCGATAGCTTTTTCGCGAAAAATGGAAAACGCGCGATTCTTATACATTTTCAATCCATGAAGCCTCCGCCGTTTGGTATTACGAGTCGCAGTGTTGTCATATATACATATTATCTTTCATCGCTGACTTAATTAATGTAAAATCTAAAATAGAATCAGGACGGTGGGATCCGCTCTACGAACAAGGAGATCTAGTAATACGTGGTTGCGTTACCGATGGCTCTACCGAAGTACTTTCAGGCAAATGCGTCATAGTTTACAGATTAAAATCAGACATCGATTTCGAAACCAAACATCTCCTCGAAGTACGTTTCGTGCTGGATAACGCGGTCTTACGTATAGCTTTATATTTCATTTAAAATTACGAATAGGAAACATTTTATGCGTACGCGGAAGTCGATCCCGCGTCCCAAAGCGCGCTCGCAGCCATATCGGAGTTGATTTTAAGATTAAACTTACCAGCGATTACTTCGAACACAATATGGGGTGAATTATCGAAAAATGAAGCCGGCGAAAAAGTGAAGAACAATTTTATTTGCGATTTTAGTGACTTCTGCGAATTTCTAAGTAGTAAGATATTAAAGTCTATACCCATGCGAGAATGCGCTTCATTCTGCGTAAGGCTATTAGTTTTATGTTGATTTTAGTGACCAAGATAGATTTAGAGAGCACGCTAAAATTTCACACTGACTGGGAGGTTTATAACAAGTACTTAGCGTCGTTGGAGATCAAGGCACAGAGCGCTACCGATCCGGCAGCCATCAAGGCCGTAGAAAATAATGTTAGACTATGGATGATATGTATGGAGCGGGTAAAATTTGCAATTCTTTATCTTTACTCTGGATATATTATAGAAATAGTAACGAGCGCTTAACACACAGGCTGTCGTCGAGAGTCAACAGTTGCGTAGAGAGACTGAAACAATGGGACCGAACGCGGAACTCACATATTGGAGAAGATTACTCGCCCGATTTTCATCGATAAGCGAACACATCAAGTCTCCCGTCACTCAAAAATATATAAATTTCTTAACGAGAGTGAAGTCGAAACATATAAAGGTATATCTAATTGTAAGCTGCGATTGCACTCGTACACTTCTCTGCGTTCCCTTCTAGAAATGGAAAGTATTGGAAAATCATGTTAGAACGATACAAATTCTTTCGCAAGATAACGTAAAGTATCTGTACGCGTTGGAAAAATTTACTCAGCCTTTGTACCGGCTGGATCCAACAAAGATTGGAGAATATTTACCTCCTTTAATGTATGCTATACGAATGATATACGCTACTTCAAGATTCTTTAATACAAGAAGGATGGTTACGGCAGTTTTTGTGAAAGTACTACCATAAAATTGGATGGAAAACTATACTTCCTGTTTTACATGTGGTTTCTATGTAATATGTATGAGATTATTAAAATTTTCAGATGACCAACCAAATGATTTTAGCATGCAAAGCTTATCTAACAGACGATGATAAAATAAATATTTGGAATGAATCTAAATCTGTCATGATATTTAAAATAAAGGCAAATATTTTTATATATATATATATATATATATATATATAGGGAAATTGAAACTAAATCTACAAATAGGATAGTAACTGTTGCATAATTTTTTCATTATAGGACTGTAAAAGATTATGCGAGCAATACTATCATTATTACAATGAAATGTGTAAGCAAGTAAGAGAATCTGCTGACGAAAGGCCTTTCGAAGTATCCGAGATGTACGTTTTTGGAAAGTTTACTACTTTCAGATCAAGAATAATAAAAGTTAGTAACTGACGTATATCTGAAAAAAGCTAACGGTCTGCCAAGGAGAGCGATGGTAAAGAAATTAATTACGTTTCAGATTATGGATGTTTTCCAGACAACCTTAACATATTCCATCCTTTTGAGTTCCGCGATACAAGGAATAAATGTATTTGCAAATAAATTTTCAAGCTTCTTCCAGGACATAGCAACGCACGATTATGATCCATTGGATCATAGAAAGCCATACTTTGATGCTGACTATGATAAATTTAAGAAGAATGTAACAGAAACAGAGACGGATTTAAGAATTTTCTTTTATAAATGCGTTTCTGAAACACCAAATATAACAGAAGCATTGAGAGTTGTTGCGAGGTGACATCAATGGGCGTGTGTAAAAATCGATTAGGAATGATTATGTGTTTACAGTTTCCTATTTATATAGATTCGAGAAGCTGCACTTCAAATATCTGAAAATCGACAGGAAATACTTAGAACTTATAGCGTTGTTTCAAAAAGAAATTGAAGACGTAAGAGATCGGTACAACGAAGATAGATCAGATCCACCGTTACCACGAAATATTCCACCAATCGCTGGTCGGATTTTATGGATTAGACAGCTCTACAGGCGCATTGAAAATCCAATGGAAATATATAAAAAATGTGTGAGAGTGCTTAGTCACGACTATATGCAAAGATGCATCAAAATTTATAATGCTTTAATCAGCGTTTTTATACATTATGAGTTGATATACCATAAAGCATGGTACGATTCCTCAGAAATTGTAAGTTGTACATGATTATTAATATCATAATTATAATAAACACTATTTATTCGTATTGTTCAATTCTTCGATTCCAAGGTTCGATTGGCATTAGCTTCGCCCATACTTATACGGCATCCAGAGACAAATAAGTATCACTTAAACTTTGATTCGTATATTATCGAAGTGATACGCGAGTCAGAACATATGGCTAGATTTGGATTAGAAGTGCCGGATTATATACAAATAATAACATTCTGTAAAGACAAGATTTTCTCATCGTACGAGACAGTTAGAAAATTGGTTGAACAAAATAATACATTGAGGTAAGTCTCTTTCATACTTTTCTAGAGACGTAAAAACTAACTTCAGATCTTACTTCAAATTGCAGGCAAACAATACCATTACTGTTTCTAAATTTGATAAGAATTGTTCTGGTTAATCTTGAGATTGCCTTTCAACCTTGTCTATCTGTGATGACATGGACATCTTTAAACATTTCCGAAGTATGCGAAGGAATACAGCAGGTCGTCGCATCCATGCAAACTTTTGTTAAAGACATAAAAGACATGAAGGAAGCGAGGGTCGACGAAGTGTTCGAATCCATTTCAGAAGCTGTGCTAATGAAGCTCGACAAATATCCGAAACAAGCAGCTGAGATTTTAGACGATAATATTGCCCACGGAAGTGCAATGGCCTCTGAACTTGAAATAAAATCATCGGCAGCAGAAAAAGCTGTTACAACGATCATCAATAAGTTCATGGATTTTGTAATCGATGAGTCCGTTCAAACTACTAAATACAATTGGATGGATCCGGATAAAGTACACAAACACGTCTCGCAGACAAAACTAGGGAAAGGAAGATACGAACCAGGTATGTATGTTCTGTCGCCTGTTTCAGGTACATTTATATCGGTCGTTAATAATCTCCTATGTTCACTAAACAATTGCAGGATTTGCTCCGATCGAAAGAACATATAAGGTTCAATTACACAAAGTGCACCAACAGTGTATGGACTTATTCGCATACTTTAATAGTAAACTTGTAGAAGCTTTAGTAAAATGCACTAAGAATTCCCTTGAATTGTTGAAGAAACATATCACCGTTATAAGGTTCTACTAATTTCGATTAGAGTTCCCTGACAATGCAGCCATATTTAAGAATAATTGTGACATTCTTTATTTCCGTAATTACAGTTCGACAACAGACGAAGCGAGCGGACGAAGTCCAATTTTGTTAACTACATTTGTCTTACAAATACCAAATATTGCAATGGTGCCTTCAATAGAGGAATTGCAACATTCCTTTGGGAAACTAATAATCATCATTCTAGAAAATCATAAAGATATTATCGTATGGGGACAGCGTTATGCACCTCCGAAACGAATGTCTGGCGGCGGCGATAAGATGCTGCCAGGTTTGTTTTTTATAATAGCAGTGATGACAGTGGACCTTTTTGTAAATAATCACTTTGTGTGCAGCGACGAAGACGAAGAGGAACAAGTCACTGAAGAACTACTATCAAATAATATCCGATCATAAAGAGATAGTCCGTAGTGTAATGAGTTTGCAAGGTGGAATTCTTGCCTTAAAAGATGACGTTACGCAAATTGGAAATGTATGTCCATTTTCCCTTCTTTCTTGTCTGAAATTCGTAGTTTGAATTTGTCTTTCGTTCGGTTCATACATTCTTTTGCAAGCAGAAGTATTTACGATATTCCTACATATGGACCGAAGAGAGAAACAACATTATTCAGAAGTTTGTGAATTCAGAACCCATCACTCAAGAGATCAAAGAGAAATTTATGGAGTATGATGATTTAGTCGCCGAAATACAAATGTTACCGAACAGACACATAATAGGACCGATAGAAATTAATATGGGTAATGAATTTAGTTGTCCCAGGATAGGGATTCTTTCAACAAATTCTTTCTAACAGATACGATATCTTTCAGACAAATTAAAATTGGGGCTTCTAGTTGAAGCGCGTACATGGAAATCATTGTTGGGTCAAATGTTGTCTACAACCTACAAGGAGAAGCTGAAGAGGATTACTGAATATATCAGTGACAAGAATAAAATTTTAGCTAGAGAGATAAAAGACTTGGAAGATGTGAGAGTAGCTATGAAATGCCTGGGCGAAATACGAGAGGACTTTATATCTTTGGACATGGAATTGATACTGATAGAAGAAACATATTCATTAATGGGAACATTCCAGATCCCTTTCTCAAAGGAGGAACAAGACATCGTAGATAGCCTCCGATACAACTTTACAAATATGTTAAATACGGTACTGTTCATGGAAATGATCATAATTGCTTGTTACAGTCGTAATATTTTAATAAAATTCTCTACGTTACAAGGCGAAGGAAATCCAAGCCAAGATATGCGAGATGCAAGATCCATTGAAGAAAGAGCTGACGGATGGTGTTACAATTTTCAAGCAGGACGTGATAGAGTTTGATCTTGATTTTGAGCTGAATGGTCCAATGGTCGAGGGTATACCAGCCAAAGAAGCCAGCGATCGGTAATATTATCGAATAGTATTGTTAACGTTTAAGGGGGGTCAATCAAGTGAAAATGAACTACCAGTTATTTTACAGATAAAAATTTGAAAATATGTATTTCCATATTATTTTTTACGCTGAAATGAAATATGTAAGAATTAATACAGTGACATTTTTTTTTCAAAAATTTAAAAAAAAAATTTCGAAAAAATTATTCGATTTTAAAATCCATACCCTTATCTCTGTAGTATTGTATACAAAGACTGCAGAAAAAATTTCAGCTCGATAACTTCATTTTTGTCCGAGTTATAAAGTTTTTATGTTTTGGCGTAGTAACTAAAACGCTCCTGCTCCGTACGTTGGACCGACCAAAATGAACTACCAGTTATTTTACAGATAAAAATTCGAAAATATGCATATCCATATGATTTTTTACGCTGAAATGAATTATGTAAGAGTTAATATAGTGACAATTTTTTTTTTCAAAATTTAAAAATAAAATTTCGAAAAGATTATTCGATTGTAAAATCCATACCCTTATTTCTGTAGAATTGTATACAAAGACTGCAAAAAAAATTTCAGCTCGAAAACTTCATTTTTGTCCGAATTATATAGTTTTTATGTTTTGGGGTAGTAACTAAAACATAAAAACTTTATAATTCGGACAAAAATGAAGTTTTCGAGCTGAAATTTTTTTTACAGTCTTTGTATACAATTCTACAGAAATAAGGGTATGGATTTTACAATCGAATAATTTTTCCGAAATTTTATTTTTAAATTTTTGAAAAAAAAATGTCACTGTATTAATTCTTACATAATTCATTTCAGCGTAAAAAATAATATGGAAATACATATTTTCAAATTTTTATCTGTAAAATAACTGGTAGTTCATTTTCACTTGAGTGACCCCCCTTAAAAGTGTTCAATCAGTTCCTTCAAGGATAATAAATTTCTTCCAGACTTATTCTGTTTCAAGCACGTCTCGAAGACTTGTGGGAGAGGTATGAGACTTACAGCAGTGGTGAAAGTTTATTTGGTATAGAAGTAACAGAGTATCCGGCTCTTCACCAAAGGAAAAGGGAAGTTAACTTGCTACAACGATTATATTCCTTATACCTGCAAGTGAATAGAACTATCGACAGCTACTTCGAAATACCTTGGTCCGACATTGATATTGAATCCATAGTCACTGAATTAGGTGACTTTCAGAACAGGTAAGCTGGAGTTCTTACCGTGTGCTCTTTCACATGAATGATGAATAAATTGTGCCTGCGTTTCCTTTCAGATGTCGAAGACTACCAATGGCTATGAGAGATTGGCCAGCGTATATTGATTTGAAGCAAAAGATCGACGACTTTAACGAGACTTGCCCTCTGTTAGAGATGATGGCAAATAAGGCGATGCAAGACAGACACTGGGAAAGAATGTCCAAGCTGTGCAAATATGTGTTCGATGTCGATTCAGAGACGTTTACACTGGCGAGCGTAATGCAGGCACCTCTGTTGAAGTACAAAGATGATGTTGAGGTAGCGTCTGACTTACAATATATGGTATCTTCAACGTGTCACCAACATCTTCATGTGTTAACAGGATATATGTATCAGCGCGGTAAAAGAGCAAGAAATAGAGAGCAAATTGAAGCAAATCATTGCAGAATGGGCCACTGTGGATTTGCAGTTCTCTCATTTCAAGCAAAGAGGGGACTTGCTCCTGAAAGGTGTAGAAACAGCTGAGATAATATCTCAACTCGAAGACAGCTTAATGGTGATCAGTTCACTCATGGCAAATCGGTATGAAACAAGCTGATCGGGCATTTGGCATTGCCTGAATTAGCAGAAGGAAGATCACTTATAAATTCTATACATTTTTCGTTTCCTTAGATACAATACACATTTTAAAAGGGAGATCCAACTGTGGCAAAGCAAACTGAGCAATACCTCGGAAATCTTAGCAAAATGGCTAACTGTACAGAATTTATGGGCCTACTTAGAAGCAGTGTTCATTGGTGGCGATATATCCAAGCAACTTCCGGCAGAGGCAAAGCGTTTCAACGTAAGTGACTTAGGTACTCAACCCGACATCTACGATCATCCACTACACTTGGAATTTATTATTCTAGAATATTGATAAATCTTGGGTGAAGATCATGTATCGAGCACGCGAGAGGCTCAACGCTGTGGAAACTTGTACCGGGGATGAAACAATGGCCCAGTTCCTGCCTCATCTATTAGAACAATTGGAATCCTGCCAGAAGTCGCTTAGCGGGTAAGAAAATCTTCAGGAAGCTTGCAACGCAACCTTCGATACTTTAATTTAAACACATTCAATCTCTATATAGGTACTTGGAAACAAAAAGAAGCATATTCCCAAGGTTCTGCTTCGTATCAGACCCTACTCTGTTAGAAATACTTGGCCAAGCAGCCGACTGCCACACCATACAAAAATATCTTGATGGTTTCTTTGACAATATAGGAAAGGTAATTACGCTCCTCTATTTAGACTGAATCATAACTCCGACTACTTCCATTTGCAGCTGGACTTTTCAGAGAAAGAGTACGAGAAGATCATTGCCATGTACTCGCGTGAAGATGAAAAAGTGGTCCTGGAGAAGGAAGTTATATGCACGGGGGGTGTGGAAAACTGGCTGAACGTATTGTTAAGCGTGCATCAACTGTCCATAGGCAGTGTAATCGCGCAGGGAGTGCAAACTGTGGCTTCTGAAGAGTTTGATCTGATACAGCTGATAGACAACTCGATTTTACAAGTAATATCAACATCGCATCTTGTTTTAGATTGCTTCACCAGCTGTTGGCTATTATTTTCTAGGTAGGTCTATTGGCCCTGCAAGTTTTGTGGACCCGTGACTCCGAAGTAGCCCTTAATACAGCCAAAAGAGACAGGACGATAATGAAGAGAACGAATCAGTGGTTTATGGATATTCTGAACAGTCTGATCGAAGTGACCGTCAAGGATTTAACGAAATACTCGAGGGCAAAATACGAGGCTTTAATTACGATACACGTGCACCAGAGGTTAAACATACACGCCGACATCTCTGATAATAATAATGGAAGAAGTTACCAGTTTCTATTCATTCTTCTTCAGAGACATATTCGACGAGCTGTTTCGGATGAGGATTCGAAACGTGCTAGACTTCGAATGGCTGAAGCAAATCAGATTTTATTACAACAGCGAGACAGAAGATATCCCTATGAAGATCACGGACATAGATTTTATCTACCAAAATGAGTTTTTGGGCTGCACCGATCGCCTCGCTATTACACCACTGACAGACAGATGTTATATTACATTGGCGCAGGCTATAGGTGAGATTATCATAGCTTTTGCTTTAATATAACGGTGGAATGATGCTCGATTCCAGCGACAAAGACTCGGGAACTCGTATTTCAGGGATGAATTTCGGCGGTGCGCCCGCGGGCCCAGCTGGCACCGGAAAGACGGAAACCACGAAGGATATGGGCAAGGCACTTGGGAAATACGTGGTCGTGTTTAATTGCTCCGACCAAATGGATTTTCGCGGTCTGGGCAGAATATTCAAGGGGTTAGCGATGTCTGGGTCGTGGGGGTGTTTCGACGAGTTCAATCGCATCGATTTGCCGGTTTTATCCGTGGCTGCACAGCAGATTGCGATCGTGCTCACAGCTCGAAAGGAAAGGAAGACGAATTTCCTCTTCAGGTACACAGTCTACCCTTATCCCTGGGCAAGGCTCGACTTCTCCACTTCCATTTACCAAAAACACGCATCTTAATCCACAGCGATGGCGAGGTGTACCACTTGAACTACGAACTTGGTCTCTTCATCACGATGAACCCTGGCTACGCTGGCCGCCAAGAGTTACCAGAGAATTTAAAGATACAATTCAGAAGTGTGGCTATGATGGTCCCCGATAGACAAGTAACAGAACCCACCAATTCATTAATTTTCCCAGTCGTTACACGAGATTCTGGTTATCGTTCGATCAGATAATCATGAGGGTGAAACTAGCTGCCTGCGGCTTCAAGGAGAACGTTTTGCTCTCGCGCAAGTTCTTCACGTTGTACAAGCTGTGCGAGGAGCAGCTCAGCAAACAGGTGCATTACGATTTCGGTCTGAGAAACATATTGTCCTGCTTGCGAACCCTAGGTGCCCAGAAACGAGCGAACCCCACCGACTCCGAGGAGACCACGCTCATGCGAGTCCTCAGGTAAAGGGGGGTGGTAATGAGTAGATTCTGTAGGACTCTCGACGCGTATAACATTTCTTGCAATATCATAGAGACATGAATCTATCGAAGTTAGTGGACGAGGACGAGCCTCTGTTCATGTCTCTGATCGAGGACATGTTCCCTGGCATCAAGCTCAGGCTTCAAACGTACAAGGACTTGCAGAAGGGAATACTGCATGCAACCGAGATGCTTGGTATAATGAATCACGCGGAGTGGAACTTGAAAGTGGTTCAGGTAAGTCTTCATCGCGAGCCAGCCATGGATCGTTCAGAATCTAGTCTTCCTTCGTCCTCTTCTCGTTCCCAGTTGTACGAAACCTCCCTTGTTCGCCACGGTCTGATGGTGCTCGGGCCAACTGGGTCGGGAAAGACTCAATGCATGTGGGCGTTGATGAAGGCCTTAACGGAGATGGGCATGCCTCACAAGGAGATCAGGATGAACCCAAAGGTCCACAGCTTTTCCTACACGTATTAAACTGTGGTTAACGAGACTCGAAGCAACCGGTGTCGCCTTGCAGGCGATAACTGCGTCGCAAATGTTCGGCAAGCTGGACGTTGCGACGAACGATTGGACAGACGGCATATTCTCCACGATATGGAGAAGATCCACGCAAACGAAGAAAACAGACAACCTCTGGATCGTCCTGGATGGTCCAGTGGACGCGGTTTGGATCGAGAACTTGAATTCTGTGTTGGACGATAACCAGACCCTGACACTGGCCAATGGCGATCGTATAATCATGATGCCGAACAGCAAATTAGTTTTCGAGCCCGATAACGTTGATAACGCCTCGCCAGCCACGATATCTCGCATGGGAATGGTGTTCATTAGTGCCTCTGTTCTGAAATGGAGTCCTATTCTAGAGGTGACGTTCAAGCATTCTTGATAACCCATCGATTAATCTCCATTATCGTCCACTTTCAGGGATGGTTCAAGAAACGAGCAGCCACGGAGGTGGAGACGCTGCGCGCGTTGTTCAACAAACTCTACGAAGATGCCCACACTTTCCTCCAAACACGACTGCCTGCAACGATGAGACTCTTCGAAGCCATGTACATAAGGCAATGCATCGATTTACTGGAAGGTTTGCTTGGTGAAAACGGCAGCGGATCGAGTACGTTCTTCCTACCCCCCACGGTTTTTATTACACGGAACAGGGGTTTCCTATGGGATTTATGGTTCTAGGGGTGCTGTCTGACCACCATCTCGAGAAGGTTTTCCTATTCTCGGTCATGTGGAGCCTGGGGGCTGTGTTGGAGCTGGAGGAACGCAATTCTTTGCAGAATTTCTTGATTTCTCACCAGTCCAAGTGTAATTGGCCCAAGTGCCAGGTGATTGGGTGGTGAACCATGAATTTAATAAAGGAATAAGGGTAATGAGGCGTTTCGCTGTAGGAAGACGAAACAATCTTCGAATATATGGTGGCAGAGGACGGAGAATGGATGCATTGGTCAGAAAGAGTGCCAGAGTTTATCTACCCCCCAGACGAGGTCCTGAAATATTATGAAATCCTCGTCCCTAACATAGACAATACGAGGACGTTGTTCCTGGTCAACACTATAGCGAAGCAAGCCAAGGCAGTGATGCTGATAGGTATCTTCGACACTGAATTAAGCCGGGAATCCACCTAGAAGCTAAGCTATGCCTTGCTACATTTTAAAACAATTAGCTTCAATACACTCTAAAACGTAGCATAGCAGTCCAAGGATTTTGTTTCTTTATACAGTTTATTCAATTTTCGGTGTACCCATGTAGCTTCTCCTTTATCCTTGCTTCGTTTCATATTGAAATCGCAGGGGAGCAGGGCACCGCGAAGACCGTGATGATCAAAAGCTACATGTCCAACTACGATCCCGAGGAGCACGTGCACAAATCCTTCAGCTTCTCGTCAGCATCCACCCCAAACATGGTTCAGGTACCTCTGTCTCCAGATGTAAGCTTGCGAATGAAGATGAATGTACCTAAGCGACGCGTACCGGTGTATTTCGTAGCGTGTGTTCGAGAGCTACGTGGAGAAGAGGGTGGGTACCACGTATGGCCCCCCAGGTAGTCGACGAATGACGATCTTCATCGACGACATCAACATGCCAACCATAAACGAATGGGGGGACCAAATCACGAACGAGCTCGTCCGCCAGCTGATGGAATACGGAGGCTTCTATTCCTTGGATAAGCCAGGAGACTTCTGCATCATACAGGATATCCAGTTCATGGCCGCCATGATCCACCCGGGCGGTGGTAGGAACGACGTTCCTCCGAGACTGAAGAGACAATTCAACATCTTCAACTGCACGTTGCCGTCGAACAAGTCGATGGACACGATCTTCAGTGAGGACCATTCGATACTCCACACGGATGCATGGTTTCAGGTGTATGGACGAGTGTTTATGGTGCTTGCAGGGAGCATCGGGACGGGGTACTTTTGCGACACCAGATTTGACGAGATCATCGTCAGCTTCTTGCCCAAACTGATACCCCTGACCAGAGTCCTGTGGCAGCAGACGAAGCTGAAGATGTTACCGACACCGGCCAAGTTCCATTATGTTTTCAACTTGAGGGACTTGTCCCGAATTTGGGAAGGGATCCTCAGGATCGAAAGGGCTGAATGTGATTCCATAACGAGATTATTGAAGCTCTGGGAGCACGAATGCACTCGCGTGATCGCTGATCGGTTCGTTGCCTTATCAATCTAGAAGACGCAACGCTTTCTGATATCGAAACGCCATAGGAACTGTGCCTTGTTAGATTCACGAGCAATGTGGACACCGAATGGTTCCAAGCCACCCTGAGAAACACGGCGGATAAGATGCTGGGCCCTGATTTCAAACACTATGTCGCAACGGAAGCGTACTTTGTAAATTTCCTGCGAGAGCCACCAGAACCTACGGGGGACGAGCCAGAGGACTTTGTGATAGAGGCGCCCAAGATCTACGAAGAGATCCCAAGGTGCAATCTCCGCGGAAGCTTGCTCAAATTTATTACTAGAGTTATTGTGGTAATGTGTTTCTTTCTCAGCTACGAAGTTGTGATAGCGAAGGTTCGGCAGCATATGGACCAGTTCAACGAGTACATCCGTGGCATGCATCTTGATTTGGTGTTCTTTCACGACGCTCTTGTACATCTGATGCGTATATCGAGGATACTCGGAGTTCCCAGGAGCAACGCGATGCTAGTGGGTGTCGGGGGATCGGGCAAGCAAAGTTTAACAAGATTGGCGTCCTTTATCGCTGGGTTCAGCTTCTTCCAGATAACACTGTCTAGGTGATTGCTAGAGGAATACTTATTTGCAAAGAATATCTTTTCCTCAGATCGTTTTTTAAACTTCTGCTGTAAATTTACTGTGATCACCCCCGTTTAGGACCTACAACGTTGGAACTTTGATAGAGGACCTACGAAAGATCTATCGCACGGCTGGCACAGGGGCTGGCAAAGGACACACGTTCATATTCACCGACAACGAGATAAAGGAGGAAGGTTTTCTGGAGTATATTAACAATATCCTAAGCGTCGGAGAAGTCGCAAATCTGTTCCCAGCCGACGAGCTCGACGACATCCAGACTGCAGTCACCCCGTTGATGAAGGTGGACGATCCCAGGCGACCACCAACTCCAGACAATCTTTACGATTATTTCATATGGCGTGCACGAAATCATTTGCACATTGCCTTGTGCTTCTCGCCAGTGAGCAGTGTTGCTGCAGTCAATGCATCCATGACTAATTTACAAGCCCAGAGGAGGCACCTAGCAGAGATCTAGTGCAATCCTCCAACTGTTCTAAACACCGTTGCGTTGCAGGTCGGCGAGAAGTTTAGATCTCGAGCACTAAAGTTCCCTGCCCTGATATCCGGCTGCACGATCAACTGGTTCTGGAGATGGCCGAGGGACGCCTTGTACGCAGTGGGAGATCACTTCCTAAAGAGGTTCAAAGTGATTTGCACCCCAGAGGTGAAGCAGCATCTGATCGAAGTGATGGGGGATATGCAGGACGATGTAAACGATGTCTGCACGGAATACTTTGATAGGCAAGTCCACGTAGACCTCGCCTGATCTCTTCTCATGCATCGCTCTTGTTCCTTCAGATTCCGAAGGCAAGTGTACGTGACTCCAAAGTCATTTTTAACATTCCTGAGTGGATACAAAGCGCTGTACAAGCAACGTTTGAACAACATCAACGTCCTTGCGTTTCGTATGAGCAACGGTTTGAGTAAATTGGTGGATGCTGCGGCCCAGGTCGACGAGTTGAGGAAGGTGTTGGAGAAGAACCAGCAGGAGATCGCTGAGAAGAACGTGCAAGTGGAAGCTGTTCGTATCTTCGCTGATTTTACCTTCTTGAAGTTTACCTTCTTAGTTGCACAGGCTCGAGTTTAATACCGTTTTGTAGATCCTAGTTACCGTGAACGAGAAGAAAAGGGAGGCAGAGGCAGTGAAGGCACAGGTGCAAGTCTCCAAAGACAGCGCCGAAGCTCTTCTGAAGGTGATAGCGAAGGAGAAGGCGGTTGCGGAACAGAAACTAAAAGTGGCAGAGCCAGCTTTATTGGAGGCGGAAGCTGCGTTGCAAGTCAGGCTCGTTTTCAACAAAAAAATTCACCAAGCTCGTTTTAATTGTTTTCAAACGATATGATTAGTCTTAATTCTGTTTGCAGACTATCAAAGCTGCTGACATTGCCACGGTTCGCAAGCTGGGCAAACCACCCTTCTTAATTACCCTCATTATGGACTGTGTGTTGATACTTTTTGGAAGGAGGCTGGAATCTGTGAAGCCTGACTACGAACGACAGTTTTTGACACCCTCTTGGTCGGAAGCGTTAAAGGTATTATTATACTGGAATGTAAGATGTTTGGGATGTAAGATGCGAATTATTTCTTCAATTGTAGATGATGGCTGACACCAGGTTCCTGTACAACTTGCAGAATTTCCCCAAAGATAATATTAACGCGGAAACCATCGATTTAATGCAACCTTACTTAAACTACCATCTGTACACCTACGAAGCTGCGAAACAAGCCTGTGGAAACGTAGCTGGTCTGATTCAGTGGACCATTTCTATGGTGACATTTTATGCGATAAACAAAGACGTTCTTCCTCTGAAGGTAATTGCTATTTTGATCAGTAAAAGAAGAAATGGAATACATTACTATGTAGATTGGTGGTTGTATGAAGAATATGTAATTCCTAGGCAAATCTGGCTGTACAAGAGGGTAAGTACGAGCAAGCAAACCGACATTTAATGGAGGCTGAGAGTGTCCTAAAAGCCAAGGATGAAGATCTGAGGGTGGTGCAAAATGAGTTTGATGCGGTGATGAGCGAGCGTCAAGTAATTAATGAAACATTCGTTGAGCTGTGTCGATGCGATTCAGACTATTATGCGAGCCTTCTATTATTAGGAAATAGTTGATCTAGCTGAGGCTTGTCAAGCGAAGACAGATACTGCGACAGCAATGATCGAAGGGCTCTCTGGTGAGAGGGTGAGGTGGACAGAACAGTTGACCACATTCAAATCAGAAACAGACCGTCTTGTCGGAGATATGTTAATTCTAACAGGCTTCCTATCCTATTGCGGACCCTTTAATCAGGAATTCAGAAATATGTTGCAACGAAAATGGTTTGATTTTATCCAAGCCAAGAAGATACCAATCTCCCTTATCATAAATGTTACAACCGCTCTAACTGATACTGCTACAGTGAGTAATAAATACTCGGACGGCAGAGAGCCTATTGCTCGGTATATTTTGCAATTAATATTTATACGTACTTCCTTGAAGATTGGAGAATGGAGCTTACAGGGACTACCAACCGATGACTTGTCCATTCAAAATGGAATCATAGCAACAAATGCATCCAGATATCCTCTTTTAATTGATCCGCAATTGCAAGGCAAAGCGTGGATTAAGAACAAGGAGGCAGAGTTTCAATTAACGGTGGATTATGTTTTTATCTGTTAAACCGATTAGCTTCCTGCGCACTGCAACAATCAGATCATACTGCAATGTTTGATTTCAGAGCACGCTACTCGCTGACAGATACTTCAGAAATCATTTGGAAGATTGCGTGTCTCTTGGCCGTCCTTTGCTTATCGAGGATGTAGGAGAAGAATTGGACCCTGTTTTAGATAACTTGTTGGAGAAGAATTTTATAAAGATAGGGACATCTTTGAAGGTAAGACAACCGTGTCGATACCGTATTGGGAATCAACTAACGTGCATCCGAACAATTTTAACAGGTCAAGTTGGGCGATAAAGAAGTAGATATTCACGATGACTTTAGACTTTACATCACTACGAAGCTACCAAACCCATCATACACGCCTGAAATATTTGCCCGTTCTGCTATTATTGACTTCACTGTCACTATAAAAGGTAATTGAAGTAACCATGTCTATATTGCGGATAACATTCCTCCGTTCCATTGTACAGGATTAGAGGATCAACTTTTAGGAAGAGTTATCTTAACAGAAAAGAGGGACCTTGAGACAGAGAGAACACAGTTGATTGCAGATGTAACTGCAAATAATAGAAAGATTAAAGAATTGGAAGCTAATCTTTTACAGAAGTTAACTACTGTAGAGGTGCGTACTCAATTTCACTTTAAGTATATGTATCGTGTACGCTAAAAACTACTAAGTTTGTCATCGTACACGTACAGGGTCCTTTAATAGAAGACGTAGGATTGATGTCGGTGTTGAACATTACAAAACAAACGGCAGCTGATATAAACGAGAAGTTAAGTATCGCGAAGGATACGGAGCTGCGAATCGATACTGCGCGAGAAGAATTTAGACCAGTCGCCACGCGCGGCAGTGTGCTATATTTTTTGATTTGCGACATGTCCGCCGTAAATACTATGTACCAAACGTCGCTCGTTCAATTTTTGGAACGTTTCGATCTTTCTATGGAAAGGTGCGTATAGTTGATCACCTTGGAAGGTACATATAGATTAGGGCTGGGACTATTCGAATAATTTACTATTCGAATATTTTACAAGTATTCGAATGCTACGAATAAACTTCGAATATTTGAGTATTCGAATGTTATTATTCGAATACTATTCGAATACTGATGTATTCGAATATTATGGTGTGAATTATAAATCAAGTTCTTTAGGTTCATTTTTTTAGAAGCATTTATTTAGTTTCAGTTGTGAGTTCGTTAGTTTGTCAGGGTGAAATCTTGTAAGCTAAGTTTGACCCACTTCAACATATCCGATCGGCTTGAAACTTTGCACACATATATAATTCCGATGACAATACAATATTTTCACTAAAAGGCATGAAATACTTTATGGTGAAATTTTTTTTAAAAAACAAGCTTTTATTAAAATGTACTAAAAAGGAACCAATAATTTTGATACCGGCCGAAATGACGGCCTGAGAAGAATTCCCTCATAGGGTGGATGTACCAGTAAATGAACACGTACAAGTGAATGGACATTTTATATTAAAATGAGTAAAATAAGTTATTAAAATAAGCAACTAATTAATTAGAGACTTCTTTCAATTTCTTGCTTCATATCCAAACAATTTTTGCAGCACGTGGAATCAATCGCGCTGCAAACATAATTTTATGAAAGTGTTCATTCATTAGTCTTAAGTGTTCATTTATTGGTGCGTTTACCCTATAACTAATTATAAAATAATAAAAATAAAAAAAAGTACGAATACTTAAACTTAAGTATAATATTAAGTATCGAATACTTAAATATTCGAATAGTATTCGAATACTTGGATATTCGAATTATATTCGAATTATATTCGCCAAATAATTGAGCAACTGAAGTATTCGAATATTCGAATACCGAAAATTCGACAAATAGTCCCAGCCCTAATATAGATTACACGCGTAAAAATCTTCTCCTTCATTCTAGATCTGAGAAGAGTCCTGTTAATCAACGAAGAATACTCTTCATTATCGAATACCTTACTTATGAGATATTCCGATATAAAGCTCGAGGCCTTTATGAGATGCATAAATACATGTTCATCTTATTGATGACGTTGAAGATAGATTTGCAACGTGAAACTATCACTCATGACGAGTTTCAGTACTTTATCAAAGGTGGTGCAGCCTTAGATCTGAACACCGTCGACCCGAAACCTTGTAAATGGATTACTGACGTCACTTGGCTCAATTTAGTTGCACTGTCCGCTCTAAGGCAGTTCCAGTATATTGTTTCTCAAGTACCGGCTTCTGAGAAAATTTGGAAACACTGGTTCGATAAAGAGGCTCCGGAGGAAGAACCTTTACCAAATGGATACAATAATTTGGACACTTTTCGACGCCTGTTACTGATAAGAGCCTGGTGTATAGATAGGACATTGTCGCAGTCAAGAAAGTACATAGCCAGCTCGTTAGGAGAAAGATACGCGGAGCCTGTGATTACTCTTCTGGATGTAATGCACACAGAGTCGAGACCAAATACGCCGATGATCTGCTTCTTAAGCATGGGATCTGATCCAACACCCAGCATTGAACTGCTTGCCAAAAAGCTGGAGCTTGAGTGCAGGAGTATATCAATGGGACAGGGGCAAGAAGTTCATGCACGAAGGTTGCTCCAAAGTGCGAAAACTGAAGTACGTTTACGCGAGAGGAATATGTAAATTTGCGAATCGACGAGAAAGCGAGAACTTTTAGCACTAAATTGTGAACTTTCAGGGGTTCTGGGCTTTGTGCCAAAATTGCCACTTGGGTCTAGACTATATGACGGAGTTAGTTAATTTTATTATGGAACTTGACGCGCCTCACCCTGATTTTCGTGTATGGATCACTACAGAACCGCATAAAGACTTTCCCATTTCCCTTCTTCAAATGTCTATAAAATACACCTACGAACCGCCGCAAGGTACAGATACTTAGTCTACTAACTTTCTACGTCGTGCATAAAATTATTTTATTTCAGGAGTAAGAGCAGGCTTACTTGCCACGTATAGCGCTATGAGTCAAGATATGTTAGATCAATGCGACGCTGTACAGTATATACCAATTATATACGCAGTATCATTTTTACACACTATTGTACAAGAGCGGCGAAAATTTGGACCCCTGGGCTGGAATATACCGTACGAATTTAATCTGGCAGATTGGCTGGCATCCTGCATATTCATTAACAATCACTTGAGTGACGTCGACGTAAAACAAGGAATAAGTTGGCCAACCGTACGGTAACGAATCAGAACAGACTTTAAGGGGTAACACCACTGTAACAGCTTGAAAAATAGCGTTTTTTTGGCAATTTTTCTTGGATGGAAGGAAAGGTAATAGAATAACTATACTGAAGGAAGTTATTAAGCACATATTTTGTTATTAAAAAAAAAAAGTTATTGAGAAATATTACAAAATGGCGGCACTGAAGCCATTCTCGTGAGGCATGTTGAAGTTTTAGCGCTCTGCGGCACGCAGTGTAGCTGGTGCAAAGTTGAATTTAAAAATATTTTAAAGGGGATTTTAAAAATATTGATTTTTGTGTGATTGGTGAGCATTTGAACGAAAAACGTTCAATTTTCTATAAAAAGAGGGCAATCATTTGTTAATAAGTAATGTTTAAATTAACTTATCGAAAATCCCGTACGTATTTCTCTTGAAAATGTTCTTTTAAAGATATTGTTAAAAGTTCGAATGAAAAGAATGAAAATTGTTGGAGTTATGCTGCGTACCGTGTTGAAAAATCGTGTTTCGAGAAAAACGCGTTTAACGCCGGTAGTCGTTTCGAAGCAGTCCGATGCGCTTGGGGAAAAGCTCGAAATTTCAAGGAAACAAATTTGTTTCAAGTAATACAGTTTTTGCCCCATATTCTAAAAGGTTCAAAGCATCTTTTAAGCAAATAAAAAAAATCAATTTTCCGAAAAATTTACAGTGGTGTTACCCCTTAATCAATTCAGCATGCTGCGTAATAAACTATTTATTAACTTTTAGATACATGATAGGAGAAGTGCAGTACGGTGGACGCGTCACAGATGATTATGATAAAAGACTACTAAACACATTCGCCAAACTCTGGTATTCCGACGCGCTGTTCACAGAGGATTTCGTATTTTACAAAGGGTATCCTGTTCTCACGTACAAGCAAGTTTCGGACTACTTGAAAGTGATAGACGAAATGCCTACTGTAGATCCCCCTCAGGTTTACGGTTTGCACAGTAATGCAGACATTACGTAAGTTAGAACACACTGCGCTTAAGTATCTTGTAAATACATTTTATTACAAGAGGTCCGTACTATCGCAGCTATCAGAGTAATACTACAGAAGCAGTTTTAGACACTATAATATCTGTGCAACCAAAAGAAGCAGGCGTTGGTAGTGGTGAATCTAGAGAAGTGATAGTGGCGAGACAAGCGAAAGAAATGTTAAAGAAATTGCCACCAGCTTACGATCCGTTTGAAGTAAAGGCTAGGTAAAGCAGCACGACTGCGCTTTTCAACAGTAATCATTCTTACAAACCAATTAAATCTTCCGCGGCATAGATTGCAGATATTAGGTGCTACCGCATCCATGAACATTTTTTTGAAACAGGAAATTGACAGGATACAAGTAGTTATTAAATTAGTGGACGTTGTTCTTAAAGATCTTCTACTGGCTATAGAAGGCGTTATTATAATGAGCGAGGTAATTCTTTAAATGATGGTACACCAGATCCCATCGTGATACGTGAATAAATTTAACTAGGAACTGAGGGATGCTCTCGATAATATATATGACGCCAGGATACCAGCAATGTGGAAAGGAAGATCATGGGAATCTTCTACCCTTGGATTTTGGTTTACCGAATTGTTAGACAGAAACAAACAATTCTCCACCTGGTTGCACAGTGGTAGACCAGTAAAGTTCTGGATGACTGGATTCTTTAATCCCCAAGGCATGGAATAATTTATACACGTGTACATAAAAAGTAACAAATCTTACGAGTCATTCTCCTAACAAGTTACAAGGGTTATCACGCAGGTTTTCTGACTGCAATGCGACAAGAAGTAACGAGAGCTCATACCGGATGGGCTTTGGACAACGTAACGCTGCATAACGAAGTTTTACGTTATACAGCGGAAGAAATTAAGGCGGAGCCTACAGAAGGAGTTTACGTGTATGGATTATACCTCGAAGGAGCTGGTTGGGATAAAAGGAATAACAGACTATGCGAATCATCGAATAAAATCCTATTCGTGTTGATGCCGATAATTCATATATTCGCCCTGTATAACATCCCCGATAAAGACCCAAAATTATACCAAGTAAGCACACGCAATCGGAAAAATCTTTCGTTAGTTAATACTGCATCAATTTTATAGTGTCCAGTCTATAAGAAGCCGCAAAGGACATACGTGCTACTGATAACACCATTGTGGCTGCAAACGATTAGATCACCTGAGTTTTGGGTCTTACGTGGGGTCGCGTTATTGTGTGATATTAAATAATAATGTTCAATAAAATTCGCATTCTCTTTTGAATTGATGTAATTTGTACAGAAACAAAAAGTGTACATTCTATAAGTCGAAAGTTCTTTTAGCATTTGGGGAAGGCCAGACCGCTGACCAATGATTCAGATTGGTGTTATTGCTATACCTGCTTACTGCTTCATCTCAAACCTGTTTAGCCAGGTAGTCACTAGGAGGCTTCTGTCTCCCATTTGTGCAGCTGGGGAGTGCCCAGCACTTCTTAGCTGTAACGGTTCGCTCCCTCTTCGTGCAGAAAACACCCGGTATTCCACACTGAGCACTTCCCAAAGCGACGCTGCTACGTATAGTACCATTTATAGTCGCCAGCCGTTGGACTGTTACGAGCAATAGTGTCTGCACCAACAATTTGTACGCACATCCAGCCAGACAATGCAGCATTTGTTCCATGCGCTTGGTCTTCCATACACCATCCTGTACCTTTCAGCGAGTTTCTCCTTTTCATTGAATTCTAAATTCTACCATCGTAAGAAACTAATAAACTATCAATTTTCGAAGAATAATTTATACACTTTTGTAGGATCACGGAAAACAGGAAGTCGCCTCAACGGGACTCGAACCCGCGATCTCTAGGTTTGCGCACTGGCCAGCCGCCTTAACCACCTCGGCTACCGCCGACTTCCCCATCCTCGTTCTTCCGTATCCGCCTCTTATGTTATGGGGGTTCCTGATCCCACACTTTTATTGTTGCATTTCAAACTATAAACCTTTGCCCATTTTCCCATATGATGTTTTTAATGATTTTATGCATAATTAATCACGGGTGACCGTAGTGTTACGCAGTCTTTAGTAAACACCATTGGCGTAACTAGGATTTTTGTGTTGGGGGGGCCAGGTCCCATTTTCTCCCCCCCCCCCCTCTCTCTTTTATATAGGTAGAGTTACCTACATTTAGCAGCTTAATTCTAACAGTTTTAATTCACAATTTAACGTAATAAGAACATTATTGTTTTTTTTTTATTATTTAGTTGCCCTGCATCGATAGCATTTCGGCCCAAATATTTGTTTCTTTTCAGATAGGATTTTACGAACAGACGAATGTATTTTACTTATTTCGATAGTTTCTAGGGAGAGACCATTTCGCGTTTTGGGGGGGCCAAACCGCATTTTGGGGGGGCCAGGCCCACCCGGCCCCCTATCTAGTTACGCCAATGGTAAACACTCCCTTTATACACTTTCACAATTGGATCTCAAAATAAAGATCAGAAATTACCTTCCTATAAAATATATATTATTTTCATTAAAATTAATTATTAATACTTCTTACGAGAACCGTCACAGTAAAGTTGACGCAGATCTACATAAATACTCAAGTTCCACACTAAATTGCGAATTTTCTTAATTTATAGCGTTCTATGTATATACGTGTATAATAAATATATGCTATGTTCCTTATTTTACTTAGTCTTCAGAACTTCACTTCTGGTTATCACTTTACAGATTTCGACGGACGTAAAAACTGTTCGTGTAACGTTTTATGAATTCGTTCTGCTTTTTGCAATCCAACGCCAGGACAGAGAGCCAATGTATTCGGCTTCGCCTTTATCAGTTCGCTTAATGTTCCAAAGGTCGATAAAAGTGTCGTGGCGTCTGTTTTATTAACAGATCTTATGCTCGTCAAAGCGTTGACCAACTGTAAAATGTATAAAAATAAGTTTTATATCCCATCGACGATAAAAGTAAATAATTCTACATAAGTAACGCTTAATATATCACACGCGTACCTTTTGGTACGGTGCAGTGTCGCTGCGTTCCATAATTGCGTCAGGTGGTTTGTTTTCATAAATTTTATAGGTTTCGATGATTTTACCAGCATCCTCCGCGTTCCAAGCCAACATCAGCGTTAAATCTGCGAGGATGCACATTCTCGTCAAATGTTTCAAAGCGTGATGAGGGTCCGCCACGTCCACCTAAATGGTTCACCAACATATATACGCTTTTCGTCGATATTATGCATTCCTAGCTGGACTGAATTACATAAACATGATTATATCGCACCTGAACTAAGAGCACTCTAAGACTAAACATATTTCCTAGGGACTTCAAGCGTTCATGAATGTAATCTGGATTAAGTTGATGATAACGTATCGATAAGAATAAAGCGCAACTAGTTTTCCCCATTATATAGTCCGGCACAATCTCGGAATATTCCCAGGGAACGTTTGTTACAAATTTCAATAATGGATTTCCTTTCTACAAAATAATTTCCATATATTAAAGTGTAATAGAACATACTACATAAACAAAGTAACTTCTATCAACGTACTTGTTTCAAACTGACTAAAAGTGTATTGAATTTCGAAGAGTCCTTCGCATTTGAGGGTCCAGGTACCTCGTCTTTATAAAATTCAGACTTCTTCAATCCGCTGAACGCAGCTGTGGGCGAAGAATTAATAATATTTTCAATACCGATTAAGAGGCATAATTGGCAACAGCGAAACTCACATTGGAAAGCAGAATCATGCTTTGCTTGTTTAGGTGGAGAAACATCATTGTCAACTTCTTTCCCTTCCATTTCGTCAGTTCCTTTTTATCTAATACACAAGTTCTCATTTAGGTATATACTTCTGAATTAGAAAATTAGTAGGTATATAGAATATAGTAATGCCTTAATAAGGATTCTATTTATTAACAAAACAGACGCGAATAATTTAAGCTCAATGCCAAATAAACGGTAATAGCGCGTTAATGCTAGAATGTCAATTAGATTTCATTCTGTTAAACAAATTTGTCGATACACTCTGATTACAGTACATGTCATTATATGTCGAACAGCTACCATGAACAATAATTAATATATTCGGTTATGTAATCCGTGCTGCAATCGTATCGTACGCGTTTACTGTTTACGATCGCGAATTGCGAGTTTGTTGTTAAAAGTCAAGCGCAGAAATTGCTGGAAATTGCTTTGCTATCATATATTATACAGGGGCTAGTAAAACTGATACTTCTATTGGTAACACTGACAATTGATAACAACTGATGACAGATTGACTTCACATATTTTCGTGATCAACCGATCCGTTATTTTCGTTACATGTTTCTGTCAATATTTTATTATTAAAATGGCGCAAGCGTTTATGTACATTTCCGTGCTCACGCGAATCGCTAACGCCAGATCTTTGTAAATGTAACTGGAGATCGATATACATCCGTAAAATATAACCTAAGCTTTTTAAATGAGCAAAGAAAAGGCAGAGACCAAAATCGTGAAACATCTTCTGTGGAAGGATGTCGGCATTTCGGAACCGCGAGCACGGTTGAAGGCTCTGTCGGAGAATGCCTCCACCGTAGAGATGGATCGTAACATTCCTCCGCAAAGGTATCAGACTTTATAGGTATTACGTTGCACGTGTCACGACTGCATAGCTTCTAAAAATTATTTCTCACACTTATCGCATTCGCCGTCCGATTCTAATCTTTTATGCATTGCAGATATTATCGTTCTGGCGTGGAGATGATTAGGTTGGCAGACATGTGCATGAAAGAGAACGAGCTCGAACATGCGTATATTTTATATATGAAATTTATAACGTAGGGCGCGTTTGTTACTTTAAAGGAAATAAGCGACGGATCTGTTTAAATGTGATTTCTTAGGAGAATATGCTGTTACAGGATTTTCGTGGAACAAATAAGGAATCATCCGCAGTATAATACGGTGCCGATAAAAGATAAAGAGCAGAACCAGCAAGCTCTACGTAAAGTAATTCCCAAGGCTGAGGAGCTGAAGAAGCAATTATTAGAGAAATATCAGTCAGAATTTGATAAATATTTACAGAATGCCAAGGAAAGGGAGAGGAGCGAAAAGGAGAGGGCGAAACAGGAGGAGCTAGAAAAGTAATTTCTAAAGTTCTAGCCATTGATAAACCGTATCAAAGTCAAACAGTTCGATTAATATCTAAACGTAATATTTACTTAGATTAAGGGAAGAGGAAGAGAGGAAGAACAAACTGGCTGCGCTAGCAGCCGCTAGAGCAGCCAAGGCTGCTACGAGCGCTACTATAACATCTCCCGAAGAAAATAAGCATAAACACAATACCATCCCTTGCGTGCCGGAGTCTGGTAAAAAAGTTCCTAGCATAACACCGAATCCATTATTAAGCCCATTTACCGACATAATTCCACAGACATCTAAAGATAAGTGAGTATGGCGCGTACGAATACTAATTTCCAAGCAGCTGTGCTAAGATCATTGAATTAAAAAAATATTTTTTTTTTAGAAAAACACCTACTATAGATCGTACTACAAAGCCTTCTGTCCTTATGAGCGACAATCTTACTTTACGAGACATAGTATTACCGACAAAATTAATGCAGAATTTCCTCATGTTGGCTTTTAGTAACACCGCGAATAATAAAGAGACTTGTGGTATCCTAGCAGGAAAATTGGAAAGGAACAGATTATTAGTCACTCATTTACTAATACCCGAGCAAACCGGCTCCCCGGATTCCTGTGTGACTCATAACGAAGAGGACATATTCGATTACCAAGACCAACATAACTTGATCACACTTGGTTGGATACATGTATGGAACTTTTTATATTACGCGTTTCCGTTCAATTTCTTCTTACCTTTAATAATCTACTTTTCTTTAAATTCATCGATAGCATAGTTTAAAAAGTAACAGATATCAATTCTCTCCTTTTCCATAAATAGAATAAACGCAATTAAAATTTTACCCTAGAACCTTAAAATAACCGGTAAGTTCAAAGAATTTGCAAATAGAAGAGATACTTGTACTTCACAGACGCATCCTACACAGACTGCATTTCTGTCTAGCGTTGATCTTCATACGCACTGCGCTTATCAGCTTATGATGGCAGAAGCAATTGCCATTGTTTGCGCGCCCAAGTATGACGAGTAAGTAAGACAGGGTAAAGTTCAAAGGGCGCGTAACTCGCAGCTTCTATACCTCGGAAGTATGCTTCCGTTTCTTTCAGGACAGGCTTCTTTATTTTGACTCCAGACTATGGATTAGATTTCATCGCCAATTGCAGGGAATCGGGATTTCATCCGCATCCAAGTGAACCAGCATTGTACATAGTAATTATAATTGAAAATATACCATCGATATGTACGGCTGTAATTTGCTTTCGTGCTATACACTGAAAGGTACTTTTTCAGAAAGCAAAACACTGTAAACTGGACGCCGAAGCGGTCATAGAAGTAGTGGACTTAAGAAGGAAATGACATCTTTCGGATGTAATATATTACACACACACATATTGTATAACAAGTTATACATTTAACTTGTACGCTAGAGAGATTAAGCGTACGCAGTAAAAAATTGAAAATACTTTTGCTTACACGAGAACCTACAAGAAATATTGTAATCTAACATTTGCAAAGCTTTCAATATTTTTATGACAAAGCATTTAAGAAGTCATTAACGCATTTAAAGATGCATTTGAAAAATGTATTAAAGTTCTTAGTAACAAAGGCAATTCTAAAGACACCTCATTTGCCCAACTCGGTGTATCCGTACAGGCTCTAGAGCGTAACATGGACATACAACCCTTTGCGTGCCGCAGTCGGGTAAAAACAGATCGATTGATCGCATGAAACGATTAGATATCTACACGTTTTTACTACAGTAGAGCTTCGATAAATTATAGTAGACGACAGGATTAAGTTTTATTTAATTTTATTTAGTTGATAACTGTAAATCGTAGCGACTGAAAATGAATGAAGTATTATTCTCCGGGAAAGGTAGAAGATCGTTTGTTAAGCCAAAATGCACGTATTTGTTTTCTTGGATGTAAATAATAACTTGATTAAATAGAAGTAGATACATCTGAAAATAGGCGCTAATGTGCTTCTGTTACTTTTTTATAAAGCTCATACCTATCCATCCAAATGATATGCTATGATACCATAAACAAGAAAATAAATATAAAAGTTCGAGTTAAATCTTTATGAATGTTAGTGGTGTGCAAAAGCTGTCTATTTATAAGTTTATGTGCCTTTTCGGGAAAAAGAATGGTGTTCATCGCGCTAATTACATGGAGTATGTACGATGTTCAATTGTAGATATTACATGACACTCTCAATTAGCATTAATTATGATCCCGTCATGCAATAAGGTCGCTTTATTACATAAGGTTGCAATTGAGAAGTCAATAAATACATTGACACACTGTGCTAGTCATAACATAATGTACAAGGTGTGCCATTTAAATCGAGCCGCATAAATATCTTTAAAACTATTAATGATATCGATCTATTCTCATCAGATTACGGCCCACTTGAGATTACTCGACTTTTCTTTGAATCGTTTCGCGATATCGCCAGTAGTTGCAAAGTATTCGCGTCGATCGACTTGAATGGGTCATCCTGTACAGATTCTGCTATAAAATATACTAATATATAGAAATTGATATATCAGCTTGCGTGATACTTCGTTGTACTTTTCGTCGCGATGCTGTATTGTCACGTTGTATTCCAGTAATGCATATTGTGTTAAATAGTGACAATTGTAAAAGGTTCGTACTAGTAGGTAGCTAATACATGTTCTGTGTACTTGTACGTCTAATCACACGCTTATTATTTACGAGTCCGTATTCTTTCTGTTTCATAAATATGCAAATAATTCCTACGTTTAGATAGTAGCGCAGATTTATTAATAGCTGCTTTGCGATTTCGCGTGTAACGATTAATTTTCGTTAGGTGGATATTTTCGATGTTTTGTCGCGATTAAATATAATAGATTTATTAATTTAAAACATATCGATGTAAGAGATGATTTATTACAGCGCTGGCCTAATTTCGTGCGTATATCATGAAATAGTCACATGTTAGTGAAAAAGATTTATATTTCGCTAAAGAAAAGAATAAATTATGAGATACTTTAGCAAATGGAATTTCCGTTATTTATTCTGGGGAACTGTTGGATTATTCAATAAAGAGTTCATATTTTGTTAAGACCGCTTTTGTCTTTTGCATGGGAGCATTCGCAGAAAACCATTTATTATTCACCGACGGGAGCATAATAAAACAAGATCGCTTGTAAGAAGAGGAAAGAGGAAGAAATTATTCAGACCCGGGATAGGTATAGAATTGTAAAGAAAGCCCATTGTAAGGTACATAGGAGTACTTCGTGAGAATGCTTCTCGCCATTCACCTCTCCTTGTGTATATCGAATTACCTGCGTTGAAGGGTTTCGCGCTTTGCAGGGTTTTATCGACGGCAGGGTCAATCTATTTTTACGCGACGGCTTATGCGTTCCTCGTTTTACCGCTTACAGGGCAACCGTAAATCACGTTTACGTGTAAGCATTTTCTTTCTGCACACCCCTTTGCCCTTGTAAATAATACCACAGATGCAACGGATCAATTTTAAGTGGGACACCCTGTGCATTTCTACATCCATACACACAGGGCACACGTTGACACAGTTCGATCCTGCAATTTCGCGACACCCGGTATAGCACATTGAAGCTTTTACAGGTGACTAACTTTTTCCAAAGGCAAAGGGAGACAGTTCTAAATAAATCTGCTCATCCTCACAGCCATGGAATCGCTTGATTAGATGCTTAATTGTGCGCGACCAAGTAGGAACACATTTCAAGATTCAGCTACTCGATGTCTCTACACGGGTTTCAGAAAATTCCACGAAATCGCGTCAGGTATATTTCCGTTCCGCGTGAAAACCGCGTTCACTCGACCTCGTGGAAAATCTTCGATTAAACGACGATGGATCAATCACCGTGTGAATAATGTAGAAGCTGAAATGATAGTGGAATGTCGTAGCAATTCGAATATCGTAACATACTTCCAAGTTTTAAGAAAGCATCCTTTTTATTTCAAAACCACTGTAAACCCAAAGTATAGAAATTTCTTTTAATATCTTATATTTTGAAGGAAAAAATAAATTGTAAATGGTCTGAATTCGACAAATATTGGTGCCTATGGTATTTACATAAATGAGAACTATTTGACGCAAATGGGATATACGCAACGGCCTTCTGCCTTACAAGCGTAGTCGATGACGTATAAAATCCCTGCAGGGTAAAACGCGACGACGTATGTGTCTATACGCGCGTACGATTCCTTTTGCTGTACGTTGCCTATAATCTCGTTGTTACCGGTTTTCGCCATTCGATATCGATCAGATACGCAAGCTGTGCGGCGGGAATAGCACACGTGGATCTATATCCCGCGAATGTAGTAAAACAACGTGCTTTAATGTAGGTAAAAGTCAACGTATGATTACCTTAATGGCCGCGCGTTCATTGAGGATTCAGTGATTACGTAACGATAATTACCGTTAATTACACGATCCGAGAGTCTAGACGATTGAATATCATAACGAAAACGAAATAATGTTACTGAAATAAACGACACGTATTTGCGAATGTCCAGATTCTTAATATCGTAAAAGTTACAGAGTACTGTAGTGCACAGTAGTCAAATTGCGTTTACTGGCAGAATTCGATAGATCGCGACCTTACGTGGATCTGCTACTTACGATTGGACCAGCAGTTTCATCAGTCGATCGTAATATCCAATCATGCTGCAGGTACTTATGCCTGCACAATAATTTCATTAAAAAAAAAAATACACAGAACAGCAAAGATGTCATTATATTTTCGCCACAAAACTTCCTCCCGATGTCAATCTTAACCTTGTTCCGAGTAATTTTCGCATTTAAGATTCCTTATCACTCGAGGCGAGTGCGCTTATAGAAATGGTAATTTTAGTGAACTGATAAGTAGCTACCAACGAGCGCGTATCGAAACATTCCCATCTTTCACGATACCTTCGCACATGCCGCGCATTGCTCTAGCCCTCTCTTCTTAGCCTGTCACTCCTATAGTACCTCTCCAGGCGCGTAGAACGTGCAGTATGCTGTTGCTCTCGAGGGAAGAAACAACTGACGGTGCGGTACAAGTCGGTTCGCAGATACGTTTCAGTTCGTCAGCGTAATTAAGTACACCTATACCGTCATTCGTCTCGCGACATTAAAAAATAACATGTGCCACGATCGATAAAAAAGCTACCCTATAAAACATTCGTTCGTCACGTGCTAAAACTCTACCATTCAAAAGACAAAAAAAAAAAAAGGCTGCAGCTCGCTTGCCATTAAAGGTGACTATAGCGCGAATAGTATCTAAATAACCATAATGTAATTCTTAGTGAACGCACCCGATGGTAACTGGTACATCGCTCAAGTTCGGAGGCACGGAGTTTATTTAAACGTGACCACGTCCTCGCGCAATATCGAGGTAAAGATTGTGCAATTGCTGGTGCTCGTAGCGTCGTCGATCACGCGGTGTTTATTCCCAAAAACTCGCCCGCCCGAGGATGTGTATCGAGGCCTAGCGGCCGTTTTCCCCGAAGTAGCGCGTAAAACGCGATCGAGAGTTCAAAAGTGAGCGGCGCTAGTGGGATTATAATACGTGCACGTTTTCTCTTCTATCTGGGAAGGAATACGGAGCAATTGTAATGCAATTGACCGTGGGATGCTGTAACTGGTTGGAATATCGGTGTAATCGCGGCCGAATCGTGGCGTCGCGTGTGACCGTGTGACAAATCGCTGGTCGGTCGTAGAAGTTCCAACGGCTGCCCCTGTCCCTTGGCTCCCTCTCTAAGCGCATAACGATTCCTCGCCAAACAGTTGCAAATAGAGAAAAAGTGGAACATTCTACTTTCACGTTCGACCAAAGGTATGCACTTTTAGAGCGTATATTATACGCCCGAGAAACAGGCTAATTCCTCTCGCCTCTCATTCATTCTCATTTTTCATTTATTTAACGTTATTGAAAGCAGTGGAAGGATTGCGAAGGGTTTTAATTTCATCGAAACGTGACACGATCGAGGGTATACACGTTAACGGTTATCCGTTCTATCGGCTCTGTCACTTAATACGCGCGATAAGGAGGCAACGTGGTAATTGGATATCGTAATTATCGACATCATCGCCAAACAATTCTGAGCTAATTACGATTATATACTGTTTCCTTTGACGCACGCGCTAAACGTGGGAAGGGATAAACAATAGAAGACGTAAACGTTGAGCGAGTAATGGTGAATTTTAAATAAGAGATACCATTTTGTGAACACATTTTCTTTCGATGCATATATTCAGCCATTCTCATTTACATTGGATGAAATAGTACCATTACATTGTCACGTAATTGTATACGTTTTTAACACTGCTGAAACTTCAGCTTACAAATGTTCGTACAAAGTATTCACGCGATGCTTTCCACATGCAGGGCCGTGTTAACAAATTTCAGCGCCCTGGGCTAAAAAGATTTGGCGCCCTAACCCTTCGGTAACCAACTCTATACACCGCACAGGCTACAGTTTCTTCCCAATCGATGCAAGGCGGTACATCGTATGGACTTAAGGGTTGTCGTGTCTCTGCTTCCGAAAAAATTTAAAAAAAAAAATCATTTCAACATACTCGATTCTTAAGCGCCCTTAGATCACCGGCGCCCCTGGGCTATAGCCCATTTAGCCTACTCGTTAAGGAGGCCCTGTCCACATGCCACGATTTTACAGTAATAAACATGCACGGACAGGTACAGCAATGAGGTAGATTATGTTCTTAGCATGTCATCGTTATCTCCGTAACAAAATAATTTACCAGGAAGATAAGCTTCATTCAAGAATGTAAGAAAAGTATAAGGAAATTTCCGTTGAAATTTGATTATTTTCTCGTAACCTCTGGACGTTAGCAGGATCATTTAACGGACAATGAATTCTTTCTCACGGGCAGTCGTTGATTCTTCGCGGATAACTCAACTTATTTCTCATTTCCTGCACGGCGTGCCTCGTTAGCGCGTGTCGTGCGTAGCACCGCAAAAATGTTAGCGAGCAGCAAAGCCGGGGAAGGAGATTTATGTAACCTTGTCATAGAAATCTGGCACGTGTTCAGTCTTGCGGGCTTCTCCGCGACCACAGAGGATTCTCACCGAAATTAGGAGTGATCTTCGTTTCAAGAAACGTGTTCATCGCCACGTCGGTAGACGGTGAATGACACCGGGCATTCTTGCGTGTCGCGTCGATCACCGATCACGAGCACCGTTACCTCCCGAGTAAAATACCGTAGCTTGCATTGAAAATCCTCTATCGTCTTTGTACCTATACTCATTGATCTTCGTCGAACGCATCACGCGTAAATAAAACGCGTTTCTAAATGAATTAATTTAATAATTAAGAACCTTATGCCCAATCGCGGTTTTCATATACCGAGCGTTATTTCGATACCGTTACTAAATAAAAGATATCTCATTTGATGCACGTTTATATATATATATACAAAGTCATATCACAACGACACTTTTCTTCCCTTTTATCAATACAATTGAAAGACTATGGTCGCGGAGGTCTTTAAGCGTGAGTCAGCGTACATTATCATTTATATAATAAGATAGTCTGTGATCGATAACGGTGAAAAATGGCGGCAGCAAATATTGGAAATCCTAGTTTCGCGCAATTTGATATTATAATTGAATTATGCAATGTATCTGTGTATTGAATAAGGAGGATCAGGCGAACTACCGCCGGCTATGACCGCGTTAAAGAACGTTTGTATTCTCACCGCGGTAATGCATTTACAGTTCAAAGGAAAAGCTGATGCAGCGGTTTCGCGCGGGTGCAGAACGTTTAGAATCTATTTCCACGCATCCGCGTAACAATGAAACGCCGTTTTTAGCCCTACTTTGACACGGAGTCGCATCTTTTTTTGTATGCAAAAGAGATTTTTATGGAAGCCTCCTTTTGTCGTTAAAAAGGTGTACACAGTGAGCCATAGAATGCGTAAATGGAAACTATTTGATGACTTGGCTTCTATTATTCCGGAGTCACTAAAGGATATAACAATCTAACCGATAGAAACTGTCTACCAACTATGTTCAAAATAAGATAGTCCTGTACAAAGGCTGACTCAACCGTTCTGCAATTAAAAGCTCCGAAGTGTTTAGTATTGGGAAACACAATTCGTTATCAATGAGGTGTCTTCACGGAATTATCCATTCCGAATTAGTGTACACACATACAACACCATACATCATCTTTGATCAATGGCGCACTCGGGATTTAATCTTGAGGGAGGCGAGTCGAAGGGATAACAATATTTTTAATGCAAAGTGAATAAAATTCATTAGGTGATTATAAAAATTTATTTACAGAATAAAATCTAGTTTTCTTTCTTTTTACAAAGCCCCCGTCTTGGGGGTGCAAGGGCTCCTTGCCTCCTCTGGGTGCGCCACTGTTTTAGACACATATTTTGTCCATTTCGAGTTCTTCGTCTTCTTTCATTTAACTCGAATCTATTTCATCGATAAGACTTTAATGGAGAAAATTACTATTCGCGAAAACGGTGGTTATTATTAGTTTTGCAATGGAATAGTAACTTGCACCTACAGAAAAATTTATTGTTTGTTTAGTTTATCTAAAGTGACAGATAAAAGCGTGGTGGTGGTGGTAGTGTTGGAATTGATAATTTCGATCTGATTCCAGGTTCGATTCCGCCAAGCGATTAAAAGCGGAAAGCGATAAAGCCCGTGACAAAGGAGCGGGCACGAGAGCGCAGAAGTTCGGTGAAGTTTAATCGTGTAAGAGGAAACGGAGGAAGAATCGGGAGTGAAGATGCTTCAGTGGTCGGTGATCACCCTTCTGACCGTGTTGATGTTCGGTAAGGCGGAACTAGAGGAATATTCCTTCTTCCAGGCAAAATAAAATGTATGTTCGATCGCGATACACCACGTGTAAATGTAGACTGTATATCATTTAAGATATTTAAACCTGTGACACACGCGAATGCTAACTATAGGGTAAATCCGGGACACGCGGTCGACCTAATATAAAATGGCTATTAAAACTAATATAGATATTACTTATTTTATCAGAACAAACCTAATATGTTCAGAATTTTATGCCGATTCAGAAAAACTGGTCGATATTTGCTTTAAGACAATATTTACTGTAAATCGGGTTGAAAACTGAAGTCATGACATCTGACCACCTCACCCGAGGTGCCGGGAGAAATGGTTTTCGTCGTTGGCAGAGACCACTCACATAATTATTCATGGAAAATTAACAAAGGATTAAGCAAAATTATTTATGAGTGAATACAACTACGGATTCATTGATATTTAATTTGTTTACGCTAAACAAGTAAAGAACACATCAAAGAAAAAGTGAATTACCTACTGGCGATTAGCAAGGCAAATGAATACAAAAGTGAATAAATAAACTAAATAAACAAAAATAATAATAAAATAATAATAAAAAATAAAAAAATAAACAAAAATAATAAAAAAATCATAACTCGACCATCTCACCTTTTTGCAGCGAGACATGGTCTTTTCGTTAGCTTTGAGAGGAAGAGTTAATATGGCCAAATACTTTGGCTGCATTGTCCCTCAATGTCTCTACTATCTTATTATTCCAAACATTAAAGGAAAATAAACTTAGAAGTATATTTTAAATACGATTCTGTACAACCGCTGTTTGACAAAAGAGGTTAAATGTAACATCAGTTTACCTTTTATAGCCTATAAATCCATAAAACCACAGAAGGAAGCAAAATAACGCTATTCATTCAACTATTTGGCTTCTAGAGAAGTAATTGGTCTGCACTTTAATGCATTTTTACGTATAGACTCTGAAATATAGCGACACGACCAACTCTCCGGCCCGACCGCGTCTCCCGGATTTACCCTAGATGTATGAATAACAAAATATGTGCACATATATAAGGGTCGAAAGTTTCTGATTTCCAAGCCTCGTTTTATTTTGAATATCTCTGAAAACGCTGAGCTCTGCGTTTACAAGAAAAGATCCCGAACCCGGAAATTAAAAAAAATTCTGAAACTTTGTGAATATGTAGGGGATTTCCTCCTGAGTACAGTGCTTCCCAACCTGTTTTGAGTCGCGACCCCCTTTTGTAATCTTAATATATAAAGCAGAAAGCTCCTATATGTTTGTCTGTCGCGTAAAAACTTTCGAACGATAAACTCTGGGATCACGAGATGTGCTTAAGCTCATTATGCCTGACTAATCCAGATGAATGTGACCATTTTCACAAAAAAAAAACAACAGAATTCTTTTTTACAAAATCAGAATCTAAATTTCGGGCGAAGCCGAGTAGTAAAGCTAGTATTAAATTAATCTGCGACCCCCACCATATAAACTAAGGTAAAGAAAACACATTAAAAATAGGTATTTCGGAATATAATTGTAACTTAATAATATTTAATTATCTTATTTATAATATAATTGTAACTTAATAATATTTCATTATCTTATTTAGTGCGATAACCAGCTTTGTCCTTTTTTTTATAACTGAAAAATCAACGTTAAATCATTAATAGAATATTGCAAATGTAACCATATTAAAATAAATAAGTGCTAAGAATCGTCAGTTAAATAATATTATAATAATATTCAGTTGGTTGATAGAATAATTATTGTACTATCAGTCGGCAGAGTGTGTCCAGTATTACAAAAAGATGGTCACGACGATGTTGCGGCGAGTGCGAAGAATGCGACCGCTATTTCAAGTAACAATGGTACCGAAACGAGTAAATCCTCGGTGAAAGCGGTGGACGATAAAAAAGGTGGGTAGAGCGAAATCTCTTAACGACTTGACCCTTTGTGTTCGCGTCAGCCTCGGCTGGAATTCAAAATTCAAAGGGTCTCTCTGCGCATCGATCTCAATTGCGACACGAGCTATTACCGTGGGAATGTATTCAGTATCTTATTCTTGTTTATAACGTAGAGACGTTGGCCGGGATCAAAAGTTCGTCGCCGTTGAACAACACGACGAATGGGACTGTAACCGTGCCGCTCGTAAATGCAAAGGAAAAGCATAATTGTAATTCCACGAAGGAGCAAGTGGACATGCTTAATTGTTACGTCACGCCGCATGACAGTGGCGAGGTTGAGGAAGAGCAGCCGAAGACGAGTACGTATCCACCCTAAAACTTCGATATATGGAATTGTATAAATACATATATGTATAGAGAACTAGCAAAATACACCCGCGCTTCGCTTCAGGCCTAACTATAAGAGATATTAAGTACTCCATGAAAACACATTTCACCCCTTTTTACCACCCCCTTAGGGGTTGATAAGGGCAAAATCCTGAAATTGGTTTTTAGGCATTTATATGGATAACGTTTCGAAGTAAAAACCAAGTTGATATCTAATCGGGCCTAAGAGATTTTGAGGAATCCGAGAAAATACCTTTTACCCCTTTTCACCCCCTGGGGGATGGAATTTCCGAAAATCCTTCCTTAGTGGCTGCCTACGTCACGAAAACAATGTACCTTCCAAGTTTCACGTTCGTACGTTAAACGGTTTGAGCTGGGCGTTGATGGGTCCGTCAGTCAGGACTTCTTTTATATATATATAGAAGATCTTTTATGAAAGATGAATGAAATGTGTTTTCCTTTGTGTTCTATGAAGCACCTGCAACAATCACGACTACCGCAAGCAACAAGACTGAGGCGAGCAGCACGGAATCTCAAACAGAGAAAACTATTCCACGTAAAGATAAGGAAAACAGCGAGAACAAAGGTGTGGATATAGTTTTGTTAAATCGTACTGAAAACGCTCACGGCACAAGTTATGACGTTGCATTTACAGAAGCCAGTCACCCTATGAACGTGAGCGATTCAGGTATGTACGAAACTTTTCCTTACCGCGATTCAGAGAAATCAATCGCATAATGTGCACTGGGTGTTCTTTCCAACGCGACTATACTAAATGTTTCCCTTGCTTTCAATGGTTTTCGTAAGTCTTGTCAAAAGTATTGTTATCTGCGATATTACTCGTAAGTGCAAACGATTAGCGCGAGTAATTGAAGCAGTAAAATTCTTTTCTAAGCACATTTAGCTTCAGGCGGCATATAAATATTGTTACCTTTTAGGCACAGACTCTAAACAACGTCCTAATCAAGCTGAAGTATCGATTAGCTCGGTAGCACCGTTGCTAACAGATAATGGTGCAAGTACAGGGTCGCTAGATATCGTTGGACAATTGAAGTCTTCGGATCAGGACCGTAACAGGCGGATGCCCTCGGGAATGATAGCATTAGTTACAGCGATAAGTTTTGCTGTAGCTATTGCGATAGTGTACGTTGGAATGATTGTTTGGAGACGGTATATCGAGTAAGTGAGGAATTGATTGTTCTACAGTTACTATCTGTTAAAGTTTCAAGACTTATTATTTTTAAGTGAGCCTGGAACAGTTAATTGTTTCATCGAATGATATTATTCTAGATACAGGTACGGACACCGAGAGTTGCTTGTTAACGAGCTAGAGTTCGACACCAATGATTTGCGTCATTTTGAGGTGTGTATTAATTCAGACCAAGTCGTGGCATATCAATAAAACTCTTCCATTGTTACAGCTGTGAATCCACGAGAGCAGAATCCCGCGGAGAAGAGACACGATTCGAACGATTCACAGCCGAGGCTGATACCATATAACTATTAAAGATTCATTGATCTGTGATACTAAGGACATGCACTGCGCCTGACAGTCGACAAACCAAATATATTTGGATAATATTATACATTTCTTGTAATGTAATTGTTTTATATGTATACAACTCAGTTTTGTTCAACAAGTTGGTCGTTCATTACTCCTCCTGTAGAGATTAAAATAGCATTACTCTGCTGTTATTTATAATTTTGTTTTTCGTAACGATTACGACGAGCAGATCGTCGAATAAATGTGCAGTGCTCTGCAAGTATGTCGTTAAAAACAAGTACGGGTGCTAGAACGATATGTATCAGTTCTCTTCGAAGTAATTACGAACGATATTCCCTCGTTGCTTCGTAGCATTCAGATATTCTTGTCTAAAGTGTGTTATAAATTACATTTTTGTAACCTAGTACTGTCATCTCCATTTTCTTTTGTATTGCGTGTGACGACTATGTAAATATCTGTAGTCAAATAAACAAGTGGATTATTTTTATAACCAGCAAGTTTTTATTCTTGATCTTCAGAAATTTAAGGTAGAACGAGGATTTACATACTTCCGATAAACTATGTCGATCGATCGTAAAAATTATGCATATAAAAAGTAATACGAGCCTCGTATAACTTATACAATTATTGATCCAAACGATTTTCGCAACAATATATTTATTTATAAATTTGTTAAATCACATTCTAAAAAATAGGTACAACAAATACATCCTGTATTCAGTATTGTTCTCTTTTTAGTATTCAATCTTTAACTATATTCATATTCCTTTGTATATCTGTCTCCTATGAGATGCCTACACAGTTGCTTGCAGAAATGCTTTTCTTTTATAAATTATTGGTGACAGCAGAAGTGGCAAGTATAACAACACTGATATACTCATTTGCTTACATTAATCTTTCTTCTTTGTAACTACAAGTGGACCCACATTGTCCTCCATTTCCTGATTATGGCGTCCATGGGAGCCATCGCAATATGGCCACTAAAATAGCAATTAATCCCATTGTTAATATCAACAAGCTCGAATGGTTATATAATCATATGTTTCCTAGACTTATTTTTGGATGTAGTTAATGTAGGTCAGTTGCTCAGATTCCTCTAAATTTCAGACACCAGATAAATATGTTATACACAGGTGAATTAAGAGACTTACATTCTCAGACCTCCAGCAGCGACAAAATACAGCCTTTTCAGCTATATCTTCTATGTCAACAGAGTCTACTACTTTGCTCACATCCTTCTTTATGGACAGATTCACACGTCCACATGGCTGAAAGAAATGATTTACATATCATCCGATTCATGAACAAGCGTTCATAAAAGTACTGTCTATTCCATACTGGAGTATATACCTTTTAATCTATTTATTATCTAAAAGCGGATTCGCAGATTTATTAAGATAGTAGTTACGTAATCGATAGATGAAAAAGTAAAATACACCGTAATATGCTATATTAACGTCCTTGGTAGCAGGTACATCATTATTACTTACAGGACCTCTAGCCAGCGGGCAAAATGCTTTGTAGGACATGTAGCCGAGTCCGGCTAACATCGCGCTGGGTGGAATTAAGGCGATCCAGTCTCGTACTAGACGAAAACAAAGAATTCTCGTGATCTTACATTATTCCCAAAGTTCGTTCGAACAAAGTGGTATCGTAGCAATTTGCAGTGTCATACTTCAAGATTCATTTCCGAATGCTGTTCGAAGTGATGTCACTGAATCGTTAAATATATCGCGAGTGTATTGCTCGATTTCTTACCTCCCAGTCGAAACCATCCTCCTATAGATTCTGGAATAGGTAATCCAGACAAATAATTAGGAACAGATACCTTGACGAGATGTGCAAGTGACTCCATGTTGCTACTACTACTGCGCGAGTCAGATTACGAATCGGATTCGAACGCAACCACCTTGAAATTTATACTTTAGAATCCTTACGCTTAATTCCTGGAATTATGAAAGAAAACTGGAGCGTTAACAGTAGTCGCGTATATTGCTGGGAAATTGCTATTCGACGCTAAAGATGCGGCTAACATATTATACTTTTTATATTCATAAGATCGTCGTGATATAAAGTGGCGGAGGACGAGTGGAGGTACTGATCACGCATCATTTTTATTAAATCTGAAATAAAATGTCATTTGTCGCTATCTCTTTGTTACTTTTATTCTTTATAAGTTACAAAAAGCTGGGAAGCTTTCCCTGGGGAGGCAACTAGAAATTGCAACTACCTGTTTTCCTACTACGATCAGTACAAAATCTACTAATATATGTTCGCAATTAATCTATACACTTTATCAGTCGCATATTTCCAATTGCATTGCCGGTAGATTTTGAGCAGCGCAGTGGGCGCAGGTGAAGGACCTGTGGGAACCAAGAATTGTAAAGCAATGAAATATATATGGAACAGGAAGCGAAGCGTGGAATGACACGTATTTCTAGCGTTTCAATCGACGATTGGTAAGTCGAGGCTACTCCGTGGCGTTCGAATAGTCAGGGATTCTGTTATTTGAAAAAAAAATGTGAGGCTAGGTGAGAGCTGGCGAGAACGGCTGGTTTTCAGCGGCCCTCTGGCGGCGAGGTGTGACGACGTTGCCAGAGTGGTTCGGGATGCCTTGTAAGTGGCGCCATCCAGTCGTGAGCCGTACGCCGGGCAGGGAGGAGGTGCCTGCGTCGTCCGCAAGGATACGTCGTCGGTAGCCGCGACGCCGCCGCGGTTCGCGCAGGCACAGGTACGAAGTGCGCGCGTTTTCGAGGCGGTATCCACGGAAAAGCGCAGGAGTGGCGTGTCCAGCCGTATCGTTTCTGATATCACGGCCTGGCCCCGTCGTCGACCGGGATAGGAGGTAGCGTTAGTAGCAGAAGGTTCGCGGCCACCGGCGGAAAGAGGTTGGCCCAGGAACGAGGGGGGAACACGGCGGGAGGGAAGAGATAGAGCATAGAGCGGTTGTATCGCGCGGTGCAGTGCGAAAAGTGTTCGCGAACGGGGCCCCCCTGCTTCCTCTCGCGCGCGCCTCCTCTACATGTGTGCGCGTGCATGCGCATGTGGGTGTGCGTGCGTGTGCCCCCGAGCGAGAGAGACCCGCGTAGGGAACGTTGACTAAGTGACACACGCACACACGGTGGTTGGAAAGGGGATAGAGAGAGTGAGAGAGGGACGGGAAAACACGAGCTGCCGGATAATCCTTGTACACGGTGTGCGGGTTTCGCGGAAGGTGCGTCAAATGACAGTGAGGTGATCAATGTGCTTGAAACATGGCTGAGGAGCTGGTGGTCACCCTGAACCGCGGCGACTCGTCCGGATTTGGGTTCTCGCTCCTCGGTACGGCGGGCCTGCCGCACGTCATCTACGACATCGTCGAGAATTCGCCGGCAGCGAAGAGCGGCAAGGTGAGTCCAACCTGCTCCGCGATACCACGATCGCCAATAAAACCGCCGTGTACTATACCGTTGGCATTGGTCGCTGGGAATCCACCTAAAACCCTCAGGTACCTCGGCCGATGGCCACAGCAGTCGATAGACCGGTTAATATAAACATTGCTAGGCCGACTTCGATCGGCTCTCCCATACGTCGGGGAGTGTGTCGCTAGGTATCAGTGGTTCCAGGACGGTCGGAGACGCAGTTACGAAAGAGGCAACCCCGATGGGCACGCAACGTACGAGTCGCTCGGAAATCCTGCGAATGCAAGGGCCTGAAAATAACGCCCGGTGTATATCGACCCGTGTTATTATCGCGAGCACCCTCTGTCGCCCCGTCTGTTTCTTCCTCGACCTCCGATTACTTTTTATTCTCACGCTTCGCGAGCCGTGCGCCAGTGCCTCTTTCTTGTGTATATACAGCCGTCTTAACGCAGACGGTACGGGGCGGGATGCTGATTGGCTGGGTGGGATCGGTTTAACGGCCACATTCCAGCCTGTCGGTCGGTCCCTCTTGTCCGTGTGCTCCCTCCTTCTCTTTCTTCCTTTCTTTTTCTCTTTCCCGTTTCCTGGGGAACGTATCCCTTCTCAGTGGCCGTACGAATCGGAAAACTTGAATCGAGTGAGCCACCGGCCTTTTGCGCATTCTTCCCGTCGAGTGTCTCGTTCTTTAACGATCTCTCACGTCCACGACGAAATAATTTTAAACGCAGCCATGTTTATGTGCTGGAATAGCGAGTCGTCTATGTGCCTTAGAATCCTAGATGATGGATACTTGCCACGATGCATGGCCCGTTCTACCTGGCTTCGCCAGGCATTTGCGCATTTCCCTTCGATATTTCGAATAAACTGCGTTCTATTGTTATGGCAGTGTCTGGTCCTTTCATCGCGGCAAATGGACCGCATCGCAGGCCCATCGACAAACAATAGCAGAAAATCTCGCTGCATAATTTCGTACATTTCGCAGGGGGCAGGAAATGAATAAAGTGCAAGGCAAATGCATCATTGTTGCAGTTCGAATCAGCGAACGTTGCACGGCTAATGTGATCCCATCGGCTTTAAATCATCGAAACTTATTTCCCCTCGGCTCGAGCATGCGCGTCGTTAACCGATTGCCAATTTTTCCTTTTCGCGGTTACCACTCGTAATCTCGCAAATTGAACGAGGGCCTCCTTCTCCCCTCCCGGTTTTTGCGCAGAGAATAGATCGATTGCTTTGTCGGAACTGGTTTCCGATAGCTTGCATTGGGAAGATGCGAATTTCGAATAGCAGATGCGGAATAGATTAACCGACTAGAACAGGGGACCAGTTTCGAACGAGCCGAGCTGGGACAACGGTGCCGTCGGGAAAGATTCTTTAACGGTTATTGAGAATCGCGCGTCTCTTCTCTGACTGGGAAGTTCACACGTTTATTCGCTTCTTTGTCCATGAAACGTCTAGCAGTACGTAATTATCGGTTACATTGGGTAATTGAAGGGGCAAATTGCCGTCTCTTCGGAACGTGCACATTTTCGCTGATTCTAGAAACGTGTGCCAGTCGCGAGCAATCAAAGCGAGTGCCCAAAATTACTGAACCGCGCATGTGCCAGCTTTTTGTATTCCGCATAACTGTCATTCGCGAGAAGAATGCGCGTAACAAAGGAGCGGCTGGTCATTACGCGTGATTGGAATGTGTACCTGTCTTCTTTTTTTCTCTTCAACTTTGGGAATTCTTGAGGCGCTTCTGGTCCAAGCGGTCGAGTGAGAATGCTGATTTCGCGTTTTTGCTCGAACACATTAATTCCGACTGGTCACTTGAGAGACGCCTCATCTTTTTTAAGCATATGTATTTCCCGCTTCCTTTGCGCATGAATACGAGTAGATGTTTGAAATATTCAAAAATAGAAGGACATATTTAAATTACAATGTCTCTTCTTAGGTTTTGATATCTTTCAATTCTTACTTAATTTATGTTTCAGCTTGGTAGTCTTATATTCATTTCGATCGTCACTTTTCCCTACTTACCATTTAATACTCTTACAAACATCCTTTAATTTTTTGCAACGGTGCCTTAAATAGCTTTCATTTAACTTGAATAGTAACCCCATTGAAGTAAATCTTCACGCGTTTGTGTCTGTATTCAAAACGAACGCGTAACATTCAGGAAGCGCCGTATCGCATTTTGATTGCAGTATGATTCACTGGTGTACAAGACTGCTGCTGACAATTAAGTCATCACGATTAATATTTTGCATAATTATCGGCGCCCTCGGCAGCTTTTCCGTGTAATTTCTTTACCAACTTTTGCTCGGCGCGCGTTCCGAACTTTGAATTCTTATAAAGAAATCGAAATCCATCGGACTGGGTGTTTTCTTTTAATTAATGTGGCAGCACAGTGAGCTTCGCCAGTTGAAAGCGGGTTAGGCCAGTATATCGGTAGGCAGCCACTCGAGATTCATTGTTCGACCGGTACAAAGAACGCGTAATACATTTTGCATTGTTCAACGGACTGCACAGGCTTCGCTCGGATTTTTAAAATCGCTTTTCCTCTCCTCGCGACGCCGCTGAAATTGGGGGCGAAACGAGATCCGCCGTATACACGGTGTTTTAAAACTACGCCCGTAGATTTAACGACTTTCTGAATTATTTATACCTATTTAATTTGAATGCGATGTGTTAGTAGAAAGTTAATACGTGAGAGCATTTTCAAACAACTTTTTTTCCAGCTGATGCGAGTACAAATTTTGATGGTACTTACATTTTAACAAAATTTATTTCGTGAATCCCTGAGGCCATGTAAATTATTTATATGCTGCATAAAAAATATCTTCCGAACGTAAAACGCAAGCTACATTCGTAAAAGATTTTTTTGAAAATAAATACATTAAGTCTACGAACAAGGGTTTCACTGATTAATGCTTGGAAGTATTCCAGCACTCGTCTCGGGTAGCTTTTCTTCACCACTCCAGCAATCCAGATTGTTCTTATTCCCAAATCTGATGAGCCGATTCCCGTCCATTCTGCAGATAACGAAACTAAGTTCGAGCGACTAACGTAGGTCTGTTAAAGTGGCACACAAAGAAGTGTACACACGGTAGATAAGAAATACGCGATACCTCTATCGGGCGCACTTGCGAAAACAGTTGCAGGCAAACGTAACCCCCATTACACATTTTTTCGTTAATCTAGCCGCGGTATAGAATTACGCTCGCTTCTTTTTTCCTACCGTTGTTTTACGACTTCTTGATTACGCTGTTTAATAATTCACGTACGGAACGGGCGTTATGCAACGGCGTTGCGTGATAACGACAGAAGAACTTGAAGTTTCTCGGCGGGTACGAGGCACGCGAGCAACCCGACAATTAGTTGAACGCGCGTACACGTCGTCGAATTTCTCGAATTTATCGATCGATCGCCCTCCTTGATAGCCTTAAGACGAATGTTCCTCCTAGTTTCCATAATTAAAGCCCTCGTGTGTGCGTTGTGTTGGGCCCGATAATCTCGCTTGTCGCTCCGGTTAATTGTTCGTTACTCAGTGACGGCTGGGCAAGGAGGAAATTGGATTTGTAATTACGGGAACAGAAATACGATGAAAGAAATTGCCAGAGAATATTCCAGTCTTGCCTCGAGCTGTTCATTTTCATCCGCGCACTTTATTTATTGTAGAAAACCGTTAAGGGTTGAAAATAGGGCTCCATATTGCGCGCAGGTGTTACGTCAGAGTTTCTGTAAAACAGAATCTGAGACGGCGTCCTATCTATACTCGGTTTCAGCAATATCAGATCGTCGTTACATCAATACTATCTTGCACAGTGTACTCCTACCTGACGTATTAATTTCCGTAGAATTTCCACTGGGGTAATTCGATCTGAATCGATCACGATCGAAAGTAGAACATTGCATATTCCTCCTTGTCTCGGAGCGCGTGTGAAACTGCCTGGGGTCTTGACTGCTTCCAGAGCGTCGAATATAAAGCGAATTATTCTTAGGAAATTAAATGGAAACAAATTTCTCACGCAGTCGTACACACAAAGTTACATACAAACATCATGGACCACGATGGAACCGAGTAATATCGTTAAATAGTTGGACAAAGTAATCACGTTAATATAACGAACTCGATTTCTATGACTTTGCTACGCTATACGAACGAAATATTAATTGGATATAGCACAGAGTTTATTAAATTACTGTGAACGAGTTTTTAATCTAGTATCAAGTACCTATAAGTGTTTCCATATTTCTTGAAAGTTTCCTTAGAATAATTAGGGTAAAGGAATTTAGTCGTCCATAGACATTCCAGTAACCACGATTCATGCCAGAGACGAGAAATTAAATGTATCCTGTATTTTCGATTCATTCTTGAGGAGGGATCAATTCGTGATCGGTGGTACCGTCGAATGGGGTAACTTTGACCACTGGGGTAACTTTGACCACAAAACTATATTTTAAAACCAATTCCTCTAGCGTCTATTGTATAACAGATATTATTCTCTGACAAAGTGCCTTGAGTAGCTTTAATTACCTACTTCAAGATGTAGTTGTTTAGGAGGGAGAATAACCTTTACTGAAAATTAGATAAATGTTAAAGTGTGATACTGCGAGTTGAGGAAGAATTGGTACGTGGAAAACTTCTACCGGACAGACAACTACGGATGGAATTATAAGTCTGAACCTATTTTATAAGTATGTAGAGTACATTTAAACTCATTTTAAAAGAAAAAGAAAAATCTTCTTGTTAAACTGAAGTTCTAGGAGCTCCTGATGCCGAGGGAGTTCATTTTACTCTACTTTTGGGGTAACTTTCACCACTATTATTTCTTGGCATGAAATTGCTATCCGTTTCCTGTTTATAAGCATCGGCCCATTCTGATGCGATTCGATATGTTTAGCCGTTCTCAGCAAACGTGTCTTTGGTTACTTTGTTGCCAAATTTGAGGGTAATGGCGGCTACATACTCGTAGAGATGCATCTCCGTGGAGACGACTGTTAGGAATGAATGTGTGAACCAAGTGAATGAAAACCTAAATGTACGAATTACGAATATTAATATTCGAATTGCGTCCCTGAACAGGGATAAATAAAATTCGTAAGAACTGCTGGAAAAAGTTCGTTTTTCTGGCCACTAAAGGATGACATTGACGCACTGGCACATGAAAATATAATTAGATTACTTCCGGAACCTAACATTGATCGAAGAGAAAAGTTACATTTTGCGGTGGATTTCTCAGGATTAAATCTACATTAATGTTTTGCGTTTTTACGTGTCATTTTTCATTCTTTCACTTGTAAATCCGAAATAAATATTAAATTTTTGTACAAATGGTTATATTATCCTTTTACCTCTTCTTTAGCATTAATTAGGTTTGTAAAAGTTATAACAGTGTCAATAATACTCATAAAAAGAAGCACTTAAACAATAAACCTTTACCTGTCATTTTTTTAAGGGGGTTTGACTTGTTGTTTTTGTTCTTTAAAAATGTCATCCTCATCGACTTGAAATGACCTGTCTCAGTGTTTTTTTCCCCATTATAAAATTTGGCTTAATTTGGAAGTTACAAGGAAGAAAAGGAGAAATATTTACCAAAGGTGGTCAAAGTTACCCCATTCGACGGTATCGCGATTTACTGGACACCGTGTATTACAAGGGGAATAAACGTATTCTGTGCACCGTGTGTCGCTTCCCTCGTTAGGGAAAATGCAATTGCAGCGGGCGTCCAAGGGCGTTTCTTGCAGGCCGGCGTGGATTCTACGGCGTGGCACGCGCGAGAACGCGACACGCAGATTCGTCCGGTGCGTTTTAATGGGGTTCTCGTAACTCGCATTTCACTGGCACAGATACTTGGCGTGCCACCACGCCGGTCGTTTTTTCCCCCCTCGGTTCTACCTTCTTCTTTTTTTCCGCCGTGACCAAGTTCTCTCCTCTCTCCCGTTTCTCGATGCGCTTCCTCTTGTGTCCGCGCGACGAAAAGGGGTCAACGACCACCGAAGAGTGGTATTCTTATTTCACGTTGTCGCGCGAAGGCGCCGTCATTTACTTTTTCGTCTGTCCGAACCGAGATCCGCCGATGCTGTCTGACGATCCGCGGCTGAAGTGTAAATTCCAGTTCAGGGTTCTTCGCCTTCACTGCAGGGTGGCAGAACTTCGCATATTACCTCAATTGAATGCTATCGCAGCTAAATATAACAGATCTGACTGCTATACGTGGAACGCATTCATTTCGGATACGGTTACTGTCGAATGAAGTAACTTTCACCACAAAACTACATAGGTATTATCCTCGGGCAAAGTGCCTTGGATTTGGGTAGCTTTAATTGCCCACTTCAAGATGCAATTTGTCTGGGAATACCTGTTATACAATGGGTACTAGAGGAATTTGTTTTGAGATCTAGTTTTGTGGTCAAAGTTACCCCATTCGACGGGTAGGTTCAACCTCTGGTTATGTAGAACATTGTAGTACATTGTCCACCGATTGACCACTTAATATAAGCAGTCATAGTAACCAAAGTGTTAATAAAACAGTCGTGTCATGAAGGTGAAATATGTCTTAATATCAACCATAAAAAAAGAGACTGTGGCATATCTTTTGCTATCCAACTTATGAGTATATACCAGTAGGGGTAAGACCAGCATTTGATTACAAATCAGTCACAGATTAACCGGTCTTCGAACTTCCAAGCACTGCCTCGTTTCCCCAACTGGCATCTGCCTCCCATCCGTAAACCGTTTCTTTGCCTGGAGGAACGGATCGCGAGGCGAGGCAGAAGGAGAGGGGAGCTTGTGCCACGGAAAGAGAGGAAACAAAACGTTGTAGCGTTCTGTTTCTTGCGCTCGTCTTTCCCCCTCGGCCCTCCGTTTGGCACGAGACCTGAGTGAATAGCGAGCAAACGACATCTGAAAAACGAAACGAGACGCGCGTCGCTCTGCATTCTGAGCGCGACGATAGGGAAAGAGTAATAGAAGAGAGTCCGCAGCGTCGTTGCGCCCCTCTCGGGGTGAGGAATCGCCGATGTAAATATCGCCTTATCTCCGCTCATGAATAGAAACGTTAGTAAGAGAAAAAGGTCCCCGCTGATACGAGAGAACGGCGATACTCGTTGGCACGGCCCATTGTGGAATTATCGCATTTTTTTTTTAGCGATAACCGCGACACTTTTACTTCCTTTGGCGAGGCTATTAATCCAGGGGTTCTTAACCTCCTTTCCTTTGAATTAAACTCCCCCGTCGAACTGAACTGGGCAACCGATAAATTCGTCGAATATTTCTGGCGAAATGTGTACGTTGCCTCGATAAATGTTTATCGTAAATAAAGGGCGCGCTGGAGGAGCTAAGGAAGTAACGTGATCGCAGTGAATTCACCGTGGAAAGTGGATTCAACGATGTTTACGAGTAAATATCCGCCGTCTGCAGCGTCATCCCCATCGGAAAAAGATTTTCGAGGCTACTATAGCTATTGGGGTGAATAGAGTGGTCCCATACACTGTTCTTATTAACACTTACGCAGTGAAATATGTAGGATTTTAATATATTTTCACTGCTCCTTAACATATACTCGTTAATATTTACAACCGATGCAATAACCAAGAAAGCCTAAATATTTTGTCAAAAATATTGATTCATTTTTCACATATGAAACCTTGCAGTTATATTTTTCAGTGGTCGTTGATGTTATAAATTAATTAGACATCTAGTGTGTAAAACACGAAGCTGTTTTCCTCCGGTAAAATATCTGCAGAAGGAAGCGATAATTTTGTCGAGGGTTTGTTTCATAATGGCGTCCTTAGGACCAGCTCCGTGGAGTAGGCTCGCCACGGAAATGGGCGCAGCAATCTTACAGGTGTATTATATAAACGCTGTTCAGGGCGGTATTTTTCAGTAAACACTCAGGGCGATGCACTTAGGTACCGCTGGGAAAATGAGAAAGTTTTAAGAAATATAGTCAGAGCAACTTACGGTTCTACATTAACGGAGCTGCAAGGTACAACGAACTTAAGGTTTAGTTTGGTAACTAGAGAGCTTGTGTGATAAATATTTCAGTAACTCTGTATAAGAAGTGGGAAGAAAATGGGCGATATTAAGAAACATTTTTGAAGAGAAAACAGCTCTGTATGAAGATTCTGAAATTCATGGTGAAAGAAAGTTTAATTATTGTAGCAGTATTCTGCGGAGTAGTTTTCAATAAGTATTTCAAAATTTATACTTATCGTAAGAAATGAAAGATTAAGGAAGGCGGTGTAACTAAATCTGAATAGCAATTTGCAAAGTAGTTTAAGGTTAATGAATCCGATTTGTGCAATAAATTCTTGCCTTTCGTGTTGCATTTTATGCAGGAATATCTTGGAAAGGAAGACTACTACAGGTCTGAAACGATGGAAGGACGACCCTGATAGTGATTGAATGGTCGTGTTTACTGGCACGAGTGAGCCAACAGCCATTATATTCTGTACTGTACAAATATTTAGTGAAAGGATAGCTTTAGTACCTGTGTTTACAACCTCTCATGCTATCGCGCGTATAATCGTGGGAAATATCGTGAAAATAATAGTCTCAGGCTGAAACGATTTTCTGGTTGAATAAAATTCGGGAATTATGTGCCTGGTGGTTCTCTGTAATTTTCACTCAAATGGTCGCCTCAAATGAATTCAGGTCATTAATGTTAATGGATGAAAATCGAGGCAAACAAACAATGGACGATCGAGAGAAAATTGAGGATACTGAAATATGTAACGAAATTGAAGTTAATAGTCTGCGATGTATAATAATATATTAGAGAAAATGAAAGCGTATAGAATGTGAGGGGTGCTACGAATGAAGATTAAAATAAACATTTCTGAAGAGGATTTACAGGTTCTAAAATTGGAATATTACCTTTATAAGTTGCTTTCATTCAGGAAATAAATTATTCAAGGCGAATACAAGGTAAATTCTTGATATATAAATATCAATAAAGTGATATGAAAAGCGATTGACCCTATGGTATCGAAGTACAACAAGCAAGAAGAGGCACGATAAACCAATCGTTTACGAAGCTTGCCAAATAATTCTGAAAAATGATCTTCCTTTAGTCTTTCTGGATGGTCTCAGTTTACTCGATGGGAAGGAAGACTTCTTCCCCGTTGGCAACGGGAAGAAAAACGATTGACCTGGCGCGCACATATATTCGCATCTTCAGTCCTTCTTTTCGCGTTAGCTCGATGGCTGCTTTACGAGGTTGAATCGATTCCAATTCTTGTCGGAATATAAAGCCATTCGCAGGCTTCGAGACAGGCGCTTCTCTTTCTTCTGAAGAATCATTTCTGTCTTTATGGAAACTAGAGAGAGAAAGTGAGAATCGGTATTCACTGATTGGAGCTGAACTCGAGACAAAAGTTAACATGTTACAGTTGAAACGTCATATCAAATCCAAAAGTGCTGAAGAATATTTGAAGAGTCCTTGTAGAAAGCACTGTAAGTGCCAAAAATCAAATTCTATTCTATATAGTATTGCCATTGGCACGTGGAACATTTCCGGCACCTAATTTTTTTTTTTTAAATTTGGCACCACCTACAGTGTTTTCTACAAGGACTCTTCAATTGTTAATTATGAAATTCAGAAAAATTCTGATTTCTGGTTTCTGCTCTTACACCTTCAACTTGTTACGAAGGGGATGTTCTGGAATGAAAATTGATCAAACTTCAGAATCCAACTCTCACATTTCAAACTTCAGAAAACTTTTTTACACCTTCTGTACCCAACAGTTCGCCTCTGAATACTTTAGACCCCTTAATTAACGTTTCATCAGACATCGGAAGCCTCGCGTACCTTGAATCTATCGATCCCCCAAATAAATGGTAATGGATTCAAATATAATCGCTTTATTATTCAGCAAAATTGATTATCCGAGCACAGTGTCTATCGGTTAACACGAACAGTTCAGCTCCTTCGAATTGCCCAGCAAACGAGATACCTACCCCCGATGGCTCCGAGCAATACATTATCCCCGTGATCTGCCATCAGGGATTCTTGTTATTGGGGAGCTCGGACGCGAAAGTGGAGGTTCAGAGAAATACGGGGGCGGTCTGAAAAACTCGAGATAGAAGTGTGTTCTTCACCCTTTCGCTATGACCCGCGGGCTCGAGGTTCGTGCTTTATTTTCATATCCAAAGTGGAGCATCGATTCCGCCCATCGAAGCCGATTTATACTTATATCCGCCGAGGGGGGTGTGGAAGATGAAGGGTGCTCCGGCACCTGAGGAACATCGCGCCGCGATAACCGTCTGCTTGGCGTCGTCTGGCGTCGTCTGGCGTCTCGGCGACCTCGAGCCTTCTCGATGCTTATCGATAAGAATCGACTGCTCCGCAGGGTGCAGCTAATCTCCGTTACCCCGCGCCGTCTGGGGCATTGTTCCGTGCCCCCCGTCGAAATCAGACTGGATCCATTCGACTCGAAAAGGGGTCTCTATTTCTCTAATTGGAGCTGTTTCTCGTTAAATTGGGAACCGTCGAAAATATTACAGCGGAAAAGCCCCCCGCCCCGGCGAAATCCGACGTGGAGCTGCCAGAGGTATTTTCTAGGTGTTTGAAGTTGAAGTCTTGACACGAATGTTGGAGTGTTCTTCGCCGCCGTGGAAACTTCGCCCTTTGACTACCGAGAGCTTTCCAAATGGAAGTCTGGAGGAATTTTTTCCTTGGCGGAGAATTCGGTATGAAATGAAGATTGTGAAGAGTATAAGTCCGGGACAGTCGGTACACCTAACATAAAATGGCTATTAAGACTGATACTGATATTATTTAGTTTATCAGAATGAACCTAGAGCGTTCGTCGCAGTTATGTCTCGTGGGAAAAGGGGCCCCGTTAATCCGACGGCGAGTGGCCTATCTGATCTCCGCGTTTTCCAGTCGCGCGGCGGCCCCGCGGCACCCGCGCCCGCTGGGCGCAGGCGGAACGATCGAACGTGATAATGAGGCAGCGAGGAAAAGTATTAATTAAGGATCACCGCGACGGTGGCACCACTTTATCGGGGAAAGAGGGCATCGTTAACGTTCCGCCGCGGTTTAACGAACGACGCGGGGTCTGAAGAGCTCTGTGGGCCAACCGGGGGCAGAGAGAAAGAGGGGGTAGGGAAGGAAGCTGAACCATTATGTTACGTTAACGTAACGCTGCTGGGAAATGGGTTAAGGACGTTGAGGCCAACCCTCGTCACTGGCTGGGAAATAGTGGGAGCAGACGGAGCACACCCTATGGCGATGCTGTGGCAAAGAGAGGCTTACGCGAGCAGATCTACAATCGGTTAATAATCTGAGGTTGTATATAAGGGAATTTGGGAATGTCAGTACTTTAAACATTCGTTGACACTCTGTGTGTGAGCCACCCATAAGCTGATTTTTGACGCTCTGTACCTTTTTCAATACGTAGAATATCTTTGTTTCTTCAATTACCGAAGTAGTCTACCTTCTATGTGCAAAATGAATACCTTCTTCCAAAGCCAACTTACAAACTATTTTCTCTCTCAAAATATTATATCTGAAAAACCACTCTGTAAATTCTTAGCCTCTAATATTGAATTTTTTTCGTATTTTCTCGACATACAGTAATATAGAATTTTTTTTACATAAACTGTGATAAAATTTCAATCAAAAAAACAATTGGAATACGTTCGAGAGACCTTAAAAAAATGAACCCATGATTTTTTTCACAACGATCGGATTCTTTAGATGAAAATGGCAGTCGTTCAAAAATTACTTTGGGTGTGAGCCACCCAGTATGTCAAAGATGATCGGAAAAATAGGTGTGTCAACGAAGGGTTAAACCTCGGCTGGCGGTGTCTGGGGCTTCTTGGACCCAAACGTGACTGCCGAGCGCGATAGTAAATAGTGGCAGTGATTGAGAAGTGTAATAGAGAACTAGTAGGTAGGGAATTTCCTGCGCGGACTCCACCACTGGTGGAGAAGGCTTTTGAATCTGTAACGAGTGGCAAAAAACACGTTCTGGTGACTTTTATCCTCAGAGGTATTTTTACTTTATTTTTAAAGGTTCGTCAACCCCTTTGGGTTATTAGCAGAGTTTCGTTAATTTACATAAGGATGAAGGTAGACGTAGATATTAGATTGGGTTAAATTCAGATTAAATTAAATTACTTTAACGTTGATATATCGGGCAAGATGTGACGATGTGTTCAATTGAATTTATTGTGTTGCATCCCTCAGAGGTATTATTGCTTTACAGTTTAGAGAATGTTTGAGTTCGCTGTATCTGCTCCATCAAGAATGCCTGTGGTAATAGTTTCGATATTGCTTGGAATATTTAGATAAGGTCCGAAAAGATAGTACTTAACCCCTTGAGGGTGGTTTACTTTCGATCTCACTGCGAATTAATATTTCTAAAACTGAAGAACGTAGGCACCTGCTGTATGTGGTTGATTACTCTATCGCACAATCTAGTGGCACTAATAATACTATCACCGGTTCCCCCAGTTATTCTGACCACTGTAGCATGAATAATAAATGAACGTTCAAAGTTGGGAACACCTGCCTCGTGGTTCTGCGAGGATTGATGAAATTCACAAGTCAAAGCGCAGATTAGGTGCGGCGTATTCATAATGGTCAGCCTCCACCAGGGCGGTTTCGTTCTATCTACTACCGATTACGTTGCGTAAACACGAAATAAAATAGCCGGGGTTACGTGTGCACGCGGTGCACACCAGCTCTCAGTAAAGTTACAAAGTGGCCTGCCTCTTACTCGAAGTGAAAGTAGCTGCACTGGAACGTGTACAAATTGCATCGATCAATTGCTCTTGTAGCATATGTATTAAGCTGGATATCAAATATAAATAACTGCAAGTTTTGCACGAGAAAACAGACACTATTCAACTGTAATAAAATTCGAGAGGAATATCCGGGAAAGCACACTTAACAATAACAACGAATGATCCGAGTACCAAGCTAAAAATTTGAAACAAATCGCAGTGATACCTAGTCGGAATAGCTCGACAGACTCGAATCTCTTAAAAAGGTTGGAGGGACTCAAGCATCGAAGCTACTTGAAAGTTCCAAGTATCCAAAACGCCAGCTTGAATCTCTCGAAAGACCGCCGATCAGCTGGCAGCACGAAGGTTAAATATATCTGCTTCGCATTTTGTGCTTAAAGTCAGCTCGGCCATTAAATTATAGCCAGCTGAAAATCAGCCGCTGCTACCTTAAAACGTTGCATAGATTATTTATTGTGATAGCTGGCACGCAATCGACAAGGTAGGAGCGCGCGCGATAATGTTGATCTTGCATAAAAGTGGAACTGTTGCATGACGCGTTACGTGCAGTCAGCGGGCTTTTGAAGCGGGAGTTGGTTTCGAGGGGAAATCGCTGTAACGTAGGTTCCATAATCGATACGTTTTATTATGTGATTAAGCAGGCGTCGCGCCGCGCAAACGGCAATAATTGAGCCTTAATTGCCAATCGAATTATCGATGGCAAGCAGCCTATATGTGGCGCGACATACGGACCTGTTTTTCTTCCGGAGCTCCAATTACCGTTTAATTAGTCATTATATTTGCGCACTGCGCCGATGGTCGCTGGCCCATGTTGCCACGAAATTTTATTCCTCTCCGTTGAAAGCCTCGTCCCCGTGTAATCATTTCGATGTATTTAAAATTCAAGCCTTGAATTCTGGTCTCAGAATACACAAAGAAATCAGAGCTCTGATGAAACTGGGGCGTTATCAATGCCACCCACTCTGCGGTGTTTAAACTTCTACGAAATTAAAATACTACATACCAATTCTCGCAAGTTGATGTCTAAGGCAGTGATTCCCAACCCGCGGGTTGCGAAGTGTTTTCTGGGAGTCGCCGCGGTGGTTTTTAGTTGATCATTTTTAGCACTTCTTTGTTTTAAGTATTAATTTAGAATTGTATTCTGAAATACCTATTTTTAACGTGTTTTCTTTACCTTATTAAATTAACCTTACTATACCGTATTATAAAAGAGGATGGCGCCTCAAAAAAGGTTGGGAAACGCTGGTCTAAGGATTGCAAGATCCGAAACATCAAAGTGCAGGAAGTATAAGTAATTCATAGTCCTTTACTACTTTCGCGGCTCGAATTCTCGCCGGTAATGCTCTTTGAGGCTTTTCGGTGTAAACCTTGTCGCCCTGGGACAGCCTCCCGGCGAAGTGCTCGAAGCAGGATGGGGCTGTAATTCCTCCAGGCCCCGGTTAGAATTTGAGAAACTGCAAATGCCGCGGCAAATGTGCGCAGGAGGCCTTAATCCGGGAAATAAGGAGGTAGTCACGCTTGTATCGGAGTTCCAATCCCAGTCTCTGCTTTGCAACGTGAAATCCTCGTCGCATAGGTTGATAAGACGATCGTGGAGTCTCGGGCTATCGGATTCTTAGGATGCCCGCGTGTTTGTACACCAGATTCTTGCGACGTCGGTGGGCGAGTTCCATCGTGCGTTATTGGAAATGCTGTATGGACGGTGCATCTATCCGCGAGTGTCCATTTTTATGCGCGTCGATGGTACCGAGGACAGAGGAGTGCCGCTATTTTTAAGCCTGGCGAAGCTATTTCTCGGCCTATGTATCACTTTAACGCTGACTTTTAGGAAACTTGAAAGATTCGATTGCTTCCTGCACTGGGGAGCTAACGTGCCTCAGCTTGTTTTATGATTTAACTCCTTGCCTAATAAAGAGGCACACTCGTGGTGTTGTTTCTTATATTTGAGGTGACGTCGTTACGTGGTTGAATTTCATAAAGAAAGAAGGAGAATTTTTTTACACATCTTTTTCAAAGCGTGTAGCCGAATAAGTATGGTGCAAAGACGCTAAGACTGTAAAAATATTGGTCACTTGATAATTTGAATATGAAATCGGTATTTTTAATCTTTCTGAATTTTTTAAAATTTGGCTTTGCAGTGGAAAATTCTGAAAAAAATCTCGGTTATGTACACAAATGGGTAGAATGTCTCTGATTTTTTTTAAATAATTTTCTATTCAATAGGACAAAAGTAATGGAGTTTAAACTGCAAATTACGTTTCACCCCGTAACGACCCTAGTAGTACGGGTATCGAGTTGATACTTGACAGAAATAGTTTTAAATGTTTTTCTATAACAAAATTACTGAGAGTTGCTGCATATATGTACTTTTAAAACAAGCGAATAGTTGTAAAAAAATATACAGTAGATAGTCCACAAAAAATTCCCGAAAACCGCGTTCTTTTTCGAAAGCTGACTAGGCATAATCCCTGAAGTTAACTTTAGCCATTTTAATTGGGTTTCCAAAAATACCCTAAGTTAATCCATCTCATAAAGAGTAACCTTCTATGAAATCATGCCACGATTCAATAGACGTGCACCACCTCGTTCACGAATCCTTAAGCCAGTAATTGGTGCAACAAGTAAAACGATTTATGCAGAAAGATCCACCATCGGAGTGGCGCATCTCGACTGAGAAGAAAGGAAAGATACGGGGCGCAGCTGAGGGCGGAGTGCGCGATGACAATCGTGAAGTAACCATTTTAACGAGTTTACTCCGGCGTTGCATGCGCGAATCGGGATAATGCGAGTGCACTTACGAAGTTATACGGCCGTTCTCTCGCTAAATTTAGTCTCCCGCTGCGGGGAAAAAGGAGAAAGAGAGGAAAACGACGGATGGTAAAAGGCCGCGTAAAAGCGAGAGTACATTGCCTTCTCCCCTTTCTCGCATTCTTTCGCGCCATCGCGGCACGGTTTCGCGAATTTAATAAGTTCAGAGCCGCCGCGAGTGCTCGCCGGGCTACAAAATTTTCCGGGTCGACAGGGTCTCCGCCCGAGCACGAAAGACTGTTTCTTCCCGCGCCGCTCCTTCGTCCGCGTATTTTTCCTCTCCCACTACGTTTTATCGCCGCAATTACGCGAAATCGCTTAGTCCTACGCTGACAGAGATAAGTAATCTTTCCAATTGATTTTCCATTTCCCTTCAGTTGCATGGAAAATACTTTGCAAGTAATATTTTAAAAAACACTTGGGACGTGGGTTGAGCATCGAAAGGACAGAATCTCGAAGAGTCAGGTACAGTGAACACATCTTTCCGCCGCCTGCGAGAAGACGCGCCGCGGAGGGACGATCGCACGCGTCGATTTTCGCGAAATTTGCATCGTACATCGGAAAAATTGGGTTCACGGAAGTGGAACGAATTGCAGGCAGAGTATTATGCTGCACACGCGAGCGTGCACGGTGGATGTGTGCGCTTGCCGGCAGCCATGAATATGCATACACTTATGCGCGGGGCGCACGGCACCGAGTAAATTCGTGCTCGTTAGTTTCAGCCAGTTGGTGCCGCAGCCGCTGTTGCCACGTAGCTGGAATGAAACTGAATCGGACAGGAAAAATGGGAATTCGATGATTCGGGGGTGACACGGCCGCTCGACGAATCAACGGGGACCCTCCTTGGAAAAATAAAAAATTCACCAAATGGCGAGACTTTGAATTTAAACTCATTAGTCGTCTTTAAAGGGCCTAAAACATGTGAAAGAAAAACTTTTTCAACTCGATAAAATAGCGTTTTGAGAAAAACCCGTGTCTCCATTAATTAATTATTATTATACATGGCTGAGATTTTTTTACAATTTACTGAAATTGACTTTTCCGTATCATTGATGTGTGATACATGAAGCAAATTTTTTTTTTTTTAAAGGAAATGAAATTTGGGCGTTCGTTGGACCGTATCGTGTAAAATTGTACGTGCCGGTAGTTTTGTGGAACTGGAATTTCAATCGAGCAATTTACTTCGCGCGCGAGTAAAACAATTTCATGGCTTGCTAGAATCCTCGAAATGGAGTTGAAACGCGAGCTACGTGGTGCGATACTTTGTTCACCTGGCCATTTTGTGTGCCGGGGAATCGATGAATTCGTTTCACGCTGGAGAATTTGACGGCAAGCGTTTGATTTATATCGCGCCTTATTCGTTCATTACCAGGAACGGTAATTAGTATCTCAAGCAGAAGGCACTCAATTTCCTTCGGTTTATTCCACATCAACTACCACGAGTCCCTACAAACTTAAATCTACACAACTTCCACAATAACTTAGTTCTATTTCTTAATTCTACCTTTCTCATTAACCCTCTCTTCCTATAACTCCCCAGATCAAACACACGGAAAGTCAATTACCAAGAAAAAGACTATTCATTGTGCCGCTCTTTGAAAATTTCCCCTTTAAGATCTACGTAACAATTCTCCCCCTTTCTTCCCCGTTTGAATCATCCGCTGTAAAAGTGCCGACATAAAGCTTATCGACCGTAGGTCGCATTAATCCTAGCGAATGATACTAATTTTCCTGCCATTACGGCTCACGGTCGGAACATCTTGTTCGCGACGTTTCAGATCCCCTGCCGGTTCAACTGGAGCCTCCGCGACTACTTTGCGCTCTATTGCGTCTTCCGTCCAGGCAGTCGTGTAGCTGACGTAATTGGCCGACACGGTCGTTCCTTGCTCCTAGGAAAATGTTGAGCTTTCTGAGGTCGTTGGGCGGCTCGCCGCAAATAGAGGGATTAGGGCAAGTGGTCCAGACGGGGCCGTCGTTCCACAGGAGATCGAAGCCGCCGATCCTGGTTTCCCTGCCGGTGAAACGGCCCTCGACGTCGAGGACGTTTAGGGTGTCGTCGATGAGGTCGAACTTCAAGCGATAATCGTCGCTGTCCGTGCCGGTCAGGGCTGGCGAGGCGTTTACCTCCAGCAACCAAGGCGTCAGATCCTCGTCGAGCAGTACATCGTACCCATACAGCTCGAAGGAGTTCCTTCCCTGCATTATCACCGGCTGCACTGCCAGCAGGCTGGCCATTATCACGCCTACGAGGTTGCGTTTATGAGATTGATCGAAGGCTTTACGAGGCGAAGCTAACTAGTCGAAAGTGGCCTCAGAGATGCCAGCAGATGTATTCCATACAAGGTTCTAGGCGATCCGCGATCCGCGATCCGCCTAGAACCTTGTATTTTTCTGTTCGAAGGGCTACGGAGCATTGTGAGCATAAACGGACTAACTCACATTTTTTTTTGCGAAATCGAGCTAGTAGCAATAACGTATTCCAATAGGCAGGCGGCACTAGTCATAAAATAGGAAAAAAAAAATTTTTTCAATGTGAGTTAATCCGTTTTTGGTCTGAATGGCTCATTTATGTAATTGATACTCTCCATGAGCCAGTGATATAAGCAAACTGACCAGCGATCCGTTGAAACAGAGCTTCAACAGGCTCCACGCCGTGGCGAGCGGTGAGGTACTCTCTAACCCTGATCAAGGCCCATTTGCAGCCCCTCATCAGGTCCTCCCTCCTATCGTCGCCGTCGGTCTTCAGCTGTATCGCCATGTTCGTCAAGTGCACCCTGCTGTCGTCTATGTTCTCCAGGTCGAACAGTTCCCCCGATAAGCGGGCGAAGCCCTCTCTGGCTAGCCAGGCTTTCAGCGGATGGAACGAGGTCACCAGGGCGTACATACGTAGGTCGAACTTCCTTCCTGCAACCGCAGTGGGAACGTTTACAAACTTACGGCCCAATTTGCTCCCCAAGGGGCGGCCGATTCCTCTCGGAGGTATCTGCAGCCTCTAAAGCCATTCGGCGGAGTGGGTGCTTTTGAATCGTTCGACATTCAAGCTCTTTTTCCTCCCGCCGACGCCATCGCCATCGCACAATGCTTTCTTCGCGGGCTCCTCAGCCCTCCGTGGCGTTCGCCGCATTCGTGGGTATTGAGGCGTCCTCCGCGACAACGCGAGGCATTCTTCGTCGCGATAAGGGCCTGAAAGCACAAACGGCTGACGCTGGGAAGCACGGACCTGCCAGGAGGTAAGGATTCTCCACGTATCTCTGAACGATGAAGGTCTCCACGGGTATCTCCGTCTGTTGGGGCCCGAACTCCTTGGCCCTCCAGTCGGCCAGGTCCTTCAGCCTCCTGAATAGGAAGATCCCCTTCCCTTGCGACCGTCCTGCCGGTTTCACTATCCACGTGGCGCCCGGCTGCCTGTGGTACTCCTCCGCGAACAGCCTGTAGTCGTTCGGCAACTCGAAAGTTAGGGGCATCGAGTCGCACAGAGCTGCCTCGCCGGGTTTCTTCGACTTCAGAAGCAGCTTCTTGTAGCGCTTCAAGTTTCGGTGGAGGAAGTTCTTGCGCGTCAGCTCGTAATGGTTGCGGAAGTGGGGTATCTTTTGGTAAGGGGTGAGCTTCGAGTCCAGGGCCTGGCGAACGTCGTTGGTCTCGCACCACCACAGCTGCCAGCTGGCGTCGCTGGGATCCGTTACCTTGGGCAATGAAAAATCCACGCGGAGGAAACCGGCGCAGACTTATTACAGTTGGAACGGAATAAATCGGCCGTTCCAGATCGCTCCCGCGGCTATCAATCACGCTAGACACGAATCCTCGCTTTTCAAGTAACGGGCTCCTGTGAAACAACTTGCTCCTCCGCGGAACGTGATACTCATTCTTCAATACTTTATGTACTGTTGGATTTCACAAACGAAACAGAGCTGCGCGTTGTTAGTACCAATCACGCAGTGTCGTTCACTGCCCTCCTAACTGACAGGGGAAGAACCCCAACCCGGTAATTCAAAAAATTCTGAAACTTTGCACGAATTAATCAATATTTCTTGAGTAGGCGATATTAAGTACCCTTTCTTCAGCACTTGATTTTTGAGTCCTAATTAAAAATTGGTAGCTTCCAACGATTCTAACTTGTGCTACACGAAACATGAATAATTTCTCTTTACTTTCAAACAAATTGCATACAAAAATATCAATTATTATTCAATTAAGAGCGATTTAATTTTTGCTAGGCGATATTAAGTAGGTACCGTTACTCTAGTATTTCAATATTGTAATATTGCATCACAAGTAACCACGTCTGCATTACACCTCTTTTCATCTAAACCCAATTGTTCGTTGCTTAGAATAACTTCAGCCTCTAAGAAACCAATCTCAACGTGACCATCCACCGCTATCTCCTTCAAAACAAGAGATTTTCCCCAGAAAATTAAATCCATTTTCCTGCAACCACGTTGCCCCCGTTATGTTAAGGCTCCCATTGTCAACCAACGAAACAATGCGGCTTTCCCCGTAATCGTAGGCAGGTAGACCTCAGGGCGAGACACTGCGCTTTTTACACTGTTTTGTTCGACGGAGGAGCCTTGAAGGGACATTCGAGATACGCTTGCAGCTCCTCTATAGGGAGGCTCGTTAAGGTTCGCAGGTATGAATAAGGGAGATTCCATTACCTGGGTCCATCCTCTGGCCAGCATCACCCTAACCTGCGTCGAGGGAAAGTCACAGCGGAACCTGATGACCTTGTCGTCCCCGTTCTGCTTCTTTTTCCCAGTGCTGATCCTCCTTTCCCGTTGAGGAGGCGAGATCTCGGTGGCTAGCTCGGGGTACTCCCGCCCCGATGCCCCGTTCCTGGACATTCCTTCGCGGACAGGGCACTCGGAACGGTCGAAAAAGAAACTCTTGGCGTCCAGCTGGATTGCGACAGCCAAGTCGCGTCTAGGTTAACGCGGTGGACGCGTTTACATAGCTGCGGATTTGATAGATCGATCCGCGTGACGTCCTGCGGGCAAGTTCACTCGTCGCATCGCGTCGCGCGAGTTCGGTCGATCGTGATGTAATCGCGCGTCATGGCCGCTTCTGATTACGTGTCACAGTTGGATTACGTGTTACGAAGTCTTGGCAGGGGTTTGAAGAGGGCGGGGGTGTGGTTATTAAAGATGGCATTCGGTAACTCTTTGCGAGGTATATCATTATGTACAGTAGGTAGATCTTTTGTGGAAAGTTTCATAGGTGACTTATCGATAAGATATTCAACGATTTTATAACTTTATTCAAAGTGTAGGTAAGGACGTGTGAATTCTTTCTTGGGGCTCTATCTTTAATTGTTCCGCAAGAAGAATTCAAAGTTAAACACTAAAGCTGCATTTCTTTGTTCTTTTTAAACGATTTTATTCAGCCTCGATCGATCCGGGAGACGCGGTCGGGCCGGAGAGTTGGTCGTGTCGCTATATTTCAGAGTCTATACGTAAAAATGCATTAAAGTGCAGACCAATTACTTTTCTAGAAGCCAAATAGTTGAATGAATAGCGTTATTTTGATTCCTTCTGTGGTTTTCTGGATTTATAGGCTATAAAAGGTAAACTGATGTTACATTTAACCTCTTTTGTCAAACAGCGGTTGTACAGAATCGTATTTAAAATATACTTCTAAGTTTATTTTCCTTTAATGTTTGGAATAATAAGATAGTAGAGACATTGAGGGCCAATGCAGCCAAAGTATTTGGCCATATTAACTCTTCCTCTCAAAGCTAACGAGAAGACCATGTCTCGCTGCAGAAAGGTGAGATGGTCGAGTTATGATTTTTTTATTATTTTTTTTATTTTTTATTATTATTTTATTATTATTTTTGTTTATTTAGTTTATTTATTCACTTTTGTATTCATTTGCCTTGCTAATCGCCAGTAGGTAATTCACTTTTTCTTTGATGTGTTCTTTACTTGTTTAGCGTAAACAAATTAAATATCAATGAATCCGTAGTTGTATTCACTCATAAATAATTTTGCTTTATCCTTTGTTAATTTTCCATGAATAATTATGTGAGTGGTCTCTGCCAACGACGAAAACCATTTCTCCCGGCACCTCGGGAGAGGTGGTCAGATGTCATGGCTTCAGTTTTCAACCCGATTTACAGTAAATATTGTCTTAAAGCAAATATCGACCAGTTTTTCTGAATCGGCATAAAATTCTGAACATATTAGGTTTGTTCTGATAAAATAAGTAATATCTATATCAGTTTTAATAGCCATTTTATATTAGGTCGACCGCGTGTCCCGGATTTACCCTATGTTTGTATGTTTGGTTCAAATCTAGAAACTCAATTTCAAGTCACTTTTAACTATCCAATAAACTTGAAACTTTGCAGGCGTACGTAGTTTGGATGACAATACAAAACCAGTGGTAATACAATTACAAACAGTGCGCTGACTCCAATTTTACAGTCATCTGTATGTTTCTCGTTGAATAATTTACCAATTTTTTAATATTTAAATTTTATTATAAGAGACCCTAAACTGTTTATCAAACAACCCCAATTGAGAGCCGCTGCAGTAGAGGGAAGTCTGGTGGATGTCATCTAAAAGGTTATCCGATTAAAGTTCACTAGCCCGACAATCGCATTCACCGCTCTTCAGCAGCGACAAGCATCAGCGTGTTCGGTAATCACGGCGCATTCGAAATTAATCCGTCAATTGGCACGCGGCGCGCCGGGGCACCCATGGGAGCCTCGCTTCCCCTCTTGTGCGCCGGGAGCAGAAAAGAAGCTTACATCCTATCATGCCGTTTCATCCTCACTTTACCCTCCACTTCCCGCGTCGCGTAATATTGCCGGCAATATTCGCCGCCAGCGGAGCGCGGGCCAGAGATACTATGTATGTCCCGAAATTTCGTGAGCCGCCTCCCCTATGTGTTTAACGATAACACGCGCGGCTCATGGCAAATAATACAATATACGTGCCGGGAATGGGGATGTGCGCCAGTAATAGATAATGTGTACACGCTGTAACGCGTGGGGGCATTCTGGGGACGAATTCATCAATTAAAGTGCCCCTTCAACGCGATACTGTTACCTATTCGTTCCTTTTTGAAATCGCCCGACCATGCAATTCTCGCGAGTAGAATTGTACTTCTGTTATTCCTAAACCAATTAATATGCATTTCACAATTCAGCTAGCGTCACAGCTTGACTCTCTGAGTGGAGCAAGGTTCGAGGTAATAGCGTTTCAGATCGATCAAGCCGTTCCAAGCGACAGTACCTAGTCGAGATATGTACTTTCGATGCTTTCCAGAAAATATGAACGCGAAAACTCGCTGACGCCAGTGAAAGTGTTGGTTCTCTCCAAGAATTGAGATCACAATTAAGGGGGGAGCCCTAATCGACGAGCGAAAATTCATATGAAAATTTGTGAGTTTTTTTTCACGGAAACTAAGCAGAGGATCCATTTCAAGTTGTGGAGTATTTTATTACACTTATTCGCAAGAAAACTTAATTCTTGTGAAAAAATACATATATAATATGATAAATACACTCCTTTCATACTTAAAAATTGTAAATATAACAATAAGTGGTTTCGGCGCACTGGTTCGGTCAGTTAAACAATCTAGAATATCTTTCCTTGAAAAAGGTCTAAATCGCAGACCGAAACGTCGGAAATCTATAATTATTAAAATTGCAAATTAGCTTCTAGATTGTTTAACTGACTGAACCAGTGCGCCGAAACCACTTATTGTTATATTCTAAAAATACGGTCGATAGCTCAACTACTTTATTTAAAAATGGTAAATTTATTAGCAAATTTTCATTTTCACTGATTTGGTAGTTCTAGTCTCAAGTAGCACGTGAAACCTTTGAATTCAAACCTCCAAATGTGTTTCTAGCTACTCATTACAGCATAATCAGTTATGCTTAGGTCTTCCCGCATTGTCGCAACAATCCCTATCATCATTCCCCGCCACTCCTACCTCTCTACATGTCTTCTAATTAATCTAATTTATTATCCGCTGTCACCACACTGGTCAGACTTCCTGCATTCATTCATCGAGCACGCTGGTAAGCCTCACCGAGCTTGGACGTGGGTGACGTGCCCACGTCCGCGTCACCGAAACGGTTAAAAGGCACCGTTATCACGATGGCATTGACACGGTATCAATGACCGTGGTCATGCATCTTCCAGGGAATCGGGCGCCCTGTTATCTGCCCCAGGACTAGCGGCACGAGCGGACAGACAGAGATAGAAAGTGAAACGCGAGACGGAAGAGCGCGACGAGACCACAGAGCGTTAAACGTCAGGCGGAAGCAAGCGGTGGGCGATAACGCCGATATAAATAGCTATTATTTTCCACCCACGTGGCTCTGTACAGCGTGGCGTGACGATTGGTTCTGTCGCGGCTCCTCAGTCGGCACGCGGTCTCTAAACGCACCGAACCCTCGCGCGTCTCTTCGTGAATCGCAATCCCGGAACGCGTCTATTAAACACGTCACTCCTAATAGCTGAATAGTTCGACGTACCACACGGGTGTTTAATATTTATTCCTTTCTATCGCGCGAGGAAAACATTTCCATTGTTCCACGAGCCACCTCTCCAGTGGCGGATTTAATTAAAATGGCCCAGGTGGTAAACGTTCTGGGACACCCTGTACACATAACAGAGTTACAAATAAATTTACGCGCGTTCGGTATGAAAATTATGAGAAAAGAAAAAGTAGTGTTGGGATAAAATCATAATTATTTTTGGAAGATGGGGACCTGACAGAACTGTTCATCGGCCGCCCGTTATATCCGCCACTGCACCTCTCGCCGTCGCGAAATGGAGGGGTTCGGATTAATTGGCCACCCAAATCGGAACGGGCGATCGATTTCAGGGGAACTCGAGGGGGAGCGATAAGACTTGATCAGGGGTAGCTGAATCGGAGGGATGGAGTGCGTACTCTTCCACGTTCAAGGGTGCACCGATGCACGCGTGCATTACGCAATGGTATCGCGCTCGGTCGATGACCAGAGCGTGACAAGAATGACACGCGTCTACCTGTTTGTCGATGGCGGCGGCTCGCGTGCATAGCACCCCGTGGCATGGCCAACCATTCCCACTGACAACACGTGACTGCAATCGGTAACAATTATCGCGTGCGGCTGCAGCGCCCGTTCACCCGAAACGCGTGTTTCCATTGGTCCTCGGCCCGGCGCCCGGTTTGTTTGAGCCCTAAATTGGATTTTGGGCGCGTCTTGGTTGGCTCGTCGCAATTCTATTGATGGATTAACGGGGATTAGTTTGCTGCAGTTTTGTCGCGGGTGTCACTGTTTGGCAGAGTGATTCGCTTCAGCGTGGCTTTTGGAATATACACATTGTTTCTCTTCTCAGGGGTGGAGGACAATCGTATTAATTGTATTACCGGTTGTACTATTGGTGGGAAATAATAAGAATTATAACTGTTCAGTTCCTTTCTTTGGCGTAAGTTATTAGTTTGTTAAAAAATAGATATGATGCTATAATAGATAGCTTAAGGGGTGGGGTTTTGTTTAGCAAATTTTTTCGTTTAAATAATTTTTTTTTACTCTTTCTATTGGGGTCATTGTTTAAAAGGAAACAATTGCTAAATAAACCTATGATTTTCATGCGTCCAAGCTCGGTTCACCTCCCCTTAATTACACCTGTGTCATTGATTTTGATTGGACTTTTTCTTCAGTCATTGATCAGCCTTCTATTTTCAGAAGTGAATTTTATTCTAATTTATTACCCGCAACTTGAATCGACGGATAAAAATAGAATTACAATCTTTCCCTGACGGTGGCGTAACCGCAGACCTTCATTTGCAAGACGTCGATTCATATTTGCGGTTGTTCTACTTGTTTTTGTGGTTCCACGAGTGTCGCACCACATGTAATTGTTTCATTTGTGGTTGCGAGTCAGTGTTAGGTGGATTCTTAGACCTGTCCTTCGTATTTTCTGTGATCGAGCAGAGATACTGTAGCGACATCGCGTCACATCAGCCAGAACCTGTTTGAATGCAAAAGATTATAAGAATAACGAATGCTAATATACCCCAAAGCTGTTCCTGAATAATAAGCGTATGCGACATAAAGGGGATAACAAAATCTATGTATAATATTGAATCTAAACTCCGATGTACCTCACAGGCACACGTAACCGCAACGCTTCTCGTTTCCTTTGACCAGGGAGGGCACTCTGGAGCCGCAAAAGGTTAAGATAAAAATAAATATGACGCAGAAAAGAGCCATAAACATTTCCAAGGCTCCAAATTGGTACTCATTTCCACATTCGCCAAAGACCACTTACACAAATGAAACGATGAAAACTCGAGCTCTCAAACCAGAGTCTAACATCCAAATGCAACAGCTAAAAGAACAAAGTAACGCGACAAAAACAAGAAAAATCGATTGCAAGCAAATATTGGTTCACCTTACAATCTTCGGTACAAGCTACTCTGTACATGCAAATCCAGGGCCGGCGCGAGGATGGTTGGCGCCCTTATGCAAGAAAATTTTTGGCGCCCCCAAATTTTTGCACCTGTTTTCTATTTAATATGTTTTGCATTTACGAGGTACAATAAAAAAAGAATTACATTTACATTTTGTTTATGCGGGAGTTGGATTCCTTTATTATTAAGTCTGCGATGTAGTTTTTAGCGCCCCCTTCGGCTGGCGCCCTTATGCGGCGCATTACTTGCATAATGGGTTCCGCCGGCCCTGATGAAATCCCCTCTGATAATTACTCTACCAGCCCCCGACCCCGCAAATCGCTACAAAAGCTGAAGCCCCAACAAAAACAAAGGAAGCAAACAATCAGATTGCCTTCAAAGTTCCATCTAATTCCCATCTCGGGGCAAAGGCTACGCTCCTCCCTCGTCCTCTCGCCCGAGCTCAAGCTCAAAGAAAACAGCATCGCTCGCGCGCTCAAAGCAAGAAAGACGCCGGCGAACATAACGGGGTGTTTGCTCTCTTCTGCATCGGCCCTCCCCCTTATTACGATTCGCGGCTGGATATCCATTTTTATGAAGCCAAGAAGTTGCCGGCGCTCAAAGCGCTCCCCCCAGCCGTCTCGACGAGCACTTTGCTCGGTCCGTCGGATACGTTCGCCAGGGATAGGATCGATATGGGGACGTCGCCGGCGAGAAATATGGAAATTCGACAGGCCGGCTAGACGGTGGCAAGGAATAATGTAAATTCGATCCTGGGTCGGCGTATAAAGGGAGGCCTCACGTCTTCCTGGCCCCACTGGCGTTAATTTCGCGTGCGACGTAGCTGTTCCCGTGTTGACGAATCAACGCCAGGTGACTCACTGTTACGGAGAGGGGGGGCTGTCAGGCACACGTCGTGACGGGAATGCTTTTCGGCGGGTGTACATGCAGGATCGAGACAATCTCACGATGTTCTGCGAAAATTTATGCAAGGTGCGAACGGTGTTCGACACCGTGGTGATGAGCAGGGGTGGGTTTTCCGACGTGTCGAAACCCCTCGACACCCAAGAAACTTTCGAGATTTGACAATTTGAAGCTTTGCACTTTTTCCGTGATTTGAAACTCTCGAAAGCTAGATAAAAAGGTATAAAATTGAGGAATATAATCGTTCGCAGCTGCATTGAGAATTTTTCTATTATTATATTTTTGTTCGTATTTTCTTTAACTACGGTCAATAGAGATTTATGGGAAGCAAGATATTCCATTTACAAACACGTAGTGAAACTCGAGAGTTTTGGGAATTTAAAGATTAGGTTTGAACCCACCCCTAGTGATGGGGGATGCTCCATCAGTTCACCTGGATTTTTTGTTTCAGTGGAGGTTAGAGTCTATTGAAGGATACCGAGGGGTACCTATTTTCTAGCTGCCCAATTTGGGTGCTCGATTTGTTTTAGAGAGAACGGGTAGTTGATGTGGCGTGAGAGGAGGATTCGTGCTTGGTGTGCAGTTGGAAAGGAGGGCGAGCATAGTTGATTGTTCTTGATTCAAGTAAAATGGAATGGAGAAGCTTGGGAGAAATGCAGGTTGCGGAAAGGGATGGGAAGTTCGAGTGTAATGATAAATTGTTTCGAATACTTTGCTGGAATTGTTCAGAACACAGGAAATTGGACAGCTTGGTCGTTGGAAACTTTTCCCGTCAACCAAGTCGATTTCTTTTTTCAGCCTGACAGGATCTGCTCTCCAAGGCTGCGCGTGGAAGAAGCAGTTTAGGTACAGTGGTGGCTGTAATAAATATTAAACGTCATATTTATTGCACAGATATAAGTAACTTTGATAGATCCGAGGTACAATTTCTGATTTATTTGTGATAACCTTCACATGACATTCTGCGTCACACGCCGTATTAATTAAAGCCAAAAATATTTTTCTTGTAAAAAATTCATAAAAATCACCTATTTTTCAAGAGTTTGGACTCTTAATAGGACACTACCCTAATTTTCAGGAGTATCTCCCATGAAAATATTAGCACTTACAATTGACAATTATATTAAACAATTACTGTCGCAATCTTTTCTTTGCCTACGAAGGAAATTTTTCAAATAAACGATACAGAATTATTCGATAAGCGAGCATAACGATCTGAACGCCCCACCACATTACATTTGATCTGTTGCCCGCAGACGCAAGATTGCCATTTAAAATTCCAAACACCCGAGGGGACCCCAGGGAGGATGATGGCCGACCTTGGAACCCCGCGAGAGAGACGCTGCACGTTATTCAATGATCGGAAATGGGTCGTCAATGATGGTTAACCTAACGGCACTTGTTACGCAAAACAGTGACCGTTTACAGCCGCGTCGCATTACGTACATACGAAAATGTGCTTCCTTTTAAGAAACTATTAATAACCGATGCTCCCGAGACACCGAACGCCGCGAATAGCGTTCGCCACAGTCGATTATGCTCCATTGTAACTAAATTACCGATGCACTTGCTGCTCAATGAAATTTCAGCGCGTCCATTGTTCTCTCAGCGATAATATTATCAATGATCGAATCGATTGCGTTGCGCGTCGCGAATGCCAGGCGACAGCTCTCGTAGCCAATCAGCAATAAAATTGCCATTTTTCAATGAACGTCTTAGAAGGCGCACGGGAAACGATCGCTTAGAATTCAAAGAGTAATAGAGAGATGCACATCGGATCGGAAAAGAATTCAAAGAACCCTCATTTCACGGGGTGTAAAAATTTAAAATACCCCGCGTGCGTTCATTTGCGAGAATTATACGAAAAATTTCACTAGGGCCGCCTTTCTCTGCCGTTCCGCGGAAATATTTCTAAATTGAGATAGATTGGCAATATCGCGCGCGATGGTGCGCACGGTACGAGCGTTTTTTGCGCTGGCCGATGGCGAAAAGCAATTTTAATTAAAGCTGATTGCCAGGTGCCAATTAACGCTACCATTTCAGCCGCTGGCCAAAGACACTAATGTCCTGGACATATCACTTTTCCCCCGCTGCCAGCCGGTGAATCCGGTTTTCATCGAATCATTGGACACCGCGCCCAATTTCTGCGGCATTTTAATTGAATGAAAAGTCTTCGCCCGTTGGAGGATCATAGGCTAGGTATCGATGGGAGAAAAAATCGATAGGGGACGTTAATCGTGTTACTGGCCCGATCGTTCATGTAAAATTCTCTTTCCACCATTGTGAATCCGAATTTGCTGCAGTTCGAGGGCGGCAAATACCTGAATTAACTGATTTCCACGTGGCTTAGTAATCACTTTTGCAGATTCAGTCGTTCGTGGAAAGCTATTGGTGCGGATTCTGTAGATTGTAGATTATTCACGGCGATTCAAGAGAACAGTGGCCGCTCTGACTTGACCCTATCGCCTCAAGTATTTCTGAAAACGCTCCAACTTGACTTGGCGTGTTGCACGAGTTTTGCAACGAACAACGTCACTGTTAAGATTGCCAGAAGGTAGTTCTGACTGAAATCTCAGTGGCAACTGATTGAAACAATTTATACCTTGTGGATTTCTGTAGAATTTTTATGTTGAAAGGGTTTAGCTACAAATGGCAGCTTTGTATCGAACGTCTTGTGAACCTGAAGCTTCATAATGAAAACCTTTCCTGTTAACTGAAACAACGGAAAGAGAATTGCTACGTAGATAGTTTAATTAATCACACTCAAGTGGCTTTTCTTTTGCTTGGAGAAACTTTCAGATACGTGTTTAACATGCTCCAAGTGCTGGTTTTAGTCCAAAGTGCCTTTCACGAGTTTCACGAGTTGATTCCTTTGGTACTACACTCACCTATTCCTTTTTTAATCCCAGATTTGTAGGATAATTCCTTGGCACGTATAGGTGAGCTGTGGTAACTTTGTTGTGGGATTAGTGTTCCTCAAGCACAATTGCATCGCAATTAAAATTAGGAGACTTGGGTGGGACGCTTCTCAAGCCAGAGGTGGTCACCTCTGATGGCAGTTGCGCAAGTTTAAGCAATACTACCGGAGCTAGCTACCCTTCTTCTGCTCCACTTGTACACAATGCAGTTAATCCATAAAATTTCCAGGCAGATACTACCACATCCGCGACTCCCGTTTCTAGTGCCTCTGCCGTTAGCACTGTACCACAAACACTCATAATTTTCCCCAGAACATTCGAAAACATTTCTTCTCCAGGCTTGGAGCTACAATTAGCATCCTACTTTATCTGTTTCTCTACAGAATAACGATTAATTAACTCAAATATTAATACAGACACAACTAGGGCTGCTAAATTTTTTCGAAAAAAAAAAAAGAAAAGAAAAAAGCCATCCTCTGCTATTAGTATTCCATCACAAAGCTATGTACAATTTTCCCCAGAATATTAGAAAACATTTAATGATTTGCAAATGCCAGTTTCTCCTCGAAGCACGTAGCTGCGACGAACGCGCTATATTGTTTGTTTTCTGAATAGAAGGCTGCACACTGTACTAGCGACGCACGATCCTTGAGTCGCGTGTACGTGCCCCGGGGTGCGTTACACGCGACTCGAGACCAGCTCAGTTGGACGCCGGCCCGAGGAAAGTCAATGTCACGGCAGACAAAAATACGAACGTCGGCTGCCAGCAAGACGCTGTCTGAATTCTAATCCGTGACCGAGATTCCCGATCAGTCGCATCCCCGCGTAGTTGTTGTTCCTACTTAGTGGGCTCTCCCGGCCGCAGTCGCATAGTTACGCGCGCGCCTTTCCGTCAAATGCCCAATTTCGCGTACTGCCTCTGGTGCTGCTGCCGTCCCCTTGATCGATACTTGTCGCGACGCGGCGACAGGTTCGATTACGTCCAGTATACACCCCTGTACCAGGTGAAAACGGTTTTCTCGAGTGCCCTGTCGTCTATTTAACGCCAGCTATTAATCACGATCATCGTCGGGGACTTCTTTCTTTCTTCATAGAAAACGAGGAGCCACGTGTACGTGTACGTAAATCCAGCGGGAGACTCGTCCTGCGTTTCTCCACTGGCTCTCCTTCAAATTCCCTTCTGATGATCGACACATTGTTTTATGATTAACATCATCGCCCATTTGCATGTTTACGAGACGCTGCTTATCGACAAGCGCCAAGTTTGTGTTGCGCAATTGGTTTGGGGTGCAAGATAGTAGTAGCGAGTAGTTCAATGTTTAGTCGGGTATCCGCCAAGGCGATTTATAGCTGAAAGGTTGGCTTAACACTTTGGGTGCTGCAAGGTGTTGAGAAATGCCCCTTCAAGGCAGGCAAGCTCTTCCGAATACATACAATGTGATCGTTTCTGCCGAGAAACTTCTGCTCCACTCGCGACGAGCAAATATTCGGGACACTCATTGTCAGACAATACTTTGGATGCTTTTCAGAACGGATCGACGTGAAAATACATTGTACGCCAAAGTAGGAGGCGAATCCCTCGGCGTTAAAACATAGCGACGACAGGCAATGGTAATACTTTGGACAGAGTTCGTTTAGTTTGATTAATTATTGAGTTATTAAATTGTATAAGTAATTTAAAGTCAGTTGAATTCAGAGAAGCTGAATTTGTTAATAAAGTGGTAATTATGATGGTCTTCAAACTTATAATTGGTATCTTGCTTTAATATCTTCATCTTGCAAAATTAACACATGTCAGCTAAGACTATCAGATAAACGACTCTTTCATTTCCGCAATAATTGCTGTGATATCAATACCGTGCTTCGTCGAAGCTTGCAAGATAACTCTACAAGCTGATCATTTCTGAATTCCCCGAATGTTGCATAAACAATTTCATAATAGATATTCTTTAGATTAATCACTTATCCGCCGCCACTCAAAGAAAGAACTGAGTTTCGTTCCGCATCACAGGGCAGGGAAACTGTTGCAAAGCGTAATTGCAGGTGCGGGCGGAAATTCGCAAAGCCGCGCTGGAAACCGACGAGGACCAAACTGGAACCACGGTTACAAATCCGAGCGGGACGAACTTCTCCTGTGAAATTATTTCGTAACGTTGACTCGATTCGATTTCAGACTTTCACAGCATGCCACTGCGTAGGTGAACTTTCTACGGCGCCCCTGTCCGACGATGTTTTCGTTAAACTCATCAGGACTACCGTTGAACCGTTACTTAACGAGGTCGGGATGAATTAAGTCGCTGTTGCGAGCCTTTGTGGAGCAATAAAGCTATCGGGCGATGTCCCAAGACCTCTTCTGTGGCACATGTGTCTTATCACAAACGGGGCTTCCTACCAAACCGCAAATTGATTTCGCAAACTAGCTGATATCTAAAGAGAAATATTTTTGCAAGTGAAGGAGAAGATGAGCATTAAATTGTACCAAATATCTCTCTCTCTCTCCCCCCCCCCCCCCCCCCATTGACTAATCCATTCTATTCAGAGATCAAGAGTCCCACTAATTGCAAGATTTCGTGTCGCATTCAAGGCGGAACACACGTGAAGATTAGATCCGACGGAGAACAATCATCAAGCTTTCCCAAGCACGAAGAGATTCCATCAAGCATGCTCCTAGATCACAATCATCCCCCAGCCACCCACGTTGTCGCGACAAGCTCTTCAATTAGTTCTGTCCATGTCAGCCTCGAAATCTTGATCCCATTGTTGGTCGATCTCGATCCCCGCAGAAATATATCGTCGCTGGTGGAAAGGCAGGGTGCTCTCCGTTCTCGAAACACCGCCCTCCAATTACCCTCGTGCCCCATAAACAGGGGGATGCCCGCTCGTGTCCGTCCTGGCCGAGTCCCGCGAGCATGTTTACAATTCCACGAGACAATGCACGAATTTCGGACCCCCCAGGCCCTCCCTGCTGACCCGTTTGTAGTCAAAATCTATTACAGAGCGCATCGGCGCGGCGCGCAGAGGAGCCGGGTGCACCCTCGAAATTGATTTACTAGCGACCTTCGCGTTCTCCAACGCTGCTGATCGATGCGCGAAATCGTGGCGAAACGGCGCGACAGTATCGCGATGCCGAACCTCCGCGCGCGCAACTTCCCCTAGGCTTTGCTTCTGACGTACATATCTCAACGTGCATTCGAAGATTCGCGTTTGTATTATTTCTTTACCTTGAATCCAGCTGGCAGCCATAACTGGAGCGTGATTTATAGGAATATTATATATACACTGCTGTTGAGAAGTATTTGGGCACGTGCTCTGTATGGAATAATTGCGAAAAAATGTTGCCGATTTTGTTGAAGAGAAATTTTATTTATTTAGTTTTATTTTAGAAATCTTACTTCCTTTGGGATTTTAAATTAGAACCAGAATGTCACATTTTGTGCGCATAATGCAGGTGTAGGTATGTCTGTGTTTCTGTTACGTTGTGAGGCAGTATTTTCTTCCATTAACGAGTAAAATAGAGGCCCAGCTTCGACTCTGTTTATTTAGAACACTGCACGATAAGAGCTCCCGACTTATTGTCACACTACAATCAAATTCGCTTTTAAATTAACACCCTCAGTGGCGTCGGCGTGTTTTCTCACCGGGGGATTTGCGCGCTGTGCACGGTTGGCGTGTTTTCGCGTCGATATTTTCAGGGAAGCATTGGAAGTGTTGTCCGAGAGTTCTTGAATGTTTACTTTGAAAACAGACCAAGCGTGTGCATAGTTCGCTTTGAACAAAACCTCCCCTGCTGAAGGGCTGGCCGACTTAGAGGATGTTTTTCAAAGTCTTGCGTCGCTCAGCGTTTTAGACAGAAATCGAAATCGGTACAGATTTTGCTTAACTAATAACACACAGTCGGTAATAACCAGGGGCAGATTTGTAGATTTTGGCAATTTGGTGCCCATAGGCTAACAAGCGGCTGAGGCAATTTTAAACTCAATTCAATATAACAACTTGTCAGGAGATTAATGATAAATCTTCTATTCATGGGTGCAGGTAGTTGTCATACTTTCAAACCAACATAGTCATTCTTCGTGGACAGAATAATCCAAGTTTAGAGACGCGTATAACGCATCAGCGTGTTTGCGGCCTCGCAGCGTTGAATATACCATGGACGTTGAAATACGACGAACGTCACCGTGCAATTGCAATTAAATTACCGAGGGAATTAGCCAGCACTGCGGATAATGTACCCGTGAATACGGACTCTCGTGTTATACGGGCAGACTGGCCTGGTCACCACGTATACTATATCAAAGATTTAAGTTTTCCAGGCCCGAGGAGCGACGACGTTGGTACTCTTTCCATTTTATTAAACGCTTTTATTCGTTGGATGGCTTATCACGTATGATAACACGCACGCGGTCACGGTAAACAAATTACTAATCAGTAATAATAATTGATGACCAATTGACAATGGTAATGGTAATTGATGACTAAACGCCATTTATACGTCCCTATTCCCGCTGGAGGATTACAAATAGGGTGGAGAATTGGATAGAAATTCAAATTGCGCATTAAGGGGTTACGTACCTTTGACAGCTCGGAAAATACGGTTATTTTTATGATTTTTTTTTTCATATAAAAAACAAAAAATACAAAAATTTCCAACTAAGGGGAACCCCTTAATGCAATTTTAGTTTTGCGAATTAATTAAACAATGTTACCATATCCTTAATTAATATCAGTTAGTATTAATCTTATGTCAGGGCTACTGCAATTCCTCCATATTCATGTTGCAGAATAATGCTGTACATTGTAGACGAAATACTTCTAAACGTCTCTTATTTCTCCGTACAAGTTTCTTATTCTTTCCCTCCATGCTCTTTACGCGCAGCAGCTGCTCCCTTATTCGTACAAGACCAAAGAGAAAGGAAAGAAGAATTGGATTTACTCGTTCCAACAGATCCCAATCGCTTCTGGTCTCGCCCCCCCCCCCCCTGTCTCCCCATGACGGATAGCGCCTCGTAAACAATTTCGATTTCCAGTCGAGCTATTTCCCCGGAGGGGCGGAAAATCGCGATGGGATAGGAATAGAAGAACTAAGGGGAACGGTTTTTCAAGGGGGGGCGCGGAAGTTGGAGCGTCCAACTGCTAAGTAACTACCGCGATGGAAAGTCGTATCTCACCAGAGGCGGCTCAAGTGCGCTCCGTAGGCTTCCTTATTTCCTCCCTCTCGATCGAGTTATTAATATCGAGTAGCCATCGGACGGAGTAGAAAGTCGCGTTTCAAGTAAACGATGACTCAACTATCATCCACTTGCCTTTCCCCCTTTTTCCCCGCGCCGTTAAGTAACGTAGAAATCCTCATTGTCGTGGCCGAGTCCGTTTATTCGCTTGCCCGTTTCCTCTCGATCGCATAATCGCGCCGCCGTTGTTGTTACTGAACAACGGCTCCGCGGGTTATGTAAAATATGTTCATTTCCTTGCCCCGGTCTTTCGAGAATGATAATGCAGAGATTGCGCGGCGTTACGCAAGCACTAAAACCGCGTGGAAAATTGGATTTCCATGGCAATGGGAAAACAGTGTCTGATCCCCCTGTTTTCCACTGTGCCGTTAAGCGAGGGGGCTCGAGGGATAGTTACACGTGGGTATTATTGCTTGAACGATCCGCGTATCGAGGGAGTGGTCTTTTTATCTCCATTTACAAGAATAAAAAATATCCAACCATGTTATATAAGTGTTATTCAAACAACAGTATCACCCCCAAATTAGGGTTGCCACGCGTAAAATAATGTATCTTACGTTATTATACATAAACGCACCTACTCTATACTTTTGAATAACAATAAAGTATGCGAAAATACTCTATTTCACGATTACTGATATCACGCGAAACGTAATGGAAAATTATTGTATATAGTTGAAACATGTACACAAACCATGATCATCTCAAAGTAATGTCTTATCTTCTGTCTGTTCCTGCCACCTCAGCATTTACTGACAAAAGTTTTCTCTCACACGAATGTGAAGTGGCGGGATTAGAGGTACAAGGCATCTCTTAAAAAGTTGCTCTGCAATGCTAAGAGCAATAAAAATTATGTTTCGAAGAAATAAAAACTAATACTTACGATTAAAAATGTACTTTCAGTTTTTCCGAGAGTACGTTTTTTTTTTATACTCCGCTAAAGCAAATTTACGTTATTTTCCTGTAAAAATGGCGGCAACACTTATCGACTTCCTCGTTTCTTCTTCACCCTGAATAATTGCAACATGCGAATAGTCATCGAACGCGCGGTGACGTCACTTTAAGTCCAAGTTTCATTCTCTTCCTTAGGCCAGATCCACACTATCGGTCCGGTCACGGTCCGGTCTCGATCAAAATCACATCTGTGAGCGTCCGCACTATCAATCCGGGCGAGTGTGGACGCTCAGGGATGTGAATTTGATCGAGACCGGACCGTGACCGGACCGATAGTGTGGATCGGGCCTTACTATCCTCCCACTGTTGTAACAAATAGGTACCCCCGGAATCTCGCGCCTGGAACTACAATTAAAGCCACCTAAATGATAATTCTCGTTTTTCGCGAGTATCGAGTGAACGTCGAACAACAAGCATTGAAACGAATCACCGATGAATTGATCCCCGGACTTTGTCGTGCGCGGTGGAATTGCCCAGGGGGTAGAAAACAAACATACCTTCCTTCGCTTTGGGGGGGGGATTCGCGATACCGCCCCGACCAATTGATCCTTCGGCAGAATGCGTTCTCATAGAAACGGTGTCTGTTGGTTTTGCAGGTCGAGGCCGGTGACGTCATACTCAGGGTGAACGAAGTCGATGTCAACCGATTCAGTACTAAAGAAGGTAAGAAGACCAACCTGCTTTAGCGCTCCTGATATAATGCACATCCGACGGCGGAGCGCGCTCGTTTTTCTCCACCTCCGTCGGCCGAGCATCGCCTTTTTATGCGCCGCGCATCGAACGCTTAAGGGGACCTTCCGGTCTAGAGGCCAAAAAAATAGGTGATTTTTAGGAATTAATTAACGGAAAACTACTATATATAATTTAATGGGACTTTTTGCATTGTATTAAGGATGTCTTAAGTTATAGAAATATATTTTTTGTTTTATAATTAATCATTGCAGACGGCCCTGGGGAGTCGTTAAAGTCAAGGCGTCAAAAAATTGATCCAAATCGGTGGAACCTGTATCTCCAAAAGTTATTATCCGATTCGACTGAAACTTATTTTATTTTGAAGATTATACTTCTGGCTAGGGGGGAAGTAGAAAAAAATTAAAAAAATGACATTTTTTTTAGAAAATAACGACACTTGAAGTTTGAAATCACTTTTCCCTGTACTTTTCGTCCTTTCAACGCCTTTGAAAATTATAAATTTTCAATTTTTTGTAATTTTTCTAGTTCCCCCCCTAGCCAGATGTATATTCTTCAAAATAAAAAAAGTTGCAGTCGAATCCGATAATAACTTTTGGAGATACAGGTCCCACCGTTTTGAGAACACTGTTTCGAGAAAAACGCGTTTAAAGTTTTACGTGAGCGCCGAGTGCCCGGTTGTTGCCCATGCATTTGCCGCTACTCAAATGCCTATAACTTCGAGAATTTTACGAATTTCAACAAATCCTTTTAAACACGTATTCCTAAAAGGTTGAACATTCGAAAAATGAAATAAAAAAAAATCGACTTTTAGACCGGAAGGTCCCCTTAAGCTGGGCCCACACTTGCGTCCGAACGGTGGCCTCGCGTAACATGGACGGTGGATCTCGCGGTGGAATGAAAATTGGACGGCTCGAGGCGCTAGGGCAACGCGGCCGCAGAAATGGATTTTGGAAATTTGTTACAGTGCACGCGGGTAGGGAGAAGGGAAATACTGTTTGGTTTAACGAAACGTTAAATTAGGCTGCACCCTCCATAATTCGAGTTTGGGTCCCGCTTAATCCGGATTATCGGGACTCGGTGTAAGGTCGTTGGTGTAGAAAATTGATAAAACACCGCTGAATCGGGTCTGCATTGGGGTAGGAAGTTCGATGCTTCAGGAAATTAATTTCTACCGCGTTTTATTGATTCATTTTATCATTTATGGGAAGTGTTAATTTTAAATATAGAGCGGGGGTAGGTGTAATGGAATAGGTAGCATATTCACTGCAGTATGTTACTGTGAAAGGGATTTTGGGTGATTTAATATAGCAAAAATTGGATGCGCCGAAATGTCGGGAGTTGTTGGGTGCAATGTTGGTATTTGGCAGTGGCATCAAAGGGATGCTGGAGCCGCATAGTTTGAGCACGGGGGTGTGGTGGTGTGCGCCGTGTCACTCACACCAACGCCTGCTCGTATCCCTTCTTTTCATCCAACATTCCTTACACAGACCCCAAAAGCAATCTAGGAATCCCATTTGGAGGCACGGAGCGCGAATTTAACTCTAGCAAGTTAGCTCTCTGGTCTTGTATAACACGATGATGTTACTATATACTGAAAATGTAGTTGAGATACTACTCGCTACGCGCTGTTCTGATATAAGTATGAACCCATCTTAACACTGTAATGGCACAAATGCGAAAGCACTGGAAATCTTACGATCTTCATCTTTCTATTTTGCCACACGCGTGTACCCATCTTTAAACGTCTTCGTTTTATCATCGTAATGATGCTTACATCCACTACCTCCCTTTCAGAAAAAGATTCACTTTTATAAGAATACCTACCGATAATTTAAAAAAAATTGAATAATTATCATACAATTTACGGCTTTATGGTTGGTTTTATTTATTTATTATTCAGTAGTTATTATTGTGTAGTGTTTCTTGCCACTGTGGGATGTAATTTAACATTATTAAGTCGATGCCATCAAAATTCGCCTCAAGGCCAAAAATGGAAATATGCCCCTTTGACAAATTACTTAAGTTATCTGTAGCTCGTTGGACACTTCAGAGATAGTACATATCTGTGCAATTTTATTGAATCAATAATCTTATTCCAAGAGACCTGCAACTACGCACCGTGTTTCTACGAAAATCAATCAGATTTCTGGCAGAGTTTCAACAGATTCAATCTCGCCCCACTTTCACTCCGGCAGAAAGAAAACACGAATTTTCTCGTTGGTGTAGACAGTCGTGGAAGGTCGTCGCAATTAACCTCGTAATTATCGTATTATGTTCGCGCGATCACGATCAACTCGCGAACGAGGCGGCTGAAACGTGGCAAGGATCCGAGTGAAAGTCGATCCAATTTATCCCTCGATCCTTTCATCGGCTCGAAGGCCAATGAAATCGGTCAAATATCGGCCGATCGAGAAAAGATCCACGCGTGCCCGTAACGAAACTCACGGGGGGCACTTGCTCTCGAGTGGAAAATCCACGAGGTCGCAGCGATCGGGGCGAGATCGGCGATAATTCGTGGGAAAACGCTTCGACCGCTTTATCGGAATATTTATCGGTCTGCAGGATTTTCAATGAAACTTTGCGCGACTGCGAGCACGCGTGTCTTTCCAGCAAGAAAATTTATGCGGCGATTTCCTTCGTTTAGAGGGAAACGTTTCTCCAGAGAATTGAATTTCATGCGACGACCCCTCTTGAATGAAATTCTTGCCTGCATCTTCGGGATCTGGTATTTTCAAGCCTGGTGGAAGGAGTGATTTAGTGGTATAGTTAAATTAGTTTGCCAATAATCGATCTGCAGTGAGGAATAATCTAATTAAATTTATATAGAATGTTTGCTGCGCGATGCTCATTTCGCGTGATCGCGTTTGTCCTGTTCGCACTGTTCCGAATTTATCGTTTTAATTCGCGAGGAAATTGGTCAAAATTTGCGAAATATCGAACAGAATGGCCATCGAAATTGAGCTGGATAACACGAAGGAAAATCGGATACGTAAGCGAATTAACTTCCTTTTTAAATCGCTTGCAAGTGGGGATCTGTTTATGCACGGTCCTCGTCTTTGTTTTTTAACCTTTCGATCTTTCAAGCGTCTATCTTGCAAGAATTTTTCTACGTCACAGCAAAACGATGCATTCACAGAATTAATGGACACCCGGATAATTAATTTCAATCGCATGCAATAGGGATTACGTGATACAGAGTTGGATTAATTTTCATTCATTAGGGCCTTTCAATCTTCCCCAGTGCTTTCGTTATGGACATAACGAAGTACTGTTACTGTAGGTATATTAATAAAGATGACTAGCAACTAGGTTTATTCCTCGTTTCGTTGTGTAACTGTAGAATAATGTGATTAACTCAATCTGGTCCCAATCAAATAATCAATCACTCCTCCTTCAATCCTCCTACTTTTGATCTCCCACAAATTTCTGACTGCTGAAAAATGCGAAGTTTTTCGAGGAAATGAGGAACTCCTTTGGCATTAACTAAAATAGATAGGAAAAGAGATTCTTTTTGACTCGTTCTCGTAATGAAATCCGAAACTGAATTACGCACAGAAAAAGGACTAGGGTCGCTAAATCGCCAGTCCAAAGTTGCCAGTGATTCAAGTAAGAATCCAGTTAAGAACGCCGGCGAATCTCGGGGGTTGGATGAAACGAGTAAAAGGAAAGTTTCGCTCGTGAGTTACAGCCGAAGCTTGTTTCCTCTTCGGAGACGCTCTCGTTTCGTTAAATGAAACCGAGCGCACGAATTTCCTAAATGAATCTCGTTCGTTATGATCCCGTTGCGTTCGAAGTATAATATTATACAGGCTTCGCCGAGAGTTAATCGACAAAGTTTTCCAGCATGATGGCCAGGTCATTCGGTAATAGTCACGAACTCCTCTCAACTCATTCTCGGGCTTTAATGAATTAGAATGTGAAGTTTTAACAGGTCGCCAGTGTTCCTCTTCTTCGTTTGCTAGATTTTTATTTCTTCACAATTTTGAATCTTTTTTGCATAACGAACATATCTTGAAGTTAATGCAGGGTTTGAAGAATTTTGCTGGTAATTGTCATCAAATTGGTGATAGAATAATATTATCAGAATCAAGTTACTCACGTCTGAAATTTGATTAGAAAACTAATAATAAATTCTACTGTATTATTATCATTATTATTAAACGGGTAGTCGCCCTTTGGTTACGTATAGAGTACACGAAGGAAAAGTAAAGTTATAAGCTACGATAGAGTTACATTGAGAATATATATGAAATTTAGTCTTATCCTTAGTGCAAGAACAATGTAGTATTATGCTGGTTATCCTCCACATTCCCAGCGAATGTCTCTATTGCATACATAATTATACGTATAATTCTCTACACGTTGAGGATTAAGCATAGAATCTGAGAGATGTATTCAAACAGTTATCTCCAGATACTATCGATACCCACATCGCTCTTATCAAATCAATTGCACATGTCAGCAGAGCTGTGAATGATTAATGAAATGCCTTGATAAATTCGCGACATCACACCAATCTCTTCAATATCTTCTTTCTAAAGCATCTTTATTACCAGTCGACTGATTAACTTATCATTCTCCCTCTCATACAAATCCCCATTCTTTTAAATCTCAATCTTCTCAGCTTTCTATACCCAGCTTCTATCAATACAAATAAAAAAAACCTTGACACAATATTTCAGTTCATTCCAATTAAAAACGCGCACTAATTCCACCCCCAAAAGCTTTATTATTATACATAACAAACTCCCCACACGGTGCTCCGGCTTTTTCATACTACCAACGCATAATATAAATCCTAATAAAGAGTCATTCCACATCCCCCTCAACAGCCTGCATGCCGCTGTTAAGCGGACGTACCCCGAAATGAAACCCGTCAGCCATATTGGGATTAAATGGCGTCAGCCCGCGCGAGCAGACGTGACAGTTGGTATTAAAGGGATGGAAGGGCGAATTTCCCGTTTTACGCGAATTAATTGTAACGCGAGGATCACGCTTACGCCCCCGGAACGATTAACCTCCCGCCAAAATTACAGCCTAGAGCCCCGTCCTTCTGCCCCGTGGGGGTACGTCCAAACAGGGGGGAGGACTTTGCTCCCTCCTTAATCCACGACGGCAACCAGCCCCGACCTATCGCAACGATGGCAGAGAGTGGCGTCTAAATTCCGTGGTGGGGAAGACGCGACGGCTGGATCCGCCGTAATTCCCATTCCCAGTCGCTTTTCCACCCTGCTTTTTCGGGGGTCGTTGGACGGGGCTGGTTCCTTTTACGAGCGTGTCAGTCGCTCCGCGTCCTTCGCCTTCCATACGTTTCTTCTCTCCGTTCGCTCCAGCCAGCTTCGTTTTTGTGTTCCAGTGCTGAAATGTCTGCGGCTCTCGTCGGACCCCGTCACCCTGAAGCTACGAAGGGGTAAGTGAAAAGCACACCTGCAACATTCTTCTACCCGCTTAATGGCCGCGACGCTGCGACACCCTGCTCACTTTCGATTATTCGGGATGAATGGGGCTTAGCGCCTTGTACGAGGTTTGGCTTCTAAGTTTCTCATAGCTTATGGGTGGCTGAAAAATATTGGCAAGGATCTTGATGTGAATTATTAGCGATTTTGTATTCGTGGTGGTATCACATTTACAGTGGGCTAAGTTTACGATTAGGAACCCGGTGTGTTTTAGGAATCAGTAGTTTGGGTTTAACGCGCATAGGGCAGGATTGTGAAGTTGGCACCCCCCACGTACAAACTTTTATAAAATAGAAACAGTTTTTTTTTTTATCCACATTTGTCTACGAAACATTGTGCCACGTTTCTCCACGTTATTTGGCAATGTGTCTAATAACCGAATGTATATTTACTTAGGGGAACTTTCTCTTTGTAATTTATGGTGATTTGAATGATATTTTTTAACCCATTACTCCCAGCACAAGTAACATGTCAAACGCTTCGGGTGAGCCGTTGAAAGTTTCACGGGAAAATCGTGTTCGAAGTGAACTGCATCCTTTACGAATCCCATATATGTATGGATATAAATAATTTATCATAAGAACCATTAAGCAGTAGAACTGTATATAAGTCCGAGCAGAAAGAAATTTACGATAAAGAAGATACTACGATAGAAGGAAAACTTGGAAATCGATTTTCCTGTGAAACTTTAATTACCCCGTGCCATGTACGTTTAACATCACTCGAAGATTAAGATTGACGATCCAAACCTCCTGCAATTTTTGCGTGTTAGCTTTCTACCGTACACCCTCTCAGTCCTTGAGCCATTTCCCACCTCCGCCCCTTACATCTATTTCTTGCTGTAACAGCCTGTTCCCGCGACCACCAGTCACGTAACACCTTCATACAAACTTTCCAATATCTTGCTAGAAAATGGATCGCCCCGACACACTATACCTTAAAGGGTTCGCTTGGGGAGCCGCGAGAATTCGCGAAATTTCCCCAGCTCTCCCTGGGCAGATACTACAGTCGCACGCACTAAAATCGTTCCATATGCTGTTTGTCGAATCACGTTGCCGCGCGAGTCGATTCGTTCAGCGTAAATACGGAAACGTGGAATATCAGGGGACAGCTGGCCGCGTTGCGTGAGCGGAATCATTGTGTAAACTTACCGCGGGGCTAGATACAACGGTGGTTTACAGAACCGTCGTGTCTGCCCGATTTACAGCGGATTATCGTTATCGCTGCACGCTCACCTTGAATCCATTGGACGGCAGGCTCCCCCTCGCCTGATGGAGTTGTCGTCGAATAACCCGATGACCCGATTAAATAATTACTCTATCAATTTAGCGAACGACAGGGGGAAAGAAACTGTTCCGTGGCACAGTTCTGCGGCGGGGGTTCGGGCAAATGGGGAACCGTCATCGAGGGGGATTGGAAAATTTGCCTCGGTATGCTTACCGCCGAGCTACCGTCGTCTGTTGGACGTTTAAGCTCAATTTAAGTCTAAGTTCAAAGTGGCCCGGGGGCTACGTTAATATAATTTCCAAACTGCTTCGATGATGTTAACTAATTCAAGGTTGGAGATTCGTACGTTTCTGTTGGAGCGGTGCAAATTGTCATTTATTTACGTCCACTTGTGTTTTTAGCAGAAAAGTGGAAGAAGGCCATAGATAGAAAAGAAAAATACTGTAATTAAAAAGTTGTAATATAGTTGTAGTTTTAATGAAAAACTTCTGCGCCGACCTAATAGAAAGTTTTAGTAAATTTCAGGTAGATTTTGTACACTTTATTTTATGTTAAGAAATAGAAGAGATTCTTAAGAGGAGCGTTAAAATGTGCAATTAGGCTCACAGGCTTAATGATGAGAAAAGTGAGAGTCGATGGCACTATTCAGGTCTTTGGCATGGTTTCTCGGGTTCAGAGGCTCTGCCGAGTGAAAACAATGTGTATTTGTGTTACTAAAGATTGTATTTATTGCGTAAGCTACGGGGAAGAAGCACGGAATTCTGTTTCATTTCTTTGAGTATTTTGTGTGCCAGCTTGTGGAGAATAGTTAAGATTGTAGGTAGTCTAGGGTGAATTTCTTAGAAACTAAAAGTTTCCTTGTCATCCCGTGGTTCGCCAGACGGCCACTACAATGTGTAACACATTGTAGTTCAGTTACCCTGAAAATGGAACTTGGCTGAAGCCACAGTGCTTCACAATTTGCACTGTAACGGCCAAAGTAGTTCGAATATCTCCGCAAATGATCTTGCAAATTAAAGAAGAATATCTATCCATTAATCTGACCCCAAAACGAGAAAAATTGCTGAATAGAATCTACCGTTTCGCATCGATGACCCCAGTGTCCACGAAATAGCGCAGCGCTTCACATTTCGCGCTCCATCGAGCGTAATAGCTCGAATATCGAAACAAGCAACATTGCAAATTCAAGAAAAAGCTCAAAAATTTCGAAAAACTTCCACGGTGGTCTAATTTCATAATCTCATAACACTCAGTAACCAAAAATCTCACAGTCCTTCCTCAAAATGAAATTTTTTACAAGAATTAACGTTACAAAAATATTTTCTAGGGAGTGAAAAGAGGCTCCAAAATCTTCTACCTTTAGTTGCAATTCTGTCTTTTCTTAGCTGTAACTGGAGGAAGTGGAAGAGTCGAGAAGCAGTACCAAATCTTTAAAAAATCGTTTATAGTCGCGTCTCTTTTGTAAATCTACTAATAACGGACACAAGAGTGGAGCATCCTCTAGAAGAATTGCTACTTACCGCGTATAATGTGACGGCGAACGCGTAGTTAACGTATTATCGATTGCCAGTTTGCTAATCGGCTTTTCTCTGGCAGCGTTCACTGACCCAACCGGCGACTAATTGGCTTTTCTCACTTGTGTACGAAAGGGATTCGCGGTGTCGAGGGAAAGCGACATATCGATTTAAAACGTGCATTGAACGCCAACAACCGATACCAAGTAATCTAGCATTCATGAAGTGAAAAAGGGGGAAAATGCAAACGATTTCATTTACCGTTTCGTCGGTGCTCCTATCGACGAGACGTTGCTCTCTCCGTTGCGAGTAACTGCAGTTTGATAGTTGGAAATTGATTGGAGATTGTGGCGCCTGAAAGTCTTACTAATTATTAAAAAAAAAAAATATAAGTGAAAGGAAAAACTATTTAATCGTTCCTATACTGTTACACACACGAAAGTTTCTTATTTTCAAAAATAGAAAAAATAGAAAATTTGAAACTAAAATAGATTACTATCGATGAAAAATTAGGAAAGCTCATGACTCTTTAATATGGGGGTGTTTAGCAGAAAATTTGATTAATAGAACACAATTCTTATTACACAAGTCTAATTAATGCTTCGAAGCCTAATGAGTGATATCATACAAGTGTCCATCGTATTTTAGTTCATTATAGAAAATCTCCCAGTAGACTTGTACACATCGTCTTAACACTTAGGTATCGATTACTCCACGACGAATTTATTGTAGTATTAGATCCTTAAATCTTGACGCGTTTAAGTGAATCGTTGTCTGGCGGTAGAACTTTATCCCGTGAAAGGTAAACTAATTGCAGCGTCCACTGCTGATTAATGACATGACGCGGTGCGGTAACATAATGACACAATAGCCGTGTCGTTTTGCCTTTTTCCCGTCGCCGTTCGCCATAAATTGGCCAGAGTTTCTCGGGGACGCTAATCGCCCGTGATTAGCCGGTGACAGTTTAATCCTCCCTTGGGGGAAACGATGAGGCAACATCGTGGAGAAAAATTGCGACTTACGTAAGATTAATGTGAGATTCAGGCGAAATTAAAAATATTTTTACAGCTGGTATTTGCAGGTGATATTAACTTACCTATAACTCCCATGTGTAATGAAACAGCCAAGTAATTACTGATAACGCAAAGCTGTTAAAATTCATCAAATTGCAAGCAATATAATCCACTTTAATTGAAAAGGACTGACGCACTGAAATTTTATCGAGCCAATAAAATATTTGCAATCTGATTTTATCTCGAAATCCCCAAAGTTTTCTGACCAAATTAAAACATTCAATTTTCCATCCCTGCTCGCGTTTTCCAAATCCTCGAGCAGCTTTACTAACTACGTCCAATCGTTGCAAATTCTTGGGGGAAAAATAGAGGAGGAAAAAGAGATAAGGACGTCAGCCGAGTCTATGAATCTATTACGTCGTTGGTCGTATCCTCTCCCGTAGACCGTGGCCAATCAATGACTCACTCTAATAGAAAATTGTTTGTTATCCCGGACGCATCGTTTGATCGTTGGCTCGTGCGATTAATTACGCCGCCCTCGGCACTCTCCCTTTTTCCCCGGGCACGTGTGAACGGCGACGAAGGTAGCCGTCTCTTTTAGAGCCCCCGACGACGCTGCAGACCAAGGTAAAGAGCGGAGTTGGCGCGTGGTGACGCGATGGCGTTTTCTATGGGTTATTATCGCGCGATTCTATTATTACTATCAGGTTCAAGTGCGCCTATACGCGTCCAGCGCGGTTCTATCATTAGATCAGTATCGCGCGAGAGTTCAGTCACCAGGCTCGAGCACGAATGCGTTCTACTGCAATTAGACGCGTTGACGATTTAGCAACATTTAATTGCTACGGTGTGACGGTGTTACATGGATCTTTATCCACGATGCCTCGAATTTACCTTAAATGGAACTTGTTTCCCCGGGGAAGAAGGCTAAAGGCAGAATGATCAAGGAGTTAGGATCCACTTAAGCTTTAGCTTCTCAGATTTAAGCACACCTCCACCTAATACTACCCCAATTTTCATCAGATAGAGGTGTGGGAGGTTTTAGCAATTTACTCAGAAGGACGTACGGTCTGAAGGAACGATATTTCGGGCCCGATTGTACACCAAGAATAGAAACATCCAAGTGTCCCGTTTTAAGGACGAAGCACGAACGGTGGCATTCCTCGTTGCACTCTTCCCCTTGCAAGATCATAAAGTCTCGTCGAACAGTTTCTCGACGTAAACGTCAGCCACCGCTCGTGGTTGTCGTAGTGTCCCCTCGACAACCGCCTCCGCGTCGTAGGCGTCCGCGCATTATTTAACCGCGACACCTCGTCCCGTTTCCCTGCCACTCGTAAATCGCGTTCCAAGCCAACCACCCTCGGGGATCGAACTCGCGTCTACCTCGCCTCTCGCGCCTTCCACGGCGCCCCGTTTCCCCGCAGAAGGTACCACCCTTCGGCCCCCGCGGACTTTGAAGTCGTCCACGCGCTGACTATAAATTCTCCCGACGGAGAAGAACGAAATAGCCGCAGCGGCGGCCTTTTTAATCAGACTTCATGCACGCCCGCCGAAAGAGCTGTCCCAGTTACTCCGGCTCGCTGAAAATACGCGCGATTCCTCGCCGGGCGAAGCCGCCGCACGTCGGCGTGCAACGAGATTGAAACTGGGGTGGCGGGACAGCCGTAGATTGGAACAGAGACGTGCCTTCTGCCCTGGAACACCTTTGTCGCGCGAAAGATATGCGCGTTCCCGCGCGCTTCGTTGATGAATCGCCCAACTGAATCGGGGAACTGGGTGGGATGGGAGGGTGCTCGGAAAAGGGCGAGATTTTTGGAAGGTTTCAGAGAGTTTGTGGAGTTTCTTTGAATTCGAGCTGCGTACTGGCCAGCCGCCTAACCAACTACGCCAAAGTCGACCCCCGAGATCTCTATGTTCCGAACTCCCTCTTAAGGAGGTTGTACCGTGCCGGTCTGCGGGACGGTAAACAGGAGAATTGCGTTTACCATGGTGTGGATAAGATACCGTTGTCATTTCCTTAGATCCCGCAATAAAGGCGCACGTGCGTCGCCTGCTATCGCCTGGACAGCTAGCGTGCGACGAAACGGACTCGTCCAAGATCTCACACGAGGCGACAACCCTCGCGAATAACCCCAGGGCCGTGTCGTCGGGCAACGGCGAGGACACGGGATCCAGGAAACCACGGACGCCAGAATTGCCTGGCGGATTGCCGCAGGAGCCAACCGGCGCAACGACGCAATATGCAACCAGAAGCAATGGCTCCTATAGCGACGCTTCCGGCTCTTCGGAGCTGGAAGCGCTCCTCCCTCCGATTGACAGCTTCAAGGAGGAGGAACGAGCCCAATGGGAGCCTCTATCTGGCGACAAGTTCACCAGGCAGAAGAATACGCCTAGGTACGTAAGTGGGATAAGGTGATCTTTATAATCTTGGTATTGGAACATATTGCCTCCCGCGTCTGGCTGTGCTTGTGGTATTAGGTACAGCAGGACGTTCACCAAGGCGGATCCAGAGTAATAAAGTAGAAAAATATTATGACATTGCGTATTATTCTGTATAAATAATTCCTGAATCCGCCTCTGGGTGGTTTTACAGGCTTCCTGGGGTTCAAAGGTTTGGGCATACTTATCAGTGGCGGTAAGAAGAAGAGGGGCGTAGAGGATCTCTTTTTACACCTCTCTTTAAACACCAAGAAGTCAGTGAAAACCACCCCTAACCAGAGAGTTGAACGTCCTACTGTACCTAATACAATAAGTACACCCAGACATGGGACGTAAGAAGAGATCTTCTACGCCCCTCTTCTTACCAGTGGCACGCCGGTACGGAACTGATGTGTGCCCAACCTTGAGTGTACCACCTAGGCGCGAGTAGTGCCATCAGGAATACGTTCTTGTGTTTAAAGTACATTCTCTACTTCCTTCAGTAACTATATTATTTTAAAACTCTCTGAACATTGACCAAATATGTGTTCCCATCATCCATGCTTTTCTCCACCCTTAACTGGCTTGATACTGATAAAGACAATGACGTGACGCAGGTTCGAAGCCTACATGATGACCGGCGACCTGATGCTGAACCTGTCTCGCACCCAGCAGAGCAGCGGCCTGCTACCGAAGCACCAGAAGAAGGTGGACTCGCTGAGGTACAACAATCATCACACCCACCATCACCATAATCACCACAATCACCACCATCATAACTCGGTACCTACCAGTCCTAACGAGATGCTGGGCCATCACCGTGCTTACAAGTGCACCGGTTCGAACTCGGCCAGCACCTCGCCGGTAGGGATCAGCAAGCGCGAGAGCGGCCAATGCCCCGGCCAGAGCGACGCTGGCAAGCCGAACGCCGCCGCGAGTTTCGGTTACTCGAGCGGCTTCGTGCGCACCTCGCGCTCCGAGGATCACCTGCAATTCCAGAAGGACCCGTCGATGAGCGCGGTGGACATAGACATCGACGACGACGTCACGTCCAGCCTAAACACCCTGCTGGACACGCGGCCGGACAGCGGCCAGGGCCTGTCCAGCGAGCGGATCGTCTGGACGTACAACGCGCCGGTCAGCTCGCCGTCCGCCTCGGAGCGCACCTCGTGCTGCCAGAACGGCAGCTCGTCGCAGTCGTCCTCGAGTAGCTCCTCGACCGAGGGCACTAGCCCCCAGAGATCCTTATCGCCAGCCTCCCCAACCTCTGTCTCGTCCTCCGTCATGTCCTCCAATTCTGGATCCCGTAGGTTCCCACCGCCGGTGCCCACGGGCACCGCGGCCGCGGCCCTGGGCCCATCCGGCGACGGGACCGCGTCCTCCGCCTCCGGCCTTCATCCCACCAACGGTGACCTCAGCCAGTCCGAGGCCATCAGCAACATGTCCAGTCCCGACTACAACGACGAAGAGACTATGGACATACTCAGTGCCCGCGATATCATGATGGTCAGTGATCCGAGTGACAGTGACTCGACGATACTGGCCAGCGAGCCGCCGCAGAGGAGGCTGAAGAGCACCTCGCAGGCGGCCACCGCGTACGCGACCGGCCAGGACGCCACCGAGCACAGGATAGTGATACAGGTGAAGGGGCCCGACAAGGACGCCGCGTCCGCGAGGAACACCAGCCCCAGGCAGAACAGGCGGCGCGGCAACCCTAGCATTCCCGACCTGGTGGCACCGTCCGCGGCGCCCAGCGCCGTCCAACGATCCTCCGCTGCGGCTGCTGGCAACGTCACTCCCGAGTTCGTTGGATATCAGGTGGCGTATTTCCATCCTAGTCTTTAGCGATAGCGTTCGGCGGTCCCCCTGTTTCTGGGATGCTTGAGGCGTAGCGACTGATAAGAGGCGTTTGCTGGGTAGCATTGTGTAGGGTTGCGTGGCTTTAGAAATCTCATGGTGATTTTATAAATTTTTTTTTTTAGTTTTTTTTCCGTGAAAATGGTCACATTCATCTGGATTAGTCAGGCATAATGAGCTGAGGCACATTTCGTGATCCCACAGTTTATCGCTCGAATGTTTTTAGGCGACAGACAAACACATAAAAGCTTTCTGCTTTATATATTCAGATTTAGTGGGAGGCTAGACTTTTGGGGAAGGGTTGATTATGCAGACTGAAATATTGCACATGTAGTGTCCAATGTAAGAAACGGGAATATAAAAGAAAGTGTAGTATTCTCAACCGAGTAGCTTTAATCTGTTAGTCATAGGACTCTGATCCTCAGAGTCAGCACTGCAGACAGTGGCGGATTTAAGGAAAAAGGCCCAGGTGGCAAACGTTCTGAGGGGCCGATTTTTTCGGGAAAATGGAGAGGAGGTAGTTTACTAAAAAGGGGCTAAATATAGGTAGAGAAAAGTATAGAAAAAAATATAGTGTTTAGATATCATAATTTTTTATTTTAAGATAAGGCCCTAGGGAGGCCATCTGGGCAGGGGCCCCAGCCGGCAACTGCTCATGGGCCGTCCGTTAAATCCGCCACTGACTGCAACAATTGTTAAACTTTGTAGCTTTTAGCGTTGACTCCGTGGAATTGATTGAAAGAGCAGCAGGTTCCCCGTGTATTAGTCTACTAACATTTCAGGAGCTAAAGGAGAGCGAGGACGAGAAGGATGCTCTAAACACCGGCAGCTACGACGACAAGCACAGCGGCGCGTCGCCTCCCCAATCCGCCGACGAGGAGAGTGACATCGAGAGTCTGCACAGCTTCCACTACAGCCCCAAGGCGGTGGACTTGCCATCCGCTGTACGATTGGCCAAAAGGCTATACTCTCTGGACGGGTTCAAGAAGTCTGACGTCTCTAGGCACCTTAGCAAAAAGTACGTGGGCCATTTCTGGATGAGAATCCTGCGAAGCCACCGTGCCCGTGTAACGTTCGGCCATCCTTTTCTGATTGCAGCAACGACTTTAGCAGAGCGGTAGCCGAGGAATACTTGAGATACTTCAGCTTCGAACGGGACACGCTGGACGTGGCTCTCAGAAAGTTCCTTGCCCAATTCTCTTTGACAGGGGAGACCCAGGAAAGAGAGAGGGTTCTTGTACATTTCTCCAAGAGGTTTCTCGATTGTAACCCCGGCGCATTCAACTCTCAGGGTAAATGCTTCTCACTGTCGCGGGGTGGGACCTTGTTCGGTGCCATCAGCTTGTAATCGTTTCTTTGGATTCACGTTTTAGACGCTGTTCATACCTTAACCTGCGCTATAATGCTGCTCAATACGGATCTTCACGGCCAAAATATCGGCAGGAAGATGTCGTGTAATGAATTTATAGAAAACCTCTCGGAACTAAACGACGGCGATAATTTCCCCAGGGAGGTGCTGAAGCAGCTTTACAACGCCATCAAATCGTACCCCTTGGAATGGGCCTTGTAAGTTCATTTAAATAACTACTCTCCAAGTATCCCACGAGAAACCGTATAAGGGAATTTAAATATCGAATATTATATTAAGAGACAACACGTAGTTTCACGTAGTTTACACAACAACTGTGCACTGTGTATCCTGTGGCGCACCCAGATGGGGGCCAAGGGTTCCTGGCACCCTCAAAGAAGGGGCTTCGTAAAAAGAAAAGAAAACTGGATTTTCCTCTCGAAATAAATGTTTATAATAATCACCTAATGCATGTTACTGAATTTGCATTGAGAATATTTTTATCCATTCAACTCGGCTCCCCCCAAGATTAAATTCCGAGTGCGCCGCCGAGATGGTATCTGAGTTGAAAATCACGATTTCCTTTTATATATGTTATATTCCAAAACGATTCACGTCACGTACTGTGGAATAAGTATTAATTAAAGCATGTACTTTATTCAGGGACGAAGAGGGTGATGAGACTGCGAATCAGGCGATTCAACAGGGTGATGGTCCAGCGATACCTGGAACCGGAAATCCGTTTCTCGACGTGCCAAATGTTACGGGTGCTACGGAGTTCAAGAAGGGTTACGTTATGCGGAAATGCTGCTACGATTCCAACGGAAAGAAAAGTACTGTGTTAACAATGCGATCCTCGTGAACAGTAAACCGTCCTCTTACACGGAGTGTGCTAATACAGATGTAATGTTTTCCAGCTCCATTCGGAAAACGAGGCTGGAAGATGTATTATTGTACATTGAGAGAACTTGTATTATATTTGCACAAAGACGAGCATGGCTTCCGTAACGATAGTTTACACAACGCGATACGAATCCACCACGCGCTGGCCACCAAGGCGTCCGACTACACGAAAAAGCAACACGTCTTCAGGTTACAGACTGCTGATCAGGCGGAGTATCTCTTCCAAACGAGGTGAGCGAAGTCGCAGTAGCCTCTTCGTTAGCCCAAGATTCTTTTGAGGTACAAGTTGAAAACTAACGCGAATTTTCAGTGATTCCAAAGAGCTGCAATCGTGGATCGACACGATCAATTTCGTGTGCGCCAGTTTCTCCTGCCAGCCTCTAGCGGGAGCTGTGGGCTCCCAACGAAAGTTTCAACGGCCTCTCCTCCCTTGCAGCCACACGAAATTATCTCCTGTGAGTAGACCCGCGCGATAGAAGGGATCGAAACAGAGCGGTCATTGCCTCGCCGTCATGCAACCGAATATAATCTGTTCTCATTGTTTCTCTTTATTTGCAAGCCTTCCTCTACTATCCCCGAAGCGAACTTCGTTCTCTAAGTTCCCATATCTTCGAAATGGAATACGGCATTGACAATAAAAGAGATTATCCCCCTTTCGGACACACAAGATTTAGAATCACCGTGCAGAATGTAGCATACGTGTACAAGCGGTTTCCCGGTATCGTCTTCGAAAGTGTTTTAACTGACGGTTTCTTGGATGTTTTGGTCGTGTTGTCAGAGAGAACAGTTACGGGACCACGAGGAAAGGGTTAGCAAGTTGGAAGCCGATCTGGAGGAGCACAGGCGACATCCACCCGAGAGAGGGGCGAAAGCTCTGACTGTACAAAATTATAAGGAGAAAGATGCCTATTTACATCACGAGGTAACGACCCATTTAAATCTAGCCGGTTTATCGAAGGGATTTTTGAGCTTTCGACGCTTCGAGAAATCCACCCGTAGTTTTATTTAATATGAAAGTCGAATTGAAATACTTCTGGTAGTTCAAAGGTATTTTACTAATTCAATTAAAATATCATGTAACTCTATGATCGCGGTTACTCTGAAAATTAATTTTTACCCCGACCGCTAGAACTTTCTAAAACTTGATATGCGTTAAAAATGTTTATCGAGCGAACACGCATTGCGTAACTCCGAATAAGAGAAAGAAAATTCAGCCGCGAAGAGTAAGAGGGCACCGCACTTTCACTGCAGTGCGTTTTATGTTTTATGTCTTCATTCTTAACCCGTTGCGTAACCCGAACGTTGGAGTGCTGTTCACGTATGTAAATTCGCTGGAATTATCGGTTCGTGTGAATGGGTAATTCTGGATATAAAAAGCTGAAAGCCCGTGACGATTTCTGTGTTGCAGCTGAAGAGGTACAAGACGTACGCATACCTGCTAAGGTCGAGGCTGGCGTTCGCGGAGGTGGAGCCGTCCTTAGTGGAGAGCAGCATCGGCGAAGTGGACGAAGGGAGCGGGGCTTTGCTGAATTCGGACGTGGCGTTAGTACCGCCGCCGGTTCCTGATCGACCAGCCATAAATAGGTACAGTTACAGGGCTGCCATTTACAACCGTAATCTGCTAAACGGCCAGGACTACGGCGGGGACATTGGTTGACGTGTGATGGGTGTCTTTTCAGCATGTGTGGTCTAGTCTGACCTGCGTACGTACGCAGGCAGAAGCAACAGCTGAAATTTCCAAAGGAATATTAACGAAAAACCTAACGATGTACGCGACGCATCACTTGTTAAGTACTGTACTTTACTGTGCCGTGTACTCACACTTCTCTTTTAATATATCTAATCGTGATCTATCAGCGGCCATTAAAACCAGGTACAGGTGGTCCCCGGTTGTATGCGTGCCGATCATGCCCGGCCGCGTGCACATAGAGAGGGAAGCTGGGGGTACTTGGCGCCAACATTGGTAAATCGACGAGCGCACGGTAAACAGGACACTTTGAAAGCTGCGATATCGGTATATATACTTCGTTAGATCTTGATGGAGAGTGCTACCAATGGGCGAAGTTCTCTCGATGAAAATGAGGCGCGACCTCGTTCGGGCTAATTTCATTTATAAGTAATAGAGATAATAGAAATCGACCACAAAGGTGGCGGGGGTGGCCCGCACGCAGAACGCGGAGGGGAAAGGCACGCATACAGCGGGGGACTACTGTAGTAAGTGAGTAGCATTCGTACAGCGCTATAACACAGCAGCAGCATCCAACCTTTCGTACACTATTCTCTTGTATCGGTTTTAATCGAAGTTTCCTTTTCAATTGGATTTTCTTCATCGTCGCTCAAGTATCACGTTTGTCGATAAGTTTTTATAAGGATCCATCGACGAAGCATTAAAGACGGCTGCTGTCTTAAGCGCATACTCGAAACCGATTAACATAAAGTGGTGATTGGGTGAGGGGATTCACACCTAACTCAGTATAGTGTAAATGATTCACTAATTATACCCAGTAGATCGTTAAAGTGTTAAAAGAAAAAGACTTGACAAGGCCCGATTAAGACTCGTGCCTTGAGCTGAAGATAAGACCAGTTACGTATAGGACAATTCTGATTACCGGACGAGACGGTGTTCGAATGTTGAATAACAACCCGGCTACGGAATGGATAGATAAGTGTAACCAAACGTTCAATTAATCTCAATATAAGACTACCTGTATAAATGAAAAGCCGGACGAACGATCATATGTTTATTAAAACGAACGCTACTAGTGCAGTTTTCAACGATTGAATCTTTCTTAAATGTATCGTAAAATCCAATCTAATTTCTCTGTTTTAAAAGCGTAGATGTATAGAGGGAGCATTCGTAAGACAAAAGAAACGGAAAAAGGGGAAAAAAATATTGTAAAATCATTGGCGCATGCGCGAAACAAGGTGTTGGAACTTTTTGTTGCTATACCGAACTGTGTCTGTCTTCGTACAAAATATCTTACTCGAGCATCCCTTCTCATGCTTCTGGTTTCCGCTTTACGTTCGCTGCTAACATTTTATACCATACTCGGCTAGCTCGTGCGGTGGATGTAAAGAGTAACTCCTGCGCGCTTCTCCTGCTGCTTCGAAAGATTCACCGGGAACAAACGCGAGTACCGGTGCAGCTTTCCTTTTTCTTCAGTTTTGAGTGCTACTTACTAGACGAAGCATAAACCGTTACCGATATCTCCACGATTACTTACAACTTCCAGATTTTATTTTTATTTACGAACGTCATTCAAGGGACTAGATCCTTTTATCAGTAAAGTACTTTCCCGGAGAATCAGATGTTTCTTTCGTACAGTGTAAGTTCCCAGCGTCAGGCTTATAAATGCGACGAAGAAGCAACGCGAGTGGCACCTTATAAAATTCTGCACAGTGATGGATTCTAAAGTACTTTACGTTTATTGTTGACTATTTATTTAACGGTTATTTATGGCGGGCATGAAAGTTGAAGTAGGGTAGAGATACTTTTATTTTTTATGACAAAGTTAACCGTATGTTTAACCGAATCGCGTTTCTTTTGTGATACGATGATGTGTAGCGATGATACGAGGATCAAGGATGTCTTGTTGGAAAGGAGTTAGAGCGCTCTGGCTGTCTTTGGTTTCATTGTTGTTTTGCAATGAAGGCGATTGTGCTGAGAGGCTAAGAGCTGAGATACGTTATGGAAGTCAAGACTGGATAAAAAAAAAAAACTATTTACGCGCATATTTGAATTCGATTATGGCACGATCAAATTTGTGTATCAGCCATTTTACAAGTGTAAATGTACGATATATTTTTATATTTGGTATATTTGTCGCGAATAGCCCGATCTATTCTATTTTATCTGCGCCCTCGATTTCCATGTGTTGCGAGACGACAATGCTCGATGAAGAATTTTATCTTTATAACGAGGAGTGTCATTGGATCGCGTACGTTTTTCTGTGATCACGTTGTTTTACGTTCTGTAAATTGGTTGATACGTCAACGAAGGGAAGGGAGAGGAAAAGGAGCGTCACTTGGTAGTTTAGTTAGCGAGATGTAAATCGCAAGAGAGGATTGATAAATCGGATCTTTCGTTACTCGTGAGAATTAATATCGCAGTTAGGACTACGTAGGCCTCATCTTATTCTAATCACTGTTCTGACATTACGTTTAGATGCATAACAGTAGCAACTTATCGAAATTATTCTAGCCTTTTTAAAACGATTATACAGTAAACGTATATGTATACATGTATGCGTATATCGCCGTGCATATATAGAAATATATGTATATGTATACGCATAATTGTTGTTGCATAAAAGTATTACGTAATAAGCCAGATGCTTCAGATTCTATAACAGTTTTGAATTTAATAGGAGCTCCTTTTGTTGATAGAAACAATTTTACATTCTTCATTAACAGATTTTTTTCAGAATATTTATAATACGCCATTTGATGCGCAATAAGTTATTAGCTGAGTTAATTTAAAGCAGTTAGCTGACGCCATCACCTGCATTCTTTAACAGTCAGTGAATTCTACCAAACTATCTGGATTGACCGAAGCGTTCGATCTAAGGATAAAAAGGCATTTGTAAATATTACGTAATCATTTTATGCCAAAGTGTTCTGAATCTAAGAAAACGACACTGTACTCTTGGGAATCCAACGTTAGGACCCGTTAATTTCTTACCTTTCAGTTGAACAATCAATCAAAAAGCTACGATTTCTGTCAGTGGTTGCATTGAACGAAGTTCACCTAGCGATTTCGGTATAACATTTGTATTATAAATTGCAAGCATCTTCTTAGGGCAGACGTTTAACGAATCTGTTGGCTAGTCAAGTTAACGTTTTTAGACATGGTTCCTGTAAATCGTGCTGCTGCTCAGTATCTACGAATACGTTAATTTAAACATATACCAGCCAAATATATATTTCGTTACTTTTGTATTTTTCAATGTAGATAGCCGCTTCGATCCTCCGTTTACTATCTTTATTAATATCATCCTTTTGTATCGTTCTCGAGAAGTCGTTCACTACATCTAATCATAGTGTACACTAGACCCCTTGTACATAAAACTGTATTATATGTGGATAATATAACGATTATTATAAACTATATAATGCTAATGGCAATAAAAATAAACAGTCTCCAGGATCATATAGATTCACAACTTTCATATGCGAATCCCAAAGTTTCAGATGCCAGTAGGTACATCTAACACGGTATATATATATATATATATATATACACACACATATGCATCTGCATCTGCATTTTCTCCTTCAGCGTTGCATGTCAGAGGTGCATGTTGTCAGGCGTTTGATAGAGCATGCACGAATGCTTAGTTCTGCATATTTCCCGCAAAGTAATTACATACCCGGTGAGTTTGTACACGTAAGCATTAATATTCCATTATCTTTGGTTTAATGTACGTAACTAGACTTAAGCGCAGTAAGAAGTTTCTTTTATGCTAGAACTTCCCTCTGCACGGTTGCTCGAAGAATGTTTCCAAGCAACTTTCTTAACTAACACCGATCTACTAGAATTGCATGAAGCGCGATCATCGCGTAAGGAGTTTCATTTTCAATTAACCTGAACGTATATATAGAGTATTATTTGATTCCTCTTTGGTGTAGAATTTTATGATTCTTGACCGAAAGCAAAATTGCACAAATGAGCATGAACGCTACACTGTCCCATGTTAATACCGATTTGTTGTATAGATTCGTATTACGTACACGAGGGGAGAAGATACTTTGTGTTCGTGTCATTAACAAGTTTACTTTTCCAAAGTGGAAATAAATAAGAAGTTCTGCATCGTGTGATTTGCCAAATACTTATTTAATGATTATATCAATTTATTGCATGCGACAGGATTGAACCAGTGTCATCGTGAACGGAGCCAGCGAGTCATCATCAGATCAGAACTGTTCCGACGGCAACCGAAGTTACAATTAAGTCTTGCGTAGCAAAGATTCGTCGAAGATTTCCATTTCGCGGGCCATATTTATATCGCAGACTTTAGTCTCGTGCGAAGAAGATTATTTAAAGATTCGAGGAAATGATCTCCGGAATAATTGCAAAAGAATTACGATACTCAAGTTCCATAAAGCTCAATGCAGAAACAAACTTATCACGAGTCCATCATCAAACAAGTCCGCGACAAGTTCATTATTAAACTTAAGGCGCAATATCAAATTACGTACTAGCGTTGTTTCGAGTCTACTTAACAAGGAAACGAAATTTTGTAGCTATTCTTTTCTGCAAAAGGGAAGTTTAAAGACTGCCCGAGGAAACGAAACCATAAGTTATTTCAAAATCTGTGCGTCGAGTGACCTTAACATGATGTTAAGAAATTTCTAATGCTTCGGCAACGCTACAAAATTTAGTGTACGCGCGTTCAGTTGAGAACGAGAGGCATTAATGAATCGAATTAATTGTAATGTGTAACAGCAGAAGATATTGCGCGACGTAACGCGGTTTTTGTGATTCGCCGGGTCAGTTAAAGATGCTGAGAAAGCCCTCGCTAAATTCGTCGTGTTAGAGACAATTAAACAATATACAATCAACGTCAAAGTGTATACGTTAGTCGCAGTGCCCATCGATCGTATGGATTTATAAAATTTGTTAAGCTGTTTTATAGTGAAGATTTACAAACTCGATATGTGGTTGTCTGAATGGTCGTAGTAGGCGGAAGTGTTTTATAAGCGTTGTACGTACCTTGTTTCCGTACTTACTTTACTTTTAAGGATAATAATTACGTTCATTTAATTGTACATAAGTTACTGTAAACGTTAGACCGCCTTTACAATTATATCGTGCATATATGCCAAAGAATCGCATTTAAAAATACATTTTTATTACAATGTATTTCTTAATCGCATTTACATTCACGAAACTCATCGACCGCATTATTTCCGCTTTTGATATATTGTAACGCATCACTTCGCTATCTCTGTCTCTCTGGTGTTTATACAAGTATACGCGTTACTTTAATGAATATACAGATCATTTCTATATTTTCTTGCTTTATTTCGATTGAATTTACATAGAATTATGGTACTGAATTTTTCGAAGACTCCGTTGAATTTGTTCGCTATAAACTAATCGCGACTCGTCCCTGTTGTCGAATACTCTCTTGTATATATTGTTTTAGTTTCTTGTACTCCTTTTTGTTATACTAACCGAAGAATGACTGTGTACTCTGTCTGTACATCCGATATATTCCTTTGTAAATATTAATATACAACCATGGAAATAAAATTGTGAACACGAATTGTTTTTTTAATTTGCCTTAATTATTACTGTTGGAATATAAAGTATTCCATTTCCCAAGTAGCATTTTTGGTTGGCCAACGGTTGCCAACAGTTGGGAATTAGTTGGGATATAGTTACTGTTTGTGCCTACAAATTCCCAACACAGGGCCTACGGCAAAAAAGTTACGACAGTTTGCCAACGACTATTCAATGTTGGGCCTACAATTGTTATGGTTGGTTAATTAACAAAAAGTTACGACAGTTTGCCAACGAATATTCAATGTTGGGCCTACAATTATTATGGTTGGTTAATTAACAAAAAGTTACGACAGTTTGCCAACGAATATTTAATGTTGGGCCTACAATTATTATGGTTGGTTAATTAACAAAAAGTTACGACAGTTTGCCTACGAATATCCAATGTTGGGCCTACAATTACTATGGTTGGTTAATTAACAAAAAATTTACAACGATGATTAAATGTCGTCTTACAAACGTCAGAAAATTTGCTACATCAAAAAACCTGTTGTGATTTTTCTTTTCTTATTTATAAATACGTAATGAGGACGTCTGTCTTAAGACAAATGTGAAATTTTAAGGAATGAGTCTAAAGGTTGGATGATGATAGTTTGTAGAATATTTCGCGTCACTGCACAGTTTTCATAAACAATTAATACTAGTTATGTAACTAGAAATTATAAGTGTTTACAAGGAAGTGTGTTGGTCAGCTGCGAACAGCGGTTGCTTTGTAAGCGGAAAGCTTAGGTTCGATTCTCCTCACCGCGAATTTTTTTTTTTCCTAAACCAGACTTGAAGAAGACGTATTTACGACGTCTTTTGAAGTTCTTTAAGACGCCTTCTGGACGTTTTTAAGACATCTTTTGGAAAGAAGCCTTCAGTTAGGCCCAGTTGGGCCTATGGAAAGAAACCTTCGGTTGGGCCTACGTTGGTTACAATCGTTGGCCCATTTAAAAATAGCGCGACACTTCAACAGTTGGCCAACGGATAACACGTCATTGGCCCAACAAACTCCCAACAAATAAATGCTACTAGGGTTAGTAGTACTTTTCTACGAGGCATTCAGATTATATTCAATTAATTCTTAAAGATTCCAGATGTTTATCAAACATGAGCGTAAGATATAGAAGTTAATTTATGATTATAAATAAAAGAATTGTGTTTGTATTTATAGCAGATACTTGTTCTGCACACTTATTGCACCCCTCTCAAGGAAATGTTAATAATTAAATACTTGTGAAGGAAATAAATGCAAATACCACGTAGGGACATAGTTAAAGGTCTGTGCAAAAGTATATAAATTAGTTGTGGAAAGTTGGTAATTAATTAAAAAACCTGAGTATGCAACGAAGGTAGCGTGAAATTCGTTATCGATGCGAAAGATAGTTAATAATTAATTAGTCAAGGGTCGATATTTTCCGATGCGACTGTAAAAGTTCATAGATTATTGTTGCAAATCGATAATTCATTAATTTTTCGTGGAAGTACAATACAAAGCGAGAAGAGGTTATGTGGAAGAATTCGGAAGAAACTATAAATTTGATTATTTATTTGTTTATTTACAATCTGAGGTCATAGGATCCTCCTTGATGCTCCCCTGAGCATTATGCAATCATTTTCAACAATGAAATTGTTTATTTATTGCTTGAAAAAGGTTTTGGAAAATTTGATCAGTTCATGGACACAGAAATGTCGGCTCGTAGCGGCGAAATTAGTAACTAAAATTGGGTACATACACATTTACGCCACACATTCCGTAACACCATCGACGAAGTATAGGATAGACCTATCACCTTATGGGACTTCGTGTCACCCACCCAAACTGTGTTACCGACCCATAATTTGAGGATTGAATTCAGCGGCATGTGTTCATGAATTTTGCATGTACTACTTTATCCAAAATTCTGCAACAAATACTTATTTACTTACCATAGACTCAGAAATGAATCTAAAGACAGTAATGGTATTCACAGAAACATAATTTATAAGATATCAGTAGATTTTGTACGGATTTATTATCGTATAATGAAATAGTTATAATTGTATATAATTCTAAATTAGATACTGTTACTTTACATAATTCATCTGGTGATTCAAAATAACATGGATCTCTACTTATGTACAGATACAGTGCAATGTATATGCAATAATAATTAATAAACGATTTATATTACAATATCGGTCAACGGGACGTTGACTCTACTCAACATACAAAGATACAAACTTCCTGTATACATACACACGACCCATAAAATTTGTATCGCAATTATACCGTGTCGTGTCCTCAAGTGTGTCTTCCGTAATATACAAGCGATCAATATTTTCCTATGTTTTGTAAAGTAAAACTAATATTGTACAACTTTGGAGGAATGTTGTGATGGCATAGCACCAACTTCACTATGAATCAATTAGTCAAACTGCAATGGCACTTTACAAATTAAATAATGTGTCTATAATATATATATATAATATTTATATATTTATATATTTATATAATTTTTTTCTTCATGTAAAACCTACCCAATAACGTAGTAACAATAACAACGGTGGATCGAGCTGTTTAGTTCATCCACTTGCGGCAGTTAGGCGCGCCACATGCGCATGCTATCTTGTGCTGGTCATCTTCAATGTCGAATTTATAGTCGTATGCCAGCTGCAACGTAACAGAACCAATAAATATGTATGCCGAAAAAACAAATTGAGTGGCGGATTTAAGGGAAAAGGCCTAGGTGGCAAACGTTCTGGGACAGCCTGTGCACATAACAGAATTTCAGTGGTATGAAAATTATGGAAAACAAATAAAAGAGGGAGGGGATTTCGTCTGAACAGGAGCCCTGGCGCCTAAATCCGCCACTGACTCAAAGATAAAACTTGCCTCCTCGCCACGTGAGATTCTTCGCTTTGCAAAGATTATGATTCTAAGATCACGCTCAACCTCAACGATCTCAGCGACACAATTTGGGTTGCAAGAGTGGTTGATGTACCTTGCAAGACCTCCACACAACGTTGCATCGACCACTCTCTCTTCGTCCAACCGGAACATATATATACCACGATTCTGTAACAAAACGTCCCATAGAGTCCCCTTCCGCAATTCAACAGCTAATTGCAGAAACGTCTGACAGCAAAAGCCACGTACCCTTGCTTCGTACTGCTTCTCCCTAGTTTCAGCCAGCTCGGTGCGAATGATCTCCCCGATGTATTCGATGACCATAGTGTGTTTCTCCAGGTCACGAGCAGCGTAAAGCCCCAGTCCTTGTATCTTGGAGCGCGCCAGGTACACGTTGTTGCGCCACTCCTGCTTCATCTTCTTGTATTGCGAACTCTTGGAGTGAACGAACTGCTTGGAGTATGGGCAGGCCACCTCGCCGGCGACTGTCGCGGTCGGTACAAAGGTTGCTCGCGCGGAAGAGCCTGTGCGCTGCGTGTGCGGCCTCTTCCACGGGAGCTGGTTCCGTAGACGCGCCTCCGTTCTCGCGCTGCCGGTGGGATTGATCGCTAACGGTAGCTCTAACAGGGGGTTCCGACCGTACTTGAATCTGTAATCTGTCAAGGTTTCGATGCCTGGAAGACTTTCGAGAACACGAACGACCGCTGGCTCGGTCAGGCCGAACAAATCCTCGCCGGAGACGTAACGCGGGAACAGCTGTACGCTGTGGGTGGATCTTCGTAATTCGGCGAGCGGCTCGAGGATCCGGCTCCAGACAGCGCGCGGCGTGGCGTCACGTAGCTCGACGTCCTCCTGCAGGGGCTCCTGGACCAGCACCCTGAACTCGGGCCGACCGGAGACGTCGTGGATGGAGCAGACGTAGCGGCACCGTTTGTTCGGCCTCCTCATGCTCCAATAGAACCTGACGATCTTGTATCCGACGGGGTATATGTAATTCGGCGTGTGAAAGTTGGCCAGTTGATGGGGGAGTAGCTGTCCAACGCTTAAAAATATTAGGCTCCCGACTCTCAACAGGTGATTGTGCTCCGAGTGATGCATCACGGCTGCGACTTGTCTGTTCTCGTCTCGGTTGACGTACACCCTTCTGTACACGGAAAGCGTCGTCAGTTCGTTATCTTTCTCGTTCTTTTGCACGTGTTGAGCGCAATAGGTACTCTGAAAGTATCGTGAAACGGGCCCCCATGAAGCTTAACGTTTACGGTCGGCGGTCGGACTTGCGATGTTAATGGACGATCGGGTGGTCTTACCTTATTCTTATAAAAAACACAGCCATCTTTAACGGCGCAGCCAAGGTGATACACGTTGGTGCAGCGCATTTTAAAACACTTCACTGTAGCTCCCGGTTTCTCGCAGACGATACAATTTAATACAAGACTATGCTGCAGAGCGGTATCGAGATTCATCAAGGCACCATTTACAGTTTCGTACACATCTTCCGACCAAAGGGCGCAGTTCAAGTGCACCCATTTGTCGACGTCAAAATTAAGTAGCCTAGCGGGGCCGTCCGCAGTACCATCACCTTGACTGTGGCAGAACATGCATCGTCGACTGTCTTCCGTTTTGGCGGGCACTACCGTCACCCCCATACGGAAAAGCATCTGTAATATAAGAATAGACACGAGCGTTAATGTACACACGATTGTCTTTCTGTCTCACATTTAAATCCTCAGGGCTTGAGGCTTGCTCCAAGGGTGGTTTAAATCCCTAGAGCGGCCCAGTAAAAGTTTGTTGAAAGGTATAAACCTGAGTATTCTGAGCGTTTTGTGTTATATAATTGTACATTCTACAATTATGTTTGTTCTTACCTCCGTGATTTCTTTGTCAGTTGGTTTCTTGTACTTCGTGGGAGGTTGCATCGAGCCAACAGTCCAAGTTTTGTACCGTAAGCCTCTCCATACTTTCGCGGGCGGTTGTGGTTCAGTCGATGATTCGTTTGAGGATTCCTCCGCTGCCGGATGTTTCTTCGGCCGTTTCTCTTCCGTTGGTTCCTCTTTCGCCTCTGGGATGTCATGTTGCTCTTCCCTCTCTGTTTTTACTTTAATTTCCGGTTCCTTCTCTATATGATCGATCTCCATACTTTCAATGCTGTCGACCGACTGTTTCACCACATATTTCTTCCCTTTTTTAAACTCGTCCTCCAATACCTTGGCATCTAGTTTATGACACAGATGGTCCACTATTGTTGCAGCCTAAGCAGAAAGATACATATGTCACTGTTGGAAAAGCTTATAGCTTCGATAATAGTTACCTTATATTGCGTATTCGATGGCGTTCGGTGTATAAGCGCGAATTGCATGTAACAGGCTGCTGAACAGAAACATAATTCGTCGCCAGGCTCTGCTTCCTCCTTACTTAAAAATGGTAAATCCGACACTTTCTTCCTTATTAAGCTATTCAATATCACAACCTCGCAATGACGACAGAATTTGGCAGCGCCATTCAAAATACTTTGTATATCAATTGGAGCTGTGGACGGATTGAAGGGATCGATTATTTCAGTTGCAATATGGCTATTGCTTATGGGAATACTTTTTAGACACATGTCCGAGGAGTCATAATTTTCATTGAAGCAATTACGATACACACCTCCCTCTTTACCATCTTTTCCCTTGGTTCTATAAAGACCCAATTTCTGACTAGGGGGAGTAGTGGTACGTTCTACTATCTGGTAACCAGTGGGAGGAGCTATATTTAAGATATTAGCCAAATCTTTAAGTACTCCCATTATGTCGTCTGCAGCCTGACTGTTCAAAGTTAATGTAACCGTTACGTTGCCGTCTCGCAGAGGTATTGGAGGCGATTTTCCGAGTCTATAGAAAGCCAAGTATCGCATATTAGAGACTCTTCTTAGGACAATAACAGAAACTTGTATGTAACAATTGTGAAAAGTTTGAAGACTATATTTAAAGGGACGTTTCGCGTACCTTGGTATTCCTAGATTCTCTTTGTCCTGCTTAGCCGTATCTTTGACATAAGCGGGTTTAAGCCTGATTGGTATTGGGGAGATTAAAGGTATCACAGGTGACACTCGTTTCAGCCAATCTGATTCCTCGTCTGATTCTTCCTCGATCAATCTCAAACCTGGGAAACGGTGGATGAATTCCGGAATAACGCATTCAGGCGAGGACGAGCTGACTATCGTATCAGGAGAATCGACATCTCGGGTTGTTGACAAAGAATTCTCCTTCTTTTCGTCCGCTGAAAATTGAACACTCGAGTTATTAGACTAATCGTTTTGCTGCGCAGCGAGGCGAAATGGAAATAGTGGAACGCGTACAATCATCCAATTTGAGGGGTGGAAATTCTTGATCGTAGAAGCCTCTCTGGGTAGAAGCAGGTTGTTGGGGTGGTAAAGGTTCCAATTCACCAAATGGCTGTGTGTTGTAGTGGTCAGACACACCCGGCAACGTAGCTGACCCGTACGAACCCACTAAATCTCCCGTCCTGGTGTTATAATCCTTCTGACTGCCAATTTTGGTCAAATCGCCCGATCCGAAGATGGGGCACACGCCGTAATTCTTGCCTAGGAGGGGTTCTAATACTGCCATCGGTTGAAGCTGTCGCAATTGTGTCATTAAATTGTCAATAAACGTGTCATAATCCTCGTCCAAGCGGGACACTTTCCTAGGACGCTTCTTCTGAGGTGCTGCCGCCGCGTCTTTTCCCTGGCTTTGTTTCCGTTTCTGTTGATATTGTCGCCTTTTCAACTTCTTGAGATCTGCAAGCAGAACGAAATACCGCGGCGTGTTATACTATATATTTAAACGCAATACAGCCCAGGGGGATGCTGACTTCTATTCTACGTACCAGTTTTGTCGTCAATCGATCCGTCTATAAGCTCCTCTTTGGCAGTAAGAAAGTCTTTGGTATCGGTTAATTGGGTAGGTGTACCACTAGATAGAACTTCATCAAGAACTTCCTTTTTGACTTCCACTAAAGGCACTGTGTGTTGTGCATTCGCACCCTGTGACGCCTGGGCTTGGTGACCCACAGTATGAGACACCGTATGAGGCACTGATGGCGGTATTGTGTTAACATGTGGGGATTGTTGCTGGGTCGGAACAATGGATTTCGGAGTTAATGGTATCTGGGGTTGTTGAGCTGGCTGTGCCTGTGGTTGGGCGGTCGTGACACTGGTCAGAATCTGTGTCACTGGGACAGTATTGGATGATACTTGTTGTGTCGCGGGCTGTATGTTTTTACCAGCCACCGTTGTCATTACAGGTTTCGTTTGCGGCATGGCTCGTGAGACAGCCATAGGAGCTGGCACGCATTGTTGCTGAACTGGGACACTGTTGCTAATTACACAATCGTTCACAGATTTCACTTGCGGTTGGGCGCTGATCAATTCTTGTTTTATAGGAGTCGTCGGTTCGGAGGTTTTCGTCGTCAGCGATGGTACTAGCTTGGTCACCGTGGTTGTCAGTTGTTGATTCCCTTGAGTACAGATAGGAGCTGTCTTCAGAGGTTGCTGCGCCGTCAGCTGTTGCTTCGCGAAGCTGTCGACCATACGTTGCTGTGACAAAACTGGCGCAGAGGTGGACAATGGCGGCGGCGGTGGTTTCGGGGGTTCTTCTTTGGTCGGTGGACTTTGCACCTTCAAGGGTGTCACTGACTGTGATAAAAACGACGTTTCCCTGTTAAGAACTTGCTTATTGCTGGAGACTTTAGGTGTCGGGACTTCGTTGAGAAGAGGTGGCAAGACGGAGAACGGAGTCGGTGGCACGGGTCTTGCCAATTGCGCCTCTAGCGACGGTACTAGTGGCAGACTAGAGCCTTGAGAAGAACTAGAAGACAAAGTGGTGGTTGCGCATGCAGTGTTCTGTAGTAATTGCTTCAACAGTACATTCTGCGACTCCTCCATCCTATGCGAACCGGTAGTGGCCTTGCTTATGTCTAATTCGGATCTGACGGTCGGAGGTTTCTCAAGCACGGATTGCGGTTTGCAGTTCGATTCTTCCGGCTCCTTTTTCGAGGGTGTACTTTGGGCGAGTCTCTCAAGGTCAGCGCTTTTATTATCCACTGACAAATGACCGGGCGGCTTGTACTGACTCTGTCCAGATGTAAGCTGAGAATGTAAAAGTGTCGGTGTTTGAGACAAGGTGGATTGCAATATACTAGTAGTGACGTTGATGCTATTGGTACTAGTAGTGACTATAGGGGGTACGATAGTTCTGACACACTGCATGGATGTTGTGACTGTGGTCGACGTAGCGTTAACGACAACACGAGAAGCTGCCGCTGAGCAACCTGAGCTAACTTGCAGTATCGCTTGAAGACTCTGGGTACGTTGCACGGAAGTTGCCATAACGGAGCTCAATAGATTACTCGCCTGGGTAGGTGCAGTGTTCGCCCGATGACCAGCAATGGTGGATTTCGCCGAGTTTGTCCCAGCTAACATGGCGTTTAGCATCGCGTTTGATGTGATCGAAATTCCTGAATTCGTCGGCGGTCTGGGGGTAATCACAGATGATGTTTGTAGAGAAAGATTACTGCTAGGTTGCGGCTGTATTCCACTGGAAGTGACTCGTAAAAATGGGTCCGAAGGCGTGACTTTACACAAAGTAGAAACAACGCTTACTGTAGAATTTGTACTTTCTTTTGTATGCGGAGTATAACTAGTCGTCGTAGCCTCTAGATCGGGCTTGCTCGCCGACGTAGGATGAGAGCCGGTCATGCACGTTTGCAGCCGAACGTTCGTATTACTATGCAGATTATTTACAGGGTTTGGAGAAGACGTGCTGGTCGTGGAGAGTATATTCCCGACTTTCGGGCCCGTGATCGCTGAGGATACCATAGTAACGATAGCGGTTTGATTCACAGTTGTACAATTTTGCGAATGGTTGCTCTGCAAGGAGGACAGCAACGTTCTTAACTGGTGCGAAACATTGGCGACGTTTGATGTTAATTCGGTAGGTTTCGATAACGGAGAGAGATGAGGTACCGTTGTGGTACACTTTTGCAGCTGCGCTATAGTGCTCACTACCAACGGAGCGCTTTGAGCCGGAGCCGGAGCCGGAGCCGGAGCCGGAGCCGGAATTGGCGAGCTCTTCTTCGGCGCAGGTTCTACGGGCGGTGGTGGACTTGTTTTCTGTGGCTTTGGTCCTTTGCTTTCATTCGACAAAAGGTGTTCGCTATCCGAGTGCTCTTGTTCCAGATCCATCAGAGAATCTTGGAGAATATTCAACGGCAATGTGTCTAAAGGTGTCGGCAACTCATACAGCATACTCGACTTCCTAGATCTGTCTTCCTGGAGGATTTCGCTATTGGCCATTTCTGGCTTAGACGATATTATATTATGCAGCATATCTAATATATCATCGGAGGATTCTTCCATCATGCCCTTCTCTTCGTTAAGACAGTGCTGTACATACGGCTTGCTTGCTTCGATGTCTGCGCACAATTCGTCGTGCTTCCTTTCTTTTTGAGGTATGCTCATGTTACTGCTGTCTGTGATGCTCGGCTCAATTTCCTTTGGCTTATTGTTCATCCTTTGCGCTTCAGAGGTTGCCACACTCTCGCCTTTCGTTCCACTCTCGTTCTCGACCGGCTCCGAGTCGTTTTCTAAAATATTCACCAACGATAAATCATCCGTGACAGGCGATATCCTCTTCAGCGAAACAGCATCTGTTTTATTGTCCGCGTGAGAGTTCTCCCTCCTGATGGTATTTTCGGCAGGATTGTGAATCGCTTCAAGCATGCTCTCCAATTCATCGGTCGTGTTCAAAGGATCACTTTTCTTATCCTCCAGTAATGTCGGTTCCTGGCCTACGTTTGAACTTGTCGCCACGTTCCCCCTCAATGAATCCACGTTGTTCTCGTCCAGATTCTTCCCCGTGTGATCCGTCTCATCCTTGTCGTTCTTTGCCTTGCCAGCTTTCTCGAAAATCTCTACTTGCTTCTCTTTTGTTACCACTATGGAATTACTAATATTCTCCTTTTTAGGCAGATCGGGAATGGACATTTTTGGCGTAGACAGCGTGACGGACGTTGGCTGCACGGTCAGAACTAATTTCGTAGGATTGTTTCGCGTGTCCATTGCACTTGTAGTAATATTCTGTATAAAACTTGTATACTCATTCTGTACATTAGGCACTGATGATGAGATCTTGTCCGAACTTGTCACTTGATGTCTAGACATTTCTATGCTTGGCAAGCTGATCTTCGACAATGGCTCCGTCTTCAACGTGTTCTGCAGTGAGCTAACTTTCATGTTCTCCAAAGCTGTCTGGCTTAATTTAGCAGCGATTTTCGCGTCCGCGACGATGCTCGCCATGGTCGACGGCAGGTGTTTCTTATTGTTGAACGAAGTAGACATCGTGTCTTTTGTTATGCTTAAGGTCGTAAATATCGGGGTTGATTTAACAGCAGTGTCTGCCGCTACTGATACATTGGTAGTCGTGGTAGCTGTATTTACATTGTCGGTACTAATATTTGTACTTCCAGGAGTAGCAGATAAGGGAGCTGTCGATCTGCACGCGGACGACACCGCGACATTCGCGTGATGCACGCTTGACGGTGGAGTTTGATTGTACAATACTTTGTCAGAGAACACAAACGACGTGGGGCTTCTATTTTGCTTTGATTCTTTCTGCGATTTTGATTGATCTTCAGCGACGCTCTCCGCGACAGTGTTTTCCTTCGATGGCTCCGAAACAGGAGCAGCGTCCATTTTCTCCGCATCCTCTGTGCACGACTCTTTAGATAGATTGTCCTCAGGTGACTTTGTACTAGGATCAATGATTACCACTTCAGACTCACTGACGAACGACACCATCAGATCTTGCTCCGGTGATTGGTCCATGTACGATCCAGGCGAAGGATCCACGCGAAGCTCTTCCTGATCAGGCGATTCGGGTGTATCGGTGACCGCGACCAACCTCTTCCCAGACTGCAAAGTTCTTACTATGTCCAGCCTCAGGCCCTTCTTATTTCTCGCATGGGATGGTACCAAGTCTTCGTCGCTGAGGATTGGCTCGTCGGTCTGAGATTCGGGATTTTCAATTTCTAATATCTGGACTAAATCGTGGCCCTGGCTGCCCTCGTTCACCAGCGCATGGCAGAGAGAATCATTGCTATCAGCGGATAAATCCACAACCATTCCAGGCTCGAACAGCACGTACTCTTCCTGCATGTCGCCTTCCAGTGTGCCCGATATTACGTCAACGAGTTCCGAGTCCCCGAACTGATCTATCACTGTGATGTCGTCGCTGTCCCTTTGCGCCGTGGAGCTCAACGTCACCTCGGTATTCACTATAGTTTTATCGTCATCGTAATCGGTGGTGTCAGGGATCGGTTCCATTTTGCTACTCGGGCTCCCCAAAGTTAGCGGCCCGTTGTCAGACAACGACGTCGCTTGCTTCGCTTCTATAGTAGTCGGCGGTGTTTGCGGCGGTGTATGCGAGTCATCGTCGAAGTCATTGTAGTCCGCGCACACCAGAGAGTTAATTTTCGACTGCGGTATGCCAGTTTTCCTGTGTACCACCACAGAGGTATTCGGTTTCTCGTCCATGTTCAAAAGATGCGATTCCGAGGTCTTCCCTTTACTGGTCTCCGCCTTCGTCGACCACATAGGAGAGCCACCTCTGAGTCCAAGTTTAAAGTATCCAAATCGCCCGAAGCCACCGTTTGCAAAGGGTAGCGGATTCAATGGATTGTGTGGATTTCCTCCACCCCTATTCGTATGATCCGACGAGGGTGCTTGCTCCTGCGGGAGAGACTGTTGTTGGTGCTGATGCTGTTGATCGCTGGACACTGAGATATTGCTTGAGCTCTGAGGTGTGTAAGAGCCGTGCGGTGTATGAGGCGTATGAGGTGTGTGCGGCGTTCTTGGTGTTCCTGGATTCTCCACGCTCTGTGGTCGATCTGGCATTGCTGGGCTGTTACCAGTGGACTGTCTTCTCTGCATCTGCATGGGGGATCCGCCAACCATTGGACTCCTTGGCATAGGAGAACTGGGTGGTTGGGACGTTGGCGGGTGATGTGTATTGTTCAACTGATGCTGCAGCATCGGCGACGTCGAGGGATGATTACGAGACATCGGGCTGGGTGGCTGGTACTGCGCTATCATCGGTGAATTAGGTGGATGTGTGTGAATCCTGTTCGCGTTCATCGGACTAGGAGGCTGAGAAGTTTGGCTCAATTGTTGCTGAAGCATGGGCGAGCCCATCGTTTGCTGGACCATGGGACTACGAGGCATAGGCGAACTCGGCGGTTGTCCGTAAGTCTGCTGAATTTGTTGATGAAGCTGAGGGCTCGGCGAGTTGGCGGGTTGGGAGACCATCGGTGAACTCGGTGGTTTCTGCATCGTATGCTGCTGCTGAGATTGCTGCTGCTGTTGCATTTGCAAGAACTGTTGTCTCTGCTGTTGCGCTATCTGCTGTTGTTGTTGCTGCTGTAACATCTGCTGTCTCTGCTGCGCCATTTGCAGCGTGCGCTGAGTTATCGCGTTCTGTCCGTCCTGTAGGATTCCAGTGTTCTCGTGCTGTTGCTGAATGATTTGTTGCCGCTGAAGCATCTGCTGATGTTGCTGATTCATCAGGGTCTGCTGCGTGGGCTGAGGGCTTCCCAGAGGAGAACGTTGCCCGTATACGATCCCTCCTTGCAGCTGCATCCTGGGTCTCTGTCCAGGTTCTCCTACAGCAGGTGGACGGACGAAACGTTGAGTGAGACTGTGAACTCTAACTCCTTGATCGCCGATGATCTGTTGCGTGGCGCGTGTATCTGGCGTGAAAGCGCCTGGGCTCGTCGCGAGCCTGCCAGTGATAATCGCCCGATGTTGCGGGGACGTCATCCGAGTAGCCGAGGGACCGCACATCCCAGGCGACGGCATTGCACCGGGGCTGAAAGGACTTTCTTCATTCTGTGAATGTGGAGTTCCAATTCTCGGGGACTGTTGCATATTGTGAGGCGACATTGTCCCTGGATTCCCTGACTGTGGATTACCAGGACTGTGTTGCAGCAAAGGTGGATTGGGACTGTGCTGGATGATGGGAGTTGCCGGTGAATGCTGTATCATACTTGTGGGGACGTTTCCAGGGCCTGGGCTTTGAGAAACGACCGCAGCAGGACTGTGCATCGGCGATTGTTGAGACGGTGACATCAACGGCGAGCACGGCTCGCTGCTCTGTTGCTGCGGTTGCCGTTGCTGCTGTTTGCTGTGATACTCCTGTATCAGCATCCCGTGCTGGCGGGTCTGCTTGCGACTCGCGTCCAGGTGCTTCTGCAATATCGCCTGCTCGCTGGATATACGCTGCAGCTCGGCCGCGTCGTTCTCCGTTAACTCGTTCCCGGACTTTCGTAGCTGTCGCTGTTTACTATTGAGGGACTGTAAAATTACGAGGGAATTTAACTGTAATGAATCTCCACCGTGCGAAACTATAAAAACGAAAACACCGCAACATAAAAACATTCTATCCTTACTTTTCGTATTTTACGCAGCTTTTGTACCTCAGTTTCGTAACACTTCAGTTGCTGTGTCAACACTTGATGCTGATGATTCAGCCACTGCTCGTACTGTATTTGCGCTTGACGATCCTGTTCGCTCGTAATAGTCTCCGGCGGCGTAGGTGGAGCAGGAATCTGGGAGATATTGAACGTGGCAACCCTCGCTGTGACAAATAGAGGAGGATGTGCGTTACTTAGTGCATTACTTATTAAACGGTCGTTAGTTGTTAATGATGTTTGCGATACTGACGTTCAGGTGGTGTTTGCGTAGCAATCGGTTGCCTCGGCACTTGGGCTGCTAGCTTTGATGCGTCCGGCACCGCTTGCTGCCAATTGGTACCTGGAGCGGATGGTGGTCTTGGTGTACAAGGTGGCCTAATTACAGGAACTCCTCCAGGTACTGATGTAATTCCTTGTGGAGGAGAAGCAAGAGGTGCAGAACCCAAAACGTCTGCTCTAAATCTTTCAAACTCACTGTCGCTAAGAAGAGGTCCTCCGGAGTTTGTATTATCACTCTGCTGCTGTTGTTGCTGTTGTTGTTGTTGTTGTTGCTGCTGCTGCTGCTGCTGCTGTTTCTCCTGCTCACGTTTCTCTTGTTCCAGAAGTTCCTCCAGCAACAATGGTTGTTCCTGTGAAAATGACTACTGACAGCTTATCTAACTTTCAATCATTTAATAGGGTATTATGAATTCAAATAGAGAAATAAATATATTTGCCTTTGGAATGTCTAATTTATATATTATAATCTTACATTATTACATATTGAAAGAAAGCACACCGATCATTCTAACTAATGAAAGAATACGAGCATGCAAGTGTCTTTACATTTTCATTAAAACTCATAACATAAATGTCAGTTAGACAAAAATAATGATGTAGAAATAGAAACGCAAAGTGAACCTTTTTAACTGTTTTTAAGCAAATATCAAAGCCTAACGTTTTCCTTATCAATAACATGCATGCACACGTCGGAATGCAACGTATTTTCTTAAGGGTTTCATCAAATGTGGTGACTGCCAAACAAAACGCATTGCAATTGGAATGACCGAGTAATATTCAGACTTCTTTAAGCGCTATATTAGAATCTTTGGTATCATAAGAAAGAATCTTCTAACAGAATATAGATGTATCTTGCAATTAGAAATAGCGCAGTAACGATCAATTAAAGTATAAATAAATGTGTTGATGCACAGAGAGCGCATCTCAGCAATGCTCGAATATGTAAAGTTTCGAATTACGTTTCAACGAAGTTCAAGCTTCGTTGCAACCGGTAATTGAATTATAAGTAGAGGGAAAAGAACAGTGCGGAAATACTGAAAACAATCAGGAAGGCAATCTCCGATTCTTAGTGTATCGTTGCAGGTGATACTTTGTGCAGAATGCTGTAAATTCCCCAAGTCTTGCTCACCTGCAGAAGCAAGGGCCTTCGGTGAGGGTGAGGTGTCATTGCGGGGGTACCAGTATGTACCACGGGGGTCATTGGTGGGCCCGCCACCGGTACTGGGTGCCCTATATGGACCGGGGGCCGCGTCATACCCCGCCCACCTGGGCACAGCCCCATCTAGACATGCACCAACACCAATGCATTGCAAACACCCAGGCCAAAACACCATTTTACCAGCCAGTACTCTTATATTAAAGAAATTACTTGCCTACACCTACGTTCATAGCAAATTCGAGATCTCCTGTGCTCACTCGGTTATACTATCATAAACAGAACTCGACACCTTGTATCACACAGTTACGTAACTTCAAAATGCTACAAAGTTACAGGATTAACAGATCACCCGGCGTTAAATACTACGTGATCATTCGTATACGCACGTATAGATTCGTATTTAGCCACGATATATTGCTAAACGTGTTACAGAAATGTACGTGTACATATAAAAACTTGTACGCGATACGTTGCAAATGGTATTCGTGTCTGTCACGGTGAATTGGCTTTAACAACTTGTGTTATGTACTTCGCCAAGCGTTTATCACTCGTCAGACTGCGAGAAATTTAGTCTCTCATTGTTAGAGGAGAAATTGTGTTAGATGTAATTGCGTAAAAATACTCAAGATTAAAGCGATGCAAAAGTTTCAAAACATCAAGAATATATGTAACGTGTACAAACCTGTATAGGTCCGGGATAAGGGGGTGGTGGTCCAGGATATGGAGGCGGTGGCGGCGGCGGCGGTGGCGCAAGCGGCATACGCGGGCCGATCATGTGATTCACGGCAACCACTCTGCCAGCGACGTTTGGCACGCCTGCTACTCTCATACTCAGACCACGTTGCTGCTGTGACACTGGAATAACAGAACGCGGTGAAAAAGCTGCGCTTGATCATCTAATTACAACTGTCGGCGACGTGCTTACCTTGGATATGGGTTTGTGGTATTCTTTGAGGATGTCCGGGGAACGTGGACGGATAACTGACCGTAACGGTGTTGGTCGACGTAACAACGCCCACCGCTCCATTCAGCGACACTAACCGTGTTCCTGGAGGCACAGGTCTGCCCATCGCCGCTGCTTGCTGCACGTGCTGATGCATCTGCTGCTGCACGGCAACAGCCTGAGCATGCGTTTGCGGCAAAATTGCCGATGGTTGCTGCGGGGTTTGTGATGTTACTGTAATAGGTGGCACAGTTTGCGCTTGCGTTGGAGCATTAGATGTTTCTGTCGGCGCTTGTACGGTAGTCGTCGTAGACGTGTCGCCGATATCAGTATGCACCGCACTTGCTGCGCTCAGGTCTGCCGATTTCCTCTCCTCATCCTTAACTTCTTTCTTCTGCTTCTCTTCCTTTGTCTCTACTTCAACTTGCTCCAAGTCTAAATCGAGTATATTTGTCTTCTCGCCACCGGTTATGTTGTCTAGTTCGGGATCAGCATATTCCAAGATATTGAAATCTGCTCCCATCTCAGCTGTAATGAAACAGGGTTTGAAGGTTACATTTATATTGCAAGTTGAAAGATAGTTGAGACTCATGTTCTATCGAATAAAAATAGTTTATTTACCAAGCAGCTCGTCATCGTCATCGCCTAGGTCTCCTAATATTGCACTCACGCCCTCGACCTCAACCATCGGTGCTCCCTCCTGTTCTAATTTCTCAAGCTCTGCAGTGACATTGTCCGGAATCTCTGAAGGTTCAGAAGGACTGACGGTAGGTTCGCTAACTGTTGCTGGTATAAGAGGCGCTCTCACCATCCCCTGCGAACTTAACATTCTAATTCCTTGATTCAAGTTATCCTGCGGCGTTCGCACTATGTGTTGCCCCATAGTTTGTCCTTGATTGGGGTCTGTAAAGATCACGAGTAGTCTCAATAATCAAGTAGTCATTCATTCTTACATGATACGATTGTAGCATAAAACGCTCGCATACCTGGAAACCTTTGTTGTTGCAAGACATCGTAGGGTTCTGCGATAGAAGTCCTCGCAGTTGGCATACGCGCTTGCAAGGCCTGGTTTGCTTGAAAGTGTTGTTGAGGTATCGCCGCAGCTACCTGCGGTCTTTGCAAAAGCATTCTGGTTCGCGGATCTATGTTCTGCACCCTGGCATCTACATTTCCCGCTACAGGATGCCTCGCAGTTATTCCTGTAACAAGAATAACATATCTATACATATACGTTAATAAATTAATAAAAAAAAAGTGGCGCGCACGTACCAATTTGATTCCTTATCAAAACATTCGGTTGAATAGGCATCCTGGGTCTAACGATACCGGGAGGAAGCGGATGCCTGAAAGTACCTTCGCCAGTATTACTCGCCGCTTGAGAATGTTGCGAGAGTTGCACGTGGCCTGCGTCAAATTGTTGTTGAGTGTTCTCAGAGTTGTTCTGACCATCTGGAAATCAATACAACTACGTAGTATATTTGAAGGCCTGCGAACGTTTTAATGCTTAACGAGCATTGTACCTTGATTCCACGCGGGGCTCACGGGTTCCAGCTTTTTCGTAAACTGCTGTCTTTGCAAGAGGTCGCGCAACTGTCTAGTCACTTCTGGCTGTTGATTGAACACTTCAGGCGGCTGCGGCTCTTGTCGGGATTCTGGCCTTGGCGAGGAATAATTTGAAGCAGGAGAGGGTGTGGGTGGTTGACTACTATATGGATCAGGTGTACGAGACGGTGCATATACGTGAGTAGCGGGACGAGTAGAGGGAGCATTAAACATAGGCCGTGGTGTACCTGGGGGCTGGGGGAACACATCGCTTCTGGGAGACGTGGAATACGAAGGTGTGGCAGATATTTGTAACCTGGGTGTTTGGGAGCCTTGGGAGTAAGCCTCGGTATTGTCGAAACGTTGAAAATGGTCCTGAGATTGCGAGGAGGCTGGAGACTGCGGAAAATCATGGGGAGATTGCGGGGCTTGCGGTGAGAACGGGGAGGGCGGTTGCGCGAAGTTATTTGGCATCCCAGGCCTAACCACAGTCCCAACTGGGCGCGTCAGCGCTGCACAGGGTTGATTAGGTAATCGTGGTAAACCCTGATGAGGACTTTGAGGCGCTAATCCTCGTGTGACTTTTACAGGAGGAGCCGCAAATGTGTTACGCGATCCGGGTGATGGTGACGCTAGAGGTCCCATATGATTTCCATCCTAGAAAATAATTGTTACAGAGTATTTCCAATGGGGTGTCTTAATTTTTATGTTACAGTGACCGTGATGAGGCTCTTACCTGTGCCGTCGAGACTTGTAATTGTGCTGTTAATCCTGTAGTATTATCAGGGTTTATTTGAGTTGTATTGTCTTCACTTATTTGTCTATGAACTCTGGCAATAGCTGCTAAGGGATATTGAAAAGATGAATGCAAAGTCTACGTTGATGTTATGCTACATATGTATATGTAATCGAATGTCCTGGACATACCATGCACGCGTTGTTCCTGAATAACTTGCTGCTGTATCTGTGCTTGCTGCTGGCGTAGTGCTTGCAACTGTTTCCACTGACGTTCTTGTTCAGCTTCTCTGCTCGAACGATCTCTATTGGAAAGTCTCTCTTGCTCCTGTTAAAAACAATTCTATTAGAACTAAGAAACCGACCGTAATGGAAGATCATTATATCCTTGCAGCCACTGTCATTAGAACACATAGTAAGAATTATCAAATAGCAGTTGCATATCTTTACTTTTAATTGAAGAATATAATGATCTCTTTTTCTTTGAAGCAATGTAAAGAATATACAATAAGGCAAATTGACAGTCAGCCAAAAGTGTACTGTAAGTTTTAACATTCAGGTAAACAATAGCATATTACTAAATTAATATAATTAGCGAGATCTTAATATTCCTGTATGTGCAACACTGTTATATAATAATAACCAGCCACCATCTAGAATAAACAGTTTGTAATCAAAGGTTCGTTTAAAAGGGAAACCTCTTTTACCACACAGAACACCCATAAACATTCAGTTTAGATTAATTTATGGTAGTCTTCATGCATTGTATCACCGAACATGGAAAAGTATGTACTTCGTACCGTTTCAGTACGCGAGCAAGATAACGCTCTCTGTTACACACAAACTGAATTAAATAGGAAGAGCATATTTCGCAACTTCGTTATGTTGGTAAACATATGTGCAATACCTTGCACAACTTAAGTTTAATAATTATTTGTTATTTCAACCACGTTGTTAGCAATCAAAGAGCATATCCCCGTATGTTATCGAGTATTAATTAACAGTAGTAAGTTACTATTTAGCGGTAAGACTATAAGTACAACGAGAGCAACAGTCTGTGGTACTAAAGGACACAAAAGCTGCTGAAAATGTAAGAAGCAACAAAAGTTAGTTAAACTAACTATAATACATGGCTGTAAATGGGAAACAATGTGCTACATTGCAACAAACATCTACCAATAACTCATAGTACAATCCATAGAAAGCGATAATACTTATTTGAGGACCACAGGATGGAGGAAATGTCGTATTTGTTCAAAAAACATTTGGAACATCAAGGATCAGGAATAAATAAAAAAAAAAATGTGCTACCAGTTGCCTTCAACATGCCACATACAATGTAATAATTTACGCAAATAAAAGATATATGATACCATAATCCAGCATGGTATATGGTGATCTAATAAGGATATATGTGTATATAGCGAAGTGTGCCTGACGAATCCAAATGAAATAACAAATAAAGATAATAGATTTTAATGTATGCAAAGGCAACATGAAATCAATCCATCATTACAGAAAACCAACGGTCTGAAACACCATCCGTTATACCGCGAACACGTTAGAACAGGGTACAAGCTAGTTTCGAGGTACGTAGTGTTTCAGATCTTTGGTAGGAAGAACTAAGCTATGACTGGAATTGTTGCAAGACACTGAACTACATGATAGTATGATAATTTCTAATGTTTCTGCTCTAAAAACGGATAAAGGACAACTAAATGTTGATCAGACACGTGGCACAAGGCAAGACACTAGAGGCACAGAATAGGTGGCTCACCATAGCCGGGGACTGTACAGGTACAGTGTGAATAATTGCAGTGGGTGGCGGATCGTAGTGCTCCTGGCTGAGGGAAGGGAGGGTGCGCATGATTTCAGATGGGGTGAGCACTCTAATCTGGTGGTCTACCGAGGATAATTGGCGTACAGGACCTACCCCCACCATAACGTTGGCAGTGGGGGACGCCTGAGAAATGCTCAGACTGTTAGCAATTGTACTGGTACTGATCGTAATGTGAGCAGGTGTAGGACGTTGCTGGGATGGTGGTGACGTTTGATGCTGCCCTTCACCGGCGCCCGTGTTGCAGTAAGAAGAAGAAGAAGAAGCAGTTGCTGATGTGCAAGGCGTGGCTGGCGACTGAGCTACTCTAGCCTGGCTACCGGTTATCTCTTGGTGTGCCAGGCTGTTAATGGAATTTATAGAATTCACAGAGCTGGGCCTGGGTGAAGAAGAAGGGGTCGTGGATGTTGGAGAAGGACTCGGGGAAGTAGATGTTAGCTGCTTCTGCGGTCCCTGCACCGCACACACCTCCGCATGATGATTACTGCTAGCTGTAGATACTGTCACTCCTGTCGCGGACACAGTCATTCCATTCTTTTCCTGCGACTTTTCACTGCCCACCGAGGTCAAAAGTCCGATCTGCCTTTGGTTGGAGGCCATAGCTACTACTGGAGAAACTTGAGCTGATGTCATAGTTGTGACAGGTTTGGTGATGATGGTAGGTGCACTTGTTGCAGTGACTGGGGTTGTGCTTGGTATATCCTTGGATATCTGTCGGTTCAAGGGGTGCCTCGTTCACACACTTACGTTATAGTATTCATTGCTTACATATTTCCAAAATACATCATACAAGGTAATTGTGTAAATTCAATTCTCCAAAGGATTCTAAGGAACTTCCAAGGGATGCTATTTAGGGGGAGACTAGATAAGATTTAGACTTGATAGTCCTAAAGTATCAAATTAGCATCTACACTTCTAATGAAATATATGATTTTGGAAGTATGGAGTTTGTTAGAGAAACGCTTCAAATTGATGTCGAATCGTAAATATGCTTCTGTACGTGGGTAATTAAATAATGCGGTATAACATTCACGATGATGATTGACGAGAGTCGGTACAGTGCGTCGTATATAAAATTCATGTGCAGTCGTGTGCTTTAATATCTCGTAAATGAAAATTGACGTATTCATCAGTTCTTGAAAGTTCGTGTCTGTACTTTATCTGGTCTCTCGAAATGTATAAGATAATTGAAAACCCTTAACAGCTTCAAGTATAGATATCGGACATAAAGGACAAGCTGTTAGTTCGACCTGTGTGTTAGCACAAGACATCTTTGAAGATGAAAATGGATACATATCACATAAAAGATTCACGCTTTCTCTAGCACTTATATTACTACTAAGGCCTGCACAAACTATTCCTACCTGTTGAGTTTTTTTCATACGAATCGCAGCTCTGTTATCCCGCGCGAGTGTTAGATAGGGAGCCTTCTTGTCGTTGGGCAACGCGCGCCACTTCTTCAATATCTGTTTGCATCTTTCTGACCAGGCTTAAATAATATAGTTAAGTATGCGATTTAGTTAAATGAAACTTGTATAGAAATTGACAGGACTCGTATATCAATTGCCATACATACCTGGGTACTCATTTTTCCATTCTGGATGATTAATATTTGCATAGAGCACAGAGGATATAGTTGCCCCTGTACCCAGAGCTTCGTCGGCTTCCATTTTAAGATTACTTCTTTGGTTGTATGAGATTGTAGTACTGCCCGTTGACGTGGTGCCCTCGTCATCAGGATTAACCCACGGACTCGGTGGTTCAGAGAAGGCGGGACTAAATTGTGGGCTACTGTGTATCGGAAAGTTGACGAGTGTCAATTAAAGAGGAAATTACTCGGTTTTTACCTTTACATATCATGTATAAATGCAAACATACTTGCTGTACTCCGAATGATACGGGGATGGCGGTGGAAAACTCATCGGAGAATTTAAGTTCGATTGACCAACGGGAGGCAGGGTGCCAGGTACTTGAGGTCTTGGTATCGGCATCGTTGTTTGTATACCTGAATATGCGAGATCTATTATATATCTTATACATAGATATATTTTATATCGCAGCTATATAGAGATGAAATATTTACCAGGATGTGGCGAAGGAGATACAAGAGGTGTCGTCGTGGACGACGGAAGTGGAGCTTGAGCTTGAACAGGAAACACTGACGATTCCTGCGATTCTTGAGATTCATCGGTCAGGACTCCTTTGAATATCTCTTCGATATCTTTACTATCCATGTTAGGTAATCCTGAAAAGTATAATTAGTAGTTTGTATAGAATTCGTTCTACAGAACAAAGGCAAACAGTAGTAAGTGGCTTATGAAACGTACCTGTGTCTCTGACCATCGATTCCAGGTTGAAATGTGGACTAAGAATGTCCGTTAGTTCATCTTTAGTCGTCCCTGGTGTGTCATCCAATTCGTCTAACGCTTCGCTGGCTTTAGCTAAATCCTCATCCGGTTCATTCATGATAGTATTCACAAGGTCGCTATCGAGTAAGTCGCCCGAGATCGGTAAGATGTCACCGAGGGCTTCCGTATCGCTACCGTCATCGTCCATAATTTCTTCCCGCTTTATAGGAGGTTCCGAAGGCGCTTTCTCTTCCTCTTTCTCTTGCTTAGCTTTAACTTGCTCCATCGCTTTCAGTTCATCCTGAGACAGTTGAATAGTATCTGCGTTCCCAGATACATTTCGTTCGCTATCCGATTCGCTGCTGCTCTCCAGCTCCTTGTCTTTGGTAGTGTCCATAAGATCCTTGCCAAAGAATGCCTCTTGCATATAGAGAGGAAAACATTCAGAAAGTTTTGTCTTTGGTTTTCTTCTCTGCGGTTTCCTGCGCGGCTTGTCGTCTGTCACGCTAACTGTCGAGTCGGACGGCTTCTCAGGATCCCCTTCTTCCTCTTTGTCTTTGCGAGTGCCTCTTAGTCTGACGATAAAACCTCCGATGCCCAACTTCTGCAAGTTACGCTGACGCTTGCGTCTTAAAATCGGTATCCCATTCTCGGTCGTGTAAATACTAAACCCTTCCGGTGGTGGTTGATCGCCACGAGGTGTCCACACCATGCCTTCTTTGAGTACCTCTGTGGGTTCGTCCTTTATATCTACTAAATCCATTTTCCCTCCATTTTCTTCTAGAGAATTGTCTAAACTGCCGCCGGCTACTACGGATTCTATCGTAGCCATTATATCGGCCTCTTTATCGATCAAAGGGTGCAGTTTTCTTCTTTTCTTCCTCGTCTGCTGGTGCTCGGACGTCAATGATTTTATGTGATTCATGCCAGCTTCGGATAAGTAGACACCATCAACCAAGTATTGTTGAGGGGAGGGTTTATACAATTCCGGACTGCGTGATGTTGGGGGTGGAGAACGGGGATACTTATTTGGTTGTGGTTTAGGTTGGCTGCATATAAGATGCGGTGGCGGGACATCCCTTGGTCGACAAAGTATACAAATATAGCCTTCTTCCGCGCATTTCTCTGCTTCCGCTTCGCTCTTAATTGCGTCGCATACACAATGCAACCACCTTTCGCACTGAATGCATTGTATTATTAGGTCCCCTTCATTGTATGCTTCTTGACAAGATATGCAAGCAGTGTGAGATGCACAAGGGGCACACTGTGTGTAATTTTTCTGCCAGCTACTATTGAATCCTGGGTCGTTGGAGCCGCACGTTTGGCAGTGCGCACACCACTTGCACTTCCAAGTACCGTGCGGCACGTAATCCAGCGGTGGGTCCATGCAGTAAATGTGATAACTGATGTCACAGTCATCGCATAAAATCAGACGACCCTCGTCATTCCTTTCGCCGCATCCTTCGCAAACTGTACAATCAAGGCACCGCCAACCCTTCTGTAATATTACTTTAGTAACTTTGACATTAGCGCAATAAGGGTGATAACATTGACCGCATTGTGCGCAGGCAATTAAACACCCCTCTTGGTCAGTGCCAATTGCACCACACATCACACAAATGTCTTGGGTCAATACGAATTTATCTTTTGCAGAACATAATACAAGTCTATTTTCAATGCCTGGTTCATCTTCCTTTGAAAATGAGTCCGACATTGGCCTCTGAAATATTAGAAAAATTAATCGTAAAGATGATTTATAATTCTTTTATCGCGAGTACGCAAAGAACAAGAATAACCATTGGAATAAAGTGTATACCTGTAATCCTACACCAGGTACTCCGAAGATACCTCTCATCTTTGCTTTGGGCCCTCGTTTCCTACCAAATTCTGTCATCTTTTGCCGCTTTTGATATCCAAGTTTACCGATTCCTTTCGGTCGGCCGATTATTCCACCTCCGAGCCCCAGTCTCTTCTTTGCGATCTTAGATGCACAGAACGGTTTCCCTTTCCCAAGACCTATAGAATACAGTGCTTCTTCTGATCCTCCTTGATAATCAAATTCTGACGAGTCTCCATCACCATATAAACTTTCTTGCGACGCACTTAAACTTAAATCCCCACCATACTCATCCATATTATCTTTCCTTTTTACAAGTGCCATATTTTTGCAGTGTAGACAAACATATTCATAGTCAGGTTTAGCTTCCTTACGGTGTTGGTAGGTTAATGGATCAGCCTCAGGGTCACAGGTACCATGAACAAACTTTTTACATGCACTACATTGAACCATCTCTCTATACGCGGCAGCCCGATATGCCTTTCTACAAAGGGGACACGAGAAACCTTTGTTCCTTTGTTGGTAACACGAATCACATACGGTGTAATGGGAATGCCACCGTGATGATAGACCAGCGCCTGGTGTACGCGAACCACAGTCTGTACATACACGGCAGCACTTACACTTCCAACCATATTTAGGTATAGATGTAACAATCGGTCGTAAACAACTAGGATGATACGCTTTTTCACAACGTTCACACAACATTACTTTTGAAACATCTTCTGGTTGACGACACACTTGACATACTCTGCAAGATACACATTGCCAGCCAGCCCGTACACCAGGCAGAAGTGCCAAACCGACACAACTGCCGTGGTAGTGTTGGCCACAGATGGAACACATTACTAGGTTGGAAACATCCCCCATTCCACAGCATTGCATACAAGTAACATCACCGCTCACTAAAATAAGATAGTACGCGAAATATGTACACCAAGTTATTCAGTCGAAACAGAACTATAGACGTATCAGCGTTACGTGTGACTTACACAAAAGTGGAACTTGCCCCAGATGCTGGCTGCAAAATAGGGACAAGCTTTTCGTATCCTGGAAACAACTCGAAGCTGCGGCGCATGGTAAATGAAAATAACGATTGCACGATGCCACCTGTTTTTAAGGACAATATTGTAATCCATCGTGTTCCGGTACGCAACGATAAGAAAGTAGTAGAAACGGGCGCTCACTTTGCAAGGAATTCCAGCTCCATAATGAGAACAATAAGCGCATCGCCTCGACGAAGCCTGTACTATCGCTGGGCTCAGCATTTCTGTTGTTAATTCTCGGGTACCGCTTGACCAGACGGCGCAAGATTGATGAACGTAATAGTGCCCAGTCGATTCAAATAATGTTCCTATTTCAGGTTCCTCTGAATACCCAACGATAGTTAATTCCTCCACTGGTTCCGTAAAATTTGTTAGACTAGTATTCCTGAAACAGATAGTTTAATCCCAACCATATTAATAAGTAACATTATCCGAAGTCCAGAAAGTTTAGAGAATTTCAACGATACCTGCACTTAGCTAGACTCTTTTGCCTACGGCAAGTCACAGCACCAGGACCTGCTGCACGTGGACTTTTGTCTCCGGTAGATATATCGACAAGATGGTCAGTTGTCTCGTCACGATTGGTTGATTTCTCGGGGGTAAAACCTTCGGGGCAGGTAAATCTCAATAATTCCCCCTGACCTAGTTGACTTCGTTCACCCAAATTACACAAAGCACATACTTTTCCTGGCCTAAACACATAAACAGCGTGTTACGATTATTCCATATTCTATTCGAAAATACGGAGGTAAAATATTAAATATTAAATATCCTTGCCACTGTTCCGGAAAATATGGTGGTTCTTCTGGTGCCGGCATGCATCTTTCGTTGTTAGATGACTCTCCGTCGGGAGTAGTATCTTCGCCGAGACGAAGAGGACTCGGGGATTCTGAATGTGTATCATCATCCTTACTTTTAGTACGACGTGGTACGCCCCTTGCATATCCAAGACTACATAAGAATACATCGAAACGGTATTATAGGAGGTGATAAATAGTTGTTCTGGCCTTTCGCTTTGATATATACACGTAATACTAACCCTTTGCCCCTAGTACTTCCTCTTCCGAAAGGTCTGCGAGTACCTCCGCCACGTGTAATTCCAGGTGGCCGTTCTTTTCTAGGTCTGCCCGGACCCCGCCTAATGTTCAAAGGTTTCCCGCCGGGAAGTGGAAATTTCTGGTACCGTAAAGGATCATGAAAAGCTTCATCTGGGGTTACTGTAAGAGAAACAAACTTTTGTGCTTCCTCTGAAATAATATGTAGTTTTTACAATAATATACTACACTGCCCAAGCTAATAATTATCGGACAGAGGCTGATGTACATGGTGAATTTTGTTACGGCGACCGAGATGCGTGTACTTACTGTTACCAGGAGTTGTTGGTGCAGGGCCAAGCAATTGATCTGAATTTGCTGGAGAAACAGGAATTCCTGTTGTTTCCTCATCTTCGTCTTCGCCGTCGGAAGCTTCATCTAATTCCATTTCTTCCTCACCCTCAAGACGCTCTTCATCATCCATGGCACCTCCGCTATACCTGAGTTGCTATGTAATCCTGGTTACACGCAACAGATATTAATGTGCCTCGACTTCTCAAAAAGATCACCGTGTTTGTAGAAAAAAAAGTTAACATCACTTCTCCAAACTTCCTATCAAAATTATAGCATATCGAGCTTTTATCGATTACACGAAATTTCTGTGTTTAACGGATTTAAAGCAACCATAGATTTTCGTACAGTAGACTATTAACGCATATCGGTGATTATTAAGACATAACGTGAAAATTGAAGAAAATTCGGAACATATAATTTGAAAAACTCAACTAATATAGATTACATGCGAGATGCTTTTAGAATATCTAAAATAAAACACTATATATTTCCACCGATATAAGATTTTGCAGATGTCAAAAATGATGGAGTAAATGAATCGACGGTAGTTCTACAACTTCTCTCTTAAGATTAAACGCATCTCTTTCAATACAATAAACATACTTTGCAAATACTATGGAATGGCAGGAAATACGAATTCCTGGTACCCTAGATACTTTGGACCCCCGGTAAATGAAAATTTCGATTAATCTTCGCGGCTAGTAACGTTCGAGATCTAAGCTTCTCGTTAACGAAAAAGCACTTTCGAAGCTGGTATACTTTTGTCACGGTCGATCAACTTTCGGAAAATACGAATCGCGGCGTCGAACGCCGCGCGCCATCGACCCGCCGAGGATCAAACAGAAATATTCAGCGATTGAAAATTCACGGTCCCAGTAAAATTCACTACGTACGATCCGTGTAGAAACGGTGTGCAAAACACACCGATCGCTCCTTGCGTGTCAATTCTTATTTCCGCGGTCGTATTATAAATCCCCATGGCAATGTAATCTTTTGCATTAAAAAATCGGTTTCCCTTAAAACAGCGTTTCGTTGATAATGAAAACACCGACTCGTGTATATCGGCCCGAACTCACATAGCTTTTAATCTCTTTAGAGTATAGAGCTCAGCCAGCTACAGCAGGATGGCGTGCCGCTCGGCAATCGGCGGTCATTCCACAGTGGGGAAAACCGAGGCACTACGATCACCGAAAAACGCCACTTTTCATCACCGACGGAATCACAGATAGTCCTTGTCACCACGGGCTGTATCACCACATACGAGGCATCGTCTCCCCGTTGAATTGCCGCGTGCACAACGAACTTACGCTAAATAAGGTGGAGGAGAATTTTGTTGGCACGGCCTTTACGGCGACAGTACGCCATTGCTATGTCAGAGTTTGCAGGCTATAAACATACCCGGGGCCGCCCGTAACCACGCCGGATCACGTACCTTCCAGTTACTGTTGTCTCCTTAGCAGTTTCATGGCGGCTTTGCACGCGGAATTATCGGGATCCTCGGTGAAATTCGCACGGCTCATCCAAGTAAACATCTTGTAGTAACAGAAAAAAATGTCACAAGCTGCTTGAACGGAAGAGTACGCAACTGACGAAGCGCTAAAGTCACGGAGTCCGGATGTCGGAGCGAAGCCAGAGTGCGCACTCGCTTGGACGGGTGCACCGTGCTGCCGCCACTGCGCTGACTGCGCATCGCACGAAAATCCTTTGGGGGGGTCGAGGAAATTCTGCTCCGCCACTGGCTGCATAAACGGGACTGCAGCGGCGCTGAGGTAAGCTTCTCAGCAGGGTTGCCAGGCGTACTGAAAAAATGGCGGTGTGCTGGCCTATATGACGTCATACGGTGGTGGAGAAGGGAAATACTTATATTTGATTGGTGACGCCGTGACGTCATGTCAACGCCGAGCCAATCCAAGCTAAATAACGTCATATATGCCAGTACGTGTACTGGATCGCCTGGTAACCCTGCTTCTCAGAGTGATTATAGTCGTTTAGAAAACAGTAATTTCGTTATTTAATGGGTACAATAATATTGCTACGTGATGGATGGAATTAAAACAATGATGAGGCTATAGTGTGTTGATTCATGTATTGTCACTATGATGCATACAGTTGGTACTCATTGCTGAAATGTCGCTACGAAATTCGAAACATCTGAGAGGGCGTATAAGCTCGTGGTATCCTTAAATACAATAAATTTGCCGCAGTGACGAAACTTCTGGCGCCCCATGCTCTTCTAAGAAGTTCAGTATGTTTTCCATAACTGCGAAACGAAAGTAATTGTTGCACAGTCATGGTTAGTAGTTCAATGCTTTCGGTGGAAGCACCATTAAGCTATAGGATACGTAGGCCTAGCATCTTATGGGAGTTCGTGTCACGCCAACTGAAATACTGTGTAATACTACTACGTTAAACAACGGCGATCCTGGGAATTGCATTCAAATGTATTACAGAAGCCGGTAAAGTGGCGTTGCGACGATTATTCTATTCCGAATCGATAAGGGTGCGTGCGACACGAAGGTGGTATGAAAATTCACATAGGATGCGTGGTCTATGCTACACCTCGTTTGTGGTAGAACTGTACCTCGTTTATCTTCCGTGTTCATAAACATGTTCACGATCGAGAACCGTTTTACTTGACTAAACGACTTTAAGAAATTATTGACTAATTCTGTGTCATTGGGAGTACAGAAATGCTGTTCCAAGCAACGCAAAATTGTACTGAACATATTTCCATCGAGCTCGCTGCCTAAAACTGATACATTTCACGTTGAAAGAAATTTTAAAATTTTTCCGTTTCGTTGCGATACAAACCTGCGCCCAACTTATCGATGTTCAAAGATCGGAGTAGCTGGGCGTGCATTTTTAAATCGGTATCATTTTTCATCAATTGCCAAATGCGCATGAACTCGTATCCATTTTCGATGCCTTTAAAATTCTGAAAATGTAATGGAAACCATTAAGATTTATCTTATCTTTTCTTCCATAGATATTGCTGAAAGCGTTACCATTGAAATATATTTCTCCGATTTGCTAGTTTTATTTTCATATTTATCGGCGACTTGTATCTTCCTCGGCGATAATTTCGTATTAGAATTATCTTCGCGATACTTAGTCGCATTCCTAACGTTCGATTCCCTCGTCATTTTAGCAGCGTCATTTCTATTTTTATGTATGGTCTTGCACAAGCACTCTTTATTTTTATTGTCCGCAGAATTATAATTGCAAGCCTCGTTCGGTAGTTCCTCGATAATAACTGAACTACTTCGCTTAGCAGGCATTGCATAAGAGAAGATCGACTTCGGTTTCGTGAATGAGGAACTTTTTTCTTCGATCGATTTCGACACATTGGGCGATGAGTGCGTAGAATTTTTGGGTGGTTCGATTTTTTTTAAAACGTCGTTTTTGGTCGTTACTTTTTGCTTAGTTTCGTTTCCAAGACAGTAATCTGCTTTGAAGTGTGGTCTGGGCCTTAGATTTTGCGATGGGCCCGGCGCTCTATCGCAGTAACAAATACTACTTTCTATATTGAACTTGGACTGGAATCCTGCATTGGGATTTGTATTTATTTCGACTCCATTGAACGTTGAATCTTTAACTGTGCTCTCTTTCTGCTCTTCAATGGCCATCCTACAAACATTATGTTCCGATATATCAGATTCCGACGAAAGAAACACTTATTTTATTCAATTTACCTTATTTTCGTAGATTTGCAAGGTTTTCTTAATTTCTTCACTCCGGCTATCGCTGCCGAATTGACGGGTTCCAATTTCAAAGCAGTTTCATAGTCTGCCAACGCCTAGGTGTTAAATTTTTATTTATGGTAGAACATAGCGTGACTACGAAGAATTTCAATTAAATCGTTATTCCTTGCTCAAGTACCTGTGCCGATTTTTTAAGATGTTCCAAAGTTACGGCTCGCCGGAGAAGTGCTTTCACATTTTCATGCTCTATGCTTAACACTAAGTTGCAATCGTTGAGGGCATCTTCGTAACGTTGAAGTTTAATAACTAAAATCATACATATGTATGCATTTTATATTCATTGGCACAGAATTAATTTGCAAAATGAGCGAATGAAATTTCTCACATGTCATCGCGCGATTGTTGTACGCGATTACATTTGAGTGAACTCTTATACTAGTATTATAATGTTCGAGAGCTTCTTCATAATCCTCTGCTCTGAAGGCCTCGTTCCCCTTTTCTCTTTCTTGTTCTGCCATAACGTTTATTTCGGTCCCAGTCAACGATGCTATAAAATCACCTTCGCTTTGTAATGATATATTGGTGAAAATTTAAAAAACTAGAGGATCGCTTATTCGGATGAATTCTCTACGAACGTGATCCAGTAATTGTTTTTGCAGTATATTATTGAGCCTGTAATCGGTACATACATTTGTTAATAAGCGTATGTTTCTCGAGCTTCTTTTGCTTTGTCATTTCTTTCTGTTTTTGCAGAAGTCTCTTAGCTTCGACTTGCTTTTGTTCATCTCGTATATCCATTTTGTTTAATTCTGTATCGACATCGTATTTATCCCAAGCAGCGTAGTCACACGAAGCGGTTCGTTTAGCTTTACCATTATTTTTCGAATTCTTCGCTGTATTTTTCTAGCCAAATTCAGAAAGACAATTATTACTTTAGTAAATCTATTATTATGCTGACTATTTTTGCATGCTTATAGGGAGAAAATAAAAGTTATAGGACACGATGGAGGATACTTTAACAGATTCTTCTTTAAATTGCCGGATATCCGGTTGAAAAAAAGGTTCCGTAATTAATGCTTTTCCTTCCTCCAAATCTTTCTCGCGAGACAGCATTTCGTGCGTCCAATCGTTAATATCTTTATCAATTTCGTTGCATTCGCTCGGATCTAACATATTTCGCATAATAACCGGTTCCGATTTCCTCAAAATTACACTGGTTGGCTTAATATCAGCCAAACGTGTTTCCGCGTGTTTCGTTAAATCTGGATAAATGCCTTCTTCGCCGGAACTATTAATAAAGTATAGATTAAATCTGATAGTGAAGTTATCAAATCAGAACTCTTTACAGATACAGCAAAAGATCACGGATTCGTTGAAGTTTGCCTCCCAGAATATTGAAAACTCCGCCCTTATTGTAATTTCTACTCACCGCAGTATAGTTACTATGCGCTCCAACTTCTTCGCATTTTTGCATTCGGAAATGTATTCGTACGAGAGATGCTCGACCGGTATGTCGTACCTTTCGAGCAACGACTTTTTGTCAGGTTTCGCGGTGCGAATTATATCCGTATCGTTCGCGTCCATGACGGCAAACAAATTATCCGTGTTGATAGGAAAAAAGAGATTCCCTTCTGTTAGAAGCTAATTAATTCGGTTGCCATGGGCGCACGCATACTAAATTATCAATTTCATATAGCTTATCCACATGGATACTTGCGAACGGCTCGCCGCTCGATCGATAACATAGGGAGCCTTTCTTATGATGCGTTTCCAACGAAAGTACAACGCTGAACGCGCAGTGGCGTGTGCATAGGATGCACTCGATCATTCCCAAATCCACCGTTCGGTATTGTGCCTAATGATTTGCTAGTTTAAGACCGTTGCGCGAATGGTTAATAGATAGGCATTATTCACACGAAACTGCACCCATTTTGTATTCAAATTATTCTCTTGATATTCCTCTACATTTCCTAAATAATACATTTGCTAAATTGTGATTCCCCGTTCGAATCGCGTGTAACGAAAAAAAAAGCTCAGCGATAAGTGGCTCGCCAATTAGGCATTATTTGAAGTTATCATCGGTGAAAAGTGTGGGGTGATTCGCGGCAGACGTCGTGGCTGTAACGAAAAAACTATTTGTTCGCAATTCGCATTACTAGCTGGTCGTAGTTGCGCGGACACGCGCGTGCATACTAGCGCTGGCGCATTGTGTCCCCGCGCTTACCTGCTAACACGGCAGTCAGCTTGTAGCGCGGAGCGGTACGCCATGCCATGCCGTGGCCGAGGCGTGCAGTGGGCTGACCGGAGAGTGCATATTAGACAGCGCGAGCCGCTCAAGCTCGAGCATTCGCCGGCGAGCGCTCGGTGAGATTGGTGCGGCGGTGTTTTCGCGAAGCTCGCGCGCTCGATCGTTCTCATTCGCGTACTCGTATCGTTGTAACACGGAACAGCGGGGAAAGAAAACGATCGAGCATTGTGGTTTTTGCCGTAACGGAAGACTCGCGATCTCGTCGCTGTGTGATATCTTTTAACGCAAGTGGATATATACAACAGGTATTTATCGTGCTCGTTACGTCAAATCCTATTGCACGCCATTATTGTGCCGGGGAGAATTCGCTTGCTTGTATAAGCATCGATCGCATCTGCGCGCTATTTGATGTTTGCAGATGATGGTCGACCTTCTGGAGGTCGAGCTGATAGGTGATTCAATGTCCTTCCAGTTACACCTGAATTCTCGGCCCGAAACGTTGCCGAGACAGTGCTCGTGCACGCGTATATTCTCGAGTTAACCTCTTCTCGCTTGACGCGTCTCCACTGTGCTACAGTGTGTACATCTGTCATCTGGCAGGTATGATAAAGAAACCGACCCGCGATAAACTCTTTCATCAGCGCGCACTGTTCGCGATGGAAATGCTGGCTTTAATCGCACGAGTTGTAGCAGTTGTTAGTAAACGAATATCGAGGAGTCGCGTACAATGTGTTCATAAATATTCCATTTTATTCTCATGTATGGAGTGATATGAAAAGCGAATCATAGATTTCGATAAATAAATCATTCGTCACTAAAAAACGATATGGCTTAAATGTGATTTTCTCGCTTGAAACGTGATGTTTCAAATATTTCTTTATTATCTGTTATGTATGGAAATTTTCGGAAAAGATCCTCAGTTTCGTATTTCACATTTCCGATTTCCCTTTGCAAGTATCTGTCACGTTCGAGAGATAACTTCCTGGCAACAAGTTGAATGAGGAAAAAGGCGGGAAACACAGATTCAGCATTTAGAAGAATGCATGTCAGAGTCAAGGATATTTTAACCTCGCGATATAAATACAAGATATTTCAATTCGATTTATGAAGTGTAAATATAAATTACATAGCCTGAATCTTTGTAAGAAAAAAAGCGACGTGTGCCAACCTAATAAAGTAAGATAATAAATTCCGACATAGTAGTGTTGTCAAAGTAATTACTAACAAGTGAATAAAGCATAATCGGTAACAATAAAATCGCTGAACAAATTTATCATATAAATATTACACTACTGCAACAATCAATCCAATTACTTTGACCAATTCGTATTCCATTATCAGCAAGCTCTTGCTCGACGAAATAACATGTAGCGAATATCGAGTAACTTGAAGATCGATTGGTAGCGCCGTTGCCGCGGAACGCAGCGATTTGTTGCCAGTTTCTTTCTGGCCGATAAACCGCGCGCGGTTGAAAAAATTCGCCGCGGAAGGGAAGGCAAAAAAAAAAAGATTGGAACGGCGCGACGCAGGAATTGCGAGAGAGCACGTGGGCGTTGCTCGAGTCTAGTTGTGCTCGCAGCTCGCTTCCAGTGTTCGTCTGCCCGTCCGCGGGAGCGAGCGGCTCTCCTGTTGGTGCGCGAGCGCGCGCGCGCGCGCGCGTCAGGCCTTCTCTTTTTTCGTAATCCGAACGGAGCCGACGTTGGCGGCGCCAAGCGAGAAGAGAAGATGAGGAGAGGGAGGCCGTCGACCCGTTATAAATGGAACTAGCAAGACAGCATTTCTTGAATCGTTTCTTGTGTTATTATTCGCAGCGTGTCGGCGCTCCGGCCAGCCTGTGTTTTCCCGCAACGCGACCGGAACGTCGCTGTCCGACGACCACGGTTATTACCGCCGTGGACCGGTGTCGACGAATACGCGGCGACGCTGGAAAGTGAAGCTTTCGAGAGGAAGAAAAGAAGAGAAATCGAGGGACGTGGCATTTTTCGGCGACGCCAGCGGGGCCCGCTCGTTAATCCAGTGACTTTCGACGCGTTCGACGGGACGCGTCTTTTGTAAACATAAACAGAGGAAGCCGTAAGGGGGGGGAAGGAAGGGGGACGAGCGTGGCGACAGCGGGGGAGCTCGGAAGCGCGGAAGTGGCCGAAGTTTGAAAATCGTGCGCCCTCGGGTCTAGTCGTCGGAATTCGTAGTCGGCGTTACGCGACAGCTCCCGGTGTCACCGTGCGGCGTCGTTTAAATTGGCTGCGACTATTGGAGGTAGACGTTCGTCTGGATTTGTTCGCGCAAGGGCCGCGACAGCCGGCCAGTGAATCACATCCGAGCGACGTTTCGAAAGATCAAGTGTCGTCGCGTCTAAAAAGGTGGCTGTTACTCAACAAGCTTTATCGCGCCGTTCGGGAGCGTGCTCGGAATGAACGACGCGTTCTCAAGTGGCCCGTGAAGTTGTCCCGGCCGTTCGAGCGCGACTATTGGAAACGACCGACCAACGTCGCGAGTGCTACTGGATACTCTACATTCTACAATATGAAGAAAGGAAAGACAGAGCCGTGGACAAACACGCCGCACAATCGTCAGGCGTAATCTATCTTCTTATCGCCGTTGCAAAATCATTTGACTCAGTGCGTGTTGACGAAGGGAGGCGATTAAACGCCGCTTCCAGTCCAACTGTTCCGCCGAGGTTAGGAACAGTCTTTCTTGTGTACCGTTGCTCGACGGGTCGTTTAGTGGCGCGCTTGTGCTCGTTCGAATATTTCGCCCGCGTGTGCGCTATGCACGGACTTTAGCAGACTTTTAAACGTAGTAGGAGGAAAGTGAACAGTAACGCGAACAGTGTCGAATTGGATAGCGTATGATGTGCCAGCGGGGATCGAATGACACCTAACATCCGCCTCTGATGACAAACGTCAACAGGATCAGGGTGGTCGTCCTCGGCGGCCCCAGAGTCGGAAAATCAGGTAACCTAAAAACTTTACTATCTCGACTCTTCAGTATTATGATATTTTATTATGTTGTTTCAATTGTGTCATTTAGTAAAGAGGCAATAATATACCGATGTATTAGCGGTAGGGTGTAATTCGTAGTATAATTAATAACAGAATGATTCTTTTTGGAAGATCAGTCGTGGAACTTTGATACGTGCAGTCGATTATATCTTGAGAAAATCATCTCTCCGCAACTCTTTATGTTTATTTGCATTTATGCTTGCAGATATTGACATTAGGATAATATAACTCTTATCAGCTTTATTCTTTCAATGCTCAGCATTTATCTCGCTGTTACGATTACTGCGTACGTTCCTTGTGCGCGCGCGCGCGCATGTGCATTCGTTGGCTCGTATTCAAATAATGCGCGCCAGAAGTGCACGCACTGTGCGTTTTCAATATTAATTTTCTCGTACACGAAGCCTTTTGCCAAAAATATATTCAATCTATTCCTTCACGTAGAATCGTTTCTTTGTACAATTTTATCGCGGAATGCTTTGTATAGGTGAATATTACACAGAATGCTAATCAAACTTCAAAATTAAAATGCTCATATTTTAAAAACACAGCCCCAGATTACAAAATATTAAAAGCTTCTATACTTCTACTTCGTTCATCATAGAATATCTCAATGTGAGGCACGTTCCATAATTTTAGAATACCTACCTTATATAGATTAGTAAATAGATTATTTTTAAACACGGTCACACTTGTGCAAACCTTCTTCCGTTCTGCGAAAACTAATTGACTCGAAGGTCGCTAAAGCTTCAACTCCCAACTTTAGAGACTAAATGCGAAAATAGATTAAAAATAATATAAAACACAGGCCACTCCGTAGCGGTGGCCTTAACGTAAGACACACCTGAGGCGGACGCGTGATTGCGTTATGATTATGGAAAAGTACGTCTCGCGGTATGGATGTAAACGTATCGGGCAGGGTATTAATTATGGCGGACAGTACTAATATTGTGTCGTGTAAAGCGTGTAATTTCTGCGCGTCTATCTAATACCGCGGCGACGGATTGAATGAAAGTGCCGTTAAGATGAATACGTATAGTCTTGGTTATAATACAGTGCATTAGTTAGCCCGACAGTCGTACGACGCGTACAAAGCGAGTAAACGAAGGCAATAAGATAGTTCACTGACCTCGAATTAATCCTATTAATAAGCCACGGAACTGATACCGCGAATGAGGCGTAATTTCTCCCGTCGTGCGCCACAGCTTAGTCCTTTTCCTGTCAATAAGCCCCGGATTAATTGCACGTTATTAGAATCGATCTTGAAGGGTGGTCTAAAAGTAACCACAAATACACTGCAGGTTTGTGCGTATGTCTAATCTGGAGATCTTAAGATTCGTTTAATGTAAAGTTAATCCAAGATCTTGGCTGTACTTAGGCCCTATTGATAAAACGCATAATCGTCTACGCTTCTGTAATTAGGCAGTAGCATCACTCGAATGTTAATTGCTCGCTTGAGTCATGCTTGCGATTCGGAAAAAGATGTGAAAGCGATAAGGAGGCATGGGCAAGGTGACTTCAATCGCGATAATGATGAATCCTCTATCGATCAAAGTATCGATCATTCTTTGCGAGACAATCCACTCTAATGGTACTATGAATCACCCAACAAATATGCGTCCAAGCGTATCGACCCCTTAGAGTGAATTTGGACAGCAAACAAAGAGTGCGTTGTAATCAGGATGAAATCCCCTACATATTCAGAGAGTCTCAGAATTTTTGGAATTTCCGGGTTCGGGATCTTCCCTTGCCAGATTCATCCTACTCTCTGTTTATCTCTAAACCCCTTTCCAAGGGCAAAGATTATAACCATTACACTCGTGGTCGAAAAATTCGTTCTCGCACAGCCCGCCCCGGTTTATATCGTCCCCGAACGGACGACCGTTTGATCAGAAAGCGGATATTCTCGGCGAGAGAATCCGTAAAAGTCGTGAGAGAGCCCGTGTCCTGGTGGGTATAATAAGGACCTACGTGGACGTTATCGGATATCGCACGAGAGTGGTCAGCAGGTCGTTGAGCTACGAAAAATCCTTGCACGGCAGCAGCAGGTTCAGAGGAGATCTGGACATCCGATACATCCGTTCTGTTACCGAAGCACACACAGCTCCCCACGTTCGACCTTACCCCTTTCATGCCGAGTTTACGCACCGGAGTGCTTTCCTCCCTTATCAGCTTCCGGCGACCGTCTCTATACACACGCTTCCACGTGGAAGCACGTGCTCCCCAGCAGGACGCTAACGTATCGTGGAAACCTGCTGTGTACTCGAATTAGCGGTATCCGTAGTTCAGATGACGAGATTTTCTTGTTCACCCTCCTTTTCGTTTCTAATTAGAGTAACTTGATGTAGTTTTAGGTCCCATTTTTACTGTAACTCTTTGGTCATTTTCAAGTGTAGAATACACCTGTTAATTCCTAAACACCATTCATGAATCACTCTGCATACTATCAGCCTTTAGTTCTTCGTTACTTAAGGAGTCTCCCTACTTTGGCGGCCTGAAAAGGAGCGCGGTATTTGGGATTTTTTTTTAAGAGAAACCTTTTTTCATATTCTCTAAAGATTGACAAATAAAGCCAAAAAGCTGGAAGTAAATATATTTAATGGTTTTGTTTTAAAAAATTCCCAAAGCTGTGTCCCCCAAAGTCCTCGATGTCTTATAGCACAGTGAATTGAAGGAGCATGATTTGCGTTCCATTAAATTTTACGGCTACCCATGTAGAAGAGAATGGGAATTATACATAGATAGCTGAGGGGTTATAGGTACTCGAAAGTTTCGCGGTAGCGCGTAAGCAGTATGCAGACTGTTTTGCAGGATGCGTTAATAGAAAAGCTCCTGGAAGCGCCGAGAAGCGTCGATGATCATGGTTAGGGCCATTTATCTGCGTTAGCGCCTATTGAAGCGGCAATTGGAAGCTGGTGCGCATTTCCATGTCGCGTGAAGTATTCATAAATTCATTTGGGCTGAACGACCCGCTTTATTACCAGCGCGGTAAAAAGCACCGGCAGACAGACAAAAAAGTAATATCGTGTCTTGCGTTCTACATGCTGTAATCGTTATTTTATGCCGCTCAATTTCTCCGACGTGGCCTTTCTTCTTTTTGCGTGCTGGTGTTTGATAGCAACGACGATCGCCAGATCGAGAATGAAGTAGTAGTGCGTGCGTTATGATTGTGGGGGAGGTAGAATGGTGTAGGGAACTTGGTAATTGGGAGAGTAGTGAGAAATTTTCTTTTTTGTTTTTCGAATTAAAAACCGTGACGATGTTGCGTTGCAAGGTACCCGTAAAATCCTCAGCCAGTTGTTTCAATATTTCACAGCGGTCAGGCACAGAAATTGGCGGGAGATTGTTGTCCCCTGGCCGAGAGAAAGAAATTCGGCTGCACATACACGCGCGTCTATTTCAGGAAACGTTGGTGCATAAATGAGCATATAAGGAGTGAATCAGCGATTCGCGACGATTTATTATCGTAGCTGAATCCTCTGGCCCGAAGCCTCCTCGTTCGTGCATCTTGATTCATACGGCTGGGTCGAACCCCGAAGTTGCAAATATGAATAACCAAACAGGATGATGGAGTGACCGAATAAAACGAGCGTCCATATTGTATGGGGGTCTTTGTACGATGGCTGGAAAGAAGTCGGGACGCTGGACGGGTCGCGTTAATGAGTGGAAGATAATTGTTTCGTGCGGTCGTTCCTGGAATTTCGTTGCAGTTAATATTCTTTTTCGGAATTTCTTGAGACACTGCACTGGGGAGGCAATATAACACTGTCCGTGATAGAGGCAATTCGTTGTTGCCTTATTGCAGTTGAAAGCATTCAATGAATTTTTAGAGTGGGTTGGAAGTTTCTTCAATAACTACAATTCACTGTTGTAGAGTAATTTATAAAAATATTAATTATATTAATACTAGTTGGGCAGATGGAGAATAAAAAAATACATATACCTATAAAAAATAATTCTTTTCTTGTACTACAATTATTTAAGACCGTGGAGCAGGATATTTCACAGCAGGTTATCATTGTATTTTCAAATCGTTTCAGAGTAGAACTAAAGAGTATTTGAAAGTGATTTGAATATGGAGTGACAAATCTTGCACTCATTTTGAGGGAACTAATCAACTAATTGATCGATATTTTGGATTTTTCCCTCTTATTTCTAACTTTTATTCTGAATATTTGTATCCAACTATGGAAGCCTTCTTAGCTCTCCCACAGTCTACACAATCGTACAAGTTTTTCTATCATAAAACATGAGATATTGGCAGTGACCAAGTACCTACATTTGCAAAGATAGCAATGGTCCAATTGCTGGCACAGATTTTCACCCGTGTCTGAGCAACAGACTCCCTCAAGCGATTCCATGAGGGGTGGGTGAAGGCAGAAAAGCGAAGGATGGTGTTGCACTGGTGCAGCGAAGCCCGGTGGATTCGGGTGCACGAGCTCGAAATGCAAGTGCAGTTGCTGCACCCACTTGCATTCTCTGACGCGCGATGCTTGTCTGTGCACGGTGTGTACAGTGGTCTATAGATAGATTCGCGGCGGATAAAGCTCTATGCACATAAGAAAATAGTAATTACGGGCACGATCACCGCGGATAAGGGGGGCATGGTGGAAAAAAGGGCCGATTCACGGTGTGGTGGATGCAGCGAACCGCGTCCTCTGCTCGATGCGCGACTCTTGTCCTCTTTGGGCTAACCGCGGCTCTGCTTCGAGGATTCGATACAGGGTGCTTCATGACGCAAGGTCGTTGCTTCAGGGTTGATTTTAACAGGCGAAAGTGAAGAGAAAAAAAAATTAAAAAAATTAAAAAACCCGACTGCTTAAAAAAACATTCAAAAATTAAATTAAAAAGTGAACTAAAATGACAAAAACAAGACTTAATTTATTTATACATGGTATATTAATTATCATAAATAGGATAATAATAAGATGACAATTTAAATTAACTCAATTGACTGCAGGCGGAGGCCTTAAATATTTTGATGCAAATGATTTGATGTAATTACATTCAAACATTTGTACATTCGAACATTACATTACATTCAATATTGTGTATCGTTGTTCGCCCTAATTAGATTCGATGGGTTATTAACAACGCCAATAGTATTCCCCACACGGACAAAGAGAGAAACATATAATTTACACAACACACTGAAGTTGAAATGTCACTATATAAGCATGAATTTGCATTGATGTTGTCCCCCTCTTTTTGTTACCAGCTTGAAGCACTTTCTTTAGTCATTGCGGTACATGCTTGGGGTAGAAGAGCATGGAAATATTTAAGGCCTCCGCCTGCAGCCAATTGAGTTAATTTAAATTGTCATCTTATTATTATCCTATTTATGATAATTAATATACCATGTATAAATAAATTAAGTCTTGTTTTTGTCATTTTAGTTCTCTTTTTAATTTAATTTTTTTAATGTTTTTTTAAGCAGTCCGGTTTTTAATTTTTTTAAATTTTTTTTATTTAATTTTTTTTTAATGTTTTTTTATTTTTTTTTATATCCTATAACATTCGGAACGGCAAGACAATTCTAAAGACACCTCATTTGTCCAAATCGGTGTATCCGTACAGGCTCTAGAGCGTAATATGGACGTACATACATAGCCTGATAAACACAATACCCTCCTTTGCGTGCCGCAGTCGGGTAAAAATTCGGTGAATTGTCTGCGTGGAAAACTGACACCGTGTAATTTATGAGCGGAGCCTGCATTTCGTATATGGTTCATCCACAGTGGCCCTCCACTTAGTTTAAAACCAGTGCCCATTCCAAACACACATTTCACTCCGCCGAAGATCTCCACAGTTTCCACACCAACTGTGTGAAAAGTCCCTCCACGTTATCACAGATCCAGCTACAGCCTCGTCACGAGGATTTCCCGTGTTATTCCGAGCAGCGAACGCGTCCGTGTCCGTTGTCACCGCGGCACGATTAAGCCCCGCAACTCCGACTATCTGGTCTTTTATGAATTTGTTTAACGATATGCATTATCGTGGAGCGCGTAGCGCCGTATTTACAGGGGCCCACTCCCCCCTCGTTGCCGACGGGCCCCCTTACTCGCGACGTTTTCGAGATTTACTCGATAAGCCCCGCTGACGCGTTCAATTCAGACTTACGAAGCAGACGAAGGCATTCACGAGGCTTTCGTTCAGTGGTTCCCTCTGCGGCGCACGAGACACGGGCCCCAACAATACCCCCGTGGCCAGAGACTCACGTGCATGGATTCTGGGATCCAGTCGCCATAAATTTCTCGTCGCGCTCGGTGAACTTCAACGTATCGGATACGTGTCTCGAATTTCCCTCCCCGGGGTATGAACTTTCGTCGGATCCAGCGGCCGGAGAGTTCAACACGTATTTTCGTTCGGCACAAAGGGTACAAATTGCGGACGCTTGAAATGTCAGAGTTAGCTGCGCTGGCCCCTGGAGCGAACAAAGCGTGCCACTTTGTGGCAGGGGATTTCGCCGAGGAACGCTCTGGGTGAGCTTTTTGGCAGCCTCTGGGATTGACATTGTGGGTGGTTTTGTTGTAGGATGTCGGGTTTGTGGAGAATAAAGGTACCTATATTGGAGGGATCTAGATTGTTTGATTTGTGGATGTAAGGATTTTAGTTTATTATTGTTTTGTGGGTGAGGGGTAATCTTTTGGTGTAACAGTTAATCGTAACGTATGGTGATTTCTTTAAAGTAGATTAGAATTTTGGTTAAAGGAGATTAAGTTGTAGGTTTGTGATTGCTCCTTTGTAAACTAGTAATAATAGAAGAGAAATTGGTGTCTTAGTCCTGTAATCGAATGCTAGTTGTAATCCTTGAAATTTCAACTTTCGAATCTTCTCTAAACGAATTTCGATTCAAGCAAGGAACATTAAATTTTGGAATATTTGAGAATTTAAAAATTAGCGTAAGTGTCACTGCCCTGTCCCAAGTAACCATACTGAAATTCTACGCGAAACCTGTAGCCAGTGAACAAACACAGAGAAACCTTAAAATGTTGAAGTTGCAAGATTAAAAATTCCTCTACCAAAATTGGGACACGGTGTTAAAAAACTCAACACGCCGTTCCCTGCAATGAGTAGGACCACGCCGTGCACGTCTGTTAATAATACAGCCGTATTACGTCTAGTCAGTTGCAATTAACGTAACAACCGTTGTGCCAGTTGCCGTTAATGCGAGGTTGCTAATAACAGCGGGTAGATTTCGCGAGGAAAGCGGCTATTTGTAGAAGGAAAGAAAGTTGCCCGTTGTGGAAGGAAACTTATCTCTCCTTCGTGCCGAAGAATCTAAAAGCCAACCAAAAAAAAAAGAAGAAAGGAAAAATGTAAAAATCGCATGAAATACGTAATAACGATAATTAATGGCCGCGATATGCAGGAAATGTCGTGAAAAGGAATGCCCGTATACTCGTCCAGGACGTTATGAATGGCACGAGCACGTTGCACTTGCGTCCGAGGACGCTCGCTTCATAAATTTCTTCGTTACTTCGCGAAACGTACGAGAGGACTTAACATGTCGCCGACGTACGTATCCTCCGGTTCGACCCCTCAAGACTTATTGAGTACATAGATCCGTGCTGGCCCCGGTACTCGAGCACTCCTATATACATCGTTTATAAATCTGTCGTCGCGGCAGTTGGTCGACTAGCAGAGGCCGCGCGAGCTGGAACGCGGGGGTTGGCAATGTGGAGCTGGACACGCGGAGGGAAGCAGCTGGTTCACTTCGCCCAGCTAACTAGTGGAGCAAGTGAAGTGAAATGGCCATATAACCGGGCGATCTTAAATTATTCTATAATAATAACTAGAATGCCGAGGATCCGCAGATCGCGGCTTCGAGTCCCCCCCTAGAGGATGTTTTTTCCGCGGCTCCTGGAACACATAGGAATTTTACAAAACCTATTTCTATAATTTCATCATGAAATATTCGCAACGTGTTCCTCTGAAATTTACTATTCCATTTCCCTGTTTCGCTAAGAGACAATATATTACTTAGGCACGCGTAGGAAGGGTAGTAAATAATCCGTGTACGTGGCAGGCTCCCTTCCTCCCCGAAGGGAAATTAATTAGAAAGACTGCTGGTGGCTTAATTGAATTTTCGTCGATTCCCTGCAGGAGTGGGCGTGCACCTTGTAACGTAGACACATCAAACGCAGGGGGTAAAAGCGATGGTGGAGCGGGGCATCGCCGTATACGTCATTAGTGGCGATAAAAGTATTCTCTTACCTGTACCACACCTCCTGTCGACAGCTCGCCGACGCGAGAAGCACGCTAGCCGCTTCTTCCTTTCTGTTTGAACCCTGCAATTTGGCGCGAACCGAGATCGTACCATCGTATCGATCCGTAATTACACGCTGCAACAACCTAGCGCCTCGAAAAATAGCCTACGAGCCGATACCGTACGCATTGGCAGAGAAGACACGTTGATATGACACGAAAGAAGCGCTTGATACGATATAAAGGTCCCATCGATCGTTGGCGAAATGAGCGCAACAGAAGGGAACGCGTGAATGACGCACAGGCGAACGCGGTACTTTCTAACAGCTGAGAAACACCTGTCAAATTTATCGACGTCAATTAGCCTGCTCGACCAGGAAAAGCGTGCTAATTATTCGCGAAGTGTCCTTACACTTACAACACTACTGTATCAGCTACTACAAATAGTCGGCAGGTGTTCTCGATTCGCATTCTCATGGAACTTTGTCATCGACTCGTATCCCAGATTTCTTGGAGATTATTTATCTTCACTTCCAAATCTGACAGTCACTTGTTAGAGGCTTGTTTTCTAAAATTCATCAATAAATGAAACTTTGAAGAGTCTCCGCTGAAAAAGTTTATCTGTTGAAATCAAAGTATAGTCTAGTATAATTAATGAAAGGTTATATTAGGAAAAATTTAAACGAAGAATAGTGTTCTATCGCACCTTGAACCAATTCTTTTCAAAACACAACTAGACTGACATTATGCTACAAAATGAATACGTTAAAAAGTACACCTAATAACCTAATTTATCTAAAACTTAGCTACACTCTGAAACTTATCTACCGCGTTAACCACATTTTACAGGAGTAGAACGTACCTATATTTACTATTTTTAAGGAGTCATTACGCATTTCACACGTCTAATTGCCACTCGCTTTCCTTTCAGCTGTGGTCGTGCGGTATTTGACGAGGCGATACATCGGCGAGTACAGCTCCACCAGCGGTAAGTCCCATGGATTAATCACACTTTCCCTTTCTTCTTCAATCACTGCATTCTTACGATCTGCAGCCCTCGTAACCGCGCGAAAATCAAAGAAACCATCGTCCTCTCTAACGTTGTTACCTTCGTCCACACCGCCCCTCGTAATAGCATTCCCTGATCCAGAAGTATGTGGTCTTAACAGGCTGTGCAGCTTTTTGCTTCGCCCCAGATCGAATGATTACTTGATTACCAGCATCACTTTGTGCCGCAGTCGTGCCCCTAGCCTGGACACTCCGCTTTTTGTCACGTTAATGCGAGATTACGTTTTAATGATATAGCGTACTGTGCAGCGTCTCATTGACGGAGGGAAACGTCTGCGGAGGTTGTTACTCTTCTATATGGCTAACACGCCCTGTGCCAGAATTTTCACTTTTCAAAATCAAAAGGTCAGGTTTTTAGATTAGATCGCATTGGCAAGAATTAAAGCTGGAAATCCACCTGATAGCTGAGCTCAGCTATGCTATGCTAAGTTTTAAAAATAAGACTTAAAAAACATGGCACAGCTTAGCATAGCTTCTGGTGGAAATGGTTCCATAATGTAGTGAAACTAATTTTTTCAAACTTAGCATAGAATCGCGGAGCTTAGGTTTCAGATGTCCATTTAGTCCCTCCATCTTAATTTCAGAAAACTTAATTTCTGATAAATGTCGTTGGTCATCGACGATCCATGCGCCGAGGCACATGTTAACGCTGCTTCGATCCATGGTATCGTGGAATACATCGGTATGGTATCGATAATGGGCGAGCTTCGTGGAGACGGACGCGTTCGAGGAATCGCTGGATTACAACGTGGGTCCGTCGGTCCCCCCTTTTTTGCAGCTGCCCCTCGTTGGAAATAACAGTCCGGTTCTAAAAGTAATCGTTGCGGTTCGCGAGTACAAATTGAACGATCGCGCGAATGGGCCTGAAAGCAGAGAACAACTTCTTCCCCGCGGAGTATCGAATTCTCGGAATGCGGACCGCAGCCTGACGGCGTATGAACGCGATTATCTAGGCTCCTTACTGCGGAGTTCCAGTTCCCTTAAAGCCTTAAGCTATGCATACCGCGAGTCGTGCCGTGCAACCACAAGATTTTGAAGAAGATTTGCCCTCCCACTTGGTTTTTTCCTTCCTTTTTCCGAGGGGACCCGACCGTCCCGGGCTCTGTCGTTCGCTGGTGCGGTAACAGCGTGTGGTGCATAGGAAATGCGGGGGCTCGGTGAAATATCGCCGGGGGTTGTTGGGGGGGTTGAATTTTTGCATTGCAATAAATGGGGAATTTGGGAAGATTTAATATCGGGAGACTTCTTTCTCAAGACCGTGTGTTTATAAAATGGCAAATTAGATGTTATAGAGAAATCTCTGCCACTTTTGCTGGCGCAAGGGAACAGCATTCTTGATTTAATTATACATAAAAAGGGGGTCAGGAAACCAGTGAAAATTCTTCCCTTTCGTATAATAAAAATCCAAAAACAAAATACAGAAATGCCCAACGCCTAAGGAGTTGTTTATAATTCCTACATTCAGGATTGAAAAGCCGCCACTTCCACGAATCTCCCACGTGAGTCAGCTTCACTGCCGGTGCCCCTGCAAACTCGCTAGATCGTTTTATCTATCGCTCGCATTATTTCAATCTGCGCGGCGCGGATCTCGTGGCGCCCGCTCGTTCGCCCCGAGAATTCAATTTCCTCTGGCCGGTGTCGTTCACTTCTCTAGACAGTACAATGGTCCATTTAATAGATCGCTTTTGTTAATCGCCACGCCATTATCGTGCCTCGAAAAACGCGCTCGGGTTACGTGAGGCTTTTCATCACCTCCAGCAGCTCGCCTCAGAAGTGGCTGTTCTATTATTCCGCCGGCGACGATGGCGCGATTTATTTGAGCGCGACCGTGAGAATGGAGGAAACGAGAAGCGTCGAGGGGCTTGCGATCGGCACTGCCCGGCGCGGCGCGGCGCGGCGCAGGCCATTCGGCTGCCCTGCCAGTCGACGAATTCGTAATTCCCGCGAGCCTGCAGTAATGGCGCCAAGCGATATGAGCGATGCACGCGTTCGCGCGTATAATAGGCCACGATTTACAATCGCGACCATGCCTAGGCCCGCGTCTCGGTTTTCACTCCGGTAAATAATAGAGATCGCTCGATTTCACCTTCTCGTTTTCTGACGAATGTATTACGTTCAGCTGCTCGCCTACCTGCTCGCCCCTGTATGCAACAATTTACGATTCTCCATTCCCTCCATTAGTGTTGGTGGATACTGTGCGTTGTATCGGTGGTTCGAAAGGCTGTGGATGATTTGTGCTTGCGAGAGTAATCGTCTGTAAAGTAATCTGATTTTTATGTAGGTGTGTGAGATTTTTTAGGATTTCATGATTTCGGCTGTGGAGGAAAGATTCTTGGATGGGCTGTGCAAGTTTCTTTAAGAGGGAGATGGCGCGTATGTGGTGTCTGTGTTTGGTCGAGAGATGGTTTCATGTTCCAGGAGAGTGTTACGGACAATTTCATTTGTAACCACCTTTGATGTTCCACTTCTCTTTCCTTTCCCCATCATCCTCTGCTCCGTTCATTCTACGTCTATTTCTGAGTTGCACATTCCATCTGCCTCGCATGTCTCAAGGTCCACTGGAATGCACATTTTCAAATTGAAACAGAATTCTTCGCAGCGTATAATAATCCCAGAATATTTCAAATATTCCCTGTTCTAATCGCAGAGCAAATATGTCAAGGTGCAAAAAAGTGTTGCAAGTCGACCTAGCTAATTTTTTGACCCCCATTGCTTATCTATTACCTTCTCTATTTACCTGTCCTGCTTATCCACTTTGCATCTGTCCCTCTTGCACGCTATTTCTTCCTGTTACACTCCGTCTCTCCTGTTCCAATAAGCAGCGAGGGAATTCGCCAGAGGGGTAGAGTACCATTGTCTGCAACTCACAGCAACAACCTTTCAAGACCCCCTATTTGCATGACACTGTAGGCAGGCACTCGTTGAATCGCCACAATAGAATTCAGTTCGTTTGTTCTTGATTTTGCTTCGTTATCCGTGGCACATCTGAGCCCGCGAAGAAGATATCCTATTTTGATTATCTCAGAGTTATTATCCATTATCTCGTTGAATCGCGAGCGGCACCGCCGTCTCTGGTCGAGCCCATTATTTCTGAAAACGGCGCTAAAAAGAGTGAAGAGACGATGATTATGCCATTGTCCCGAGGAGACCTCTTTGCAACCGAGTTTCACATAGTTGCAGAGGGGGCGCCGACGGAAGGGGAAGAGAAACTGGCATCCATTTAACTCTAACACGCGAGCGCTACATCTCAATCCCGTCGACGTGTTCCGCGGCAGATTTTTCCTGGCGTCTACGAAAGCGCGCTCGCAACAAAACTCGACGTGGTCGTGGTTAATCGCTGGCAGAGGGAAAACCATGGCAAATGGCAGGATACAGGACTGGTAGACTGTGGAGCGATGGAACTTTTCCTCGGAGGCCTTGGGACTTGGCAGACTTGAGAGTAGTTGCAATGGACGCGAGAGATGCACGAAGCACCAGGTGGATTAAGAAAATATTCACTGGATTAATTGTACGAAGCACACCGTTGCTGGGGCACTTCAGTATTGTAGAGTTGATCAAGATTAGTGCAGAAAATTCTACTGTGAAGATTATGTCAGGGTAGGCTTTTTGGTAAGACTTATTTTTTGAGGGATTGCAGAGGTGAGAAATCGAAGTATTAATTTAATTTAATTAATTAATTTAGTGTATTAAACCGATTGTAATGCAAGTGATTGGTGACGGTTTGGAATTGAACTCGAGTAGAGAGTAGTGATGGGTTTAAGGGATAATTGAAGTAGGAAAAGAAACAATAGGATAGTGTGAAGTTTAGGAAGTTTTAGAAAATTTTAGAATAAAGTGTAAATATGAAGATTACGATGATATAGGGTTCGTAGAGTATCTACTAACACCACAGCGTTTGAATGCAAAGAAAGCCAAAATTGTGGGAAATATATAGGTTGAAAAGTCACTAGATTAGGGAGGCGTAAATCAGAACTAATCCTGGATTAAATATCCCTGGCCACTAAACTAATAATTTTACAGTACCTACTAAGTAGTATATATGCTTGTATTATTTTGCTCCTGTGGTATTCTGCTTTCTGTAATTTCTTCAACATTTATTCTGAGGTTTTTACTACTACTTAGCACTGAAGAAATTACAGAAAGCAGAATACCACAGGAGCAAAATAATACAAGCATCAAATGCCTAATAAAAATTTTGAACCGAATCAGTAACATCTAACTCCTCCCCAAACACTCCAACACTTTTCCCAGTGCAGAAGAGATAATGAAGAAACTACTCTTGCACCACTATCCAGCCTCTAATCCAACAGTTGCATAGCGAAAAATGTTAATCATGGCGCCTAGCGAGGCACGATGGGATCTGGAGGGCATTGTATCCGTTACAGAAATATACCAAAAGAGGTAGAGGGAACTAGAAAGGGAGAGACACGGAGCAACGCCAGTCTGAAGAGAGGGCGGAGATTTAAACACTCGATATGAAATAGAGCCTATGGGGAGGGCCCCGTAGAATGCAGATCTCTCCCATAACTCATGCAGGCTACCTTGCCATAATAATTGCCGTGCACGCTCGGTGGATGCATAAGCTATGACGACGAAGCTCTTGGATATCCGCGAGCGGAAAAATCGCCGAGGCAGGTGTGTCCCATCGTCGCGCGGTAGCTTTTTCCTCTGGTAGATGCGAGACAAAGATACTTTAATTAATGTCCCCCCGGTGTATCTCGTGGGCCTTTGGACTAGTTTCCAGCGAAAACTGGGGCCGTTTTCACGGCGATGCTGTTTGGAGCGGCCTGTATGTATACCGTTAGAAGGATACTTTTACTGGATACTTGAAATAAAAGTCCTCTGTGGATGTATTATTCTACATATATACAGAGAGACGGGTGAAGGGTGTGCCTTGGGTTTTATTTGTCGGGACGTATCGTTTTACGGATGTTGTGTGGGTAGGTATATTGTTGGTTGAGGCAGCGTCTAATGAATGATAATGAATTTCTTCAAGTGGAAATGGGGGAAGTGGGGAGAAGGCGGAGAAGGTGGAGCAGGGTTTGCTTGGGGGATGAGGGAGAGTGTGATTGGTTGAGAATTTCCAGTTGTAGATATGTAAATAGATATGTTTTTTTGAAAGTGAGATCAAGAATTGTATATCTTATATTTTATATAATAGTATTTTTATTGGATGAGACATCTAGCTTACATATCACATTGAAATTTTCACAATTCTTCAATGCTTGCTATCTAATCATTTTGGAATACTCAAAAATCCCCATAATTTCTAAATCCAACGTTGACGATTTTGCATGAAAATTATTACATTCCCATATGATTATCTGCAATAGAAAATTGGACCCTTAGGGTGAATTTGTTGGAGCAGGAAAGCAACCTCCCATGACCCCGTTTCAGCCCCCCATTTTGTCAATAAGCATCGGACTAACTGACCTCGAGTAACGCCGGCTTTTCACACCCTTCCACTCGGATAGTCGGCAGGAATCGATCACGTCCAGCAGATCGATTCCAGGTGAACGGTTGACGTGGAACGAAAGCAAAGTCGATCCGGGATACACGCGACCGCCTTAACGATGGATATTAATTAATTTCCTGGGAAAATTGCGGGTAATCGGCGCTGGACGTAACCAGGAAGCGGATAATCTTGTACGTTGCACCGACCGAGGCGGGGCAGGGAGGGGGGTAATTGCTTAATCGACCCTCAAAGTTGACTTGGGTGACGCTGTCAGCGACGGGGCGCAGCGCTCCGTAACGATATCGATGAAAAACTAGAACGAACCCGCGTGGCCAGCACGCGGCATAAATGTTCACTTCACCGTCCATCGCGACAATTATTTTACGCTCCACATAGATTATGCCTACGGGCCCGTAAAATGGCCAGGATGCACTTACGGCCAGATCGAAATTCTAATGGCTGCGTGGCTGAGGGAACAAAAAACTGATTTGAACAGTGCTGCCTTTTCAGACGTTTCATTTATATTCTTGGTAAAATTTGAAGATCTACCTACTTACGGGAGTTATGAGGGAACTCAAATTACTGGCGCATAATTTTCAAACTCTAGTTTTTATTCGGTACATTTATTTATTTATCATATTCAACGCTACAATACACACTTAAATTAAAATGAACTACACCTTTGCACACGTTGCACCCCACAGGCCCATATCTCCAATTATAGATAAGAAAATAAAATACTACAATCGTAATCTGAATCTTTTTCAATATCACGAGAACTTGGGCCTGCCAGGCCACACGTGTGCACTGTAGGGTTCATAAAAGAACTGAGAAGAATAATCCCAGTTCCCAGTTCTCGGTTCCCAGTTCTCGCTAACGGTGGCACCACGTTTAACCTCCTGCAGGAACAGGGATACCTGAAACTTAAAGTAATCTACATAACAAAGAAGCCCCTAATTTGTGACGAACCCCCACTTCTGCCTCCCTTTCACTGCATCCTCCAAACCGTGTCATTTCACCTCCCGGACCCAAAAACGCGAGAGTCTTCTTGGATAAGTAGCCCGTCGTCGCTTCGAAATCCGTCCGCATAACGGTGGTACGTGATCCATCGATCCGCGGAGTGATCTATCGAGCGATCAGGATGCAAGATCTAATCTCTCCCGAGCGTGTGTTTCCCGTGGATCCGTGGACAAAACGTTCCCATCCACGAGACGACCGACAATGCGCCGGGGGTCCCCGCTTTCTAAATCATCGGACAGAATTATTCCACGCAACGAGCGCCATTGGGGGGAGGATGGATTTGCATTGTTAATCGGAATATCGAGGAGCAATGGCAAGGAGCTGGCGCGATCCGCGGCAGAACATGAGGGATACCGATTATTCGGTGCCCCCCTGGTAAACGGTGCAAGCATAATGGGATAGTCTCGCGATCATCGTCTCTTAGGAATGGCCGTGTCATTACCTATTCACAGCCGTCGATCGGCGGCCCCGCTCCCTCCTCTCGGCAACGAGAAATCAAATTTAATTCGGGATCTCGTATCCTTCTGATTGGCCATTACTTTCTACCATGCGAGATTGTTCCGCGGGGAACGGTAATCAATTGTAGGAAAAGTGGCCGCGCTCAACGACGATCCGAGATAAGCTTTCGTGCGGCCGATTGAAAAATCATGGGAATTTCTACGGGAGAGGTGGATGGAGAGTTGGATGTTGAAAGGGTGCCTCGTGGTTGATTGATCTATGTGTGTGGCTTGCGAGACGGGTGGTGACGCGGGGTGCTGAATTTGGGTGATTTCTGTTTGGTTGTCAGGTTTTATTCAAGTGGATTATAAGGCTTTCAGATACCGGAAGATGAAGCACCATGAAGGTTGCTGCTGCGCTTAAGCATCCTGTGTGCGGTGTGGTCTCTTCACACAACTTGTGCCAATTTTCTGTTTTTTTTTTAGAGCTGTATTTAAATAAGGTAAATGTCCCCACTAGCGACCGTTTAAGAGTGTGACTGGTTCGAAATAGTAATTTTTTTACTAATATACGACAATGCTTGAGTAAAGTATGGATCATTGTATTTTTTTGAGTCTCTAGTTTCTTAATCAAATTAGTTTTAGAGTGATATTTGACTATTTACACAAAAATTATGGTGAAAATTATATTGGACCTGATGTCCCCTTTATTGACCAACTTGTACCATTTATCGACCGCCTCACGTCCCCATTATTGACCAGCAGTTTCCCCCATTGTAAATGCACCATTTTGTTGATTAAATTTGTGTTCGTGAGTATAACAAACTGTTTTTATTAACATTTTATGAAAATTAAACAATTTTCTATTATTTCCTCCACGGCTGACCTTACATATCAACACTCCAGATTTTATTTTACATATTGCTTCAATTAACTCGGTTTCCGTGTATTTCGCGCGCTTCTGCTCCTTTTTCGTTGTTTTCACCATTGTTATTTTCTAAAGAAAATATATTTATGTTAGTACTTTTTGTACCCAATTGTGAGTACAAATCGAATGTACTCAAAATTTAATAATTAAAAAATTACTTGAGTACTTTAGTTAGGTTTAACAACACCACTTGTAAAATGTCCGAAAACTGGTACAGACCGGTCTTTGACGGCACCTATTGCCGACCACGATTTTCTGCTACAATAATGAAAGAAAATGAATATTTTCTTTTTATTTTATAATTCTGTATATATTTCTAGTTAATTTGAGTAAGTTACTGCACGGATCCATGTATTTTTTATTGTAAAATTTGCGACTTTAATGATATCTGTAGTATAACCTCACGTTATTAGAATCTATCAACTTTCATGTCAATGACCAAGTCCTAATTTATATGTGAATTTACTTAAAGATGAATGTACGGCTACATAAATAACGTATGAAACAATAAATGAAACACCTCTAATTATTATTTCTGAACTTTCTGGTTGATATTTCGCTTTCTATGTTGCAATAAACAGTAATAAATGAATAATTGGTCACTAATGAGGACGTGGTCGGTAACGGGGTCATCTACCTTACAGTACGAATCAAAAGTTTCCCGACTCTGAGATGAATAATTTATTGTGGTGGTAATAATTTTTTACATCTCATAACCTTACACAGAAAAATGCTACAAAATGTTCATAAACTCCTCCCCTCTAAACTGAACTCAAAACACCTTGCCTAATCCAAGCAAATCAATTTTAATAAAAGAGGCATTAGTAGCTACATTCAATAAGTCATAAAGAAGAGATCCGAGATAGCTGGCCTACCCATAAATCACTCCTCTCTGAATCTCACAATACCTACCACCCCATCAACCATCTCAGAAATTTCACAATGGCCTCTCTCTGCAATCCAACGTCCAACCTCGAAATTCTAAATTTCCATTACCGATTGGCGTTTTTATCCTCCGATCGGGCATCACCCACGCGGCCAGCCCAAGGGAAAATCTCTGGCCCCGCTTTCACCGTTCGAGGGCGTGCTCTTTGGAAAAGTGATTCCCCGTCGGTGGCCGCGGACGAAAGTGCTCACGGACGTTCCGTGTGCCGGCCAGAAATCGCCTCTGCATCATCGACGTATTTCCAATTCGTTTCACGCGTGACGCGCCGTCAGAGAAAGAGAATATACGATCGCATGCGAGTGGCCGGGACCGATGGGATCGCCGGCGGATGTAAATTTCCTCCACGATAAGGGAATCTCGCAATTATCCGCGGCTCGGCCACACGTCGCAGCCTGCGAGTGGCTTTTGTCCGATTTCTACCGAGTACTCGTCGATCTTTCAAAAGAAAAAAAGGACGGGAAAAGGAGGAGGGAAAAGAAAAGACATGGCCAGGCGTCGAGACGGATCCTTATCCCAGTGTGTTGGAAAAATTGCCGTTTATCCGCGAGGATCGCGGTGGGAAACGAGCTGAAAGGGGGACGAAAGCTCGGTGCGCCAAGTAAAACGTCTCGTCGGTTGGTTTATCCGGGCCTAGCATCGACGGCCAGGCCTCCAAAGAATTCCGAGGCCCTTGTACGCATCGTTTTAAAACGCTCCCTAGGCCGTCCCCTCTCGCTTACCGAGATTCTTTCGCTCGCCAACATCTCGACACGACTTTTTTCTCCCTCCTCTCCGCCTGTTTGCGATAAATTTTCCCGCCCAACGGTTGGCCAAATCGCTTCCCCATCGGCATTGTCCAGCAATAAAAGTTTCTCGAGCGTAACGGCCGCTAATATAACGAGCATCCTTATTTGCTTGTCCCGCGACTCCGCTACCTTCACGAGGTGTTTACGCGTTTATTTAGCGTTTATTTATTGCATCTGCTTTGGCCGAGGCTACTGTGCTCGTGGTAGATTCCCCGGCTCGGGTTCCCTCGCTTTCCCGCGCGAACCGCTCTCGCTCCTGAGAAATCGCTTGGGGAAAAATGGCGACTGTGATTTTGGGAGGGTGGAGATTAAGATCTGCTCTGAGCTTTTGTTGCTGCAGATGATTCATACTCGCGCGGGTGAGGATTATTGATTATATTATAGGTTAATTAGAAATTGGGAGTAGTAAAAAGGATGTTTTTAACAATATAACGAATTCCATCATCCATTGCTTGGGGGTTAATTAGTAGTTCTCATCTGCATAATATGTAATAAGTCCACAGTTAGCGAGCAGAAGGCGTAACCTCCTTTAAAATTAATCTTTTGACAATCAATAAAGAATCGAAGGTACACGGATGTGGGTACACGGCGAAAGTTACAGCGTCATTGTCAGTGGACGACGTAATGACAGAGCGGCGCGACGCCCCGCGTCACCGAGTCAAATCGGAATTGTCGTTGCTAACTGGTTCGGGACTTTCGCGCATTAGCCGCGTTTTCTATTCACGGGAAACTCTACACTCGATACATCACGACAGTGCATGAATATTCCTTTCCTTAAAGCTCCGCGTATGTTTAGTTCAGTGTCTCTGTAATTCACTACTCGATTTAGTGGTTTGAATAAAATGACCGAGTCAATAGAAGTCCACTCCACATATATCCACTCGAGCAGAAGCTCGATTCAGCAGAAAAGTACCGGATTCTCTTTGAAACACAATTTATGAGTTCTTGTACAAAACCCTGAAAATGCCAAGATTAAAAAAAAAATTTATCGGAAAATGTTCTACGTGTCAATGGTAATACTAATTTCTACTTGCAAATTTAAATAAATGGCACTGAATGGTATTTCTACAAATACAATTCTTTTTTAATGCAAAGAATAGAAAAGTTTGTGATGTGTTTGGGTTATCGTATACTCAAGCATATTTAGCAATCAAAAGAAATGAAATTTCGTAAATAATTTAAAGTCCGATAAGTTTTTTCTTTCTCCTGAAAAATTTGATTTTTAACAGTGTTTTCTACAAGGTCTTAAATTTTCTTAAATTTTTCACCGCAGCTTCCCTTCCAATTTCCAATAAAACTATGAAATTTCAATTTCGTCCATTGACGTCTCCCTTTCACGAGTTCCCCCATCGTAGTCAGGAAACAAATGAAGGACTTAAATCACGAGCAGACGTCGAGGAAGGAGGAAGCCGTGATCGCGGAGTTTAAAAGAAGGATTTCAAGAATTAACACGGTTTTACCCCAGCGGCCGTTTCTCAGTCTGGCCGGCATTAATATCACCGCCAGCTACGAGATCGATCTCTGCCTTGGTATTCAGTTTCAGTTATCGTTCCTTAGATCACACGGACCAAGGACGCTAGGCCAGATCCAACGATTACTCGCTCGCTAACCAGCCAGGATCTCTCTCGATCCTCTCGAACCACGAGCGTACTGACGGATCGATTTCATTATCCTTGCCGAGCGAGCTCGTACGTCTTCGGGCGCGCAGGGCTCCTTTCGCTAGGGCTGTTCGACTAAACGCGGCGATAGCGACTCAGGAATGCCCCTGCCTATCATTCATCAGCGCGTCAGTGTAATCTCGTTCTATCCTCTGTTACAGATTTCCTGTACCGGCACAGCGTTACCATCGATAACGTTAGTACGGAGGTCGAGATACTGGACACTTCCAGGTGCGAGGTAAGTTCCTCATGTTTCTACATTTCGCCTCGTTTCGCCCAGTTCCACCGTACGGTCTGCCATTTTCGCGACTCCTTCGCGATCGCTGCCGGTTAATTTCACTTGGTCGAGACGAGTTTATGGTAATGAAACCACGGGGGCAATTCTAATCTAGGAATGTGTTCTTATTGACTTTCTTTTCTGCGAAAGCTGTTTGCAGTTTGCTCGAGCCTGGAGGAGTGATTTGGTAACATATCAACTCTTATCCTTCCTTTGTTTTATGGGTCCATTATATTTATCGGTGACAGTGATTTTGGTGGTACTGGAGGTCCATCTTATAACACAAATAGAAATACATTGTTGGTGGTGCGAAGGGAAGTGCATACTTCATTACTTTCACCAAATAGCTAACTTACAATTTAGACATTTCAATATCTAAAAAAGTGGAAATGGAAGAGTTCACAAAAACCTCGACGGAGCTTTCACGACAGTTCTCAGCCAAAAGCTGCAGCGAAACGAAGTCATTTCCACCACCTCCAAGCGTGTCGAATAGAAACTTGCGCCGCGATATCCTTCTCGCATCAATATCCCAGCAGGCGTAGATCACAAATTATCCGAGTTCTTCCAGCAGAAAAAAGTCCCCGTCTAATGATCCCGGCTTATTGATGGATACATGACGTGGATTGGCGTTAAAATCTCACTTGAACCGCGAGCGTCGTGAAAATGTACGTTTACGGCTCGCGTACGTCCATTCGACAGACTGATTTGCCCGCGTGAGTTATGCCTAGTTGCGAGCTGTTTCGCGCCAGCTGTAAATTATCCGCGGGTTGCAACGGGATCGTCTGCTTCGATTTCTGTTTTACGCTGGTAGCGGCAACGGCCGGCAACCGGTTGCCCCGCAAATCGTCCACTTTCCGCACGAATCTGCCCTTGCATCCTGGTGCACGGGCGAGGCGGGCCGTTTCGAGGGGCCCCCCGTCTAAATATATCTTCTTCGAAACCCCCGAGGGCCTCGAGGGGCCCTTAAGGGCCACGTCTGTCATACGTCGACCGTGCAGGAGAATAACAAGCCTCACTCGTCCTCCTCTGCTCTTCCTGCGTCGATTCTCGTGCTTGATCCTCCACCGACTGTTTTTCGGGCAAATTTTTATATTACTTAAAAATGACCCTATTTTCCGACCTGTCAAGGGTATGTAACCCCTTAAGGAGGTATTCTCGTCTAAAGCAATTTTAAGGTTATAAAGGGGAATTTATTTTGAAGAAACGAACATTGTCACAATATTGGCGTTTTTTGCACATGCTTATTAACACTTTAGCTATTTCTAGAATTTTTCTTAATTGATCATTGGCAATATTTTAAAAATTACACTACTTAGTTTACAGCCACTTTGCGCAGCAGATGTCACTATTTTTTTTTTTTTTTTATGTAAAATGGGGCGATGATTCCGAAAATAATTCATACTTCAGTAAGCTTATCAAATAGCACAAAATTCTTTCCCAATATTCTTCCCCGACAAAACCACAAAACAAAAATCCCAGGCCGTTCACCTCCCCTGCCTCAATTTAATCGCCCTCGTCGAACAGCCAATAAAACGAGCGATCCAGAGCGTCGCGAAAAACTCAGAGGCGCGCGCTCTCTGGGACATTGGGCACGGTGCTCGCGTCTTGTGCGCGCGTCGAAGTCTCCAATAGTCAGGGGCGCCGACTGGACATCTTTAGCGATGAGTGTCAGCGGCAACGCGACCAACAAAATCCGCATTCTACCCACTGGGTTCGCGTACTCTTGCTGGCATAATTTCTTGCTCGGCTCTGTTGGAAGCGTAGCGAAGCCACCGTTGGCGCGTTCTTTCGCCCCAATGTTTCCTTTTGCATCTTTTCGAGCCTCGCACCGCGACATCCCGCCTTTTATATTTATCTTCCGTCGACGGCCTGTAAACACGACTATTTCAGCTTGCGCACACTCCCGGGCCACGTCGGAGCCGCGGGGAACGCGACTTTTTCTTCGTGCCCCTTTTTTTGCCCCCTCTTCAGGGGCGGCGTTAGACAGGAGATGCTCATTGTGAAAGTCACGATGAATCGTTTGTGGCGAGCACTGGCCGCGGGTTTCGCAATAGGCCGCTTTTCATTTAGCCAGGTTCTTTTTGTACGGGAGAGACGCGCGTCTTCCACGAGCCTCGGCTGGCCGAAGAATTCGCCCCGTGGGAGACAAACAGTGCACCACTGTTCCCGATGAAGTTGTACGGGCAATCGTATCGCGCGCCTCCATCGAGGGGAAACTTTCATCGTTGATTGAGAGAAGAATGAGTTCGATTCTTTTGCGCCGCGGAGGAAGAGGTCGCGAATTGTTTTCCGATGCCGCGAGATGAATGAAGGAGATAAGTAGGGACGGGGATAGTGGCTGTCTCTTGTTTCACGGTGGAAGACACGGGAGTTCGTGTTATAAGTAGTAGAAAGTACGGAGTGCAAATACTGAGGAAGAAGTTCAGCTGTGGCTGGGGCAACGTTAACTGGTCGCTTGGGGCTAGGTATTGAGAAACGTATTCTCTCTGTATTGTTCGCTGATTTGCTAAAAATCAGCTGGAATCTCTTCTGCGGTTCTCCAGTGACGTTAAGTTGATCGCTATTTAAAATAAAAGTCTTTGTAAGTTTTAAGTATCTAGAAGATAGTTTGTAATATTCTTGCCAAACGCCTGGGGCCCTGAGGCTTGTTTCATGGGCATTTTATACTCCAGAAGTATGTCCTCGGGACGGGACTAGACTTCCTGAGGTACCAGAGCTAACTCAGTGGTGGCATAAGTGTAAGAACTTATTCGGTGCAACGAGGTAGCTGTTTAGTGCATATAGTACAAGAAAGTCTAATCTTTTATATCTAATCTTATGAATAACGCCTGTTCTTCAGCAATCTCTTCATAGTAATTCCAAGTACTTTTCATTGCTTTCTATAATACCAAAACATTAATGCAAATAATATGAAACTCCACAAGCCACCATATTGTTTTCCACGCGACTCTTCATCAAGCCACTAAGTGCACCTAGCGAAATAACCAGCGTGCACACTCACAATCGAGGCGACGTGACCTTCTAATGCTCAATGATTTATACACGCTTTTTTCCCGAGCGATTCAACTCGACGGAGCGCGGTGGCAATAATTTACGATGCCGAGAACAATGGCTTCCCGTGGACGGTTAATATAAAAAGACCACGGCGGAATCTCAATGAGGATTCCGCTCTGGCTGCGACAGGTGAACACGACGATCCGTGAACGTGGCCTCAACCAGCCAGCCAGTTGGTCGAGTGAACGAGCGCTTGCGCGCGAGCCAGCACAAGCGCGTGCAGCCGCGGTCGCCTAGATTCGAATTTAAAGGCGATCGTTATTCAATTCAAATACGCGACTAACGGGCCTTGTCGTAGGATTTCCGCTTCGACGTGTTCGCGTGCAGTTCGTTACCGTATTCCAGAAGAATCGGGTTAAGGAAGGTCAGGTCGGTGCGCGATCGGCCTGCCACTGGCCGATTCCACGGAGAATTTGGGTTAACCAAGGTCAGGTCGGTTCAGAAGGAGCAACGAGTCTGCTTCGTTCAGATCGCGTCCGACATCTATCGTCGCGATCCTCTTTTCGAATTTTCCGCGCTTCCCTCTTCTCGCGTGGTGAGGGCTGTTAAGGAATGCTTTTGATCGGTTACTTCCTGCGTGGTGGAGGGTGTATTTAGTGTCTGTGGAAGAGGAAATGAGAATTGCTTTTTAAGGATTTAGTAAATGGTTATAGGGGGGGGGGGGGTGGAAATTTGGGGATTGATGGAGGCTTGCATGTGGGAATTTTTAGGGATGTTAGAAATTAATTCATGAGACCCCTTCGCAAGAATATGTTATTTAATAATTCGTCGAAAATTTACTAAATCTTCTTATTTAAAATTTAGGCCAAAAGCTTACAATTAGTAAAAATTTGGGGCCTGATGAAGTTTCGCAGTTTAGCAAGGGCGTCCGGAGACTTTTTTCCAGGGGGCGGCAACTTTGGGATGATGGCAAAGAAAAACATACCCCTCTTAACTTTATAACCCATTTTGTAGAGCCAATTTAATTAAAAATTTAAAACCGAAATTTAAAAATATTCCCTTTTTTAGTATAAACTTAATAAAGGTCAGTTTTGAGAAGTAAGCGATTTTTTCAAACTGCCCCTTGCGCACCGTTTTTGGCGGTGTTTGCTATTTGGACGAAGAAATTCGTTAAGTCGAATATTCCCCTTGGATCAATCGATTTTATATATTAGTTTACAACATATTCAGTGTCCAGTTGGATCGACCACCAAGGTCACGTAACTGTTTCAAAATCGAACGTACGTGCCTGAGCTACAGTTACTCTCATTAATATTTGGGCGTCGCAGTGTTTCTACGTTCGTCGCAATATCCGTTGAAAAATTACATCGACAATCGAGGAAGCCCACTGCATAAAATTACATACCCCATTTTCACTCTTCTTGCTGGACGAAAAAACCGTGTCAAAATCTACCGTACAGCTACGATGTAACAGTCCGCGCGTCCGGATTCCGATTGGAATCCCATTTTTCACGAATCGTTTAAGGATCGAGATACGCTGCAGCTGATTAAACGAAAGAAAGAAAAGAACTGCTATGGAGTGCCGCGTACCGCGCGTACCTATATATTCTCCCGTCTCCAAATGGGAATCCAACGTATTCCTTATACGCTCCGGTGGTGTACGCACGGTACACTGACTCGTCCCGTCTTATTCGGTAGCCCCGCAACAAGACACGATCGAGACCAGGTTGTTTTTAGCAAACTGGTTTTTCTACCCGGGGCTTACAATTACTGGCTTCCTTTTTTGCACTGCTGCCCTCCCTTTGCCCCCTTCCAAATGTTTGCACCTGTCGCTTAAAAGGCTGCGAGCCGTGGGCCAAGAGCGGCATACCGGGCGTTTTCGGGATTAGTCCTTGGGACACGCCGAGCTGCTGTGAACTTTTCGGGCGGAACTCGTTGCCGCGTAGTAGAGCCGCGCTCGGCGATATTCCACGATTCATTCATAAAATCCCCAACGATTCATTCATGGTATCTCGATTTCGTGGCCACGTGGTGGGTGCTTGATTGGGTCAGGCATGTTACGTGTGTGGAGAGTGACGAAAATGGAGGGAGGCAATTTCACAAAAATATGCCCCAATTAATAGAAGAACTCTGATCCTCGATGAGCCGACGAAGCTGATCTCCGTGAACCTGAAACCGTTCGGCCGAATGTATTAAGAGATAATCTAATTACACCAATTAAACGAAAGTCTGCTATAAAGTAGCTGATTGTGAGCGTGTCGCCTGTTAACGCGATTCTATTTGTACCGCGCACACGGCCCCGTGGCGTGCGTTTCACACATTCGTGGAACGCCATTTCAATGGCTACAAGTTGCACCATACGGCGCAGCACGATGCACCGCGGTGTAAACAATGCCCGAGCGCATCGGGAGAGCGTCGCACACAGACGCGCCGAGGATGCATGCACCGTTACCGAGTAGATTCAATAAATAATACGATGCAGGAAGCCGTGCCACCGATTTGTATGTGCGCGCTTACCAGCCCGCTCTTGGGCCCGACGATCGATCGTTCGGCCGCGTATCGGCCCTCGAATCTCACGATCATTATCACCCGGTTATGCAATTTACCGTTGACAACGCATCCCTCGCCACGCGAAAATCTTATCACTTTCTAAGACGACACGGCAGTAGAATCGGAGGCTCGCCGGATCGCTGGAGATTAGCGTTTTACACGGGGGGAGACTATGGAAATGATGCTTGAAAACGGTGTCCTGTTGCTGCCGGCTAATCAAGCTTGCATTATTAACCCGTTGCACTCCGGGCATACCTTTCTGGTAGACCGAAGGTTAAGTTAATGCTAGAAAACGCTTTCATTAAGCATCGTGAGAATGGGCGATCTTGGTAATTTCGAGGATTATTTGGAGGAAAAATATTTCTGGATAAGTTGCACTGACGAGGGGAGGCCGCGAATGGGACGAGCGATTTTTTAACGAAACCGGGCAGAAAATGTTGAGGCCGATGTGTATAAACAAATTCCAGAATATTAGCTGTGAATGGCCGGCCATTTTTATAAAAAATGGCTTTAAACAGTAAAATTATGAAGTCGTCGAAACAAAAATGGAATTTTCTGGTTAAATTATTGATACTATGCCAATAACACATAAGACTTTTGTATTCCTTTCATCAAGATCTACCACTTAATGAAGTATAAAATCGATTCGACGACTTCATAATTTTACTGTTCACAATTTTTTATAAAAATGACCGGCCATTCACAGCTAATATTCTGGATTTTGTTTATACACATCGGCCTCAACATTTTCTGCCCGGTTTCGTTAAAAAATCGCTCGTCCCATTCGCGGCCTCCCCTCGTGAGAGTTGAGTTAAATTTGAAATAATATTTTTTTATTATAAGTGTCATTAATCGGTGTCTTTGATGAGATTTTTAATATAGCCCTAGTAATCTTGATATCTTTAAACAATTGTGGTCCATTTATCCTACTATGTATTTCGAACCTCGCAAGATGTCTTATAACTCCAGCAAAAGAAGCTTTCAAATCCACGATAAATTTTTTCAACAATCCTCTAGTAGTCACTAGATCAGCCTATAGTCCTATACTAATACTTCAACACATATGTAGTATTCTTCAAATTAATCTGCCCACTTTGCTCGATTCTACACGTGGCAAACCCTTGTCTGCTACCATTATTCGGTTTTCCTCCGCAGTTGCAACATATCGCTGCAAAAATATCGCCGGTTTATCGGTGTTTGCAACACAGTTCGCAGCCAGTTGAAATTTATTCGACGGTGGCTGCACGGGAAAGGCACCTGACAAAATCCGCAAGGCGCGCGCGATCGGTTAATGAGGTCCCTATAGAGAAGCAAAATACGAGGCACCAGTGTCAAGATTAGGCCAGCCAGTGCCGTTCACAATAGGATTTTATAGCGGGCGCGATATATCGGCGCAAACGAGCTAAAGTATCGCTGTCGGATAGCGGATTTAACGATCGTCTGGGCCCCCATGTATAGCCGCGCGTTCGCTTCCGAGCGCACCACTGCCACACTGATCCACATCGATATCGATCTCCGTAGATCCTGTTCTTACGCAGACGCTTGGCCTGCGAGCATTCTTGTCGCTCGCTGTCCAGTGTAACCAGAAATTGCACTTTGCCATTCGGCACGACCGCCTAATTGATGCACGGATACGGGAAAGGAGATGCTGCGACGGCGGTTAACACTTCGCAGACGGATCTTAGGATATACGGGGTGGCGCCGAACTAATGGTGTAAGTCCAAATGAATGCGTACGATAAATACATATACTGCAAGTGATAATGAATGAAATCATTCGGGAGAAATAAGTGGAAATTGGGGAATAGATTTCTCTCATTGCTTTCGCATTGATTTTCTGGAAACAAAAGCCTGCTTTGAAGAACGAGTCATTGTACAATTTTGATTTATTTTTGCACAACAACTTTGCTAGCTTTTAATCAGATACGCGCGTTTCAGAAATGAAAATAGAAAATACATAGAAATAGAATAAACGTGAAAAGTGAAAAGTGAAAAGTGAAAAGTGAAAGGTGAAAGTAAAAATGTATCAGTATACCACTTAATAGTTTTAGTTTTAGTCGTGTTAACGGATTACCAGTAGATATATTATATTATACAGTAAGCACTTTCCCTAGTAGCATTTATTTGTTGGGAGTTTGTTGGGCCAATGACGTGTTATCCGTTGGCCAACTGTTGAAGTGTCGCGCTATTTTTAAATGGGCCAACGATTGTAACCAACGTAGGCCCAACGTCACTTAACACGAAGGCCCAACCGAAGGTTTCTTTCCATAGGCCCAACTGGGCCTAACTGAAGGCTTCTTTCCAAAAGATGTCTTAAAAACGTCCAGAAGGCGTCTTAAAGAACTTCAAAAGACGTCGTAAATAAGTCTTCTTCAGGTCTGGTTTAGGAAAAAAAAAAATTCGCGGTGAGGAGAATCGAACCCAAGCTTTCCGCTTACAAAGCAACCGCTGTTCGCAGCTGACCAACACACTTCCTTGTAAACACTTATAATTTCTAGTTACATAACTAGTATTAATTGTTTATGAAAACTGTGCAGTGACGCGAAATATTCTACAAAATATCATCATCCGACCTTTAGACTCATTCCTTAAAATTTCACATTTGTCTTAAGACAGACGTCCTCATTACGTATTTATAAATAAGAAAAGAAAAATCACAACAGGTTTTTTGATGTAGCAAATTTTCTGACATTTGTAAGACGACATTTAATCGTCGTTGTAAATTTTTTGTTAATTAACCAACCATAGTAATTGTAGGCCCAACATTGAATATTCGTTGGCAAACTGTCGTAACTTTTTGTTAATTAACCAACCATAACAATTGTAGGCCCAACATTGAATATTCGTTGGCAAACTGTCGTAACTTTTTTGCCGTAGGCTCTGTGTTGGGAATTTGTAGGCACAAACACTAACTATATCCCAACTAATTCCCAACTGTTGGCAACCGTTGGCCAACCAAAAATGCTACTAGGGTTCCCAACTTCTGAGTACTTAAGGGGGGTCACTCAAGTAAAAATGAACTACCAGTTATTTTACAGATAAAAATTTGAAAATATGTATTTCCATATTATTTTTTACGCTGAAATGAATTATGTAAGAATTAATACAGTGACATTTTTTTTCAAAAATTTAAAAAAAAAATTTCGAAAAAATTATTCGATTTTAAAATCCATACCCTTATCTCTGTAGTTTTGTATACAAAGACTGCAAAAAAAAATTCAGCTCGAAAACTTCATTTTTGTCCGAATTATAAAGTTTTTATGTTTTGGGGTAGTAACTAAAACGCTCCTGCTCCGTACGTTGGACCGACCAAAATGAACTACCAGTTATTTTACAGATAAAAATTCGAAAATATGCATATCCATATGATTTTTTACGCTGAAATGAATTATGTAAGAGTTAATATAGTGACAATTTTTTTTCTTCAAAATTTAAAAATAAAATTTCGAAAAAATTATTCGATTGTAAAATCCATACCCTTATTTCTGTAGAATTGTATACAAAGACTGCAAAAAAAAATTCAGCTCGAAAACTTCATTTTTGTCCGAATTATAAAGTTTTTATGTTTTGGGGTAGTAACTTATTTTTTATTTAATTTTTAAATTTTATTTTTAAATTTTGAAAAAAAAATTGTCACTATATTAACTCTTACATAATTCATTTCAGCGTAAAAAATCATATGGATATGCATATTTTCAAATTTTTATCTGTAAAATAACTGGTAGTTCATTTTCACTTGATTGACCCCACTTAATATCTGAATAATCACATTAGCATTAATACTAAAGCTAACAATAGTTAGGTAATACCTTACTTCCACCTTAACATACTAATTTCCACGCCAACATGATACGCAGTAATTCAAAAGCCAATCAAGTAAGAAATAATCTGAAAACAAATCTGATCAATCAATACCCCAGAGCCGACCAAAAGGTCAACGCAAAGCTAGAAAAGTCCCCCTATCACTGCGAAAACCAGGTCGCCATATCGATCATCGCCAGACGGCGTTCCATAGACAACCATGAAATGCAATTCACGGCGACAGAACCAACAAGAGTCATTCTCCCCTGCGCGTACCTGCAACACCACACGAGCCAGAATGCGCGGACTAAAAGCTGCGCGAAGTAAAATACGCCAAACGAGGCCCGTCCGCGGGCTAGACGTTAACAGAAATGTCAGCCAGCAAGAATAGCCAATTATCCTCGATATTAAACAGCCGGCCGCGGTGAATGCAAGCTAATGCACGAATGCCCCTTCTCCCCTCCGCGGAAAAAATACCGATTGCGCCACGATGCAAGCGTTTCGTCGGTCCTGTTTCATCGTTTTTAATGGCGGATCCGCGGATAGCGGCGCGCCGGCAGAAGGGACACGGGAGCAGCAGCGTGTAAAAGGCACTGGGACAAAGTGGCGAGGGGGGTCCGCGCGAAAGACGGACGCTAAAGTGCATAAGCCATGGTGCGCAGGCGGTGTAATCTACCCAATTATCCGGCCGCATGGCGGAGCGCATCCATTCATTGCCCGCCGCGGCAGATACAGCGGTGGATACACGCTCTCTAGGCGTATCTAGCGGCGTGGCGGCGCGTAAAGCCGGCTCGGCTCGATGCCGGGCATTTCCACAGGAAGTTTATAGGGGAGGTTGGCGGGTACGTGTGCCGCTTAAAGCGCGCATAACCCGTCCTACCGAACGCGCTCTAATCTACCAAATTATCCATCGCCGGCGTTTCCACGTAGCGTTTAGTCGCGAGTATCGATCCGCGAGCGGATAGTGGACGCGGCCGGCAGGGGATAGGCGTGCTGAAACGTGTTGAAGCGTGGCCTGGGCCGCAGAGATATCGCTGGCCGCTTAAAGTGCAAGGATCCATTGAATGGCGTGTGGTGAACGGCCGCGGTGGTTCCGTGACTTCGATCTCTGCCCTCTCCGGGGGTGGTCGAGTGGAGGGTATCGACTCCAGGGGCCTGCAGTTGTTGTTAAGATACGGGAGAGCGCGGGAAACGGAGGTGAGGTAGTGGTTGATAAGCGGTTTTTCGTGGGTTTTCAGTGGATAGAAGAATGGGGCAGGTATTTTTGTTCTGGCGGGCTTGGGGTGAGGAAGAGGTGGATTTGTGAATTGGGATGGGGCAGGTGTAGAAGCAGTTTGGTTATCTACTGTTTTTGTTTTGTTTTTCTTAATGGTTTTGGGTTTATTTAGGTGTGAGTGGGATTTTGGAATGTGGGATATTTGGGCGTATGAGTGTAAAGTGTAGCACACTTGAGTATGGAGTACAGAGTATTAAAGTACAGAACATTATTTAGATTTAAATTATACACTTAGGTATATTTGAAAATAGAATATTCTGAAATTCGTGTATTGGAAGTTAACAATTCGGATATCAATTTTCTTCCATAACGATCGCCATAATTGCAAACTTCACGTGTCTCCGGTCCAGACCAGTCCATATATTTTAAGCACCTTAGTCGCCACATTAATGACGAGTGCCACTCTAATACGGTAGGCAGTTTCGATTCGCCTCGTTACATGCGCACCTTCGGGGTCCATCGACGGCCATCTTGAAACCACGACACTCTGCTCCCCTCAGGAGTTAGTTGACCGAAAACTAACCGCGAGGACCGAGGCGGAGGTTGTCGCGGTTTCTTCGTCGTGATTTCTGTGCCTACCTGCAATAACAAAACTTTACAGGCAGTTTTCCCGTCGCATTTTATACCTTCCTCTCCTACCAATTTCAGTGTAAAATGAGGGAGCTGCTGTTTCTAAAGCTACCTACAGTATATTCAACCAACATTCAATAAACAGAAAATATTTCTTCAGTTCCTGGTGGGTGGTTCGTTCTTCAACATCAGATATTTTATTATTATTATTATTATTATTTAAACGGGGGAACCCTTTAGATTACAAAAGTTTGACACAATGTACAAGAAGTATATAAAGTATAATATATAAAATTAAAATATAGATAATGATAAAGATGAAGTAACAGAAAATATTTATTTCACTTTCCAAGTTTGGAAGCCTGCAGAAAGATCTACCTCACCTGAATATAAATTATTTCTTCAACTCCTGATTCAGAGATCATTCCCCAAAATTTCATACTTCCCAGTTATCATCAGCGATTTAACTACTTCCTATAAATGTCCGTATCATATAAAATATTTCTTCATCTTCCAAGTTCTTCACCCCACATACAATACTCAAAATTATAATATCCTCACTACCCCTCCGAGTAAATTTTTATTCGAATAAAAAATTACTCGTTATTCTGGACTAACTTAAGTAAAAATTTATTCGCCTAATGCCCAGCTCTGATCCACACTTTCACACAGCGATCAAATCACTTTCCCAAAGCGTGCACGTTCAGCGATGAAAATCACCTCGCTCCAGTATCATCGAATCACATGCCATTAACTCTTACAACATCGTCCCGAGTGTGCAAAAAACGATGGAACGCGCCGTGAAGCTTCTAATCAGCGCGAAGAGGGTCAGCGCTTAGATCGATGCTGTCTACGACTATTCATGGAACAATCGATGATTAATGATTCCTTGATCGGCTCGAGGGGGGTGGGAAGGAAGAAGAAGAAGATTAATTAAGTTCTAGCACGGACAAACCAGGCATTTACATCGGTTAAGCCGCGTAACAAGAAACATGCAAGAAGCATCCGCGGAGAATTTATTGCTCGGGGCCCGGCTCTGGGTCCTCTCGTGTCTTGTGAATGCACCTTAAGGCGCGTGCTGCTGTCAAGGCGATCGCCGCAGTGACAGTCGGCACGGTGACTGTCTTCATTCGTGATTGACATCACGATCGCGGTGCGCTGCACGGTGTTCCTTCTCGCATACGACCAGGCGAACGACACAAAAACAGCCGGCGTCGGTACCCTTTGCTTTCAGCCTCCAACCACGTGCCCCGGACGCTTTTCTGCGCTTTTTGCGCCGGCGACGTCGCGCGGTTCCGCGCGGGGGGAAATAAGAATGGTCTGGATACCTGTTGGAATTGAAAGTGGCTGAGGAATGGAGAAAGAAGAGGACGGATGATTACACTTCGGGGAGCGGGGTACCTGAATAATGGAAAAGAAAATTGTTGTTGGAGCATATACTTCGGTAGTGTTTGAGTTAGAGAGGAATCGAAGAAAAATTCAGCTTACGGACTTACATCACGAGATGTTCGATGCTAGAGATTCTCACATGTTACGCAGGAAATTGAATGTCTGAGAGAAAGTCGTTTGTATGTAAAAACAGCGAAGGTACTGTGCACGGATAGGTGATCTTCTCTATTAAATACTCAATCAAGAATCAGAATTTTGAACAGGGGAAAATATACCGATTGCAAAATCAATCTGTTTAACTCTAGAAATCGCAAGTCCCTTCCATTGCGCAATGTCTAGCAACACCAGTATGCAAAATTAACTTCAACTTCGTTTAAGTTCAAAGGGTTACACACCGACCTCCTTCACCCCCGAGTTCCTCTCTGCGCCCACCACTCCCCGGCACCATTCAATCGCCCTGGCAATTTGCGAAACGACAAACGTTCGTCTCCATCCCCCATTGTATTTTAATCGTCGGTTTCGTAAGTGCATTCTCCGCGTCCCTGCATCATAATGCGATCACGGCAGCGCTCAGCGTCCACTTGATAAGCCGTACGTGCGACCATTAGGCGGGACGATAATTTTATTTACCGGGCCAGGTCCTCGCCGGCTCCAACGGTGGACGAGATAAATGAAGGGAACGCGCTCTTAGGGCTTATTTGCATCGAAGAGGGGATCGCGCCGCCACCTCCGCGACCACTCCAAATGATTTATACCGACTTTAATCCACGCGGACGTTCCAGATCGCGGAGGCCCCCGCCGACGCGATATTTATGAAAGTCAACTGAATTTTCAAGGGGCTGCCCCCCTCGATGTAACGCGGAAGCGAAAGTCCCGCTAACATTTGCCCCCATCGAAAAATCGCCGCTTCTTGTACTACAATGCATAGAAAGCAGAGTCGCGAACCGAGCTGGCGGAGGTCGAATCCTCGGTTCGGGTGTACGAGCGTACGTGCGCGCACACGTACGCGCGGGCACGTAGAGCCGCGTACCCGCCCAAGCTTCCGAGGCCTCTCTCGGGCTCGCTCGCGGTCTCCTGGCGCACGATCGATCACGAGGATCGCGGTAGGTGTTCCAACCCGGGTATAATAATAACCGACTAACAAGGGCACTAGAGTTCAGGTAGGCGCTCGAGGAGCCTGCGCCACGTAGGAAGTCGAGCAACAAATGGGTAGGTGGCTGCCGAGCTCTCGGGGGGGCCCCCTCGACCTCGTCCTGCCACGATTAATATTTCCATCGTGCATTGTTCCTCGTCACGTAAATCTCCGCGGCCCCCCGAGATAAGGCTCTTTGGAAACCGTCCGTAAGGTCGATTTGTATCGTTCAGCGAACCTCGCGGCTGCACCGCGCTCGGCAAATCACTTCGGCCGCGGCTCCTTATCGTCGCGGCGTTATCTTCGCGGAAGACGCGGCTCGAGTTTTCACGTATCGATCGGGGAGATCGGCGGACGGAGTCTTTGGGTTCAATTCTGTGTTCACACGGAGTAGGAAATGGAGCTGAATCGAGTGGATAATGGATTTCATTCGATTTATTCTTGGGCATCTGCTTGTAGTTTTTTTTTGGGTTGGTTAAGAAAGTTCCTCCATTTCCGGTTTCCAATCGCTCCTCTTTTCAAGATACGATCTTTAAGTAGGTACTTAATGCTTCTAATCTTAGAAGATTAATTATTCACCGCTTCAAGTACTACTGAAGTTATATTGAAACCCAATATAACACTGAAGAGGTCCCCATTATAGCTGCAATTATTCGAATACTCGAGTATTTGACGTGATCGAATTTCGGATTGTACCGAATAGGAATCTGAACATAAAATATTTGTTCACACATTATCGTGAAATTCTTTTCTTATTGGCCTTTACAATTATTTGTTTCTAAACGATAAATTTGGAACTCGATTAATCTCTGGTAAATTTATACATGCGTAAATTGAAATGCGTAAAAAACTCCTAAGCGAAGACGCAGCAAGCCCCACGAGGGCCCAAGTCACATCCCCCAGGCTACTGCGCAATGATCATCTCATCATCTCGAGCGTCAAAACCCCGCCAGGCAGCGTATAATTTGATACACGTGTCTATTTACCAGGCTCCCATAGAAATCACCGTCAGCGAATGATGTACGATCAGCCGGAAGACGTAGATCAATCACAAACGTCGCGCGCAACGTCGTCGCGGGAAAAATCCCCGCGGAGGTTCGGCCTGTCGTGTAGAAATCATTCGACGCCGTCCGCAGAGGGGGCCGGGCCCCCCGTCTTTCGTGGATGCACCACGCTGCGAGTCCAGGTGTGTTTCGCCGGCGAACCACTCGAGGAGCCTCTCCGTGGCACACTTCCCCAATTCTCGCATTGTTCTTCATCCGCGTGCACGCGCTCGAAATAAATCTTTTCGGCCCCGATGGGCAGGGGGCCCCGGACGGGGGGCGCGGCGGCATTGCGCAGGTTTGTTACCGGCCCGGTGACGAGGGAGGAGGGCCCCGGTAATTGCGATTGCTTTTCGTGGGAGGGCCTTGGGGGTAATTGATAATTAAACGCGCGTCGTCCAGCAGGAAGGACCGAATTTAACGACGTTGTTTCTCCATGGCGCGTTAATAATCCGATAAATCATTGTAACGGATTAACCTGGCCTGCATCCACGTCCCGATTGTCTGTCAGGGAACAGTGGAACGGCGACTGTGGACGTGTGTACTGCAGCGTGTTTCACTTTGTGCGAGTCTTGGCTGGGATCTGTTCAGATGGAGGTTCTGTGTCTTGGGTTCCTTTTTCTGCTTTGCTCCAGGGGCTTGTGGGAGTTTCTTTTGAAGGTGTGGAAGGGCGATTTGGGGTAAAGATGACTGTTTTTGGTTTGGACTGTGGCTTTGGGTGCGAGTTTTTTGGGCCATTAGTTTGTGGATATTGGCGCTCGCAGAATAGAATTTTATTACAAAAGATCATCTCTTAATTCTCACGAATTATCCATCCCATCAAACAGCTAACCCTAACATTGATCCTCTCAACACAAACAGCAACCTAGCACACAGATTGAAAAAATACACCTACTCTTGCCTAAACAATTTAAAGTCACAGACCCAGTGAATTATTCCTGCACATTTCTTCTGCAGAGCTTCGAGTCGTTACCCGCCGCAAGAATAAACTTAAAAAAAAGAAGCAGCTTCTAAAACGACTCTGTTTTCGCTATTTCGAGACGCGCGTTCCTGCTTTGGCGCATATCATCGCGCTGAATCGTTCCGGTTTATTTTTGCTTTACGATCCACCAGTCCCTGTTGTTGTTCTTTAAAAGCTTTTGTCAAAAATCGCGCTGTTCCCAGATGATCAAGGAACAGTGAAGTCTGTGAGCTTGTGGCAAGCAAGAGGTAAAGACGGTAACGATCTTATTTCTGGCGAACGTTCGATGATATCCTCTTGTGGCGATCGTTATATGCGTGACGTACGATCGACGCTGGGAACTTTTGTCAATTATTGCTGCTTTTTATACCCGCGATTTTTCCTCCACGTCGGTCACGTGCAACTTTAGGGGAACATAATCTTCGCTTTTTTACAGCTTTCCCCGCGATACCGCAAAAATAACACGTATACATACATATACCCGCTTCCACGCAGGAGGAGAACAATTCTTTTGTTTATTTTCCAAGTCAAGATAAATCTTTTCGAGATCAATGCTTTAAGAGCACAAACTCGTAATGGTGTTAAATCCAAAAAGCAGTGCTGTTGCTATTGGTTCGACTTGAATTGATCTTCTCAAAAATTCCCCTCTAATAAGTTCCTTATAATAAGTCCCCTAATTCGCTCTAGATTTCCAAAATTGATAGCACTGTCACGGATGTGTCTCCGGCAATCCCCATCAAAGTTCAAAATATTAAATATTCTTCCTTTCAACGTGGAACACACGAACCCCACGGAATTCGCGAAAATAGAGTTTTGTAGAACAAGACGAACAGATAACTCCTAAAAAAAAGTAGCAAGCATCGGCAGCCAGCGTCGTGGATGGCCATTGGAATTCCACGGACGGTTCTCTTATCACGGAATTTTCATGCCGCCGTACAAGTGTGCAAATAAACCGAACGAACGTCAAAGCGATCCGATATCGCGTTAAAACGTTTCTTCGGCGACGTCTTGCCCTCTGAAAATAACGATGGCAGTGCACCGTGAACAAAGGCCCTGGAGAATCATTTTTCATCGTAGAAACTACCTACGAGGGGCGGCAGCGCTAAAGGGCTCGGAGCATTAATTATACCTGCAACGACCTCGTGACCTGCTGGTAATTAAGGCCAGGGTAATGGGGAAAGCGCGACAACCATTTTATGCGGACCTCCACCCTGGGCAACCCCATGGAAGAATACTTTATTCTGTTCTATGAAGGAACAAGGCAGAGTTGGGCATTGTTCGGCTAAATTTTGATTCGAATACGGATTCGAATAAATTTGTGCGAATAAATTTTTATTCGAATAATCTTCGAATAAAAAATTCGAATAAAATGACATTATTCGACAATAACGAATAATTTTTTATTCGACTGAAAATTTATTCGAATAATTTCTTATTCGAATAATAATTTATTCGAGTCAACGGACGAATAAAATGATCACGTGATTTCGGCGATGTATCATGACACCACTGACTGACACCCATGAAACCTAATGTTTTAGGTTAAGTAACTCTTGTCATAGGTCGCACTTTGCAGGAAGATGTAAGACCGCGGTACTATACAGGGTGTCCGCGGGAAGACTGGACAGCTGAATATCTCCTAAAGTATTGGAGATAAAAAATTTAAAAAAATATGTAAATTAATGGTACGATGGGGCTGCTAGATTCGCCGGGACGGATTTTTTTTTCGATTATTATTTTAAAAGATGCGATGGTCAAGTTCGGTTCTTCAAATGGCACTAACTTTTCTGAAGTCCTGAGTTGATAGTGCGTTCCAAGACGAATTCAATAAGCTTTAATGTATACACTTGATTTCCACTGGTTTTTGAGATATTGCGCTTGCAAATTTGCTGATTTTCACTTGAAAAAAACCTCTGGAATAGCAAGGACCGGGGTCGGTCTTGCTGGCCCCACGGGTGGCAGTGCCTGCTGAAATAGATACCTACCTGCCAAAGGTCTACGCAGACCCAAGGCTGGACAATTCTTTTCCGTCAGAAATGCTACTTAGGTAGGTACATCTGCGGTATCGAGAAGCGCACCGTTACTTTTATTTTGCACTTGCTTCTACGCTCGGATGGCCGGTTATTTTGGGAGGGATGCAAGTTCGATTGTTTAGGTTAGGAGGTGTGAAAGTTGCTAGACTAAATTTCAACCATAGGGAGCAGATTGTATTAGAACCAATCGGATTTGCATCCCTCACAAACGGCTGCTCTCTTGAAGAGGCCCTCTTCACGGCAATGTCCCCTCCCCAATGCCCACCTTCTCTCGCGCGGAATACGCCAACGCATGCTTTAGGTTTTGATATTGAAGCTCGTGTTTATACTCGAGAGGACCACGCGTCGACAGCGGGCTACCCCTTTTCTTCCTGTGTCTCCCCACGAGGAGTATTGCCGATGGATTGTAGGAGCGTAGATGTCTGGATGCCAGTTATTGAATTCAGGAGACGATAGAAACACTTTATTACAAAACACACATGTACTATAATTATAGTAAATCGTATTCCTCTCGGGCAGGAGTACTGATAATGATCGAACTTGCGCCCCACTTCGCGCAGACCGATTACGCGGAGAGTAGTCGGGTGTCACACACTGCACAATTGATACAGGGTAACAATTCTGGAGCAACGCCCGTCAACGAGATGCGGCCTGGTACCCCGTGGAGAGGACAGCCTTCGCAGTGCCTCGCCCGATTTTTATGGCTTTTTCCGGAAAAAGGTACGAATCCTGGGCCGAACGTAACGAATTTGGGGTCGAGCCCCCGCAGTCGAGGGTGAAATATCCATTACAGCGTATTAAGAAATTCTTTTCTTCATCGTGTCGAAAGGGAAGTGACGCCAATGGATTCCTTATGTTTTTCTGATGAAAACCATATAAAATATCACGCAAATTGGACTACTTTGACACAAGCTATTTGTATTCCCTATGCAAAAGTTGTCCGATTTACACCACATTTGGCATGATCTTCATCGGAAACCTCCAAGGAATCCATCGGCGACACTTCCATATCCATACGATAAAGAATAAAGAATTATTATATTTCTTAAACAGATATTTCTGGAGCTACGCCCGTCACCCCGTGGCGAGGAACACACCCCGCAGTGCCCATCGAATTTTATGGCTTTTTCCGGAAAAAGGTACGAATCCTGGGCCGAACGTAACGAATTGAAGGGTTTCGACCCTCGAAGGGTTTGGAATATCATTAAGAAGTGAAAAATGTACAGGATTTCAAATGTTTGCTTCTTTTCTTCATCGTATCGAGAAGGAAGTGACGCCAATGGATTCCTTATGCTTTTCCGATGAAACTGACACCAAGAACGACGTAATTCGGAAAATCGGCCTATTATTAACGAAATTAGCTTGAGGTTATGGAAATGAATTGTTCATTTTCATCATTATTTTCCGAATTACGTCGTTCTTGGTGTCAATTTTATCGGAAAAACATAAGGAATCCATTGGCGTCACTTCCCTCTCGATACGATGAAGAAAAGAAGCAAACATTTGAAATCCTGTACATTTTTCACTTCTTAATGATATTCCAAACCCTTCGAGGGTCGAAACCCTTCAATTCGTTACGTTCGGCCCAGGATTCGTACCTTTTTCCGGAAAAAGCCATAAAATTCGATGGGCACTGCGGGGTGTGTTCCTCGCCACGGGGTGACGGGCGTAGCTCCAGAAATATCTGTTTAAGAAATATAATAATTCTTTATTCTTTATCGTATGGATATGGAAGTGTCGCCGATGGATTCCTTGGAGGTTTCCGATGAAGATCATGCCAAATGTGGTGTAAATCGGACAACTTTTGCATAGGGAATACAAATAGCTTGTGTCAAAGTAGTCCAATTTGCGTGATATTTTATATGGTTTTCATCAGAAAAACATAAGGAATCCATTGGCGTCACTTCCCTTTCGACACGATGAAGAAAAGAATTTCTTAATACGCTGTAATGGATATTTCACCCTCGACTGCGGGGGCTCGACCCCAAATTCGTTACGTTCGGCCCAGGATTCGTACCTTTTTCCGGAAAAAGCCATAAAAATCGGGCGAGGCACTGCGAAGGCTGTCCTCTCCACGGGGTACCAGGCCGCATCTCGTTGACGGGCGTTGCTCCAGAATTGTTACCCTGTATCAATTGTGCAGTGTGTGACACCCGACTACTCTCCGCGTAATCGGTCTGCGCGAAGTGGGGCGCAAGTTCGATCATTATCAGTACTCCTGCCCGAGAGGAATACGATTTACTATAATTATAGTACATGTGTGTTTTGTAATAAAGTGTTTCTATCGTCTCCTGAATTCAATAACTGGCATCCAGACATCTACGCTCCTACAATCCATCGGCAATACTCCTCGTGGGGAGACACAGGAAGAAAAGGGGTAGCCCGCTGTCGACGCGTGGTCCTCTCGAGTATAAACACGAGCTTCAATATCAAAACCTAAAGCATGCGTTGGCGTATTCCGCGCGAGAGAAGGTGGGCATTGGGGAGGGGACATTGCCGTGAAGAGGGCCTCTTCAAGAGAGCAGCCGTTTGTGAGGGATGCAAATCCGATTGGTTCTAATACAATCTGCTCCCTATGGTTGAAATTTAGTCTAGCAACTTTCACACCTCCTAACCTAAACAATCGAACTTGCATCCCTCCCAAAATAACCGGCCATCCGAGCGTAGAAGCAAGTGCAAAATAAAAGTAACGGTGCGCTTCTCGATACCGCAGATGTACCTACCTAAGTAGCATTTCTGACGGAAAAGAATTGTCCAGCCTTGGGTCTGCGTAGACCTTTGGCAGGTAGGTATCTATTTCAGCAGGCACTGCCACCCGTGGGGCCAGCAAGACCGACCCCGGTCCTTGCTATTCCAGAGGTTTTTTTCAAGTGAAAATCAGCAAATTTGCAAGCGCAATATCTCAAAAACCAGTGGAAATCAAGTGTATACATTAAAGCTTATTGAATTCGTCTTGGAACGCACTATCAACTCAGGACTTCAGAAAAGTTAGTGCCATTTGAAGAACCGAACTTGACCATCGCATCTTTTAAAATAATAATCGAAAAAAAAATCCGTCCCGGCGAATCTAGCAGCCCCATCGTACCATTAATTTACATATTTTTTTAAATTTTTTATCTCCAATACTTTAGGAGATATTCAGCTGTCCAGTCTTCCCGCGGACACCCTGTATAGAGTGGCGTTTTGATTTATTTTAAATAAAATTTGCTCACGGCAATCCATTTAAACTAATGAAAAAATCAATCTCTTCGAATTATAAGCGTTCATTGAACGTTTTTAAATACATACAAATAGTCATGCGAATATTCACATATGCATATTTCCTCGGCTCGTTCAGACGTATACGCACACTTCCAGACACACACGTCCAAACGTATGTTGGACACAGTACAGACAGACTTCCATCGATAGATGCCGGGTATCACATATTCGTCGTTCATTCAGGTCGAATAACGAATAAATTCTTATCCGAATGAATCTGGCTAGAATAACGGTACAGATTTATTCGCGAATAACGAATAATTTTTCGTCGAATAAAACCGTCATTCGTTATTCGCGAATAAATCTTGGGATTTATACGTATCCGTATTCGAATAAAAATTTAACCGAATAATGCCCAACTCTGGAACAAGGTGGACGTTGCGTGTTAAAACTTAAGGTTTTTGCCATAAGAACAGCGTTGATTGGAGGTTGCTCGACTCAATTCCACTCACATTCCACCTTCTCACCTCAAGTGGAGGGAAGAAGGTGTCCAGGCGAAGATTTGCTTAATTTTCATGGAAACGGTCGATGTTCGATATATTTCACTCAGGCGTCGGAGCTGGCCTCTGTACGCGGAATGTACTGTTATTCTTATATAGACGTCCAGCCAGCAGTATCACCTGAAAGATAGAGTATCGCGTGCGGCGTGTGGGTGTCCCGATGCGAATTTAAAACAGTTTCGGTCCGCGGATCGTGCACTACCTGACGAAGCCAGACGAATGAAAGTGGCGTGTAACGCGATACACAGGCGAAAGGTGGAATATCTTGGTTCCATTGAACTCGCTGCGAATCAACGAAACTGGTCAATGGGCATTCGCGGCGCATCGAGTGTCGCTGGACATTGTGAAGCTGATCCGACTTCCGCTTCCACGAGACTCGCTTTACGACGATCTTGATCATTTTTTCTTCTTGGACGTTCATTCCTAGGCTGGCTTGAAACTAGTTTAGATCGAAGTTGGAGGAAATAGGCTTGGTATCGAGTAGTTGCAGTTTGTGGCGGATAGAAGGGTTAGAGTATGAGATTTGTACTTGCGCAAATAAATTTTGATTTTAGGTACCGCTCTTGCGAAATTTCTTCTGTTGGCGATGATCTGAGAATTCTTGAGAGTAAGTTGACGTAGTCTTTAGAAATTACTGTAGAATCGAAAGGGTATGAAAGATGAGAGATCATTTTTATATTATTTTTCGCGTTAATTGAATAAGAAAAGTGTAGGTATCTTATTCAAGTAAGTACCTAAAGCAACTTGTGTATTCCATATCAAGGCAAATTATTATTCTTAACTTTAATTTCGAATAGAATCATCAGACGATGGTGACGCTTCTTTTTTTCAATTTTCTCACTTCCTTGCACGAAATAGTGCATTTCCGTTGACCCAAGGAGTCTCGCTACTCGCGTTACAGCCCTCCCACGCGCGCGGAAGCGCTCGCATCAGCTGTTCGTAACGCGTATCTCAGTCAGGTAGAGCGTCCTCTCGAGTAAAAAGCTCGCGTAATTTCTTGCGGCATTGTGATCACGATTCGAGATGCAAGTTTAACGGGTTCCTCTGCAGTCCATTTCCATCCTCCTCGTTCTTGCTCGAAGCAACGGGTTTCGTTTACGACCGTGCACGATCTATTTTCTGCCGTGTGTGCACGGAGGACCAGGCGGGGGCGTCGCCCCAGGGATCTTTCGAAAATTCGTCAGCATTAAAAATAAATGTTTAGTGGTAACAAAAGGGAGCAAAACAATTTTCTTAATTAACAACTCTGGTACCAGCTTATTTCAAACTACCTAAATCTAAGCCTCATAAATTATAATTCTGAACTTAACTCTCTGATACTTCACCAGGACCCTTTACAACTGCTCAAACTCTCGATCCAGATCACACCCTTACTCCACGTGCCATCATGCACCCAGCTCTTCACGTCCATTATGCAAATTTTGAGGAACAATTTAATTCCTCTTTGAGTATCCCAACAATGTCTTGAAACGATCAGTATTATAAAAAAAGAAAGCTTGCAGGCTAAATGGTTAATCGTGGCGATTCCATACGCGGTTCGAGCGTGCAATTAAGACGGTGACCAGGAAAGGGGGCAGCGTCGTGATGCGGTGAGGCGGAAGAACAACGTGGCAGAGATGAGTGGGCGGAGATGACTCTCAGAAATTTTGATTTTAGCGACCAAAGGGAGGGGGGTTGTGTGTGTGGAGAGAGCGACCGCCACGGTGGATCGAGTTGTAAACGTCCCCGTCGACTTTATGAAGAGTCATTCAGCTTTTCCCTCCCCGCGGCAATAAAACATTTCCTTGAGCGCGGCGAGTATTAACCGCCTGGTAATCGGCCCACCGTAAATCTTACCGCGCCGCGTGTCTCCCCGACGCCTGTTTAGGAGATCCTGCGAGCGTCTGTCTTTCTTTTGTTGCGCAACGCCTGTGCCATTGCTGGATAGACAGATGCACAGGTGGCTGAAACGATGCCAGGAGACGGTGCCTTCTGCTGTCTGCTTGTCGGAGAAATCCTTTCTGTTTTGGAGGTTTGGTAATATGAGGGATGAAAATGGGACTTGCAGGTGTACTGAGCAATGGCGAGGTCTGTGGGGCGAGCTAAGGGTTGGGAGTGAGGCAAAAAAGAGTTTCCCTAGACTGTGCTTGGGCATGCGCAGTTGGAGACCTCTCTACTGCTCGGTGCACCTGTATAATTGTTCTGGAGGAGTAGATTGATTTACTGTGAAAAATTAGGAGTTTTGAATAGTGTGATTCTGTTTTTAAAATATACATTTATTTAAGGGTGCTTGCATACTGCCAACTGGTTTTTGAAATTTTGATCCTTTTGAAATGTTTTCGTGATTCTTACTATCCACTCGCACAAGCTACCCTGCTTCATTCATCGGTTGAACGCACGAGGTGTTGGACTCTGCAGCTTGCTTTCACAGAGCTGAATCGAGTGGCTGCACTCGTGCTGTAAAACAGAGATAACGCGGTGTAGCGAAATTGCAACGATTCACTCTGTCACCCCGTTTCTCTTTTCCCATCTCAGACATCGGCTCGTTGCATCAGTCGTAAAAGTTGCTGTTACCGCTTTCTCGGTGGCCGGCAGGTGGAGGGGGATGAGGTGAACCCGGTAGGGAAACGGTATCGTTGTAAAACTACAAGTAATAACACTGTAACTCATTGTCAGTGGCCGAGTAATAACAGTGGCTTCCCGCGGAGGCGGTTGTACGCCGCTTTCGTGGAAACGTGTCTCGTCCAGGAGGGTTAAAGGGAAAAGAGAAAGACACTGTGCTGCGTTGTGGTGTACCGATCATAGGCGTACAGTTTCGGTTAAAGTCTGCTTACTTTCGCATTAAAAAGAGGAGATATGAAATACAAGCCACCATAAACAACAAGAGGAACTTTGGTGCCAAAAATGAGTTTGCTTCGTTGTAAAGGTTCAGAAGATCAATTAAAATCAAAGAAAATCGAATCTGTGACGTTTAAAGTCACAGTCTCGCGAATCAAATAGTTTCGAAGAAAATTCGTCAGTAATTCCAAAGTACTAATTAAACGTAGGTTTCTCTCCGAATTTCCGTGTTACTTATCTAATTCAGTGTCCTCGAAGTGAATTAAAATTTGCCGTAAATTCAAGGGAACATTATCAAGTAAACTATCTCGGGAGTGCAAGAGTTTCTTCCACGGAGCTTCCTCGACGTTCCAAAGTTATCAGTCGTCGTTAATTATCGTGGAAGTGTCCAAGGAAACTATGCACCCCATAGCATGTCGTCGTTAATGTACACCCGCATTTTTCCCACTCGACGCCTATGCCTTGGTACTAAGTACATGCACTTTGTAGTTACATTGTACACGCAGCCAGTTGCATAAGACTGGCCGAAGAGAGGGACATTCACGGCGTAGCATGACGCGGCTCGGCGATATCTTTTCTGCATCCACCGTGTCCCTGAAGACCTCTTCCGTAACGAAACAATGCCCCTTTTCAAGGGCAGCTATCTCGCGCTTAGAAATACCAGTCACGTGGCCTATTACTCGGCAGGATTGTAATTAGATGGGCTGAAATCTTTCCGCCTGCCTTCCGCGACAGATGCTTCGAACAGTCCCAAAGTTCACGCGGGGTGAGCTTGCTCCTTAATGAAACAGCATCCTGTGAAATCTGAATACCACTAAAACACACAGAAAAAAAGAAACAACATATGTGTAGTTATGCAAATGTAAGAAGGATCGACAGGTGTTCTGATGATCCAGATTTCAAACCTTGATATTTCCTTCACCTCAGCATCGGGGGTGGAAGAAACGCAAGAGAGTACTGGCACTACCCTCGAATGATCTCTGAAACGTCACCATACGAGTGCTTTCACAAGAGGTCCACCATATTGCACCCTGGACCTTAAGGCAGGATACCACCTTTGACTGCGATTTTGGAGGCGTTTTTCATGAATTTTTTTTGCATACAAAGAATGCGTAGAGACAAAATCGGTTTCAGTCATTCATTAATGTAACTTTAATCTGTAATTACACATTTTTTTGAAACTGAAAAAGTGAAAAATAATCTCTTGTAGGTGGCGCCAAAATACACTCCTTTGGAGGAACATCGTTAGACGGCGTGTCAAATTCCGCTTTGTACGTGGCTCTTAGAAAAAAAACCAAAGAATGTTCCTATTGGCAACAATATTTTTTAATGCTGTACGTAGGGATTTTACGAAATTTCGATTTTTAAGAAAATGGCGGCCATTTGAACAAAAAGGTCAATTTTTTTAGGGTAAAAAAGTTTAAAGAAGTTTATAAAATTGCGCACCAAAAGAAAAATAACAACGCTACAGCAAAAGTCCTACGTACATCGTTAGATTACACCACGGGGAAGAATTGTGCAAAGTTTCAAGTCAATCGGATGAAAATTATAGGAGTAATCTGACACGCCGATTTGGAAAACATCGTTTCGAGAAAAACGCGTTTAAAGTTTTATATAGATTTATATATCTGTTCCAATCCGGTTTTTACACAAGAAAAAGGTTCCGGTCACCTTTCTAATGAATGAATTTCGATTCTATACACTTGAAAGAGTACTTTGAGAACAAAAAAAATTTTCAATTTTTTTTAAGTGCGAAGGTGGTATCCTGCCTTAACCTAATCAGCAAAACTTGTTACACGGCAGTAAGCTCGCCTTTAGTCTGCAGATCCGAAACGTCAGAGCGAACAGTTCTCGTTCGAAGAGGTGGAGGAAGCACAGGGAAGAGCGGGCGGGCACAAAGCTGCGCCGTGCACTCGCGGGTCGCATTATTAGCGGACAATATCGCTATTCGCGCGAGCGAATAGCGGCGGATCGTTATCTGCGCCAGGGGACACGAGGGAACATAACTTGGCCGAGACGATCGCCTCTTATCCCGCGGGATCGCGTGGGCGTTAAAGCGCGCGGTTCTCGCCCACCTGAATCGATTTCGAATGGACAGCTCGACCGTCGTTGCCTCGTTTCGCCCTATCCAGAGTGTCCTGTTAACGGTCGCGCCGTTAAAAGGGAACACCGTTCCCTTTTTGCATACGCCCTTTTACGACCTTCCGCGTGTTCCTCGTTCGGCGTGCAATGGATGGGTATCAGAGGAAAGTCACCAGGGAAGACAGACTGCCTGGGAGACTGACAGACTTTGTCTCGCTAGTACGGGTAAGTTATTGTTATGCAAGTTTAATTATACGTGGAAGAGAGGAGTACGTATTATGAATAGGGTAAAAGACCCAATTACTGTCACCTACCCAATTACTGTCGCCCTATGCTGTTTTACTTAAAATAAGCCTTAAACCATGTGAATTCATACACGAAAAAATTTTAACATACATTTAAAATTGTAATTTATGCGAGGAAAAACAGGAATTAATTTTTTCTTTTTTAATTTTGATAAGATGGTAAAAAGTTTTAAGTTGGTTACGCTGTTATTGTCACTTGTCATTCCTACCATTTCACGTGCGTGCGCGTATTGACATAACCTTGTCCAATTTCGAAATTTTTGACAACGTAACCGTACACGTTTTGTAAGTACTATTGTTAATATTTATAACAGAATGTACTTTGACATCTTTTATTAAAATAACAAAATTCCTATATTTATTCTCGTTTACTCCTTGCTGAACTAGAATTTAAAACTGACAATAATTGGGATGTCAGTAATTCGATTGAACACATATCACAGGTGACAGTATTAGCTCCCGTCATATATTTTTTAAATCAATAAATTTATTAATAAAAATAGAGATTTTAAGAGTCATACAAATTTTTTTCTTCAACTAAACATATTAAATAATAATAAATAAATAGATAAACTTATGCCTGTGATCAATAAATACAAAAACTATGCGATACTGTCAGAATCAATCCTTAACCTGACAGTAATTTGGTCTTTTACCCTATTAGAGAGAAGTTGAGGTAAAGTCGTGAGACTGCTGTGGAGCTTAACATGTAATGGTCAGTTTTGGTGTTGTAACTGGGATTGGGAGCTTTTGGGATTGGAACTGGAGACTGGATGATGAGTGAGAAGGTTGAGGGGTGGCTGGGGAAACTGTGTTCTAGTGATGGTATGGGACAGTTACAAGTTAAAGTGGTATGGTTTTTGGAGGATGCAGGTGCTAAGAGCTGAGGAGCTATTGGTTTCTTGAAATATTGGTATGTAAATAATTAGGAATGAAGTTGCATTCCATGAGATGATACAGTGATGGAGATTTTGATAGTCTATGAGAATTTTCTGGGGTTTCATGGTTCAAGTGTGTTTCAATTTATTATGTATCTTGTTGGCTGTAGTGTAGTTATTGACGACACCACGTGATTCTGTTTCTGGGAAACAGAAAATGCTGAGGAAGCTGAAGTTCACTGGGGTATACAGTGTCATATTTTATTAACATGCACATGAGTATAATAGAACGAAGTAGGCCACAATTCTTGGAGTTTCCTTAAGCAATAATTTTTCCATCCAAATCGTGCTTACATGCAAAGTGGAATACTTAAATTGCACACCATGGAATTTTCCCCGAAAATTTCTCATTTCTTATGAAAAATTGTGGACTACCAATTTTCTCGAAATTAATTCTGGACCCGTTACCAACACCTCAAATTCTACTCTCAGCACATAGTAGTCTATCCTTCAAAAACATAATTCTTCCTCAAAACCACTCACTCTCCACTCGCTCACACACAGTTCCCATTTCATCTTCACCAATAATTCGCAAGTAGCTCGTGTTTACCACATTCCGCGCGATCCCCTTCGTCGATTTGCATAACATCCCCCCGCTTGTTTCAACAACACCGCTCCGTTGTCCATCCGTCGCATCGGCGGAATGACTTTGTCAGTAATCAGTTTCGCGGCTTTTCCAGGAATTGTTATGGTATTCAGGCGAGCGTGGCGTTGCCACACGAGCCGCTGGACGAACTAACGTACCTTTCCGCGCCATTTCATAACACATGGAGCTATTACGTCGACGGTGCGTGCAGCGCGTTACGCAATCAGATGCACTCGCCGATTCGCGCACGCAATTCCGGCATCGCGGACGATCTCTCTGCCTCGAATACAATCGATCGATAAATATTTATAAGGAATCGAAGTCACCTTTCCGTGCACTCCGCCCCCCATGGCGTTTCGTCGCGATGACGCGAGTCACGTCGCCATTGCGGATATTCGGCGCCAGGGTTCCGTCGCCGTCGCTTCGAAGTGTGACTTTGAGAAACGATCGGCGATAATGAGCGTCGTTATTTCGTTTGCAGAAGTGGCCCTGCCCTCGGGCGCAAAGAACAAGCTGGTAGCAATCGTGAGTAGATGAAGGAAAGGGTTGATAAGACCTGTGAAGTGGTCGGTCGTTGAATCTTTTGGTGATGTACAGGTGGAGGTTTTATTATGTTTGAATGTTTTCGAAAGGCGGAAGGTGGGTGGCAAATTTAGAGGTTTTTGAAGAATAAAGGGGGAACTGGTTGAACACTTTGCTTTCCATGAGGAAATTCCATAAGGTTATCAAAGTTCAACTGAGCCATCGTATAGGGTAAATCCGGGAGACGCGGTCGACCTAATATAAAATGGCTATTAAAACTAATATAGATATTACTTATTTTATCAGAACAAACCTAATATGTTCAGAATTTTATGCCGATTCAGAAAAACTGGTCGATATTTGCTTTAAGACAATATTTACTGTAAATCGGGTTGAAAACTGAAGTTATGACATCTGACCACCTCTCCCCAGGTGCCGGGAGAAATGGTTTTCGTCGTTGGTAGAGACCACTCACATAATTATTCATGGAAAATTAACAAAGGATAAAGCAAAATTATTTATGAGTGAATACAACTACGGATTCAGTGATATTTAATTTGTTTACGCTAAACAAGTAAAGAACACACCAAAGAAAAAGTGAATTACCTACTGGCGATTAGCAAGGCAAATGAATACAAAAGTGAATAAATAAACTAAATAAACAAAAATAATAATAAAATAATAATAAAAAATAAAAAATAAACAAAAATAATAAAAAAATCATAATTAGACCATCTCACCTTTTTGCAGCGAGACATGGTCTTCTCGTTAGCTTCCAGAGGAAGAGTTAATATGGCCAAATACTTTGGCTGCATTGTCCCTCAATATCTCTACTATCTTATTATTCCAAACATTAAAGGAAAATAAACTTAGAAGTATATTTTAAATACGATTCTGTACAACCGCTGTTTGACAAAAGAGGTTAAATGTAACATCATTACCTTTTATAGCCTATAAATCCAGAAAAACACAGAAGGAAGCGAAATAACGCTATTCATTCAACTATTTGGCTTCTAGAGAAGTAATTGGTCTGCACTTTAATGCATTTTTACATATAGACTCTGAAATATAGCGACACGACCAACTCTCCGGCTCGACCGCGTCTCCCGGATTTACCCTATAGTAGAATGATAATAATTACACAGTACAACAGCCATCTGGACTTGTAACATTCAATAGCCGTTTCTTATAGGCTTTCGTGCGATGAAAACGAATCCGCAAACCGTTTGTCGTCATCACCCTCAGTTTTTGAGAAATTCGATTTTGAAAAAAAACTCAAAATTTTCGACTTTGAACATCTTTTATGCCGAAACGGTAATAGTTATTCGGTTGCTCGTTGCGTCAAATTATTCTATGAACCCTCCCGAATACAACGATATAAGTTATTATTGCATTATGAACATTTAAATATGTTTAAACAACGATACGCCGCGCGGGCCGCCGCGCCGTTGACTACCACTGCCGGTTCCGCGCGTTTTGCCAAACTATTTCGCTTCTGTATTGAAAACAAAACGAGACTTACCACTTCTGTTGACGCCTTCCGAAGGAAAACTGTCTGCTGCATCGCGTGGAATGGTCAGATTTTCTCACAGACCCTTAGTTTTGGAAATAAATTGAAGGATATCTGCCAAAATGGGTGCATTTCGGGTGTCCTTTTCCCTTTGATAGTTGTTTAAACATATTTAAATGTTCATAATGCAATAATAACTTATATCGTTGTATTCGGGAGGGTTCATAGAATAATTTGACGCAACGAGCAACAGAATAACTATTACCGTTTCGGCATAAAAGATGTTCAAAGTCGAAAATTTGCAGTTTTTTTCAAAATCGAATTTCTCAAAAACTGAGGGTGATGGCGACAAACGGTTTACGGATTCGTTTTCAGCGCACGAAAACCTATAAGAAACGGCTATTGAATGTTACAAGTCCGAAAAAAAGTCAAAATTTGTTGTACTGTGTTATTCTTTGGATAGTGAACACAGAAGATAATTGCTGAGTGGCACGAAGAAAGGAAATACCTAATAGAAATTTAGGTATTCCTCAGAGAAGAAGTTGGATTAAGTCAGTGCTCAGAGAGTGGCGTTGGATTAACAGAAGATAGAATAATCCGAGAGATTTTCTGAGAAATTGAGGTTTAATCCCTCTCAGATTGCCCCAAAACAAAATCATTTATTACTGCTTTTCGTAAAAGCAATTTTCGATGCCTAAGCAATTGAAACATTGACGCGTGTAAAAATGGGGTAGAAGGTGAGCTTTCACGCTCGCACGCTCGCGATTCGTCTGTGTGCTCCGCGCGTTTCCACGCTCCTTATTTACGAGCGCGTTACACGCAATGTTAATTCGACAGATTTGACCGTAAATAACGATCGTAAATACCTGGCTGGCAGAGTATATATTTATCTGCGGCTATAAAATTCCGTCCCGCCGGATGTGCTGGTACTTCGTCGAAGATAGCTGGAATTTACCATCGCGCTAGCTAGGAAGATTAACGCGGTGAATTTCGTCAGGCTGTGCTTCGCCTCTGGTACACGTTGGCGGATGTGCTCCTCCAGGAATACGCAGGCGTACCGGATGTAAGGGTACATTTTCTATTACTAACTGTAATTTAGAAAAATCGAGGAGACCATTGTGTTACCTAGACTCTAGCTCCTAAACAAGGGTTATTTTCATCAGAAGATATCCTTCGGGCTTCGGTACTTTCAGTACCCAGGGTGGACCCTGTACCCTCCTCTAGTTATTCATAATAATTCTGGTAATACCTTCATTTATATAAAAACTAGATTTTTTAACGTAATCAAAGAATGCCCCCTTTTTAATTTCAGAGCTATTTGCCCCTGTAGCACTCTTAATTATAAAAATCCCAGAATACTCAAGTCAAACCCATTTCTCATTAATCTCCCAGAAAAACGAACCCCATAAATGGCACCCGTTGCACAAAAATCAGCTGCACATTCCTCCATTCCTCCCTCACCTGATCACTACGCTTCCACGAAGTAGATTCGCATATTTCTTGTCAGACAGCCGTCCACCTCATTTCCCCCGTCAATCACAGTGCCCCCGTCAGCCACGATCCCCTGTGCCATCGTCCCTCTTCTTGCCATCCGAAAAGTCCCTCTTTCTCCGTGACAGACGTCCAATGGTCCCCCGTGGACCCCATTGAACACCAATTATGGTCAGCCAGAATGCCACCCGGCGTTTAGCGGGCCGAAAGGTTCACGGCCAACGTTCACCTTCGTCGATCCCGCGAGACTAATGCGCTTAGACCTTCCTCCGCAGCGATATATATCCCGATGATCACGATCCCGTCGATCCTGTTCTCCGGTAATAATTACCCGGCCGGCTGTCAGTGGCAGGTCAATGGGAAAGCATTGGAACGGGCACGAGAATCGACAGCTTCCGCGGGTCGTTAAACCTGAAACGTTCTCGCTGCCGTGCGGCTCGGTGGCCCCGCTCTTTTCGTCGTCGTGATCGATGCATTAGCAATTAGCACGGGGGCCCCCCTTCACTCTGGGGGACTCTCTTTGGTCCAGAAGCGCAAGGTCGGTCTCGGTTCAAACGTGAATTCAGAGCTGCGAGCGGTGTGGTGTGCGATGTCTTTGGAAAGTTTACGGGATTTTTACGAAGTGCAAATGTGTTGAGATTGGAAAATTTGGGAGACTGTGTCGCCACAGTTATTTTTAGTTGGCGATTTTTAGCACTTATTTATTTTAATTTTTAAGTTAGAATTATATTCTGAAATACCTATTTTTTATGTTTTCTTTGCCTTATTAAATTTACCTTACCTTGTATGGGGCGCGGTAACACTGTATTAGTTGCAAGAGATTTGTACTCGTCAAATGATAAACGTGATCCCTGAATTATTACTATTCAGACTTGAATTAGAACGTTTTTCGAATCCAGCTAAGTAGAATCGTTTGATTTGACTTGGTAGTCTCGTGTCAAACATTTCTGCAAGACGGTACGCGCGATTCTATTCTCCGGACCGAAGGAGAAATTTCCCGACGCCGTATTTTTCGGAGCTGGCGATTTCACCGTCACCAGAAAAACAGCATATGCATCGTCGAATAAAAATACACGATGCCTAACAAGCGAGTTTCCGTTTCACGTTGTTCACGGCGGCTAATTATCGCGCACATCTTTTTGCACGCTCCGATTGCCGTGAGAACGTGAATGCAAAAGTGTCCGAGGGGTACCCTGTGTTTCAGTATTTGGAGGCTTGTTCGATAACCGCGTTACACGATAAGCGAGCATAGAGAAAGAGGAAGAAAGTCGGCAGTATCATCGATCTGTTTCGTTACCCATGTCGATACTCGGTAAAATAGAGGTAGTAATCGTTACTTTCCAAATGTAATTAAATTCTACACGAATTACCTATCTCTTAATTGCCGAACAAAATACCTCATTCTTCTATAAGAAGAGCCCAATCATCCCTCTTACAATAATACATCTAATTAAAAAACTTATCACACTTAAAATCGAAATAACTTTTCACACGAACCAGATAGGGTAAAGAGTACAGTGGTTGGCCACCTGACAATGATTGGCCATATTTTGAGAAATAAATGAATATAAAGAAATACCAATGTTATGCCTTTTTTAATGAACATATTCATATTCCTTGTACTTTCTTGCTTCGGATGTAATCAACATTTCTCCACTCACTATATACTGTGATTATATATAAAAGCAAATAGGATGACTCGGCTTTGAAGCTTGGAAATTACAGCCATTTAATCAAAAAACCATAAGAGTACAGTTAAAAGTTTACGAATAGTTTAATGTATTTATGATATGTATATCTCTCGTATTCGGTATATATCGATAAATAAAAGTTGAAACTTTATAAAAGAATTATTTATTTGTTAAAATTATACATATATTATGAAAAATACAGGGGGCCAACAACTGTCATATGAATAATGTTGAATGGCAATAATTGGCCGGGCGGCCGGTGATTATTTTATAACCTTAGTAACGGTAAAACGGTTATTGGCCCCCTATTCATTAGCGGTACTGAAACGGTCATTTGTAAGAAAGATTCAACATTTATATAATTATAGTATAATTAAATAAAAAGAAGAAGTACAATTAGGTATGTTACATTGTATAGTTATATTTTAAGTTTCCTGTGATTTGAATTTTAATTGGTGTATTCAAATTCAATTTGATTATTAAATTTATTTAATTAAATTGGAATTAAAAATGAAATTTGATTGAATTAATTAGATTATTCAAATTTAATTTGATTACAGAATTTATTTAAGTAAATTGAAGTTAAAATTTAAATTGTGCTTTCCTAGTAGATAAATTGTAAAAATTTTGAATTTTTTAGTAGAACTGAATTACCCCACTATAAAATATGCCAAAAGTGAAAAAAGGTGATAGGAAATATGGGAAAGAATATACAGATGAACACATTATAAAAGCTATAAACATTTTCTTTTAGGTTATATTATGTGTCAAATAGCGGCCAATCACTGTCGAACCGATCGGACAACTACTGTCGTGACCATGCCAATAACTATATTTTTTCGTAGTCAACACATTTTTTGTATATTTTTATAAATTCTTGCTTTTTTTTAAATAAACTCCATTTATTTTTAGATTATTAGGATTTTTTTTTACTTATTTATATTGATTTCCAATGCAAATTTACTAAATTCACACTTATAATTCATTATTTATGTGACACTCTTACTTAAGTGGCCAACCATTGTGCTCTTTACCCTAGACTCCAAACATCGATTGCATCTTATTTAACACGACAAAATAAACAAAAACTGTACAGTAACATTTTCTCCTACGAGGGACCGTTTCCCAGGAAACCATATTCAAAACTGCACGCTGCGCGGCGGGCAAAATCAGTAAACCGCGCGCGCGCGCGCGCGCTTGCCTTTAAAGACATTTTTCTCCCAAACGAAGCCCCCTATCAAAAAATGTTACGCCACATTTTCGACGCAGTTTTGAAAGCTCTATAATCTACCGCGCTTCGTATTTCTAAATAGTCACCTGTCTCTCTGAATTTGCGCAACGCCGGGCTAGCGTGCAACAGGAGGAAGCGAAAGCCTCTTTCCCCTTGTGCAACACTGGAAACAATCGAAACGCCACAGTTCCTTCTCCCCGCGAGACCTCGGAAGTATTTTAGCATCGACGTACGGTCGGAAGGTCAGAGGTGAAGCTCCGAGCGTGCCTCTCGAAAATAGAACGGGGATACCGGTTAAACCGTTTCTATTTCAATTATCGCGGTGCCACGGCTCGGCTCGGCAATTTGCTGGCGTTAATCGTCCCCCGGATCGCCGCTTGAATTATAAATTCGTAATGTCGCGCGCTCGCGCGGAGAGCAAAGTGAAACGCCGCGCGAGCATCACGGATATCTAGATCGGGACTTTCCAGGCACTTGTTCAGGAATGTTGATTAACGTGTTAATTAAGCCACGCGCCGTGCGGCGAAAGAGGCGCGTTAGGGGGGGGGGAGAAAAAAAGTATGGAACCAGTGGGAACGAGCGGGTTAAAGGACGTTCGTTTTCGTTTCCACGGAAAATTCTGAAGGACAGGTAGGGTCTTGGAAAAGTCTTCGCGACGAAAGTGAAATCGAATTCCCTGCATTTTAATGACTTCGTTAGGGAGAATTGGCTCGGTGTTGCGCGTCGTTTCGTTCGGCGACGACTTACGTAAGTGGCGACTGCGTGAAAAATTTCTGTAATTATCGACGATATTTTCCGAACTTTCTAAAATTTCTAGGTGTTACGGTGGCTTGACGAGCAGTGTGATGTGGTAAAGTAATTTTACACGGAGTCTCGAGGGAAATTAGGGGAGTTGAATAATCTTCATATTTTTAAGGAGTCGTTTTTTAAGGGTAGCTTGTAACTTTTTTTTGCACGTAAATTAGTTGATGGTTCCGTACTTAATCAGATCGAATCTTCTCCTTATTGTTCCAGGAAAATGGCTGTCTTTACTCCCACATACGATGGGGCGAAGCTTTCGTCGTCGTTTACAGCGTGACGTGTAAACGAAGCTTTCAGGAAGCCCGCGGACTCCTGAAACAGCTCGCTGATTTACGTCTGCCATCTTACTTCACCGCTCTGCTGCTTGGCAACAAGAGAGATCTGGACCATGCTCGGTGAGTGAGCAGTCGAATTTTATGCAAAGGAGATTGACCAATAGAATTATATATTCGATTATCTGGGTAGAATTTGCGATTAAAAAATTTTAACACAGCTTCTGGTGGTGTTAAAAAATTTGAGTTTTTCAATTTCCTCATTGTTCAACTGATAATCGTAATTCTTTTAAAATTGAATTCGAGAGGAAACAGATGGCAAAGATAAGAAGCGAACAGGAAAAACAACGAATGAAAATGTTGGTACTTAATTTGGGGGGATAAAAAACGTTTACCGAGGCTAATAAATCAGGAAAAAATATTCAAAACATTGACATCACAGACATTTTTGGTTCCAACTAAAAACCTTTAGGTATTCTCCCCCACCGCAGATAGTAACGCCCACCACGTTATTGTCAATCACACCAATCAGTCTCAACCAAGAGCAACTAATCACCTAGCAGCATCTCCCGATTCTCATGCGTCAGCTTGCACTCGAGTTCATTACGAAACCGTTAAACATAACGAAATATACATATAACAGTGTGCAGCGGGTCCATCCACGCCTGGTCTCATGTGACCCGTCTCCTCGACACACTTTCCTCCCCTTATCGCTTCGATTGTCATGTAATTGAGGCCCGTTGTTTACGGGCGTCCACGTCGGAAGCACAGTATCACCGTGGACCGGCCCCGCAACGGTCCCAAATCGCTGACTTCATTGGGGCCCGTTGGCGATCTTCCCTGCCACCGTACGCGCGTCTCGTCCCTCTTTCAATCTCGTCTCTCTGCTTGGCTGCCCCTCTCTCTCTCTCTCTCTCTCTCTCTGTCACTCCGCCGCGCCGGCTCGCGATCCGCGGTGCCTCTACTTTCATCCATGTGCGTGTTCGGCCTATTAATCGGGCAGTTCACTTTCGCGGCGGCGGCGTAACAGGATCTTCGCGAAACGTTTCCTAGACCGAGGCGAGATTTCGCGTGCACCACGCGATTCGCGAGCCACCGTTCTCGGCCCGCCAAGCTGCCCCTGTTCCTCTGTTTCCTGTCACCTGCTCTCTATCATCGCGCAGTTAGCACGTATCACCTGGAACGCCGCCGGCCGAGAGATGATCGCCGCGGTCGTCGTCGTCGTCGTCGCTTGATTCTGCCAGGATCGGTGCCAGCGCGTTGTCTCTCGCGGCGTGAAACGCGAAACGAGGCGCCACGCCGACCGCACGCAGGACACCAGAGACCGTTTCGAGCACGACACCCGGTAGTGGTCGAGTGGTCGCTCACCTAGAAACCGTTCACGCGATCTCCGCTTCGAGACAGATCTGTTTACGCGCCTCGTTTGGCCGACTTGGCTTCAAGACGCTCCACGGCGTACGCCCGCTGCTTCGTTCATTTTCGCTCCTCGGGGGTATTCACCCTTCGCGATTTCTGTCACGGTAGAGGGGCGTATTTTCTTGTGGTATCAGGTAAAGTTGCAGGTTCCAGGGGGTAGTCTTGTGTTTTCGATGGGGGGAAATGTGGGGCTAAAGGATTATGAGGAATTTCGTGGCACTGGAAGAGTTATTGAGGTTCAAAAGGACACGATGAGCAAAAGCAGGGTAGAGATAAGATATATTTGAGAAGGAAGCAAGGGATGATGATGGTAACCTTTGAGTGACTTGCTGAGACAGAAGCTCATAGGAAGTGGTTAGCATAGAGTTTTGATATATTTTATTTATTTATTTTATTTGGTAATTTGGTAATTTGGTATTGGTAATTTCAGGCCCTAGGCTGTGTGGGAATGTCACCAAGTGAATAGAGTTCTGTAATCAATGGTTAAGGACATATTTAGAGGTTCGCATATTTGAGAATGTTGATGGAATAGATATTGTAAATTTGTAAAAGTAGGGTACTAAAAGTAGTATTTTTTCTCATTCTTTTCTCCTTCTGAAATAATTTTAATTCAACGTTCATCATAAATTCCATCTTCTTACACCTCTTACAAACTCAACAGGAATTTGAATACTTCAAAAACACATCCTTTGATATTCATGGATCTCCCTAAATTTCACTTCCCCATGTGCTGTTCTTCCAAGAAAGACATGCCAATAATCGACTGATCGATAACGCATGCCAAAAAGGAAGCTGCAGGCGATTAAATTCTAATTTCACTTGGAGATTGAATTTGACACGAATCGTTGCTCCCATCCGCGTATAGAGATGCCAGTGACACGTAGGTGAACCGGATATCGATATCCCTTATGGGCTGCAAGCTCTGGAACAGGAATTTCCTAGGCGATCCCCGCAGGAATGCGGATCGTCGTTAACGAAGACACGTTTCTCATTTTTCCACCTCCCCGTTCGCGTTCCTGTATTCATTTACGAAGGTTTGCATGCCTGGCGAGACCCGACGGATGATCAAACCTGTGCGATGATATCACCGTGACGTTTTATGCACTTTAATAGTATTTTCCACCCCTCGTTTCTTTCTCGCCAAGGCCACTCGAGTTTACCCCATCGCAGGTACATCTTTATTCATCTATTTCGTAGTTGATTTCATCGTTACATGCTCAGTCTATCGATCTTCTATCTGCACATTTTGGGACTACCTGTTTTCGGTCCGCAATTTAACCCTTGAACGGCGGATGTCGGGAGTCCATTTTGACCCATGACTAGATTCATACGAATCTAGATTCAGAATAGAGAATTCTGAAACTTCGCAACGTCGTGTGCAAGTAGAGTAGTTCATCTGCAAGACAAACCTATTTTTGTCGGTGCTATAGTTTCGATTAAGGGGCTGAAATCACCCCTTGAAAAAATGCAAAATTTTATTTTTCCTGGTATATCTCGAGAACGATGAAAGATATCGAAAAGAAGTTTAAGCAAAAGTTGCAGCTCTTTTTTATATCTACGAAACAAGTTTCTATATTAGGTTTTTATCTGTCTGTGATCTAAAACATTTAGTTTTTTAAATAAATAACGTAAGTAGTACAGCTAGATGTATAGAATGGGTCCAAATTGACCCTGTTTCTGCCAGAGGAGGGCGAACAAGTTAACATTCCGGACCCAAATATTCTGATTTTAATGAAACTTCTGGCGAAGGTTCTTTGAACAATTTTTTTCCGCAGAAATTCACCCCCAAAGGTGTGACATGAGCCCCTATGTATCTTCTTCAAATTAAATTAAATTTTCATTCATCTTATCTTAATTTAAAAATTTCCCTGCATTTTTTAAGCGAACAGTGCCCAACGAAAGCAATCTGAAGCAGACACCCCTTCAAAATGAAATGCAAATCACTGTCTCCGTCCCCCAACCGCCGTCTGACACGTAGCTTTTCGAAATTCCGCTGCACGCCGCAAAAGCCTTGGTTTTTCTCCTTTCACCCGTTCTCGTGTCCAGCTCCGGTGATACACATTCGATTTACAGGCGCGCCTGACGATCGTCCGCCACGATAACCTCCCCTAATTTCTCTCGCCGCGGACGATAGAGAGAAGCAGGCGGATCCAGATCGATAGAGTGATCTCGCGGCGAGGAGCGCTCATTGGAATACTCTCTTTAAAACGGAGCGAGACGCGCGGAACAGGCGTGGCGCGCGAGTTTCGGCGCGCAGCTTTGCGCTTTACGCAATCCCGTTCGCCCCAAGTGCATCACCACGTTGCGTGATTAGGACAGGAGAAAGCCAGGAAATCGTACGAACCAGTCGCTTTTTTTCCCGCTCCGTGAAACATTTGTGATAAAGATTGGCCTGAGCGCGGCAGCTTATTAACCTTGTCGAACGGCGCGCGTTCAGCGCTTCTGCGCCTTTGACAGTTAACAGCAACGAATTCCTGGGCGATAACGGTGCCCGACAGTTGGAACAGGCGCGTTGCAAACTAGATGGTAGATAGAAACCCCATAAAAAACTTTAAAAAACTAAAAAAATTACGCCAAGTACACGAAATCAAATAAATCACAAAAAATAGAAGATAATTACAAAATAAAAAAAAAAGTTGTGAAATCAAAATGAGCTGCAAGTACATAGAGGTGTTTTCCCGCAGCGTGCAAAGGCGACACTGTGTAACGCAATGTAAGATTCGGTGCTTTCCAACTGCGCTTAATAATATTAAGCAGATATATTTTTATAGAAATAAATATTTCAATACCAATAAATATTTTATTCAACGCGTACTTATATACGTATTATGTTTGACGAAATTTGGTTGGAGAATCAGAAGAAAAAGAAGAATCAGAAGAAAAATCTTACCGTTTCCGACTGATTCATGAGACGATATTATGATATCTCTGTCATGCGTGGACAGATTTTATTGAAATTTGGTCTTATTCGAAAGCTTATATGCGGTTTACATAAGAAAAATGCCTTTAAATTTAGAAAATATTGCAGGCGTCATGAGATATTAATGAAATAAGTTTCAGGTTAGGTTGGATTAGCCCGGCGACGAGTAAATGATAGCGGTAGCGACAGTCGACATATACAGGGTGTCTTTCCTGTACTTGGCGTCGAGACGCTACCGCGTCTCTAGATTTAGAACGGAGGAGAATTGTTGCTAAATTTGATAGTCTTCTTATTTTTAAGTATTCAACCGTTTCGCTGGTTCAAAGTGAAATTGGATTGCTCTATTAATTTCTTGCAATCAGCCTCAGCAACCTTCTCCTCAAGAGTTGATGGCTGGCAAGTGAAACTTTTATTCGACTATCAGACGAATTTCTACCGCAGGATGATAGAGTGTTCTGTAACCCATCAATTACACGCTGCAACTTTTAAGAGAACACCCAGCAACGGGAAATAGAAGGTTATCGCAGGGTACAACGATAAGGACCAGCGTTTGCCAGCTTTCTCCCGTACAGCGCAAAACACGCAAAGCTGCGATGCACTTTTGAATTGCTTCGGAGTGCTTCGTTAAACGGGACGGAAAAGTCGCGAGTCTCTCGTAAAACAAGCAGAATTGGAAGGAATTTTTCTGCGGCGCAGGCTGCGAACTCTTATGCCCGGTGCAGACGAGCGGTTTGCGGCAGTTTGCCGCCGCGGCAAATTGCCGCAGCGGGACGCGCGTGAAAATTTTCTAGCAGTTCACATGAGCGGTTGTGCAACGCCACGATTCGCGTTCTGCGCTTTCTTTTTTTCTATGTTTATGGGTTTGAGAGAGACATTTTCTTGCGTTAAATAAACGCAAAACGCTCGTGTGAATTGCTTGTATATAAAACAATGTACTGCTTCGCCGCTTCGCGGCAGCGTTCATTCGCGGTGAAGCGGTACGTGCGTTCGTCAAAACGAACGCAAACATGCCGCCTGGTAGCCGCTCAAATTTGCGTCCCGTGTGAACTGGTTCATATAAATCTATGTTCTGCCAAAACGCGGCGGTAATTTGCCGCGGCGGCAAACTGCCGCAGCGGGACGCGCGTGAAAATTTTCTAGCAGTTCACATGAGCGGTTGTGCAACGCCACGACTCGCGTTCTGCGCTTTCTTTTTCGTCTATGTTTATGGGTTTGAGAGAGACATTTTCTTGCGTTAAATAAACGCAAAACGCTCGTGTGAATTGCTTGTATATAAAACAATGTACTGCTTCGCGGCAGCGTTCATTCGCGGTGAAGCGGCACGTGCGTTCGTCAAAACGAACGCAAACATGCCGCCTGGTAGCCGCTCAAATTTGCGTCCCGTGTGAACTGGTTCATATAAATCTATGTTCTGCCAAAACGCGGCGGTAATTTGCCGCGGCGGCAAACTGCCGCAAACCGCTCGTCTGCACCGGGCCTTACTTGGAACTTTCGAAGAGTTGTTCGCCTCTGGAACTGCAAATTAATTTCTAATTAAGCAAGGAATCCTAATACTCCTCTTCGGTTAAGTCAGGTAGGAAGTAATTCCGCACCTCGGAATTTTTGGGGTTAAGAGATTGCCCGCGGGAAAAGTGGATGTCTTCAAATTTATCATCTTGCCGCGGAAAAGTGCGAAGTTGCATAAAAGTTAACGGTCTTTTTCGCGTGGCGGAGTGAATGGTTGTTCAAGTTCAGGTATAGGGAAGGATCGTTTGTGGGTTTTTTGCTCGACACGCGTCTCGTGAGAAAACGTTTCAGGAAGTTGGCAAAGCCTTGCAACCTTCCACCTTTAGGAGCCTCGACGAGGCTCGTCATCAATCACCTAGGGATTATCTTTCGTCACTGTGCAACCTTTTGTCCACGGCTAATCTAAGCGGTAGATTAACGTCCGGATCGCGAGAAACGGCGGTTTGTATTCACCTGCTTGCGGTTTTTATCGCATCAAATATCACTTAGGACTTAGGCAGAGGAGGATTTGTTGGAGTCGCGAGGGACAGTTTAATCCGCGTTCGATCGGCCTGGATGAAGCTTCTGATCGTTATCGATTTGCTTCGGGGAAACGAGTGAAGAAATTCGCGGGATAAGTGTTTCTGCTCGGTTTCATTTCTATATTCGATTTTAAAGTTCTTTTGATAGGTGCAAGAGTGAAAGGTTGCTCGAGTTCCATCGTGTACGAGGAAAACTCAACGTATTCCTATGTAGCTTGCAAAATGGAGGTTATTCATTTCTTCAAATAATCTAATCTCAAGGAACCAACAATCACAGATTTTTCAAAACTCGTTAAACCAACTTCCTCAATTGTATTCCGCTCATAGGTAGATCTACTTCGCACAAACTCTTTAAATTAACTTTGCTTAAAAATACGCCACGATTTTCAATTCATAATCGCTCAGCTTCACTATTCGAATCAAGGAAATTCTGCCATGTTCTTCTGACAATTCTACTTGCCACAAAATGGTGTCCCTTAAGTTCCTCAAGTAACTCACTCCCAAACTATCAAGCCCCGCGACAATTCGCAATTTGTTAAAGCAACTTCCCCGGAACATATCTCTCGATTTACAATTAACATTCGCTGGAACGCCACTCGCGCCAAGGAAAACCTGCCCCGTCCGTTTTTGCAGTCCGGCTCGAAACGCGGCTTTCCAAGCGCGCCGGCTGGCTTTTCAGCCTCGCGAACCAGTTTGTCAGCCGTGGCGAGCGTGGCTCCGAGGGATTCGCCAGCTGATATTTCGCGATAAGTTTATCGATGTACGATATTCGCGGCCGGACGCCGCTTCGGATGTATCTAAAGCGGCGATAACTCGTTCCCGAGAGAGTGGTTTCACCAGCCCCGCAGCAGCCGGCTTCGCTCTAATCTTTATGAACTCCATTAAGACGGTTCGAGCGGCTACCGGGCAGGAAGGAGGCGAGCGCTCGAAAAGAATCGACCCAGCGATCTCCTCTCCGCGTTCAAACAAAACCGAGGAGAAGGAATGGAAAAATGCCCGTCCCGCGGCGTAAATTTAATTAGTCGCCCTGGCGGATTATTGGCAAGAGAATGGCTGCTCCGAAACGGGAAAAAAGGCTTTGGATCTCGAGTCGGCTTTACGCGATCCGACCGGCCTTCTCGATTGGTCCGTGCGCTATTCGTTGTGCCGGACAGTTGCAGTTCTACTTCTTTTCCCACTTTCTTTCGTCCTTTTTTTTCCCCATCGCGTGCACTTGGACGTTTCTTTCTCGTTTTTGAGCGGCGGTTTGTTGAAATTGCGGCGCGCGAGCAGTAAGCTGGCGCCAAGTAGAAAGCACGTGTCTGAGGCAAATGGAGGAACAAGTCTTGCGGCCAGATATGTAGGTGAACAATGTTTTGATATCAAAGAAAGGAGTTTCTGAACGCCACGTATTTTCTGAGAACCGTGCTGGCAAATTGACTAGGGGGAGAGGTTTAGAATATTTCAGAGGTTTTATGGGGAGCTCCGTGGAGCGACAATGGAATGTTTATTGTGAGTTTTGGGTTAAAATAAATTAGGCGTTTTCACGGTGAATTGACGGTGCTTGAAAGTTTAAGTCACATCAGTTTAATTGCACGAGAGTTATCAAAATATTTGCAGAATTTTTCTAATTTTCTAATTTTCAACTTGCAAGAATACAAAAGTTCCTTTCACTTTATCAATTTATTATATTCAGTTAAATTTCGGCATTAGGAAAGCGATTTTATAGGCTTTCTGCTAACCAGTTAAACGGTCCTTCATTTTTCTCTAATTTCTCAGAAACTACCTTACGCTTCGGGAACGAGTGCGTGTCTAATATCAATCTAACATGTAATTATCTCATAAAAAAAGAAAGCCGGAAATCCTTGATCTTGATACGCGCCATTAACCCAAAGATTACTGCAAAAAGTTTCTACATCCAATTAGAATGAAAACTTCGATATTACTTTGTTACAGCGTTATAACCGTCTTAAACTAGCCTTTCCTCCATTTCCTCAAAGCTAACGCGTTAACTGCCATGGAAACTCACCAGGGACCACCATCTCGAACTCACAATTCTTCCTTACAACTTCTGAGTAATGTCACTGTCATTACAAATAATATCATCGTCTTAAATAATCATCTAACACACACAACTTACACCAAAACAATTCTTTCAAAAATGTATCCTCCATCCAAAGAACAACGCCCAGGCATGCAACTTCTCTCCGTCCCTGAACCAGAACTCCGCTGCACCTCTGCCGACCTACTCGAGTCCAGGTGCAATCTGTCGTGGCTCGTCGTTTTCTTAAAAGGTCTCGCCGTTTCACGGATGTATCCCGATCCGTTCGCGGAGGCTCTGAAATGTCGAGCCTCTCCCCTCGGCCATCCTTCTCCCACCGACGATATTCAATTTTCCTGCTCGCGGATCGTGAGAGTGCGCGGGGAACGACAGGCCTCGAATCTGACGCCGTTCCTCGTAAAGCAACGGATCGCCTCGTATAAAATAAAAGGGGACAGATTAACGGCCGTGAACGTGGTGGCTGGCTCACGTGTGCATGGCGCATGCATACGAGACTCGTGCGCGCGATTAGAGGTCCGCGCGCGGGCCCTCCCACGCGCCGCAGCTCTGACTGAGCCCCCTTTGCCCTCCGTTCCATCCGCCATCGACGTCTCGAGAGTATCGTGTGTTCCGGCGAATTTAATTGCCTCCATAAATATCGCGGCGGAGCCGAGCCAGCGGGCTGATATACGACGGAGGATCAGCTTCTACCCCTCTTCGTTACCCCCGGGGATCGATCATGGGCGTCGAAAGACTGCGCCCCTCGCTGGTAATGAGCTTGTTACTGCGAAGGGGATGCAATGAGCATGAGATACTTGGGTGGGGGTGACGATCGCGATCATGAGATTCTTGGGGTGGGAGGGGGTCGCGATCAAACGCTATTATCTAAAAAATGGTTGGAAGCACGAACAAATTGTATACTATACAATAATTGTAGAAAATTGAATGCTCTTCTATTATTATTTCAACAAAATTTCGATACGGTCTACCATTTTTGAGAAATTCTGTAAATCCAAACAGTTGATGAATTCTAAACTTTAAGGCCTGGTCGGCACCCTTTCCTGTTGTCCGATTGCTATAATCTTTTTCAGGGGGTGAGAGCAAAAAAAATCGCATGTTGAAAATAAGGTCCACCCTAATGAGTAGCCTAAATACGATGTTTCAACGCACACACGCAACCGAGTTGAATAAATTATATAAACCTTTAAAGGAATTTTAATAACTGAAAAAATGCAATGTGAAAAATAAAATCTTACCAATTCTTATACTGGAGGAGGGAGGGGATAAGAAATGGCCCTTCAGAAGGCTTTCCCGTTGTTTTCCCACTGGGAATTCTGAAGGAGATCCTTGAGAAGGGGTAGTTCCTTGATTCATCAGCTCCTTTCCCGTGCATTAACCCTTTCCAAGGGTTTAAAGGGTCGTTTGTGATGGAGTGTGCGTTTGTTTGGTGACTTAATGATTAACAGTGCAGTTAATTGTAAATGATACAAGGTGGTGTTGAGATTCATTAGAGGTGCTTGTGATAAGGATTATAAATATCTACCCAATGGCGGTGTCCAGGCTGGCGGAATTCCAGTGACTCCGCGTTATTTCCTTTATGCCAGCGTTCACTCACCTTCCTCCGCTTCCGTTCAGCCGGAACGATGTTTGCCAAGATGTCGTGACCCGTCCACTCGCTCCCATCCTCCCCGCGGACCTTGACAGCTTCCGTTGATCCCCGGTGATGCCTTCTTTCCTGTCCCGAAAATTTACGGGCTCCGCGTGTTGCGAAAGAAGAAGCGTTCACCCCCTCGCGGTCCTCTATTTCTTCCTCGAGCGCGGTCGTTTCGGTGCTTGGCAGGCTCGCTGACCCACGCCGCCTCCATTTTGCTGCCTCGGAGAACACGAAATCGGCAGTGCTTCTTTGTAGCTTTCCTTTCTTTGGTTCTTGATGCTTCAATGGAATTGGGGAAATACTGAAGTTATTTCCAAACAGAAATTTAAGTAATTTCGCGAATTTAGAAGCGGAGAAACTAAGTAGTAATTACAAAGATGTTATAGAGACCGTAAAGTGGAGGAACATTACCATTTTCTAATATTTTGTTATGTAATACAAAAATTAATATTTTTACATTTCCTTTAACCCTTCGTGGTCACACATGGTGTATCACTCCCCAAGATACAAATGTCATTGCCAATATTTCTGTAAATTTTTAGATCTTAATAATAAAATTTGAAAATTTGGTGAATTTTAACAAAAAAAACAATCACTTTTGTCCACAAACTATTTTTTCAAATACACAGTGCTGAGATTTTATAAAATTACCACAGAGCTCTATAGATCTCCTCGCGATTAACAAAGTATCCATGAAATGAAATATTTAGTACTCTACACCTTGCACCCCACAGTCAGATCAAAACCACCAATTGCCTGCTTTTCCAAGAGCAATTAATTACAAATACCCGAAATGGCACCTTCCTGTTCCAGAGAGGTGTGCGTGGACGAGGGCCAGCAGCTGTCCCTGGCGCACGGCTGCCAGTTCTACGAGGTGAGCGCGGCGGAGAGTCCGGCGGGTGCCGCGCTGGCCTTCCAGGCCCTCCTCAGGGAGGCGAGGTCGGTGCAGCTCCTGCGAGCGCTTCCCATCCGCCGGAAGCTGGGCGTCCACTCTGTCTCCAGGGTGCTCGGCACCATCTTCGGCAAGAACACCACCAAGGACCGAAAGAAGAGGCCCTCGCTGAGCATATGACGCCTCCTCTGCGCCCTCCTCCTCGGAGGTCGTGACGAACCAGACAGGAGAACCGACGTGGTCGTTCTCAGCAGCAACGTCTACGCGAACCGCTGACGGTGGCAACCGAGAAACGATCCTTCAAACGATCCTTGAAGCGGGCGGAACCACGCTCCTGCAGAACGTTCTCGCGATCGACGCGACACGACGCGTGGCTTACCTCTGTTCACCGAGGGCGACAGCGGAAACGGGCGTTGGATTGCGGCAAGGTAACCAATCTCCCTCAAGGGGCTTCTAGACACGAGGGATGCCGTAAACGAACTGGGGAACGCGCTCGTTGGCGCCCCGAGGGAGGGAGAGGGTGCAGGAGGCGCGTCTCTGGTGCAACAGCATTTCGGTCCACCGGGGGTCACTGACGAATCTCGACAGGTCGGGGTGGACGTGCAACGACGATGGACGGGGGTCAGCTGGGGGACGTTTGCTTGGCATTTGCGTGAGATCCTCGCGGTAGAGACGACTCATTCGGCATCCAGACTGAGAGAGAAACATTCGTGAGAACACGGCGGATCGGACGGGCCGTGTGAAAGACTGCCGCGACCGTGGAAACGAAGAGCGGCTCGCCAAGTTGGAGTAGAAAAGACGCGGAGTCGGAGCGCGACGTGTCCTCCTCTCGATTTCGCCAGCTCTTGTCTAACTAAGAGTCTGGAAGGGTGGTTGGATTTTCGATGGCTTCGGCAGGTGATTCAGGGGCACGCGCGACTGCTGCGCTCTGAACGTTGTGGGTTTAAGTGGCGTCTGAAAGGAGGTGATAGCTGCTAACTCTCATCGAGGGAATTTCGTTGCGTGAGATTGGCACTCGGAGAAACCGTGGCCGAGTTTCTAATCGATGGATCGCGCGGTTCGTTTCGGTGGTCATCGAACGTTTCTCTTGGTTTATTTATTGTTCCGTGCGGGATTAGTTGCAGGTATATGTTTCCAACTGTGAGACTGGAATTTCGATTGAGTAAGGCTTCCTTGATGGACGGCTCGTCGAGCGCTCGAAACGAGATAGGTGAAACGTCTATGAAGCTGCCATTTTTGGAGATATTTATTTCTTTGTATTTTATTTATTCCGTATAGCAAGGTGAATTGGTGGAGAAGTACATGGCATTTTACTTCTTAGTATCGGGCTATTACTATATTTATATTCTTTCCAAGATTTTTTCCTTCTTTGTTATTCGAGTGAAATAAATCATCCGAATCGAATTTTAGAATCGTGAAAAATCATCGAGGAATATAAAAGTTATCAGTTAGTGCAAACATTACAGTTTCGTTGTGATACAGAATTTGATATGGAATTTCATATTTGGTATAAAATAAATTAATAGCAAATATTTTGCACTAACTTCAGATATCCCGATTATATTAAAACGTTTTCTTGGAGCATCAGAAGGATATTGCCAACTACGCTATAATCACTATTACAGAACATAAAACTTTCACTAATATTTTGCTGAACCTACAATAAAAATGGCAGAAACTAAAGTACAATGTCACACGTGCCTTCACACAGTATTAAAATCCATAATTCGTTTATTGTATCTACCTTTCTCAACAAAATTTATGGAACACCCGAAGTGTTAAGATTCGAGCCACTTCATCGCTGTTGCAGGCATCGAAATTACCAGCTATCGTGTTTCGAGCGCTCCTGTGTATTTATTTTAAAAAAAAACCAACGTTCAGGATTTCGAAGCCTCCTCTAATTTTAATTTCCCTATTGGAAGAGGTGACACGAACTACTTTTTATTTCAAGCATGCACACGAATCACCGAACTGCGTGTGTTTAAAAATATTTTTCGCATACTTAGAATGAGAATTAACAAATACAATAATTTTTCGAGGATATGTGGATGGATCTGCTTCGTGTAAAAACAAAATGAGGCGAGTTTTCGTACTTTGTAACGCTCGTTTGCTAATAAAAAGCGTGACTCGATGAGAGGATTACGTTTTACGTTCCGCACGTGATACTCCGCTCACATTGTCCGAGAATGTGAGAAGCTTTGCCGATTCTGAGCTCGTTTCTCTGCCACGGAACCGGAAACGAGCTCTGAGTACAGGGACTTGGAGACGAAACCCGACAGTCTTTCAAATTTCTCAGCCTCCGCCGAATGAAGAGAGTTCATTCGCGCGGAAAGCGCTGCAATCTCGATTCTACCGCGCGCTGTCCTTTGCAGAAGACGAATGTGTACAGTCCAAGGAGGCTATGCAGTGAAAATTTATGCCAACGCTGTGCGACGTAAGTTCTGAAGCTTTATGAAGCACATAAAACAGGACGCACTTTATAGAGGAAAACAAAGACGCGTAAAAAGCTTCAGCCATGGGAAACATTGATTTACACTCCCATGAAATATTGGGATATCAGAATCACTTCCTCTACTATAGATTATACCAAGACACAGCTCCCTTTGTTCCACGTCAGTCTGACGCTCGAAGCTCCGCAGCCACGCGTGCTCCTCCAAAGTGTCAAACGAACCCACATAGTCCTCCAACCGAATCGCAACCACCATCGTTTCCGTAATTCCACGGTGCGGTATTAAATAAAACGGGACGCGAGTCTCTCCGTGATCGAGCTTCCGAGTTCCAGGGCGGATCGATCATCGACAACCTTAATGTTCCTACTGAAAGTAGCCTAAGGTGTACATAGCGCACAATTCACTTTTGCTGAGGTATAGCTCTAAGAGAGAATCGACGGTTCGATTTAACGAATAAGTAAGATTAATGGAGAGGACGATGAAAGGCCTTCGCGGGATGGGCGCGAGATGCTTGTGCACGTTTGCAACATCCAACCTCGTGGCTCTTGTTCCCGACTGTGACCGAGGTCGGAGCATCCTTCTTCTCTTGTAAATCGTTCTTTTCTACGTACGCTAGCGACCGACGCGGTCGTGTGTTAAGGTTCTTAGCGTAAGTCGTGTATTGTATATTGTTCAGTGCCTTTCGTATCGTCAGCGTTGCACGTCGGGCGTACGAGCGTCTGATCGCTCGTGGGGGCTACCTTTTCCACGCGGTCTCGCCTATGTCCTCGCCCGTGCCCTCGCCTATGTAGGTGTTTACCAAGCGAGCATGATAGCCCTGAAAGTGCTGTGAATATATATTTTTCGTCGCGCGGTCTCTCTTCGTTCTTCTTTTTATATTTTTATACTTTCGCCGGGCGCCGGATTAGCGAGTCCTGTGTAGCTCGCGAGCGGGCGGGTCCGGTAAGTGGGACGGTAAATATTTGCGCAGCGTCCCGCGCGGACGAACCGTCGGAAAAGTTGCGTTCGGCGAGGCGAGACACGCGCGAAAAAGGTTCCTCTTCCCTCGCCTGTTACGTGACGACGGATGAGAGAATGTGCTTCCAGAGCGTGCCTAAATCGATACATTCCAAAACGTGCGCGAATGGCGGAGATAGTATAGTAATATGGGTGGTGAGTGTGTGCCTGGCGGTTTTTGCGAATTCTGGCCGATATTGATCGCTGTATTTTAAGTGCTAGTCACTTGTTATCGTAAATTGAGAAAGAATAAAATTCTTTTGTTAAACGTTACAGGATTTCATTCCCCTGCGTCGATCCTGAAACCGTCGTTCCCTTCAAGTGTCGCCCTGCAGCAGGATGGTGAGTCACAAGAGGCATTTCATTATTGCCAGGGGATCTGTACCGAGGTATTAGTCGTAGAATAGAAATTTAGGTCTATTGAGTGGAACGGAATTATTTCTATTGAAAGGTCAATTTTTTTGTAAGTCGATTAGGTATTATTATATGATCGAAGTATCACTTCAGGATCTATTTGCTGGTCCACAGTCTTTCACTCAAAATTCCTCACTGAAATATTAATTTTATAAAACAGGCTGGTCAATTTTTTCAAATATGAGATCTCTTGAACTCGTTATTATTTCAAATCAAGAAGCTTGTACCGCTGCGTTCCGTTTAAAAAGTCAACTGGATACACTCCCACAAAAATTTATTTAACGCAAATACATTCGTCGAAATAACAATGGCATATATATCCGCGGGGTAAGAACAATACAAACGCCATCAAGGACGCGCCGAAGTATTCAGAATACTGTGTCTTGTCCCTCGTTATCCTCGAGGCAGTGTGTATATTCAGGGGGCATCTTGAAAAATCATCCGTCGCGGCAGTCGCAAAATTAGACGACTCGTGCGGTACAGATGACGGGACAGCGGATCGGCGTGAATCAACAACCGCGATGAACTGACCGAATAACTAGCGATTCGGGCCAAGGTTTCGGGTGCAACACGTGTTTGTCAGTCGTGATACAGAAATAAAATACGGCTCCCGCCGTTGCTTCTCGATCTGCATGCATTCGGGCTGCAACGATGCCGCGATAACTCGTCGCGGGCAATATCGTTTCTCAATGAAGCCCCTGCAAGGGAGAAGTCCGGGGAATAGATAGCAACAGCGAGATATACATCGTATAATCCCTACAGGGTGTTTTTCAATTATAGACACAAACTTAATCGACTAGTAGAACGTACAAAATAAACAAAAAAGAGTCTTGTTCAACATACACCCACGAATAGATCACGTCGAAGTACTCAGCCTCTCAATTTGTAAACGAAATTCTTCGTGGGATTATATGTAGGTACATAGGTAAGGTGACCATTCGTTCTCGATTTCCGGAGATAGCTTCCCGGCAATTTTTGTCCCCAATTCTGAATTTAAGATAATCATTTGTTGCGGATTTTCGGTAATGTCGATGCCCTCAAAGTTTATTTATTCGTGTGAAGAATTTGGTTGATAAAATAAGAAGCTGAATACGTAGGGAGTGATTAATTTGTGGGTCGTGTCTATTAAAAATCTTTTTCCTTGTTTTCGCGCGCTCTATCGACCAGTTGAGCTATCCGTCTACAATTCTGACACACCCTGCATACAGAGAGAGGCAGAAGAAAAAAGACGGTGCAGAGAGAGCACACAGAAATAAGCAGGCCGGTATTTCGGCATCCCCGCTGCGTGAATCACGGATCGTTAATAAATTTCAGTGAAAAAGAAACGCTCGCATCCGGCGTCTTTCGTTCGCTGGACCATGGCTGCTGGTACGTTGCTCAGAAAACGGAAAAAACGAGTCCCCGTTTCGTGCACGGCCCTTTATGCTGCAGCGTGGATCGACCATTGGTAGGTATTCCTGCTCGCGTGCTCGTTAGACGATTTATCGTTGCTAAATGTGGTCTAACTAGAACATTCAGTGACATGTTCGAACACTCGGCGTATTGTTGCTCGCTTGATTGCTGGACAATCAACTTTCACCGGGTCGAGCGTGGCTCGGACGTAGGAAAACCCATTGAAGCACTCTTCGTGCTCTTCAAGCAGCTTCGAGGAATCTTACATTTGTTAAGTTTGATTGAAATTGAGTGTCAGAGAATGTATGGGAACATGGGGCATGGAATTAAGAAGCAGAAGTTCTCATTTAATCTGAGACTTCGAGAGTTGGTAGTTATGCAGAAGGCTATCAACCCTTAATGATCTGAAACGGAGTAAAATTAGTTTGAAGACTTTAATTGTTAAAGAAAGTAGCTTTATTTCTATCGAGTATATTTTATTTCTTGTTATTGTTTTGCAATGTTTTAAGGGGAATAATTAATATTATTTTAAATTTTCTGAAGCTTTTGTTTTTTAAGCGTAAAATGAAACCATGGCTTGGTAGTTTTAATAATCGTATAACGTAAGGATCACAAAATTAATTTTTTCCATTTTAGGGGTTGTTAAATTTCTGCATAACTACGAAATATAAGGCACTCAGGAAGTTAAGAGTATTAGAATAATTAGAATTCATCATTTATCTTCATTTCTCCATCTCCGACCGCGAAAAAAGCAGTCATGTCGCCTAAGACATTACTCATCGTCCAATCAACAGAGTAAACACAAAGAGAAAATAGAAATCGAATCGAGGGCTGCTTTCTTCCCCAGCCACCGACAACCTCGGACTTTCATCCGCGCCAGAAATGCAGTATGGCGCGACAGGGACGGCGATTTTCCAGGCGACGTTACGAGGTGACAGGTACAAGGCCTGAAAACGTGATCAGGTTTAGGATTTCCGAGGGGTTGGACTCGTTCGCGTTAGAAAATGGCCCCCCTCGCGGGCCCGGGTCGCCTCATATTACCTCGCCGCTTTCGCATCCTCGCGCGAGCCTGCGCATGGCCATCTTGTCGCTGGGGCCCCCCTTTGGACAAGACAAACGATCCGTGCGCGCCGATAAAACGATGCCCGGTGCTCGATTTATCGCCACGAAACGGTGCACCGCGGCAGGGACAATGTCTGGACAGCGCCTCGTCGACCGCAGTCCCGGGCGACTCCAATTTGCGTATTTCAGGCCGCGAAATTGGAACTTCAGAGGTGCGTGTCACGTTACCCGATAAAGAGGGGCTACGTGTCCACGGCGTGTCCCTTCCCTCCCACGTCGCTCGATATTATCAGTCACCATTTGCATTAATCGACTTATCGCTCTGGAGCACACCACTTCTCGAGTGAAGCTACACCATCTCGATTCTTCTGATGCCTAGGGGCGGATTTGGGTATAGGCTAAGTAGGCTGCAGTCTAGGGGCTGCAAATTTTGGGGAGCGATAGATCTTAGAGAGCGACAAATTTTGGGCAGCGATAAATTTTGGGGAGCGACAAATTTTAGGGAGCAATAAATTTTGGGGAGCGGCAAATTTTGTGCAGCGACCACAGGTCCGAAGTCAGTAGGGGAGACCGGGGCTAGTTGACTAATGAGGTTAGTTGACTAATTCCCTTTAATTCTTGTATTATGGAATAAATTATGCTGCGATTCGCAATATTGGAGCATATGAATGACCAGCTTGCCATTCAATGTGTCGCCGTGACAAAAACTTGCGTGTTCTGTCAGTGAGAATGAAAAATCTAAAAAGGTCGGCTGGAAGTAAATATTTAAGTTTCGACTATTTATGAATTTTGTCCACTAAGTACTGCTTGATGTTATTTCATGAATATTTTGTGGAAACTTGATACCTTGACTATAATTTACGGTATTTTATTTTATCCGGTGCGTAGAGGTTTTGTACGTACGACCCTTAACATGTTAACAATGTCGGACGGGGTTACTTGACTAAGCATAGGAATACTACTAATAATTGCATTTTTTATCCTCAAGATGCAGTCGAGGCAAGGAATTTAGCTGCTCAAGTCCACTTCCCCCACCACAAATCCTTCCAAATTCACCGCTACCAGTTTTACACCCTATCCTCCCTTCAAACTCTCAGGCCTTCCAAATAGACCATAACAAACCAGTACAAAATAATTACAGTATCTTAGACCATGATAATTAATAAAAAAAAAAATAACACTGTGGAAGAGTGAAAAAAAAATAAAAAAATTTATTGGTCGTAGTATACATATGTACGCGTTTCGTATACTATATTGATGGAATTGGCAGCGTATATATACGTTTTTCACATAATATTGATGTACTGTGACAGCGTATATATACACCTTTCGCATGCAAAGGGTTAAAACTGAAAAGTAAAAGTCAAGTCAACTGACCCCATCATATTTGTCAACTAACTCCGTAGCCGGGGTCTGTTGACTTATTCGCCTCACTACTCTAAATACAGTAAAAACTACAACCTAGACTCAATTAAAACGACTTTCAAAATTATGCCTGTATACCTAATGAAATTTAGAAACTTTTGGTATGCAGTAAGTCAACAAAATACTAATGGTCTATTTATAAAAATTAGAAATGTAAAAAATTAGTCAACTAGCCCCGGTCTCCCCTACCTATCAGTAACGTCACTGTCGAAATATTCAATGAATCCCCAAAAGGCTACAGCTTACGCCCAGGAGCCTCCAGTAGTAGAACTCCAAGGTCCGAAAACTTCAGACATCTCATTCGGTTCCCAGCCGAACCACACCCACTTGAAGCCCACGTTGCAATCGTCTTCGGAACCAGAGTCAGCCTCTAGTAGCTCTGTCAACCGAGCCTCGTTCCGAGAGCCCAGTTATAATTCATTCTACCTGATTTCATGTATACTGAACACGAGCTACGGGGGTCTGCCGGAGTCTGTTCGTGTAAACGAAATAACCGTACGGTCGTGCTCGGAACGAGCGATTTACGCGAGCAGACGCGGCGATACACATCCTTCTTCCGACGTTAATCGCGGCGGTTGCCCCTCTGCGCTCCCGTCTAATTAATGGCGCGCTGGCTCCGGCACGATTAGAAATTCAGAATGAGCCGCGCAGCCAGCAGATCGCCGGTGACCACCTGCCGATCACGAACCTAGAGGCCGCTTTCGACAAGGACGATAACGCTGGCCACCGTGGAAAACGCCGGGGATAGAGGAGGACAAGCTCGCGGGTGGAAAGGAGACGGACGGTGGAGGATCGAAATCGCTGTCTACCACGGCGAAAGCGACGGTTTCCACCAGCGTCACTCGACTCCGCGGTGAAAACGATGTCTGGGTGATATTCCTCTAACTCCCATCCGCCATTGTGCAGATGTAGACTGAAGGTACCACGTTCTGGGTTTATAGTAGGTACGTTAATTGCTGTTAAGAACGAGGAAAATGATGTACATAATGATAGATTCAACAGTTTTCTGACGAATAGCCTTTGGGGTATCAAGTTCGTATTGAGTTACAATTTAGAGTATCTAATTTTTAAATAGACGATCCCAAAGATATCGGTACCACAATCCCAACTGTGGAGCAGTTTGCCGTATTTAGTAACTAATGACGGCTACATAATTTCTCGGTATTGTTTAACCACCAACAGTGCATACTCTCCACCTTCTCATACTATTACACAAAGCATGAGTCCCAAATCCAACCCAGTACGAAGCATTCCAACTGCCTCCCCCAGAGAACCCTTTCGCTATGGCAGATTGTAATACCAAATAAATGGACCCCAGCTACCAACGAGGATCCCGGAAAGTGTCCCGCGCGAAAAGGGCCTAATCATGCGTCGGCGGACGCGGTTGGAAGCGGTATTGCACCGCTCAGCCGCTCACGGGGCACCGGGCGAGTGCGCTTGCACTGCTCGCAGCGTAGATTCAGAGACATGCGCGCGGCGCAGGACGCCTCGTCGGCGGCTGGCCGCGGTCGTGACTGGCAAGGTCGTAGGTCGGCTCGCTGCACCTTGCACCTCCACCTTGGATGGCAGAGGGAACGAACCGCGGCGTGTCTGGCCGCGGGCGAGAGTTGAAATTTAATACATGCGCATAACTCTCGATAGTACTCCCCCCGGTGCCCCGTGGGCTACGTCGTCATCCTTCTAGCTCCGTAGACTGAAATCCACCTAGGGGGATCGTCCGTGGGTTATCGAGAGGGTTCGAGGGGGTCAGCCGTGGTCTCTGCCGCGTGCGCCTCTGCCTGTTTGCAGTTGCGTCCACGGAACACGCGATCACTTTCGAGAACTTACGGCGACTTACGCGTTAGGGTTTTGCAAGGATTTTGTAGACTCGAGGGTGTAAGTTGATTCTGGGTTTGGGAATGATTGCTGGCTGTGCAGAGGGAGAGTCTTTGTGTTATGGTGCGTAATAAGTGTGCTTGTGATTTTTAAATTTGAGAGGCTGCAGGTGTAATGAGAGTGTGTAGAGGAAAGGTTTTGAATTTAGGAGTTCATTGCGTGAAAGGGAATACCAAAATGCGTGGACGCGAATGTTTAATCTCGGAAATGACTATGTTATCGCCACAGTATCGTGCAAGTTATACATATAGACCTCACCCTTGTCTCGGGCCTTTACCAAAAACGATTTGGGAAGATTCTGTGAGGGGTATACTTGCGATAGTATCTTCACGGTGTAGATTTCTCGACGGAGAACTTGAGAAGTTTGTGGACGTCGAATACAGGGAATCGGTTTCATACACTTTCATTTTTTAAGTGGTTTGGTAGAGCTCTGCTTTTTTGACACTTAATACTCTGGTGTGCGCAGGTTTTTTGGAGGCTTAACTCTGTAATCTGAGAAAAGTGGATTGAAGTTTCAAATAATGAAGCTTGCTTGTTACGAATTCCTAAAATACCTTTCAGGAATAATTTATATTTAAAATTGAGATGAAAAGCTGCAGATGAAAATCATACAAAGTAGGTACCTATAAGGAAATAAAAAAAAAAATAAATTGAGTGACACTTACATAGAGACAAATTAACTAAAATTAAATGAAATGAAAGCAAACTAAGCTGAACCAATTCAAACGGACCACGCATCACACGTTCAAAGATTATTCGCTCCTGCTCCCAAGTATCAAGATCAACATTCACACCTTCCAGCGAGCTCTCCAAGCTAATTTTCACTGCTGCCTGCAAGGGGTGTGGAGAACCCCGCAAAATCCAGCGTGCCAGTCATAAATGGAGCACCGTGGAGTCGAAAAATACGTTGATGACACGCCTGCACCAACCAGGCAGCGTTCGAACCCAGGTTCGGTGTGTTCAGACGTATCATTAAGGTAAATGCTTGCTCGCCCGTTTACTCACTCACAAGGGCGAACCGTTTTCGGCTGAGAATGTTCGCGGACAAACTCGATGAACAGTGGTTGGCGAGCACGCGGGGATGAGAAACGACTAGTGATAAATCAAGCTCCTGGGCTAACCGTAAACGTCAGAAGCAGTGACCTTCGAACGTGGTCATTTTCAGCGGGTAATCACGCCTGATGGGCCTACTCAGAATTCACTAAAACGATCCCCGACCATTCAAAGCATCTGGGGAGAGAAATGCACGCGGTGGTTTAGAGGTGTTTGAAAAAGCACGACTTGTCGTGATATTAGCAACGTTGTGGTCTCAAGAGGATTTATTAGCCCACAGAAGAGTAAATTTTTAGAGACTTTTGAGAGTAATTTTTTCTAGATCACTTGTAAATAGTTGGCGATGGTTTGTTCAGATTTCAACGTCTATCGGTGCTGGAAATTATTTTGAATTCATGAATACATTTTTTAAATCCTGTTCACTACTGAATATGTACTGTAATCTCGCCTATCTTCTTGTAATATGTAAGTAGATTCTGCTAGAATTTTTTCCCTGGTCGTCGATTTAATAGTGACAGACGATCTCGATACCAAGTCGCGTTTAATCGTTAATTGGCTTCGCAGGTGCATCGCTGCACCCGCATTCCATCGCGATAAGAGGAAATCGCGGTGTTTGTGTTTAACAAAGCTTATTATCGTGGATGAGTCAGGAGTGACAAGAATGTCATATCAAGCTCGAAAATCGTATTTCCCAGATAACAATGCAGATCGAGCATCCAGGATTAATATTTTCATAGCTGTCGGCTGAAAATTGAATTCAACGTCATCCTAAGAGAATTGACAGCGTCCACTGATCAGTGTCGATTGTGTGAGATCGATTCTAAAATAGGGTGAATTTCCTGTGAATGGAGGATTTAGCCACTGAGATGTTTCGTGGAGTAATAATCTTTGAAAAGAAAAGCAATTATTAGTGATTTATTCATTTTCGTGTAATAAGGAATTACAGTGTTTTATTACCAGCAGACATTGATGCCAGAAATTTATAAATCTTCCAGCACCAAATATAGTATGAATCAATCTTAATCTTATTCTGAGAGCCTTTAAGAAACCGCACAGTTTTTCTGTAAATACTGAAATTCCGCATTCACGCTACCGTATCTGAAGGAAACGTTTCCGTATTTAACGCAAGCACCGCGGTCACGCGAAAACAATATTTTCGCGCGAGAAATTCTTCCAAGAAAAATGGATCAACCGCCAGCATTGTTTAAACATTCGCCGCATTCCGGAGGCATCATGAGGCAGCGCGTCTCTGGCCAACTATCTACGGCCAATAACAGTGCCTTTAATCAGGCTTTGCAAATATTTTCGCGACCGAGGAATGAAAGGAATCTGTTCCAACTATTATCCAACGCGACCATAAATATCGTAAGATCGCCAATGTATCAATTTTCAGAAATCCTGCCAAAATCGCTTCTAAACACCTGCCAGAACCTGTGGTCTCTAAAAACTTCAATCAGTCAACCCGCTTCTTCGAGTCCACCTCAACTTTAGTATCAAACCCCATAATCATTCTCTGTGGAACACAATAAACCATCCAACAGCTGCCTTTATAAGTAACCGCCGAATTCTTTGCAATTCTTACGAAGAGAACAAAGTCTGGACGATGCCAACGAACTCACTTGGTGTGAGAAACAAGCTTTTCCAGGGAAATGGCGTTAAATTTAGGCAAGTCGGGTCGAAGATCCTCTGTCGAATATAATTCCCTCGGTTGTTTAATGGAGAAAGGAAGAAAGGAAAGGGAAATGAAAGACAGGTCGAAGCTCGGAAAGGGAAGAGATTCTTGATCTCTCTGAGAGATCTTGTTTAAGTGTTTGGTTGGTGGTGGCGGGTATACGCGGAGTTTCGAGAAATTCAAGAGAAATGTGCGTAGTTGGTTGGCGGGCGCTAATAAACAGCTGGGGGGTAGCGCAACGCTAAATCAACGGGCGGAAGCGGGAAGCACGAATATTTCTAATTAACGAAGTATTACGGAATCAACGAGGCAGGGAATAATAAGTGCGAGTGGTATTCCTGGCCATATGTCGCAATAAACGTGCTTTTAATCGTCGACCTGGAATCCCGCGTCCAGGTGATCCTGAACGGAATAATTAACGCGCCGTAACTGTAACGTCCCAGTACAGTTGCGCTCATTTTATTGGGAATTATTCCGGGTTGCTTAGGAGTCACTAACTAACCTGGGTCACTCTTGAGGATACTATTTTTTTAGCGAGCGACCAAAATTTTAATTGTTTAATGTCGTTTAATTGAATGTTCGGTTGTTGAAATTGTGTTGTTTTGTGGGGCAATTGTTTTGATAGAAAATAATGAGCAGGTTTTATATTTCATTTGATAGATGGAGATTTTATGAGAATTGTTTAGTGATTTTGTTTATATCTGTTTGGTAAGGATTGTTTTATTAGTGTACAAGGTGTCGTGAGTGTTGGGGAAATAATTTGATTCCGAGATGGTTGAAGCGATTGGGATACATAACAAGAATAAAATTAAAGTTAACGAATACATAACAGCAGTATCTGCATGTATTTTTGATAGGAATAGAATTTAGAAATGAACGAAAGAAACCTATTCTTCTCTAGCTTTATGTAAGCCTGGAAATAACACACATTTGCGTTTGTACAAGTATTCGTAGGAACGGAGAAATTAGAACAAAGTCGTTGGAAAATTGCAAGTATAATTTGCGAAATGGTGCTACAAATTTGTGAATCTAATCAGTTTATTGGAGCAAATGTGCGAGAGAAATCGCGTGAAGTAACAGGGGAGCCGTAAATTTATTATTCGTGGGGAAGCCGAAAGAAAGTATATTTATGGAATTTAATGAAAGTGCTGGCCTAGTACTTTTCTTTGCAAAAACCAGAATTCAAGCAGTTTCAAAGTCACGAGACTTCTTCAGCTATTCGATTAAACTTGTGGCTTTTGTTGCAAAATTGCCATTAACGTAATCACTTCATCGAAATTAGTACAGAATGATGAAAAAATTTAAAAAATGCAGCAAGTGACAGTCTCCCTATACTCAAATAGTTTTGACTGCAATAAAATCAAAGTCACTAAGGCAGAGCTGTAGAAAGTGTGAAAGAATTCGAAGAATCTAGCGCATGATTCAATAGCAGAAGCATTGCGTTTTATTATGCCGTAAAGTGTAAACGTTGCCCATGTTTGTTGTTACTCGTTACAAATATATTTTTAGAAACTGGGCAATTGGAGTGACGCTGTAACGTAATAAAAATTCCACGAATATTTATTACTAGTTTTCGCGAATATCCCCAAAAATAATAAACATCGGCGGCGCCGCTGAGATGGGCAGTGTCGCCAAGAAATTACGTCAAACGGAAATACTTTATCATACGACCAGAAAAAATAATGCGCGTAGACAATCAATATAGATGATTTAGCAGAGTTTTCAGTAGAGTTCTTAAAAATAACAAATTCAGTACTTTTAAACCTTCGACAGTATTATTTGAAAAATATTATGTATTGCATTAAACTAGGTACTTGGACTGTATTTCTTTCAACTTTATTATCCAGCATATTTCTCTAATTATTTTAAACCGTACAAGGAACATGCAACTATTTATAACAAAATCCCGTCAAATGGAATTTAAACTAAAACGAAACTAAGACTGAAATAATAGTAAAATCCGCTATAGGTATGATGCACGGCCGAAATCTCTGAATGAAATTCAACGTTCATTCCCCTTTCTAGCATACGTGCACGAAAGCAAGTACCATCTGAAAATAATCCAAGTGTCCCGTACGTCATGTCCGCCCTCTCAATAAATAAAATCGTCAAAAAGGTGTCTCATAAATTGCGGGAAAACACACCGTATCCGTAGAATACGCAGTGTGTTCCGGAAATAATTGAGAATGAATCAGGCCATAAAATTTTATGTGTGAAAACGATTTCCGCCCAAGTTACAAGCAGCCTCTTCTTCGGTTACAATATATTCACACTACGATCATGATTTACTATCAACGCAAAAGGAATGACAAATAACATGTTCATCTCTAAAATCGCCAACTGTCCTCTTAGAACTTTGTAAAGTCTGATAGATATTTTCTCTACAGGTAGGGTAGACTGGGGGCGGTACACACTTTGACTTTAGAATACGATTACGCAAAAACTATTACAGTTACAACAAAAGTTTTCATTACGAAAATGTTACTTATTTATCTGACATTATTTGAGCCACAACAGTTTCGCTGTATGTCAAGTAATATTCCGGTTATTAATAAAAAATGAGAAGCGGAGAAAGTGTTACAACCGTCCCTGACCCCGGATCGGTTGTAACACTGCATGGAGTCGATAGTAGCACAAATATAAGTTTACAAAATTAAAATATTTATTGATTTAAATTATAATAAAAAATTAAAAAAGTAAAATCTATAATAAATTAAGTATGTGGTATCGCAATTGTGGCAGAAATAAAAGACGTTTTGGCTGGTGCATTCTTCATCTTCTCAATCCTTACATTCAGTATGTTGCACCCATTTTTCATTTGGTTTGCTTGTGCTATGCTATATGATTTCATGCAAATAAGACAATATTATTCGCTTTCTTTGTGCCTATTCGGTTCTGTTGCGGTAAAACCGACCCCGACTGCCGATGTTACAATCGCCCCCGACCATGCTTTTGAACTTAAATTATAAATTTTGACTAACGAGACGCTTAAAAGTGCCAAGTAACGATCAATATTTGTTTAAAAAAGGTCGAATTACAGATTAAAAAAAAAAAATATCGAAAAGTTATTTTCTTCACTATCCATGTCTATTGCGTATCTGTACTCTTAGGGCATGGATGTGTATATTCCAAATGTCATTCTTCATCATATATCCAAAATTGGCGTTAATATCTATTATATGTTTTGAGATATTTAGCGTGTTACATTCACCCCCCTGTTACTACCGCCCCCGGTCTACCCTACTATGAACAAAAAGTCTTCATAACTCAGAACGAAACTGTTTCCCGATATAATTTTTGCAAGGAAAAAAGTGTGCAGAACTGCAGGGGCTGCAAAGAAGGAAAAGTTCTCATTCCACAGATATAGTTCTGGTGCAATCTAAAGGTGATGGAAAAGGAGGGACAGTTTCCTCGCAACATGGAAACTTCCCCCTTCCCTCCCCTCCCAGCCCCTTCAGTTCCACTCACAACACGTTCATAATTCCGTATCCTTTCGTGCTGAAACTGCAAGAAATACCCCTAAAGTTATACCACTCGACGCGGAGACAACCCCGCACAGGTATATCACGCAGGTGGCAAGCTCAACACGCGGGAGATTGAAACGGCACCGTTGACACTAGCCGCGAAACAGATACATATTTCCGGGGGCGGCCGATTCACCGGGCGTTACGCGTAACCAAGGATCAATCTATTAATCGTTCGTTGATCGCGCGGCGCGGGACGTTTTAAAGCGCGCGCATTCAGTCGGCTCTCGCGCGTCTCGAAATACGTATCCGGCCACAGGAGGCGGTCGCGCGACGTTTTACGATCGTAAACGCCGCGTAGGAGGCTGACTGGGCGAGGAGCGGCAGAAAATACTAGGGCGACGACGAGCAACGTCGAATACTTTCGCTCCCCCCATGCCCCCTTCGCCCCCCCCCCCGCCGACGGGGAAGACGACCGCGAGTACTCGTCTCCGTGGTCGTAAAATTAGAAACGCCGCGGCGCCCGGCGAGGCGCCAGTTTCCCGGCCGCTCCAATTCGCTCTTTGACATTTCCGATGATAACGACGGGGGTTCCTGACATTTTCCAAATCCACCCAGGCGTCCGTCCGCGGCGCGCAGTTTATAATCCAGGAGCCTGGCGTCTCGTTTCAACGCGCTCCGCCGTTGATATACGCCTGTACACGCGCGTGTTTACATACTTTCGCGGGCACTAGGGTGTCTTCTTCCTTTTAGGCTTCGTATCCACGGGGAATACCTTGAAACACTTGCGCGGCGGGGGGTGGGGGGGGGGGGAGGAATTTGGTGTGCATGGGATTTATGAAAGGGGCCATTTTATGGACTTAAATTCTTTTTTCTGGAGTTTGCTTCTTGTTTTAAACCTTTGGTTGGTCACTATTATTATTATTATTATTATTATTATTATTATAATTGTGGGTCCTCCAAGTGGGTAGCGAAGTGTTTTCTGGGGGGCCGTCACGGTTTTTTTATTATTTTTTTTAATATTATTAACTTAGAATTATATTCTAAAATACCCATTTTTAATATGTTTTCTTTACCTTATTTAGCAATACCTTATCTTTAGCAATACTGTTGATAAGCATAACCATTAAGTACCTAAAACTAAGAACTAACCTAAAACTAATACAAATAAAACGAACTAAGGCTACCTACACACAGTTAAAGTATACCATTGAGAATTTAAGTGTACCTGTTCCGTAGGTTAATCATTCGATTCCTTCTTTTTAGGTTCGAGTTATTTTTCTATGTTATTAATCGCAGTTTGTTTCCGAAATTGCTACGCAGGAATAAATTGTAGGAACTGGTGCTGTGTTCCGTATATTTTCTGGGTAGCAGGGAACTCATATTTCGCGCTACTTGTTTGCGCATGTTGAGGAATATTTGATTTTAAATGCTACGCGGATTGAAAATATCGAGGGTCGAGTACATATTTGTTCTCACGCGTAACGGTGCAATTTATTTGTATTGTTTTAAGAAGCTTTCTTTCTTACGGATTTTGTTTTTCTGATATCACTTGCGTAGTTGCGGTCGATAAATCACCGAATCTCAGCTTTAATCTATTTCGATCGAAGATTTTTTCCTTGATCCAGAAAATAACTCCTTGGTTCTCGGATCTTTGAAAAATCAAGGCGATTGCACGTGATAATCCAATACTTGGTACCTTTAAGTCCCTAATATACGCAAATGTTGTTCTACCGGTGGTAAATAAAGTAATTACAGCAACACAGTAAACTGTGTAATTAAACGACACCGAAGTATGCGACTCTTTTGCATTCGTGCACGTTAATTGATAGCACACTTCTAATTAGCGCCAGCGCAACAGTGTAGTACTGGCATATGGTAATATGGCAGCATGTAGGACTAAATAAAACGTCGAATAGGGTCTCCAATAAACGACCACGTTCATAGAATCTACCGCTGCTAAATAGAACTCGGACGTTTCCCTTTGCGCAAAAAATATCTCCTTGATATGTAAATTAAAATTAACCACATCAGGAACAGGGTACCGTAAACTGGGGGAAGCCCGGCAGGTTTTTGTAACATTTTTACAGTTGCTTTAAGTGTCTTATACTTTTGTGATTGTACTGCAAGTCCAAAATGCATAAAATATTTGTTCTTTTCCTAGGTAGATTAATTGCAAATTTCCTTCACGGTAAAGAAATTACATCAATTTTTCCAAACACTCATAGAGCTCCAATTTGGTATCCCACATAAACGAACTTTTATCACAGGTACATCGCTTTAAAAAAAAAACCTAAAACGATCCCCAAACAAAGAGCACTCAGAACCAATAACCACATCCGCTCTCAATCACGACCCCTTTCTCCCAATTCTCCGTGGACCTCCGACACAAGAAAAATCTCCAGCGAAGAATATAAAACTGGGCCGATCGCGTGTCCGCCGCGCACGTTTCACCGCGTATTAATTTAGCGGCCGGGCACATTCGGCTGTGCCCATAGAAATTTACGCGATAAATCTCTTATCGCGGTGGACAGGCACTGCCTACCGTGCGACGGTCGCCGTCGTTACCAGGCCGATATCTTAAGAACAGTAATTTTAGCCTCTGCTTTACGACAGTCTTTTGCCTTCTGCGCCGTGCACCGGCCGCTATTTATCGGGGCCCATTGTTCGGCGTAGAAAGTCCCCGCTGGTGGATAATCACTTCTAATTATCACCGGTCCAGAAGCACGATCGCGATAATCGTATTTCCTGAAAATAAACCCTGCCGCGCGCGCGCGCCCGCGCGCGTGCGGATCGACGGCCGAGGCGGTCGCGCCCGGGTTTCACCAGGAAATCATTTTCGCGCGTGTAACGCGGATCCGCGGACTTTTCCTCCGAATCCAGCCAGCGGCCCGATCTCGCTTTGGATCCTGCGCAAGAGACCCGCCGCGAGAAACGTTGTCGCCGCGATTATGGCGGGCACGCGCGCTGCACGCCCATTATGCCCCGCGATTACGGGATTTGCTTTTATTAATAAGATCGGAAATTGCGCGACTGGCTGTAATTCGAGGCGCTGGATAGTGGGCCGTGTAACGCTACGTCTGGTACTTTGTATTATACTTACGCCCAGACACCGTCTGGTGATTTGGGGTTGCGCTAAAACGGCGTGGAGGAATTCCGATCGGCGCACCGTGGTCTCCGCGCTTGAGCAGTGGCTAAAACAGTCGCTCTGTGGAGCGTTAATGTACTACCATCGATTTTTTTTACGCACAGTAGGGTAGATGTCCCAATTACTGCCACCTTAAGATTATAACCGCACTTCATTTCATTACTTCGCGTGTTGTGTAACCTAAAAATTGTTTCAGTTTGAAACATAATATTATTTAACATCTCTTTCATTAAAAAAAAAATAGTTTTATGAATTAAATATGAAGAATTTATTAATAATTAATTAAAATTCGCGAGCGATCCGAGTGTACCTATAACTGTCACCTCAAAAATCATCTTGTCCTAGGTACACATGAGTACATATATTTTTTTATTTTAATGTAAATCAGAATCTCCATTTAATAATAACTATTTTTTGTACATTTCTTTTTATACGTTACGTTTTTATTACGTATAATAAATCAAGTGGCAGTAATTGGGACACTGGCAGTAATTGGGACATCTACCCTATCTTTTTTCAAACACGGAAAAAACTAAGAACTTAACTAAGTACCTACGTTAACTTTTGGCTAAGATTGTCACCGAAATTCATCCTCAAGGAGTTGCCATATATTACTACATCGGTGCAAAGTTTGTTCGTCTTTATTAAAAATAAAAATATTATTACGTGTGTTTTCTTAATAAAATATTTTCCTCGACTATCTGGGAGCTTTTTCAAGTAAAAGTACAAGTAGGCGTAGTAACACTGACCAAACGAATCCCACAATTCAATTCCAAATGCAGTCATAACGCGAGAACGCAATGATCGCACCCCGATCGTGCCGTAAGGGGAGCGCGGTATTGGTAAACACTCGGATAAGCGCCTAAATCGTGGAACGATTAGGAAACCGCGAACGACGGTGGCGTTACGTGCGCCGATCGAGTTTCTCTCGTTACGCCTGTTAACAATTAATTCGATCGTTGTCGCGGGACGCACGCTCGCGCCGCGGCTCGGAAAATCCGGCCGCCGTGAAACGGCCGAGTAATGTCGGCTAAAGAAAGAAGCACGTAAACGACGGGCACTCTAACGAAGCGATAGCCGGCCTCCGCGCGTAATAAATACGTACGGCGGACGTAGCAATAAACACGCGCCTAATTGCTGGCACTCGCATTCCGCCGGGCGATTTGCATTTTCGCGGCAATTATAATTCCGCCGTGCGCAGCAACCGCGCCGATTAAGCGAGAGGTGTCGGGTGGTATTTTCAGGCGATTTCGCGGTCTCACGGCCGCGTCGTATCCTTATTACCGACTGTCTATCACACGATCGTGGAACAAGCGGATTTGCGGTCACCTCGTAAATTAACCGTGTTCCGCGAACGAACTTGATTAGACCGTTTTCCCGCCGCTGTTTTATGGTTCGTTTAGATTTTTAGACATTAGCCTGGCGCCCTGTCGTTTCCCGCGATTGCACGCGCTTTAAGTAACGAGCGTTCCAGGTGAATGTTGTTGCCGCGCGAAGGAACGGTTCAAACGCGCGGCCACATCCATCCACGTGGTCAATATCGCCGTAATCTTTTCAGATTTTCATCAGCGACGGGAATTGCATTTTGGGATTTCGTTCGGGGGCCGGGAAACTGATCATTCACCTATTTCGTGGGTGCGACTTGTTCTTTGGCGAAAGGAAATGGAATTTTGAGGTATTTCAGGAGGTTATTTGGGGTAGGAGTAGGGGTGGTTTCGAAGCTAATTTTTAAACTCTCGGAACTCGAATCCGAAAGTTTATGAGGCTTTGAAACTCTCGGAACTTGAAGGGCTGATTCTGTTTTGTATGTGGTACCTATCTTGCTTCAAGAACTGAAGTCAACAAAAATCTATACAAATTCTCGAGGCACTTTGCGAACGATTCTTTGATTTTATAATTTTTCTTATCTGGGTTTCGAGAGCTTCGAGTCACGAAAAAAGTGCAAAGTTTCTTGGGTTTCGGCGCTTCGGAAAACCCATCCCTAGTTAGGAGGATTGAGCATTGCATATTTATTTTATTTTACTTTATTATATGAATCGTTCATTTATAAAAGTAACCTTTTCGCTTCTTTTCTTTATATTCCAAAGCTTTTGCTACATTTCCACTGAAGAATTTTCAAACATCTATTGTTAGGTATAAACAAGCATGCGCGTAAATATTTAAAGATGAACTGTTTTGTATGTTTGAGCTGTTTCGTAGTCGAATGAGTGGGGGCGCTTCCGCGCCGCTATGTTGGACGCGCTGCTTTCGATTATTGAAATCAACGATAGGTTCGAGATTCTCATTTCCATGGAGAGTAACAAACCCGAGTGAAGGCGTTAGCTTCTGACTTTTCGGTGGCGCAAAAAAGGAAACTGAAGATTGTTTTCATTCGGTTCGTGACGTTCAGCTTTTTCTTTTATTCGAAAGTTTCGCGGTCGTAAGCGGTTGTAGAGTGAGTATTTGTTTCGTCGGCAAGTTTATTCGAAAGAGGCGAGAATGGATTCAGTGCTACCACGTGGCTTCGATCTTTTTTTGTGGCAGAGTCGTTTCTGTTTCCTTTTACACACGAAATTCTGCTCGAGGCTTATTTCAAACGCGACTTTCGGCTGGAATAGTTTTTTTTCTGCGTTTCGTTGTGCGCATCGGTATTCGAGCAGTGGAAATAACCACGGCTAAAAATATGGCTGCTGGATTCGATGGTAGAAAGAAATGTGAGTATGTTTCATTCATGCAAAATAATTTCTGTTATAATAATTTTATGATTCTAACATCAGTGTCTTTTGCAACAGAATAATAATTTATATAGTAACTATTCTTTTGTAACGATGAGCTGTTTATTATCTTCGATATCAATCTAATTATTTTATATTATTTGTTTAATGAGTTATTATAAAATACTTTCGAAATTTTCGAAATTTATTCCTTCATAAATATTATGACAATTTGAGCGTTGCTTTTAATAAAATAATAATAGTAGGAATAAAATTTCGAATAATGAATAAAAGTTAAAAAAAAATTCGTCATTCGTTCGTTAACCCGAGTTAACTTTATTTCGATTAGTTGTCCGAAATTTCATTTAAATAAAAATTTTGCCTATCTCTGGTTTCAGTGCAGATTTCTAATGTTACATTTATTATGTTTTAGACTCGCGACGATGTTCGAAGATGTAAACAGTGAATAGGATGTAGCAGAAAGATATACTGCAGGAGGATGTATGTATAACAGCGCAAAGGTGTAGCAGATGTTCACCGATCGGTGAGTTGAATTTTCGTAATTGTTAATGTGAATGTGGCCTGTGGGTCTTAAAGTTTACTCCTTTGCACTCCAAATTGTTCTTTCGAAATCGACCAGATATTTTGTTCAATGCTGCACTTATTATATACGGAACTTTAAAACATTATTATTGTCATTATTAATTAATAACTTTAAAATAGGACAGTGTATAGTATAGTTATTTGAGAATTAGTAATTTGTTCGGAACACTTAGAAAAACTAATGTGGGTGATTTTGACCCCATTCTACCCTCAGGGTTAGCAACATCCTTCACTGTAAGATTGTACCAATTTCCTGGGTGCTTTCACCTAAACTCCATCTCATTTGTCCATCATCCCAAGGTGGATCATTGCGGTCGCACCGATAAACTTGGGGATTACCTCGAGTTTATCGGAAGAAACTATGACAGAGGGCGGGAAAGAGGGGTCTTTATTCATCAAGCGTCTCACGAGAGATTCGAAAGATCCAGCAACGGTTGATCGTCCAGGTAATTGGACAGTATTGTTTGTTCATGGCTGACAGAGTACGTTAACATTCCTTGTTGCGGATGATTGGTATGCTTTCACCTACACTCGGGCAAGTGCTCATTGTCTTAAGCGTTCGGGGCTGGTTTTCCTCGTCGATCTTCGAACGACAAAGCGCTCTCTGTTATTATATACGAGCTTGTCGATACGCGAGGAAACTCGGCGAAGTCGATTTCTCGTGATTAGGCGAAACGCAAAAGAAAATCGTTATCGCGGGCTTCCAGAGCCGTCGATTTTCGTAACACTTTCGTTGAACTCGATTCCATCCACTTTCAGGTAGACTATTTTTATCGAATGGTACAATTAATTGGAGGACAATTCGTTTTCAAAATGCTTAATTTCTTGCATTTTTATGTGGATGCAGTTATAACTGTTTCTGAACAACTCGGTGTTTTAGTTGAACCTAAATGACTTTCTCTGCCTTATAGGTGATTCGAGACTCATTACACATTTTACAAAATACCTACACCGAAACACCCCTTTCATCCTCCTAAAGAAAGGGGTTAAGGGGGGTCACTCAAGTGAAAATGAACTACCAGTAATTTTACAGATAAAAATTTGAAAATATTTATATCCATATTATTTTTTACGCTGAAATGAATTGTGTAAGAATTAATACAGTGACATTTTTTTCTTCAAAAATTTAAAAAAAAAAATTTCGAAAAAATTATTAGATTGTAAAATCCATACCCTTATTTCTGTAGAATTGTATACAAAGACTGCAAAAAAAATTTCAGCTCGAAAACTTCATTTTTGTCGGAGTTATAAAGTTTTTTGTTTTTGGCGCAGTAACTAAAACGCTCCTGCTTCGTACGTTGGACCGACCAAAATGAACTACCAGTTATTTTACAGATAAAAATTTGAAAATATGTATTTCCATATTATTTTTTACGCTGAAATGAATTATGTAAGAATTAATACAGTGACATTTTTTTTTAAAAAATTTAAAAAAAAAGTTTCGAAAAAATTATTCAATTTTAAAATCCATACCCTTATCTCTGTAGTATTGTATACAAAGACTGCAGAAATAATTTCAGCTCGAAAACTTCATTTTTGTCCGAGTTATAAAGTTATAAATCGAAAAAAAAAAAAAAGAGTGTGTGAACCACGTTGGCAAAAGATTATGGAGAGCTTTGACCGATTTGGTAAAACAGGAGCGTACGAAAGGTATTACTTTAGGGGGTAAAGGGCAGGGTACCCTGAAAGGTATAAACAGAAAGCCTCAGAAAGATACAAACGTGCAAGAAAAATGATACGAACTGCACAATCACGAAGAGAACAGGCATTGCAAGAAGAGAAAGGTCCAACGTCCGGAACAGGAGCGTTTTAGTTACTATCCCAAAACATAAAAACTTTATAATTCGGACAAAAATTAAGTTTTCGAGCTGAAATTTTTTCTGCAGGCTTGGCATACAATACTACAGAGATAAGGGTATGGATTTTACAATCGAATAATTTTTTCGAAATTTTTTTTTAAAATTTTTGAAAAAAAAATGTCACTGTATTAATTCTTACATAATTCATTTCCGCGTAAAAAATAATATGGAAATACATATTTTCAAATTTTTATCTGTAAAATAACTGGTAGTTCATTTTGGTTGGTCCAACGTACGAAGCAGGAGCGTTTTAGTTACTGCGCCAAAACAAAAAACTTTATAACTCCGACAAAAATGAAGTTTTCGAGCTGAAATTTTTTTTGCAGTCTTTGTATACAATTCTACAGAAATAAGGGTATGGATTTTACAATCGAATAATTTTTTCGAAATTTTTTTTTTTAAATTTTTGAATAAAAAAATGTCACTGTATTAATTCTTACATAATTCATTTCAGCGTAAAAAATAATATGGATATAAATATTTTCAAATTTTTATCTGTAAAATTACTGGTAGTTCATTTTCACTTGAGTGACCCCCCTTAATCTCGCAACCACTTTGGTTACCTTCTTATCGACCGTTCTTTGCGTTGCATTTCACTGTGTCCATTCGCGGGGCGTCCCGACTTAGCAGTCGCGTTTCTGGTGCTTTCCGTTTGAATGTCAAGACTCGTTGCGCAATCCTGGCTGTGTAGCAACTGGGCCAGGCAGTGTCTTCTCGAAGAGGACTCTGACCGTTCGCATTCTTTGGTGTCCAACTAGCTGGCACGATCCGAGCAATATCTTTCGAATGTTCCCTCGGAAACAGCTACCTCGACATTGTGCATGATAGAGTGCTGCTATCGCTGCGAACGGACCCGTTGAGACTGATTCATCAGACTATCATCAGCGTACCGTTCTATGGCGCGTTGTACAAGCGACGAAAGCTTTCTTCAGGAAGCTATTATTTCTCGGTCTGTCTACTTTGTTGTCTCTTCGGCCGACTGGAAATTACATTACAGTCAGGTGGATAGCAGCGGCCCACGATAGATCGTATCGTAAATCGTTGCAAAGATTTTCATATGTTGAGCACGTGACGTAAGTCTCCGTAATTCACCGTGATGTAACAATCGGCGTTATGGAATGATCGAATTATTCTGTCGAGGTAATTCGTGGGTGTATTGCTTTGAAATTGAAGTAGCACTCAATTTCTCCTTGGGAGTACATTTATCACTGTTGGCACTGCTAATATGTTCTGGTAAATCTTCCTGCCTTACATAGTGAGATTCTGTTTTTTATTGTTATATCGCGGAATATTGCCCATACTGTATTAACAGTAGAACATATAGTTAATGAAATTTTCGAACTGCCATTGGAATCTACACAGAGATTCCCATATCAATCTTAAAAGCTACTCATACTAGTTGAAGCATATATTCAACAATACAATATCCACCCCATTTACCATATTTCCTTCACGCTGACTCCCTCAGCCTCCAAACGAAATTTCATTCAATCGCCTGAAGCACCTACAATTAACAGAACCCGTCCATCGAAGCTAGCACCCAAGCAACAGAAATGTTCTCCTTAAAGCTCCATTTTCTCAAACAAACACATTTCCCTGGAACAGAATTAGCATTGCATCGTTCCCCCTCGCTCTCCTCGCGGTCGTGCCGCCGCGTTGCACGTGAAAAGCCCGTGGAACAGTTCCCCGAGGAGGCCGAGTGGTGATAGGCGAAATCAATGAAGAAAGAAAGCAGAGGCAGAAAAAAAGGCTCGTCAGCGTATCGAGCCAGCCGCCCTTTCGCCAGCGTCGATCTTATTGTGCTGTGTCCTGGTCTCGCGGTGGCGGTTTCTACCCCGCGGCCTCGGATAATGCGATTTCCGCATATTGTCTCGCGTGAGCGGCCCGTTCTCGCAAAAGCCCCTTTATAAAGAGCGGCTCTCTCATGGGATCACGATTATATTGTTACCGCGGTGTACGTACACATAAAGCCCGCCATCCATTATGACCAGCGAATAAAATAGAGATGTATTGTCCTTATATACGCGGCAAGTTGTACGCCCGCAAGCGTACCACCGCCATTTATTATTAGTTAAATAAATATGCACATCGATACAGCGCCGAGCGGAACGAGTGCGTGTCCACCTTGCCCGCTCGCCTGACCAGGAAACGCGAGCGAGCTGCGCTCACGTTTTTCTTATATTTCCTTGGCGATGAGCTGTATTTTCTATATTCATACTCGTGATATTATAGATATGCTTGTTTTTTTTGGAATTTCATTTAGTTTATTAAATGTCAACTTTGTCAATCTTGTCTTACGGTGAAATTATTTGGGGAGGTCCATGGGTTCTTTTATCAAGGGAGGCCATAATTAGACTTGATTAAAAATAGTGGTTTCTACATTTTTAAAGGGGTCTTTTGTTATTTTTATTCTATTAAATTACAGTGTTTTGCTACTATTTTTCACTACCCCTAAGTGGTTCAAATTTCGTAGCCATTGAGTAGAATTGAAGAGAAGAACGTAGCAATTAGACAACACTTTCTCATATCACATAGGAAACTATACATACTTATTATGTATTTCAAGAAGTGAACAAACATTTTTTTATATAAAAATAACGCGAAAATTCTAAAATTACCAAACACAAGCAGTTTTGTGTTTATAATAAAATTACGCTATGGATGGCCCTCCAATCCGCATTCAAGAATCCTAAATTAAGATAATGGTGAGTGTTTGAAAAAATAGTTGCATTTTCCACTAAAAAATTTCACGTTAATTCTGCAATAAAGAGTATTCAATTTAATAATATTATTCCGGATTTCTCAAGGGGTTTGCTCACTTCTTGAAGTACATAATAATATAGCCCGAAAGTTTTAAAAAGATTGCATGTGTTCCGTTACAAAAAATTCCGAAAAAAAAGAATCTTGATTTCTGCCGATTACACCAGGTTTCCACTTAAGAACGTCCCTTCACCACTAAAGTATCCCCAAAATACTCTATTGCGTTTCTTCCGTTCCCCATGCAATTGGAAAGTGCCTCCCCCTGCAATGCCCAATTGTATCCACGTCGAGGGGCTTCCTGCTAGCACGCTACCACGATGGAGCCAACGTATTCCAGCTCACGGCGAAACAGGTAGCTGGCGTTGGATTTAATTACTTTCACCGTGGCCAGGCTGCCCCGTAGGAAGTTAATTAATTTTTTCCCTCCACCCCTCCCGCTGCCCCGTTGTTCGCCATCGATCGGGCCCGGCGATCGCGCTCGTTACCAACGCCTGCGCCCGTCCAGGGGGATCTAATTCGTTTAGATCCCGGCTCTCTGCGTTCCTCCGATTGTTACGGGCCGTGGTCGTGGACCAGTCGGCCGACTCTCTGCACGTGCCCCTTGTTTCTCGCGGTCTAATGGAAAGGCAATTAACGCGGCCTTTTATCGATCGGGGGCCCGGTTGGCTCGCTAAGGCGCACGGCAAATACGGGGAACCACCGGAAAAGATGGCGATCTGTTACGGTACATGAGAGCATTCCGTGGAGAGAACGCTTTCGATTGTTAGCGGAGTTGATAAAGTTATCGCTCCGGGGGCAGAAGAGAAATTAAATTGGGAAATTGCCTGCTCGCTCCATGTAGCAGATTCGAATCGTAGCGAGTTAACCCCGCTGATCCCTGACATTCGTGTCTGCTAAGGCCCCCTTTTCGAAGTGCATCGTGTAATAGGCTTTTTTTTTAGGTGTGTCGATGTTTGATGTGTATTTAGGCTTCGTTGGTACTTTGGCTAAGGATTTCATGGGCGATTAGACTTGTGTTTGGTGTGGGGCTGTAAACAGTTTTGCTGATGAATGTGTTAGTATTAACCCTTGGGTCCATTTTGACCCATAATTCTTCATGTCCACCTTAAAATAAGATTTCACATTATATTTCAATTTTGTTATGATTTAAAATTCTTATCTTTTTAAAGAAATAACAGAAAATTAACAGTGATAATAGAAAATTTTTGAAGATATTTTGTACGAATCAAAAGTAGATACACATTACACAGTTATCTTTTCACCTCTTTATAATCATAAATCCTTGATAAGAATGGGAAAATCAAATTCAATTTGAACTTCTCATTTCCTGAAGCTTCATTTACAATTTTTACCGCTCAATTTTATCTCCCACCATCGCCCGCTCACTATTTGAAAGTGCACGAGGATTCGAAAAAAAACCCTTATCGTCGCGAGTGCACTTTATTCGGCAGACAAAATTCCGATAAGCATCAGAGGATTTCTAAATAGTACCCTGATTGCGAATTGATAAGGCAAACATTATCGAGTCTCCGGCGCCGTTATTTTGCGCCGCTATCGGCCAATTAAGCCCTTTTTTCACGCCAGGGGACCGCGATCGAAGAAGCGATCGTAATCGACGGATAAGGCGGGGGACGATAACGATAAAGCTCGAGTAGCAATTTCACTTAACGAGATTGTTAACGTGTCCTTCGGTGCCGCGTTTGCGTTAAGCATCGCAAAAAACCATGGGGATTCACGATTGCTTTTAGAGAAAGGAATGCGTGTGCGCTCGCGCGCCCGCGTGCACTCGCGGCATGAACGTATACAGGCGGTGGGTGACCTAGAAACACATTATCGCGATATGTTCTGCTCGTCGACCCACTGACGTGACACGCCCAACAAATCTGGATCGACGTGTGTAAGTAGTCGATGGAATTGGTATATGTAGTGATCAATGAGACACCCTCGATTGGTACGAAATTTCAATCACTTCGTTGGAGTATTGAAAGTAGTAGAGGTTAGGGAAAAGGAATGCCATAAGTTGGTCATTTTTTTAAATTAGAAAATTTGGTAATGAGTAATACCTTAGTATTTTGTTTTATTTTTGTCAATAAAACCCCTATTCATGTTATCCGCGGCTAAACGTATGTAACCCGTTATGTACACCTTTTTTCATTTGCTGTTATCATTGATTTTGTTACACTTGGGTGTTCCAGGTGGTTGAAATTCTTGCAATTTTTGTTTATAATGAAGTTGCCTCATCGCGTGATTGTTAGCGATGGTGATGATAATGGAAGTTGTTGATGGTTTCTTTATTACAATTTGGAGATTGTATCGAAAACTTAAACATACCCGAGTAGTATGAAACATGTTAATTAGCGAATCAGTGATTCTGCATTTGACACTGCACACTGCAGTTTATCTGGGAACTTTGATTTATGTATTTTATTTTCTTTATGCAATGATCCTCCAATCTCGACATCATAAGCTCGTTGTTTCACTGTAGATCTGGCAATGATCGATAAAAATCCATGAATCTATCTTCACCCAGAGCCAACTTAGCATCATCGAGCCGAATCCGGCGAACCTATTCCGAGACGATCGATCTTGAAAATGGATGCCCGATATAGCTCGCGATATTAAATATAATCGTCGCCAGTCCTCCAAATTTATCCATCTGTTTGTTTGATTGGGCGACTTTTGGCTCGCGTGGGTCGTCATCGGTTCACCGATAATACGCGGAATGGCTATTTTCGCGCGGAAATCGCCTGGAAATAGAACGAATCTCTATGAGACTTAGCCGAGAAATAACATTAACCTCGCGTGTGCTCACGTTCAAACGAGACACGCTATTTTCTGTGTCAATACGCGGCAGCAAGCCGTGCACGTGACGCGTTCCTACCACCGTTCAGTACTATGTACTCGCGCGAAGAAGTTCCCCGTGGTTTGGATCAAATCTGGCCAGCGAGCGTGCGATGAAATACGGCGGGTTGCAATATGGAATTCCGGCGATTAGGCGATAACGGTTGCGATAATTATCGCCGTATAAATCTGTCCGTGGCTCTGCGCCGGCTCTTCTCGGAAGCTAATCTGCCTCTGGAATGGAACTGGAGGAATCTCTGAAGAACGACTCAATTTCGGAGCTGGATACAGGGAAATGGCTGGCTTGTGCTATGTAGGGTCGATGATGGTATTTGGGATTAGCTGGTGAGGTGGATTTATGAACGTTGGGTCAGAGGAGCACTTAAGAGGAATGGGTTATTCCAGCGGATATTTTTTAAGTGAGTTCGGGGACCTTGGTGGACTTAGGTGGGTGATCTAGGTAGATCTTGGTAGACCTAGGGGGATATAGATGGATCCAGATATACCTAGATAGACCTAGATAAACCTAGGTAGACTTAGGTAAATTTACGTGGACGTTGCTGGACCTAGTTGGATCTAGGTAAATCCAGATAGTCCTAGGTGGATTCAGATAGATTCAGATGGATCTAAAGACTTAGGTGGGCTTAGATTATCCTAGGCACACTTTAGTCTTTTTTTTCGTGGAGAAATCCTCGTGGACACCCCGGCCCTCTGGAGGGAAATGCATACTTTAACTATACCTAAGTGGTCCTAGGTACACTTAAGGCAGGATACCACCTTTGCACTTAAAAAAAATTGAAATTTTTTTTTTGTTCTCAAAGTACTCTTTCAAGTGTATAGAATCGAAATTCATTCATTAGAAAGGTGGCCGGAACCTTTTTCTTGTATAAAAACCGGATTGGAGCAGATATATAAATCTATATAAAACTTTAAACGCGTTTTTCTCGAAACGATGTTTTCCAAATCAGCGTGTCAGATTACTCCTACAATTTTCATCGGATTGACTTGAAACTTTGCACAATTCTTCCGATTGGTGTAATCTAACGATGTACGTAGGACTTTTGCTGTAGCGTTGTTATTTTTCTTTTGGTGCGCAATTTTATAAATTTTTTTAAACTTTTTTACCCTAAAAAATTGACCTTTTCGTTAAAATGGCCGCCATTTTCTTAAAAATCGAAATTTCGTAAAATCCCTACGTACAGCATTGAACAATATTGTTGTTAATAGGGACATTCTTTGGTTTCTTTTCTAAGAGCCACGTACAGAGCGGAATTTGACACGCCGTCTAACGATGTTTCTCCAAAGGAGTGTATTTTGGCGCCACCTACAAGAGATTTTTTTTTACTTTTTCAGTTTCAAAAAATGTGTAATTACAGATTAAAGTTACATTAATGAATGACTGAAACCGATTTTGTTTCTGCGCATTCTTTGTATGCAAAAAAAATTCATGAAAAACGCCTCCAAAATCGCAGTCAAAGGTGGTATCCTGCCTTAAGCAACATTTACAAAGTCCATCTCACTATATGACTCTATCGGCCTGAACAACACAAGAGTTCCAATTTCCATTATGTACTCCACTCAAGAAAAGGCAGGTCCAAACTCACCAACTTCGTTGTCAAGGAGTACATGCATTCTTGACCTACACTACTCGATCACGTCTTTAATCGAAGTTTTGAATTCGATCATCCCCGGTCCCGGCTGGACACTACTGTACAGTCAAGAAGAACTGTTCACTAGGGAAATATACGGACAGGTTAAAAGGACTGCGGTACCCAAGCAATGTTCCAAATTTTTCTTCAGATTCGTCCTGTGCTTCGACACCAAGAGGAATGTCGCGTCTATTCTCTATCAGCCGTCTAACGGTAAAATCTGCCCGACTGCATTTGCGTACGTAAGACCTCCGCGAACTAACGGAGTTAATTAAAATCGTTAAGGATGTTTTGCGAGGCCCGTCCCTTCGGCTGTACAAGGATTAGCCGGAGCGATCGTAGCCGTTGGTGAAGATCCACCGTGTCTTTTTCAGCCGCTCCCGTATAAAATTCCTTTTCAGCGATGCACTCGCTTCTTTACGATGCATTCATTAAAGTTCGTGGATTCAGCTTGCTCGGGCCTTTTTTCTTCCATTTAACGAACGATTCCCATCGCGCTTAAACACGCGCATTAGTTATTTAATTAATCGTTGCCTATTCAGTCCCACTAGCTGAGATTGTCGAATGAAGAATGCAGAGTTCTCTATTTCAGAAAATTAGGGAACACACAGTACTAGAAATATTTATTGTGTCATTCTCAAATTTATGTAGTAGGTACCCACAACTTATTTTGGCCAATATAGTGAGCTACACATTTCTGAAGTAAATAAATTTTGCAACAACATTTTCTTAATACCAATAACAAGAGGGGTATATTTAAGTGATATCGTGTTTATTCGAGTGATCCCATAAATATTTCCAGTTCTGTAGTTTCTAAAGGGTGGTATATTATTTCGAATTAACATAGACAATTGCAACGTGCATAGTATATTTTCTACTCAGTTTGGTAGAACACTCAGATTTTATCATTCCATTTTCCTTCCACATTCCACATTCCACCCACCCTTCATCTGGTGTGACACATTCAATTTATAAAAAAGGATTAAATAATACTGACCGACTATATTTACTACGATGTAATAACGAAGATAGACAGAAGTACAGATACATAGTACCAAAAGCTGTTTCATCCCCTGAAATAGATGAAATAAGTGGCATCTAAATTACTAGTAACACCCCGTAATTGCCAGGGTCGAGTGTGACGGCTAGATCCTTCCACTATCAATAGCACGATATATCACCCCACGAATTGAACCACCAGCAACGTCATCTCGTTCCTCCAATCGCCTCCACGTGTCTCTGTCCCAGCCCTGATAAAAACGCGGGCTGATAACGTTCCCGGAAGCGAGCATCGTTACGGGGAAAGGAATTGCGAGATTTAGCACGCGCGACGATCAGGTTCGTTACGAATCGTCGCAATTGCCCCGGGACACTCGTGACGATTTTCACGCTTATCTTTATAGGCTCCTCGTTCCGTCTCCCTTCGTTTCCCTTTCGGTGTGTGTCGACGATACCGCGCGGATCTATGGTACGTAGAACCGTTCAAAAATACCTGGAGATGCCGAACCACTGACTATTCCACGGTTCGAGTCCGTAAATCCTATTAATAGGCCAGTTTGTCAAGCGTTGACTAATTTTTCTCACGTAGCGACGTATCAGGTGTTCCATAAATCTTGCGCCACTGTCCGATGGAATGTTCATCGAAATATATCGAGACGAGTTGCTCTTCAAATTTCGAGGAACATAGTGGATCGAGAACTACATAAATTCTCTGAATATTCGTTTTAAATATACCTACATGAAACGAATGTTGTATTAAATGGGTGTATTATTCATGTTGCGGGGGTATCTTGTTGGAAGGATTGTAGGAAGAATGTTGAAATCAGTGAGATGACGAATATTGGAAATAAATTATTTTTTGAAATTTCGAGAAATATTTCAAGTTTTAGTAAACGTTTCTGTTGAAAAATTGTCTCGGCTTGAACGTGGTAATTATTCAAAGAGGGAATGTTTTCATCTTCATGGCGCCATGCGAAAGTCTCAACGTTCCTGCAGTGGAAGCATTAACAAAATTGGATTACACGGTCGGCTAGTCTTGAAGCACTTCCCCTGGTCGGATAGCAAACCGCGCCGCTACTTTTGTCGTTACTCAACAGTCGCGGATCGTGTAATTACGGCCAGCTCTCGATCGCTTTCATGAATTACACGGGTGCATGTACATATACGGGGTGCTCTGTTATTGGTGGCACAATTCGAAACGGTGTAATTGTATGTAGAAATATTCTCTGATTTGAAGCTTCGTTGTCGAAGAGGGTGACTTAAAATACTTGATAAATATTGATGAGAATTGAATGAGAATTGGAAGAATGCAGAAGTAAACCTGATGCAGTTGCAGATGATACGAGTACCTAAGTACTTATGCAAAAGTGTGTCGAAATTGGAGAATGACTCTTTTAGTTTTCAGGAAATCCAGTAAGAAGATCAAACAGATTTTAAATCAAATGCACACGTATTCCATAATTTTCAATCTACATATTCCCAGAATTGCATAATTTTTTGAATTTGCGGATTGGGTATCTCCCCTTGTTAGTTGCACTATAAACACACCCTCAGTCACCTATACTCATATTTTTCAAACACCCAAACCAGTTGTCATCCAAAAACAAAGCCATAAATTAAACAATATTATTCAAACTTTTCGACTCCTTTCACAAGTACATTCCTCTTGCCCTCAGTTGCACCCTAATCACCCCTCAATCATCTACAGTCTATAATCATATTTTGCAAACACTTCACCCCATTTTCCTTAAAAAAAAAAAACAGCGCCACGTAGTCAAAAATCATTATTCCACATTTTCAACATCCTTTACCAAAAACTACCCCCTTCGCTGTTCGACCAGTAAACACGTGCCACCCCGTATGTATTCCACATTACAGGAAGCAGAATCGCGCGTTACTTCTATCTCGTTAAAAGCTCCTCGTTTAGCCGGATAATTTCGTTACTGCTCGGCCAAGCTGCTTCCTGGTTCTACGGGTGACAGCCGGACAGGTGCGTGGTGTCTCCGTTTCGCTCCATTCTGATGTCGTCGCTGCCCTCGCTACTCACGTCTGTATTTCGCTCAGAAAGTAAGCCGATGCTATCGAGGGGGGGCCCCCTCGCGGTGTGCGCTGGGGCACGGTGCATTTGTAAGTGCAAGCGACTATAAATAATCGGCGTCGTCCTCGCTACCTGCGCTACACGGCGAACGGTCGCTCGTAAATCCGCCTTCCCCGTCGCTGCCGCGTATCCAGGGAGCGGAAATTAGGACCACGGAATTTGGGTTGGAAAACTGTGAATTAGTTCCACTCGTTCCCCACTGTCGTTCCTCTGCTCTGAAATCTTCCCTTTCTCTTCCGTGGGTAGTGAAGTTAACCCTTTGAAGTTCAATTTGATCGCTCGTTAATGGACCAGAGATTTTTTCTTGAATGCTGCGCTTAATAAGTAGTAATCTTTGGGATAGAAAATCAATTGTTTATTTAAGGGGGGTCAATCAAGTGAAAATGAACTACCAGTTATTTTACAGATAAAAATTCGAAAATATGCATATCCATATGATTTTTTACGCTGAAATGAATTATGTAAGAGTTAATATAGTGACAATTTTTTTTTTCAAAATTTAAAAATAAAATTTCGAAAAAATTATTCGATTGTAAAATCCATACCCTTATTTCTGTAGAATTGTATACAAAGACTGCAAAAAAAATTTCAGCTCGAAAACTTCATTTTTGTCCGAATTATATAGTTTTTATGTTTTGGGGTAGTAACTAAAACATAAAAACTTTATAATTCGGACAAAAATGAAGTTTTCGAGCTGAAATTTTTTACGCTGAAATGAATTATGTAAGAGTTAATATAGTGACAATTTTTTTTTTCGAAATTTAAAAATAAAATTTCGAAAAAATTATTCGATTGTAAAATCCATACCCTTATTTCTGTAGAATTGTATACAAAGACTGCAAAAAAAATTTCAGCTCGAAAACTTCATTTTTGTCCGAATTATATAGTTTTTATGTTTTGGGGTAGTAACTAAAACATAAAAACTTTATAATTCGGACAAAAATGAAGTTTTCGAGCTGAAATTTTTTTTACAGTCTTTGTATACAATTCTACAGAAATAAGGGTATGGATTTTACAATCGAATAATTTTTTCGAAATTTTATTTTTAAATTTTGAAAAAAAAAATTGTCACTATATTAACTCTTACATAATTCATTTCAGCGTAAAAAATCATATGGATATGCATATTTTCGAATTTTTATCTGTAAAATAACTGGTAGTTCATTTTGGTCGGTCCAACGTACGGAGCGGGAGCGTTTTAGTTACTACGCCAAAACATAAAAACTTTATAACTCGGACAAAAATGAAGTTATCGAGCTGAAATTTTTTCTGCAGTCTTTGTATACAATACTACAGAGATAAGGGTATGGATTTTAAAATCGAATAATTTTTTCGAAATTTTTTTTTTTAAATTTTTGAAAAAAAAAATGTCACTGTATTAATTCTTACATAATTCATTTCAGCGTAAAAAATAATATGGAAATACATATTTTCAAATTTTTATCTGTAAAATAACTGGTAGTTCATTTTCACTTGAGTGACCCCCCTTAAGTCTGCCAATCAGGCATATTTGTAAGTTTAATTTAACTTTAGTGTACCTACCTGGAAGGAGTGCAGAGGGTACGTAATGCAACTTTCTTCTGAAATATTAGAAAGTTTCTTCTTACTCTATTTCTTGGGTACACTAACGTCACAGTAAATTCTTCCTTATCGAAAACGTAGAAGCGTAGCTATCACATTTCCATGAAGTTCCTGTCTTCCTTTTTCCAACAGAACATCCGTTCCTGATCATACGCTTTACCTTCAGCGAATTAACTTTCACTTACAACAATAGCGAATTCTAATTTTCCTCCAATCGGACGGTTGCTTTTGGTCATGACGCTTGATTGTATGAAAATGAACGTGTTTGCTGCATGCTACTTCCGCGAGGCATAAACAGGAAATGGAAAAGGTCTGCTCGAAGTTGATTTCTATATTCGTATATGTATATGTACGTATACATTTTAGAACGAACCTGTTTCTCGTTGGAAATTACTTTAAGATAAAATATAGTGGTTGCAAATATCCAAAGTATTAATACAAAGTAATAATTAAGTGCAAAATTTGCACAAAATCTGTGGCCGTAGCTTCTTTTAAGATTTCTAGATTCTAAGATCCAAAGTTCCTAACGCTAGGCAAGAAAAACAATTGATCTCGTTCCTCCATGCAAATAATAGACAACGATACCAACGATAGTTTGCAGAAGAACAGGCTTAAAAGGCTGGTTCAAGTGCCCTTTTTCAGTTCTCGGTCTGTGACTGCTTCCGTTGGTCGGCAACAGTGTTGCTGGCAAGGTGGCAGCGATGTGATCTACCGTGTTAATACTCGACTGGTTCGCGGACATGCGATAAAAGCGATTGCTTTAAAGTAGCCTCGTAAAGATGACGGACCCCCCGAGGCACCCCTTTTAGAAGATAACGAGGCGCCCCCGAACGATTTATTCTTTGCAGGCTGGTCTGCTCGAAAAGCAACGCCACGGGAGTGGAGAATCGGTAGTCGCTTGCTTCAGCTTGGAATTTTTTCGCTAGATTTATGCTGATCTTCGTTATCGATCGAAGCTCCCTGGCAGCTGCGAATTTGTCCTTTTGTTTGCCCGCGGCGTTTCTTGCGGGTGAGGAATTTGGCGCGCAAGCACGTTAAAAGATTTTAGTAAAATATCATTTAATTCAATATAAATACTTTTCGTTCATCTTTGACAAATTCGTGCCATCTAATAATTCAGTAGCTTTATTTCTATGCATCTACATATGCAAATAAGAAAAGATGCATCAGTACCCAATTCTCAAAAAATAATTGCATTTTCTTCTCAATCTTGTAAGAATTAAAAACTTCATTTTGACGGAGGAAAAGTACCTATATTAATATTGTATTACATACCTATCTAAACATAATTACGTCGCCTGGTACATCCAGGTTATAAAACCATAAAATGAAAGAATAATTCAATTGAAATTAAATTTATTCTTCGAACCCCGTTGCTCGCGGGAGTGGGTGGAGATGTAGCAGTCACCGGAACGAAATGTTGAAGAAAATGTGCTCGAAAGACCACACGTGGTACCTGGGGGCCACTGCACGTACCTGATCACACCTACCTACCGTGCTCATCGCGCTGTAAGAGATACGAGCAAATTCGTTACCCGGCCCCGTGTCCGATGTTCCTATCGTCCAGGTCATTACTCATTCCCACGGTGCCCTCGTATTCACGCGGGCACATTTCGTCGTCCCCGTGTTGCCGCTCGACGTGTTTCCCCCCACCTAGCCCGTATCAGGGCTTTATATTGATTTCACTTCTACTGCCCACGTTAATTTTCTCCGTGGCGCATCGGTCCACGCGAAGCCGGCCGAAATTAAGAAAAAGTACCGGCCCAATGTTGCAACGTTCTTTACGAAACGTCCATTCACAACCACGAGCGGGTGAAAGGGCTCGTGTTCGTGCAACCTCGACGGTCGTAAAACTTAGAAACTCTGGATTTCTGTTACCACTGGTCGCTCTCCTTTCTTCACCTCCATTTTGTAGACTTCTGGGCTACTTAGCAATTTATTGGGAAACTCAAATGGGGAATGAATTTATAGATTTCTATTAAATAGAAATAGAAATAGTTTTTTTTATCGCGTCGATGGGTTTAAATGCAGTTTTAAGTGGATTATTGAGAAATGTGAAGGTTTTTAATATTCTGGTGATTTTTGTGGGCAACTCAAGTGGAGGGTGAGTTTACAGATTTCTGCAAAATAGAAATGGGCCAAGTTATGCCCAGATCAACCCTCGCAGATCTGAAACTGAGCTTTAGTTTGAAGAGTTTAATTGACAAAGAAAAGTAGCTTTACTTCTATTGGGTATATTTTATTTCTTGTTACATCGTTTTACAATGTTTCTTAATGGGTTATTTAATAGTGAGTAGTATAATTAATATTGTATTAAGTTTTCTGTAGTTTTTGTTTTTTAAGCCTAAATGGAGCTGAGCTAATGACTTGGTAGTTTTAATAATTGTATAATGTAAGAGTTATTCTATGGGTTGGTAATCTTTTGCAAAATAAAGATCACAAAATTATGGGATCCGTATTAATTAATTTTGAGGGATGGTAGCTTTCTGCATAACTTGGCCCAAATAATCTTCTATGTCATATTGAAGTCTGTGGATGCAGTGTTAAGTTGCTGCACACATTATACGAATTTCTTCGAATTTGGGATTTCTGTGGCTTTCCCCGGGTGGGATTATACAAATTTGATGGAGAGGAGGCAAAATCGTCGATGACTTCCCACCTTGGCAATTTCGTGTCACAGAAACCGGATGCAGACTTTTGGTACAAGTTTCATCGTGTCGCGTGTAGCAATTTGGCTGGAATTTGGGATACTTGCACATGCAAATTTTAAACGCCGCGTACAGGTCACGGCGGGACGGACATGCGAGAACAGGGACACCGGGTTGTCGAAATTCTTGCATACGTCTCGCTTGGAATTATTGTTCCGTATGTGTTTTCAAGAACGAGGAACCTTCGCGACATCGAGATGCTGTGTACCCCATGCAGATTTTATGGCCAAACCGTGGATCTGCGAGGGAGGTAAGCGCACTTGTTGCGCTTATTTCATTCCCAGAAACACGGGCAACGAGGGGCTAGGGAGTGATAAGCATCGGGCCTAACGAAATTGTTATCAACCGTTGGAGAACACTTCTTTGGGAACTTACAAGTCACTTTTTTGGGAACAGCATTTGCCACTTGTAATTCTTGATGAACCTTTTGATTTTATTTTTGATGAACTGTGCATTTAGTAGAATTTTAGTAGAATAATGAGAATTGTATGAGTTTCTACTAGTCAGGTGACGTTTTCTACAGCCTATGTAAAATGAAACCACAAATCAAATTTTCCTCAATTTTCATTTGACTATCATCGAAAACAAAATACCTACCACGGTAAAGAAATTTATAACGCTTCTTGAAAATAACATCATGGCACCCGACTATAAATTCAGAGTTCAGCTTTACTCCAGAATTCATTCGGAGACCTGTAATAAAAATTGGGCACACAACATAGCAAGGAAAGAAATGCATAGCTGTTTTAGGAGTGAGGCCATTTTGATGAGATAGATCTTTAGGAAGAATAACGTAGATTTGGAGATGTGATGATGCAGGTTGCGAATATCACTCCCACTTAAGTGCAGGATTCGGCATCGTAAGCAAAGGAACCGAAGATTGATGACGCTATTTGGGTAATCACCACCGTCGCGAGTGACTCGGTGGTTTTTGAATAAAGAAGAATCACCTCTTCGAGGAGAGGTCGTGAAAATGGTACCTGGACGCAGCTGAATAGCGGCCACACAAATCACCGACGCTTGAACGAATGGGAAGAATGACCCATTTCCGGTTGCTACCATATACGAACCTTGACTCATCTCTCTGGACGCTGTGCTGCTTCTTTTCCTTCTTCTTCCTACGGTTATTGAAAATGAAACCGGTTACTTTTGTCTTCAGCTTCCTACTCCTATATAAGCTAGCGAAGGGATACGCCTGTTGAGCGAAAGTGAGTTTGATTTGGTAATCGAATAGAATAGTAAGAGAGAGTGGGGGAATTACGAACGCGGGGTAATCGCGAATTCGAAAATTAATCATGTTAGAAAAACCTGAACAACTCCTCCCCTTGCCACGAGACACCCCGTGCCGCGCGTCATTCTAGGTCATAAGTGCAAAACAGTTGACACGCACGCTGCTCAAAATAAATACTGTTGCTGATTTTGATCTATTTTCATATAATTTTTTGACAAATTAAAGTAGGTGGAGCTTCTGTATTTATAATTATCTCAATACTAATGTTTAGGAACACAAAAAGTACAAATCAAGGATTAATTTAACCCCAACGTTTTTTCTATTTGATGTTCCAAACCTAACTTTTTTTTACATTTTTTGTTTTACACCTTATGGGGCATTGACGAACGGCTTGTGTGGGTCAATCCCGAACGTTCGACATTACCCCCTATCGTTTGTCATTACCCCGTGTTTCGAACTAAAGAGTATTATAATTATCCATTTTGATTTCATTTGTTACGATGTTTAGATGCCACGCTATTACAATCGAAAAACAGAACCGACGTATAGTTCGGAGAGTTTGCAAAAAGCTATAGAAGATATCAGGAACAACAAATTAAGTTTTGGCAAAGCAGCAGCAGCTTATTCGGTTCCTAAAACGACAATATTTGATCATATGAAAAAATCCATTATAAGACAACCCAAATGTGGTAGAAAACCACTATTCAGAGAACATCAAGAAATGGAATTAGAGGAGTATATTTTCAAATATAGCAAGTTGTTTTATGGGCTGACTGTTAAAATGTTGCGAAAAATTGCATTTCAATTTGCGGAACAAAATAAATTGGCACACTGCTTTAACAAAACTGCAGTGATGGACAGAGCACGTCGAAAGGCTATTTATGTGATTTTTGTAAAAAATAAGTCGTGTTCGTGATTCCCCCACTCTCCCTAGTAGCATTTATTTGTTGGTAGTTTGTTGGGCCAATGACGTGTTATCCGTTGGCCAACTGTTGAAGTGTCGCGCTATTTTTAAATGGGCCACCGATTGTAACCAACGTAGGCCCAACGTCACTTAACACGAAGGCCCAACCGAAGGGTTCTTTCCATAGGCCCAACTGGGCCCAACTGAAGTCTTCTTTCCAAAAGACGTCTTAAAAACGTCCAGAAGGCGTCTTAAAGAACTTCAAAAGACGTCGTATATACGTCTTCTTCAGGTCTGGTTTAGGAAAAAAAAAAAATTCGCGGTGAGGAGAATCAAACCCAAGCTTTCCGCTTACAAAACAACCGCTGTTCGCAGCTGACCAACACACTTCCTTGTGAACACTTATAATTTCTAGTTACGTAACTAGTATTAATTGTTTATGAAAACTGTGCAGTGACGCGAAATATTCTACAAAATATCATCACCCGACCTTTAGACTCATTCCTTAAAATTTCACATTTGTCTTAAGACAGACGTCCTCATTACGTATTTATAAATAAGAAAAGAAAAATTACAACAGGTTTTTTGATGTAGCAAATTTTCTGACGTTTGTAAGACGACATTTAATCATCGTTGAAAATTTTTTGTTAATTAACCAACCATAGTAATTGTAGGCCCAACATTGGATATTCGTAGGCAAACTGTCGTAACTTTTTGTTAATTAACCAACCATAATAATTGTAGGCCCAACATTAAATATTCGTTGGCAAACTGTCGTAACTTTTTGTTAATTAACCAACCATAACAATTGTAGGCCCAACATTGAATATTCGTTGGCAAACTGTCGTAACTTTTTTGCCGTAGGCCCTGTGTTGGGAATTTGTAGGCACAAACAGTAACTATATCCCAACTAATTCCCAACTGTTGGCAACCGTTGGCCAACCAAAAATGCTACTAGGGCTGTGTTCGTGATTACCCGCCACTAGATAGAAAATCACAAACAGGAACGGTCTTGTTTTTTATTCAAAACTTATTTTATTTTCAAATTTTATTAAAGTTGATTACAGAAATATATAAACACATAATGTGTGTTTGAATATAAGCAATGAAGATTATTACCTTTCTAATATTTTGTTTTATTCAACTTTTTTTTAGGTGTTCGTAATTCCCCCACTCTCCCTTACATCTAAAAGATGAAATCAATTAGAATCCTCTGCTCCAATAGGCATTCTCCCCAAAAAAAAACCACCTACATCACCTATGCATCCATCGGTCGACTCAACGCCATCGATCGATCGAAAAAGAACAGAGCCCGCGCAGGTTCGCAGCGCGCGAAACGGGGTTAAAAGAAGCTAAAAAAAAGCTCCCCGGCGCGCGCGCGTGTGTGTGTGTGTGTGTGTGTCGAGATAGGGGGGCAGACGGCATCACGCCGGAAGAATTTAGTCGTGGTCTCGCGGCGTGGTTATTATGCCTGCCTTAACGTTCCTCACATTCGCATTCGCCTGCCCACGCGAGGCGACCGCCCCTTTAACATCGCCGGTATTCGCCTGATTTATGAATGCCCCGGCTATATTTAACAGCGTGTTCGCCATTGAAGACATGCCTTAGGCAGCGAGGCAAAGCCTGGTACCGTCCGCTGAGGAGATGTCGCGCTTACGAGAGACGTTAGCTGGGTATATAGATGTGTACGCCGGGCGAGAGGACGTAATCCCACACGTAACGCGGTATCCTACGCGACCCGTGTACCGTCAGAAACGCGATTCGAAATTTCGACGGCCTGAGGAATCCCTGGACTCGTGGGAAGCGCGCGACAGAGCTTCGTCGTTGGTACGTCGGTTCCGATCGCTTCATCTTCGCGCAACGGTCGATGATTGTGTTGTCGGGCTCGGTTTGAGCTGTTGGCGGTGCAGCCTTCTGTTATCCCTGAGTCACTGAAGGATCTGACCGATAAGGGCCGTCTACAGAGTATGTATGTGCGTACGCACGTCCAAAACGAGTTGCTCATCAGTGCGTTCACTTTCAGTTTCTGCTGTTGAGTTGGTCTGAAGCCTGACTTGCTCGTCTTGTAAGCAGTGGTTGTGATTATCTTTTTGGCAGGAAGTCTTAAGATGGGTGGATTCTAGAGAATTGCATCTTTAGGTTGCGCTGGGAGTATTCTTTTGGAGCTCGGCTGTAAGTTTGATGACTAAGGTTTGTTTGGGTAGAGTACGTGGCGTGGATATGCTTCTTGAAAAGTAATTTTAAATTTTTAATTTAACCTTTCATAGTCACTGTGGGTCCAATAGAACCCGCCTTTTAACTTTCGAGACATTTTACGGAAATTTGAGGTTTCCTCTTCCGGTAGAGACCGTCAGTTTTATGAAACAGAGCGTCTCAAAATAAATACCTTTTTTGAAACGCACTTCACAGAAGTGTGACCACGAAGGGTTAACTTATTTTTGAGTAAATCACATTCAGTGATTTCATACCACCTTTACCACCCCTCATTTTCTAATTCTCGACCTGAAACCAAAACTATCTAATCTCCCACTATGAAATACGCTGGCATTCCCTTCGAAATCCCACTCCTTCCCACAGGCTCAACACATTCTACGCCAATCAAGGAATCCGTTTCCATTTATAAAACAGAAGTTGAGACGTGAATCCCGCCACCCAATTTATCTAGTCGCGTGAAATAGTTGGAATACCCCCTGGTCGCTGTGGTCAAACGAGAGACGCGCGAAGCTCACATCCTCCTTCTCCGAGGAGTGACCGTGAACGTTGCAAGATCAAGCATTCGGGTATTCCTGACGTGACACGAGCACGCACACAGCTCGAGCATGCACGTGCAAGTGATCGTCGAGAGAGGCGTGTACGATTCGTAACACCGTGGTCCAGCCACCCAAGTGGCACACTTCCCCAATTCCGCATTGTTCTATAACGGTGTTCTCGAATCGAAATGCAAGATACGAGCTAGGCTCGATTTCGGGGCCAAATATGGTCCCCCGGCTGTTGTTTCCGCTCAGGAAAACTATGCACTTCTTTTTTCCGGCTGGCCATTCTGCTCGTCGACCTTCGATCGCATCGATTTGCTTGCTCCGGACGGCCAATATTCTGGTCCCTTCTGCTCGTAATTTATCGACGACTCGAGGATCACGACGTGGCACGGTGCTGCGTTTAATTCAGCATTGGGTGGACGCTGACAAGGCTTGTCATATTATTCATTATAAAAGAAGCGCGAATGTATGCGCGGCGATCCCAGTTGATGGTGTCAAAGCTGGAATGGCGAGTAATAACTGTGACTGGTATTTCAGATATGTTCAGATGCTTCCCATTTTTCTATTTCCTTCGAACCCACGTTGCCCCTGTCAAGTGACTATATCAGAAGCGCCAATCCACGAGGAACAGAAATATCTCCTGTGAAAAGTGTCTAACACTCTATCTACCGCTGTCGCGTGTACGTAACTTCGCGATTTTGATCTATCATCGCACCTCGATCTATGTATTCGCATTTATCAACGACTCAAAGTATCACTGTATCTTATACTATTGAAAGATCCCCTTCTATTTATAGGATACATTGGCGAAGATTTTCGAAAATTAGTCATTCAGTGATTTAAAAAAGATCATCCAGAGGACAGAAATAATAAAAATGTGCCGCAAATAAAGTGGTCAGGGACGAAATAATCAGACTTCGAGACATCGATTTGTATCGTTCGAGTGGATACCATGATTCGCGTTACGCTGCTTTAATCCAGGTAATACCTCGAGCCATGGTAATTTGCATGCATTAAATCGATCGAGATAAGGATCGCGGCTGGTGCTCGATAGCGTTATCCTGGATCATCGAAGAGCGGTATCGGATGTCCCATTACGCGTGGCACCAGCGTCCCTCTGTCCCTATTCCTCATCCAATCATAAAGCCTGCCCATCCGTCGCCGTTCCTGTGCATTGTACGGCGCGTTTCCTTTCGTTCGCTGCGCGAGTTATTCAACCGCGAGCTATTCTTGTCGTTACTCTGGTCGCTGGAAAAAGAATGGAATTCCTTCGTTTTTCAGAAGCCACGCCGAACGGTTCTACATCTTTGCGTCGAGATTTTAATTTGATGCTACTAACAGTTTCGTGGTGACAGTGATACGATAGACAGAATATTGTACCTAGATGTATTTGCAATTGTTCACGCCTTCCACAGTTCCTTCCACGTCACCCTCATCCCCTCTTCCACAACTCCTGTATATATAATCCTGTTCCAAAATCCTAAGATCAAACCATTCTAGAACTTAAGAGCGGAATCTCTGTCTAACTCCAAAATAGTACTTTTAAGGGGGGACTCTACCTTGTTGGGTCGAAAAATCGATGAATTTGGTGAATTTTTTGTACAAAAACGGTTTGACAAATTAATTTGCGGTTTGACAGGCTGTTTTATTGTATCTTCAGCTCTTGTTATAAATTTTTATGTGACGCTAAAAAAAAGATGTGGCTGATACAGAGCGCTGACTTGAGGCGTTGAAAAAAAATCGGGTGGTCCTGGCGTTAACGAAATATACTCGAAGGATAATCTGAAACACAAAAACGAAAGAGATTCTTAATCTGTATGAATGTGGCTATCGATGGTAGTAGATTCATTAAGATAAACAAAGAAATGTTAAAATGGCAGGCTTCTGAATATAATGAATCGAATTTTTCTCAAAAATCGGCAAAACATCATTAAGTAAAATTAGGAACGGTTACAATACGGCAATAAATCTACTACCATAGATAGACAGACGCTTGCTCAACATGCATGTCAAATTTCAAGTTGTTTGCTTCATTGGTTGTCGAGATTTCTTCAACGCCAGGTCGAAAAATGTAGTTTCGAGAAAATCGAGTTTAAAAGTTCATATTATGTATAAGGATAAAAATTGACTACTTACCATTATTTAAGCTATTCCAGGGCCATAAAGGACTTTGCAGAGTGTATACACAAGACTCATATCTTTCCGAAAAAGCAAAAAAAAAAATGCAATTTTTCAGTCCAACAAGGTAGAGTCCCCCCTTAAAATAGCCTCTTTAAAAACCTCTTGCAAACACTTAGAATTATTAAACTTGTTGCACTCGACTCCCCGATATCCGAAAATTTCATAAACTATTTGAAATGCGAAAATGATATTTCATAAACTATTTGAAAAATAAAATCTAGGTGTTGTATTTTATGAAGTACACTCCAAACACCACAAGCCTTCGCTTCTGAATTCTATCCTGCACATTTTCTCCAACCACCCTGTTAAAAAAATACCACCCTCCTTCTGAATCGCAGTGTGTAGCTTCTACACAAACCTGCTAAAAAATACCGACCCTTCTACCCGAACCATGGCATCGAACAGTCAAAAGTCAAAGCACTCTTCTAAATCCACTTTATTCATTGAATCCACCCCTGAAGCCACATCCACACCGTATAACGTAAAGCGGTGTCTCCCCGCAATAAAAAGCCACGCCAAGTTCTGTCTCCTCCAGCACGGTCAAGCTGGTCCCACCGTTAATTACAATTTCAAAAGGCGCCTTTATCAGCGGCGCACCGTCGTGTGATTAACGCCGTGCCACTTTGCGCGTAACGCCGTACGAATTATTCGCTCGTTATCGCGGCTCATAGCCTCGTGATGGCTCCTCGCTATTCTGCGAGCCGTTATCAGAAGAGGGGGGCAGCATTCGTGTCATCCGCTGAAAGAGCTGGCTCTGTATCGAGATCTACATAGTTGCATAACTTGAACTGGCCATCGATTCTCGGAGGCGAGCGAGTTGCAGCCGATCTCGATGCCGGCGAGGAAGGGGCGAAGGGGGGCGGCGGGATGGGAAGAGGGGTCCAAGAGGCGTGATGAGGCCGGTGCACCCAGCCCGATGTCCGATAACGAACCACCGGCGCTTACCGCTGGCAGAAAACGATCTCACTCCTTAACTGTCTTACACGAGATCCTCCTTGATGCTCAAGGCTCTTGCCAACCACGTGTTGCACCACGATCTCTTGTTCAGCGAGATCCGCGAAAGCTTCTCCGATGGTTCCTTCGTGGTTCGTCGCGCGCATGTGGAAATGGGCAGGAAGGGAATGGTGGGGGAGGGTGGTGCGGTGACGGGGGATTCTGTAATTAGGGCTTTCGAGCATTTCATTTGAAATCGAGGGGGAAGTGAGGAAGTTGAAGTTCAAACATTGAAGTAAGAGGGATTTTAAGTAATGGAGGCTGGTCAGAGGCGGATTTAGAGGGGGGAGGTTTTTGGAGATATTTAGATTAAATTAAATTAAATTAGATCGATGATGAATTGCATTTGCTCGTTTTAATGGATGTGTGGTGCTAGTTTATTCTAGTTTATAATTTAGATCCTGAGTTTAGTTCTAGGTTAAAGTCTTGGTTAAAGAGAATTCCCAGTTAGCGATACGTCGATCTACGCTTGTTAAGGGGTTAGGTTACTCTAGAATTCTGAAAAAATCGATTTTTCTTTTTCGGGCTTAAACAATAGTTTAAAGTCTTAAAACATTATTTAGAAGGTCCCAGTGTTCACAATTGTTTTCTTCTGGAGATACAGAGCCCAAGGCGCAATCGCAAATTACGTTTTCAAACTTTAAGGGGTTAGGTAACTCTAGAATTCTGAAAAAATCGATTTTTCTTTTTCGGGCTTAAACAATAGTTTAAAGTCTTAAAACATTATTTAGAAGGTCCCAGTGTTCACAATTTTTTTTTCTGGAGATACAGAGCCCAAGGCGCAATCGCAAATTACGTTTTCAAACTTTAAGGGGTTAGGTAACTCTAGAATTCTGAAAAAGTCGATTTTTCTTTTTCGGGCTTAAACAATAGTTTAAAGTCTGAAAACATTATGTAGAAAGTCCCAGTGTTCACAAAATTTTTTTTCTGGAGATACAGAGCCCAAAGCGCAATCGCAAATTACGTTTTCAAACTTTAAACACGTTTTTCTCAGAACCGTGTTTTTCAAAATGGTGTGCAGGATTGCTCGAGTTCTATTTGATCAATCCCTTTGAAAATTTACAGTTATACTTGCTATTACATTTATTAAGCATTGACGATCCGTTTTTTTTAATTTTCTAGTTGTGTTGCGAAACAAACAATAAATTGACTCATTTTTCGTCGAAATTCGAACTCTAAATTTGAAATACCCGCCATTTTGTTAATTTTTACAAACATTGAAATGTTTGATCGTCAATGCTTACGAAATTATCATAATTAATGAAATCTTTTCTCTTTTTGTTGCTAGTAATAGCCGTTTTGCCGGAATACTGCACACCAGTTGGACATTAAAAGAAAAACGTGTTCCGGAAAATGGCGTCGTACGGACTTAGTTTTAAACATTTTTTAAATATTGCAGCGGCTTTTGTTAGTACATATTATACTTAAATAAAGTACAAAGTTTCGTATTAATCGGTTGTTTACTTTTTTTTTTACTGCCACTTACAAATTGCCTAGTTTTCCGCATCCCTAAAGTAGCCTAACCCCTTAATGAAATCGTTATATCTTCACAATCTTTCCTCCGTGTTACGTTTCACGGGATACTTGTCTGTTGTAACAAGAAGGTGATGTGGCTAAGATCTGTATCTGATCTTGAAAGAGCAGTTGCCTTTGCCTAGATTGTAATCGGGGAATTAATCTCCAATAGCTGGAAATTCTGCATAGAGGGGAAATCTAAGTGAAACGATGCAATTAACAGCTCCGTTGATCTATTACATTTTCGATTATGTTCTATGAAATTAAAGATTCATTCTCAAGGCATTTCCATGGCACTCCGGCTTCACTGTAGTCAAAGATATCGCACGAGATAAGTGTTCCTGCGCGTACTATGTACGCGATAAAGTGCAAGTGCATCGTGGGTATGCGCAGCTGTTGCATCGGTTATTTTAATTGGCCGCCTCTGTGATCGCCGACAACGTTGGTTAATTAAAAAGACGTTAAAGACACCTTCCTATGGCTCCTCGGGATGTGCGCCCATGTGACAAGAAGAACCTGGACTCGGGAAGAAAATTTTGTCACATGACTGTGAAAAAGTCACGCTGCTGCGATTTGGGATGCAATATGAGCGTTGAGGGTTTGAATAAAAATTATTAGAAGTTTGTTACTTAAAAATAGGGATTGCAAATTTACCGACATTTTCAATTACCGGTAATTCGGTAAAATTGTAAATCAAAACCGGTTTACCTATAATTTACCGGTATTTTTTAAGGTGTTGAAAATATAAGAGTAAACATTACAAAAAAAAACTTTTTTTTAACTCTAGTCGAGCATTATAATAAATATATGCAAATAAAACTATTCAAAATAGATATATTTGTGTAACTATTGACAATACTTATTAATATGGATCTTCACCACGAAAACAATGAAAAGAATCTTATCTTACATACATAATTAAATATTTTTTATTTAACAATTTTTTTTTAACAAATAAGCACGCAAAATACATAATCTGTCTAAGCTTTGGTCTCCTGATCGCGATCTAATTTTTGTACAAAATAATCCAGCCACGAATAAAGCCCTCTCAAATTCTACACTCGCTGGTCGGATAGTCATTAAGAAATCACATGCCATTTGTACCTATATATTTTCTCCTTACTTTTTCTACTTGAAAATACGTGCATTGTTTTGATGACTTGATTTAGATTTTTAGTTCCCTTTTGGCTTAGAGTTGATTCTTCATGAGATACTTCGGTTTTCGTCTTTATTAGTAATTTAAGTTTTTTTCACTGATAACGATGTAGACCGAAATAACGAACGCATATATGCGCTATATTGATATACGTAATTTATCGAATTACCGGTAAAAATTGGACGAATTACCGGTAAAAATTTTAGGGTATTTCTCGCGATTTACCGGGAAACCGGTAACCGGGTTACCGGTATTGCAATCCCTACTTAAAAATGGGATTCCATATTTTAAATTCTCATCCATCTAAGGCACGAGTAAATTAATGTAGGGTACCAATTAGGGACTACATTCCCTTTAGTGACCGTTCGTTTGTATTCTTTTCGCAAAAGTGAGTTTGGCAGGATTTTGCTTCATACACTTATGTAGGTACTTGAGTTAAAGTCAGAGTCAGGAGTATGCTCTAATGGAGCCTTAATATTTAAATTTCCGATGCTTAAATTACAGAACTTAAATTTATAGTATCATCTTTAGAAGCTAATAGGTACCTTCGTTATCACTTCCTCTTTTCCATCGTACACATGATACAAGTTTCATTTTTAGCAAGCGTCCATGTACATACATACCTCCGCTACTTCTTCGTCCATGAACCTTCGTGGACATTCTTCTATCACACGCTCGAATCCAGTAAAAATAGAAAAAAGACTATGAAAGACCTAAAAGTCAGCTTTTGCACCTTTCGATACCATGAATTCCACTAGACCTCCAAACAGGAAGCTTCGTCAAGCAAAACCACCTCCTCCGCAGTAAACCTCGCCTTTAAACCGCAAACTTACCGCTTGCGTGTCGTACCCTTTTGCATAGCCAATTAAACAGCAGGCTTGCACACAGTGTAGCTCAGGGGAGAAAAAAAGCCATTCGAGTATTTTAATTAGACAGGCTTTAGGTGTCGCGGGATAAGATTTTGCGCGTACCACCATGGTACTCGCATACCTCGAGCCAACCAGTTCCGGAAAAACAAGAGAGAGAGAGAGAGAGAGAGAGAGAGAGAGAGAGAGAGAGAGAAGGGGGGAAAAGCGGCGATCCACCGTCGAGCGGGCGCAATTAATTTCTATTAATTAGATCCCGGCGACTTGGCACGGTGGAAAGTTCCCTGAAAGATGACTTATTACGACGTGGCTTCTCGCGTGCGCGACGTGCATGCGGGCGATGATTTGCGGCCGCCTGTTTTAATTGGATTGCCTCCTTTTCACGTGCACTACCTACTGGCCACTCTCGCTTTCGCGGACCTTTCTTCATCGACCACTAGAGAACCCTTCGTTTCTTGTATTATACTTTGCGTAGAAAATATGGGAAAGTCAGTTGCCACCATCCACTTCTCGCCAAATGGCTCTGAAATTATCGTGTATTTATTTCAATAACCGAATATGAAATAACTATTTTTCAAATAGAAAATGGAAGAGTGGGTGAAGGCCATTAATAAAATTTAAAATAACAGTTAACAAAATTATTCGTCATTCGTTCGTTAACCCGAGCTAACTTTAAATCGAATTAATTTTTTAACTTTTATTCGTTGTTCAAAATTTTATTTAAATACAAAATTTCCCCATCCCTGGTAGATCTATCTACGATGCCCTATGAAGAATTCTCTCAGGATAGGTGTGACTAGATTCGGGGTTTCATAGATGAACTAGTACCGGGGTATTGCTATTACTTAGCAACCAAAACCGTTTCACTGACTTTGTTTTTCACCCTCATCTGTTAATTCTTTTTGCAAATCTTATTATTGTTCGATGCGACTACCCTTCCCAAGTGTGTTCCTACACGCAGGATCGTGGCTTAAGGTCTCCAACGCCGATTGTGCACGCGCCCTTATCCCTTGATACGCACGAGACGTGGGCGCGCGATTTTTCCCTCTCGGCGTCGATTTTAATAAGGAACAACGACGACGAGACGCTGTTATGACGGCTCGAAGGTGGTGCAGTAAAACCGGGTGATAAAGATACGTGCTGGGCGGGGTGCTCGCGCGTACTCGCGTGCGTTTCGCCTTCGCGAGTCTCCACGGCGCGGCGCGGCGCGCGCAGATACTGTTACTAAGTGTCATAAAGTTTATTACGGCGACTTTGCGTCGTGGTGTGGGTCGCGGATGAATTCATTGTAGGTGCCTCGTTTCCAGGCCTCTGCTAGCCGAACGATGCAGCACCCTTCTCGGCGTGCAACTGCCCCAACCCCCTGGTCATTTGAGTAAAATACATCTATAGTATCAGGATAGTATCTATAGACATCTATATACATCTAGTATAGAGTACCTACAATTTTCCAGAGCGTAATGGTCATTTGAATACAGTGGCGCACCCAGGATTTAATCTTCCCCAGTTGAACGGATAAAAATATTTTTAATGTAAATTCAGTAAAATTCATTAGGTGATTATAAAAATTGATTTAAAGAATAAAATCCAGTTTTCTTTTCTTTTTACAAAGCTCTTGAATTACTTCAGTTGTGCCAGGGCCCCTTGCCACACACCTCTGGGTGCGCCACTGTTTGGATATCAAGATTTTTTCTTCTTTCCATCTTGCAGTGCTAGTTGTGTTTTACAAATTTCATTCTATGATTCCAGTAGTAGCATGAACTTTGGTTCTTTCTAGTTTCAAATCTCTCTATACATATATTTTACTTCCCACGAAATGTACATACATATCTTCTCAAACGACAAATCCTACAACAGTCTATAATAATGATAATAATAGTAATATAAATAATAAAAATAGAAAAGTTTAGTAAACGGCCATTAGTCACCCATTAAATACCCATTTTCAGTCTTATCCTCTACTCACTGCCTATTTTCTCCAAATACACGTACACATTCAATATGGCCAAAATACACTGTAACCTTGAACATTCCCTACAATTCTCTCAGCGAAGCCTGCTAATGCCCACTACAAACGAACACACAAGAGCGGACAAAGGAAAAGCACTTCTTTCTTTTCCAATAACGCCGACAGAATCTTCCTGTTCATCAGCATCCTTGGGGAGCGAAGTTACACGCATCGTAAATGCAAATGAAGGAGGACAATAAATATTTGCCCGCGTCCGCCACGGGGAACCGTTCGATTTTTCGCAAACAATTTCGCAAGTCGATTTTAATTGTCGTGGACCTCGCGCGTCCGTGTTTGATCGCCGAAATTAAATACACCTTGACACAGATGACCGCCGAGATGTCTTTGGGCCTCTTACATAATATTTTCATACAAGTCGCGAAGCAAAATCGCGGATCTCGCCGTCGATTTACGGGCATAAAAATATCCCCGTGTTTTTTGGACCACCGAACGTAAGTTAGCTCGCGAACGCGTGCTTTTTTCCATTTTCATTCCTCGAAGCTTCGAAGCTTTAAAAGTCGGGCCGTCGTGGTTGAAGCTCCTCCGCTGTGGAGGATAATTGCAGAAGAGGCCCGTGATGCCTGATTGGCACCTTGTTGAATCGTAATGATGCCTGCTCAATCAGTCGCCATTCATCGCGACTGCAACCACGGCGTTGCGTTGTTGCGTTGCAGGCTAGAAGAAGCACCGCCACTGGCCAAATTTTTCGGCCGCTTCGGCGATAATTGCTTGGCGATATCGAAGGTGCCTGGTAGTAACAAATAATAACAGCTTGGAAATGTTGCACGCAGCGGTAGAATCGATAAATATTCATAAGCTTTGCGCCTTACACCTGAGGCTTCTATTAAATTTCTCCTCACTTCTGCACACATGTTGCAAATCTACCCCCCACGTGGTCGTTTACACTCTGGTAGACTCTGCAGCGATGCTCCTAGAAAAAGACGATATCTGATAGCGGTTTCGTGTCGGATGGTTACGACTCGAACGTCGAGGGAAGTCCAAATAGAAAGAAAGAAGTGAAAATTGCAGCCAGAACTAATCGGGATTTCCGATCTATCCGACATGCCCCGAACACATCGTGTGTCGAGGATTTTTGCCTCTGACACCGATGACCTTTCGATCCCTCCTCCTATCCCGTTAAGCGGTTGTAAATTAATTTCGTGTAGAACAACTCTCGACGCAGCCGCCTACGAGGCCCGAATCCTTTGTTCCGTGCACGATTGATCGGTGCCTCGTTAATTCTGTCTGCGATCAGTTAGCACCGTGTCGAATATCTATTAACATCCTCTTATCTTGTTCTTATTCCCGGCCATCTTTCACGGACCCTCTCTACCCAGAAGCATCTCGGTCTGTCGTGCTGCTGGACCTTTCTATTTGTCGACCACAGAAGTTCTGATTTTCTGAGTACCTGGTGTAGAATTGTGAGCCACGACTTTCCTTTATTTCGTAGGTAACTGCAATTTCCTTTCCCATGTCTAATAAAATATTCTTGGTCTTCGTTTTTCCTAAATGGTCATTCAATTGAGACTAGATCGTTTTCTAGAAATGTAAATTTTGATATGTGTAGTTGAAAAATTAGTTGTGGAAAAATATGATTTTTTCTTTATTAAAATTCACTGAATTTTTAAATTTCAATATTAAGGTCTAACAATTTACAAAAATATTGGCAGAAACATATACATCTGGAAGAAAATTGCCTGGGGTGCCACACACCCCGTGAGACCACGAAGGGTTAAAGGTATCTTTAAAGGAGAATTAATTTACTATTCTTTGTTACTATCTGGTCCAAGGGAGATTCCGATTTCCGTTATTAAGATTCTTTTTTCATAACTCTTGTAGCACCCTAGTCTCTAAATCTAACTTCAGTTTTCAGAAGAATTTAATCGATAATGGACAGCGATATCTCAAGCAATTTCATATTTTTATTTTCCAATTCACGAGTCACAAGCTTCACTCTATCTCTATAACACAGACTCATCATCATTTTAGCAAAGAGATCACTGCAAAGCACATGCCTTTCCTCTTTATTAAGTAAAAAATCTGTATCATTCGAAACACTACTTAGTAAAAGCCAAGGACGGCTCTTCTAATTTGTATCACAGTACCTTATTTTCTCCATCCTCTCTCCTTTCTTTCGAACCACACCTACTCCACTTTTCGTTCATTAATTTCCTTCGGAAACGACTGTCGATCGCCCCCGTGAACGTCCCCTCGGCTGCCCCGAATAGCTCGCGAGAGGGCGAAGCATCCACGCCGACAAAGAAGCTGTGCGTGACTCGCCGCCACGAAAGAAGCCTAATTGCTATCCGTCTAATTGTTCCCCGGGCGATTAAGCGCGCTTAAGAAAGGAGGACGGTTACGTAGGAAACGCGTTTCAACGTAATGCACTGCAATCCCGCGGACAACGTCCTCGGCTCCAGGACGACGACTGTCGTAAATCGGGAAGATCAGGCGGAGGAGTCCTTTCGTGCAGAGCTTATGGGCTCCCGTAGGCGTTTCGCGGGTCCCTGCGCGGTTTACTTTATTCAACAGCCTGGAATTTCCATCTTTACGACGCGCGCAGAAGTAGACGCGGCACAGAAGTCCTCTCCGCGCGACGGACGCCGACAGACGCTTTTTCGAGTAATTAACCCTTAGATGCTGGATGCCTTTCCAGTATACTGTATAACGATTACGGGGTCCATTTTGATCTACAATATAATTTCACTCAAGCATATTTCAGAATAAGCTTTTATATTAAATTTTTACATATATAAATTCTCAATAAAATCGATTGAAAACGTGGAAGAGGATCGCGCGCATTTCACACTTCATTCTGGCGTAATTTAAACGTTTCACGATTAAGCACTACTTAGTCTAGACGAAGTACACCTTTGAAGAAGTAAATAGCGGATACGTTATTTCACTTGCAAATCTGATCCATTAGCATCGTGGACATCTGTGTTGCGTGCGGAGCATTCATTACTTTGCCGAAGTCGAGGGGTGCCCGCGCGACACGAGCCCTTCCAACGCGGAATCCTTGCTCCTAGACTTAATCGATACGATAAGAAACGTTTCCCTTATTTAATGAAACCCGGCCATCATTATCTAATTTCATTCTGGATTGGCCTCATCAGCACGGCCTCGTAAAATAACTTATCCTACCCAGGCGATTACTCGCAAGCAGCAGGTATTCGATTCAAGAATTTCACTGCCATTTATCGTACGGCTCGTAAGCAGCACCCAATCTGGATTTCTGTTCTATACGAGCGATGACGTACGATCTGGAATCGTTTGAATGCAGGATCACTACCGACGGGAGTTAAGGCGCTAATGACACATATTAAATCAAACGCCCGTTTCTCTGAGAGGCCTGATTACCAGATCGATAAATTACAAAGTAAATTTCAACCAGTCTCACTCTTCGCGATGGAAAAATCCTGGCGAAACCTGTTCCACCAAAGGACGACGTGATAGAAGCTGGTACCAAAACGGCGCAGGCGACTTATAAATCTAGTTCTCGTTGCGTAACGTCCCTGTTACACAGTCCCGGGCTATTCAATTGTGGAAACAGGTAACGGTACCACGTGAATGGCAATTGTCGGCGTCCCGTCTCGATTCCGTCGAGCCCATTTTGCCAAATGCAGCATCGCCGGCGCTCTCGTCTTGGGGAGAAACTCCGCCGTCTCCTCTGCTTAACGCAGGGATCCAAAGGTTTCTCACGGTACGATAGAATCGCCTTTACAATTTGTCTTACGCCTGAAATGTCAGTGTGCAGCGACAGGTTGGCGGGATGATGACTTACTTCGTACGTGAGTGCTCTTCGGTGAAAGGCTGCTTTGAAAAAGTCGCTTTACCTTCGTGCTTTGCACATCTCTCTGGGGAGTTGTTCGTTTTAAGAGATGGGGGTGTGCTAATGATTGTGCGTTTTGGGTGCTTGGTGGTGGAATGGATGATCGTGTAGAGGATATTGTTTGTAGAAGGAAAAGGTTTTGGGATTTGGAATAAAGTGATAGTTGTTAGGTATAGATAGAGTGGTGAAGGAGATGAGATCTATAGTTGTTGAAGAGCTATCAGATCAATGTTTATCGAAGGCAAATCTTAGGCTACACAGTACATGGGAGGTCTGACTAGTTTTCGCTATCTCCTCGTCTGAATTGATTATTTTCTATAGTGACATCTAAAGGGTTTAGTATACTCGATAGGTATTGATGGCCAAACACGAATTTAAGAATCTTTAATAGAGTATTTCTTTGGCTACCTTCAAGTAGGAAAACACTTATGTAGTTCACTGGTCCATCTTTCTCAACTGAGGCATTCAGAGCAAAAACGAACTAACCCACATTGAACAAAAATTAATTTTTCCTATTTTATATGATTAGTATCTGTTTATTGACAGCATGAAAAAAATTAATCACAAAACTATTTTTTAATCATTTCATTTTTTGAGAAATTCCATTGAAATTTAATCATAACTCGTTTCCATTTAAAAGCAAATTAATTTTTACTTAATAACAGTTTTCCAGAAAGATTTTAAAATAACTGCTATTTTGGATCCCTGCTACTAACTCAATTTCGTGGGAAATGTGGGTTAGTTCGTTTTTGCTCTCAATGCGTCAACTTATCCCGGCGATACACCAATCCTGCCCTAACGCTGCAGCGCCGAAGGATGCAACGTGCAACGGCGTTCCTGTTCACTTTTAATATTAAGGCCGTGGCAGTCGTAAATCCTGAAAGCAATAATGCGGCATTGTACTTGGTGGGAGGTCGCCAGATCGAATGCTGTCGCCGTGGATAATCCGTTCGTGGCGTTTCCTCGCGGGCCCAGAATAATGCGTCGTCGTTAGACGCGCGCACGTTAGAGTCATTGATGTCCGCGATGACCGAACGAATGCTCCGTAATCGGACTTTCTCGACGTGGCCGGCACGTGAGCGCTGAATTAGCGTCCGAACGATAAATTAACCCCGAGGAAGACGTCACGTCATCGAGGTAGGCGGAAGGGACTGTTGGGCCATAGCCTGTACGTGGGATACAGGAAACGCGAAGGGACGGTGAGATCACTGGCCAGTATTTGCATATGTCTATAAATGTATGCCAGAGGCTAGTTGATAATACGTAGCATGAGGAGTTGGATAGGACTTGCTCCGCGGTGCTCGAGGTTCACCTATTTTCAATATGTGAAATTGAGGGTGATTTGGCAATTTTTCTGAAAATCTCAAATTTTAAGTGATTTCTCAGCTTCTCGCGCAAACTCTGGCGAATCGTCGCCTTGTCAATATCTGAACATATAGATAATTGACTGCGCTCTTCTTTCAAACGCAGTCAACTGTCCTATAAGTAACATACTTGTATATCGGGGATCTTTATGAAATTGAAATATAATGTATTTTACGTGACATCATTTTGCTCCATTCGAATTTGTTAAAAAAATATGGTATATAGAAGTTTGCAATTTTAGCAACAAATGATTCTAACCAAGTCGATTATTTTTTTCGCATTCGGTATCATCTATGTTGATGAAGTAGAAAATATAATCCACATGAAATTAGTGATAGTTTAAGTCATCATTTCTCCACCTTCAAATTTCTTTATAAAATACAGCCTCCATTTCCCATAAACAGTGTCACATTTCAATTTCATCAAATCCCTGGCATCGACTGCAAAAACCAATCACTCCAATCGAGCGAATCATAAACTGATCAAAGCATTCCCATTTCAATCCGATATCTCGTTTCACAGTCGAGCGACTAATCACAATAATTTTGTACTCGCAACGTACTCTTCATTCTCGCTACACAGTACCTAGCCAACGTAATGGGGGGCTGAATGAAAGTACCGGAGTGTTGCATAATCACTGAATTCGAGGAATGCCTTCCCGACACGAATTAGCAAGCTCATGGTCTATTGACACGGGGCACCGATGAAACGATACGGCGGGATTCGTAGTGATCGCGCGATTAGGCGTTCCTTGGCCAGCAATTTCTCAAGAACGCTCTCGCACGCGAGCGCTGAATTAGCGTCCGCGCGATAAATTAGCGTCCGCGTTATAAAGACGTTTCGTTGTCGCGCGTGATAAACGGAGCGCATCGGTTAAGCGTCGCGACTCCTCTGTAGGGGCGATGCCTCTCTAAATGATGGCTGGTCGAGTTACGTTCGGAGCGTTCCCGAGGACGTTGCTGGCGACTCGATAGCCACTGCCAATGAGTCGTTTCTTCGAGCTAGATTCGACTCGATTGAGTGTCTTGGCATGCCACTGTGGACAGGTAGCTTTTTGTCATCCGCACGACGGTTATGAATCGGGGTGGTCGATAAATAGATCGTTTTAATAGGTATAGTCGCTTCTGGAAATAGGTTTTTATTGTGTCACTCGGGTATTCAACATGTCATCACTTGCACCTCTGTGAACGTTAGTAGTATAGAGAAAAAATTATTTAAATAACGAATAAAGTTAATTTTATTATTCGTCGAGCGTTTCAACTTGAGCGTCGAATAAATTTTTCAACATTAACTTCAACTTTATTCGAAACATGGCGAATAATCTTTTTAACTTTTATCCGTTTAATAGACTTTCTACTTTTCTCGGAGATTATAGTGATTACACTATAGTTTTCAATGGATTAGTGTATTTCTCCAGTTCCACATCTTCTGCCATATCTTTCTCCATAACAGAGTCCTTTCAAAGTAATATTCTCTCGACGTCCAACGAACCTACCATTCAAACGATTAATGTCCCATCGATTTCTTTCATATTTCTCCTTTTACAAGATGCAATGGTAATGCGTCTATTTTGTCGAACAACATCGTATCCTTTGTCACGGTGACGGTGGCCGATGTTTCTTGAAGTTTTCCACGGGGTCAATGTTAAACGCTCTTTGTCCCGTGGCATTCCCGCGGATGCATGGGACATTGATTAATGCTGCGTTGGTACACGGTGTGGGTCACTTCGCCGCCATTAGTCTTGGCTCTCGTCTTCATTATAATGTCACGAGGCTAATTCCATAGCCCATTTAAACCCTTTTTATAAGCTTTCGCCGTGGGCATCAGTCGTACAATGGTTCTTTCTTGGGGGCTTGAATCGAAGTCGAAGTCGAAGTCAAAGTCGAAGGCGGTTCCCTTCTTCTTTCGTACGCGATACGATCTTCGAACAGTCGATTTAATTAATTAACGAAATAGTGATTTCGTGTAATGATACACAAGCTACGTAACACTGGAATTATGGCAGCTACAGAAAGAGATTACAGTTACTTCCATGCGTTGGATAAATTAAAAATTTTAGTCACTTTGGGCATTCTTCGAAATTCGTGACGGTATAAGAGCTTTTGTCAATTAGCAGTAAATTTGAAAGAAAGACAGAGAAGATTATTTATATATCGTTTCATTTAATTCTTCTTACATTCAATTAAAAATGTAACGATCACAAGTTTGTATAAATTATTCTATCGTCAGTTTCATTGAAGAGTCAATCCACTAAATATTCTTAAAAATGATCAATAGTTCCCCAGTTTTCTCCGTTCTAAAGTTCACGAAAAATGAGAAAAGTTCAACAGGTTTCCCCTAATCGATAGAAGTTTCAAAACGAAAGTCGCTAAACGTTCATCAAGGTAATGCAGCTCACTAATGCCCATCATTTAGCAGAGTCAAATTTCACGAAGAAGCCTGGGTTGCTGCGCGAACCTCTTCGAATATGTACCATTTCTCCGAATGGCACGTATCCGCGCCGCAGCACGTGCGGGCTCGAAGGGACTTTTATCTTCTGTCCCTACATAGTACCCCTGCAGATCGATCCTCGGCGGTCAAATATTTTTCACGAACGTCCGCGCAGCGCCTTTTGATTATCGAAAATAATGTTTAAGCGCGGCGCAGCATCGCAGAGGCCGCGTCGTTTCTCCGTAACCTCCGATGAGGATTCTCCTTTAATGTTGATGATTATCCTCGGTACCAGTCGAGGATTATACCTCGTGGAATTATAAGGTCGACGCAACGAACGAATCCTCGTGGCTCGAGGAAGCCACGCGAAATCAAACTACGACACGATCGAGCTCCCCTCAATACTCTTTTCCTTTAACGAGGTCCTCCATGAAAATTGCCCCGAAACGTAAAGCTAAAGCACACGAATACACTTATGACCTCTGCTCTCCGAACTACTTGAACCCCTTCGATACGAAGATTAAAACACGGAGCACATTTCCCGTGCGGAATTCCTCCAGGGATATTCATATATCATGTATACTCCCTGAACGCCCATGCGCGTTTCTCGCACACGTTCATAGCATCCAATGGAAGAAACAGAATTGCAATTTCCAGAGAGCTTGTAGTAGAACATAACACAATGTGCATCTACTATTATCAGCGCGTGTATATCATAGAGCCAAGGCTTCCTCCGCGAGACAAGCACTACGTACCAGTCCACCGTCGTAGCAATCCAAGATCTCGCGAACGAAACTGTTTCTGTCACCCAAAGTGCGCACACGAGTCGGTTGGAACACGCCGCGTCTAGGGTACACTGCAGGCGAGCGACGTTCTAGCATCAAGGACATAATGATCCCGAAAAAAAGGAGCAGGAGGAAACGGAATGATAAATGCCCGTGGCGCGGTTCAATCTCTATCTCGATCACGTTCGTTCCCCGCGATGTAATGTCGCGATAAGTCAGCACAAATGTCCTAATTAGCGTGTACACACGCGCGCGGACGCGCCGCGGCCGCCGCGGCCGCCGCTCTCCTTGTAACGCGTAATTTGTAACAGCAACGGGCGAGAACGTTTTACACGTTACGCCGTAACGCGCGTGCAACGTGTCGACGAGGGCGTAATGCGGCGCGCGGGCCTTTGAGAGCGGCTTTGCGCAGTCGTGTACCGGGATCCGATTAATGTAAAACGATCTACGCGCCTCCGTGTGGTCCAGCGCCATTTTCCGCAAGGAATCGCTGCGGCACTGGGATGGCTCATGGTTCTTTTCGCCTGGATCGTTAATAGGGGGTTTTGGATACGGGCAGGGACGAATATTTAGTTACAACGAAGCATATAGCTAGTTGTAAGTAAATAAGAGGTAGCCTAGAATAATTAACCTATACATATAATAGAAGAGACAGAAAAATTAGAATATACAGATTCTAAGGTGTTTAGTTTCAATTTGCAGAGTACAGAGTTTTAACGACTTTTGTGTTATCTTAGAGCATCAGATTGTTAAGAGGAGGGCTATAGAAAGTGATGGGAAGATTAGATTAAGGTAATTACAGAAAAGTAGCAATTGTATTAAATTCAGTTTCAAATTGTGAAAAATTGTCGTAAATTCAGGCAGGAAGCTTGGGGATTGAAACATATTAGTTCCTCCATCCAAGTTCTTCAATCATTGCGAATAGAATGCCAGGAATGGTCGCTTCCTTTTTCCCATTTTATTTGCCGTGCAGCGCGTAGATGAGACTTTCAATCAATTCCCTTTGGAAGTAATGAAATTATTAAAGTTTTTCGCTGCTCGAGCCCGCGAACATGGCGCAGGATGATGGTCTGCACCTTCGCTTCGTACATACTTAGGTTTTTTGCCCAGACAGTGCCAACAAGCCGGCGCCAGAGAATTTCTCATGTCGGGGAGCGTGTTTGCCGGCAATTAACAGGGATTCCAACGAAATGAGCCACGTCCAGTGTACCGACTGCAAATTTATTTTCGGCCAGCCTCATCGCCGCGGCGCGCGCAAAATCTTCGGTGAAACGCGACCCTCGGGGTCGCCACGCTAAAACACAGGCGATCGTTTATTAGTTGATATATCCATTATCGTCTAACACCGCGGCGGATAGAATAACGCGTCGAGCATGACAGCGTCGCTAAATAGCGCCTGTCTTAACGAGTTTGCGCGTTGTTTGTTGGCGTATCGAATTCTTCCCCCGTTACCGCAATGTGCACTCGCAATCTTGCAATAGATATTTCTGTCGCAATAACTTTTCAATATTTTATCCCCTCAAGAGGATGGACGCGTAACCATCTCACGAAAGAACTTTGATCAATTCTGAGATTCGAATTTCAATGAGCGTCTGTGTTTTTTTTTCTTACAAGGAGAGTATTTTAGGTGTCCGCCTCCGATCGTTTTGATTTTTGGATATGTTATAGAGGACCGAAAAATAAAAAATACGTGTTCTTTTTATTTTTCCCCGTTTTCATATTTGGGGGGGGGGGGGGGGGGGTGAAAACTGCGTTCAAAGTTAGGGTTAAAAAACTCATTTTTTGTGGAATATCTCGAGAACTATTAGAGATAGGGGAATAGTGTCAATGGACTAGGACTGTTCGAGTACTCGAATATTCGAGTAGCTTGAAATTCGGACCGAGCCGAGACTCGAAAAATCGGACCGAGCCGAGTACTCGAAACAACCGAGTAGCTCGAATAGAACCGAGCAACTCGAATTTTTTCGAGCAACTCGAATTTTTCCGAGCAACTCGAATAGAACCGAGAACTCGAATTTTTTCGAGCGGCTCGAAGTAAACCGAGCGGGCCGAAAGAACCGAGCGGGCCGAAAGTACCTAGTGGGCCGAAAGTACCGAACAATCCGGTGTGACGAGTAGTTTGAAGTTTGAATGTTTCGAATATTTTAGAATATGTTTATATACTGGATAATGATTCGTAATTATTATTATTATTATTTAGGTCTAGAGGACCGAGGATTAATTATTTTGACTTTATTAAGAAAGTCAAAATAATAATAATAGTCTCCTTGTTAGATTGAACTCTTCAGCTGGGAATCCACTCGGAAGCTAAGCTAAGCTAAGCTAAGCTAATGTCTGGCTGTGCTGTTGAAGGAAACCGTTCCATAAGGATGTATCGAAGTTAATTTTTTATAACTTATCATAGTATACATAGCGTAACTTAGTTTAGCTTCCAGGTGGATTGCCAGCTTTCTTCTAGAATTCATTTCATTGGACGGTTTTCTTCCTCGTTAATTTCTCTCGTGGATGCCCAGTAAGAATTTCAGATCGTGACCAGATCAACAAGCATAGAATGAAGTCCAAGGGTTGATCCTTTCCATTTCAAGTATGCCCCTCAGCCCGACCAAAATCTGAATTAACCCATTGACCAACCGATTTCTGACGAATCGACAAGCGAATATGTACAAATGTTAATCCTGAGTTACTGCACCCTGCGCCTCCATGTGGCATTACACGCGTGCAGAGGCTCGTCGATTCACGTGATATGTCACTGGTCAATGATCGCTGTGGATGAAGGGGCACGTGTATCGCGTTTTAAGGAGCGCGTAATGGACAAACGGCTCGCTGACGGCCATTATCCTCGAACGATTGGAAAGTGTATTGGCATTCTGTGGCTGCTATGGGGGGCATTAACGGGAGGGATCGAAGGGCCCGGACAGCCAGCAGGAATTGTGTAAGCGGTGTGTAACGTTGTCCATCTCTTGTTCTTCGTCGACGACCGTTCGAATAGTCGGTAGAGCAAATAGAGGAGAGATCACCGATGGGGAACGATGAGCTTTCTTGCGGAGCTAATGGGGAACGTGGTCCACGGCGTGTGTGATATTCAATAGCTGTTGCTTGTCTGCGTGACACGGATGTCCACGTGGAACGGATCGTTCCGAGCAGGTGGAGGCTTTCATAGAATAGAGAGTGAGGGATGAAGGAAATTCTGAGTTTTTAATTAAGGGGTTACATCCACCTAGAGGTCCGGAAAAGGCATACAAGTTCAGGATGTTTTTTGGGGAAAAGTATAAGTGAAAATCATACACAATGTTTTTCTACTAAAAGACACATCTTTTAACTATATTATTCTAAATTTTCATGAGATATTATTATTAACTAAAGGAGATATCGGCTTGGATATGAGTCGTGCTTTTTTTTTTGTTAAGATTAGCTGGTGGGCATTCCCTAGGCCAAACGATGCATCTGAAAGCAAATATTCGAATATTTGTTCCACCGAACTTCGATATTTCAAAATCAAACGGTCGCCCTTTTTTACCAAAATACAATATTAAAATTCGAAGAACGTCAACCCCTTAATGGCATGGTAGGTTTTGCTATGTGAGGGGGAAATTGGAATTTTGAAGTTTTTAAGTCTTTTTAATTATTAATATCAAATTAATGACAAGCGAGCCGATAGTTTGGGTAGATGAATTAGAGCAATCGTTTATTGAAACATGTATGTATATTTTAGAAGTATGACGATACATATAATGAAACGGGAGTTAAAGATGAAGGAGACGGGTATCTTGCCCAGTAATGTGGGGAATTGCTACTTGCAAGTGTCTTCCTCGAAACCCAAGGAATATTCTCTATCGTATCTCTCTAATAGCTTAAGAAAGTATTCCAAACGTTACCTGGCACCTCGATAAAATGTTCTCTGTCTTATCTGTCTTAACATGCGAGGGAAGTGTCTTGAAGTAAGTTCCATCTATCCTAATAGGCAAAGAAAATGTTCGTAAGCAACAGGCAAGGGAAGTGTTTAAAGTACCTCTATCTACCCTAACAGCCAGTAGAGATATTCTAATGAAGCACAGTTTATGGGACCATTTGGAGCATTAGCTTCAGGGGGGAAAGAATCTGTTGATAGCCTGGATAGCTGAGATAGAAGAATCGTTTTCAAAACAGAATCTGTTATTCCAATTTGCCTCTGCACATATCAAACTACTATAGACATACTTCTAACATATAAGTTCGAGGGCAACAATTTCATAAAATCTATCTTACAGGAATACCTATGTCATTTAGACTGCAGAAAACGATTTAATAGATTTTATATAGAATCTACCACATTCCACAACTATTCCATAACTATTTCATACATTTCTCCCTACGTTACACTGTCAATAATAATAATAATAATAATAACACGTCTTTATTACATTCCCAACTGTATGGAATGAAGAAAAAATAAGCCATGCTAAAATAATATAAGCCCATTTGCACGAAGAGATGTACCCTAATGGGCGAGATTCGGCAGTTTGCTACTTTTAAATCTAACCCTGAGAATAATAACAAAATACTTAGCTCGGTCAAGTTATAAGCATTCGCAAATCTACCATGACTATTTAAAAAACTTTATTCAGGCTCTAAACAAGCCAGACATAAGCACAAAGGTCGAGGTGCTTTCGAAGCCAGCGCGAAAGTAGATGTTTGCCCGGAGGTGTGTACGTTACCTGGAAACCTAGACGCGACTTAAATGACGCTTCCTTCTCACGTGCTTGACGGAGGTTGCAAACTTCCACCAACTGTTTAGTACCGCGGGGGACACATTCGCTGGTCGGTTTATTTGTACTGCAGAAGTGCGTGTACAGGTGCGTATACAGGTGAATTGCTCGGCGACGAGAAAGGGCCGAGTATGTACTCCTTGTCCGTGTAATGATGTTTGTTTTTCCGCCGTTTATTTGCCGAATGCTCGCTGTTCCTAGGAACTGCTCGATATTTTTTCGATCCCACGGGCTCCGCTTCCACGAAACTTACGCTAATGGATGCCTCCCGGCAATATTTTAACACTTATTAAAGGGGGACGATAAAATCGCGTCTGACTGGGGAGGACAGTCGTAAAACGCTGGTTAGCTCGTTAACCCTTCGAGGACCGGTAGTTCTAATGCCGATAAGTTATCTCCTCTTGCTCGCGTGGAAACGTAGTGAAAGTTCGTGTATGGAGTACTCCCAACTTGAGTGATCTATTATTCGTCGGAAGCTTTGATGGAGTTTAGTTGCGACTTATCAGACGTTTAGAACTGCATTCGTTTGCTATGAATCTGGCTGGATGTTGGAGTGAATAGTCATGGATTGTATTGTAGTGAAGTAGGGACTTGAGTGAGTGCAAGCGTTTCTCTCAATTGAGGACCTTGCAGCAACAGGGGTGCAGCTAAATCTTTATCAACTTCAAGTAAATTAGAAAAAACTGTTTATAAAATTATTGCTTTGACTTAACGTTAAAAAGAGAACAGTACTTGAAAAGTATATATTTTCACAAAATAAGTAGTAGTTATTGAGTTGATAACTTTTTACTTCTATTTTTGGCGAAAATATATTCTATAATAAAAAGGTTAAGATGAATAATAATATTTAATATTTTAATATTTCTAATAATATTTGTCTATTCATATGAATTTAATATGAACAGTTGTAATATTAATTTTATTATTTTTATTATAGAATATTTTTTCACCAAAAATAGAAATAAAAACTTATCAATTCAATAACTATTAATGCTTAGTAGGCAGTTCAAAAGAGAATATATCTTAATAATATCTTAATACAATATTCAAAGTTCTATTCATCCTAGGAATTCAGGAAAATATTGTATCCCTTACCTCTTCTAAAACCCTAAAAGGATATTCTCAATTCTTTCCACCTGAATATTTTAATGAAGTATTCTGTGTTCTATCTACAGAATCTGTGATTATAAATCTAACGCAATGAATTTAATAACGCGATAACTCGTCGTTAAAGATTTCCCCCTTTACCACATCTGCGAACCACAAATACTGGGAAAGTTCGAATTAGCTAAGATTCGTACCTTGCAGCGTAACTTTCAAGCTTCACCACTTTCGTAAAAGGAAGATAATTAGATTAAACGAAAGTCTCTCAAAATCCATCATTTATCATGTACCGTTACGTTGCCCAGAAATCTATTAATCACGATACATGTTGCTACTTCCGAGTCACTCTACTTTACCACAGAAGCTATCCATTTTCCTTTTACGATTCAGTCTCCAACATTTCCCTCACTTTTTCATAAGTCTCCCACTGCCATTTCTACAAGACTCATCATTTTTTACGAATTAGCCATTCAGCTGTAATTTCAAACACTCCCTCCTCTGACCCCTCAGAAATGTTTCCGAATACGCAATGGAAATCGAAGGTTCGCGCGTGGCTTAGGCGCGTGCCTGGAAAATGCAAACCTGCGCTCGGTTTGAAAAAGTGGCGAGGTAAATTTTGCAAGTCTGACGAGGCGACGATAGGCGGTTTTGTAACTATCTCCTCGGATTTACGTAAACATCCCCCACGGTGGTTCGTTGCTTCTATTTACGGACACGATCGACGATTAACGCCGTTCAAATTGAATTTACAGACTTGGGAAAAAACGCGGTACGATTACTGGGCGAGGATTAGCTCGACTCGAAATTGACGTTTCCGGCCGCGCCTGTTTCCACCGAACGCTGTTCCCTCTGTACTGTGATATTCTATCACTCTGACACTGGTATCGTGAAAGTAATTCCGTTTACCCGCCCAGTGTTCAACAGTGCGAGATATTCTTTACCAATCACATAGGATTCGCGATCTTCCCAGAGTTCGTGGCGGTGGAGCACCAGGGCATGCATATACCCAGTGGAATGTAACGAGTGTGTGAAACTTCAGGGGTGGATTCAGCACTGAAAAGCAATGAGAAAAGTTTAGATAAACATGTTCCCGAGTTTCAGCGAATTTTATTTCATAGCTACTTGTATCCATGTATTGCATTTTAATATTTTTACTACAAGGTAAAACTGCATGAATTGAAATTTAGTTCGTTTTGGGGTGTCATAGAAATTAAATAAATGATAGGAAAATGAGCATCCAGTGAGTTGAAAGACAGATAAGTAATATTTTGTGCAAAGTAAACTTGGGTTCCCCACGATAAATTACAGAATATCACACGAATCATCTCTCAAGCCCGTGGGTGTAGAATTACTGGCGGAAATTTCAGGATTCTGGAAAAACTAGTAAAGGTTCAGTTTCCTACTAATGTTGGATGCAGCGGATCGAACGTTACGATAAACGATTCGTGCCCGTTCCCCTGGAATTATTCGGTTTTGCATATTCTCGGTGAAGCAGGTTTATCCGTGCGCGGGCGATGGAAAAAGTTGAAAGGCTGGAATCGGAATATAGAGCCGTGAACACGGCATTTCACTTAGCGAAACAAATATGTAAATAGTGGTTGAAGCATCGGGTTCAATGGCCCCTTTCCACCTCGAAAGCCTTCCTGGGCATCACGGTGAAAACCAAGGTCACCATGACGGTTCCTATCCGCCGCTGATGGAAGCGGAGACCCCAACGAAGGCAAATCTGAAGCGTACGCAAATATTGAATCTTTGCGATCGCGCTTTAACGCAGGGCCTCACGAATCGTCGAGTCACGAGGGATTACTTTGAGAAAAATCCAAAAACTTTGCGGCTGACTGTCGACAATGGACGAAACGGTCGTCGAAAGGTATCGATTATATTATACATGATATCGTTTCGAGATTCAAATTTTCAAGTACCTGCCTATAGTTTGGGCTCGGTAGGTCTTAGAATGATTTATTTCGACTTGCTTGATAGAGTAATGGGAAAATGAATATATTTATTTGAGGGTGTACTGTATAGGTAGTGAGCATAAAGCAGATGAAGTTCTGTGTGTCAGGCATATAATATAATATCCTACTTAGATCTACACTTGGGGAGTTAACTTTTAAATTAATATTCCTAATCTCTTTACATACATAAAACTATCCATTAAGGATTAAGAAATATCCAAACATTAACTTCGTTATTAATAAGTATCGAGTACATAAACAACAGTAGTTTCACACTGAACTATTTACTTGGCTCCTATTTCATCTGCACTGGGAGTGCTCCACCACTAACATCTCCTCTGCCCGGCGCCTTCGTAGCCAAAACAGTTCGCAGTAGTCTCGATAACAGCTATCAAACATCACGTTTATCGAACGATTAGTCGCCCTTTGGACTCCTTCTAAGAATCACATCGATATTGGCTGTGGTTTCACGAAAGACGAATTCGTTGGCGCCAGGAAAGCGAAACCGCTGCGTGGCAAATATTGAATTTGCGGTGACAAGGCTACACGTGGCTGGACTGCGTTGAACGTGACACGCGAAGAGCGGGATCGTTTTCTAACGCCTCGAGAAAGAAGTAGAATCGAGACGTGCAATTGAATTGAAAGATTTACATAATATAATATTAATAACGACGAATATTCATAAATATAATCTGCAACACTGAAGTTTAAGGATTCAAGAGTTTATGAGAGACTTGATAGTTCAAAATTTCAAATATGTAATAGTATCTTAAATTTTATACTTGATGAAAATCTAGTACCTACTAACTAAGTAGAGTTCAATGCAGGCAATTATCTCAAACTCCACAGAATCCTAGCTTTCAAAATATTCTGTTGCTTCGAAAATCCTTAACTAATGCTCACATATTTGTACTTGCACCTTCGCAACTTCAAAACACATATTATAATACTAGTACCCACAAAACTTTAGTTCGAAAATCCCAGAAGTACAGTATCTATATACCAACTTGCTAAGAAAACCATGCGAAGATTCGCATTGAACATTTAAACAGAACCAAAGGTGAACTCGAAGGCCTCCATAATTCTCGATTCGGAAATACGTTAAAAGTGTCACGATACGATTGATGAAGCTTGTCAGTGGAACCTAGAAAGAATGGCTCGTACATAGTATGCATCGTCGAGTAATAGAGAAAGTTCATACTCAATTAACTCTCCCTTTTAAAACAGTTCGTAATTTAGACGACGTTAATGTTTCCGCTTTTCTATCACTCCTTCACCTGCTCTCACAGCTTCCAAGTAGTAGCCGCTCAGCGTTGCCTTTTTATCCTCTCCCCGATCTATCTGCGTGTGACTAGCGACAAAAAAGTGAAAACGCCTTCGCCGTGTTAATGAACACTCTCGTAATACGCACTTGACACGTTCGTCAACCCACAGACTTTGTCGAGGGCTCTGCGTAATCCTCAACGTCCTATCTTAAACTCTTCGCCGAAGGTACCATTTTTTGGGTGCAGTCGGTTTACCCGCGCTTAAACGAACCTGATCGTCGAAATTATAACCCAATGTCGACAGTAACTTTGTACATGCTTGCGCAGTGTATAATCAGCTTCATTAAAACCATCGCGAAATTTTCCTTCTGCTCGTCGATTAAAACGTATACTTTGCGGAGGCAAGAATAGCGACTTTAGATGCTCAATATTTTAATGATACATTGCCCGACGGCGAGCATGCTAATTTAATTAATTAAAATGGTCAAGTATAAATACATAATGAATTGCACTCGAGGAGGCTTCGTATATTATCTTCGGATGTTGTTGCACAGTAAATTACGGTGGACGGGATTTACACAACGAAGGGAAGTACCAGACAACCTCTTCGATTACTTAATCCATATTTCTTATTCAGCGAATAACATGGATTCATTTCGAGAAAGAAGTTTGAAAGTGATCATCATGCACTCGGGGTGATGAAGTAATGAAATGGACACTAATGTATATTTCCATGAAATTACATCAGTTACTATGTTCAATATTACGAACATTTCCATTCAATTTTCAATATCTTGCAGTTGCATTATAGAAGCTCTGTCTATTTCGACACTTAAACTTCAAACCTCCGCCATTTTGTTAATGTTTTATCAGTAAAAATAATCGTGGTTGAATTTTTTGTTTCAAATGCGTCGTTCTCCCGGAATCACCTGCACCAGCCCTACATCGCTTTGTCAAAGCGCTCACATCAGTGCGATATATCTTTAAAAAAAAAACTGTTAAAAATTTAAAATAGATTTTTTTTAGTAGACAAAACATTATTTACGTTGGACATTCCGTTTACTAAAAAATAAATCCTAAAAAATGACAATTTTCCACGACTTCACAACTGGGGACTGACCCCTTAATCTGAAATAGTCTCTACCCTCCAAATTGAAAAGCAAAATCGACCTTAAACTGCACTTAACCAAAATCCAGAATCGCCGCAAGAATCTCTTCAATTAAACAGACACTACCAATACCACTTCGTTCGTCCCAGTGGATGCTCCACATTTTTCACAGTACAATCACTCATGGACACACGCCGCTGGTGGGTACGTTTTTATCTGCAGGGCCCGGTCCACGTGGCGATCCTCAACACCCTGTATATCGAGGAACTGGCCGGTGGTCGTGCTCAATTATAACGGCCCCGCACGAATATGCGGTTTAAATTGCAGGTTCGCGTCACCTCGGCCGCGAAAGAGACGATTTCGGCCCGCGAGTGTTGGTTCCGAGTGATCCGATCAAACGTATCTCCACGCGTGCTCCATCGTGATAGCTGGCCCCGGGTCAAATAATGCGAGCCCTGGTTGCCCGTTATATTCATCTTGACCTAACCCAGAGACGCGCGAATCAAGGAAAAGGGGGACGCAATAACACGCGACAGGAAGGTAACACACACCGTCCAGGGCCAACAGTTGCCGAATTGTGTTACACGCGAGGGAAGGAGACGGAAGGGACCGTCTGTCGACTGATAAAGGAGGATAGTCAGTCGGCGATCGCTGGCTACCGGTCTTGGACGAAACCCGTAACTCTTCTTCCAACCTTCGTTACGATAAATACACACTGGTTCATAAATGTTTATTAATAATCGAGGGAGTGAATCTGCACGCTGAAGGATCCATACTTCAGTGTGGATCAGTGTGATTTTTATTCTTTGGGTAGGAAACTATGTCTAAAATACGTTATGCATAGCTGTATTTACTTTTTAAGCCTAATTCATCTTGTAACTAATCGTAAGATCTTCGATCCTCCTCTCATAATATATCTGATAGACATAAACTTGAGAGAACAGTACGTCTAATTGCATTTCAAGCTCGCTATCCGTTCGAGTCTGTGTATCAAAGATCTATTTCCACTGCGACAGGGGATATGAAATGGTCGAGGCGGTCGAATCTCTCAGAAGCGATTTCCCAGGGACCATCGGGCGGCCTGGCCCGCAAGAACCAAACAGTCAAACGACCAGTCTGCGAATCGACCTAATTTCCATTCCCCCGAGTGCAGCGGAGGAGCGACGGTGAGCAGAATAGGAGGTCGATTTCCTCGGCGGCTGAGGCTGCGGCTACCTGGCCACCTCTAGAAACCGATGCTGGTTTAGGACCGTTTCCCCGCCATAAACATCTCTGTCGCCGATCTATTGTTCGCCACGCGGGACGACCGAGAGACCGCGCCATAAGTCATTACACGTCGAGAGGTTGATTATGATCTCCATTGTAGCGAGTGCGCGTGAGCATTGTTCGCCGAGCCACCTGTACCCACCCGTGGGCCCTTTCTGTCCGCCTCCTGGGACCGACGGACTCCTAGAGCCGGGCATTAGAAAGCCACACGCCGTTTACACCGGGCATTTCCATTATTCAACGAAACCAGAAGGTACCATCGACGTTTCCCCTGCGCATAGGAACACCGTCGCCCGGGCAACGTGAGAACTGGGGACGGGATTAGGAGTGTCGAGGGTGGCGTTCAAATCTGATAAAAGGGTGTTTGCAAAAAAATGTTAGGTCTGCTTGTAGACCTACTTGGGAGTGGAGTTCGTGTCTGGAAATCTGGAGAAATGCATTGAGAATTTGTTCGAGGACTTGAAAGGATATCTTGGAGGAAGAATAACAGAATTTGGTTGAAGTGGAATTGGGGGATGATATTTTTCAGAAGGGTAGTTCTACTTATCTTCTGGATTTAAAGCAAAATTAGCTGAGTTTTTCAGGGTTTATGTCTCTGACGTCAACTGATGTTAATTTTATTTACTTACGTTATCGGTTATATGAATTATTCGGTTTTCATTTGGTTCGATGTTTGGTTGTTTGGAAGCGGCGGCAGAGGAGACTTTACCGCTTCTTTTCTTCCGAAAGTCTCACGAGAGACGGAGTCGTTAATCTTATTGGATTTAAGGCATTGTGATCCACGGATGCAAATGTCGCGCTCGATCGAGAGCTCGCTGGCCCGTGAAGGATCGAAAGCTCTCTTCTTCGTTTCCTGGATATTCAGCACGCAACCGAACATTCTATTGAAATCTGTACCATCGTAACTTTCGATCTTGTCTGTGTCCGTTTCCGTCGAGGCACCACGAACGTCTCTTGACTATCACCAAAGATCATTAGCACACAGCATCCACGAAATTCTTCAATCTTCACTAAATAACGGAGAACGATCTTAAACAAAAATTTCCACTTCTCTGCCCTCTCAAGTCCAATTCATTTCAATTCCCATAATTTTCATCATAGCAATCTCAAATCTTATCTTCCTTCTCTCCCCATAAGTGGTCTAATAATAATTACCATGGACAACGATATAAACGTAAATTCACAATCGTAAAAAGCAGAATAAAATTGAAAGAATCTTAAGCACATAATTAAAATAGGCGATACACCTCCAAACTAGACCCCAAATAGAGTATGTCCCATCTAAATAAAACCTTGCGTCCGAGTGTTGGCCAGGAAGTCAATGAGAACTAAAGGAAATCCGTGCGGGAGTCCACGAATAGAACGGGCACTGTATTTAGATTCGAATTCGATTCGAGCCCGCGAAACCGTCCGTCTTCCACTTTTTCTCGCGCCTCTTTTCCTAGTTTATTTTCCTTCCTCTCACAATGTAGCGAATCGAACGGTCGGTCAACAAACGCGGGGAAACGTTGCTAATATTAATTCGCGCGAGCGCTGGCCCCCGGTGGCGTTGCATAAATCTCGAGGGCCCCCGAGTCGATGACTCGCCGCTCCCGAAATTCGCAAATAGCCACGATACAAAATGGCCTTCTGTCCCATTATTATTCGCTGGCCCCTTGCAGCGAACCGGAAACCGGTAAGTTCCGGGCGAATCGAATGGTGCCAATCGATGTTTATTGAGTTCTTCGTCGGGTGCTTGGAGGCTCTCCTCAGACTCAAGCTAATCCAGAGACAGCACTGTTCTCCGATCGGCTCCGCGGTAACTTACACGCCTACCTGAAGGGATAAGAGCGAGACGAGGTCGAGATGGAAGCTTTCCTTGAATCCTCGTGACAGAGAAGGCGCTTGGGATAAAATCCTTGTGAGAAACCGCGTTTCTGATGGAGTGACTTGGTAACATTTCATGAGGAATTTGGAAGAATATTTTCTGTAAGAATTCTTGTAGATTTCTAAGTAATTATTCATTTAAAGGGGGGTATGTTTTTAGCCCAAAGAATAGGATTCCCCGCTTAAGGGGTTACATACCCTTGACAGGTTGGAAAATCGAATCGATTTTATGATTTTTTTTCATATAAAGAAACGTCATATTTAATGGTTCTTTATATGAATAAAAAAATATAAAAATGACCCTATTGCAGCCCCTTAAGAGGCAATTCTATGGGGAGGCTGAAATTCCACATGCTACACAATTTTGAATATCAATATTAAACTTTGTACTTTAATTTGTACTCTATATTTATCCCTAAATGACCATTTTTTATTTGGCAAAGATGTTGTGGGTCTCATTTGCCACAAGGGCAGCTAGCACTTCGATGGGTATCGCGTGGTAGCGCCTCACAAAACAGCTTCTAAATTAGAAGATGCGCGATTAGCTGGTAGCTGGGCTACCATCAGGCCATCTGGGAATGCATACCTATGGGAACGGTCACATGGTTTCTGTTCTCCTTGCTCGCAGAGAAGCAATATTCCTCCCGTAATTTATAATTCGCCACCGACAGATATGGAGTCCCATCACGGCCGTCGTAATTAAATCTCGCCTTCCATGGCAATCGTGGTTTCTCCTGTCTCGTTGATAGCAAGCGTTCTCTATCATTTCCAGGTACGCTCCTAATTTCATTCTACGAACACGTTCTGCCAACGTGAATCTACACCTCATGCAACTCGTCTGTTTTGGTGCTCGAACACGAACACCTTTTGTCGAGATGCATCCTACGCCCCTCGTCATTACCTACGACTATGTTTAAATGAATTTCGAGTCTTAAACTCCTTTATCAGTGGAGTCTTCTGCTCGTTAAGCCTAGCAGAGGAGTATTGGCAAATTATTAATACTGCTTCCCCAAATGCACACATTTAGCGATCGCAAATAAGCATTGCCGAGGCACAGCTACGTCTAAATCAGTATGCAAATGAAATTTCATTCAACACCCGTATCATTTGTATCTACATCCTGCGCGGTATCTTCCCTGCTAACACAAACAGAGTTGCAATCCACCGCAACACCCCCAACACAAACCCAATCCCAAGAGTTGCCCATATTAGCAACGATCCCAAGGTCATTCCCTTCTGACTTACGCGTACAAATCACCAGAAATAACACCCTCGAGAGATCTCGAGTCCCCCACAGCCCTCCAACGCACACGTTCCAGCGACTGCAAGGAACAATTAAGAAGACTCACGAGCCTGTCTGACAAAAGACAATCATAAATCGACTCGCCCCACCATTAGCAGCGATCTTCGTACAACTTGCTGCGCGCGTTTTTGGTAGCGACGAGCACACCACAGGGCATTCAACGTTCCTCGAAATGGCCAAAACACTGGCGAAGATCACGAGGCACCCCGCGGGCGGGAGGAGCCCTGCGAGAAGGGCATTAACTTGCTCTGCGACCTTCCCTCGGCAAGCCCCTCCCCGCCGGATTATTTATCCCCGTTAATGGCCCGCGGAAAGAGCAGAGGTTTGACGCTTGGCGATGCCACTTTTTCTCACCCCGCGCGCCGCGCCGTCGCGATAATTCAGCGAGAGAGGCACGCGCGAACAAGCTGCGCCCTGGTTCATACGGAATTAGCGGGGACTCGGGAGTGACCTCCCTTTGAGGAAGACTTTAATTCCGCGACGTTTAAGAGGCTCTCTAACGATCGTTACGACGGAGTATTAAGACGCTCCACGCTGAGCCCTGCTGTTCGTTAGAGGGGCGGCTTGTTTAAGCCTGCGAAACGCTCGTCGCCGAGGGAGGGCGCCCGTTTATTTAATGTCCGCGGTGCACCGAGAATCCGGCTCCGTGCAATAATAACGCGGTATATAGGCGAGGGCACGCGTATCTTGTTAACTTGCAGCATGCGGTGCGCTTGGAAAGGTCGACTTTCACGATCGAGGAGCTGGGGTCGTTGGATGTCGTAGGACCTCGTAGGACCTCGTAGGACCTCGTAGGACCAACGGGAGGTCCAGGTGGAATGTACTTTTTTTTAGACTTGGACAGTGAAATCGCGATTCGTTGGCATTAGGAGGGGATTGTTGAGTTAAATGCTTGATTTGAATGGTGTTGGTAAAATGGAGAGAAGGAACAAAAATATTGGTTTGCTCGAGGAACGATTATTAACCCTTCGTGGTCACAAGGGGTATATCTTCGTGGTCTAAGGGGACAATACTTCTGTAAATCTTTAGACCTTAATAATAAAATTTAAAAATGTTGTGAATTTGGTGTGACCGATTTGTGATTATAAGAAGATGTGACCGCGGAGGGTTAAACTAGTTAAACTAGTAGGGGAAGGTTTCCAGGTGATAGCTTAATTTGTTAAGCAACATTTTGGGTGATAAAACTGGGACGCAATTATTTCACAGAGTTTTTCTGTGAATCCTAACAATACCTTTCGTTTCATAAGCCACTTATTACTTATCCATAAAAATTGCCATATCCATGCAAATTTTAAGCAATTATCTAAATTAAATTTTGTAGATTTTTGCGGATCCTCAATGATATTCGAGTGTTTCGTTTCTCCTGGCTGAGTACGTGCACGGTCAGCAGGCTTTTCGTTTCAGTTTCTTTTTGTTCAAGTTCCGTGTCACGGCGGATATTTTTGATTCTGCGGTATGCGATAGAAGCTAATAAATCACGATCACCCCTCCACGAACAGGCCGAGGGAAATGATGCGACTGTCAAATCTCCGCTTTCACTGCATTTGTACGTGACCCACAAACTCTGTTCTCGTTCGCCGTACGTCGGTGTGGGTCGGGGCACGCACAGGTCGGCCGTGATTTACCGTCGAAAGAATAAATTGGCCGCGCGCGAAATTTCGATTGGCCTTTAGCTGATTTTTACAGCGACCCGAGCGGCGAGCGCAAAGATTTGAAAGCTCCGCAATGGGACAGTGAAACCGCGACGTTACGACTGACGGATTGCGCAATCGAATATACCGAGGGGGTCGATTAACGATAAGTGGAATTATGTAAAAGTCGAATACTCGAGGAGCCGGATACTTCAGATGGAGTAGCGCGGTAATGGACAAACGGGGGGGTACGTTTTTTAGTCTTTGGGAGGTGAATGGCAAAACATCGGGTGTTCAATTGTTTGCTTGCTCTTCAGGAGAATATCGTCAGAAAAATTTGAAAATTCGGGAATCGCAGTTTAACGAATTAGCAATTTGGTGACATCATTATTTATTTAAGTAGCAGATATTCCGTCATCGTACTCTGTAAAGAAAAATTCGGAGATAGTCCACCTTCCAATTTATATTTGTATTTAGACATTTCTATCGCGTTCTTTGGCTGAAGAGAAGTGCTCATTATTTACCATAGTCACTACCATAATTACAGTATTATTACAGTTATCAGAACTTTTCTAACTATGTCTTCCCATTCTGTTGCCACAGATGAGCAATCTCCTTGAGTGCATCTCTATTTGGTAACTACAATAAGCACACTTTACATTCCCATTATATTTTTTCTTATATTTTGAAAAAAGTATTACCTTATTTCGCAGAAATCGTTAAGGCATTTTCACACGAGATTCTTTTGTATAACACAATATTCCCCTTCCCTTTTACTCCGTGAAATAAAGCCTATCTCTACCAAGGAAATACATCTGAGGTACCAATTGGGAGTCACAGAAGTGTCCCGCGCGAAAAGGCCTTTATCCTCAGCGGAGGCGCTTGCGTTGCCAGCGATGGGTCAACAATTGGAACGGTGATGCACGGCGTTCCTCAGGAACGTCGGAGCGTGAAATATATTGTATTATCGGGCAGCGAGAAAAATGATAGCAGTGTCAAATCTCTGCTTTCACTGCGTTTGTATATGACCCAGAAAGAATTTACATACGGGGGCCCCCGTGGCCCCCGTGGCCGGTGTGGCCCGTGAGGCACAAAGGGGGGTTCGACCGTGAATTATCGGCGCTGAAGGGGACCAGAAACGAGCACGCGCTCGTGCGCTACCGAATGCTCATTACCGAGCGACGTTCACCGCTGGGGAATATCGCTCGTGACTCATGCCACGCGAGTAAAAACCCCGAGTAATGAAGTACCGCGAGATGAACAGGGTAAAGAAAGATTCGGCTTACCGAATCGGGACCACCAACTTTGAGGCGGGTTGCGCGAGTCATTATACAAATGCGAATTCCGGGTGATATGGCTTTTGTCTTACAATTAGGTGGTATTCTTATTTGGGTTAATCGTTAAAGGGGATTTTCATATGAGTATTTCATTTGGCGTGCGGGTTTTTAGCAGAGATGGGTAAAAATTTTATTTAAATAAAAATTTCGAATACCGAATGAAAGTTAACAAATTATTGTCGAATGAAAAAATTAACTCTATTCGTCAAATAATCTAAAGTTCAAGTAACTTTTATTTGATCCGTTATTTAAATAACTTTTAATTTAGTTAATGCCCAACTTTGATTTTTAGTTTACCTATAGGATCCGAAATGAAAAAATGAGACTAAGGGGTTTGAAACTTTTTTCACATATCCAAAAAGTATTTTCTGCATATCTTACACGATTAATATAGCTAGAAAGTTCTCATCTTTTCCAAACAGAAATACTCCTTTATAGGTATATACACATATGCTTCTTACGTCATAGGAAAGGAATCTTTTTATCTTTCCACCAACAAATACTATCACAACGAATGAAAATTAGCTGTTATGCCATTACCTAAATGATAGTTCTCTTTCCTCAATTCCTTTATTATCCACTCGAAAACTAATCGACAAATTTCGACGATCCATTCAAGCCGTTCAAGGAAGACTTTAAAACGGCACACAGATAAATGCACACATAGCTACGAAGAAGTATGCTTTGACCGAATTCTGCGATTGTATAAGGCATTGCGTGAAGATTAATCTGTGGCTGGAGGAATTCGTTTCACCTCGAATACAAAAGCATCCATCATAGCAGGATCGATATTAATTCCGCGGTACGTCGTGCACCACGGAACACGACGATTTGATCGATAAGAATAGGCGAAGCGACAGTGCGTTTTGCCGCGAAGGGAATCACGGTGAACAAACGGGCATATGGACGATCAATCGAATAAATCCCCTGTCACCGCCTGCTGAGAAAACGAATTCTCCCCCCCTGTTCATTTGGTATTCAACGCGACGTTCGTGTCGCGTTTTAGTGCCAATCTAACGCTAATCATCGTACGGAATGGGCCGCACGGAATACGGAAATAATCGGACGAGAACGATAAATCGACCTCTCAGCGATATCTATCTCAAAGGGGAACTACAAGTCCGCGTTCGCGGCGTTGTACATTATCTCGCTAAGAAATTGGCGAACAGCGGATTTGCGTTTAAATTATTCACGAGGCTGTTGTTGATCTCTCTATAGCGGAAACTTAATCATTCATACGTGTAGTTTGTTGCAAAAGAGTTTTCTTTGTTGGGACCGATAAATCTGCGCAAGGACATGGATTTGTTCTATATTCTGGCCCGTGGAAAGGGTAACTTTGAGCAATTTCGAAACACAGCCCTGATTTATTACTAATATAATTACTAATTAGATGAAAATTTTACAAGACCGTCGTTCTATTTTAACTGAAAGTTTTACACCTCGGCAGTTTTAGTTGACTCATTACGCCGTTACTTATATCTGACAAATTATAATTTGTAAAATATTATGAAATACTATCAACTTTTACGAAACGATTACGCGAAGCTCGGGGCGACAAATAACTGTAAAGCAGAACACTGGGCGTATCAATTTCCACTGAAACTTCAGGTGATTTCATTCGTTGATACATCATACACGGTAACCCATTCGGGAGAAGGATCGTGGCGCGCGCACGGCCACGGGACGCCAGATACGGAAGTAATCGAAGAAGAACGATGAAGCGGATTCCTGAAGGTAACCGGGCCCCAGACGACGAGAATCCATCTCTGCCTTTCGCTCACATGATTTCCTTCCAAGCTGCACATTCGACGCGTCTTGCCTCTTAATTAATTAGTTCCCTTTCGACCGAGATCGTCCGCGTCCAGGAATCGACGTATCCGCCGACGAAAATGGCACGCTCATACGTTACCACTGTTACCAGTTTTATCATCCACGACGCTTGCTAAAAACGCGTGGATCTTTGAATTGTCGTAGTGGGAGTGGTCTTGGCTGGATATTGAGTTAACTCGATTCTTGCTAATTAACGCGTCAGGGAATGTCTTTTAATGAGGGGGCGAATTGTTTGGCTGCGATCCGATTAATATGTTCGTCCAAGGACCTTCTTTCGCTCGTTGGCCACTTGTGTTTTAAATAAATCTGAAAGAAATTTGCATGCTTACCCCTTCTCAGTCCGACGCCTATAGTAACCGGATATGAATTTCATTTCACTGATTTTTTAAATACTTTTCTTCGCTAATTTTCTCAATTTCTTGGGGACCTGCTGAAAATAATTAAAGACCACATAGGGTTAATCAGATCTTTGTTTACGGAGGATAACAATGAGATACAAAACTACAGCATTCCTAAGAAAATATGTCTACCCACTTCCAAATCACCTAAAATTTAGTCCATTTCTAAAAACTAGTCCTCAGAGGCGAAGTTTTCGAAATACCAATCCCAGCATCTCCCTCGAAATCCTCGAAACTTAAGCTTGCCCCTCGACCTGGCACGATATCCCGTATCCGGCAAGGATCTGCAAATTCCCTCCGCGTTTAAAGGTAACCGTAAAGCGGCGGAGCAGCGTAGATGCAGATCTCCGTAAATAAACCTGAACGAGGGAACACTCTCGCGTGGACACCGGACTTTAGAAACAAATCAACGCAGGCGGATCTGAAGGTGTACGCTTGAAAATAGCCTCGGTACCCCTTTGTTCCCCCCGATGTCAGGCCGCTTTGTCCGTTCGGAGCCGGACAATCGCGTTTAATTGTCACGAGCGAAATGGCATAAAGTCGCGCCGCTCTCCTTGGTCCCGGCGCGGTCCTTGGTGGGAAAAGGAAGAAAGCATCCTCCCGCTGTGGCGCTACGGATTTTTCCTGGCGCTTAGTGCCCGGTCAGCCTTGCTCCGGGATCCGGACGATGGCGCCGCACGAGAAATTTATCGAGGCGACTCGGTATACCCTTTTCGGTTGTCCTCCGACGCGGACAAACTTTTTCCGTCAAATGGAAACGGCTGTCAAGTTGGCCCATAAATTCCTCGGCTCCTATCTTTCTGCTAAATTCCATTTGAATGGTAGGAACAAGGTGGAGAGGTGCGCCGAGCGAACACCAAACGCGAGAATTATTAACGACGCCGACGAAAAGTTTATTACAGGGGTTATTGTACAATGTACATTTACGCGGTTGCAGAAATTCGGAGGCGACGATGTATTCGTCGGCGCAGCCACGAAACTTGGAACCTCCACCCCGTAGCCGTTCCCAGTGGAGGGATCAAACGGTGAAATAAATCAACATCAAGCCGACTGGCACTCGATTTGTTCAATCGTACCTCGCGGTTGCTGAAAAATCGCCAACGAAAGTGCGCCTTTCTCTGCCGGCTGCGCGCGTTTCATTACCGCATTAATTGGATGGTATTTTTTTGAACGGCTGCTCGAAGGGGCCATTAATAACGGCAGACGGAACAGTGCGCGAATCGATAATAAGTTCGCGCGTAACGTGCACGCGCGGTGCCTCGCTTTACGCGATCGGCGATTTTCGCGCGGCGAGATCAGTCCCGCGCCGTAAGGCCTAGGCCTCTCTCGAAAGTCGAGACTCGAGAGGTCGCCGGAAGTTGCCGGTGCCGAGCCCACGGCACCCGAGTCCCCATCGATCTCGTCTGGATCGATGAATAGGATGATTAACGTCCACCGGCGGGGAATTTTCCAAACCTTCCTCCTACGCGGCGGAGCTGGCCGCGGATAATTATTAATTAGAGATCGGTTAGCGGGGGTCCGACAGGTTCAACGGTGCCACGTGATGGCAGATCGAACGCGATAAACCCTGGTTCGCACGGGGAGCTCGCTTTTCAAACTTGTGTGAAGTCGCAGGAGAGGCGGGAGGAAAGGATCTCTTGCTGGGATGCCGCACTGGAAAGTGATGGGAGAAAAATAAATGATGTTTGTGGTTTCAATTTTTTGAGGGTGATAAATATTAAAATTTTGACTTTTCCCTGCAAGTAGTAGCAGAAGATGATCAACTGATAATATCTATCCTTGGGAAAAATTGTCCTTTGCAATATTTAGTCACGGTGACAATTTCTTGTAAATAGCGGCATTCACTTAGGTATGTAAATTTATTTTCGAGAAAGAACACTTCAAGTATTTAGCGATAGGAGGTTGATTAGCTTTTTTTATCGCGTGGAACTATGGAAATTGAATTCCTTTTGATTTATTAGATATCTCCCTAATGACGAGCTAAAAAATTATGAATTTGAAATACTTACAATTCAGTATTGGTGAAGGTTTTTTATTCAAGATTCCAATATATACAATTTATTTTAAGATGTTATCAAGGATTGCAAAATTCACGCTGAACCTTTAAAATTAGAGGACCCTTAAGAAGAGTGCTCGATAAAAGTTTATCTCTTTCGCAAAAGCATGCGAGTCGTCCTTGGGGGAGCCTCGAAAAACTTCAGGCATCTCGTAAAATCGGCCACGCTGCTCGCCGAATTCGTATTCGCAAAAAAGTTTCTCGAAGTCGTAATTGCGCGTCGTAAAGTTTCACGAGGACGAGAGTTTACACGAAGCCGGAAGTCGCGCGAGCGCTATCGATACCTCGGATATCGCGGGGATCCGTGACGTCCGTCGAAAGTCCACGCTGTCAACCATCGACCGTCAAACATTTTCACTTGTCCCCCTGATTTCTTACATAAAATCCACGACCGTAAACCCCGATGAGAATGAATGCTTCCATGGTCCTGTTTTTCCCTTTTCGTCGTTCCTCCATTTGCATTCTCTTGGCGCATTATTTACATTTTACGATCTATTCTTGAATATCTACGCAGAGTGAACACAGTGGGATAAGGTCTCGCTTCTGTCTTCCATTTTCACATATCAAGAGTTTAGGCAATTCTCATTTGCTTTGTTTTTTTATTACTCACGACATAAGATTCTACTGGGAGCCTTAGGTAAAATAATACTTGATAGCTGTGCTTCCATAGCAAGGAGGTTTTCTAATTAACTGGATGGCTTTAAAAGGGAAAATGTCAGCTATTATTCTATGTGTATAAAAAAGTTGAAACTGTTAAATAAAAAATATACTTTGTGTTATTGAAATTTTAGTATTAGTAGAGAAGTTATCCTTAACAACAATGGCAGAAATAGAATAAAACTGCTCCTCAAGTATCAGCACATTAACATTTCAAATTGACCATAGCAGCAAGAAGCATGAGTAAAATTTCCTTTTAGAACCATAAATAAACTACCTTCACACAGTTTTCGCTTAAGAGGATCATACGTATCTGAAACTCGATAATCCAAAGCGAACGCTAACAAATAAATAGATAAACAGTTTGGAAGCGAGATTTCTTCGGCACATTAACGTCGAAGGGGAGGTTTAAATAACAGAAATTGCTCAGCAATCCGCCCTATCGTTACTTTACTCTCGCGGCCGTAAGTGGACCATAATGTCCCAATTTCTAGATTGTGACATTAGGCCATGGAATTTATTTCCAGAACGATTATCGCTCGGATGGAAATCGTTTGACTTTCCAAGTGAAACCTGCGCGAGTGTCATTGCCGAGTGAAAACGCGAATAAAATGGATTTACATAATTCAGCTTGAGACGTTACCGTCGCGCTATTGTATAAACGCGCGAGCAAAGGCGAATTTCCTGGTATAATCTCCGTCTGTCGCGCGAATGCCACCGTCTGCGGCTTACAAATTAATCCTTTTCCTTCTGTCCGTCAATCGTCCGCGGTTTCTCGCGGCCATTCGATAAATGGCACGGCAAAATGGCGCCAGGAAGATAGTAGAACTATTATATTATGTTGCTATGCAAATTCTGTTCGTCCAATCCTCGCTGGATGCAAAGTAAGAGTAATGTAAATTTGTATGTAGGGTATCGTGGGATTTAACGGTTGAACTGTGTCGATATATCGCATGGACGAAGCAAATTCAGGACATTTAACTACATCTTCCCACATTTCTTCGTATAGAATTTATCGTTCTACGAATTTAACTTGCAGGTTTCTCGCGCGAGTAAAATTTTTAGTGGCACTTCGAAACGGATCGAAGTGGAAATGTCAATCACTGTGCGTAAAGTAAAATTAATGGCGATCTGTTGGGTTGATAAGTGGATAAGGCTTCTTTGCATCCTCTTCGTAAATGGGAATTTTTTGATTACGTTCTGTCAGTCGGGACGAGATTCCTTCGTTAAGGCTGATTAAAGGCGCCAAGCGATCTCGTTCGAGATTTATAAATTGATTCCCATCGGGATCGATCGAGCACACTTCAATTTTTCAACCAACACCGACCAAGCCGGGGCAACATGTCCGAGTATTCCTGCTTTAACGGTGCTTCCACATAACTGGCTCCCGGTTAACACATTTTAAAATATGGAGCAGATATACGTGATTAATCGTGCTAGACCGAGTAACAAATTAACGCCGCCAGATAACTGATTTCTAACAAATAATGATTTCGACAGGACTATCAATCGTCGGATAGGAAAATATTGCCAGGTGAAATTTCTCCTGCGCTGTAATTAACTACGATTTCCTTGAATTATCCTACCATCGTGCACTCACGATGCGTTCTTTAAATGATCTCTTAAGACAGTTTAAAGTTAGAACTGGTAAGCATTTTAATTGATAATTCCTTAGCTTTTGCTATATTTTTTTTAATTTCATCAATTCGAGGGGGGTGATAAGAAGAATAAAAGTTTTGCTTTAGCAGGTTTCTATTCTACCCAAGTATATTTAAATTTAAAACTATGACAAGGAAAGGATTCCAAAAGGAATTTAGATAGATGAAAGGAATTAGAAAAAGCAACCACTCAGTCTTCTGGCAAACATAAATCATAGAAGTATTTCAGTAGCAAACTTCTTCCTGAATTGCATAAACCCAGAAATTGTTGGGACAAAGAAACTATATAGCTAAAACTTTACATTTCTGCCTATTACCTAAGGACTATAGATCTAAAGGTTTCTCCTTTACACTACCATCCTCTAAACTCTATTCCACTCCACACTCCACCACGAAACTGTTACAAAACATCTCCCACTTTAACAACAGAATTCAATTTCAATATCCCTGTACGTCACTGCAACAGCTCCCCATAAAAAATCCATCAACGCCATCCCACCCTATGCTCCACCCAGAAGCTATTACCGAATAACATTACAGCGTAACAATATACATAATTCGACTTTGATGTCCCCCGGCAGCTACCAGTGACGCTAATGACCAGTGGTGTGGTTACGAAAGCGTCGACGACGATCCTCCGAGTCACGTGGGGCCGCGTGCTTCCGCGGTCGATTAACGATTTTCTCCGAAGGCCCCGTGGTCGTGGCGTTAAGCGCATCATGGAAATAATCGCGCGCTTTTTGCGTCAATTTGCCCCTGGTGCAAACGTTAGCCCAACCAGCTGGCCGGCTTTAATGCACGGTACATCGCCACGAAGCAAAGACATCAACCAGCACATCTCGGTCCCCGTTCGTTCTCCAGCTTCCCTTTCCATTGGTCGCCAGGCGCGCTTACCCCCGGTCGTTTTAAAGAAGCAGCGCAAAGTACTTTAAACATTAAGGGATCTTCTGAGTTAGCGCGATAAATCAGGCCCGGCGATAATTGCTTGCGTTCACCGCGACGGAATTTATTCAAACTATTATAAAGCACTCCGGGCAGTTGCGCTCGATCGATACGCCCGACCGTTTCCTCCCTTAAGAAGCGCTTTATAGAGCTGGCTCGAGATTAAACGGAGATTTATTTTGCGCCTCGGTGAACGAACTCTGATTGCTACCGCGGTGCGGCGTTATTCCGGCGAAACTTTATTCGCCAGATTGAGTTACGGGTGCGTGTTAGATTTCGTAGTTGGCACTTGGTGTTGAGGTGATTTCTAGGAGTGGGGTGTATTGTTGAGATTTGAGGAACAGGCACCATGTGGGGTCGATCAGTTCTTCAGTCAAGCCTGAAACAACCGTGTTCGTGTTCGATTATAGGGAAACGCGACATCGTTTTCAATATAATGCTTTATTCCTGACAAGGAAGAAATAGATGCAGTGTGGGAAATAAAAATATATATATATATATATGTATATGTGTGTGTGTGTGTGTAGAGAGATTGTGCGGGGATGGTTAATAAAAATATTTAATATATATTCATTACGTAAGTAAAATACTTCGGTGCATGTAGCTTACTATTTTCAAAATTCAGGAAGATTATAGAAACATTATCAAAGGGCAAGTTTATAGAGGTTTTCGAGTTGAAGGAATCAGGAAATTGTGTAATGTTTTCATCTCAAGTAAATATCATTGGGAGGACTGAATGAGATTGACTTATATGCGTCGAGCGTTAATGTTTGCGAGAACAGCCGGGAGTTTTAACGAGACTGCCCTCGCCACGCAACAGAAACATTACAGCCAGGAGGAATGGAAAGAAAGGGAGAAGAAAAGGCTGCTAGAACGACTCGGTACTCTTAATCTCGCTGAGCACCGATGAAATATTACGAGATCTTCGAATCGACGCGATGAATCAGCCGAAGGGATAATCACGCGAGTATATCAGCCGTAAGTATTCGCGCGATAGTTCGTACGAGTCGTAACCTTCAACGTATCCCGTGCGTTATGGTAATAATAAAATAAGCTCTCGCATGAATTTATTGGCTAATTATCCGCTTATCCACCTCCTTCAGCGTTATACCAGCAAAATTTCATCGGCCGCGCGGATTTATCGGAAACGCTCGACACTCTCTGTAGTTTTTCGCGATCCTCGCGTGCTCAAAGGATTTAACTTACGATCTAAGCGCCATTTTTCCTGGCGACTTAGGGCTTGTCGGGGGGGTGGTGATTAACGTCAGTTATTTTCTGTTCTTTCTTCTCTACGCTCGAGAATTAATTTAAGTATGTACCGTGGACTCGAATCTTAAGAGGATAAGATTTTTTCAGAAGTTTGTTAGAATATTGTACAATTAATATTATTTTATTGTGAACTCGGTATACCGAACTTGTAATTTTTATAAAACTTTGTTGAAGATCAAGTTGAAACGAAAATAACACTAATAATTTTCAGCGGAACTGATTATTCTTCGACAGTGGTGTTTTAAAATTCATATAAGAAACTTGAAACCTTCCTACTGCATGTGATTCCCTGCTGCAGCAGCACGGTGTCTATGAGAATTTTAAAGTGTTTTTACTCGACGAACTTCTGACGCGAATTAAACGCTTTCCTGCTCCTTTCCAGAGGTATATTTTTCGAGCACTTCCTCAATTAAACACCAAGCGCAGATTAATCAAAGATCCCGGTGGTTCGAGGTCGGTGGTACGCCGCATTAATCGAATCCACCACGATTTCCCCAGCGCTCCTCTAATTAATCTAAACCCTCCAACGGATAATCAAAACTCTGTGGTAACGTACAGTATGGAAATCAGCGATTTTTCCGTCCCCCCGTGACACGCGTGCGGCCACGGGCTCCTCGTCGTGTAATGAAACACGTAATCCCTCCATCTTGGGCACGACGCATGCTCCGACGGAAGGATAATTACGCGCGTTCCTAGACCGCGGCACGGAGGAAGGCGAGGGCACAGTCGCAATTAGGCGTTGCACAATTCCACTGTCGATAATTGAAAACCCGAATTCCTGGTTCAGACGACCCAGCTTATCGGTGGAAATGGAAATCTCATCAAGATGAGAATCGATTTTCCTGCAACAAGGCTCGTCCAGGGGAGCATGCGTTTTGAAATAATTACATAGCATTGCTAAGTCAAACGACTTGTTGCGGGGTACAGAACACGATCCATTCGAAGCTTCAACATGGGTATTGGATACCTATGCCAGATTTCCAGGACCTCGATATCAAGCTGCAGTGGTAACTCAATTGTTATCTGTACAGTAACTCTGAACGTGTGTGGGCATTGTTAATGACTTTTAATTATTCCAAAGATTGGGTGCTTAAACCGGTATTGTCCTTATGTACATATCTATGGGTACATAGGACTAAAAAAAATAAAATTTTCAGCTTTTGGAACATTTTGCTATATGTACATATATGTAATATAAAAATTAACATTGTTACATTTGCTTTAAGTATCCTATCAAAACACTGCATCTTTTCTGATTGTTCTACAAGTGTCAAAATGCATAAAATTTTTATCTTTTTCCTTCTTTAATATATGTTAAGTAACTGCCAAAGTTCCTGCAGTTTACGGTACGTAGACATTTCTACTAATTCTCAATTATTCGCCCGATTAGTTACTTAAATCGTTTTCCTCGAAGTATCAGGTACACCTTATGCATCTGCCCTAATCATTTACAAAAGTTTAACTAACAAACTCAGTGACATCAACAACCTGCACTCCCCTTACCTATACCCTAATTATATTTCTCCTTCTTGCGTCCCAAATGATCACCAACGAAAGGAAGCCCAAAATTCGAAGCTGCTCGACGCAAACCTTCTTCCTTTTTCTTTTTCTTTTCCTTTTTCGTGATGCCTGGTGACACCAGAGATTTCGCGCGGCTCCTCGAGAGAGCACCCGAGTCCCTGACTCGCTTTCGAAATCGCACGTGCACAGGCGGCAAGAAAAAGTCCCCCTGGGACGTTCCGGGAACGCTTCGGATTCGTTCTTTCCCGCAGGCGTCTCTCGATCACGGCGTACCAGGAAGTCCGATTACGATAACGCGGCGCCACGAGCCCGAGACGTCGCGCGACCCGCGACCAAACTCCATGGAAAAGAGTCCTCGCCGCTCGCTCGATTGTTGTCCCGTGCAAATTTACAATCAACCGGCGAACCGGTTCTCCCGGGCTTGCCTGGTGAACCGTCAACTCCTGGTAAAATTATGTCCAAGTACCTACGTACCTCGAATTTTTCGTCGCCTTCCCTCCGATCGACGGGGACAGAAGGCATGACCGTTGCTGGCGCCAAATTTATTTGCTCTGCTCTGATGGAACTTGGGAAACTGGGGTAAAAGTCGTTTAAAGGAAGGATCGAGTGTCGTTCAATTATTAAGTCATGGTAATTTGAATCTGTCTTTAATTCTTTCGTGTTTTAGACTTTGGTTATTAGTTTTCCACTTAATTATTACGAGTGAATTTACTTTTGTGTGTGGAGGAATAGTTGCTATCGAATGCGTCTTTGAGCAAAGAGTTTATTTTTCTGGTTTATGGTATTAGTTTTTAAATATTTGTTTGAAGATATTTACATTGATCTGCTGCATAAGCGTCAATGAGATACGGTATTTGTTATTACTCGGACTTTGTCGCTACAGCATCCGCGAGTGTACAGACAGACACCAGATTTGGGAATATTTTTTAACGGAGGATTTGCTTGAATAATCATTTGAGTAAAATATTAACGTTCGCTATATTTAGCTCACAGTTATTCATTCCGAATCTTATTTATTACCTGCCACTGGCCGTATGCAACTGCAAGATCTCTTAAATACAGATTTAAAGAAGTTAATGCAAATCGAATGTAAAAAAAAAGTAGTCTACACCAATAACTAGGTTACACTGGCGAGTAATAAATATGTGATTTATACACTGAATTCACTGAATTATTCAAGAGGACTAAAGCGATCAGTTGGTCGCGGACAATTTATCGCCCTCTGGGGTATTTATTATTCATTATTTCGAATAAAATATGCCCACAGTAGCACCAGCAGGACGATTCTTATTCAGTATCGATAATAAACACGACAAAGGGGACGATATTGCCGGATGCACAGTAACCGGTGTAATTTACAGGTGCACGATTATAATTTCAATGGGAAGCGACGCCGTTCGCTGCAACGAAACGACCCCTTTTGGACAATATTTTATCTCCACTCCCACGAATTTATCGGGAGCATCGTGATATATTTTTTGTCTCCTTTGTTACATTTGCATAGCCAGGAGGCTGCTACTATAATACTACACAGTAACTAGGATTTATCTGTTTTCTTCTTTATGAACATTTATTTTCCTTTTACACTTGAAGTGGATTTTTGAAATTATTCATGTAGCACCTTGGAGATTAGATAGTGTATCATTTTGTGACGGAATGTTGGAATAATTATAATATATTTTAAACGAGGGTTTTCTAATTTGATCACTAGGGATACATGAGAAATATTTAGTTAAAGTTGAATTTATTTAACTAACAAACAAAAGTTTTATATGGCATTAAACAGGACAACACATTTTTTCGACCGAAAAGAGAGCCACCACTTTTGGTAATTTTTGAGGCCGTCATAAAAGCAAAAGGTTCCCCCACAAAATACTAGATTTTTATTACTTTTCAAAAGTGGTAACTTTTTGTCGGTTTTAAAAGTGTGTTGTCTTGTTTAATATTATGTAGTATTATTGTTTGTTAGTTAAATAAATTCAAGCTTAACTGGGTCTTATACAGCTTTCAATTCTCCATCAGAAGATGTATATTAGGCACATGCTGCAGTTTTAAGTTGATGTTAAAAAGTAGCAGAGTTACTTTCTGTCCGCTACTGTAATTCGGGTAGTATAATAGTTGACGACCCTTCTCAAGCCTAGAAGAACTCAATCGCCAGGAAGTGTCTGATACTATTTCGCCTGCGAAGTGGCCGTCTCTGGCAGTCAGCGGTAGCGCGAATAATTTATTTCTGCGCTCAATGTCGAGACACGGGAACCTGTTCAAAAGCGTCGATTTCACGTCGACTGGGAAGCTCATCTCTGAACCCTTTCAGTGATGCGATCGCCGAAGAAGGAGGAAGCGTGGCGCTGGATGTTAACCTTGTCACACTTTGCGCACCTCCGACCTCGTCTTATTAGTTTGGCACGCCTGCTCGAGGGATCATAACGCGCCATATAGGAACGTCGGTGATCGACGACGGGCGCGGATAAATGGACGAGGATCGATCGTATCTCGTCCAGCCTGTACACCGAAAATATATTCGTCGAATCGGCAGCTTGAATCATCGTCAACGCCGGCCATATTGTTCGGAAGGAATGGGATTTCACGTCTCACCATTCCAGGAGTGTATTTTCAGATCGTTATTAATAAGATACTTTCGATATGTCGAGATGTGGATACTTTTTAAGGTTCATATTATTTTCCTGTTTATTTCTTATTGGAGTGGTAATAGGAGAATATATAGCACCACGGCTCTATAAGCACCACGGCAGAACCGTTCACCGTGCATATAGAGAGGGAATTAAATACTGTATGGGTATATGTGCACGTGCTCAGTTTTGTCTGTGCAATTAAAAGTGAAAGAACACATACAGTTCAATTTAATGGAATATTGAAGATTTCTTTGTTCAATGGCGTAGGTTCTTTTGTATCGTTAAGGACGGAAAGGAGTACTAGGTATCCCGTTTCTGGCGGTGCACTGGGTATGTTGAAATTCCAAGGATTTTCGAAAATAAAAATGGCAAGAACGCTTTCGTTTAATCTGACGGCGCGGTTGGTCGTCTAACGTCTCGTTTCTCGTGCTGGCCAGTTTTTAATAACTTTCACCCGCGGGCGAGCGTCACCTTATCTTTACGAAGCCCATACGGTGCGAAATGTAACGGGGACATCCGAGGTGAAATTGAAATCGCGCTAAGAATGCACTAATATTTACGCGGTGGGAGCATTTTATCGGCGTTGGTCCAAGAGTGTGCCAATAAAACGTGCGCGTGCTCGTCGAAATAAATAAACGGAAGAAAATCGGACGCATTCCATCGAATAATATACTATGGGACAGTTTAAGGCACGGGCTGATCCAGAGAAAGGGATCGAAGAATTTTGGGAACATAAAGTAGGGGAGACCGGGGCTAGTTGTTACAAAGCAGTTTAAAATTTTTTCGCTTGGACTATCACTTAGACGATGAAGTGGCGGATGTGTTTCAACCATACACACCTGTGTATGTTGTGTGTTTGTAATCGGTTCACGCGTTGTCACTTTATTACAGTTTTTTGTGTTTTCGGTACTAATAGTAACTTTTCACTTTCTACTTGAATTTTTTCTACCGAACAGACAGGTAAATGTATGTAAATGGCTATTACCAGGTTTGAATCAGTGTTCCTTTAACTACAGATTGGCACCACGAACATAAGAATACACCTAACTGGTATGAACTTATAGCTGTTTATACACAATGGTGTCAACCGGGGCAAGTTGTTACACAAGACAAGGGGCATGTTGTTACATACGAAAAGGCTTTTACATTCAAAGAAAGGCTCCACAAAGTGGATTCAGTGCATAGAGTGCAAAAAGTGGGCACATGAGAAGTGTGCAAAACCTAAAAATCACTTTTATGTGTGCATTAATTGCGAGTCCCTGTATGAAACGGACGACGATAATTAGTGCAACTGATTTCAGTAGATTTTTTATTATTTTTAAAATAGATTTTTTATTCTATATTTATTGTAATAGATTCTTACCATTAATAAATTTACTTTTGTCCAAGAAAATATAATTATATTACTCATAATAAGCCTCGTTTCGTAAAATTTAATTCTGTAACAACTTGCCCCGTATTGTGTAACAACTAGCCCCTACTCGGGGCACGTTGATACAACATGTCTCGACTTTCAAAATGGCTTGTTTCAAAGTCATGGTTTTCGTTTAATTACATTCCATAGCGGTCATCGGTAGAGGAAAGAACGTACTTTAAGTAAGAGTCATTGATAGTATTGAATATGGAATGCAAAAAAAATAAAAAATAAAAAACTGAAAAGTGTAACATACTAGCCCCGGTCTCCCCTACATTCAAAAACAGCCGAGAAATTTTATAATTAACAGGAATTAATCAGTCAACCCTGACTCTGTTCACCTAACTGCAGTACGATTTTTCCACATTTATGTTACTCTACAGGTACAGGCATTCTTGTATTTGGACTTATTATGTAGAAGACATGACAAAAGAAGGGAAATAGATCACTCAGTTTAAAATGGATCTCTGATTTCTAAAACTTCTAAATTCTTCCACCCCCTTTTCAAATTACTTTGTATAAAATACAACCTGGAATATTTCGAATCACTAACAATAGGCTTGAGTTAAGCTTGAGCTTGAGCTTGAGCTTGAGCTTGGGCTTGAGCTTGAGCTTTAGATATGTCATGTCCCTTTCCATTTTTCTAAACAAAGATGTCTATTATTCTTTCTCTTCTTGAGTTTTCTGTAAATAATCGTTTTCGTTTAGATTAGACTCGCATTATGTCAGCTGCCAAATTATATCGTACACTGGACGATATACCCCGCGTATTGCGTTGCTTTATTACCGATAATTCCATGCAATTTCGCATTGACGATTTTACGCGGAAAGTTCCGCGGCGGGTGATTTCGCGTTGCCTTTAAGTTCGCTTTCCATTCTTGCTGCGCCTCTAATCGCCGTTTCGGCCGCGGTAATAGAAGGAGTCATTATTGTTAACGTCATTACCCGCGTGGTAATGCGTGCCTGCGTCCATACGACCCCGCAGTTTTTCCTTTCTTGAAATTCCCTTCCTACCTTCTAGCATTATTCTTTAACTTCATTCTGTTTATTTTAATCTAACATAACTCATTTACAGTGTTTCGGTTCTAATGCAGGCTGTGCCATTTTAAAATTCTTAGAATCTATATAGAATAAAGTATTTTGAGTTATTAAAATGAAGCTCTCTTAAATTGTTGGGTTAGTTTTAGCCAAAGTAAATCACAACTATGACTTCTGGAATATATGTTCATGTAATTATTATTCAGGGTGAACTATTTGTTAAATATCTCTGATCATGCGACACCACTAGATCTGACATCAGGATCACACACCCTTCCCCTCTAATTTGTAACTTACCATATTATAATATCTCAGTTGTGCCTTCGGGAGGAGTAGTGAAGGTAATTATTAGTTCTCAGCTACGAAGAAGAAAAAGGACAAATTAGACACTGTGTTTGATTGTCAGGCACTATCTGGTTCTGTCTGAACTCCCTCAAGGCCTGAGGACTTGTCCTCAGTCGGGCTTAGCGACCCCGGGGAGCCTGAGCTATCTTATTAGACCTGTGTTATAATATAATATAGCATAGTGCTGAAATCGTGCAAGATAAATTCTGCTAGTTTCAAAGGTCACTCTATAGCCTAAACTGTATCAAGGGAATAAGGGGTTAACATTCCCCTGCACCCCACAAATAAGATCTCTGTACACTGATAAACGTGGTCACCGTGCCCAAACCTAGTGATCAGACAAAATTTGTCTGTGGCGTTGAAGAATATTCCACGTTCTTTAATAAACGAAATATCGGGGCTAAGTTCAGCGAATCGCATCGATGGCGAACGCGCCGGTGCCAAGCTAAACCAAGAGCGAAATTAATAGCCGACTTGTCATAACAGGCAACGATAGGAGCCTCGACAGACCTAAGAACCGGACTTCTCTCAGTGCTCTTAACGGCGGATATACATCGAGCCAAGCCGCGAGCAATTCCCCGTGACGAATTTCCTACGTCAACTCGCCTCTCCAGAGACTGGGTCCCCTTTAGCCGAATGACGTATGCAAATCAGCCCGCTGCACCGTCTGTCCAGGAAGCTAGGCACCTTGGAACCCCTGCACCACCGTCGCGCCTCCTTTCCACCCATTTCCTCTCCTTCCTCACCTCCGAAGTGTCTTAAGTCCAAGGAATTACGAAGCTGAGGAAATCGCGAGTTTGTTTTTAATTAGAGTTGAGATGTAGGATTTTGATATGGGGCTATTCTATTTCTATCGTTAGAATATCTTTTTGGTATTGTAGAATCAATTTCATTGACTTGCAGTTTTGACTATTTTTTCTCAAACCTTAGAACACACATGAATACTTATTCTAACGAACTTCCACCTTTCTAATTCATCTACACATTTCGCCCATTTATAAAATTTATTTCTTCTCTCTTCTTTAAAAATTCAACCCCGTGGGATTTACGACACCCCAGAAATAATGTCACAATTGTAAACACTTCTTTCTATCTTTCATTTTCTATCTCCACTCATTCTCCTGCGTGTTACAAGCAGCTAATCATCGGGGACGCCAGCCTCGCCACGGAATTATCCGCGATTATCGATGTTGGTCACGAGATATCGCTAAATCCCGCGCGATTCGACACGCGGACAATGCGAGTATTTGCCAGCTCTGATTTAAATCTTCTCCGCGCGACTGTTAGGTGCGACTAATACGGGATACCGCACGGCTGATGATGAAAATTAGGGGGTGGGAAGGGGGAGGGGTGGAACGATGCGATTTCACGTGTAAATCGCGCGCCAGCGGCACGGCTGTAATTGATTCTGACAAATGGCAACGAGTTTGACGCGGATTATATACAAAGTTTCAGTTTCGATTATCTGCGCGGCCGATCGTGAAAAATCGTAAGAGCCGCGCACCGTGGATGTGGGAAAGCATTAAAAGGGAGGTGTCCGTGGAATAACGTCGAAAGTGTTATCGATCGTGTATAATTGGATTGGATTACACGGCGTTCTTTTCAGCGTAGAAACAGCGAGAGAAATGTTTCGTATCTCCCGAGATCGAAGTGCTGCGGGCAATTTCATTCAGAACATTTCGAAGCTGTTCCTTGCAGCATTGTACGCTTGGTCGACATCGTTCTGCCTACTTCGAATTCTCCTGTAATATCCATCTTTTACTTTAAGGGGGAACACCACTGTGACGGCCGGAAAAGTAAGCCATTTGTAAGATTTTTTTTTCAGGAATAATTTACAGTTTTCATAGAGAATTTTTATTATCTATCTTTAGTACGCTGTCTTAAGTTAAGAGACTATACCAAAAAAAAATAAATAGAAAAACATCCATAAATTTTAATATATTAATTAATCTTCTAGACCTCCCCACGCGAGCTGGTCGAATGTGTAACTATGGAACAGCAGGTCCGAAATTAAATTTAATTTTTTTTTATAAACTATATGAGTGTAGTTTCCGTTGTACGTACGGATTCTTTGATTGCAAACAAATTTTTTTAAATACGCTCGAAAAACTGTTCATCTTATTCGCGGATTTTCGAAAATTTTCTTTTAAAGCGTGCCATTTTTACAAAAATAATTTGTTTAAGAAATCGGAAACTACACTCATATAGTTTATATAAAAAAAATTAAATTTGCTTTCGGATCTGCTGTTCCATAGTTACACATTCGACCAGCTCGCGTGGGTGGGTCTAGAAGATTAATTAATATATTAAAATTTATGGATGTTCTTCTATTTATTTATTTTGTATAGTCTCTTAAGACAGCGTACTAAAGGTAGGTAATAAAATTTTTCTATGAAAACTGTAAATTATTACCGGAAAAAAATTCTTAAAAATGGCTTACTTTTCCGGCCGTCACAGTGGTGTTCCCCCTTAAGGGCACCCCCGGTCAAATCGCGCGAAAACATAGATAACTCTTATGATTTTTTCTAGAAAAAAGTATACAATGTATGTGTCTACAACTTTTTGCACTTTATTCTGCTACAAATGTAGTGTATAAAACCATTTTTTTATTTAATGTTTGCCCACCCCTGCCTCTGATACGCATTGCGTGCTGCATCGTTGTAAAAAACCTGGCCTGCACTATCGTCACGATAAAAAATGCAGTTCTTGACATTCGAAGAAATTCCACTTTCCACCGCTCTCTTCAGAAAACATCAAATTCTCAAATGCTTTAAAGCAATAGCTACCAAATCTCCACCAAAGCCTGACCTCCAAAGAAAGAATTTCATCACCCTTCCTCGGCAATGAATCTCGGCGCTACATATCCAACACTTCGCATGGGCCACCCTATATATCCGCACGCGACGACCACGCTCTGAATTTTCCATTTGCTAGTGCACCAACGCGGTCTGGGAAATGGATAGAGCACCGGTCGTGACGGATAGAGTCGCGTTCGGTTCAGCACTTAAGCGCGTTACGCGACTTTTTTAGCGAGCGTATCGACGGTTTCCTGGACAGGGGCGAAACCGGTGGTGCTTGTTCGCCCGATACATATATTGATATTTCAGTCGTTCGCCAACGTAATCGCGCGTATGACTTATAGCCCGCCGTTAATTTGTATATAATGGCACCGGCCAGATACCGGGATCGGTGTCTGCGTGCGCGTCGGGACACGAACAGGCCGCGTAATCGCGCCAGATAGTGTCGATACCGCGGGATGATTAATACCTAGGCATTTCTACGATTTCCGCGGAAACCGGGAAAAGCGTTGCTCGGGCCATTTAATTGCGAACGATCGTCGATTAATCAGCGACGTTCGCGCCTCCCGTCCCTGGCCCGCTGGCCGGTCTGGCCCCTGCCGATCTTTCTCTGCTTTCGGTGCGGCTGAACCCTTCGCGCTGTTAATGCTTTGCTCGATCCTCGCATTTTTAAATGCAGATCTTGGTGGACCGGGAAAGTGATATCAAAATTAATAATCTAAGCAATTATACGGACCACGAATTCTTTACTTCTAAAAGGTTTAACGATTTGAACATTTACATATGAATAATAATATCGGTATGCACCTTTAAATGCCTGCGAGGCATATTTAGAGTAGAATATTTGTTTATTATAGAATACTGGAAAGTAATACACTTGGTTGTTAAAGCTGATACCGACATCGTAATGTTAAGTGTTGTTAAATGGAAGCTGAGGTAGCGTTAAAGTTGCAAATGTCAGATATCTGGGTAGAGAAGTGTCAGTCTAATGTTAATGTGCAGTTGATATTCCACGGCCAATCGCAGACCTGTTCTTTTGGGTTGAAGTGCAGTCTGTACCCTTTCCTGTACTCTGGGCAAATCATTTCATGCCCAATCCCACAGAAGCATGAGTAATACTTGGTGCAATCGTTCTCGTGGGCGATGTTCGTTTGGTTCATGCAGTTATCAATCGGGCATAGCGGCTTAGACGTGTCCTTCACAATAGTGGTCACTACCACCGTGACGAAAAGGATCAGTAAACATACGCCTGAAATTCGGAAGAAATTCTTATTAACATGCATTGCATTCCTGAAGAATATTTGATTTTGATTCTTCCATGTGGACATTAGTCGACTATAAATTCGTTACGATGAAAGGATATTATGTTATGATAATAATTCGTGTTTGTTATTGTACGTGGAAGAAGTGGCAGTAGGCAAGAGTAAATATAAAAGAGTATAATTGAGTACCTTGCAGCAAGAGGGGTGCAGCTCCATTTACTTGGAGTAAACATTACAGTTTCGTTGCCACGCCACAAGGGTGAGATTTGTAAAAAATCGGAGATTCAATTTGTTGCTATTAAACCTCCTTCATTCATCCCTAAATTCACTCTAGTAATCACTGTATATCTCCATTTTACTACCATTTCTTTGCGTAGAAATTGAAAAATAATTTTCGAGAGTAGGTCAGTTGAGAATCGACTTTATTTCGAAAGAGATCACAATGTAAAGGGGTGGACGCAATTGTGTACATTTTAATTGTCAAAGGTGTCCATATTGAAGAATCAACTGATTTAATGATTAAATCAATGTGCACTCTAATTTTCGCTTTTCAATTAAACCCTTTTCATCAAGAACACTTTCAAACTCACAGAATACTTACACTTCATGTTGAGGAGCAGGTAATCACTAGATCTGAGTGTCTACTATGTATCTGACTTACGCGAATTCTCTTTTATAGCCTGAGAAACCTTATCGGCATACGATTGGGTGGGCTATCACGCGTAACACTTGTACATTTTCTGGGTTAAGGTTGGAGCTCTTCAATTCTATTTACCTTCTATCTTATTCTTAAACCTCATTCCTTTTATCTGAAAGAACACGCTTCCTACTTCTTTAACGAGTAGTGACTACTCTATTGTCCTGCATTTGATTTTACATTTACATGTTTTGCATTTTTGCATTTGAAACACTGATTTCCTGCAACAAGGAATCAACTTCGTACATCCTGTAGAAACACTCATTCACTCATTTATCACGCATCTATCTTGACCACCTGGGTATTCACAGCGATAACACATAAACGATTAGAATAATACATTGTCCTCGACATAAAAAGAAGGAGGGAAATCAAGTACATCAGTCCTCGAAGTCGAACAAAAAACGCGAGAATGACTGCAGATATCCTTTCTGTCGAGCAGCCACGCTAAATTATCGAGTTCGCGGGAGAACCTTTAACGACGCAAAGGTTCGCCTAAGGATGTGTATCTCTTTCGTTTATGGATCGCTATAAAACTGAGAAACGGTCGATTCAGCTTCACGGAAACCAGTCACGGTGCAAGTGAAGTCGCCGCTGTGTCAGTGATACTGTCATCATACTTAGCCCCTGCAAAAACCGTAATTGATTTTTCAACATCCCTCGAGGTGCAGCCCACGGAAAGAAATCGTGTTCACATCAAAGGAGTCGTATTTGCACCGACAGCAAATTGGTGCAATAATGGTAGCAATAAGGGGATAATAATTCGAGAAATAGTGTTATACGTGGCACGTTTTTAGACCTTAACCTTAAAGATTAATGGGGAAAGCACTTAAATTTTTCTGGGCGTGGGTCGAGTGATACAACCAAAAATGGGCACGTTGGCCTCTCAACCTATTTTCCAGAATCAATTTGTTTGTGGCCATAGCATTCTTAAGGGCCGATATCAGTGGCTTTATCAATTTTATATACAGAATTATCGAGACACGTGGCTGGGCTTAAGTAGCTCTGTTTCAGAGTTGACGAGTGCGCGTTCGTCGATTCTTTTGGTAGAGGAGTATCTAGTTCGAGTTTTAGTTGGTTCAATGGTAAAAAGAAGGACTAATCCGGATGTAGATGTGCTAGAGTGAGTGATTAGCGTTGACCGTTTATCTAAATACGGCGAGTGAAAATGGGTTGAGATAAGGTATGGATAACAGAGGTTTACTGATTCCCCTCTCGAGCAATGGCTTCTTACTTGCGTAATAGGGCTTTAACAGTATGTCAGTCAATTTATAGTTGCTTCAAATCCATTTAAGTATTTCAGAAAGAATCACTCTGAGTAGTTTTCCAAATTGTGTCATACAGAATATCTTTTTTAATCCTTCAAAAAGTAATTGTTAATTTTCAAATACTATTACAAATACTATTACCTACTACTAGACCTTCAATCTTAAAAAATGTTAACGAGTTTTTAACTCCGTGCACTTCAATTCATTTTTTTTTCTCTCGTCTATCGATCACAGATGCATAAATTAGCGCTGTAGTTATTACATACAGAATATTAGGAATAGAAAAATAATATACTATATTTATTTCATTTTACTAATCTTGAATTCTTCCATTTTTATAAAATATACTAAACTGATCTTCCAAATCGATCGTACTCAGAACCACGTATGTAATTTGTAAGCAGTATATCCGGCGGTGTAATAAAGTACCGAAAGTCGGCTTCGCGGCGTGAGCTTATCGTGCCGATTCCTCGTCGCGCACTGCACTTTCGCCGCCTCTGAAAAAATACAATAAGTTATAGATCGGGGAATGACGGACGAGTGGTAGTCCTGGTGGCGCGTGGAACTTCAGGTCATTAGGTGGGAAAATGAAGAAATTAATTTAACAGGACCTAAGTAATTTCGCTTATCACCGTCGAGGTGATGTATGTAAGTCGTATATGTCTCGACGAGAGATTAAGTTTTGGTACCAAGGTGACTAGATTTTTGCTGATTTTGAGAGATTTGTGAGAAAATTTCCATGTTAAAGGAAATGCTTAAATACCACGATATTAAATAGGTGTATTGTTCTCGAGAAGTAACATTAGTTGGATGCTAGGAGCATTGGATTTTATTATTCTTCCAGTTTTCGTTGTTCCTCTTTGCAAAAAGTTGTCGAAAAGAATCGAACAATTTTATACAAATACGAAGAATTAGAGGAACACAACGATCGCTATTCTTCTTCATCTCCAGCTTCACAAATCCTCGTGCAATTCCTTATGCAATGTAGTACCCGATCTAAATAGCTCTTTCGCCGTTCTGGGCAAAAATGAGTTTTGCCGCCCTTTATATTTAATCATAAATAATTGCTTTAAACTACAATTTTTGACAGTGAGTGAAATTTTTTGTAGATATTTGTTGAATAACATAGGTAACCTTTTGTTTTATAAAAAATTTAATATTCATACAAAAAACAGAACTAAAAAAAAGAACAACTCTTGAAAAATTAATAAAAAACAATCTATAAATTTGATGCTAAATTCAAACACGTATTACTTACTTTTTTCTATTGATTTTAATTTTCTCTTTCTCCCAATTTTGCCGCTGTGGGCAGTTGCCCTGCTTGCGCCCCCCTAGATCGGGCCCTGCAAGTAGAAATATCCTGAATTTATCTCTGGTTCGTTGAACCACCATCGTTTCAATATTATTAATCCTCTTCTCCATATCCACATCTCCATCTGCTATAAAAGAAAACAGGAGAGCAACGAATCTCCCCAATGATTGCTCGATTTCCCCGGCCTGAGCATCGGGGATTAACGAGGGGCCCGCCATTTCGTATTCAGCCTCCGCGAGTGTGATGTTCAATGGGAAAACGGTGGCTGATTTGTCGGTCGACTCGCTAAACAGAAGCGAAGTATCCATAAAATCGCGATAACGACGCTTTTCAGGACTTTTTACCCTTCGGAAGTGTACAACGCGCGCTAATTTATATCCGCGCTCCGGCTTGCCCCTTCGTTTTTTCCCCCTTTTCACGCCCGTTGTCTCACCTTCGGGTTATCTCCCGCTTCTCTCTTCCTTTTTCGAAGCAGCCTGTACCTTAATACGCACGCTGCGCACGAAAATATCCTTACTTTCTCCAGGACATCGCGGACAATAAGAGAAGCGCGTCGCGTTAATAAAATACGATTGATGGCGTTATAACGGGGTGCTTTTAGGCGCGAGCGATACGAGTTGAAATCCTCTGATTTACGGTCGTTCGTGCGACTTGCAGCGAGTTTTCTCACTGTCAGGCTGTGTGGATTGAAGAATCAGAGGATTCTCGAACTATATTCGATTCAAATTGGAATATTCATGCATCTGTCGCACGGTTGCTTTAATCAATCGAGTTACGTGGAATCCGCCAGGAATTCATCTCCATTAGGAAAGCATTTCTCCCCAGTACTGACGTCTGCCGTCGTAAAATATTCTATCAGCGAACGAGACAGACTTCGAACGCCACTTCCTGAAGCCTCGGAGTTCAAAGCTCGTCCCTGCGCGTGTCACAGGGCGCATTGAACGCTCGTCAACGTCGTATCGCGCGTTTCCGTGGCGGATCGTTTAGAAACCGGGGTCTACCTCCACGGACTCTGACACGGAGACAGCGGGGCAGGGAAATCACTGTGAATTAGCTGCTTAGAGAACCTTTAATGTAGGCTTTATATTAGACTGCTCCATTCTTGCCGCCCTCTTCTAGCTAATTATTCCTCTTACAGTTTCATTCAGGGAAACTTTTCACGCTGGAAATGCAACTAAAGTCTTCAAGTGTGACGTTGTTACGCCATCTTGATTCTTCATTGACACGAATAGTACTGTCCTCTCTAATCTTTTCACGCTGCCATTTCGTATTCTCAACAATTCTTTTCGTCAACTATCATCATCGAATGAGATGTGCGCATTAAAAATAAAAATAAAAAACCAAGACCCTGTATTAACATATTTTATACATATGCATACAAAAATATTTATACAATATTAATTCCTAAATATATAAAAGAAATTTAATTGTTATATTTACGGTACTGGCCTAATAGCTTGATTTAGCTTATTTATATATTTATAAATGAATATAGTAATTGTAAAAAATTTATTACACATCTATCGCATGAAAATATTCCTTTGTGAAATTATATTAAAATTTAATTGGAGGTTTAAAAATCAATACAATTTATGTTGATTTTAATTGAAAATTCAGATCTATACATTGGAAGGTTTACAAAGTTTTCTATTTTCACGCGAGCTATATGTTGAAACTTAAGGAAGTCAGTTCGTGGTGGTACACCCGGTATTATCCAATACATACTCCCACGTAAGCGGGACGGGAAGGTCAAACACGGCAGCCAGGAAAAATCTCGCGAGTCATCGATCCATGCATGACATACGCGACTCCTGGCTGCCTTTATATTTCTCTCTGCGGGTGATATCCACGGCCTTCCATTTGGCAGCATCGGCAGCAACGATTACTTCCTGATGAACGACGCCGAGAGAGCCAGACAGACGTCGCGCGAGCGACGCGAAATCGCAGGTATCGCGTGTCCCAAGCGATAGCTCGTTAATGTGTTTCGGGTCGTCGTGTGCACTTCTAAATTCATCGTACAGGGTGCCTCTGAAATAGTGTCGCACTATCTATGCGAGGATTCCATGCATCGAATCTAAAGAAAACAACCCTGGCAACTGTGGATCTACAAATGCAGTTTCATGTGGATCACCAATGGCGAATTCATGTACATAGGTATAGGGCGGCAAATTTTCGGAAGCGACAAATTTTGAGCGAAAGAAATTGGAAAGGGTTTAAACACAGAGACGTGAGACAACTTTAAAAACAATTCACTTTGTCTTCGTCTAGCGAATTAGCAGTAACTCATATGTAAGTTACCATATGGAATTAATTTTACAATTGTCTGAACATTTTTAAATTGAAATATTTGATGGTATTTCATTGGTAGATGTTTGGCAGCCTACTTAGTGGCGCCAAAACTCCAAATCCACCCTTGTGGAGGTTCTATGGTGGAGTTAGAAGTGTTTGAATATTGTATATTTACATTTATGTGTGGGAAAATTGTTAAGTACCAGTCGATTTATCAAAGTTGAAAATATAATTTGAAAATTCAGTGATTAAATGTAGGCCCTCGTGTACAGTTAGCTGAGATTAATTATTGTACAGTATTAAAAATAGCACTCAAACGCTTAGAAATGAATTCTCCACTTTGCGTGCACGTAAATCACATTGTCCCGTTGAACAATAATCCACGAAAGGGACCAGCGTGCCCCGTGGATAGGAGACAGAAAAGAATGGAGGCAAGGCGCACCGGAAATGGGAGTCGCCATTGCACGGTTACATAAATTCGTCCGTGTTGCGTATTCTCGGGCTAGAATGCAGACGAGAATGTATCGTTGAACCACGCGATCGTGTGGGTGAACCTGTTGAACATAATTGGCTCCCCCGTTATTATTAGCTAATAGATTTTTCCCCAAGAATTATTTATACCCTCGGCTTACAAAGTTACACGCTCCGCGACAACAGCTTAACCGTTAATATCTCTGGTTGCTTTTATTCTGCGCAGCTTCAATTTTCTGCGTGTTGCATTGCTGCAAACGAATGCTCGAAATCGCGAACTCTGAAGCCACTTTGGAACGTGATATCATCTGATTTTCAAATTAAAGATATTTAGTATCATTCGGCTTTTCTCCATGACACCGCTCACCTTTTTTGGTCACAAATCACATCCCAAATTGAACATTATCCCTTTTTAATCAATTCCTCAATTTTTCTTCTACCTATTTCTCTCATAATCCATTGTCACAGAACCTTTCCTAATTACTTTCCTCGCCAATCGTGTAGCTACCACGTTACTAGTGAAATTAAATACTAGTAAGCAGTATTTAAGCAAATGCTATTTAAAAATTCGACGGAATATCGTGTTCTGCTGGCAACAAGACACCATCACTTGTCATAGAACCATTCCCAGTTCCTTTTCCTCGGGAATCATGTACTACGTCCTGCGAGCGAAAAAATCCTGACAGAAGATCGTGTTCCGCCCGCGAGAAAACACCGTCCACGCGTGTTCGCGGTCTTCTTGTTAGGAGGAAAGCGGGAAAGTATCGGCTGCAGCCGAGTGGCGGATTTATATTTTGAAGAAGTTCGTGTAACTGTCCGCGGGGCAGGATCGTATAGAAATCGACGGACGGGCAGCGGCGAAAAAGCGCCAGTGAGAAATAACGGGGAAACACGTGCGTGCAACACGGCCGCGGTGGTATCGAATCGAACGATCGCGAACCGCTACCTTGCCAATTACTTAATCGTGATTCGCACAAAAGCGGCGTCGAAAGGATGAGACGATAACGGACGGCTTAGAATCGCTCGAACGGGAATGCTTGAGCTTCTTTTTCCAACCATCAACTTCCTCTGCTTTAGATATGCCTGACACTTTAACACGCGACTGCGCCGCGTTCTCCGTACACTCGCGTTTACTTCAATGCATATATTGTCGAAAACACGAACATTTCATAGTTCACTGATGCACCTGATATATCATATCAGTTCTAATAACACTTTATTAACGCACAATGCCACGATGACAGGCCAAAAATGGCAAGATAACTTTGGAGGTGATTTTAAAGAAATTTATGAAGTTTATTAAAAATGCAACATAAGGTTCTTATGATATGTATAAAGAAAAATAAAAAATTACACCACAATAGCCGCACTAGCCGATAGGGGGAGTTCCCCTAGTGCCGGACGCTTAAGGTTTTCCTTAAATAAGAAGAAAAAAATAATATTTTAATCTTTATACTCTACGTTATTTATAAGATAACAATATGAGAAATCAAAATTACACAACAAAATATTCGATATTATCATTATAGTTAACTTAAATTATGGTTAAACTTGATTATGCGATTTGGAGAAACCATTAAGTGGCACCTAGTACCGGACACAGTAAAAATTACTGACGCAACTCAACACAGTCTCAATATAGTTTACAGTGATCACAAATATAATCCTCCGAACATTCGGAAATATCAGCACAAGCCTCGTGTGCCCATTTTTGGCAGCTTGAACACTGAATTGTTTTGGCAAATCTACCTAATTTACACTGTAAAGTAATTTCTTTACCAGATTTTATACATTTTATTTTATCAAACAAAGTACTTTTTGGGATACCATATCTTGAACATGCCTCTCTTAGGCTAATTTCTTTTGCCAGAATTTTCTAAAGTGCAGGTTTCAAATTATTTTCATCCCATGAACCTTTTTTCTTGCTATTCATGATGGTTACGTGTATCTTTTAAACACTGAAATCGAAATAATAAACAGTAATACAAATAGGAACACACAAGATTCAGGTTTATACTGTCCGGTAATAGGGGACAACGTTCTGTCCGGAACCAGGGGACAGTGAACAGATTGAAAATTTTTTTTTTGTGGAAACCAGTGCACTGTTTACACAAAACCCAAAGGTAATTAAAATAATACTTACCAAAAGATACAATAACGCAACTCACACGTCTTTTAGCCAGGAATATTGGTATATATAATCATCTAAACTTTACACGATTCACCGGATTCCCGTCACACCAAACAATCAATTAATTTATTTAGGATTTATTTAGGAACTGGACCATGTCGACACGTGATCGTTGTTTGTTTTATCCCCTCTACGGTTTACGCGAAAGAACAGCTAAATAGCGTTTGAACTGTCACAGATATAGCTAATGTCCGGTATTAGGTGCCGTCCGGCGTTAAGGGGACCTTCCGGTCTAAAAGTCGATTTTTTTTTTATTTCATTTTTCGAATGTTCAACCTTTTAGGAATACGTGTTTAAAAGGATTTGTTGAAATTCGTAAAATTCCAGAAGTTATAGGCATTTGAGTAGCGGCAAATGCATGGGCAACAACCGGGCACTCGGCGCTCACGTAAACCTTTAAACGCGTTTTTCTCGAAACAGTGTTCTCAAAACGGTGGGACCTGTATCTCCAAAAGTTATTATCCGATTCGACTGAACCTTTTTTTATTTTTAAGAATATACTTCTGGCTAGGGGGGGAACTAGAAAAAATTACAAACAATTGAAAATTTATAATTTTCAAAGGCGTTGAAAGGACGAAAAGTACAGGGAAAAGTGATTTCAAACATCAAGGGTCGTTATTTTCTAAAAAAAATGTCATTTTTTTAATTTTTTCTAGTTCCCCCCTAGCCAGAAGTATAATCTTCAAAATAAAATAAGTTTCAGTCGAATCGGATAATAACTTTTGGAGATACAGGTCCCACCGATTTGGATCAATTTTTTTACGCCTTGACTTTAACGACTCCCCAGGGCCGTCTGCAATAATTAATTATAAAACAAAAAATATATTTCTATAACTTAAGACATCCTTAATACAATGCAAAAAGTCCCATTAAATTATATATAGTAGTTTTCCTTTAATTAATTCATAAAAATCACCTATTTTTTGGGGCTCTAGACCGGAAGGTCCCCTTAAGGGAACTCCCCCTACGTATTTTCCATTTGATGGTTATTCCGTGGTGGAATTTTTCACGTCCACACTGTTAGACCTAGAACAAAACACAAAAAAATTTTTAATCTACCTATACACTAAATACCAGAGAAGTACCCATGATTTTTGCAAAATATTGAAAACTCTTTTTGTAATTAACATTTCTATGAGAATCTTCAAAAATCAATATTCCTTCGAAATCTTGGGTACTTCTTATACATATATCCTATATACCTACATTCATTTTGATGACAAAATAATTTAGCATCTAGGTAGATTTTCTGTTAAAATACTTTTAGTGAAACGAACAAGGAAACATTCACTTCGATTAATTAGTCCAAGTTCACGTTGCAACCAACCACTTATTTCCAATGCCGATTTACGAGAATTATAGTATAGTTGGACGCAGAGAACAGCTCACAGTAAATCTGCACATTTTCTTTGGTGTTTATTTGAAGTAGTATATTACCCAATCTACGTCACTTTCGCAAGCGACACTTCTCGAAAAGAACGAGCCCCGCTCGCAGGAGAGTTAATGGGGCCTAATTTTCCTAATCACACGCCTTCGAGCACCGCGTGCCCCCTTCAGGCGTAATCGTTTCAATCCCCCACCCCCGTTTGCTCGCGAGGTGTATGTCGCCCCGCCATTGCGAAATATGATTTACGCGTGGCGTCAGCCCGCTATTAGTCCGCGATTTAACCGTGAACCATTAATCTCGTTTCTTGGCGGCGTGGCCGCTTTAATCTCGCTGCCCGTGCTAATATTTGATTATCGACTTGCACCCGGTCAACGTGGCCATTTTCGACGCCCGACGTCGCGTGGACGCATCCATCGGCCTCCATTTTCACTTTTTCCTGCTCATTATTCTTCATTTTATTTATTTGCCTCATAATAAATTGGCTCAGGTATTTCACTCTCAGTCGATGGATGGATAGATGGGTTTATTGGCGTAGAAGAGTAGCCCTTATAAGATTATTGAGTAATGGCACTGTTAACACTCGAGTGGCAATGTATTTTTCAAATCTAATTGGCATAGGTGGATGTTTTCCTATTTCACATTTCAGTTGTTCAATGTTTTTAGTGTTAGACTTTGGTATTTCTTAAGGAGATGTTATGGTTTTGGGAGTCAGAACGTAGGTCTTAATAGCTTATTCTGTAATAGGCACAGTTTTCAGGACACTTCAGAGTTATGAGAAGGTGGAGCTACTAATTGGAGTCGAATGATGCGTTTTTATAACAGTTGTAACATGTAAAAATTAAAGAAACACTAAAAGCAGTAGTAAGAATATAATAAATTACGTTAGTATTAGTCATAGTGATATTAATTACGCAGATGCTAGATAAAGTGTGTGTATTTATATTTAGAATCAGCAAGGTAATCTTGCGTTTCTTAAATGAGACCCAATTTTAATTTTTTTCGGCCACTTACGAAATATGTGGAACACCCTCTGTTTCAGTGAGTCATAATGCGACGCCCTCGTTTTGTCGCGAATAATCTGGGGAATCATAAACAATCCTGGCGCATAATAGTGTTAAGACTTGCGCAAGGGATGTACTATTAATTGAAAATAGCGGGAAACTCGTGAGTAACAGGATTTCTGTAAATTCGGGGTAGATGGGACTAAAATTATGATTCCTCCATTTTCAAAAAATCATACTTCTACGTATTATAATAATGCATAGAAGGGCGACTTCCTTCCCAAAATTCTTAAAATGAAAGCATATTTGGGTCGCAAAGTTGCACTCGACGAATTAAAAAGCAAGAAACTCTCACTGCTGTGACCCACGTTTCAAGTTTCTAAAAAGGTTGTAGCCTTCTCTTAATTAAAACCAGCATATTTGGCTAACAGAAGAATATTATACACTTTAACTAGTACATCTGACATGTTATCTACAAGGTTGATAGAGTCTCAGCTTTCAGAATCACATTTAAATACAACTTTCCATAGAAAACTTCCATTTTGTCCTATTTTCGCAAAAACCGTGAGTCATCTTAACTGCACATCTCTACAAAGTCCATCAAAATGATTCCTAGCTTCTCTAAAACCTAAATCTCCACATACCCAATGCTATGTACTTCTGCAGCAAAAGTGAGAATCTTCCTCAAACCGCGACATCCAACCCACCTTCAGCGATTTAAATTAATTAATCACAATTTCTCTCTCTAAAATTATGTCGGTGTCCCCTGCAATCTGTCAAAATTGTCAAATGGTCGGCGGATTTTTCATTCACCGTCTGCACCAAACGTCGAGCGCGTGCAACACTCGCTCGCAGATTACATGGTCGACGCCAGACACGCGACACCGTTTCGCGAATAATTTTACGGTGTTCCCTTGTTATTCTCGAGTTCGCTCGCACGACGTTGACCCAGAAACGAGACGTCTTCTTGGCGTTAGCTTTTTCCGGATTTATGCCGCTCCAATTTCACGCGGCTCCCTTGTATCATTTCTCAATGGCCACTTTACACGACGGTGACATAACGCGTCTTGGTCTCGGACTTGGGCCCTGCTCCCTTGACAGAGTATTTCGAATGCTCTATTGCAAGCACGTGCTCGTTAGGGTGGAACGAAATATAGGGGCAAAATATTTTTTTATTATTCATGACTTCTAATAGTGGGCAAAAGTTGCCTTTTATAATGTTATTTAAGCTGTGAAAGTTTGATCTTGATCAACAATTTTTTTGAGGTGCCGCAAGCCATTCAAAAGTCACACAATCAGTGAATATGAATTTTTGAATGGCTTGCGGCACCTAAAAAAATTCGTTGAGCAAGATCAAACTTTCACAGCTTAAATAACATTATAAAAGGCAACTTTTGCCCACTATTAGAAGTCATGAATAATAAAAAAATATTTTGCCCCTATATTTCGTTCCACCCTAGTGCTCGTCCTGGGAGTAATTGGACGCCTCGATGCACTTCTCGCGAAACTGATCACATTGTGCTTTCTGATGGAGCACTGCATTTGGAGGATTCTTGGTTCTTGCTTGGGAAATGGGGGATTTGTGAGAATTCCTTTTTGAAGAGTGCGATGCTAGTTTGCGGGATGATTAGAAATGGTCGGCAAGTAGCTAAGGAGGGATCTGTAGGAAACACCTATTAAGGGTGAATTCTGAATCGGTTCTTCACCAACATAAATTTATTAAAAAACCACGTGTTGTGTTTGAATAAAACTTGTAGGTATTGATACTAAGTAGTTAAGGAGTTAGAAATATTTTTCTAAGGAACCAGTTAGTCGATCACGATCCCTAGATTTACTTTCAAACTTCCAGAGGTGCCATTACTGTAACATGATTTTCAATTTCTTCTTCCCCGTATTTCTCTCCTTCTTTCACATTTTCCAGGCAACAGAGAGGTGAAAGAGAAACGAAGGACTGACTCGTCCCACAGTTAATATATTCAATTTTTTAATGCTTTTGCAATGGATTTTATTATTTTATAATATGCTGAAATAAAGTGCCAAACCGCAAATTGATTGAATTTTTACTTTTCTCACAATCTGTGTCCGAATAGAGCCTTTTGTTTTTATCTGTCACAGTAGGCTAACCCCTTAACTAAACAGATGAAATGACTTTGGATTCCCAGAAGACCATGGTCGATCGAAATATTTTGCTCCTACTGTAGCAACGCCATTCTTCCCGTACGTGGGTCTAACAAAAGAAGCTGCCAAGTGGTACAAGCTGTTTAAGGGTTTGAGAACTTCAACGAAATTACATGGAGGTTCCACGAGCCAGGCGTGATCCTGCTGGCCTTAACAGCCCCGTGACATTCGACTTCCAGACGCCATAAACCGCGTCGAAGCTTGTTCTCTAGTTGTTTCCTTCGCTTTGTGGCCCCGCCACGCAGAGAGGAAACAAGAAATCCCTCTCGAGACCTGTATCTTCTCGGGAAGACCATCTTCTCTGCGACATTCGTTTCCCTCGAGCGTTAATTAACTCATTGAGAATGGAGGATGATCCAACTTGTCATGTGCGGACGTCTTCAATGGGGATGTCTCAGAATTCCAACTGGAATCAACTTCGTTATGTACTCCAAAAAGTATTTATCTGCACTTAGCAAGTGCACAAGGTAATGCTAATGAATACTCCCACAAAGAAACGCCCATGCACCAGAAGCAATGGATCCAGCACTCGATCCTTTAATCATTGCATTAAAATTATTAAAAATAGTTGCAGCTTATCGGTGGCCATCGATAAGGCACAGATCATCGTCAGCAGCATCTTCGGTTCTGGCTACTTTCACTCCCATAAGATAATCAAGCGTCGAATCATCGACGCTGCACGCTCGTCATCGATCCGTCCGAGATATCAACGGCCGATAGAAACGTCATCGTGATACGATTAATCGCGAAAAATGCCCCAGGGCTCGAGTAGGCGCGGAACGCTTCCCCGCAAACGTGATTGGCCATCGCCAGTGTCGTTGCACCGCGGTGCATATCAATTTCAAGCCTGCAGCGAGGCGGCGTGCTAATGAACCGCGGAGTGCAGTCGCAAAGCGAGCGAGGCACGCCGATGCAATACGAGACTCGGTCCCCTACTTTCTGCAGGTGTCTCGGCCAGTTCGTTAATCTTCGTAATTAATACCCTTTTTTCTTTCATCTTTCCAGGCCCGACCGGCCGGGCACGAATTAATGTTGACGCTCGAAACGCGTCGTGGATCGATACGTCTCGCCTGGCTCCCCTCATTAACACCCAATTTTTATTGATACGAGGACGGCATTTAGGCGAGTAAATTTTTAGGATCGGCTGGCAGCTTGAGCGACTTTTTCGATGCCTTTAGTGTTGTACTAATTTCTGAAGGTGTGGTGGATTAAAATTGTTGGTCGTTGAGAAGTTCATAGATTGGATCTATTTATTTGTGGATCCAATTAGCCTACAGTATTTCCAACTGTCTATTTGCAATGTAAAACCATGAATATTTCTAAGTAGGTTTTCATTGAAAAATTAATTGCCTTAATGTAAAATCGCCAATTTATGCATGTGGCTCTAATAATTTGATCACCCACTGTACTAACACTACATGCTGCAGGACGCTAAATAATATTAACCACCATTTTTATAAACAACACTCAGGACCTCCATAACCCTCCGAGCCCTCTCAATTTCTTCACCCTAACCCCTGCCTTCCCCAAAATAAATGTCCCTGCGTTAGCCAACATCAATACTATCGTCGCCTCGAAGGGCCAGGAAAGGGGGCACGGGAGCATCGAGAGTCTGCCGATATTTATTAGGTGCATACGGCTTTGATATCCTCGTTTGTCATCCCGCGGTCCGCGAGCGCAGGTGCAACCGCGCCGCGGCCAGAAAGAGGCGCAGCAGCGCTGCAGCTAGGCGTTGCACAAGCCGCGGTCGGTACTCTCTTACGGTGTCGTGCTCTCGCCATAGATTCAAGGTCAACGCTGATGTATACGAAGATCAGGAGTAGCTCGGGGAGAGGTCGTCGCTCGATCCTGATTAATGGCTCTCGAGATCGAGCGACCACGTCGCGCTGCGGACCGCTCCAGGCCTTAGTTACGTATCGTCGCCTAAGTGCATTGACTTAAGCGAATAAACTGCGCCGCGTGCATCCGCGACACCTTGCGCCCGTTGCATCACGATCGCTGCAACTGGGGGATATCGGACGATCTCGTGGATCTACGGTGTCTCCTCTGCGTAATTATTCGGGGCTCCAGATTGGTGGCTGTGGGGGATGCAATTAGGGAGTATCTGGAGTTCCATCGAGCTTTCATGCAACTTGTTTGAATGGATGTTCTAGGGGTGCATAGGCGTACTTTGTGGAGCAGCATTAGGGGGGCTGAAGACATAAGGTGAGGAGATGATTGATCGGAGGGTGAATGTAGGACGTTGATAAGTTTAGAATTCGCTTAAAATATTTTGATAATCAGAAGGATGTTTTCTGGAGTTTGTAGGTGCAAGCTTGAGTTTTTTGGGTAGGGTGTCCCTTATAATGACTTTTTAACCGATACTAGGACTCGACTGGATTAAGGTCCCCAATATTACTTTCCTGAATACCATCATTATTAAATAACTCAACTCGCGACTGAAAATTTATTCATCGACCCCCTCCGAACATAATTTACCCTATCATCACAGTTCACAAAAACCCCCTGTCATTCCACATTTCCAAGTCCTTTCTGTCAAACAACCCTCCAGCCCCTAATGAGCTCTAAGGAGCCCCCAATCCGCCGACACCGTCCCAAGAACATCCCAGCACAGTTAAGTCAACGAAGACGCATGGACACTTGGAAACCGTTCCACCTCCCCGATGAATAAATCTCGACTGCTCTCCTGGAAAGTATGCAACCGTCCAACATGACTTAACCATTAACCGTCGCTCGAGCTTCCACGGAAACCGGCGTTCCAAGGATCCTACCACCGCGCTAGGATTCGACCACTGGAGTTGCGGCGACGGAGGGGAGGGTGGGAGTGGACACGCTGTTAAACCGCGCAATTCGCGTGGATACTTACGCAGAAGTAACATTAAATGGACACTTTCGCCCCGCGCCCGCGTAAGAGGCCACGAGGAGTAGCCTAACAGAGGTCGTCACTCGATCCTGATTAATGGCTTTCGGGATCTCGCGGGGCTGTAAACAGTATTAATCAGGATCGAGTTTACGCCGCGCGCGGTCGTGCCACGAATCGCATTAATCAGGATCCGACCGTCAGACCGGCACGAAATATTCATTTAGGTACGTGTCCACGGACGGCTGCTTGGCACGGTGTTATTGATTTACGGCTAGCGACTTCCGAATGTCCAACAGCTGGGTCCAGCGATAAGCGGCTCCTCTATCGCCACTTGAATCAATTTCCTTCCTCTTGATCGCTTTAACCCCCTTAAGTATCGGGGAATTATAGATTTTACAGATTTAGTCGCAGGAATGCAGTTAGGACGAGAGGGTTGTTATTTTTGTTTGGGAGCTTTGTGCGGTGCAGTAGTTGGGATTTGATTTTAGAGGTGAGAGATGTGGTCCTCTATGGGCACTTAATGGGGAATTAATTTTCTTCCTCTTGGTCGTTTTAACCCCCTCGAGTAGTGATCGTTTCCTGATTAATTATTGTATAGGGTGAAATGCGTGGGTATAACAATTATTAGATAATATAAATAGAGTTATAAGTCTCTTTGATGTGTTAGTATTATTTTTGCATTTGAAAATTAACTTAATTAAAAAATAGAAAAATTCACGTCCGATTTATAGTCCACTTGTTATCTGCTTAATCGGTTTACCTTAATTAATACCGAAGTACCTGTTGTAGCATATGCTTCACATTTCGTAGATAAAATTGCCCAGCTAACCGTATTAGAATTAATACTTTCGAACGTGACCAAGGAAATATTACTTCATTTTTCATGCGAGTCTCATAAATATGTATTATACCATTTTGCATGTTAATAGACGTCGCGATCGAAAGGTTTGCTTCGGCATCGCTTAAAAACTACTTCTCGTTCTGCTCGATAATGATCCTTCTATGATAATGAATGCGATAGCAATGTAATGACTATATTACGCTTCCCGTTCGATTGAGTTTGCCAACTGGAATTCTCACTAATTTATTATTCATTAGCTCCAATAGATATCTCCTACATCAACTTAATCCATCAAATTGCCATCATAAATGTGGCGTATCTTGTACCTTAATCCTTAAATATTACAATCAACTTCAATGCTTAAAAACTTTATTAACTCAAACAATTTTCCATACAACTCCTAGAATTCTTAATTCTACGTATCCTATTACACCTGTATTAAAGTGACTTATAATTAGAATTCTTCTAGTTCATAGAAAATCATTTCTCCAATACAGCATCAATTTTTCTATCACATCTAAACCAAAGTACTTCCTCCAGAGATAAACAAAAATTCTTCTCTACTCCTCAAGAAGTGTTTAAGAATCTATCTTTATCTTTCAACTTTCTTCTACCTTCCTTCAGTTCATACCCCTCTATCTTTCCACAACCCTCAAACAAACAAATATCCTCAACCCCCACGCGTCCAACCTCAACAAGTCACAGTATCTCTACCATTAATTAACATACCCCCAAAAACACCCTCAGTCTCCTCAAAATATACGTCACATGCTACCCACAAACACACCTAAATTTCCACAATTCCCATCCCATCCCATATGAAAGTAACCCCTACGCGCCCTGCTGGTAATAAACTCCTCCTTCCCTTCTAGTCCCATAAACTGCCTCGAAATAAGTCCCTGTTCGAAACGATTCTCCATCGAGAGCACCTTCTGACACAGTCACCTGGCGGCCATTGGACCTTGAGGCTCGTGCAACGGCAAGAAACGGCCGGTATCACTCGACGAAGCGAAACGTCTCGGGATGTCTGGCATTCTGCTGCAATTTTACAGCTGTCCTTCGCGAACGATGGAGCCGACGTCCCGTGGTGGTCGTTTTCTCGGCCGTCGTTGCCTACCGCGACGAATCGATTTCACGAGGAGCGTGCCCGCGACTCCGACAATGTTGCCCGGGGCACGGAAACGGGCCCAGGCATCTCGCCCGTTTGTCGGTTTCGCGGGTACGGGAATTCGGTCGAAATGACACCCGATCGTCGGCACGACGTCTTCCTCGAATTTCGCCGAGCAATTCCCAGCGACTCGAGTGGCTCATTTACGGGTAAATGTCCAAGTAACGGGACTGGCTGGTTAACCCCTTAAACCTTGATGACCACGGTGCTTTCGTTTCCTGGGCCTTCCAGCGTGGTGGGGTACGAGGATTTCGCGGTGGTAGGCTATTCATTGTTTTAGGGAACGAAATTAAAAGGGGTTAGAAAGCTTGGGGGGTTTGAAACTTCAGTTTCTCCCTTCAGTTCTGCTCTCGAGAATAATATACCTATTTTTGAAAATTGAAGAAAGGGGGATAGAAGGGAGGGTTCTAAGAAATATACACATATGGAGTGTTAAAGAGGAGAACCGAAAGTATTGAAAAAAGGGGAATGGAAGGAATATTCCCAATCCCTTTCAGTTCTAATCCCGGAATTATGAAACTTATCAGTCGATTTCTTATAACTTGCATTCTCGCGAGAGAGGAAGGAACTAGGCAAAAAAGGATGGTCCTCCAAAATGCGTCTACAGTTGTCTGTACTTGGGAGCAGAACTGAAGGTAAAAGTTTAAAAAAAAATGAAGTTCTCGTGTTTATACTGTGCATAGCTTCCGGGTGTAGACTACCCATTTCGAATACAAAGGGATTTTGAGCTTATTCGCGAGGATCATCTCGACTGAAGCGAACCAAGTAGATCATCCGAGGACACTGTCAAAACATGTGATGGTTTCTGCAATTAACGGACCGTGTCTAATGGCGTACCTGTACCGACTGACTAATGACACGATTTCCACCCACGCACGAGCCGAGATATCTCGATATCTCGAGCGTAATTATGTCCACGCGCGAGCGCGACATTAGCGTACAATGTTCCATTGTTGGCGTGGTCGTGTTCTGGCAGATTTCTAAGCGACTGCCTACCGTAACGCCTTCCTCGACGTCCACTTCTTTCACTCATCGAACAACTTCGCGCAGTCCATTTGCGCTTCTAATTCGAGAGATTATGGGCACAACAGACGACTTCCTATTAATATTGCTAGAACCGTGTAGCGATGAAACCCCCTTCATTTTCCATTCACCATTTCAAGGCAGGTTGAGACTCTAGCTTCCTCAACCTATTCTTCTATCCTTATAACGGGGATTTCTAAGAGATTTGATACTTTATTCATATAATATTCTTGACCCTCTTTTTGGTTATTAAATTGGAGTAATAATATTAGAAGAACTATCAGAAATAATTCGACAATTTCACCTGTAATACTATATTAATATCGAAACCTTCTTTCATAATATTTCGCCACTAATCATAGTAATCTGCTGCAAAACTACCAGCTCGGATAATAGTGAAATTAAGTCAGAAACTTCCTTGAATGAAACAGTGACCAATACCATTAAATAATACCACCATGCAAAACTCATAGAAAAATACTTCAGCAATTTTCTGCCACCACCTGAAGATTAGAATCCACCCTAAAATGTATATATTTTTACACTTCCACGCCCCTTTCTTCGAGCCAAACCCTTCAAAAAATATATTAAGCAGTCGACTCGAACAGATTCGAATCTCGTCGCGTTTTTTTCACCCGAGGAAAGGATTCCTTTCGCGCCTGTTGTAAGCGAAACGGCCGACACCGGCGACTTTGAGGGTGGCAGTTTAATTTTCGCGCGACGCCTGTAAAACCACACCGACCCGAGGCTGTTACCAACGAGGAAAGGTCATCGCGCTGATACATCTCGGCACCGTGGACGTCTGGTGGTTAACCAGAGGCTCACTCACGACTTGGCACATCCATTTTGGTCCTCGGCTCTCGTCGGAGGCTTCGACGAGGGTTGATATGCGACACGGTGGCTTCCCGCCACGTTCAGATGATTACACCACCGCCAAAAGGGAACTGGCTTTAACGATACCACGACCTTCGCCCTTTGGGTCCTTTGGGAGAAGTTGGTGGATCGTCGAGGACTCGTCCTTGAAGCTTTTTAAATTAGCGTGACATTGGTGGGTGTGAGTCAAGTTGGGCATATAGTGTTATGGAAGTTTTAGTGTCGGGGTAATATTCTTGCTATTATACTATCGATTTTCGTCTTATGTTATCACATAGAATCGAATCGTCTATTTCATTTTCTATTATCTATTACCCTGCATATAAGTTCAGACACCACTCGAGTGGTCCTCAGCCCCAGGTTAGTCACAATGCCACTGGACACTTGCGTGCTCCATCTGCAACGGAGTACAAAAAATTGTCGATGCTCAGCGAATAACGAACCGAAGTAGGAACACGGCGCGGACCCCGCGACAAGGTGGAACGTAACGAGCCGGCTGTTTAGAGAAAAAACGTTCCGCCTCTCGAAGCGTATGGTAATATCGACAAGGAATAAAGTGCTGCGGAATAGAGATATCAGTGAAAGCCGATCGGTCGGTGATCCGTACCACCGAACCGATTATTGTTCTCCGCGGGCGCACCGATGTGTCCGAGTCATTGTTTTCGCAACGTGTAATCGCGGAAGCGAAAAATCGCTCCGCCTCTGATCCTGCCCGAAGGGGGAGGCACGCTCCAGCGAGCTCGCATTGGGAAACTTCCTTCGATCCGCGAGGATTATCGAAAGGGATATCCAGCTGCGCGATTCTTCGCGTTCCTCCGCCGAAACTGACGATAATTCACTTTCGGTAGACAGTAATCCCGAGAAATCTCGTGCAGCCTTGGAAAAGTGAGATCTCGCTGCGTTAGCCTGCTTGGTCATTGGGGCGTTCTTTTTTAGCTGTACTTTAATTGTATTTTAATAACAAAGGATCGTTTGAAGAGGTTGTGTTCCATGTTCTTGATATATGTATGGATTCAGCAGGGTTTATCTAGTTTCACTTTATACTACTTCTTTTCCGGAACCTTTTGGGTTTTCACGGGTGATGGGGGATGATTGTTGTATAACGAATTTTTAGGCAAGATTATTTTAAACATATTCGTTCATGGTGAATCGAAGTCGTAGTACTATTTCACGTGTCAATTATAAAATAAGTAGGTAAAAAGCATAAGAAAGTGTTGGGAAGTAAGGCCTTGCACTTTTATTTTTCTGGAAATTGTTGTTGCTTAAATTTACATAACTGAAATCTAGTAATTTCTGTGAAATGCAGAATTGAAAATACCGCACATATTAAACAATTAACTTACAATTAGCAAAACGATCCATTCAATTAAAGTGTGGAAGAGAAGCAAGGAGTAAGAGTGTAAGGGAAGGGGGATCGTCTATGGTCAGACGCGCTTGGCAGACCAATATCACTGAAGCTCTAACTCTCTTGTATAGCTTCTTGCACGTTCGTTAACGGAAAAATTGTTTCCAGTGAAAGTTAGAGAAATTGGTGAGAACTATATAAACCTATAAAAATTTTAAAGTAATTTGATTTAACATTCCTAATTTACCTCTGTGCTTATCTTCTCAAGGGGAGTACAAAGCATTGTATATGAAATACAGAAGACCTTTCCATAACATGAAATTTAATACCGAAATATTTACCACTAATAATATAATTATTAGATTTTCAACAATCTTAATAAAACTCTGCATGCTCAAGAAAATCCTGAAAATCAATGCACACCAAATCGAAATATAATCAAAATCCAAAAAACACTAATTACCCAAAAGGCGCATAAAATATTGCAAAACGAGCAGTATGAATTACTACGATACACAAGCACACAATTTTAACTTGAAAACTTTGCTGCAGTTAATCCCCCCCCCCCCCCCCCCCCCTGTAAGGACCAACACGTACATCACACTCCACTGTATAAATCATCCGAAATTCGGTAAGGAAACATTCTGCAAGATTTTTACAAATTTCATCGCGGATTCAGTATCGCCTACAAATAATTAATTTTCGCGCGTGTCCCGTTATTTACTTGCCAGCGGGATTAAACCTCTGACGAATGTTTACATACGATCTAATCCACTCCGGATGATTTACCGCCGGGAATAGGATTTTGTCCGAGCGTACGAATTATCTTCCCTAGCTTCGAGAATTCGCGCAGCCGGTCCACCGGCGGGAAATTAAGTTAGAGACACGAATTGAGGGTCCGCGCAGCGAGGCTTGCTAAATTCTTGGCAGAAGCCGAGGCAGAGACGTATGGGCCCGATGATTCATGAAAATGGGTTAAATGTTAATGCTTCGGCTCGCTACGGACACGACTCGACGGAATTCGAGTGATATAACACTCGCGAGTTGACGATCGAACCGTGCTCGAGTTTAAATTTAATCCCTCATTTTCTAACGCTTGAATCTCTGGTCACTTGGAACGTGGCTCGTCTTCGCCATTTGTTTCGTACGCTTCATTTATAGTACGTTATGCACATAATATCTATTTAAAGGGGGCATTTGTTAGAAAAGTTTTGACATTCTTGTAGCTCGGCAAATACATTTGTCGCAGGGCTATTTATTTGGGAGGGACTCTCTGTGAAGTGGGGTATAAATCAATAGTAACGTCCAGAAATTTATGAATCTATTCCACACTTCGGACTTAAACTAAAAAGTGTCAGAGAACAGAGATCCTCAAAATTTTGTGCCTGTCAAACATTGTAACCTAGAGTTACGGTATATTTTAGAAATTCTCTGCATACCCCAATTTAATCGCTGAATATATTTGACTCGAAAACCTTTGGTACCAAAGCCAATGAAACCATCTTGCCCCATAAGTTTCCATCGGGCTCCCAAAGTAATCAAAGCAAAGGTGCCATAAATCGATCTCCCCCATGCAGTCCCAGTCCAGAATCAGTATATCTCGTAAAGAGAACAGGAGAAGGGAAGGTCAAAGAAAAGCGAGAAAACAAGGGGAAGTTTGAATTTCAAGGAACTCGCGTCGGGGACCTGAAAAATGGCAGGCAAGTCGTCGCGGCAATTTGCAGGCGAATGTAGGCCAGGCACACACAAACACCGTGCCCAAGATTAGGATAATAAATACGGCCGAGGTGAAATCATCCACCGTCCCGTGGCTGACCTTACCGCCGTTTCCAGACCACGAAGAAGAAAAGCGGTTCTACACGCTCTCTCACGATGGCACCCTCCGCGCGTTTTATAGACGTAACCTACATTTTACTCGGCGATGCTCGTCTTTCAGCGAGAAAGTCGACGGGAGCGCGACAAGTCGTGAATATATAATCGATTTTTTCCCTAATCATCATCGGTCTCCTTCGATACGATTCTGGATTAGAGATTATGAATATTTGGAGAGGCCTGGGTGGTTCGACTGACTCGAAGTAAGTAAGATAAATTTGGGGACGTTCGGAACAGAATTTGGTAGCAGAATTCAATATTTCAATTCCATATCAAATGTTTCGTTATTGCCTACATCGAAATAATTGTAAAAAATTGACATAAACTCGAGTTCCAAAGTTCAGATGTCGATACCATTTCGTATTTACACATTTACTTATATTTTTGAAGCAACGATTCATCGGTCACCCTATCGAATACTAATTGAGTAATATTGTACCCTTTCGCTGTATGGATTGGACGCAGTGATAGAGCCATAACTCCGAGAACTGGCCAGAATTGATACGACGCGCCGTTTCGAAGCTATCTTCTTCGAGGAGTCGCGGGAAAAAATCGGAAACGCGGGAACGTTAACGTCACCATCATCGTTCCCCAAGAGAAACGACGCACTGAATCCCAGCCCGTGGAACGGGGATCGGGTTTCGCAGTTAGCGGTCTAGATTTGTGTAAAGATCTGTCAAGTTCGCGAAACGAATGCCCGCCAGTTGGAAATTATGGGAATCTAGATTCCAGGCCTGGTAAACGCTATTTCAAAAGCGCTAATTAATTTTCAACGCGACCATCTCTCGTCCTCCCATACTGCCCACGGCCGTTGCAAAACCTACGAGCGTATAATTGCCGCGCGAAAGATTATCTTATCGAGATCTCGTGGGACGCGATAAAAATATGAACTTGTTCGAGAATCATGCGGATTTAACGTCGCGAAGAGCTCGAAATTGCGTGACGATTAAAATTAGCAAGCATTCGAGGGGCAGTTACTGCAAAGTGTCTTTTAATATTAGGCTGCATTTAATTTCGACTGTTAATGGGCTTGATAATATGTATACACTGACAATGAGTACGAGATACAGACCGTAGTATTGGAAAGTGAGAGTTACTTAGTCCACTTTAACGCGTGGAAAGATCTTTTATTAGATTGGAATGGGAAGACTTCTGCAGTGTGAGCTTTATAGTTTATAAAGAGGAGAACCTGATTTAGAAATTTCACAATGCCAGTGCCGAGTCGCATCAATGATTCATCAATTTCGGCGTTACAAATATGAAATTTTGCAATTAAATCTTTCTGTATAAATATATATTAAAATACCCCTAAAGTTTTGGAAAAATCGAATTTATTTTTCTTTGTTAAAAAAATTCGCGAAAATTAGTTTTTTTTCAGTGTTCTAAACCAGGTTCTTCGTTCAACTCTTCCCTGTAAGCACGAGTGACTGAAACTTTGTTATTTCTGATATCTAGGTTTTCATAAAGGATTCAAAATTGAAAGATGCTATTTCTTTTATTGAAGAGTTTCACATCTCTCACCAATCTCATTTCCAAACAAATTGCCTCGCCAACCTTTCACTTCCACAACTTCCCAAGGCTTCACACAAACAAACGACACTTTCTTCGGCACATCAGCAAACCACATCCCTGCATAAATAATAACGCTGCGTCACTTCTCCGATCCTCTTCCTTTTTCTCCACACCACGGATACTTACCTTCCTCCCCTTCTAATATGCAAATTAGCGAGCACTTATCCGGCCCAGCCATCGAGCATCTACCGTGCACGGCGTCCGAACTCCCCCGTTGTATTTGCTTCGCGAACTTTGTCATTAAAAGCGGCACGTTGCTGGTTCTCGCCCCTATATAATTTATAGGTACGTACCTACGCATAGTCAAAACGCGATACGATCAATGCCGTCGTATTAATACAACGCCGCGGTCTCTGTATCGCCTTCTCTGTCCAGCCACCTACGCCCTATCTCAGCCCCGAGATTAGATCTGGCTCGAAAAGTTCAGCTGGGAAATTGTGTGTATCCCTCGAGCGGGTCTCGTGTCATCGTCACTCACCCGTTGCACGGGCTAGCGATCGTTCCGCGGGACGAAATGTCATCGTGCGTTGGATCTGGGCCCCTTATTAACAGCGCTCGATTCAGCGTTTCCGCTGGTAGTTGGAAGAGATCGTGGGCACAGATCCCCAGGGATTCTTTCGGGAGGTATGGATTTAATAATATACTGTCATCGCGACGATAGTCGATATCGATCGGTACAGTCGTGGTAGTTCTGTTCGTCGTTACGGTTTTAATGCTCCATTATGTAATCGGTCGCGGTGATAGTGGTTCATTAATGCTTCTATCGTTGCTGCGATCGGTACTAGTGTTGCTGGTACTAGTTTCGCGGCTTTCATTAAGTAATAACCGTGGCAGCGAGGCGGTGGCAGGGGGAATGGTTGCGATAAAGGATGGATGAATGATTTTGCGTAGGTACTTTTTCAAGTACTTTTTTACATACTTCTTTTACCCCACCTAAAGAACTAAAAAACTTCAAGGTCCACGAAATTGAAACTTTCTCCCGATTAACCCTCAATTTAATCTCATTGCATAGAAGCTTGTCATCGTTCCTCCAACGGAACGAGAATAAATAAATGACCCAAGGATTTCACAGGAACAACCCTCAGGACTGAACAACGTTCATCAATCCACCTCAATATTCATAGAATCCTGAAGCCCAGGTCAGTCGAATTAGGAAAACAATTAGTACCGTGTGGTACTAGGCGCTCCGTGGAGGCAGAGAATTACTCGTTGACGATGTTCCAGCCACGCTGCCCGCTGGGATTGCATTAATCTCTTTCCAGAAGCGGTACATTCAATTGATGCTATCTCACGAATCGTGGTAATAAACAACGGCATGTTCGCGCAACGTACGGCCAAAGGAGAAACGCTCCGCGTCGAGCCGTTCCACCTTCCTCGTCCTTCCCGGCCTTCCCGTCCTACATCTTCTTTGTGTCCTGGACGACGCGCTGCGCCGAGAGCGAACCGGGGTAACGATGGGGATCGAGTTTTTCTGATCAACGCGGACGGACCACGGACTGAGTCGTTCCGCTGTGCCCTTTCGTAACTCCCTCGAAGGGGATTACGTCTGCCACTGTATGCTGGAATAATTTTACATTTAGACTGGTTGCGCTTCTTTAGGGACTAGATGTAGTGTGGATAATAGGAGCACGGTGATAAAGGGATATGACCCTTGAGCGTCTTGCTGACCCGTCACGAATCGATATACATATACAGAAAGAAATCTTCGAATTATAGAGCTTTCGGCTTATCGAGTTTTCGAGTTGTAGGGAATGAAGAAAATTTTCGACTTGTAGAGGTTTTCGATACACTATTCCCCACACTGCTAACATCTCCGTGAAGACTAAGGTCTGAAAAGAACTACGTTCTACACGATATCCGTGTATCTCTCTATCTAGATACTACACGCCACTCGCGTCGACAAGTGCGCGCAGGCAGGAACACGATTTTTATCCACCGATTATCATCGATGGCCAAGGAAAGGCCCATTGAAAAGTTACTGTCGGAACCAATCACCGGCTGGATTCATTAAGCACCGACAAGGCCGCTCGATTTCTTGCGTCGATCATTGACGATGCGTGCACACCTGAATTGACGAACGCCCCGTTTCCGCAGGTGCAACGAGCCCGCGCGGTGTCATAGCCGCGGAAAGAAACGAAGAAAGGCGGAACGGTGAAAGTAGCGACGCTTCGATTACACCGAAAGATTAGCCATCCTGGCTGGCTAATCACGAAGTTTCGGATTACCTCGGGGATATTTAAGGAACGTGGACCACGCTGGCCGGATATCCGGGTGCCCCTGCCGGATATACCTCGTCGATGAAACTTGATTCGTTGGGTGGATGCCTGGTCTCGTTCCACGGTATTGTATCGGGAATTTTTACGCCGCTTAATAGCATAGCAGATAACGAAGCATATGAGAGGCGACGCGGAAAAAGGACAGAATTCTGGCGGTGAAGAAAGAACCTAAGTAACGTGGTTCTATGTGTCAGCTTCGACTTGGATGCCGGGACTATGTAGGAATATTTACTTTTAGTTCCCGCAGCGGTTGGGGAAATGGTGGAGACCGTGCAGAGTGATGCAGAAGATGGATTCAGACATTTTGGAGCGTGAGATAGTGATGGAAACGAGGGGACATTTTAATGAAATGTATTATTTGGGTTTTTAGACCGCACGGGAGTTGGAAATACCTATATAGGAGTGGTCCGTGAGGGTGAATATCATTACACACAATTAACAATAACAATGTCTAAGTTTATTAATAATGATGCTGAAGTAGCAAGAGAATTCTGACGATTTCCATGGACGCTCAACGGTCGTCCGGAAAGCAGAGAGTGGGTGGAAAATACCCAAACCGTTTTTAAGGGAAAGTCCTTTTCCCACGATACCTTCGAGTAGGTTGTCAAGGCTGTCGCGACCGAACCGAGGTGTCCTGGCAATCGTCACGTTTATTGCCTACGCCTCGGCCCGGTCGCCCGCGGTACGCACTTGAGTGAGGGACCGTCTAACCCTGAGAAAATAAATCTTTCTCTAGTTCGACAGTCCGCATTGTATATTGTATGTATACGGGAAGAGCATATATTTCATACAGGGATGAACTTTTATTAGAAAGGACAAATCGAGTTTATATGGTGGAAATACTAAAAATTACGCTACATGTCTTCAATGTTAACTGTAACTATTTGTGGCGTTGAAATTGTATTCAATTTAGAATCAATAGAGTTGACTATAAACCTCCCAAAACTGTACTTAACAACCATACCTGTTTAAAAGTCGAAACCATCAATTGTAACGATAGGGTAAATCCGGGAGACGCGGTCGACCTAATATAAAATGGCTATTAAAACTAATATAGATATTACTTATTTTATCAGAACAAACCTAACATGTTCAGAATTTTATGCCGATTCAGAAAAACTGGTCGATATTTGCATTAAGACAATATTTACTGTAAATCGGGTTGAAAACTGAAGTCATGACATCTGACCACCTCTCCCGAGTTGCCGGGAGAAATGGTTTTCGTCGTTGGCAGAGACCACTCACATAATTATTCATGGAAAATTAACAAAGGATAAAGCAAAATTATTTATGAGTGAATACAACCACGGATTCATTGATATTTAATTTGTTTACGCTAAACAAGTAAAGAACACATCAAAGAAAAAGTGAATTACCTACTGGCGATTAGCAAGGCAAATGAATACAAAAGTGAATAAATAAACTAAATAAACAAAAATAATAATAAAATAAAAATAAAAAATAAACAAAAATAATAAAAAAAATCATAACTCGACCATCTCACCTTTCTGCAGCGAGACATGGTCTTCTCGTTAGCTTTGAGAGGAAGAGTTAATATGGCCAAATACTTTGGCTGCATTGTCCCTCAATATCTCTACTATCTTATTATTCCAAACATTAAAGGAAAATAAACTTAGAAGTATATTTTAAATTCGATTCTGTACAACTGCTGTTTGACAAAAGAGGTTAAATGTAACATCAATTTACGTTTTATACCCTATAAATCCAGATAAACACAGAAGGAAGCGAAATAACGCTATTCATTCAACTATTTGGCTTCTAGAGAAGTAATTGGTCTGCACTTTAATGCATTTTTACGTATAGACTCTGAAATATAGCGACACGACCAACTCTCCGGCCCGACCGCGTCTCCCGGATTTACCCTATGTATAATATCGGAACAATAAAGTAACAACGTTTCAATGATATCGTTGTATGATTGGATGTATTGTAGGCCCACAATCATCTTTCTACTCCTCTGAAACGTTTCGAGTGAAACCCCATCAGTAGTGTTCCGAGAAATCGTAAATAGAGATTAGGAGAGCAGCGATGCTCTTAAAGAGAGATTACCACGGTCTTCTCTTCCATACAGCAAGATTCGTCCGCCTGTGGCAAGCTTTTTGGCCTCTACTTGAGGGCCGGCCATCATAAATTGACACTTTCACGGTAATGAACCCGCACCCGGAAGAAGAGCAGAAACGCGACCATGGCGAATCTACGGTGCCAGAAACGCCGCGTTTATCACTTCGAGAGAGTCCTGGACGTTCGATGATAACGCGCTACAATCGCACGCGAAAGGAATTCTCTCGAGCCGCACGATAAAAAATCCCGTTCTCCTTTCCAGGCCGTGGTCGCGTTTTAAAGACGAGCACCGGTTTCAACCCCGTTCCGTCGCTGCAACTTGACTCTGTGATTCGAGAGCCGATGATTGAACGCGACACGATGGCCAATTGAAGTGAACACGCGGAACGTTTTGCTGGGAAACGATGATGGATAAATTGAATGGCTTTTATTACATCGAAAAAGCCATGCCTGCGTGTGGTTCCTGATATTGCTAATGCACAAGATTATGACAGCGCGATGTAAAATTCAATGTTACAAGTATTATATGCTTAGAAGTTTGATTAATGTTGGAATCACCTTCTGTGCTTAACGATAACAAAGTTTTACTGCGTTGTAAATGTGGCCTCTGATATTTCTCAATAATAAAAATGTTGCAATTAAATTTAGGATAAGCTTTTGTCTTTGTGCAAAGTATTGCCACAAAGATTTTCATCTGATTTCTATAAGCCTCTATTGAACTCTTATTTCCTTATTTATTCAGGAAAATTAAGGATAATTTCAATCTTTCTATTAAGGGGGGTCAATCAAGTGAAAATGAACTACCAGTTATTTTACAGATAAAAATTTGAAAATATGTATTTCCATATTATTTTTTACGCTGAAATGAATTGTGTAAGAATTAATACAGTGACATTTTTTTTTTCAAAAATTTAAAAAAAAGAATTTCGAAAAAATTATTCGATTTTAAAATCCATACCCTTATCTCTGTAGTATTGTATACAAAGACTGCAGAAAAAATTTCAGCTCGATAACTTCATTTTTGTCCGAGTTATAAAGTTTTTATGTTTTGGCGTAGTAACTAAAACGCTCCTGCTCCGTACGTTGGACCGACCAAAATGAACTACCAGTTATTTTACAGATAAAAATTCGAAAATATGCATATCCATATGATTTTTTACGCTGAAATGAATTATGTTAGAGTTAATATAGTGACAATTTTTTTTTTCAAAATTTAAAAATAAAATTTCGAAAAAATTATTCGATTGTAAAATCCATACCCTTATTTCTGTAGAATTGTATACAAAGACAGCAAAAAAAATTTCAGCTCGAAAACTTCATTTTTTGTCCGAATTATATAGTTTTTATGTTTTGGGGTAGTAACTAAAACATAAAAACTTTATAATTCGGACAAAAATGAAGTTTTCGAGCTGAAATTTTTTTTGCTGTCTTTGTATACAATTCTACAGAAATAAGGGTATGGATTTTACAATCGAATAATTTTTTCGAAATTTTTTTTTTAAATTTTGAAAAAAAAAAATTGTAACTCTATTAACTCTTACATAATTCATTTCAGCGTAAAAAATCATATGGATATGCATATTTTCGAATTTTTATCTGTAAAATAACTGGTAGTTCATTTTGGTCGGTCCAACGTACGGAGCAGGAGCGTTTTAGTTACTACGCCAAAACATAAAAACTTTATAACTCGGACAAAAATGAAGTTATCGAGCTGAATTTTTTTCTGCAGTCTTTGTATACAATACTACAGAGATAAGGGTATGGATTTTAAAATCGAATAATTTATCGAAATTTTTTTTTTTAAATTTTTGAAAAAAAAATGTCACTGTATTAATTCTTACATAATTCATTTCAGCGTAAAAAATAATATGGAAATACATATTTTCAAATTTTTATCTGTAAAATAACTGGTAGTTCATTTTCACTTGATTGACCCCCCTTAATGAGAAATGCTACTTTCATCTTTTCGTCAAACACAAAACAGATTGTAACTACATAATAAGAAATGTAACTAATACGAACTAATAACGAATGTATAATAGTATTTCTCTCTGTTCAATCCAAGAATATTCCTACCCTTTTAAAAATCTTTTACAGCATTTAAAACCAAGTAAAGCGCATTTAAGACGTATAGATATTGATCACCAGAGGCCACGAGGAAAGGTAGGCGTCCCATTATTTCTCCGTAAGCATACATCTCAATCCATCATCGATACCCGAGCAAAAAAAGGTGCATTAACACCTATCAACTCCCCGAGTGGAAAAGAAACCAGCAGCAAAGATCGACTGCGAAAGCTTATCGCTTAACAGCTGGCCAAAATTCTACGATTCTCAGAAGCGACGAGATAGGCTGAATACATTATACTATAATTCGGATCTGGATCCGTGCTTCTGTCAGCTTGTACGGTTTGTGAGAAAATCTTCAATCGAAGCGTGCTGATTCGATGTAGGAGATTGGCGTATATGGTACTAATTGGCATCAATGTCAGCGTGGCTCTATGTTCAGTGATGGACGTCTAATCGATACCTTTTATAAATTTGTAATCGACTCGACCACTGCTTTGCCTCGAATCACTTTAAGGTAACTAGAATATACGGTGCTTATACATTTAACAGGAGGAATAATAATATCGATAGGAGTGTCTTTGTTAAATTGCACAAAAATTACAGAATACGTAAGGGTTTTAAATAAATCGGTAGCACGTACATATATATTGCGCCATACTTGGCTGACATTCATAACTTGAAACACGTTTCTACGTGTTTTTGTAAGTGTAAAAGGGATTTAAACTTGCAACTTCGTCCAAACTGATGACATCCTTCAAATTTTGTTTGGAATATTTTTTGATATCTGAAATAGTAGAGGATTTAAATGGAACACGCTATATGTATATATACAATACTCGAATTACTTAAATATTGATTATGTATTTAAATGCATAGTAAATGCTCGAGCTGCATAGTGTATACTTTTTAAGATCCAATTGTAAAGTCTGGAGGAACAGGAAGAGGAATAGTAACTTGTACAATCATTTATCTATGTATTTCTAAATTATAAAGAATTTGGTACATTCTCAACCTCGTAACTATTTAAACACCACTTTGGGTTCACGAACTCGAGCACTCTAATATTCCTATTATATTTCATAAATGTTGATTATCTAGAACTGCTAAAACAATCAAATGCCAGCAGTATAAGACGTTCCTGGAAAGGGCGAGAGATTCGCCAACTAAGGTTTCGCCGTTGATCCAAGTCTCTTAAATCTAGTAGCATACGTAACCAAAAACGGCAAAAACTTCAACTGTAGATTTCCCTTCAGACAGCACGACACACTCCAGCTGTCCAGCATGTGCACCCTTGTCGCGAGACACTCGCTCTGCACTCTGGACTTTCACATTCTGCCAGGCCCGCGCACGAGGCCCATAAATTCTTATTAGCGATTAGCCCATCCGAAATGTAATAACGATGCCATGGCGTGCGGTTGGATGTATCATTAGCCGATGATAGACGACGCGTTGCGCAATTAACAATTACCAGCGCGCGCTGCAGCCGCGGAATGAGCCTCCCCGGGGTAATGCAAATTAACGGATCACGCCGGCCATCGGGGGGGGGGGGGGGGCAAGAAAAGTGAATCTCACGAGCCAGAGCGTTGCACTTCTGCCTGTCCGGAAGAAACATGTTGGAAATATGAGAGAAAATTGTCTTACTCCACTGGTCCCTTCTTGCAATTGGGATATGGACTTTATATGTAGTCCACCTGATCTTAAAATTGTCGAATATAAAATGAGGAAGATTTTGACTGCAGTGATTTTGAACAAAAACTGTGAATATTATACTCACAAAGTACATAAATATCAAAGAAATTCGAAAGTTTCCAAATTTCTTAAAACGACGAAGAAATAAATATTCGCTGTTCAAGTTCGAATGATAAAATATAAGTATTATTTTAGTAGTAATAAGCTACTTAAAATAAATACATGTTCGTTTACTTTTCTACATTGAAACACACGTAACATGGAAAGTTAGTATTAAATTAGTCGGCAATGAGCATAATACACAGATTTTCATACGTAACAGAGTCGTGAATAAATTACTACGATCGCCTGTCGTTGCGGCGCCAAGTTTTTCAATATCGACGATTTCGAAAGGATTCGATAATGCAAGTCTCCTGAGGTCGACATCAATTCATATCGACGCATAATTATGAACCGACCGTTGCATTAGTAGTCATCAAAGGCAGCCGCTGCTAACAACAAATCCGCGCTTTCGCAACCCGCCCGCTTTTTCACGATATTTTTCCTGCCATCCGCGCGGTTGTAAGTAGTACAGATCAATATTTAGCACGCGAGTCCTCGAACAACGGTGAAGGGAATGGGACACTTGCTCGACGCTGTTACGTTACGCGACTGTCAGTAACTTGCAACTGACAAATAATGAAATTTGCATTTGGACTTTGTTGAAGTTATTGTAAATTTAAAATAAAGTTTAATGGGGATGAAAACTGTGGTCAAAAGTGAAGTTACTTTCCTCAAATATGTACAGTGTCCTTACACTTCAATTCGCTTGAATTCAAGTAACTTGAAACTACATTACCAATGTGAACCTGTTATTTAGTTTACTTGAAATATGCTTTCAGGTTTCTTTCAAGCTTCAAGTGAAGTAGAGATTCTTTCAGCTTTACTTGCCTTGAAATACAACTAGAATAATATGAACGAGGCTTTAAGCTGCAATATTTATTACCTTGAATTCCAACTGATCTGAACTCGACCACCCACTTTCCCCACCCTTATTTCATCAACAAAACAAATCTTCCTCCCTCGCCTTCACTTTAAATAAAACTCACCGATCTCGTATAACAAACAGTAGGTATTCCGAATCGCCACACATTCCTCTCACAATCAGTTTAAAGAAAAGTTCGCCCAGCTCCGGTTGCAACACACAGGCAAATCCACACTTATGCAAGTGGCAACCTGTACTCCGGGCGGCCTGCGACTCCGACATCGCGGCTCGCTATTTTAATTAACAATTACCGCAACCCGTAATTACCGCGGACACGCGTATCTGTTCGTTGCGCGTCACGCGTACGCATACCGAACCCGAGCGAATTAAACGGTCCGCTGCACGCGACGAAAGGAATCGTTCCTATCAATTAGAGGCCTCCTCGAATTTTATACTTTCCTCTCCGGCGAATCGTACCGTCCTCTCGCCGTGGATCATCGATCACTTCCGATCGATTAACCCGCTCTAACCGAAAGTCATCTGGACACGGCGGAGCGGTCGGAAGGGCGAAAGAAACGGGCAATCGAATCGCTCCGATATCTCAATGCGTCCGATGCAAAATGTCGTCCTTTTAACGCATCGCTGGAGCGAAAGGACGTCCCCGAGCCCCGAAACCGACTGCTTATCGCGACACAACGTGTTCACCGTTGATCAACCTCCCCACCGCGCTGTTGTCGGAATTTCAGCCGCGGAAAAGAGTCCCCTCTCGTCCTCCTCCTCCTACCCTATGCCACGGGGATGAAGAGTAGAAAGGAGCACGGTTTTCTCTCCGCTCTGTATGCCGCCACGAAAACTGTAGGTACACGCGCCAGCGTTCTTTTTGATGCGCGAGACCAGTGAAAGTTTATAATTGATCGGGGATCAGCAGCGCCCGATGGGATTTCGTGCTCGCCGAGAAAAAGGAAGGAAAAGGTGGGTGGAGATTTTTACCGTGTACCGGAGGCGTGAAAGGCGGGCGAGAGCAACCGTGTTGTGAAATTGTGATGTTAAGTCTGGCGAGTTTGGCGGATACAGTTTCTGTGACATCAGGCTTCAAGTACTTTCTATCTGGAATTACAATGAAGATTGACTTGATGTTGTTGATACAGGGGTGGGAGAGGGGTTGCAATGTAGACGGGCTATGTTCGACTTTGCGATTACAGTGGGCGGCCAAATTATTATACTCAAACAGAAAGGTTTGAGATTTTGTAAGTTTTTAATGTTATAATATTATTTTTTTTAATACTAGTAGGGTAAATCCGGGACACGCGGTCGACCTAATATAAAATAGCTATTAAAAGTAATATAGATATTACTTATTTTATCAGAACAAACCTAATATGTTCAGAATTTTATGCCGATTCAGAAAAACTGGCCGATATTTGCTTTAAGACAATATTTACTGTAAATCGGGTTGAAAACTGAAGTCATGACATCTGACCACCTCCCCCGAGGTGCCGGGAGAAATGGTTTTCGTCGTTGGCAGAGACCACTCACATAATTATTCATGGAAAATTAACAAAGGATAAAGCAAAATTATTTATGAGTGAATACAACTACGGATTCATTGATATTTAATTTGTTTACGCTAAACAAGTAAAGAATACATCAAAGAAAAAGTGAATTACCTACTGGCGATTAGCAAGGCAAATGAATACAAAAGTGAATAAATAAACTAAATAAACAAAAATAATAATAGAATAATAATAAAAAAAAAAAAATAAACAAAAATAATAAAAAAATCATAACTCGACCATCTCACCTTTCTGCAGCGAGACATGGTCTTCTCGTTAGCTTTGAGAGGAAGAGTTAATATGGCCAAATACTTTGGCTGCACTGTCCCTCAATGTCTCTACTATCTTATTATTCCAAACATTAAAGGAAAATACACTTAGAAGTATATTTTAAATACGATTCTGTACAACCGCTGTTTAACAAAAGAGGTTAAATGTAACATCAATTTACCTTTTATAGCCTATAAATCCAGAAAACCACAGAAGGAAGCGAAATAACGCTATTCATTCAACTATTTGGCTTCTAGAGAAGTAATTGGTCTGCACTTTAATGCATTTTTACGTATAGACTCTGAAATATAGCGACACGACCAACTCTCCGGCCCGACCGCGTCTCCCGGATTTACCCTATATAAAAGATTTTTATGGGTACTCGGTCATATATTTAGATACGCCCGATTCAAGAGCAGTATTATCTTTCTACCATTATGAACAATTTTGCAATCATTGAGCAATCATGAATGACAATGTGTGCGGTGCCAAAATCAGCGAGTGAGATAGCCTATAGCCGTTTCACAGATATTCCTTTGTCAGATCTTTGAAAAATGGCACTATTCCATATTAGGTGCACTGTTCCATATTTGCTTACTTTCCTCTATCTATTTAAAAACAATTGGAACTTTCGTTGTAACCCTTAGTATGAAACAAGAACACCCTAAAATTTAAAAATATAAAACAAAATTGTCTCCACACTTTACTTTTACTCGCCTTTTTAGAAGTGCTTGGGAGTTTAGGTCCTTCTTTCTCCCATCCTTGCCGGTTACAACTCTTTCCTCTCCCCTTTGAACGTTTCGACGGCCGTGTAGAACGCGGCGCTCTTACATTTTTATGACGCGCCGCGCCGTACGTTCCCCGACCGCGCTGTTCAATTTACACTATTCTTTCGCGGTTCGCGGTCGATCCCCGCTTCTGGGATGATCGTGCACGCTCGCTCCTGCGCGGGCCCGCGCGCGTGCTTGGAATGCCGCGTTACGGCGCGATCTCGCTCGCAAATTTCGCTAATGGAACTGGTAATGGAACGTGAACGCGATTTTCGGTGCTCTGGCACGCGGGGGCATTGCTGGCGTACCGCCAGGCGATGTGTCTCCGAACGAAGCAAAACAACGATATGGGCAACCGTTTTCTGTTTACACGCGCTTCCATTCCTTCCTTTTGCCTCATCACGGCGCGGCGGCGCTACGATTAACCCCCTCGTTGCAGAAACCGTTTCACTGTGGAAAGAGGGTAGTGTGTTGTTGTCAATCGTATCAATCTTATTTTTTTTTATGTAATTAGAAGGAAAGTTTGTCACAACTCTTGTGGAGAAGAGGTGGTGTCTTTTTATGGTCCTGGGGGTTTAACACCCCTTGAGACAAATTGTACACTACTTTTGATACTTTAACAGAAGGAGTTTGTGACGGACGGAGGTTGTTGAACGATTGGAAGGGTAGGAAAAGAAGGAGAGAGAGAGAGGAAGGAAGAGGTTGTGTCTTTGTCGTCCTGGGGCTCTGCCTTAGACGCGGGAATGTTAGAAGGTAGGACGAAACAGGTATATGTATATACAAATCGGCAATTGAGGGAGGACTTGCGAGAAGACGGGATCGGTTGGAATGCCATCTCGTGGCGGAGCTGGAAGTAACGCTACAAGTTTATGGTGGAAAGAGGAATTTTTTTCAGTCGTGTTGAGCTTGCAAGGGAGGCTTATGATTTTTTGAGAGCATTGTATGGGATGGGATGACCCCTTCAAGTAGACTTTCATAACTACTGAGGAAACACCATGTCTTTTGAGATAAATTATATGAATGTAAACTTTCAAGAAGAAATTTTTTTTTAAAGCAGTCAGAAAGAGTTTCGAATTTTGTACCTAGAGGTGATTCTGAAACAAAAATATGCCACGACTGTAGGCCTGTGTTTCATGATAATTGTTGATATTTTACACAGCTGGGGAAGTATGAAGGCAAGAATTCGTATCGCTGGTAAATCGAGAAAGAAGTCGTGGGTGTGAGGTGCGTGGCAATATGGCGGTGGCGTTGCGTTTCCACGACGCGAGGGGCATAAAAAAAAGCGGCGAGAAAGATAGATGGCCCGATGGATAGGTGGAAAGAGAGAGGCGAGATAACTGGCGCCAGCGCTAATAATTTCATGGTAGCCGTTGCAAGGCATGCGCGCCGCCTCCTAATCGCTTCTATCGTTTAATCGCTCGAACGTGTACGATCGACAGCCGCAAGTATACGGTTGCAGCCGCTATAGAGGAAGCGTGTCGCAAAAACCGAGGCAGCGATGGATCGATCCGCGAGTTGCGGGAAAAATTGAGTCGCGGCTTGGGGCATTTTCACACGAGACACTTCTGCAACCTACGACTGTAATTTAGGATAAAGTTCATTATAGAAACGGCAATCATTTCAGAAACCTAGAAACAGATATAAAACGTGTTAATGTTTTAATGAATATTTAATCTCGCGTGTAAAGATCCTTCTTTAACTTTCGAAGCGACGTTAACCCTTCCGGTGTTGCGAATGGATGTTTGTGTGTACGCATTGGTGTACGCAGCCTATGCGATGAACGCCTATAGGCGGTCGCGCTAATGGTTAAGGCATACGAATAATGGATTTCCGCACGGAGATAGATGATGTTTTTGAAATTGTACCGTAAAAGCATCTTATAGAATTTGTTTCTAGGGAACTGCCCACTTTTATGGATATAAGTATTTCCAAGTGAAATTTTATGAAACAAATTTAATGATGTTGGAGGTATCGAAGGTAGTTGAAGGAATATTAATTGTTTTGGCTCCTGGAGGAGCTACTATGGAGGGTGAATGAATACATTCTCTAAGGCAAATAATGAAAATAGAAATGACAGAAGGAAGAAAATAAGAGAAATGACACGAGTAATATAGATAACGAGTATCAGATATAACACATGATGCAAGCAGCAATTTTTTTCTCACAATGCTTCATTTCGCGCACAGTCATTTTGCAATGGACAGGCTGGCAATGCTTCTGACGCATGCAAAACCGCTAAACCGTTAAACCGGTGTTTTTTCACCTCTTTGTAATGTCAGAACCCATTGAAGTAGTTACAATGTTGATGAACGCCGATAAAATCAATACATTCGTTACAATGCATTCCTACTTCAAATTAGAAACACTATATTAATTCGTACAAAAAAATTCAGAAAACTAACGCCGATGAATAATTGTAAAATTATGGACACAGTAAGAAATCCACTTACCTCCATTACAAGATATTTATGAATGCCCCTCATAGAACACCTACTATCTACTCTAATATCGAAGTTCGATCAATTAATCATTAACTCGAATAATTCTAAATAGCCCCGCGATTTATTTTACGCAACCCCGCAAAATTATAATCAAACTAACACAAGGAAAAGGAATAATAATGACAAGGGAATAAAAATCTATCCAGTACAAAGAGACTGTACATACAGGTACCGTTAACGATAACAATGTAATAGCGAAACAGAGATGGCTACGCCAATGTGGCGCTCGTATTTTCCATCGTCGCGATCATGTGTCACAGTGGTGGTAGCTACGATATGTCCACGTGTACCTTGTACTTACGTTGTTAGAAAAGACGCACGCTCGTTGAGTGGCAAGAGCAATGGTGGAACAGAAGCAAAACGAAGGCGGCGAAGGGGCTCTCCATCGCGCGATTCCGTTAAAATTCTTACGCCGCGTGTCGTCGCCGGTGGTTGCGGCCTTAATGTCGATCCTTCCGAGCGCCAACTACAACTGACACCTTCGAAATCGACTAATATTCTCATCTTACAATCGAAGACAATTGCTGTTTCTTCTACTTATTCACCGCATACTTCTGGTCCCGTTTTGAGGGAAAAACTAAATGGTCACGTTATCCATAACCCTCTTCGATTCTTCCTAACTCAAAAAGTAAATCCTATACGATGCGAGTTCGTCTATTTTCTGGTTTCCTCAATAAATAAATCACCCTACACTCTGTATTGTACACGTGAAAATACAAGACAACTGACTCCCTAACACTAAGTAGTACATACTTATTCCCAGGGATTGTAACCCGCTCGGAGCGGGTTACTAGTAACATAAGACAGTCTTATCTAGACAGCCACTTAAGGGGATACTCTGGACATCTGGCCAAAAAATTGAGCAGGGCACAAGTAGATGAATGTTATGTAAAAAGTTTTGCACGATTATATTTGTTATTAATTGAGTAAAAAAATTTTCGGCCGGATGACCAGAGTAGTAGAGTACGTTAAATGGCTGTCTAGACTAGACTGTCTTATGTTACTAGTAACCCGCTCCGGGCGGGTTACAATCCCTGCTTATTCCGACAAAGGATGCTCCAACCACTTGCACCCAGCACCGATTCAGCAGACTCCCCCAACTGCCTGCCAACTCGATCGCATTTAAATTCGATCGAAATCTGCGGCCAATGACAAGAACGAAGAGGAACGGGAGAGCGTTACAGCGACGGCAGTGCGTCTCGGTTTGCGTTTCGATTCGTCTCGCGGAATCGTCAACTATAATTACCATATTCTTTCCCCCGCGGCCCACGCAAGCCGGTTTGCCGGTGGGGAAAAAAACGAATCACGGTAATTAAATTACCGAACAAAACATCCGCATCCTCTTCGCGAAAGAGCGCAAATCGAGCACGGGCTGAGCGTGTCACGCGAGCGTCGGTCCCCTCCCCAATAAAATCACGCTTCGATTCCGCCTTGTGCTCCACATAAGCCCGGTGCACGCCGGCCGGCCGGCCGGCCGTCCGTTCCGCCAACGAAAAGCAAGAAGAAAGGAAAGAATATCGAGGGGGAAGAAAAAAAATCGATCATCGCTTTACCGACGAGGACGATCACAGAAACTAGGATGACGCCGAGGCGGAATCGTGATCGCCTGTAATTGGAATGCCATCCGGGCGGCGGTCGATTGATGAACGACGAACTGGCCGTGGATAGTTATCGTGCATCATCCTCGCGAGCGTACGTGAACTCGCGCGCTCCCCGCGCGAACAAGTATAGAGGTCGGCGCAAGAACGGTGGCTCTGGGCGCGGCGCCGTTGTTGGCAGATTTGCCTGCAACGAGGAGACAGATTTTCTGCTAGATTCTTTTCGAACTTGCAATCGAGAACGCGTATAATTGTAGTGAACGTGTGCGGGTAAACGTAGACTGTTGTACGGGAATGAAGCTTTGCAATGTACTTACAATTAGTTGCATTATTGGGGGTTGCAGCTGTTGGTACATGTAAGGGTTCAGTCTATCACATAGTTTATGTTGTTAGTTGTGCGTCGGTTGCTCGGGGCGTCGCTAAAGCTAAGCTATTGCCATGTATAGCGTTCTCAGGGCCGTCTTAACAAATTTCAGCGCCCCGAACTAAAAAGATTTGGCGCCCCAACCCTTCACATACCAACTCTATACACCGACAATGCTGTCACACTGAGCCGTTCATGAAAAAAGTTACGCAACATTGAAAAAGACCTTACCTTAGATAAAAGGCAGTAATTTTGATTTTATCTTGGACCTCGAATATTCTTAATTTAGTTTAATAAATATATTATTCATAAAACGGTAGATCAGTTTATCCTTGTGTCCATTACAAATATATGTATACCTACCTAAAGCAGAAAGCTCCCTAGTAGCATTTATTTGTTGGGAGTTTGTTGGGCCAATGACGTGTTATCCGTTGGCCAACTGTTGAAGTGTCGCGCTATTTTTAAATGGGCCAACGATTGTAACCAACGTAGGCCCAACCGAAGGTTTCTTTCCATAGGCCCAACTGGGCCTAACTGAAGGCTTCTTTCCAAAAGACGTCTTAAAAACGTCCAGAAGGCGTCTTAAAGAACTTCAAAAGACGTCGTAAATACGTCTTCTTCAAGTCTGGTTTAGGAAAAAAAAAAAATTCGCGGTGAGGAGAATCGAACCTAAGCTTTCCGCTTACAAAGCAACCGCTGTTCGCAGCTGACCAACACACTTCCTTGTAAACACTTATAATTTCTAGTTACATAACTAGTATTAATTGTTTATGAAAACTGTGCAGTGACGCGAAATATTCTACAAAATATCATCATCCGACCTTTAGACTCATTCCTTAAAATTTCACATTTGTCTTAAGACAGACGTCCTCATTACGTATTTATAAATAAGAAAAGAAAAATCACAACAGGTTTTTTGATGTAGCAAATTTTCTGACGTTTGTAAGACGACATTTAATCATCGTTGTAAATTTTTTGTTAATTAACCAACCATAGTCATTGTAGGCCCAACATTAAATATTCGTTGGCAAACTGTCGTAACTTTTGGTTAATTAACCAACCATAACAATTGTAGGCCCAACATTGAATATTCGTTGGCAAACTGTCGTAACTTTTTTGCCGTATGCTCTGTGTTGGGAATTTGTAGGCACAAACACTAACTATATCCCAACTAATTCCCAACTGTTGGCAACCGTTGGCCAACCAAAAATGCTACTAGGGCTCTGTCTGTAGCCCAAAAACTTTCGAACGATAAACTCTCTGGGGTCACGAAATGTGCCTCAGCTCATTATGCCTGACTAATCCAGATGAATGTGACCATTTTCACACACAAAAAAAAAACTAAAAACAATTTGTTTTTATAGTATCAGAATTTAAATTTCGAGCGAAGCCGAGTAGTAAAGCTAGTACTGAATAAACTTGATGGTCTATGCAACCATTAAGAGTACCAAATTCCCTCCACTTTCTTCCAACCCCCACCGCCACGCCACACGTCCCCACTAGCTCCACTTACGTTTGCACCCAGAGATTCGCGCACAAATACGCCAGAAAGTGCAGCAGCACCCAGTGACAAGCTCGCGAGGCTCGCTTTCAATAGAAAACGAAGGGACGTCGAGCAGCAGGCGAGGAGGGGGTGGCACGTCGCGTGGCAAAACGAGAAAGAGGGACTAAAAGTATTGAAAGGCGTAACGCAAGGACGACCACAGAATCGTGGATGCACGCGCGAAATAAACGCGATCCCGCGAGCGTATAAATAAGCAAAGTCGCGCTGGGGCTGACGCGCGCGAGCAGTTGCCCGCCGCGTACGCCTCGTGTCTGCGATGGAATCCAGTTTGCCCGGCAGTTTTTGCAAAACCGTCCATGTGCACGTCCAGAGCACTGATTCCCGGACAACGTGACGCAATTATGCAACCAACAGCCTCCTCTCCCCCTCTCGCCTCCAGCCCCTCGCGGAGGCCTAGGCCACGATACTATCGTTGACCTTGAGGGCTCTCCAACACAGTCCGCCTCTGCCTCGCTCCGACGTCCTTGCGGAGCCCGGCGCATCACGAATCGACTTCGGGCCGCGACCCTGGGCCTCGAGATCCTGCCTCCCTAAGCGTGCTATACGGCTGGTTATTGAAATAAATCGGCATAACGCGTCGTCCCAGCCGCGACTTTATTTAGACTTCGCCGTATAAAACGATCTTACCCCGGCCGAGAGGGGCGAGCGTCCCGCGGGGAATCGGCAGGGCAGCCGCGACGGGATTAAGCCCCGTGGAATTCGATGTTTATGCCGGCCCCCGTCAATGGCGCGGGGAATTCGGTCTTATTGTACCGTCCAGGGCTGCTACAATGTCCGACCGGGAGACAAGCTAATATAATCGACGCCAGGCGCCGCGAGGCTGTTAAAAACGGCACGTTATTATCGGCGCGGGAGGATCAAGATTTTTAGGTGTGCGGCTGAGGAGTTATTCGGTGGGACTGGTTTCAGGGGCTTGAGAAGCTCGAGCACGTGGAGACGATTATATTGGGGGAGTAAATATTGTGGTGGTTGGGCATGAAATTGTTTTGTGGCTATAATACATAATAATAGTGATATGGGCAAAGGGGGCAGTTACCCTCCACTGGAAAAAATTCTGCGGACGTCGTTGAATGGTGAGTGATTTTGGTTTAAAAGAAGGAAATGAATGGGTAATTTTGTAAAATCTGTTTGAGAGATATGAGGATTGAGTGGAGGGAGGAGGTGAGGGATGGAGTGGGCAGGGTAGTGAATGGGGTCTGAAGTTTGAGTTGTTGCGGGGCCATTGCAATTTCAAATATAACCGAATTCAGGGTGTCAACTGGCTCGATGGCAAGTGGGCCCTTGAAAAGTGGGGCCCCTTAAACATTGTAATTACTAAAAATTGTACATTTGTTTGAGGCCGCGTCCAGATCAACACTCGTCTTACTCCACCTAACTACTCAAGTGCGATCGGTTCAGATCTGGACGCGGCCTTAGAAAATTTTAACTGTACTTTTTTGGCACCTATGTATTTTTTGAAAATTTTAGTTATTTCTTGTGGGTGGGCCTCCTCTGTCTCCAGGCAACCAATATTTTTAAACTCAGTCCGCCACTGGAATTATGTATTCACTAGTCTGAAACCTACATAGTGACTTTGTCTGTTTTAACTAGATGTACCTAAAGCAAAACCCAGTAACCTCGGAATGCTTCTGTTGCGTTTGAGATAAGCAATTAATTAAATGTAAATCAGCCAACAATAATCCCTCGCAATTATTCCTCGGACATTGTGCAGAAAGCATTAAGTGATATAAATTACCTTACAAAGAGACGCGTGCCACGGAAGCAGGTGTTCGTTATTTCGATGTTTAAGTAATATACCTCATTTGCAATAAACGCCTAATCGCTGGAGCACGCTCGCCGAGGCACCTACCGTGTTGCCAGCAACCAGGCGCGTTTCGAGGGGCGAATGCAATCGCGCCGGTGCATTCGATTGCATTGTATGTTAAAGTGTTAATGTATAGCATTACGTGGAAATTACAGGTGGCTCGACACGAATCATGAATCTAGAACTGTTAATTTACATGCTGCACGGAATAACGATCTTGTCGCAGCCATTGGTTAAGGGGACTAGGCAGTCAGATCGCTCGAAAATCAAGTATTTTTTGCGAATTATTTACAAGGAGATGAACACAAATTGTGACTAGTACGTTCGGGTAATGTTTATTAATACTATAAACAGTAAAAAAGAAATGATTTGAATATTATATACATATGTATGACAGCGCTACAGTCGTCTGATATGTAGGCGTTTTTTTTTTTGGAGCCGCTGTAATTTTGCAGTGATTCTGGCCGTAAGAAATTTAATTGTGAAATATCCTCTGAAATTTATACTTTGCCCTGGCCCCTATTCTGCCCTGAACCTATTGAAAAAGGAAAAAAATCAAAATTATAGAAATGGTGGCTGCAAAACGGCAAATTTTAAAGAAACGTCATTTTTCGTCTATTTTTTTTTTTGACAAACCAGGAGTTTTTACAGACTTATGCGTAGGTCCAGGTCGTAACTAGACATGTTTCATATATGCTGAATTTTTTTCAAATCGACTGATACCTCCGTTTTTTCCCAATCACTGCAAAACGAAGAGGAAATATGATTCCGAGAAAAACGCGCTTAAAGTTTCGAAAGAGGAATCTAGTCTACCTGCGTGCGCGCAGAAACGGTTTATGGCGCGCTCGACCTTTTCGGCTGTAAAATCCTCAATTTTGCGAATTTTAACATAAACCAAGCGGCATTTTAATCGGGAAGGGTGGTACTTTCGAAAAATGCAACAACAAAAAAATCGAGTTTCTGACTGCCTAGTCCCCTTAAGTCGGCTTAAGTGGATTGCCTAAAGCGCTTCCAATTTTTTTCTGATCTAACCGTTTGATATCTTGCGCATGTAGCGCAACACCTTTTGTGGATTCCTTCGTAAAGCTGCCAACGGTGCAATGCCTCCTTAAAGCTCCTTGTAAACATATCTTATTATAAAATTGCATTGCAGCCCGAAAAATAAAAAATATCTACATTTCTTTCAAAGCTGAAACCATAAGAATATAAAAATAAACACAAATTGAAATTTAAAAACTGCTAAAATAAATAGATGTACCTAAGTGTCACCTACTATACCAAACTTACAATATTCCTTTCATCTCTGATATCCAATCTCGTTCCTCCAATCCCAAGAAACTATCTCCTAATTACTTTGATCGATCACTCTTCAAGCGATCCCATGCCCAGCGCAACTTGCATTTGAAACTTCGGTACGGGAGCTTTCTAAAATACCCCCTCGCGAACACCACCAGCCCGCTTCACGTCACCGACAAATAAATCGCACTGTTATTATCCATTACCCAAAAAGACATTGAGAATCGCCGATTCGCAAGTTGCACCCCCTACCGGCGCGCAGCGGCGGCCCGTAATTGGTCTCGAAACCGATCGTCGTCGCGATACAACAAAGGTCGAACGGTAGCCAAGTGTGCAGCTGGACGGTTGCCGAAAAAACGAGCAGAAAGAAGCGGAAGGAAAATGAAAAATGAACGGCGGGAAAAAAAGGTACAGGAGGAAGTAGCGGGGCCTGGACAGCCTCTACCCGTAACACCTGCTGGCCGTGTCGTAACTTGTCTGACATCCTCATTGCCGAAAACAGAAGCTGCTTGTGCCCGGATCGGCCGGGTATACCGGTATCTCATAACGGCCTGCGCCGCGAAAATGGTGTTTTAAATTGCGCCGTGGCGTTATATCGACGCCTTATTAACGCCGGGGACAGCCTCCCCACTGGAGAGCGCGCTGCACTTCTTGGAACCCGCTCAGGAAGCATAGTTTCTCAAAACTTACTATATATGTAATAGCACTCTTCTCCACGAATAAACACGATACACGCGTAATTTCTGCCATTTTCATTTATCCTTTATACTCCACTTGATATCTAATTTAAAAAAATAAACACGTTGATTGTAAGCTAAACCCAAATTTTTGTAATTTAGAAGAGGAAGAATAGATATTCCTGAAAATAGTACTATTTAAAGTATTCGCATTAAAAATATTTTTATCCCTTCAACTCGGCTACCCCCAAGATTAAATCCCGAGTGCGCTACTGGTGCTAGATGTACCCCCGACACGAGGAGAAATCGTAAATAGGTGTTTCTTACAGCTACTTAAAAATGAATAACAAAAGGCCTTATATGTACCTATAAAAAGGAAAGAAGCGTGTTGTCACAGGAAGTTCAGCTGGATCGGAAACATCCTGTTATTCCACGCGAAGTAGAGCCTACTGAAATGGCGGTAAGTTCTCTTATCGCCCGTCTTTTGAACTGAAACTTTCGTTGTTTGGCTGGCGTAGAAAGGGGAGCACTCCGTGCTCGTAGACTCGGCGATGCAGCGCTACCAAGTGCACTCCGATACGCGCTAGAGGAGGCGGGGTGGCTAGGATCTCTGCGGTCTGCTACATCTATTTATAGCGTACGCCATACTAATGCATATGCGCCTATGCACCGCGCTAACACCGCGCAGTCCCGAGCATAACGGGCTTTTACATGCTGCACTGGATATTCCACGTGGGCTCCCCTCGTCTACCCCCTCGCGCGACTCCCACCACAGTCACCTCTTTCTCAGGATTCCCTGTTTCTCGTATAGTATACCTCCGGCGCGGCGGTGTGTCCGCGACGATCCCCGCTCGCGTACACGCGTGCGAACGCACGTGCGGCTGCCTCCGAGAGGAATGCACCGATCCATGTAGAGATTTATGCATGGCCGCAGCTTTCCACCGTGTAAAAGTCGACCACGCGAGCTGGCCGATTTTCCTACGATCCACCGATCATATCCGCGCAATTTTTCTTAACTACTTGGCGATTTCCATTGAGTGCGTTCGATGGGAAAGGTGTAAATTGAAGTTGGCTTGAAACTTGAAAGGGGGTGTTGGATGGTTATTGTAGGTCTGAAGGATGTGGGTAGTTCCGGTGCTGGGATAAGTGGTGATATAGTAGAACGAATTTTGTCACAGTATCTGCTTTACCGAACGTGTTGCTGAATTCTTATATTATGAATGAAGTATGCTGTTTAAATTGTAGATTAAAAATGTATAGGGTGACTGTACCTAATATCGCCAGGCAAAAGTTAAATCGCTATCAATTGAATAATAATTGATAATTTTGCATGCAGTTATTTTCAAAGTAAAGAGAAATTATTCATCTTTCAAGTAGCGTAAGTTAGAATCGTTGGAACCTACCAATTTTTAATTAGGACTCAAAAAACGTAAGACATGCAAAAATCGGGTCCTGAAAAAAGTGTACTTAATATCGCCTACTCAATAAATATTGATTAATTCATGTATATATGAGTTTTTAAAGTCATTTTCACATGTGATTTTATTTTTTCTTGCTGCATAAATGTTTTTTTATCCATCTTTGATTTTATTTTTATTAGAATAATATGGAAATTTAAAAATATAGATTTTTAAAATATTTTATTTTTTACGTTCCGATGTACATATTGGACAAATATAGTTTATTTCGGTTGCTCCGCACATTTCGTGACCTCACCTGTAACAAATATTACATCGAAACCGTTGTTCTCCGGTAGGCGGTATTGAGAACACGCATACTGCTAAAAGAAAAACGCTATTTTCATTACGAAAAATATTTGAATCGATTTCATTTCTTAAGCACATCATTAATTAGGTATTTCTAGTAGATATTCTTGCATTCACAGAATTATTAGACTTACCTTCTCCGAATGTGATGTAAAATTATGATAGTCCAATAAATTTTGACACTATTAAGATTCTCTAAAATCCTTCCCTTTCTGTAATTGTTGATCACACGATGCTGCAATTACAGTATGTCTTCCTGCATATGGTTAGGTTCTAATTGAGTGCATAACCGATAAATTTTAGTGCTTACTTTGCGTGATATAGGGGGTGGCGATATTAGGTACAGTCACCCTAGGGTGTTCTATTTAAAATTATTGGTGGTATTGAAAAGTGGCTTGGGTGAAAGTTGCACGATTTTAAGGGGAATGCGACTTGATGTGAGTATTTTTTTTTTATAGGGGAAAGCGTAGAAGAGATGAGAAGTTCAACTTTGCCTTTTTAAATGGAGTTATACGTTTCTTATAGATGCAACTTTTCATTCACTATGAAAGCCTAGGAGATATTTTAATTTTAATTTTAATTTAATTACAACCTCCTAAACTTAAGGGGAGGTTCCAGTCTAAAAATTGATCTTTTTTTATTTCATTTTTCTATGTGTCGTTATTTTCTGAATGAAATGAAATTTTTTCACAGCTTTGTCGATTGGTGCATTAAAATGTACATACCTATGTAATTCTATTTAAAAAATCCAAATTGACTAGCACTTCTCATCTACTCCTCCATCCACAAAGAAATAATGCACACCAGACAACGCCCTCCCTGAAACCCTCCAACTTTCCTCTTAAACAATTTTCAATATCATCGATAATTTAGAAGATATTTAATTAACACCTCTCGACTACTAAATAATTCAACGAATACAATATAACTCCTCGCCACAGATATTGCGATACCGTAACCTCTTCCCCGTCGAAACATCAAAACTGTTTGCAAAACGAGTAAAACAAAGTTACCAACTATAAAGAGCGAATTAACGTTCAGTCTTGAACGCGTGACAAACGACTTCGCGCGAGATATCTAAATACCACGAATCTTCCGAAAAGGAGAAAAAGAGAGACCTCGCTGCACACCCCCCAGGGTCGAAATTTACGTTCGATTCGCAACTGTCACGAACGAATATAAGAGTGTCGAGGAGGAGCTACGTCCGCGGGACCTCGGGCGTTATAACTTCGGCAGTTGTTACTTATAAATTACCATCGCGGCAGTTATAACTCATAGATGTGTACGACGCCTTTATAACTTATACCCCGGCCGTATAAGTTATAAACGCGGTGCATGTAATTTATATGTTACGACTGGCGATGTTATAAAGCCACGGCCAGCCAACAAACGGCATTATTTAATGCGAGATTAATTCGCGACTCGTCTTCTTTCTCGCCGTAATGATCCTCGGATCCATTCATCCGAGTCCCGCATGTCGTTTTGTATTGGTTGTCATAGTTCGATGGTGCGCACTGAGTATTTAAATTGACGCGTGAAACACGTCACTTAGCAAACTAATCCTTCTAGCTCCTGAAAAAAAAAAACAACTCGTGTCAAACTTCTGTAAAGTTCCGCGGTGGTTCCAATGGACCCGGCCGATTTTTAAACAGTTACCGCACGAACTGTATCTGTCCAATCGGGTCCAAAAATTATAATACCTAGACACTTTGAACATTTTAGAATATGGAATGCCTCCCTTCCACCTTCCCTACTTCCTTCAAACTTCAAACTCACAAAGCAACGTAATGTATTTCAAGCAGTGGCGCGAAATACATTATTTAAAAGCTCTCGGAAGCAAGTGCAAGGACTATGAATCTCGAAAGGCCTGAATCGCGAAGAATTTTCGAAAGCCGATGCTGGCCGATGCAGCAGAGATAAATGAATATTACTCATCGGTGTAAAAGCCCTTCAACGTGGTCAATTACTGTCATTACGGGCGTAATAGAAAGAAGCGTGGCGCGGCGACGTACGATCTCGAGGCGCCTGGAACGACGACTGAACAGCGGCGGGGAAGGTTTTTCACGGGCTATCTAACGAGATTTGCTTTTTCACGTGGCGAGACCGGTCACGGTGACGGTAAATTGACCGATAATGTTGCCTGGCACTGATTGCTGGATAGCAATGATGGATGCACGAGGGGCGCCCCTCGGCGCGCGCTCTGTCCTTTACCGTGTACGCCAAGGTCGCTAACCTTGCAGAGCCCTCGGGTATTCTTTGGCGCCACACTCTCCTCGTACTTTTAGCCTGGCTCCGCGTTGTTTGTGGCCGTTGTCCCTATCGCGGACGCGGCGATTCTTCTGGGGCTACCATCCCTCCGGGACACCGGGGATTTATAGAGAGGAGAACCAGAGCAGAATACGTCTGTAGTAATCGATACGAGCTTAGAGTAGAATTACTTGAAATTATTATTATTATTATTAACGGGCATCTCGCCCTTTAGTTTACAGAAAAGGAGCATAAACAGAAGAAAAATGGATTACTTATAGACTAAAACTTAAAACTAAAAGCTTAAACTTTAAATTTAACTGAAACTTAAAACTAACACAAAGAAAGAAGGAAAAAGGGGATGAGAACGACGGTTAGAGGCCATAAAGCAAAGGATTTTCTCGCATCAGACAATCACATTGTTATATGTATTTGCTAGCCTACACATTCTGCTTATGGGGCTGTGCATCCCAAACGTGGTACTATGGGATGGCAAATAGAAAAGTTCCGATGATCTTAGTGCCGAGCACGGCACGCGGAAATTCAAAAGCTCCAGAAGATCAGGAGAGTCAATGAAACCATTAAGAAGGTTGAAAAGGATAGCAAAATCGGACAATGATCTTCGGTCCTCCAGCGTAAGGAACCCGCAGGCCTTTAACACTTGGGTGTAGTCATGCGAAAATCTCGCCATAGCAACCCCAAGTTTGGGCGCAAGCAGCCGCAAAAATCTATGCCAATTATAAAACCAATTCAGTTGAAGCCTTTTCCTATCAGTCAGCTAATTTTGCGAACGGGAAAGGGGTGGCAATGTCTAGAAATATTAGAAAACTAGAAAAATGGGAATATTAAAATGTGTTGATAGAAGAATGGAAAACTTTTATCGTAGAGTTAAGAAGCCGAAAAGTGGGGTAATCGAGAAATTGGGGAACTCAAAAATTTTTAAATCTTTCGTTGAACGTGTACTGATTTAATAACTCGTGCTTTGAATGCTGTACGCGTCTAAAGTATCGAATAGCTTGCTGTGGACGGAAGGATTTTTTTCGCGATTTCTCCGCCACTGAAATTCCAGAAACGTGAATGAGAACCTTAGCAAAATAAATCGGTGTCAATCAACAGCCGGAAGGTGTATGTCTTCGGTCCTTGATCTCGTTCCCTTTTAACAGCCGCGAGTAAAATCCTCTTTTTTCTCCCCTTTTCTTTTTTACTCTGCTCTTCTTATTATCGCTAATATCACTGATCGCACATCGCTGTTCCACTGAAACCATCGCGGAATGCGAGCCGCTCCGATTTCAACCGCAGTACGACCGGGCAAAAATTCTTAACATTACTAAAACCGGCCGATGAGGTTATCGAATCGTCCAGCTTTCGTATCGGCCTGTAATTACGAGACGCAATTACGTAAACCGCTTTTTTATCTCCGTTAATTAGCCACACACGCTTTCGAGGCTGGATTATAATCGTAGATTATATGCTCCGTTTCTACACGCCGATCGAAACGATCCCGATCCACCTCTGTTAATTTCAAATTACGTCGTAAAACCTACATTCTTCTACTATACGTACATTACATGTACACACAATCTTTTACGAGTAAAAAAGAAGCATCTTCCAAGATTAAAGTAAATGAACGAAGTTAAATGATTTGAAGATTGGAAATGTGCCGCCATCTATCCACGACTGAGTGCTTTGCGCGAGCATTCGTCGGATGATAAGCTGAAGAAATTACTTGATAGCAACCATCGACGAAGTATACGATAGACTATACCTCGTCTGTGATTGCACAGACCAGGTATAGAATAGACCTATCACCCAATGTAATTTTGTGTCACAGGCTCGGGGGGCTCGCGAGCCCCCTTACCATTTTAGTGTCGCATGCAACGTTACCGGTGAAGTCTCGAAACAGATTGTAACGCTACGCGTGGTAGGAATTAGAATTCAACACGTGTAAAACTAGGTCATTCGAAACCCGCGATTTACAAATGATTCTGTTAGAGTAACAATTTAAAGATCGCTTTATAAACGTTTTCTGTGCAACCACAGAGAAAGAAGGATCACAACAAAACAATACCACATACGCCATTTAACCTTGCTGCCCTAATCGGGTTTATTTAACGCAAAACAAATTTATTTAACATGAAAATTGATATACACAACAACATTATTTGTGGAAGACATGCTTCCATTATGTAGCGTGGAATACCTCGCCAAGGAATTGTAACTTGGTATATTTCAATAAGGTGCTGAAGCAGAGAGGATTTTAAAAATGGTCAAAAACACATCAGTCCCAGTATCTCGCTGAAATATTCCAACTTGCACTTATCTTTCTATCTCAACACTATGCTCATGTTCTGGGATCCGGTAGGAACAATCGAACAACATTTCAAGTTACATATTTTATTCTTACATTCTATCATAGTATTGCAAGTTAAAGAAATTCTAATTAGAATATTTCACAATCGCAGCCATCGGCTCGGTTCTCACCGATTACCAGGTCTCACCACGAGGAGGTTGCTGCACTTCGAGACCCGTAGAGAGATAGATGGAATCAAAGTTCCATCGATCTCCCTGTACATGAAAGCCTTAGCCTATTAAACCAAAAAGATGGACGGAAACAAAGTTCCATCGATCTCTTCGGTTTAGATACAGAATCTAGGGAACTGCCAAGCAATCACCCGATTAGAAGAAATTCAGCAAAGAAGGAAACACGAAAGGTAAGAATGAAACGAGTATTGGACGGCGCAGTTCCTACCACCCTGCTGTCCGAGTCGAAAGGGATAAGCGCTCGGCGCCTCCCAGACGATTCCTGTTGCTCCGAGCGACCCGTCAGGAGCAACACTAGGTGTGACCTGACTCAAGCCGACTAACGCGGAGATTGGGTAGTCGGACAGGGAGACATACGCAGGCAGCGTACCAAAAGGTACACCCCCTACGCCCGAAACTTTTCCCCTTCGACAAAAACACCAGGGGATGAAACTGATCCAACCATACCGATTCCATGCTCAGTCACTTACTTCCGCAAACGGAAGCAGCGGTGACCTCCTCATCACGGATGATGAGCCAATAAACGAGTAACAAAAGCTAATGATTTAGTGACTACTTGGCAATTTTACATGGGGCCTTAAATACTTCATGTTATAATAAATTAACCTAGGCTTCGTTAGATGTCTTCTTTCACTATCACTTTGCACTGTCACTTTTCACTATTTTCATTTAAATATATTATTTTATTTGTTTCCCTTCCCCGCGGAAGGGTGAACCTGAAAAGCTGAAACAATCAACTGCGTTTGGTTAGTAATGGTGTGATCGGCCTGAAAGGAAATTAAGGAAAACTTATTGAGTTAGTTAAGATCGAAGTAATTTCAAACGATAGAAGAGCACGCACGAGCATGCAAAACCATAAATACATGGAGCAAATAGGAGAGAATATGGACCCATCGATGAGATGCATGACAGAGTGACAGAAGTCACGCAAAACCATCGAGGTTATCGACGAGATGAAATAAATCATGGAAAACCATCGACGAAATCGACGAAATCGACGAAATCGACGAAATGAAATAAATCGTGCAAAACCACCGGAGAAATCGACGAAATCAAATAAATCGTGCAAAACCATCGTAGAGATAGATGAAAGAGAGCAGGGAATGGAAACACATCAGTGAGATGCATGACAGGGATGATGTCATGCAAAACCATCGTAGAAATACCTACCTGAAACAGAATAAAATTCTGATTAGCTGCCGAGAGCGAACCAAACTTACGGAATGTAAGTTTGGCTCGATCTGGGGCCCTTAACCTAGGTCGTAGGCTTCAGCATGATTCCGTTTCACAAGTCGCAATGCTTGGGGAAACGTTACCAAGTATCCGAGCACACCAAACATGGAGGTACCTACGAAGGTGACCCATTTCTACGAAATATTTCTGGTCCATGTTCGACCAATGCTTTGTGCATTTTGAAAAATTTGGAAAAAGTCTTACAACTAAAGCAATTCTTATATCTAATTAGGATATTTAACAATCACAGCCATCGGCTCGATGGTTCTCACCGATTACCAGGTCTCACCACGAGGAGGTTGCTGCGCTTCGAGACCCGTAGAGAGATAGATGGAATCAAAGTTCCATCGATCTCCCTGTACATGAAAAGCTTAGCCTACCAAACCAAAGAGATGGATGGAAACAATGTTCCATCGATCTCTTCGGTTTAGATACAGAATCTAAGGAACTGCCAAGCATTCACCCGATTAGAAGAAATTCAGCAAAGAAGGAAACACGAAAGGTAAGAATGAAACGAGTATTGGACGGCGCAGTTCCTACCACCCTGCTGTCCGAGTCGAAAGGGATAAGCGCTCGGCGCCTCCCAGACGATTCCTGTTGCTCCGAGCGACCCGTCAGGAGCAACACTAGGTGTGACCTGACTCAAGCCGACTAACGCGGAGATTGGGTAGTCGGACAGGGAGACATACGCAGGCAGCGTACCAAAAGGTACACCCCCTACGCCCGAAACTTTTCCCCTTCGACAAAAACACCAGGGGATGAAACTGATCCAACCATACCGATTCCATGCTCAGTCACTTACTTCCGCAAACGGAAGCAGCGGTGACCTCCTCATCACGGATGATGAGCCAATAAACGAGTAACAAAAGCTAATGATTTAGTGACTACTTGGCAATTTTACATGGGGCCTTAAATACTTCATGTTATAATAAATTAACCTAGGCTTCGTTAGATGTCTTCTTTCACTATCACTTTGCACTGTCACTTTTCACTATCACTTTTCACTATTTTCTTTTAAATGTATTATTTCACTGTCTCCCTTCCCCGCGGAAAGGTGAACCTGAAAAGCTGAAACAATCAACTGCCTTATGTTAGTAATGGTCGGCCTGGAAGGAAATTAAGGAAAACTTATTGAGTTAGTTAAGATCGAAGTAATTTCAAACGATAGAAGAGCACGCACGAGCATGCAAAACCATAAATACATGGAGCAAATAGGAGAGAATATGGACCCATCGATGAGATGCATGACAGAGTGACAGAAGTCACGCAAAACCATCGAGGTTATCGACGAGATGAAATAAATCATGGAAAACCATCGACGAAATCGACGAAATCGACGAAATCGACGAAATGAAATAAATCGTGCAAAACCACCGGAGAAATCGACGAAATCAAATAAATCGTGCAAAACCATCGTAGAGATAGATGAAAGAGAGCAGGGAATGGAAACACATCAGTGAGATGCATGACAGGGATGATGTCATGCAAAACCATCGTAGAAATACCTACCTGAAACAGAATAAAATTCTGATTAGCTGCCGAGAGCGAACCAAACTTACGGAATGTAAGTTTGGCTCGATCTGGGGCCCTTAACCTAGGTCGTAGGCTTCAGCATGATTCCGTTTCACAAGTCGCAATGCTTGGGGAAACGTTACCAAGTATCCGAGCACACCAAACATGGAGGTACCTACGAAAGTGACCCATTTCTACGAAATATTTCTGGTCCATGTTCGACCAATGCTTTGTGCATTTTGAAAAATTTGGAAAAAGTCTTACAACTAAAGCAATTCTTATATCTAATTAGGATATTTAACAATCACAGCCATCGGCTCGATGGTTCTCACCGATTACCAGGTCTCACCACGAGGAGGTTGCTGCGCTTCGAGACCCGTAGAGAGATAGATGGAATCAAAGTTCCATCGATCTCCCTGTACATGAAAAGCTTAGCCTACCAAACCAAAGAGACGGATGGAAACAATGTTCCATCGATCTCTTCGGTTTAGATACAAAATCTAAGGAACTGCCAAGCATTCACCCGATTAGAAGAAATTCAGCAAAGAAGGAAACACGAAAGGTAAGAATGAAACGAGTATTGGACGGCGCAGTTCCTACCACTCTGCTGTCCGAGTCGAAAGGGATAAGCGCTCGGCGCCTCCCAGACGATTCCTGTTGCTCCGAGCGACCCGTCAGGAGCAACACTAGGTGTGACCTGACTCAAGCCGACTAACGCGGAGATTGGGTAGTCGGACAGGGAGACATACGCAGGCAGCGTACCAAAAGGTACACCCCCTACGCCCGAAACTTTTCCCCTTCGACAAAAACACCAGGGGATGAAACTGATCCAACCATACCGATTCCATGCTCAGTCACTTACTTCCGCAAACGGAAGCAGCGGTGACCTCCTCATCACGGATGATGAGCCAATAAACGAGTAACAAAAGCTAATGATTTAGTGACTACTTGGCAATTTTACATGGGGCCTTAAATACTTCATGTTATAATAAATTAACCTAGGCTTCGTTAGATGTCTTCTTTCACTATCACTTTGCACTGTCACTTTTCACTATCACTTTTCACTATTTTCTTTTAAATGTATTATTTCACTGTCTCCCTTCTCCGCGGAAAGGTGAACCTGAAAAGCTGAAACAATCAACTGCGTTATGTTAGTAATGGTCGGCCTGGAAGGAAATTATGGAAAAACTTAATGAGTTGGTGCCGATCGAGATAATTTCGACCTATAGAAGAGTACGCACGAGCATGCAAAACCATCATACAAAAAGTAAATGAAGAAGAGAGCAGAGAATGTAGACCCATCGATGAGATGCCTGACAGAGTGACTGAAGTCACGCAAAACCATCGAAGAAATCGACAAGATGAAATAAATCATGGAAACTCATCGAAGCAATGCATGAAATAGAATAAATCATTCAAACCCATCGTAGAGATACATACATGAAAGAGAGCAGGGAATGGAAACACATCAGTGAGATGCATGACAGGGAAGAAGTCTTGCAAAACCATCGAAGAAATGCATGAAGTAGAATAAACTATGCAAAACCATCGTTGAGATACATGAAGGAGAGCAGGGAATGTAGATCTCCCAATGAGACGCATGACAGAATAACAGAAGTCATACAAAACCATCGAAGAAATTCATGAAATGAAATAAATCATTTAAACCCATCGAATAAATGCATCAAATAAAAGAAAACATGTAAACCCATCGAAGAAATGCATCAAATAAAATCAAACATGTAAATCCATCGAAGAAATGCATCAAATAGGACAGATGACGTAAAGCAATCGAAGAAATTAGTTAGATAGGGGGAGAAATCAGTTATGACCTTGGTAGAACAATAAAATTTTAAATGGCTTAACGAACCCAAAAATTTCATCGGCACCAACCGAATAAGCTAACCCGGGCCAGGAGAGCGAGGGGCCGGAGGAAGGACCATGGTTGAAACCCTGACCAGGTCACCACCAAGTCCAGCAAGTCCAATAGGTCCGAATGGTCCAGTTGGCTCGGGAGCTCCGGGGAGTGCAGGAAGGACCAAGGCTGAAACCCTGACCAGGTCCCCAGGAAGTCCAGTAGGTCCGAATTGTCCAGGTGGCTCGGGAGCTCCAGGGGGTGGAGGAAGGTCCCCAGCAAGTCCAGGAAGTCCAGGAAGTCCAGTAGGTCTGAATGGTCCACGTGGCTTGGGAGCTCCAGGGTCCCCGGGGGTCCTCCAGGCACGGAGGACTCGCGACGACTGAGTACATGGAGCTCGGTGAGTTCCCTATATAGGCTGCGGGAAACCATGCCCCCACCCACCAAAACAAGGTCGACGGTTAATTACAATTGCCAAATCCAACAAATTCTTCGGCAAAACTGGATTTTACGCTAAAATATCCATTTCAGTGGCTATTGCTATTGCAAATAATGTTAACAACATTTACACTAACCGCCCAGTATAAATTATTATTAACTATGATCGATACAACTCGAGATATCAAGCAATTAGTAACATTTGGCCTTGGATTTGCAAATGATTTTCTACGTCGAATGAAGTCTCAATTATTCTCAATGTTTAATGATTCGATAAATTAATGTTAATGCTTATACATATCACATAGTATTATGTATAATGTATAAATACATTTTAGTTGAACTTGTTGTAAATGAATAGTTACAGGAATAATGCAGAATTATTTCGAGGAATAATTCTAAGTGGCATACTTGTTTCTCCACCTTAGTTACTAACATCGGCGAAGTATAGGATAGACCTATCACCTTATGGGAGTTCGCGTTCACATCACTAACACGCAGAACCACATACAGAGGTACTCTATGAAACAGTTTTTCGCAGGCGCAGGCACAGGGACTGACTCTACAATCGCATTGCACACGATTACAAAAGCACTCTTTGTTTTTAAACGTCCTTCAGTTTCTGAAAAAGTCTTCTAGGTAACGGTACATCTCAGTGGAATCCTGTTGAAAGGCCTCCCACATAGGCCAGTAATCGATGAAATTGTTGCACGAATTGAGAAATCACGAAATAATATGCACTATGACACGCACACGCTTCACGGAACCGATGAATTTCTCGGCTAGACAAGTGCTAGACAAAATTTTATTTCGCAATGCGGACTTCAAAAGTAACTCGATTCTGCAAATCGATCCATCCATGCACCCCACCCAAGTAGCATTTTTTTGGCCAACGGTAGCCAACAGTTGGGAATCAGTTGGGAGGTGGTTAGTAGTTTCGCCTACAAACCTTCTTTACAGGGCCCAACCGTTGAATGTTGCATTTGCATCCCGACAATTTGCCTACGGTTGGGAATCAATTGGGAGGTGGTTAGTAGTTTCGCCTACAAACCCCGTCTATTGGGCCGACTGTTTAATATTGCACTCATCTTCCGGTGATTTGTCTACGAATAACCAATTCTGGGCCAACTAATAATGCCCTACGGAAATACATTTAGTTAAAGATAATAAAAACAAATATATAGGTTCGGATGAAAATAAAATCATATCCCAAAGTAATTGAAAGAATTTTGAACCCACATTGGCTACACTTTTTATGAAGACTGTCTGGGGGAAGAGAGGGTTGAGTGGAACGGTTGCCGTCGACAGTCACAGGACGCAAGCCGCCTCGCGAGCGAAATGGTCCCGTCCGTCATTTTGTACATTGTTTAAGGCTACGGTTATACTGGATCTTAGAGCATATACGAAGAGAACTAGTTTAAAATGAGTCCACCTAACTTTTTAATTTTGCCAGTTGAAATTCTAACATTTTCCCGTTACCTATAAATAAAAAGTATAATTCAAAATCCAACCGTTTGCCTACTGTTGGATTACTATTACATATGTAATGTGTTAATCTTCTTTACGGGCGAATAAACAAAAACTGGGTTTCACTATAAATAGAGAAAACGACATTTAATGCTTATTCTTCCCTATCTAAGAATAATTTTGTTTGTCTATTTCGGTTTTCACACTCCCTCTCGTCCATGTTTCTCCACTCTTTATTCCGGCCCAGGTCCCCCCTCTTTCTATTCTATCTAGTCTACTTTGCCGCCATGTTACGCGGCAAATTTAAGGTGGGTTTGTAGAGTAGTATCTGTACTACTTTACACATATAGTACGGTAGGCCCTATAAATGGTTGGGCAACAGTAGGAAAGCCTACCTTGGCCATCTGTTGTTGGCCCAACCTGAAAAAAAGTGCCAAATCTAACTGTTGGCCAACTAATATTATGTGCGTGGCCCAACTGTATGCCAACCAAAAATGCTACTAGGGCACGCACCTCGTGCAGCATGCAACTTTCTGCGAAGCTTTTAAGAATTAGATTTTACTGTAAATTTCAGTGTTGGCGGTAAACTAATACTCGGGGCAAATAGAATCCAATTATTATTACTTCACTAGAATGATTAAACAGTGCATTAGAAACTTGTGGGAATGTCAGTAACAGCGTGAATTTTTAATACTTTTCAGCTACGATACGTGAAAGGAGTCTATTACACGCAAAGTATTAATAAACAATGTCATCTTGCAATTTATAGCTTGCACGGGCTTTGAAGAAATATCATTTTTGTGCGCCATAGTGTCTTGATCCCCGAAATGGGTTTTCGGAGAGAAATCCGCGTGAGTTGTTGACAAACCCAGCCAAAGCATAGCGTAGCAAAAGCCTGCCCAGTGCCCTCTATGTCAAACGCTCACTCTAAACAAGTCACACGTATACAAGCACGAACACACCTTTCAGCATTTCAACACATTTCAGAGTAGTTCCGGAGTTGGACGCTGTTCATGATCAGAGGCCGCCAGATTCAGTCCTCGAGTTATGGGTCGGTAACACAGTTTGGGTGGTGACACGAAGTCCCATAAGGTGATAGGTCTATCCTATACTTCGTCGATGGTGATTGTAATCTTATTTGAGGCTTAGTCGATAACGTTGGGTGTAACACGAAAATGGTAAGGGGGCTCGCGAGCCCCCCGAGCGTGTGACACAAAATTACATTGGATGATAAGTCTCTCCTATACCTGGTCTGTGGTAGCAACGAATGAAATTGGCGACGAGATAGAGAATAACCCTAATATAAACTGTAAATTCTTTTCCATATATTTTGTTTCAATAAACTCTACGAGCACAAAACAGTAGACATAATCTCACCCAAACGAACACAGCTCCTGCATCCTCTTCAAAATGTACGAAACATTCTTTGAAGGAGAATAAGGAGCACGAAAAAGTCCCTATATTGCGCAGGCGAGTAGTGCTCGGACTACATCTGGCGGTGATCGGCGCAAGCAGTCCCACCCACAAGATAAAACGACAGCAGTGAAGTCAGTGCGCGTCGTCGCGAGAGGTGCGCGCATGTTTATTTAAAGCTCGCTGGCGTGTTGGTACAATTGCGCGCGCAATGAATCAGGCACCAGTGTCGTGTATTCCAGCCGGGAAGATGTCAAAGGCGAAGAAGGTGCTTGACGAGGCCCGCGAGATCCAAAATCCCGAGCTGGATCTCGCGGACAAGGGGATCTCAACGTTCGAGGAGATGCCCGGATTGCGTGAGTCTACCGTGCCCCCGTGGGCCCAGTTTCCCCTCGCCAAATTAGGCAACTTGTCTTGACTGGTTTTTTGGAGCGGATGGAAATCCGAGGAGGCCATTTGTCACTTGCCCGCGAGGTGGGCGTGTCGGCGCATGCGCGCCAGATTATTTTAAACAATAACAATAACACGAAAGACCGACCAGAAAATTATTAAAATCAAAGCCCTACCTTTATAATGTCACGAATATTCAAATTAATATATACACTGATGTCATCGTTAACGAACGTTAGAGTGAACATTATTGTAAAATATAATTTCGTTTTTTTTAATTTATTAGAATGTACTGAGCGTAAATTTGAAAAGATTAATGAATGTATCTTGTTCGTTTCTTGCAGTTACCATGATCAACATAACGAGGCTGACTTTAAGTCACAACAAGATTCAAGGTAAATACCCGTAGCGCCGTACAAGTTGGATACAGATAAGGCTGCCTTTGAAAAAATCTGGGTTTCCCCGGATTTGTCCTCTTTTTTAGGGCATCCGGGGACGTCTGGGGGGATCTGCTCGCTCAAAACGTCATAAATATTTTATCTCTATTTCTTGATTGTGGTTACAGTCTATAATTTAGAGAAATTTTTGCCTTGGACTACACAGAATGAATAACTATAAAAATGCCTTGTTTGCGTAGCTGTACCACCGGGCTTTGCGAATTTGGTTAATCTGGAGATACTGAATCTGTTTAACAATCATATTACCGAGCTTCCCATTTCGCTGTCGCAGATGCCAAAGTTGCGGATTCTCAATGTAGGGTAAGCTCTCCTTTGCTTATTGCTAGATGTATTACTTTTTAAATAAGAAATACTTATGCAGCCGCTTTAATAAATTTACAGAATGAACAGGTTGGACGTGCTTCCTCGTGGGTTCGGTGCCTTCCCAGTGTTAGAAGTTTTAGATTTGACGTACAATAATCTGAGCGAGAAGAATCTGCCGGGAAACTTTTTCATGATGGGTTAGTAGACAGTGGGTATTTTGGAAGTATGGTTTAGAATAAGAATGAAGCTGAATTGATTGTCTTTGCAGAAACACTAAGAGCGCTTTACTTGGCGGATAATGATTTTGAATACCTGCCACCAGAGATTGGAAACCTGAAGAATTTACAAATTGTGGGTAGAGAAACACTTTTACGATCAGTAAACTTATACTTCACTTTCTAACTGTATTCCAGCTTGTGTTGAGAGAGAATGACTTAATCGAATTACCGAAACAAATTGGAGACCTGGCACGGTTGAGGGAATTGCATATACAAGGGAATCGGTTGACAGTGTTACCGCCGGAACTAGGTACGTTCAATACTGTGTCAAGTATATCGAATAAATCATTGCTAGTTTTGAAGATACTTAGGTGACGATTGTCTTACAGGGAATCTGGACTTAGTGAGTAACAAAGCAGTGTTTAGGATGGAGTTCAACCCATGGGTAACGCCGATCGGCGATCAATTGCAAGTGGGCATATCTCACGTAATGGATTACATTCGATCCGAAACGTATAAATAGTGAGCGTTAAAGATTCTTTCTTGTATTTTTGAAGGCCATCGCGCATTTTGTCGAAACGCCAAGCGAATCCAAGAAATTAGTAATAATTAATTAACTGGCGTTGCGCTTCGGTCATCAATTGTTTATAAACTTTGCTCTTAGTATCGCCGCGCTTCGACAAAATGCGCGACGGTCTTTCAGCCTAGTTTAAATTAGTCAAGTAAACGGTACAGTAGAGAGGCGAGTGTGAAAAAGCATATATAAATCCAGTAGTGTAAACAGGTGGTCGAGTAAAAAGTCGAGTAAAGGGGGCGAGTATTAAGACGGGCGCTCCCTACGCTTTGCCTCGCCTCGCCTCGCCTCGCCTCGCCTTGGCTCATTTTATTCTTCCTGTGCTTTGCTTATGTAGTTTGAAAATTTCACTCGCACTGCGCCTCGCCTCGCGTAGCCTCGGCGCGACTCCGAGCCGCGGATTGTTCCTTGAGAATATTTTGAGGAAGAGAGGCGAGGCGTAGTGTGAGTGGATACAATATCACCGCACAGGAAGAGGTTCTCTGAGCAACTGATCAAACACATAAACCGAGGCAAAAGGTCAGATAACTAACCAGGTACGGAAAACCCGAGGCGATGCGAGCCTAGATGTGAGTGCGAAAAGAAGTTGCGCCGAGGCGTAGTGAGAGCCTACCTTTCACACTCGCCCTCCCCAACCGCAGGTGTAAAGGTGCGTATCGACGTTGCGAGGCTTGCGCGCGAGACGCCCCTTAAGAGTACTCGCCATTTCTTCTACTGTCATACTGAACTAGCATGGTATAAATACCTACACAAAAATCGAGGGCCAGTGGACTATTGGGTCCACCACTGGGCTCAGTTCACTAGGCCGAGTTACTTGACCAATCTAAACTAGGCTTTACGGTGCGTTTAGACCAAATCGAACGAACGCTCGTTTGCCCCCCATTTCGACAAAATTCGTTCTGATTTGTTAGTGTAAATGGCAATCTTCAGTTGCAATTCTTCATCACTTGGATTTTGTCGATGTGGGGGCCGAACAATCATTCGTTATTCGTTCGATTATTCTAAACGCACCATAATACGTATTGTTGAATAAAACAGTTAATTTCGTTTCAGTGTATATAATCGACACCAAAACGCCAAAGGTCCACCGCCGCCAATTGAGAACGACAAGAGTAAGAAAGTATCCCGCATGCGTTGAAAATGTAACAAAAAGACGTAATTAACGCTCGAAAGATTATTTCGAAACTAACTCGTAACGTGACCTGTTTTAATGCACTGACTGCCAGTAACCTCGTACCGGAATTATACCTGCAATGAAAATGGTGCCTTAGCTAATATACGACTAATACAGAAGTCTATTTTTATCATGCATTTATAAATAAGTTATGCATTACAATCGTGTAATATGTATATTATTGTATTATCTGAATCTGTTAAATGTACTTCCAATATTTTTATGACTGCGTAGCAAATAATTTGTGTAATAAATTATACTTTTGAATGGAGCAACGGTTACTGTTTACTCAAAAGGAGATTTTAATAAAAACACCCTGGATACCTTTCGAGTATGATATCGATTTTTATGAAAGTCATCTGTCATTTTAAGTTACCGTTCATTTTCCGATCTTTAATATACCTAGCTGCACGTGTTACACTTTAGCAGGTAATTTGTTGGAAATAATCATTAAACCATAATGCCTAGGGAATAACACTACTAATTTTCTTTTGTAAAATTTATGTTTCCTAATACCATGCACTTTTAACGATTTTGATTTATTATGGGCACCTTTTAATAATTATTCAAGTGTGGGCAATGCGCGGCTGAACTTAAGTTACGAAATTGCATTGTGCGATTTAAAAAAAGTAAAAAATTAGTCGACGAGGATGGGATTCGAACCCACGCGTGCAGAGCACATTGGATTAGCAGTCCAACGCCTTAACCTCTCGGCCACCTCGTCGGTGTGTACAATCTGGAAAAGTGTCCTTGGAACAGGGGTGAACACCCTTAACGGCAAAACAGACTTTTTTTCCAAATAATAGTACTAAAAGCTTATAAAAATCCACGAAACTTGTAAAAAAATACTTCGCTTTAAGCCCAAATAAATTCAAACTAACAGAACTCGTTTAGAAATTTAAGGAAGAATAATAATAATATTAATTGTTAATATTTTAATACGATATTCTACAGTCTACACGATCTAATTATTGTATATCGAATTGATCGCATCGAGTAATTGAATGTATCTGTTTGATAAAATACATATTTGTATATTGTTTTTGTGTGATTGTTAATGTGAACGTTTAAATTGAACACATGTATTATAAATTATTAAAAAAAATAAACTATATATTCTTGTATTATCTACCTAAGTTTATTTAAAAACGGTCCAGAAATCGAATCGTTTCAGGTTGCATAAATGCATTAGATTCCTTTTCTTATTTCGAATTATAATGAAATGTTGAATAAGCCTGGCCTCCACCATCTATAAAACTGCATCTCCATTATTTAGTCTCTTTTTAAAATATAATAGCAAATATACCAATGCATTTCTGCGTGGAAATTCGTGATATTCAATTCAGACACCAGTGTTATACATTTTATTATAATTGCGATTGTTTCCCAGCAATCCCAGCAACGAAAACAAAATTCCTCAACAGGATGTCTCGTTTATTCAGTTGCATTCGGCCGTTCGTCCTGATAACGTGATTTTTTCATCTCATCCTCATTTCCATCGAATTTCTAAGGAATCGTCAAAATGGTAATCGGACTTCTATCTTTCCTATACTCTTACAATTGCAAATCCAATAAGACTTGAAATAAATACACATTCCAAGAATTTAATCAACGACTCTAAAATGTCCCCTTTTACACTTATACGTTCAAAGTATTACTAGTGAATGATTATTTCAATTTAAGCTGAATTTAAGAATTGATTTAAACAAATTCGCTTGATTTATCAGCGTGAAGTACTGTCAGTCCACATTGGCCAAGGTGGCGTCCAAATGGGCAACGCTTGTTGGGAATTGTATTGCTTAGAACATGGCATACAACCCGATGGCATGCTCCCACCCCAGAGTTGCGCTACCGACGAGGGTTTCCAGACTTTCTTCAGTGAAACGGGGGGTGGAAAATATGTTCCACGAGCTGTATTTTTGGATCTCGAACCCACAGTCATAGGTAATAATGATCCGTAATAAATCAACAAACATACTTTCTCAAACCTACCAAATATACTTTCCAATCACCCCCAACTTACCAACATCCATTCCGAACCCGCTAACCACCCTCCCGCTGCAGACGAAGTGCGAACAGGGACCTACCACCAGCTCTTCCACCCCGAGCAACTCATCTCAGGCAAGGAGGACGCCGCGAATAATTACGCCAGGGGCCACTACACACTGGGAAAGGAGATAATCGACCTGGTGCTGGACAGGATTCGCAAGATCGCGGACATGTGCAGCGGTCTGCAAGGCTTCCTAATCTTCCACGCGTTCGGCGGCGGTACTGGTTCTGGGTTCACGAGCCTGCTCATGGAGCGTCTCTCCATGGACTACGGGAAGAAGGCCAAGCTGGAATTCGCCATCTACCCCTCGCCGCAGATATCTACAGCGGTGGTGGAGCCCTACAACGCGATCCTGACGACGCACACGACCCTCGAGCACTCGGACTGCGCGTTTCTCGTGGACAACGAGGCGATCTACGACATTTGCAGGAGGAACTTGGACATCGAGAGGCCAACTTACACGAACTTGAACCGTCTGATCGGTCAGATAGTCTCATCCATTACTGCCTCGTTAAGGTTCGACGGAGCGCTGAACGTCGATCTGACGGAGTTCCAAACGAACCTTGTCCCATACCCGAGGATCCACTTTCCCTTGGCCACGTACGCGCCTATCGTCTCCATTGAGAAGGCATATCACGAACAGCTGACGGTGATGGAGCTAACGTCGTCCTGCTTCGAACCAGCTATGCAAATGGTCAAATGCAATCCACAGAAGGGGAAGTACATGGCATGCTGCTTATTGTACAGGGGTGATGTCGTCCCCAAAGACGTGAACGCCTCCATCGCGACGATTAAGACAAAAAGGGCGATACAGTTCGTCGATTGGTGCCCCACTGGCTTCAAGGTAAAATTTTCGAATGACAAATTAAAGTTAAATAAATTATTTGTCATTTGTCGAATAAAGTTAACTTGAGAGTCGAATGAAGTTAGTGTAAATTTAAATTTGAAAAATTTATTCGACGCTCAAGTTGAAACGCTCGACGAATAAAAAACTCGTCGAATAAATAAAATTAACTTTTATGCGATCCGTTATTTAAATAATTTCTTATCTAGTTAATGCCCAACTCTTATTCCTTTTAGTCGCGTTTATGAGGTCCGACGAGTAAGTTTGACCAGGGGGGTGAATTATTTTGTTAAAATAGGGTGCTCCGATTCTGCACCCCGAACATGTTTATTTAAGTAACTCAATTGTGCTGAGAATTGACGGTCTGGAGCACCTCTATAATGATATTAGTAATCGTTATTGGGTTAGCAGTGCGTATTTATAGATAAAATATTAATTTGGTTCTCAGGTGGGTATCAATTATCAGCCACCAACAGTGGTGCCAGGCGGTGATCTGGCTAAAGTGCAACGAGCTATGGCGATGCTTGCAAACACGACTGCAATCGCGGAAGCGTGGACAAGGTTGAACAGGAAGTTCGATCTGATGTTCGGGAAACGCGCGTTTGTTCACTGGTACAGTTGCTAAACCGATTGCTACTCGATAAACAAACCTGAATTATTATTTCGTTCATTCTTCACAAATTTCAAAAAACCTTGACACGTAAACACTCTGTTCCTTTTCGTCAAACTCCATTTCCTACAGAGGATCAGCGAAAGTATTATTTCTATATCACAAAACGACAAATTTTTATTCAAAAGAAATTACTACTATACTTATGGATAAGGTAAATAGAATTTTTCTGCATAGGTACGTCCAAGAAAGCATGGACGAAAGTGAATTCAACGAAGCCAGAGAAGATTTGGCAGCCTTAGAAAAGGACTACGAGGAAGTTGGCATGGACTCGACAGACGCTGGCGAGGGTGAAGATGAAAATTAAAGACACAAACTTTCTCTTTGACGTTTTGTCACTGGATCGATTCGGGAGGACGGACGAATCATCCATTTTGTACAAATTTACACATTGTTTTCGTTAATTTTGTTTGTACTTGTCCTGTACATTGTTTTAGTGATTATTTATTTTGTAATGTAAACTTATAGCCCTGGGCATTTTTGAATTGTGAGAATAAAACATTTTCTTTATATTTAAATTACATGGAGGGGTACAGTTTTACGTGGACGAACCACAGGTTTGCTAACAGCCCGTGTTAATATTATTATAACCACTTAGCTATAATGGTACGAGTTTGATGGATTAATTAGCTTCGATTCACAAATCCTAAATGACTCGAGCTACGTGTCCTGATCTGTTAGACTAGTTTAATGATCTTCAATTGCGTTATTAGGTAGCTGGAATTCTACATCAGCAGATATTCAAGTGTTCAACTTTAATTAAATATCAGCTTCTTTGAATTTATCTACTTTTCTATTCTATTATTCTTCTATCCTATTCTTTTATTTTTCAATTCCATTTTTTTATTCTTCTATTCTTGTATTTAAGTCTCACCACCAAAATCCTCAGTTTATTACTCGCAACTTGGAAAAAACGTCACCCCAGCAGATATGCCACTATTCAGTTCCATCAGCAGGGACCCATGTACATATGCAGGAGAGAAAGGTGAGCAAACTCCAAACACGTGTCGATGTTCGCAGATATTACAGGCTTTTTATTGTGTAGAACAGCACGCGGCTGGGCGAATTATATTACATATATATAAATTTGTATCGGCATCTTTACAAGTTAGGTTCACGGTGTGAACTCTTATCCCGCATAGAGACATCTTTCGTCTTTGCAAGAGGGGCTGGGCATGGGAGGGAAAACGCATCTTTTTACTCGCGACGCAACTGGACAGCACACTCGGAACTCAACGACACGGAGAAAAGACGAGCGGCGCACACGCTGCTTCATTCAATTAACCCACCATCTCCAAACCGCGCGCGCGCGTATTGTGCGTGCCACGTCGAGCAATTAGCAAAACAAGAAAAAAAAAATAGGATAAATAAGTGAAAAAGAAAACCTGTCGGAAGAACCTGGAGAAGTCGGAAGTCCTTGTTCGCCAATAAAAAAAAAACAAAAAAAAAACAGGAAATCTCGTACTCTGTGGCTGCCAACGCACGCTCGCTGATCAAGTTCGTCGAAATTCGCAAACGGTCGCGTACAAAACAGTGGGGGATTGGGAGGGAAGAACAGCGATAACGACGAACGTAAAAACACTGATCGATCGGGGGTACACACATCGATACACAACGATAATGCTGACACGACGACGACAATGACCCGGCTTGACATCAACGAGAGCGTCTGTGCATCGTTAGGAACATCGTTCAATTGCGGATGCGTCCTAACGTTTCTTAGCAGCGTCCGTTTTCTTCCAAACGAAAAAAAGAGTACGTTCGATCGAACCGTTCCTATTTTCCCTTCGTGGAAATGAATCGGAGGGAGGGACAGGGGGAGGATCAATCGTCGCGGAAATCTCGCTCTGACACCTCTCATCGACGCCGAACGCGCGACGTTACAATAAATTCTATCGTTAATAGCGTAATAATCTAATAAAAAGAGCTCGCCGCGGCTGGGCACGCGCGATAATTTGCAAATTTCCATCCTTTCGTTAAAACTTTGTATATTTTATAAAATTTCATCTCTTCTATCTCTCACTCTCTCACTCTCGCTCTATTATTCACTTTCTCTCCCTCTCACGCTCGAGTCATTCGCTTTCGTTATTAAGATCGCCTCCTCTCTTATCTTCTCTATCTCTCTCGAACCATGGCTCCTTCTCTCTTCCTCGTATCTCATCGTTTCTTTTTCTTTTTCTTTTTTTTTCGATTGGCAGGCCAGTTAAAGCTGCCGCTCGCTGGACTAGAGATTTTCACTACTGCTTTATTGCGCATCCGTTTTATATCTCGAGAAGGACCATCTTTTCTTCTTCACACTGTCGCTTCGCTCTCGCGTATAACTCTGTCAACGGCTTAGGAATACCACCACCCCAATTCGCGTTCCTTCTAGGGGATGTTCTGCAATATGGCTCTCTCTCTCTCTCTCTCTCTCTCTCTCTCTCTCTCTCTCTCTCTCTCTCTCTCTCTTTCATGATCATACTTTGCAATTCCAATGTCTCTTTCCAGCGAAGGAGAAGATCTGCTCGACGCTTCGCTAAAGATTCTCTTATCGTCGGATTTTGAGGACCTTTCGCGGGAAACAGTGAACGAGCAACCTCGATCGGGTTTCGACAACGCTTTAAGATTCTATTTGTGTGATTCTATTAATTTTTTTGAGTATAATTTCATTAATTTGTAGAACGTTTGGTTTGCTTCTTCGTGCAAGCAACGACAGTGTGGATGTCTTTTCAGTTCTAAGTTGATACCATTTGTTAACGAGAAAATTGTGAAAATTTGGAAAGAGTACATATATGGCGTAATAGGGGAGATGATGAGTATCGACGCGATAAAAATTCAGAAAAACAATTACGAAAAGGAAAGCACCTTTTTACAGGGTCCAGACTCTGGCCCTCTTAAATATCGACTCGAACTACTTAAATGTAACCATCATTACTCCGATACCCCTGAAACGTCACTTAAATTTTAACAAAACTCCTGCGAGACAACTCATACACGTAACGTTCAAATCCACAGATCAACAAAACAAAATTTTAAACCTTAACATTCTAAGAATTCTAGTACTCATCACCCACATTTCAATCCGAATTTCGCACATATCTCCTCCTATTAGCAAAACTAAGTTGCCTCGAAGCTACCAAGGCCACTCCTCTACATTGCAATTCTCACACAACTTCGCGGACCACTGTTGCTCGCTGACACGTTCCCGCCCTACGTTTAAACTCTAGCGCCTCCGGGCGAGGCAGCAAGGCGCAGGGACATGTTTCAGGAGACGAACTTCTGGCCAGGATGATCCCCGTCGATCGAATGGGAAGGGAGCTCGGCGACGAGCAAACTGTCGCGACAACGACGATCACAAAGAGACGCGTCGACAATGTTTAATTAAGGCACGGCCTCGAGGAAGCTCGCCTCTCATCCGCCCGATCGTCATAGGATGAACAACGCGCCCGAGGGGCAGTGAAGGGAGGAACGTCGCCGCTCTTGGCACGTCTCGCTGCTGTACGAATATAAAGTGATCTCACACGTGGGGGAGGATCCTCGCGATCGAACGGGCCGTGGAACGAGATATCGCCAGGGTCGTTCCACGGCCCGTCGCCTTCGACTGTCCAACGGGGGGACAGTGACCACTCGCCTAAGCAGACTGCAACGCTAACCCTGTTAACTGGCTCATCACCCAACCGAATTATCTTCGAGACGATTACTCCCTTCGGGCAAGAAGAGAGGCAACTTTCACGACGAGGTAACTGGTTTTATTCCGCACAGGGGTAATTATGAACGAGTCACCTAGTTTCCTCCAGTTAACAGGTGGATCGTGTGTTGAAAGTGTAGAGACATCGGTGAAGCGGCCACGCGATACGCTGGTAGATTCTATAAATCGCTTTTAGTCCATAACAAGTGAGGAGCCCAGGTGCCAAGCAGTGGATGGACCAGGTAGGATCGAGCTTTCGGATCCCCAGAAGCTATGCCTCGCTCGGAGATGTTTCGGGCATCCCAATGGCATCGAATATCGCAGTGCTCGCGCCGTTTGGCTGCCGAGCTCCTCAAATAATTTCTTTTTAGTCGTCAACACTGATAAAAGCCTCTAAAACCCTTTGTCGCCTTTCCTACGAGCGTCTACGCAACCTAATATAGTAACTTCGCTTGTACTCTTGTCGTCGATACATTTAGGAATACAGCATGGAGGTCTGCGGTTAAAGATATACATATACAGCGTCTCTTTAGGCCGCTTCAAGATGGCTCGGAACGGACTAGCGTTAATTTCCAAGTGTCTTTCGCTAAGTTTCTTATCCGACACGTTGCAGTCGCTCGTTGGCGAGCCTCTGCCCTCTCAATGACAATTCAGGCAACGGGCAGGTCCAGGGGGCGCGCGGACTCGGTGAAAAACTTGACAACGCTACGACTAAACGCATATCAAAAAACCATCATCGTCCTTAAGGCTGGGCTGCGTGGAGATAGTGCGTGAGCTCTTTTCTTTTCCTTCTGTTGTAGAAATGTACGCAGAACGGGTGGGAGAACGGTCGCGTTCGTTTTCTTTGGTAATACGTACGATTAAAGCGTAGTCGTTCTACGTTGTACGGTTTTAAGTGAGTGGGCTGACTGCGGGGCTCTCCGCGCATCTTTCGCTTACACCATACGTTATCGTTAATTCATATCCAAGCGTTATTGTCGAGAAAGTAAGAAACGAGAAGGGCGCGCGTCTACGGCCCGCCTCCGGCCGGGTATGCACGCGTATCGTCCTGATGCGGCACCGTATCGGGCGCGCGGTCGCTCCTGGTCGCTCCTGGCCGCGCCAGTGGCGATCGGTAGGAAGCGAGGGGCGCGCGAACGAAGACGGGGCGGCGAACAGACGAACCGAGGAAAGGGTTTAAGGGAATAATCAAAGTGTCTAATCTACGCGCCCGGTTTCACTTCAGGGCGCCTGGTCTTAACACGCAAAACAGATTCGCACTACGTAATCACACGAGGGGGTTTGTATTAAATTAAGGTGTCACGATTTACACGGTAGATCTCGACGGCTATGCGGCGTCGGGACCGAGCCGCGTGTCCGTATCGATAAAAATAATTATAGCGAGTGTACTCGCCGTAGAGATGTCTATCCTCGATAAGAATAACAATAATAATAATGTAATGACCACTATGATGTAGAACCGTACTAATTAATAATGTTACTAATAATATTAATAGTCATAAAAATAATAATAACTAAAGGCTGAGAATAGTAGCGGTAGTAAGGGTAATGATAGTAACGGTAATAGTAATTGGCGATGGTAGCAGTAATAATATATAATGTCGATTGTGAAAATATCTAAGATCAATGTTACCTTTTTTCTCTTTTTCTTTCCCTCTCACACACACCCTGTTTCTCTCTAGTTTTTTCTCTCTCTCTCTCTCTCTCTCTCTCTCTCTCTTTCGCACTCATACGATCGTTCTCTGGTCACTCCTCTCCTGTTCTCTGGACGCTGGGTCCGAAGGGAACGAAAACTGTCTTTTTGCCCAGCGACACTGTGCGATATAGTTCACCCGACGTCGGGAATCCAGGGCTATCGTTGAGTCTAACAGGGGGAGGTTTCTCGTGTTCTCGTCTCGCGATCGCGTCGGCACACGGTGGCAGTGAACTCGCTGTGGATGCACCCTCGTCGTCCCTTTCCCTTCATCAACGTCCTAATTGATGAGAGTCAGTGGACTCTGCTCTCCAAAGTGCCTCCTTCGTTATCGCCAATAATCCTGAGATAGGGTTCCCGACCGTCGTCGGCCTCCGATCGACGATTCTGAACGAACGATCGACGAGCTGCCCGCCCGTTTCGAGCGGGCAAGCAAAACCAGGCAGTGACAAATAAGTTGAGCGCGCCACCGCTCTGGATACCGTGCACGTCCTGAGCGCGACTCCCTCGGAGACGAGAACAACGAGAGTAAGGGAGAACCAGTCGACGACGTGCTCGGAACACTGGCCACAAGTAGAGAGCACGCGTTCGCCTGTTCGCAGAGGTCGGCTAGTCAACGAACCAGGAGACCACGTCAGCCCTTGGAACTGTTCCTTCCGCGGATTGCCGCCGTTCAGGATCTGTAAATACGGATCACGTCCCTGATAGGCGCCCTACAGAGCGGGCAGTGACCGCCGCCCTTGCCGCACCACTGCTGTATGGCGCATGGGTAACACATGCACACATGCCCGCACATGTAGAGGACGCTGTCGATGCTTCTCTCGTAGCAGATGGAGCACTCGCTGGGTTGACCGGGCGTCGGCTGGAGTCCCTCGCTCCACTGCTGCAGGTGGGAGGACGTCTGGGACGACAGAGTGCCGTCGAGGCTCTGATAGTTGACTGGCTCCACGTAAGTGGAGGAGCCTGTGCTGGCCATGGTGCCGGTCAACGGTGGCGAGGATTGTCTGGACGAGCTCGGGTGCGACGCTGACGCTACGGCGGCCGCTGGAAGGTGCACGTGAGGATTTCTGTTCCCCGCGGACGTGTAGGTGGGTTGAGCGGTGGACGATGGGGGCGTCGGGTAGCCCGTCTGTGGCGGTAGGTTCACCACCAGGACGGTTCCACCGCCGACAGCTGGCTTGAACTGAACCATCTCGGAGAATCTGGAGAGCTCCGTGGCGGCGTTACTATGGTTCGTGTGTTGCTGTTGCTGTTGCTGTTGCTGCTGTTGCTGTTGCTGCTGCTGCTGCTGCTGCTGTTGAACGATGGTAGCTGGCGACGCGTTGCTCTGTCGTTGTCGCGGCGGTGACGTTGGCCTACTAGCTAGCATCCTGACACGCTGGGTGCTGCCGTACACGTCTACGAATGCCCACAGCTGCAGACTCTGATCGACGTGCATCACCACGTTCGGTGGGCCGCCGTTCTTGCTCATCTGCACCTCGCCGAAGTGTGTCACCGTGAAGGCTATCTCGTCGCCGGGTTGAGGGCTCGAGGCGACGTCCTTCGAGACCACCCAGTACTCGGGACGATCTAGGAGGAGGTCACTGTCGCTCGGCAGATCCCCCGCGGTAAGCCGAGCCGGGTCGCAGGAGGTCAGGCCCAGGGCAAGGGCGCCGACGTACATCGGCTCCGTGGCGAGGATCTGCACCACCAGCCGCTCGCCGAGGAGCAACGGTCGGCCCGTGAACGCGTACCCGTGACAGAATTCCGTGTCTGTGCGCGTCGCCACGCACTGTTGATTGCTGAAACGGATGTTCTTGCCTCGGGTCCTGCAACGGAAGAAACCAGGAAGCGGTTAGCGAGCTGTTTGCTGCGAAACCACCCGTGTACTGCGGATTGAGGCAGCGCTGGGTAATGGCAGTGGAGTGCTGGGAGTCAAGAGCGCAGGTTAGGTTCTATATAGACTACAGACTTTAAGAGAAGCGCTTGAAATTTGAATGCTTTATAAGCGGCAACGAACACATTTTAGGAGTTGTACTGTGGAGGTAATGATGCTACGTATCAGCAAAGGAAGAATCAAACATATCTAACGAGCGCCCGGGACTACCGTACACCTGCAGCCTGAACTGCTCAATGTCAGCCGAGGTAATGCCAGACTCGATTAGCCCGCATTTAAGGTAACGAGACAAAAGGATTACAGTATCTGGGGTACTCACGGGTGGAAGGGTAACGGCGTGAAGATGACACCGGCAGGCTGAAACCTGAGGCCGGGCAGCTCGACGTCGGGCTCGTGATGGATCGACATGCTCTGCATGGTCGGCACGATGATCCTCTCGACGTCTCTGCCTGCGTTGCTGGCGTCGTCCATGGCCGAGTGCCTGCTGTGCTGTGCATTGTCCTCGTTGCTGTGCTCAGCGCCTCTCCTGATGTTGTTGAAATGTTGCCTGTTGGGATCGACGAACTCGATCGCCGTGCTGTTACCGTACACGTCGATGATAGCCCACAGAGGGCTGCGGGTCTCCACCCCGCTGAAGAACAGGCCCCTCTCCTCCCCGTTCACCCCGAAGTGAACGTCGCCGGCCGACGTGACGTAGTAGAACAGCACCGTGTCCCTTTCGGCGAACCTCTCGGCGAGGGCCTTTGCCCAGTAGCCGGGCTTGTTCGTCAGGTCGGGGCAGGCGTACCTTGGCAGGCCGTTCATCAGGTTGATCGGATCGTTGCTCGTGAAACCGAACCGTATCACACCGCTCCAATTGTCCGAGATCTCCAGGAATTTCACGCACACCTGAAAGCACAGACGGGGGATTTGTTAGTGAAGGTCTACATTGTAATGTGATTTGGATTTTAGATTTTTCGTTTTCTCGCTGTAATTGAGTATTTAATTTTCTGTCATTTAAGTAGGATGATGTGGTAGAGTTGGGGATGGCAACTTGACGAGTTTGTTTCCTGCACGATTATTATGTTCAGTTCTCTGTGGGTATTAGATGGAAAAATAGTTGAGATTTATGTGTCTTTTTTCTTGGTAAGGGACTGAGGAGTCGTTATGGAATTTGAGGGAGATTTGAAGACTTGTTAGAGTACCTACTTGCGTGGAGAATATAGGTTAATTTAAGGATTTGAAGTACGAGAAAGCTACTTTCTTAATGAGTAATGATTTGCTAGAATATTATGTTCTCTTTTGTAACTTCGTATTTCATAATTAACTAGAGGGCCAGTGCTCTGGCAGGCATTATAAGGGTTAGATAGAGAATACATAAAAAAATAGGAAATTCTTCAGAAGTTTCTAGCATACTATTAGAAGTCGATATATCAAGAAAGAAAAGCGAAGTAGGTGTCCCTCGTAAGGCTATAGCCTACAAATTGACTATGAGGATCCTTTTAATGAGGGCCCGAGCTACCTGAACACATTGACCTTGTATGTATTCCCAGAACTACATTTAAATTACTTCTTTCACTTTTCTCACACTTGAAAGAACCACACGGGGACAATATTCCTGGAACCATAATTAAAAGTTTTCGGTACCTCTAATGGAATAATATACCTCTTATAGTACGAACACGATTTCTCCTTCTACTAGGAATACCTAGTTGCAAAACCAAAACACGAGTCCACACTACTCTTTCTTTATCCTTGAATTATCATAAATGAAACAATAATGAATAATATAATCTTCAAATTTACTATTATCCCCAATTGAGAAAGCTCAACGAGCGCCACTGATTTTTCACGAAAATTTCAGGTCCACATGTTCGACGATTATTCAAGATCACGACGAAAGAGGAGACCCAATGGGCGAACATGAATTTCGAATGATCACGACACCTGTGAGACACTGTCAGCGGCGTCACGCGAATATTGATCGCAGCGTTGCATAATTTAACACCGGGCGTCTATCATATGGGTGCCGATTCCACGCCGACGACGTGGAATTAAATCAATCTTCATATTCCTCAAAAGCACATAGGAACCCTTTTCGAGCCGTTCGTCGCGCAGCCGTAAATAATCGAGCGGATCTTTGAAAGTGCATCGCTGCACCCACGTTTCTTGTCACATCCACGAAGCACGCCCAACGAGTTGCATTTCACCAATAAACGTCCCTCGCAAAAATAAGTGTTATCTTAATCGAGATTCTCTGTTTCAAGAAATGGCTACGGTATTGAAACCAACGCTGCGAATATTAATATTGCATCATGAAAGTAATAGGGTCAATTGCACCTTGCTGATTTTATTCAGAGCACACTTATACCTCAACCGTGTGCAATTTTTAATTCGAAGATACCGTCGCAGATTTCGTCGGGTCGATGTGGAAGAAAAGGCTCTTTTTCGCTACCAAGTTCGGCGAGGTTATGTCACAAGACTGGACGTGACGAAAATCCTAAAGACGATAGTTAACAGGGGAATAGTTGCGAAATATTGAGTTCACGTCGAACGATGTTCCTTTTCCTAGGACGGAAAGCCTTCACCGATGGCTTTGTATTTTTCGACGAGCTGATTTTATATGAATGATCTGATTTAAGGACGTATCGAGGGAAAAACAATAATTTGAAATCAATGAGAAAAGTGTGAATCTCCATTGATTTCAAAACAGTGCTTTGGATCAGACGAAAGGAGTATTAATAAACTAATATTCAAAATTTTCAGTGGTTAATTCGATAATGTATGAAAGGCAAGATATGAAATTTCAGAATTAAGTAGATTGATGTTATCAATTACGATTTTAAATGTCTTTCTAATACAGTTGAAAGTAATACATGTTTTTCTAATTACTAGCGTCGACGATGCAATGAAGTAAGAAATAGTTGCAGCCTTGGAAGTTACATTCCGCTGTGCAGTAAAAGAGACTGTTCATCCTGAAGAGTAGTGAACCCACGTATCTTTATTACAACGTACCTACATACATGTACTTTTTCAAACTACTATCTTATACTTTCTCACTTTGTTAAACATGAAAATAAAGGAACCTACTAAAACAATTTGTGTACTATTAATTTCCTGCAGCTATCATCTTCACGTCCCATCTTCTCCTACCCTACAAATTCTTAGCAAGACCCACCAATAAATCTCCCAATATTTCTTAACTCCGAAATTCTAGAAGCCCCAGTGATCTCTCTATGAATCCCAAAACTCTCCAAATTCCTACAAGCTTCCAATACGGATCCCCGAATTCCTAAATACTCAGAATCACCTACACTTCCATCGCACGACAAAGCTCGGCGACAGAAAGCACCAAAGCCGAGCCAGCCGGCCAGAACAATCCACCTTTACCCGCAAACACGTCGGCTAATCAACCTACCAACGCACCAACTCAAACACCGAGTCTCTCAAAGCACCCAGGCAAACCGAAGAGGCCAATTATCCTCGCGCCTAATCTAGCACAGGCCGATCATCGCCACGCTACCAATTAACGCCTACCCAGCAGGTTCGCGATGGAGCTCGATTCGAGATCGTTGCCCGTCGATGAAAATCCCATTCCAAGGCGTTTAGTGAAATCCACGTGGAGCCTTCGAGTGCCTCGCCCACGCGATTCAGCTATCTACTCACAGGACAGAGAGGAGCGACGGATGAAAGGAGAGCGTGGACGGGCGACGCAACTTCGTGCTTGTACGTAAGCGCGCTCCCGACGTGTTGCTACGCGGTCGATTCAACCCGCGGATGGACAAATCGGTTATGGACGGTTGTTGCTGGTCGGGGAACGGGCGAACGCTAAACCGTCGGCCCACGTGAAAATCGCCTTGCCTCTCCTCAGGGTCGTTCGCCGGATCGCCGGTCGCCACGGTTTAATAGACAGCGAATGCAAATGACGGGGTTCACCGAGTGGAACAAAAGTCACCCGATTCTCACAATTAACCGCCGCTCTGGCGTATACGATTTACCAGGCGACAGGTAGGAACGAGGAAACGCGGGAAAAACGGGGCATTCTGGGAGGGGATAGCGCGAGGCGAGCGGGCTCCAGAGCTCGATTAATTGTGGCTCGAGAATCGGTAATGAGATAGGATTACGCGTGCCGTTGGGTGGGGTTGGTGCTGACTGCATTATTCTGGGAAAATGTGCTTCGTGTTTTGACGAGTATGGGATTAATGGTTCTCTGTGTTTTCTTTGGGGCAAGATTAATAATTTATAATTGAAATCGTTGAAATTATATCGAAGACATTGGTTATTTAAGAATAGTCTACCTTGGTACTTTCTGTTAAGTTTAATGTGGAGAAGAATGTATTAATAAGTTGATGGTTTCGAGGGGATATAATAATAGTATCGCGTAAAATGTACCTTTTCACCAACTCGAACCGGCCTCGCGCTGAACGTGACACCCTTGCAGAAGCTCTCGTGTCTTCTGGCGATGGTCCCGCCATTGCAGAGCCTGATATTGTCACCATGAACCTGATGGAACGTTAGTGGTGGGAGATTGTTGGTACCTGCACTGGATGATCTTGGTGCTGTAACATGAAAAAGAAGAGCACACGTTAGTTCAATACCTACATACAATATTCCTTCTTTCATACATGACTCAATTCAAACAGCTTTAAGCCCCTAATCATTTCCCTTTTAATCTATCCTCAGTATCAACAACAGAATCATTAGTGCCCTCTAATACGAGTTTACGCAAGACCCACTTCAAGGAGACCCAAGAAAATCTGATTCAAAGAACTCGAAAAGGCACTTTTGGAGAAGGTTTTGTGGTCCAGGTGAATCCTAACCCAGAAGTCAGGTTTTAAATGGAATCACATAATTTCCCAACGAGATTCCAAGCTGGTAATTAATGTGCAACGCGTGGAAGAGAGCCTAGGCCTACTCGGAAAATATACAGAGGAAATGTAGGTCCCTTCGTCTTCCAGGCACAAAGGGAGGGAAACCGGTGGAAGAAAAGTGCTCAGACGCTCGCGACCGGGAAATTCCTTCGAGGCAGTCGCTTTGCATGAAACAAAGGCGGGGAAAGAGGAGGGGAGGGAGAAAGGGGAAAGATGGAATTCGATCGAGAAACTGAAATGCAAAACCACCTCTCGAAGCAGGTCGAGCGTTTCCACTTCGGTATTTCATAACTCCGACTCGCCGATCCGGAATATGCGGGAATACTGCCAGGATATTCCCAGGGTGTGCACAGGATATTCCCAGGCCGAGGCTGGGACGCGGCTGATCCCAAATATTCATATGAATCCGCAGGACAATCGGTCCTGCCTGACGAATATCGATTTCCAATCGCTTTTCGCTTCGCTGGTTATTGGACGGATATCGATTTTTCGGAAAATATCGGATATTGCTCCTTTGCTAGTGAATGCCAATGAAAATGGGCACACTCTAGTGTTTCATAGTCATGGTTTTATGAAGTAATTAATACTGGTAATTGGCACTTGGTGGCAGTTTTAGGCACTTTGAATAATAAGGTCGATTTGATATGGTGGTAATGGTGGAATGGCAATCTATAGAGATAACATTTTATCTGGTTTGTTCGTGGTGAAATTAATTACAGACGATCACAGATTATAATAGTGGGAATAATAACAATTTTTATAATAGAAATAAAAATGTCACCAGCAAATAATCATCTTCTTTTTTTATTCAACTGACGACAAAAACGATTTAATATTAATGACACTATATCCCATAGCAATGTAATTTAAAACCACTCTCCTCTATCAACACAAACTAAACGCCCACATATACGCGCTATTAAATACTAACACCATTCGCGTAACCTAATCTGAAGCTAATCCCATCTCGCAATATCACACTCAACAAATTCAAAGTCCCCAAAATAAACCAACACCCCCAACACTTTCACCCCCCAAAAATCACTAACTAGCACAACTAATCACAAAATCCTTTCCACCAATAAAGACCTCCAAGCGCGCCTTCAAAGCTGCCACAAAGTTTCTTTCCCTCTACAATAAAGAAACACACCGACACAATTTGTCACGTGGGAACAATGGCACCGCGAGTAATCCGTGTAAAGTGTCAAGGAAGAACAGAAACTAGCAAAGGAGAATGGAAATTTAAGAAGCACGAAATGGCCCACAACCGCCACGAGCGACAGTCCAGTTCCGACTGACTATCGATACGGAGACGGTGCCTGGTATCTCGTAGACGGCGATATCGTACGTGCGCCACGCACCGGAAACCGCACGTTCCGCGGGCGGAAGCCGTCAGAACAGAAGGCGCATCGTCCCGAGGCGATACGCTTTCTCCGCGAGCGGATGCGCGCCGAAACCGCCGCTAACAATGACCGGGCGAAACAGGAAGCAACTCGAGGCGAGTCGTTCGACTTTTGCGGGGCTTCGGCGACCGTTTCCTCCGGGCCCGCGGATTGCCAGCACTGCAAGAGTGGCGAATGTTCCCAGGCCGCGTAATCCCCTTTCGCGGACCACCTCCAAGTCGGATATATCGAGACTCGTTGCGAAAGGAAGAGACATTTCCATTGATTTCAGACGACTTCCGATCCTGGCCGAGTTCCTTCGCGAGAACCTCTATGTATATGAGATGGAATTCTTTCTCTTCCAAATAATAATTAGAGTGGCTCGGTAAATTGCAAAAGACTTCATACATGTTTTTTCTCTTCCTTAGGTTGTTTCTTTGTGCAATAAAGACGCTCAATAATAATAATAATAATAATAATAATAATAATAATAATAATAATAATAATAATAATAATTCGAAGTTATAAATAGAAATTTGCTAAATTAACTGAATCACCTTCAGAACCACCTGCCCATCCCGAAGAGAAAGTAGCATGCATCACTCCAATAAAAAATCATCAGAAAATAGATTTCCTTGAAAGATTCTAACACTGCACCTGCCACCCGCGAGCGGGCAAATTCTTGGTGAAATTGCGCTCAGAAGCCCACGCTTCCGCTTCTTTGCAGCCTCGATTCCGACCTATCGATATACGCTACGTAACTGGTCACCGGGGACCACGGAAAAATGCCGCGTAACGCGGCAAGAACTCGTAGACCCGCATTTTAATTCGAGTCGCGATTAATCCGCTAACGAACCGAAACGCAGCGCTGCTCGCGTCGCCAGAGATCAGCCAAGGCAGTCACGATCCATGGATCACCGGGAAAAATACACACGGACGATAGGTTTCTCACGGTCCGGCTAAGGCGCGTATTATGAACCAGTCGGCCACGATTGTAATTTCTAATTCATCCGTCACCCTGACCGAGCGTTTTCGTTTTTTCGTCCGTGGCGTACCGTTACCGCGCGCGTACGCCTCGTGACGCTGGAAACACGAGGCTGCCTCCACCGTTTTCCAAGATTCCACAGGAATTATCGCCAAGGGATTGTTGCAATCATGGCGGGGCCAGAAACGATCGCGTGTACCCGTCGAACCATTCTTCCTCTTTTTTAGCTCTTCCACTTGGAACTCGAGGCGCTTTTGCGGGGATGGAATATCGGTCAGCTCGATGGGAAAGGACTCTCTGTGTAACTGTAAGAGGGAGAGATGCTTCTTTTCTTCTGGAAGGTACTACAGGCTGGGGTTGGTCGAATAATCTTGGATTTTTGCAGCATCGAAAACTGTGCTCGAGTAATTGATACTTAACCGATCACTTGTGATTTCGGTATGTAGGTTCGTACTCGTGTTTGAAGCTTCAGAGTAGAAGTTGCTTTCACCAAAATTTATTTATTCTTTGTAAACGGGAAATGATTCCCTTTAGTGTACAGAAGGAAGAAGGTATATGTATATTAAAATGGCATAACTTTTTTAGAATTGATCCAAACGACTTGAGTTTGTGTAAAAACAATAAGAATATTAAGACAGATGATCGGGGTACATAGAAAGCATCTAAGCTAAAATGGAAAAAAGCTAAAATTAGAATATTTAAATGAATCCTATCAAGTATAGTTTCTCATTCCTCCCCCGAGCAGTTGAGTAACTTCAAAACCAACAATTTTCTCATTTTCAAAGTATGAATGATTAGGATTCGCTAAATAATCGAAAACCAAAATTCTGTCAATACTAAAAACACTAGAAATGATGTGGTTATCTATTGAAAGCCTGAAACGCACTGCCACCTGGCGCCATGAGGGCCATTGTTGCCAAGACACGAGGGTAAATTGTGAACCGCCTAATGACCATTCGAGGCTGTCCATTTTGCTTCATCACAACTCGAAAATTGTGGTTCGTCTACGACGCGACGTAGAAGACCCACCCTCGTCTGCCGCGTAGATAAAGTGGCAATCGCAAGGGGGTAAATGGAATCACGGTTCGTTTGATGGGACAACGAGCGAGAATGACGAGATGCAACGGTACACGATGGCGGATTCCCACGGTGAATCGCGGCATTATGAACTGCGCCGAGGAAACACGCCTCGGCGTGGATAATCGTCAGGATCACCAAGGATGACGTCTTCTGCGTCTTTTCAAACGATTCCCGCGTGAAATCGATGGATACAGTTGAACGACGCGCGCCAACTGCTGCTGATTGCGACCTCAGCTGTTCGAATGGGATTGATCTACTCTCATCATTCTTATATGAATTTTATTCGCGTTTAATTTGTGTGGCTCTTTGAAGATTCTGATAATTTTTAATTGTAGTTTACACGTACGAGTATGTACTCCTTTTTCTTTAGCTCTTATCATTGTAATCTAATGGGTACTATACTAGACGGTAAGTCTCTGGAATACATAAAGTAATTTTTTAGTGGAAATTTACGTAACAAGAATTAGGTCACTCAAGGATGCGTCACAGTAGTAAATAGTCATTGTGAGAGATCGTGAATCGATCTTGAATCAGATCGTCGATCAATCGAGCCAAAGGAGATGCCGCATTGACGATTGCATAGAGGTCACCATCGATCATCGCGATTCTGCCCTCCCGACCCCGACCTTATCGATCCTGATGATCGACGCGGGAACGCGGGCACCGTTAAGAAGCGTTACACACGCCTAGCAAGCGTTTAATGTATCGTTGTAATCTATCTGCCGCATGAGAGCCGAGCAAATCGAAGATACGAGCGTCAGCCCCTACCAGAAGATCTATGATCCATTTACCAGTAGTTTTCAATAATTTCAATATCCACAGAAATCTGGAAAATCTCAAATTTGAAAATCTCAGATTTGAAAATGTTCGATGGCCTATAAACCAAAATTCATTTAATCATTCTAAATACTCCAATACCCACTTGGTAACGCGCGATTCAAGATGATTCTTCAAATGACATAATTCCCAAGAAATCAGACGCGAACAAAGGCACACGAGCCACGGAGTGGTAGAAAATTACAGTGATTACAGCGTTGATTATCGTTGCTATAACCAGGTTACCACCCCCCCCCCTTCCTGCGCCAGATTTTCGCGCAAATTCTGCTGGTTCGTGACACTGAAAAATTACGATTCCCTCGGTTGATGCCGCGAGGCTCGCAGTAAAACGGTCGATTTTTCTCGTTCGACCTGACGTGCTCACTCTTGGATGAAATTGAGCTGCATCCGGAACCGGTTGGCGCGAGCTCAGCTGACTGAATCGCTTTTCAGCAACGACACCCGCGAGTTTTTCGAAACAGGGCGAATTTGAAAAAAAAAATTTCAACTTTATGATGAAGATTAGTAGGCAGATTAACAATTCCAAGGTGAAACCTGAGTCATCTGTCGTCAAATTGGCCGTAGTTGTGGAAGAAAACGTTTGGCAGGTGAAAGTGAGCAAGAAAGCATAACAAAGATACGCTTGCTCGGTTGTTGGTTTACTGGACTGTAATTATTGCTCGACGATGAAAAGAATGAAAAGTACACTTTGTACTGATACGCATCTTTAACGAGAATGATCTATTTGTTCACGAGACGAAACTGTTTCAGGATGTACTATAAGATGAATTTGGAATTTTTATCAGCAATCAATGTTTCTTCTGTAATCTGAAGACGCATCCACTTTCATATGTTCGTAAAGTCTCTTCATAAATCGTAAAAGAAGTGTTTAGTCATTTCACTTGAGCAATCCTTCTACTTGCATTCTGTTTCGTTAACACTTTTACTGATTGTGAGTCCATAACAATGCCAGCACACTCGAAAGCCCTCAACAATCTCAATAATCTAGAATTCTCAACTCCACTTCTCTATCTTGGAAGCTTCAGTATTTAATAACAAAACAAATCCCACATCCGCTACAACAAACTTCCTTCAATACTCACATTCAGAAAATAAGAATACCTATCAAGATTCTTAATACCTTAGATTCCATCTATAAGCGTCCATACACTATCGAGAAATTTCTTAATGGTCCCAAGCACAGGGCACGCCAAGAAAATTCCATTTTCTTCTCTTCAGATCCACCTTGCTTTTACGATCCTCCCATCCCTCTAGGTTCTCGCCGCGACGTCTCGACCGCGGTGTAAAACCCGCGTAAAACGTCCCCGTTTCGCGGGTTTAATCGGGAGCGCGAGTTGCTAAGCGCGAGGATCGATCGTGCACGTAAATCGCGACTCTCAATGAGAGCCACGCTAGTAATTGGTCTATGCCCGCGCCTATGTTGCCATTCGCCGGTTCATCTCGTGGGAAACCCGTGACACACATTTGCACGGAAGTGTACCTCTCGGCACCAGCGAGCATGGATCCTTGCATCTGACGCGTACACCAAGATCCTGGCGATCTACCCGCGTGGATCCAGGCGGAGAGCCGCCAAACGACTCCACCTTGCCTGCTGGTGTCACAGTTCTACGAAGGATAATATCAGCGGCTGTTTCCATTCACTCTGGTGCACTTCATTGTTGACTGTGCGTTTCGGGACGTGGATGATTTTTAGAAGATAAGAGGATGGAAGGAGGCATCGTTAATAGAAACAGCCACTATCGTTATTTGTTGTAACTATGATCCCCAATTATATTGCGCATAGTTATCTCTGATCTTCCTATAATTAGCACGCATTGTAAGGTCGATAATTTTATTAGACAGGAACGTATGAAATGTTCGTCTTCTTCTGATTCTATTTCTACAGAAATGTACTTTCATTCTACGATTACTTGATTATGAAGTTTAGACGTTTTTTGAAAATTGTTTGAATGACAGATTGGAAAGATTTCGGTAGAAGCTTAAGAAACTTGGGACACGCGATTGCTGTTACAAGGGAGGGAAGAATAATCTAGATCCATTTCAATTTTATCTTTGATCTTGCATGAAGAGTCAGGAGATAGTTAAATTTTTCCCCTCCTCTGCTTGTATTTCTGTTCCAACTGAGAATTATAGTTAGAGCGAAGCATAGAGATAGAACGCTAGTCTGTTTTTATCGGTTAAACTGTTATTTAATTATCAGGATTTATGTGAAAGTGGAATTTTGAGAGTGAAACGAGTGATAAATACGTAGCTCTTGGTTCTGTTTTGCGGAGGTGTATGAAATCGGGCGAAAATGGAAATACAACCTCCTTTTTACTACGTCCCAGCTACAGGTGAAAGTAATCATTGGTAGAACTTCTAGTCACACAATGTTTAGTAAGCAAGTTATCGCGATGCTCAGCATTTAACCAGAAACATAATACAATTAAGTTATACTAGCCAAGAAGCAACGAGAAAAATAGCCATAATTTATAACTAAGATAGCGTAAAACAAGCTTCCTCTCATGGAACAAACAAGGAAACACTTTCAACAAAAAAGTGAAATCGCGTAGGCGAAGCTCCGCAGCTAATAAAATGAATAATTACAAAATTATTAATGAGTATTCGAAATTCCGTTGCTCGAAACAGCAACATTGCAAAAACGAAGAAATTTCATTAACAATACCTCAAAATTGATAAAAAAAAGTCCTACCAAGTACAGTATGTAAAATTTGGCCATTTTCAATTTCCTTGCCAACTACTACTTAAAAATCTGAATATCCTCAAAATAGGTAGTTGATTTCAACTATTTCAAGACACATGTTTACCTAACTTTACTTTTCCACTGTATTTAACAAGTTCCATTAGTCTACTTCGAGTTCTACTTCTAATTCAACAACAATCGCGACCTGGCTGGAGTATATCGTTGAGTCTCCGCCTCCCATTATCACCGCGGCAAAGTGAAAGTAATTTGTTGCAGAGGGAGTCGTGGCGTCGATGTAACAATGCCGTCTCCGCGATGTGAACGCGATGTCCTTTGCGCGATGTAAATAAACGGAGCCTTGACCGAGCTGGCGCCCTCCGTTCATTGACTATAATAAGGACTATTCCTGGGCCCAGTTGTCGGCCAGCGTAGTAGAAAACTGCGAATAGTATGAATTGCGCCCGATTGACGCATCCTGATCTATGCCTACGAGTTCGACGAACCCTGCCTGGCGAGCGAAAGAAAATTGCCCTGACGAGAAAAGTGCTGGCTAAATGCCACTTACTGTCAATTGTTTTATACTTCAGGGGTTGAAGGAATAATTGATGAGGGAGGACCGAGTGGCCCGGGGATCCAAGAACCTTTGGAGCCTGCGTTTATAGGATTATTGATCTTCAATTGCCGATTTATCACGCGTTTCAATCCTTATGTGATCCCGCTAGGTGGAGGGTAAACATACGGTTAGCTAGACTGGCACCGGCATTTCACATTCCCATGCTTCTGGTTTTTGTCTATCTCCTGTGTAGTGAGATCCCCGATTTGATAAAACACCGTTGGCGCGTTCGTAGCTTTAATTTGTTTGGCGATTGTTTGGTGAGGATCTGTAGTTGTATGAGAAACGCAGGATGGAGGAGTTTAGCTAGTCTTTGAAGCTTCAATGAAACCCTGCGTTCCTGATGTGGCAAACACGTGACTCCAATCAGTAGGATAGAAAATAAGCGCATCCGATGTGTGGTCAAGGTTCCTTCTTGCGATGCCTTCATACGATAGCAGTTGTCCTATAAATTTGAGAATTATTCTTTTTTCTAGTTAGAATGCAGATCTACATATGATTTCTTCACCTTCCACTTCAGAACTGCTACTGCTTCTAATTGTAAGTCCAGTCTAAAATGTGACTTCTTCGATCTCCAATTCAGAATTTCCATTACCTCTACTTCCACGTCTCTGTTACCAATTCCTTCGACTTCCACTTCAGTATCCCTACTGCCTACACTTCAGTACTCTTCATTTCTTCGACCTCCACCTCCACCTCAGTGCTTCCCAACTTCTTCGACCTCCACTTCAGTATTCCCCTTCCCGCCGCTCCCACCGGATTCAGTATTACCCATTTCTTCAACTTAGTCTCTCCAATGGCACGATCTAACACAGCCACTACCTCGCCTTGGGGCCTTGGGGCCCTGGGGCCTCCGCGAGGAAAGCACAGAGTTCCGGAGCGCAGGGTCGTGTGCGTCTGGATGATGCGCCGCTTTCAACGAGGCGGGCGTCGCGACCCGGTCGGATCGGGCACTCCAGGTACTGTTAAGCAGCACCACTGCCACGCCGAGGAAGTCCGAGTAATGTTGAACGCGGCGGCATAGAGCTCCGTGTGTACAAGGAACGTACACACCGAGAGCCAGGAGGGGCCTTGTTCCCACGCCCGACGCCGTGATCTTTGCCGAGCTACTTAGTCCTTGGCTAGAAGGAGCTTCCCCTCTCTCTCTCTCTCTTTCTCTCTTTCTGTCGTCGTTCCGCTCCCTGACTCACCTTTCGATGAGCCTCACCTTCTCTCTCTGGAGAACGAGACCCCTCTACCAATGCTACTCTCCTGTCGCTATCCTGAAACCGGAGGATACCTCTTGCTCGACCCCCCCGGACGACTATGTGGGTTACGTAAGGTGGCAACGCGCGAGCCTCGCGGCACGTTCGAGTAATAGTGACGCGTGCGGGGCGCAGGGGGGCCTCGGTGAACGGGAACAGGGGCAGAGAGCGAGTGAGAGACCGATGAAAGACGGGGAGAGGAGCTCTTCGAGAGGACGTCCGGTTTTAATGGTTCTGGGAGGAGGGGTTCAGGTGGAAGAGGAGTTTTTAGGATTGTCTAGGGATATTTTGGGTGTCTACTGGGATTTTTGGATGTAGGTACCATGAATATTAATTATGTGATGGAAATGGTAGGAATAGAGTTTGGGAATTATAGTGCGTATCTAATTCTAAGCTGAGCAGTTTATGAATTAGAATTGAATTACTTTCCAATTAAAATTGAATCTAAAGTTATTTAATTTTAAAATAAATCAATAAATTTTCAACCCCCAATTGAAATTTAATCTAAAAGTAGAGTTGAAGTTCTGTGTTATAATTTGATTCCAAAAGTGAAAGAAATGATAAGAATTTGGGTGTCTAAGAATCTCCGCTTTGCACTCTGAACAAGATAAGCGACGAAGAATTCAGAACAGAATTCAGAAAGCGACCTCACGCTGGTACACAGCGAATAAGGCGACCAAGGAAACGGAGACTTGAACGCGTGGTCAAGAGATGATGTTACATCGCAGTGGTACCTATCCCTCGGGGAGGATGAAAGAACGAGGGAGAAGGAGAGCGCCCGAGGATGCAGTACGGTTCCAGCAATCAGAGGGAGAAGGAAGATGGGAGCAGCTTGCGTGCACGTGATGCACGATCATAAACAATCGACAGATTAAGCTAACATCCCTGCACGCGAATGATTAGACGCGAACAGGGTCTTCGAACTTGAAGGAATCGCAGGAATGCCGAGAAAATCGATGTACACTCCTTCGATCAATGTAATCTCGAATCTCTGCGCCGATAGCGGGTCTGGGTTAGGTCTGTGCGATCCAGCAACGTCTTATCGACGGTACCCTCGATAAACAACCGTAATTTCGTCGGTGCCTTTTCTGCTTTGAAAATAATACACCGGTGTTGATCTTGGTATCACGAATGTCCAATTTCAAACACGCCTAGTAAACCTATTGAAAAATATTCGAAAGAAAAACTGTACAAAATGCATTTTACTAATAATATTATTATTCTGAGGCACACGCTATAAACGCAGCACTCACAGGAATGCACTGAAAGTAGCTAGAAATAGCTAGCTCGAAATGCAACAGAAAAATTCGCCTTGAACTTCCCAACTCTTGTTAGTCTGGTTGAAATAATCCAACCTCGAGTAACAGTCCACAAGACATTATAACCAAGTAAAACACGAGTCTAACAACCATGAAAATACCATCCTCGCTTTACATTCAAGCTAACGTACCCCACTAATTAAACAGAGCATGCTACAAAGTATAATGAAAGTCGATTTCACCTATAACCGACCACGTCACTAACGCAGGCTTCGTTAACAACCCTTCATCCAGTAAAACTAACTCTACTTCTATCTACGGATGAAACTAGTTTTCATCCCCCTTTCCTCCATTCAATTTCAAACCCCTTGAAAAATCCTCCAAGCTCCAAATCTTCAACCCTTCAAAGGACCTCCCTTCGTTCCTCCACCGATGACCAAACGATCGGCAACAAATGTTCCGCGAGGAAAGTGTTTGCCGATCAGGGAGCCCGAGCCCCTGGAGGCTCCCCATGGACACCCTCAAAGTATCCACTGGAAATACCACGGGACGACAAGTGCATATTCCCATCGCGGCGTTTTTAATGCGGCCACCACCACTGGCCAAGGAACAATCGGATTAACGAAGTTAAACGGGTAGGGTGGCGCAAGAACCGCCCCCTTTATTCCACCCTCCGCTACGGATACACCCTCACCCATCTGCCGCGTTTCGCACGTACAGGCTCGCGGACGGAGCTGCGGGGGTGTTCTTTTCGGAGAAAGGAAAACAAGAGGCGGCTTGCTGTCCTGCCAGCGAGATTAACTGTCCTGGTCGGGCCTCCAATGGACTTTCAAAGAGGGAACGCGATCGGAATCGGTGTGGTTTTGGGGTGACGCGTATCGTGTTTGAGGGATTATCGTTGTGTTGCAAGGGGAAGAGAATGCTTGGAGGTTTCTGTTCTCTTTCTGCTGGAAATTTTTGGGTGGAGGGTGGATTGAAAATCGGGGGTGTGGATGTTGATCGAAGGTGGAGTTGGTGGAGATGATGGGGGATATTGGAAGCTTCTGTCTGCTAATTTCTGGCGGGATAATTCTTGCGTTGAACCAAGGTTATGAATGTTAGGACCAAGGAACATTGTTACGTTGTGATGTTATTTGGACCGTCAGAGTGACAACTTAATGACAACATAGGTTATCAATCAAGAATCTGAGAACAGGCTCCATATACGTATATAAAAATCGATAATCTCTAATGATGAAACGTCGATACAGTAATTCTCGTACCGCCGCGCGCCTCAAAGATAACACTCCAAGATTAGATTCCAGCGATGAAGAATCCTATTATCATATCGTTAACCAAATACAAAACAGTCATAACACACAGTATCGAGATCTTCCACGAGTTTTTCTTTTTCAAACAAAGACCCTCAGCACCATATAATGTGTAATAAATTTCTGCAGCAATATTATTACACAGGGTTCGGTTGAAAATCAGTCTACCTTCTCCATTTACAAGCCCCCTTCTCGCGATAGTCGCGATATGCATATTCCATTTCCACAGACCCGTGTTCGACCAACTAATTAAGCTGGGAACCAGCTAATTAGTATACATTCACCTACAATTAATTCGAACATAAATATATCCGGTAACCTCTGACGGAGCCTCGCATTCCGCCGTGCAATTATTACTTCTAACTGTATTTCCCAATATTAATAATCTGCAAACCTTTCGAATCTAGAAATCTCCGAATTACATCTTCGATCTGCATTATTGCGGCGAAACAAGTTTCTTCGATACGTATCCGTGAAGTTTGGTAATCGTGACGAAATGAAGGATTCCTATTAATCGTTTCTAGGTTCCGTCGCGGAACAAACAGCGCGCGGAGTGTCGCGAGCAATGACTCACGGGGCGCGCGCTAATGGGATTCCACTTCCTCGCGCGACAAAGAAACGCGTGTCTCGGCCGTTGTCACGACGAGCCGTGCTTAGCGCGCTAATTTCACAAACTGCCCGGTCAAGAAGCGGATCGCGCCTCGCTCAATGAACGATACCCCTAACCGTTCTGCGGAAACACAAAACGCTTTCGGAGAGCTGGTCCGTTGGCTACGGGTATTCGAAAACGGGGGGGCAAACGAAGAAAAGGCCCTGATTCACCGACAATGTCTTTTGTTCAAGTACGAATAGACCAGCTGAAGGAGAGTCACTTCGTCTTTTTTTCAGTTGATTAAACTCCTTTCATGAAATTTTGAATTCACTCCAGAGCAGAGCTACGTTTAAGGAAATTGCGAACTAAAATTTTTTTCGTATCTTTTATAGGTATGCATATTGTGTTAATGACTGTGATTGTTTTACTAGTAATTTAGTTTAAAAAGCAAAACTATAGTATTATTAGTAAGTTAGTTTAAAGAATAAAATAAAACTATAATATTATTAGTAATTTAGTTTAAGAAATAAAACTATAATATTATTAAGTAGTAATTTAGTTTAAAATGTGAAACTATAGTATTATATGTAATTTAGTTTAACATATAAAACTATATTATTAGTACTTACTTACTTAGTAATTCAGTTGTAAAGTAAAGCTATTTAAAATTTCACTAGAAAATTTGAGTAAACACGTGTACCCTCCACGCGGGTAAACGAAGAAAACCGTTTGTGTATTTATAAACGCGCTGCCCGCTTAGCGTCACATGTGCGGTACCCGTGAAAGTACTCCAAGCCTTGGCGGGAGATATCCCCCTTCGACAGAGGGAGTGAAACAAAAATGTATAGACGAATATGATCTGTACTCACCGAAAGCATTTCCCGAGAGCCTGAGTCTGGCTACCCTGGTGGCCCTATTGACGGTCAACGGTCTTCTCGGCCGTTGACAAGACAGGGATAAAGCCATCGATGATAGGTATTAGGTAGCCGCGTTACGAGAATTCAATAGGATCCCGCGTATTTCAAAAGAGCAACTCTCACGTTTCTTTCCCAAGCACACTTCGAAGCCTCCAGAAACGGGAATCAACCTATTCCAAATATCTCAAGCTGCAGCATTAGCATTACTCCAATTTTCCCTCTAGATCGCGCGTTGCTTCATTAATCGCGCTAATCAACCGCCATTTGCCGCGACCTTCTAACCTACAAAAGCAATTTGTTTACAATGCAATTTCCAAGTGACCAAACACTCGTCTATCTAATCTATTATCTCGACACTACAATTCTACGGTATATAAAGTCCCAGTTTCCTCTGTTACAAATAAAACTCCCCGAAATATTAGTTCGAATACTCACGGAACTCAATATCAACTTCATCCCTCTGTACGCAAAGCATTGATTCTTGATCCGAAGGATATCGAAGTGCTCGGTATATCGTTTCCACAGCTCGAGATATCGTAAGGTTTCAGAGAGGGAGATGGCGCTGCGCGGAAAGCGGAAGGAAGGAAGTGGCACGCGACCGTCCCATGCCGTCGCCTAGGGATCTTCCGATCGAACAACGATAATAAAACCGAAGCACCGCGGGGGGGGGGGGAGGAGAGGGTTTCGGAGGAAAGGAACGCGAATATCGACACGGAGAAGCCGGGAAAAGGCGGGCAGCTTGAACCGCGCCGCTACAACGACTGGCTTCGTTGCAGAAGCAAACTCCCCATCTGCTGTGGTGTTCGTCGCTGCCCCAACTCCCTGCTGTCATTACGCGGCTGTGTGTGTGCCAGCACGCCCCAGTCCGTGAGCGTACGTGTGATCATGCGCACAGCCGCGCGTTTCGTGCGATTCGTGCGTGCCGGCAGGCGGAACGTTTCTAACCTCTCCCGAGCGGAAAGGTTGCGGTGAAACGAAAAACTCTGTATCTGGCGATGGATATCGCTCGCCTTGCGGGCATATCTCGCTGATAAGTCACTGTATTTTATCTGTCACCGGCGACAGCGGCTTCTCTTTGAAAATCAAGCTATTACACGGTAATTAAGACGGGAAATTTTCACGCGAGCCACTTCGCGCGGCAGGGCTCGGCCTCGTCGGCAATGAACCTGTATTCTCTTACCGTGGAAATGATCGATAAAGAAGAGCGTGCTACGAAGGGAAATGGAATGTGCAACTGGGCACTCATTGGGCTTTCATTGGCACTTTCACTGTTCACAGAATACTTCTGATTTTCCTTTTCTTATACTCCTATACTTACAAGACAGTTATGTAATATGTGAATAATTGTGGAAATGAGAATGACGTTCCTCATCACTACACTTTAATATCGGTACTATTCTATCGCACCACATTGGCGGGGGTTTCGAAATTTCAATTGCGAAAGAGTTGCAATATATTGCAGCTTTACCTTCTCATAACTTTTATAGGAACTTATCGTAAACGTCGTAGAAGTCTGCAATTTTACCTGCTGTGCTGACAGAGGGATTTGAATCTGGCCAGGGATCGGTAGGAAATTCAGATCTTTCTTGACCCAAATCCAGACTTTTCAATAACGATCTCTCGTCGCAGGCAGTCGCGCGGCGCGCGTACGTGCCTCGTACAGGCCTCGTGTGCAAGCGTACGAGCAGCGTGTATGCCGCAGCTGCAGCTGCCTGCAGAAGCGGAACACTGGGCTTTAGGGATGGCAACGGTTGCGCACCACCTGGCCTCAGGAAGCCAGCACCGGGCCTTAGCATTGGCGTAGACTGCACTCGAGACGAAAGACCGGAAAAAAGACAGGGGGAGGGGGCATAATAGAGAACCGACTTTCAAAATTCCGGCACCCTGCTCGCGCACCCCTCAACCCTCTGAAAATCGATCGATCGCCCCTTCTAACTTGTACCTGGTCTTCGTCTCAAGGACACATCGGCCATTTTATTTATCCTAAGTATATTAATCAAACTAATTTGTCAACATATTAATTGGAATATTAACTCGATCAGAAATAAAATATATTTATAGGCTGTATGCTAATATTGTATTCAATTTTGCTCGAATAAAGATCGATATTTTAATTAAGGTTTCTGATTATTTTCCCCTGGGCTTGTAAAAATAAATGATGACTGGATCCTTGGTAGATCTTTGTCTCCATCGAAACGCGTTTTTGGACTTCCTTTTCGAGTCAGTACGTTGGCGCCCCTAGTTAACTTCAAGTGGGCATCTGTGTGCGATTCGTCACCCGTCGGAAATAACTTCTTGGCATTTTCAAAGGAGTTATTTTTGTACCATATAAGGGTGATCAATTGTAATTAAAATGTCTAAACACTGACTACCGAGCAGCTTATAATTAAAAAATGTAAAAAGACGTGTTTTACATAAAGTTCTTCGCTTATTAAGATGTTTTCATCGCGTGCTTCGTGTTTACCTTCAGCACTTCAAGTCTGAATTATTCGATTCCCTTTATAGGTCGATTCTTCACGCATCGATGGACGGAAAAAGCTTTATTGATGGATAGGCTACGTTTCATTACGCTGCACCCCCCTCGGACAAATGACGCAGCACGCAAATTTTCCCGCTTTATGAGCCAATAATTTTCACGCGGTATTACCATACTTGATCCCATTAATCCTTACGAGCGTGATAAGTCAGGATCGGATTAGGGGTGGCGGGAACCCCAGCGGGCATTACAACTACTTAATAGAAACGTTAGCCCCGTGATCGTGATCGCGATCGCGATCGCGCACCCCACTTTTACCCACAATATAGAAATCGGGCAATCGATCATGAAATTCGCTTTCAAAAATTCATCAACCCCCATTCACCAAATTCATAAATTACATTCAAAATTCACTCATTTCTCATTCAACGAACAATTTCCACTAACTATTTTTAACACTTTAAGAAACACTATCTTCCAAAGAAACTCATCTACTAAATCCAAAAAATCCTTCCCACCCCTATTTTGCCACTGACAATGAGAATCGACAGCACAGAAGATAAAACAGTAGCTATGTAGGTGCTCCGAGGAAAAAGTGCTACGATTGAATGAGCGCAATTGAACATAAACGTGGAATTCACCCCAGCAGAGTGAACAGACGTTGGAGGGAGGCAGCGGTCGCGGCGCGGCGGCGCATCCCCTCAAGAAGCCGAGAGGAAGAGATCGAATCTACGGAGCATATTCTCCAGGACCACGGGACCGACTTTAATTCCCATAAAGCGACGAGGGAACTCAGCCCTGGCCATCGAATTAACGCGTTAAGCTGCTGCGACGCAGAACTTCTATAGAATTTCCACAGCGGCGAGCTACAACAGAATGGAGGGGGTGGGGGCTTGCGCAACCCCCGTGTGCCACCCCCGCGCCCACCATACGCCCATGGGGTTTGCGCGTTGATATCGCAATAGAAGCTGTATCGATCCCGCCCCGACACGAGGCCGGCTGTTGTCAGGGGGTTGATAACGATATGCAAGCTCTGTAGACAGCGGCCGCTAAAAGCTACGCGAAGCTTCGAGCCTCTGTCGCCCGCTGGCTGGATACACACGCCACTCCCTCGTGGCAATTTCAGCCATTTCTAATTTTCTACGAGCGACGAAGAAGGGAAAAAAGTCCACTGATCCTTGTACAAGGGAATAAAAGTTAGAATTGATACTGGACATTTAAGGGGAGGATTTATGAGGATGGAGGTGTTCAAATGGGGGATGATTATTACTGGACAGCTAGATGTGTATAACTTTTATACAGTAAAAGCTAAGGGATGAAAAATAGTTGAATGTTCTCAGAACGATCGAATTGGATATTTTTTTCTTGCGTTTGAATTATTTAAAAGGTCCACCTTCTTGTGGAGGTGGAAGACAGAATTTGTAGGGGGCGAAAGAAAAGTGTCCGATAGCACTGAAGTTTTGAGATGGCGAAGAAGGATCTTTATCGATAAGAACAATCGTCAAGTGTTGTTAAATGTTGAACGAATCGGAATAATATTTTCATTTTCTTTCTGTTCGAGATGCTCGCGAGGGTGGAGCCTTTCAGCGAGCGAAGAGGGAAATTAGTTTGGGAAAACGTGAAACGCAGAAGTGGTCCTGGTGTCGGCGGATCGATAAGCGGACTTCGATGGCTTTCGGAGGGCTCTGTTGATTTATCTCGAGCACTTTCCATTTACGTTTGTCGGTAGATTGACGAACGATAGGCTGGCAGGTCCGACAGAAATTAGAATAAGCGTTTTCGGCCACCAATTTTCCAATTCTACTTTGTTCGCCATAAATGGAACTTCTTTTACTATATATAGTATATAACAGTGTAAGTACATCAAACACATTAATCAGCTAATTTTATGTTACATTTTCACTTGAAACTGCAGTTTTTGACACAACTAACTTCAGACCACAGTTCCACAGTGTTTTACGAAAAGCTCGTAAAAGGGCACCGAAGCGAATTCGAATTTCCATATCCGCGAACAGATGGCCGTTTCTGCGCGTGCTCGAAGAAAGGAAAAGGCACCTTGTTGTCATCAGGATTTGCATGTGAATTCCCACGAACTCGGCGTACGGAAATTTTTTGTTCGACCGAACTCCGGGGACCTATTCCTCGCAGGAAGGAAGGAAGGAAGGAAGGAAGGAAGGAAGGAAGGAAGGAAGGAAGTAGGAAAAGAAGGGATCGTGTGCGAGGGGAAGCCGTTCGAGAGACCAGCGATTTCCCCCTCAGGATATTGTGGCAGATGGACTATGAAGCCTATCCTCCTAAGACCCTGATAAATCCATGTGCCTCAAACTTCATCAGAGAACACTTAAAAATGTGAGAATTAACGAAACTCTCATTAACCCTTCCCACTTCCAACTTCCTACCTCAAGTAGATATATTAACCATTAACTGTCAATCTAATCTGTCAATTTATCACACTACTGTGCGAAGGATAATAAATTTAAAACTTCGCAATTAAAATATTCTTAAAAACCCGATACAAAATACAAGATAACACACTAAATAGGAGAGATCAAGTTGTCATGACCCGACTCAGAATTGGCCACACCAATCTAACACATGGACACCTAATGGATAAATCGCCTCCAAAAATGTGCGATGAGTGTAATACCCCAATCACAGTTAAACACCTATTTTATAACTGTACCAAATTTGACAACCTCAGGAACTCAACTGACACCAATATAGATGAAATGCTAACCAAACCAGCACACATGAAGAAGTTAATCGAATACCTGAAAGAAAAATCATTATACTTCAAAATCTAATTAAGAAACTTATAACTAGTCCTCATTCAATATTTCATCTATAACTGTATTACAATTATAATTGCTATTGTACTGTAATAACTAATGTATGCTTATAAATATGTGTGTCGCTAATAACCCATAGCGGTTGATGCGACAATAAAACATTAATAAAATAAAAAAAAAAACCGATAACAATTGGAATAATTCTCACAAATATGATACAAAAAATATAAAATACATAATACAATACCCTATATTTTCCTCTGCGTTTACCCTTGAATGACAATATCCTAATTACACTATTCCCTGCCAAATTAAAAAAGAAATGGGTCGATTAGTCTATGATAGATATTCTTAGAATGCCTGCCTCAAAGGAGAAGATTCAAATGTTCCAAGAGGACCGCCAGGCTTTCCTTCAGTGAGAGATGAAGGAAAACGCTTTGAGGAAGGAGGCATCTTCAGGCTGATCGTCTTGGATCGCGAATTAGACGAGAGTCTCCAACGAGGAGGATCTTAATTTACATAGAGGCCGGGACTATTAACGAGGACAGTTTAATCATCGCAGGACGAGACGAAACTCCGTCGCTCCGCGACTTGAGTGGCTTTTTGATGCTATCTCGGGCTGTACGTTCGTGTCGAGTCGGGTCATTCGAGTTTCCAGGTTGAGAAGAAAAGCTGGTTAAGGTATAATTGGAGGACAACGGAGGAAAGAGGCCGACGTATACGAGACAGATTAAGACAGCGGCCTTAACGTCTTTTACTCATCCACCGTCTATTGCTCTCGTTGGTGTTCACCAAGGAACTTTCTCGGTTTACGCGGGGGTCAATGGTTCACCGTGGTTCTCAGTCGCGATGGAGATGGACTAAGAAACGTCGCGACCGATAGCAACGGTTTATCTCGCATTTTCTTGATGACCAACAGTCGAGTGAAATCATAGTGCACTACTTAAATCGAGTACAGTATCTTTTGTTTTTCAAGTCGTTGATTTTCAGTTTCACTGATGGAGAGGATGGATGGTAAGATTGGTGAGGATGGTACCTTTGCTTCTGCGTGGTTTGTGAAGGAAATTTGAAGAAAGTATTGTCGAGGATTATATATAGTCTTCGCAACTATTTAGATTCAATCCTCTTACTCCTATTTTGAAGATTCCAACTTTGTAACTTTTTACACATAGAACTTTTTCGGAATTCCAATTTGAACGAAGGTTATTTAGTTTCGAGTAATTAAATTTGAGAGGATTGGGAGTATGTGAAAGTATGGATGTAGAACTGTTCCTTGATACTTTTCGTCTTTCAGTCACTGACAATCAGAGATCAAAGCAATCCTCCCGTTGTTAACACATCCTATTAGTCGTTCAACTTCTATCAAGCTACTCTACTGAATTTCACTAAAAGAAAGTCGAAGCTAACCATGCGACGAGGTTCCCTGAACTTCCTTGCCACCAAAGCAATCTACCGAGCCTTTCAACAATAAATCAACCAAGTTCAAACCGATTCGCGGGCCTGGTATATTTCACCAGCCAGGCCACTCGTGTTTCTCAAACCGCCTAGCTCGTAAATCCCACGTTAAACCGAATAACGATCGCGACGACGCGTAAAGTTCCAGTTAATACATCGTCCATCTGAATCGCTACACGCAAGCTAACAATTCACCACTATTTACCCCAAACTGGCGATATTTCGTGCTACCATCGTGAATCTCTTGATTCGACCTATCAGTCTATCTCCAAAATCCAGTTGAGTCGAAGGAATTTTTTACTTTTTCCCATTAATTGCCACTGTGACTGACTTACTACTTCGTTTATCATGGGAAAAAGTTGCAAATTCGGTTATGGAACACAAGGAACTCTAGGAAATTCGGTTAAGTCGTGTTAAAGCAGCGAGAAACGCCAGCTGCCAGAAGGGTGTCGATAAAACGCAGCCTTCACCACTATCTTAACACACGTGTTCTTTGGTATTTTCGAGTTTTAGTGAGTCGTTGGTGTTTTATGCAAATGATGCTTTTTATAAATACAAAGTCAATTTGCAATTCGAAAGGCAAAAGTGTGATTCCGCTTTAAAAGTTGGGGATATTATTGAAAGCTGAGCAGTTTTGGAGGTAATCGATTCGAGATGAATTCCAAATTTAATTCGAAGATTTTGAAGGATCGATAAAGCAGGTATTACTTTAGAAAATTAGGTAGCTGTCGGTTTCCGGCGATAAGCACACCAACGTTCCTCGAAACGTTATCGAAAGTGAATTCCCGCGGCTAGTATATAAAAATAAACACTCGTTCCACGGAGAGGAGTTATTTCTGAACATTACCGTTTCAATCTCGCGCGCTGTGAATCATAAATGACGAAACGTAATTCCGTCTGACGTGTTTTCACTGTTACGCTACTCCATTTACTTACTACTGGGGGGGCCAATAACATTTCATGTCCACACGTTTTACTTATTTCCTTAGGTATGCAAGACGCTATTTCAAAACCTTTGGAACGATTGGAACCCGATGCAAACTTGGATTCCTGTAACAATTTCTCTGGTACCCAGTGGCGGATTTAACAGGGCGGCCGATGAGCAGTTGCTGCTTGGGCCCCTGTCCAGAAGCCCCCCCCCCCCCCCCCCACCCCTCTGTATTTTTTTTCTGTACTACTACACTGAACCTGTTTTTGGTAAACCACCTGAGCCCTTTTTCTTAAATCCGCCACTGATGGTACCCCACTTTTGAGTCTACATTTCGATTAATCCTATCACACGAGTAATTTGCATTCAGTTTTCTTATCTGCTGTAATGAATTAAAATACAATCCTACTAGCCATTTGCCCATGCTCGACTAATTTCTTCCCAAGAAGATCATCTTAACTCTTCCACTGTTTCATAGCTCTTCTGAACCCGACTTAGTTAATTCGATACAGCACTGGCCAGCCATCAGACTCAGGATCCTCGATACAACGATCACAGCGATGATACTTGCAATTAGCGAGGATCCTCCGGCGAGGGGGTGGCGAGGAGCCGCTAATTGACGCAATTACAGGCGTTCCTGCGAACTTCCTGCGATTAACGGCGACGGCGCAGGCCCTGCTGACCAGAAGGGGCAGACGCGTGGGCGGCCAGCAAACGTGGCCGCGTTGAGAGGCACTGATCGCCAGGCATCAACGTCCGCGGCTGATGCTTGAACTTTGACACGTGACAATTAAATCATCTGGCTGGTTCGTATTCAACCATCCACCCCCCGTTCCTCTGTCGCCGAGGCGCCACAGCGGCCAATTGAGCGTGGGTCGCGACCGCTGCCCCTTTCTTCCACCCCCCGTGCTGGTGTCAGCCGCGCGGAAGGTGGGCGAGCAGGAGGATGACGCGCTATCAGCGAGAAACTGGCAAGAATCAGCCAGTTTCCGGTCATTACCAACGAATCCCTAACCCGTGAACTCACGAACTTTTTAATTGGAGTCTGGCCACTTGGCGAGTTTCGGGGAGGGGGGGGGGGGAGTACTTCAAGAGTGCTGCTTGAGGGCCTGTGGAGGAGGAACTTGTTTGGGAGCACGGTGAAAGTTTTAGTGGATGAATCGAGTGAGAATGAATCTCGAGGGTCTGAGAGAAATTCGAGGATCTTTTAAAGTCGCCAGGGTGGTCTGGTGAATTTCACTTTGTCGAGTGATCTCTGAGGTAATGGTGTGGACGTTGTGAAGTTTGGTAGTGTTTGATAAATAATTGTTTTGGAGCACGTGCAGTGGTGGTTAAGGGATGATTAAAACACGAATGATTATGTTAAAACGCCTAGTCTTTTTGTTGAAAAAATATTTTTACCTCGATTAGACTGAGGAATAGTGGCCTTTCTGTAATACTTTTATTTTTTATATTCATTAACCCTCTAGGTACGGGGATGTTTTAAACTTAACGTAGAATTTTTTTGAGCGTTAAAATAGTCTATTTTATACTTCGGATTTGGAAGCTACTCGTTAATTTTTTTTTTTTTTTTTTTTTTTTAATTTGTTTATAACAAAAAAAAAAGTTTAATTTCGGGTTCTGATGGTACAACAGTTTCTTCTCTGCCTACTAAAGGTCACTATACCTATAAAATCTCGATCTTATTGATGGAACGTAAATAAAAATGTGTTAATCTGAATGGGACTCTGGGGTCCCACTCGTCCCTAGAGGGTTAATATGTAGTATATGTATAATACTTTAATGCTTTTTGTTGCCAAATTACAAGGCTGGAGGTCCCCATTGAGGTAAAAATTCTGTTTTTTGCAAAACGGTTGATTTTACAATTGTTCAGAAGGAATATGGAGACTGTATGCAGTTAATGATTCCTCAGAATATAAGTATGCTTATAAAAATATAATTTTTAATTTTCTTTTCATCACCACTGTATACGATATTCAAATTAATATCAATTTTTAATATTTGCCTTATTCGGCGATTATGTGTCACGGAAACAATATGCGCTATTAACTTCTTTGAGGTTCGCGGGCTTAAAAGAATGAGGCAAAAAGAACATTGTAGATTCCTCGTGGTAGATAGTGCTGCATAATTTTCGCCACTGCTTTTTCCATGCAGAGAATGGAAAACCGTGTAGTTTGATAATCTCGAGGCACTTAGATTCGCTACACGCGCATCTAAGTACCTTTGACCTATGAATTATTCAAACATCATAACCGTATGTTAACCTGCAAATATAATAAATCCAATTGCTTTTACGTTGATATCATCACTGCAAAATTACCACTTATCATTTCGTTGCAATTAAGTTGTTACAAAAATCTGCCCCCGTAATTACATTGCAATTAAAAGTTGGAGCTACATATACTTCTACAATTTAGACTGCTCTAAAATTCAAATCCTAAGAAGATGTTCGTCAGGATGAGAAATCTTTTTAGTATTTCAAATGTAAATTGAGAATGCGAAAATTGCTAGAAAATCTTCTAATTTATTGAAATTTCTTTCTAACTCTATTCTTATGAAGTAGATCCGAAAATGTTGCGCTCTGTGTTCGACATTACAAATGTAATTGCAACAAACAAAGGAAACTACCCCTAAAAAACTCATCCAGAACAGACGAGCCGTAAAAAAGCATCAGTGCTCCACTCGACCCGTTCGAATCCCCGCTTGCGCAAGGATTTCGATTTGCGGTTTCGCAACATTTGTTCCATTAAAGTCTAGAGGCAACTCCGCGCTCCCAAGAGTAATATGGACTGCGAGCGAAGGGCCCGAAGGGGACACATCCCTTAAAAAAGTCAGTCTCAGAACGGGGGCTAAAAGAGCACCATTGTACTCCCGCTAACTAACTCTATCCCAGGGAAAATGATTCATCCCCCTGTGGTCGGTGGCCGATAAGGCGAGACGAAGACTAAACAAGTGACGAAGATAGCAAAAGTACTCGAAACGAGAACGTAGAAAATATTTTAGTCTTATAAATTATCAGAAGGAATTCTATATTGAAAAATAAACACCAGTTATACACTACGCTAAAATGGTATTTTTTTTTTTAAACTAATATTGAAAACACTGTGGAAGTTGAAGTCTATAATTATTCCAAGATATTCTGACGTAACTGATAATCTTAATTTACAATTATGCATTTGGAGAAGCACGAGAAATCGATTTGTTGATCGTCAAAGTTTCAACTTTACTTACTGAACTTAAATTATTGAAATAAATTATTAAAAAAAAAAAAGAACCCGATATCTGTTGTGATTTCAACCAACTTCATTTACGTTCATTCAGCGTCTACTGAGTCATCCTTACTTCCTTACTTCCTTACTAATATATAAAAGTGAAACGTTGTCTGTTTGTTTGTCCTTCTTTCACGCCTAAACGGCTGAGCGGATTTCATTGAAATTCTGAATATACATTATACACATCCTAGATTAGATTATAGGCTATTTATTTTTTTGGTTTAGGCTTTTTTATTTTTCAAACATCATAAATAATTCCCGGGTGAAACCGGGTAACGGGTCAGCTAGTTGGTAATATTCCTTGGAAATAAAAAATTGCAAGTGCTTACTGTCTCGATAGGAAAGAAATCAGCACGCCGATTACTCATGGTCGCTACGGCGTATCAGAAAGTATGACTCTCTTCGACGAAAGAAGCTCTCCTAGCACGAATTTATCGTGCCGAAGCGCAAGACCAGCAAGACATTGTGGCATTGACAGCTAGAAGCCCAGAAGCTGCCAGGCGAACACTTTCGACTTGAAAAATGGCTTCATCGGTGTCTCAACGTTTGCCCCATTAAAAGCACGCTGCTTCTGGGTGCAGTGAAGCAGCCGCGGAGAAAGAAGAAAACCGTAAAGAGAGGCAACCTCGATAAATTTCGACGAGGGTTTTCTTGTACTCGAGATGACGCGAGAAAAATGCATTGTTTGAAACGTCTGTTCCCTCCTGATCCTGGACAGTAACGACCAGTTTACCAGTTTCTATAATGCTATTCTAGCAAAACTGACTTCTTGCTGTGCAACTTCGTTATACATATGTCTTCTGAGCTTCTTTATTGTTACGAATCGTAAAATTCTTATAATTAGAAATGGCAGCTTTTGAACTTCGAAAAGGCAAAAGGAAAAGTAGTCTTAACTAGCGGAATTATTAAAACTTCTATGTATATAGAACTGTTCAAAGTCAGTTTCAAATTAAAATATGAAGTTTGAACGAAGCAGATTGGAAATTAAGTTTCAAAGATATAGAGAGGCTTGATTTTACACAGTTATTCATCAGTAACTTCCACTTTTCCTCAAGGAAGCGCTCTCAATGAACCCTACAGGAGATAAATATACATCTTCTACGTGAGAATCGATATACAAGACAGAGAGGATCGTTTCACCCTTTGGCTCGAGACTCCACCGGGGGCTGCTAATGGTTACCAAATGAACTGCTCGATAGCTCTCCTAGCTCGTTTATGCTCCTGGTTCGGTTCTTCTGGAAGCACTTCCATCGACGACAGATGTTCGGCAGCTCGGACGGAGCCGCTCTCAAGTCAGCTGGCAACTCGTTTCGACGATGGAAATTTATTTTCACCGGGGGCGAGTGTGCTTCGATGAGAGGAGAATTAGACGAGAGTCTTTTAACACAAAATAAAATGCTATTTCAGAAATTTTCTATCACGATGAAGGAAAACATCCAGCAAGAAGATCAATCTTAAAATCAACGCACTTGAAATCCCAAAAGAACACAATTTTGATAAAGACACATTTTGCTTAAAAATTCCTAAGGATGTAAAAATACAATCTATAAACGGTACTCGTAAATCTTTATAATTAACACTGCTCACATTCTTTTATCGATCGAAAACCTACTCAGAAGCTCGACGAGTCACCTAAAATGACATACAATTAAATTATGATCCACGATTCGCTTAAAAATGGGCTTTCCTTGTATTCTAAAATATTCCTTTGTGTTGGGGTATTATCGGGAAGATCGCAAGGGCGAGGATCAAGATGAAAGACTCGGGAGATTTCGATGCGCATCAAGACGAGGAATTATGGAGCATAAAAAGCAAGTTTCAGGGTGCTTCGTGGATAAGCGTCTCGACTGGCTGGCCCCGCGAATTTCCGCGAGGGCTAGCACGTGCGCAGCGTGGAAGATGGTGGCGAGTTTGCTCGTGTGCCCGCACCATTAAGTCCCCGGTGGCGAGGCACTTCCGGCGCGCGCACCACGGAACGCACGTGCTGCGGGCATGGGGTGTTCACGCACCTTGCTTCCGCGGGCTCCAAATGCATGTATCTCGGGATACGATCCCATCGTTCGGCCGAGTTTCCCTCCCCGAGATCGCATAATTTCTTGCTGCCACTCCGTTTTCATTGCTGCGCCGTCGCTCCTCGCTGTTTAATGCTTTTGTCTGAGAGATTAGAGGAAGCAAAATGATAGGGCGCACCTAATACGCAACTTGGGAGTTAATGACGGTTGACTTCTGCCTCGTGGGTGCTTAAGTCACATTAAATCCTCCGAGTCTCGGTATTTTCTCGTAATAAAGCACACAGCACAAGCTCCTACGTTTTATTCCTCATAAAATGTTCTAAATCAGAAACCCCAGGTGAAAAGGGCCCAGGAAGAACGCAAAAGTTCAGAAACCTCTTGTGAAAAGCTAGACACAGCATTGTTCAGGTACGTTGCACCGATGACGCCAACTTCCGCACCGTGATTCAGCCCCGCTTCCGTTCCCGTATCTCTCCGCCCGGAAGTTCGAAAAACTACCAAATACCTGGGGCTAAAAGGTACCCAAGGGGTAGTCGGAAATAGATCGCGGAAAAGCGTACGGGGCTGAACACCTCTGCTTCAGCCCCCAAATCCCAAACCCCAAGTGTCCGACCCCAACATGGAAACCCTCATCAGGAGCACCCAGCTCGCTATCTAAATCCTCGAGCATTAACATCCTTGTCTAGCCCAGGATCTCTAATCAAATCTGCGAGATGCTGGTTACAAGATTTAAAATCGGTTGGTCTATCTTTAAACCAGCACCGAAGAATCGTCCTGTTTTGGAGAGGAATGCTTGCTCTGTTTACAGAGAAGCTTGCTCGAGATAGCGAACGATTAGCGGGCCAGTGGGCCAGCGAGGCGGTAATCTGCTCGCGCTTGCTCTTATCTAAATATGCGACAAAGCTCTCGGAACGGCTTCCAGGGTAGTGAATGGAGGGTTCTCGGAAGCAATTCCGGCCGAGACAGGGGCCCGGAATTTCCGATCCGCTCGAAAACGGCGCGGCGGAGTTCCCCCGATTAAATGGTCCTCAGCGCCAGCTGACAGGGCACGCGGAACCGCCGGCAAACCGGTTCGCGAGACGTTTGTGGGAACAAAGACGGGTTTCATTCGCGATGCTGTGACGTCACACGAGCGGAAAGTGGGTGGATGGGTGTGAACGCACACGGATGCCCGCGAAGAGGAGCCAGTGAGGACGGTCAGTGATCGCGATCTCCGTTCGAGGAAGCTGCTTCTTCTTCGAGGAGGCTTCTGCAACGGGATGGAGAGTCCCACTGAGGGCTAGTGGAACTTTTTTCCTTCATGATCAAACAGGGACACTTGAAGGCTTCCGATGTTTCTTGATTATGCGTAATTCATAGTCAGAAGCTTTTTTGCTTCGGATCGTGTGCATACTCAAATACAGACATGATAGGTGATCTATGAGCTTTAGTTTTAGTTTAGTTTTAGCTTAGCTTTTTTCTCTATCTTAATGTTATGTTCTGACACTCATGCAGAGGTTAGCATAATAGCTGCTATACCTGGGCCTCGCCTTTTCACAATCCTATGTACCAAATTAAAATAAAAAAAAATTCAACTTGTGTTTATAAAAAATACCTAAATATTTCACGTATGCATCTCTCTATGAGGCAAATGTGTCGAAGAGCGCGTGGTGACCTACAGGAATTCGGAGAATGTGGATTCCTTATAATAGAAAACTGAATCGACATCGTGAAATAGCCTTCTCTAACCCAACCCTTCCGCTTCGAGGAAGAATCGATTCCGAGGAGTCCCCGATCACGCGTGCACTGTACTGATTGTGATAATCGACACCATCAACAGCCATTCTGTTCGACGCTCGAGCCGCTAAGTGTTTTGCAACGACAACAAACCAGAGTTTGGAGTCTCGATCGAAGCCACGGGCAGGTTATTGTTCCCCATCGATCCAAGCTGCCCGAGGTTGCGTAATCCCTGTCCGCTGTCCAGGAGTTTCGTCACGTTTCCAATCGACAGCTCACCGTTCGACCTTAAACGGCACATGAGTCACGGCTAGCCGAGGGAAAGAGAACCCTTTTCGCTGTCTGGGAAGCTAGGGGGCACCGTGCTGCAGGCTCGGGTCCGCTCGGAACACGTGTCGACCGTTTTATCCGCGTGTCGCGGGATGGTCCACCTGCGGAGCGGGCCGCAACTGAGAATCTCTGCGCGCGGGTGAGCCGGAGTGATTCACCCGCGGCAAAAAGAGGAGGAAAAACCGCCGAGGAGGGAGAGCACGAGCAACGGAGAGGAATAACCCGCGCTTACGCCAGAGAGCCTGGGCTCGCTCTCTCTCTCTCTCTCTCCCTCTCTCTCGCTCGCTCGCTCGCCCGCGCGAGGATCAACTCGTCGAAGACCCTGGAAGAGTCTGAAGGATTTCTTCGTCCCTGGCGATTCGTTCTAGTATTTCCTAGGTCGACCAAGTCCGTTCGATCACGTACGACGCGCGAGAAGAAGAGGACCGTGATGGGGGCAGGGCACGGGGGAAACGGTCTTTCCAGCTGGAAGTGCCTCCAGTGACGCGGTTTTGCGTCGAGATCGCGGTGAGCGTGGTTACGTTTGAAGATGAACGGCGTAATGGGTTGAGCAAACGAGCTGGTTCGGAGCTAGAGCTAGGGGCTGAAGCTGGCGATGTACCTTTAGGATTTCTTCTCGACTTATCGAGGTCTTTGGAAGAACTGAAATGGGAAATCTGTTCGGATAGAAATTGGAAGAGTAATAATATGTTCGGATTCACCTCCATCCACTTTACTTGCTAAGAAAAGAAGAGAAACGTATCAAACTTCGAAGCACGCTCGTGCAACCTCGCCGCTTGTCGTCAATTCGTTTTCCACCCCCTAAAACTGTAAGTTTCCTTCACCAGCGATTCTTATTTCCGTCCACGATCTACGGTTCCTATTCATCGATCGCAGAGGCCCCATCGAAAGTGAGGCCCGTTCCTCGGGTTTATTGTCCGGATAATGACCGTGTGGCCCGTTGCGATTCGAGCGTCCAGGAGCGAGAGAGAGCGAGAGAGAGCGGGAGGAAGCAGTCTCGTCGTTTGTTGCAACGTGAGCCCAGGTAAAAAGGCACCAGCAGCAAATTTAAAGGCTCGTCAGCTGTTCCGGGGGCCGCTGGTCCTTGCGGCCGTTTCGACAGAAAGAGGAGAACCGTGTCTCCTCGTCTCGGCGGAGGCGGAGAAGGAAAGAACGGCGGCGAGGGAGAGCTGGATACCGAGGGGTTCACCAGGCACAGCTGCTACCCCAGAAGAATAATCAGCCCGGGACGCGAATTCCGTGAGACTGCAGCCGTTTTGACGCAACGATTACGCCAAGTCGAATGGAGCGTCGTCCTCGAACCTGCCGCGTCGCTTGTGCTGGCATTAAAATCACTAAGGCGAGACGCTTCGTCCCACAGTGTCACCGGCCAACTTTTCAGCTTCGAGATTTACAGGCGAAGGACCAAAGAAACTTTTCGCCCGAGGGTAATTGATTCTGGGAGGCTGGAAAGCCTTGGCAGGGAAATGGCACTTTACTATTTCTTAAAGGGGGTTCTTGGAAGTTGATGATGTTGGTATGTGTGTGGTTCAATATGTTTTATGAAGCTATGGGTTCATTTAGTGGGGGAAGAATGTTGAATTGGAGAGTCCTTGTAGAAAACCCTCATAGTGCCAAAATTAATAAAAACAAATTTATCGCAGAATGTTCTACATGCCAATGGTAACACTATGATATCAAATTTGATTTGTGGCACTTGCAGTGTTTTTTACAAGGACTCTTCAATTTAGAATTAGAAAGAAAGCGAATTTGACTTGTCGATGCTAATATGTTGCTGAGTAAGTATACTTTTGTATAATGAAATAAATATACATATTTCCTTGACAGTGGAGCTGCATTACAGCAAAAACTTTCAAACAGCTGATATGCTATACACAGACACGACTTTTTATTACAGTTATTCTTGCTTCCAGAGAGAAAGCCTCTACCCTCACAACCCATGTTACTCTCCTTTGTCTAGAAAAATGGAGAAGAGCCTTCTCCCGCAATAGGAAGCAAAAACATGCCTCCCGTTGATGAAGCAGAAAACGGAGCAGATTTTTTGAAAGAGGCGAGGATGGGAAAGAGGAAAAATGCGAACGAAATCAATGTTTTATGGACTACACGTGTAGAGCTCGTTCGATGGAAATTTTTTAACGCGTTTAAAGTGAACACGGTTCAAAGACCTCCCACAAAGGGCCAGGCGAAAAGAGTCGCGCAGCGTTGGTCTCTTGAACCTCCGCCCTTTAAGGAAAAGCTGTTGACACGTAAAAGCGAGCAACGAAAAAGCAAGGGGAAAAAGATGAAAAATGGAACAGCTGTGACCTTTAACACGGCTGCAGGGCGGGGGATCGTTAAACTTCGGGATTTCCCTGCTGGCCTGCAGGCTTCTGAAGGGAACCTTTTGTTTGTAGCAGGGATTCTCCGAAGGTGATTCCTTTGACCAGCAAGGAATATGTTAAAAATGTATTATGCCCAGGAAATCTATGGAATTTTCCACCTTCATTATTTCATTAGAATGATTAGAATCCAAGCAACAAAAATCGCAGGCGTTACTCTTCTTAACCCTTTAGCGCTGGCACCTAGGTCCCTTTGAAGGAAAAATCTCCCCTTTTCTTTTTATCGTTAAAAATGGTCTGAATTTTTATATTTTTATATAACTTCTTTTTTCAGGTAGGTCCACCGTTTTACAATTAATAAAACTACTCTAAACATGTACAACTTGATCTAGTGCAAACAGCGAATTGCGAGTGCAACCTGCGAAACAGCAAAGAAGGGTTAATATGACTCGCTATTTCCCACCAAAGCCTGCGCTAGAAGCTCGTTGATATAAACAACGTCAGACAGAACGATAAATGAGAGCCACTGGCATGGAAGGTCGAAGAATCATCGAGGAAGTAGCTCTAGATTTCGATCGATCGATTCGAATGGAACGTGAATGAGTGGGTCAATAGAAGAAGGACCTCGTTGTGTGATGTAACGCACCGTTCCAATACTCTTCGGCGCTAACACGACGAGTCAATCATTGCATCTTGCTTGTACTACTTTCAACCATTAACATTAGGTACATCATTGCAATAGGGACGATCGATCGGAGATTCCAGCAAACCCGAAAAAGCAACTCGCGACAAAGCGAGCCCAGCAACCGAAATCGCGCGGCAGAGCTCGCTGGCGACTCCCAGGGGGGCGACCCAGAAAAGTCGAAAAGCCCCGTGCTCGCTCGCTCGCAAGGGGATTTTTCGAATAATCGGCCACGACCCAGACTCCGTCGGAGCGGGTCCTTTGTCCCGCGTCCGTGCATTGTCGCATCTGAAATTCGTGAAAGATTCGGTGGTGCGCGCGGACGGTCGCGGGGGAGGCGCGGGCCGACTGGCTGCGGAAGACAAAAGTCGGCCAGGGAAGGAAAAAGGGAGATGAAACGAGAGGGGAAGAGAGAAAGAGAGACGGTCAGAGGGAGAAGGAAAGAGAGAGTTTCCACTTCGCGAGAAAGCTGTCGCTGACAATGGAGGGCCGTTCTTAGGAAAGGGCTCGTCACGTGGTCGGGAACAACGGACATCTGATGAGAACGGGGTGCACGGGACACAGCGGAAACAGCCAAGGGTGATATGGGGGAGGGAGGCGCAGACGGAGACAGAGACGATGCACCGCGACGATGAAGAAAGACACGGGGAATTATCTTTCTCTGTCGCGGGCCGACTCTTTGCCCGTCTCTCGTCGGCAAATCATCCCCCATTCAGGGGAAAGTCGGTCAACGATGCGCGCCGACCGCGCGACGATACAAATCCACCGTCGTTCCTCCCTCTCGAACCCCCTCGAACCCCTCTCGTCGTCGGTGACAGAGTCTGGCGGATAAGCGCGATATCAGGCCGTTGTGCGCGATGGAGGGCGACGGAAATGAGGGGAGCGGGAAGGGGGGGGGGGCGCGCGCGAAAATAACGGAGGAAATGACGACTCCTGCCGGCGCGGACTCTTTTCCGCGACCCACTTTCGCCATTGTGCTGCGAGTCCTGCTTCTGGCTGGGGCGGAAGCTAAACGACGTAATGGAATATTAATATTGGGGATGCGCTGGGGATGTTCTGTCTCCTAAGCTGGGGCGAAGAAAAGGGAAGATTGCTCCTGATCGAGAGTATGCTTCAAGCGTTTCCTTCGGGGGATATGATGAGGTTACGTTATGGGGGAGTGGGCGAGATTTGGACAGCTTTTTTGTTCTTTTTGTAACGAGATGGGCAACATTTTTATTTAAATAAAACTTCGAATAACGAATGAAAGTTAACAAATTAACTTTAGTCGACACATCACCAATACATTTTTTAACTTTTATTCGTCATTTAAAATTTTATTTTAATAAACATTTTGCACATCTCCGGGTTTGGACAGTTGAGTGGATGTTTTTGATAAGTATCGATTGAAGAAGGATTTGCTTAAGGGGTTTGTAAGAATTAATGGTAATTAGAGGATATTAAATTGACAATGCAAGTGAAAATGATGTAGGTATGATCTAAAGGTTGTGTCTTTTTTGTTGGCACCTGTTACAGTAAATTATTGTTCTTAAACTGGGGTGGTGGTAGCAGTTTCATATTTCGAATTTCGATAAGAAGGTTTTCTCAGGAGGATGAATTTATTATATAATAGCGACAAAGTGTTAGATAATTCAAATTAAATTAATAAAATATGAAATTGGAATTCTATTCAATTTTGAATTTATCGAAGTGTACTAATATGTGCAGATTTCAAATTACAACATAATTTTAAAGTGAAAAACTCATTATTTTATTATAACACAAAACTGCTGCACGCTGGCTATTTATTTTTCAACAAAAAGACACAGTCAGGTCTGCAGGAAAACTGCGGCAAGCGCGTGAACAACATACTATAATGAATTTTTGCTCAGACCAGAAGTTAGTTTTAAAAAATCTTCCTCCCTCATTAGGGGACAGAACTTCTCCAGCGACTTAGTATATAGGTTATCGGATTTTCCGGAAATAACCGACAATCTTCGACGTCCTCGAGATGCGAAAGTGGATCGTGGAAGTTGCGCTAAGAATACTCCATTCACGATGCAATCTATTCGAAGCTTTTTAACGATTCAGTCATCAATTCATTCCTTTTCAATATCTGAATTCGCGATTATCCGCGGGCATCGTGCACTTGGAATTAGGAGGAGAAAGTGGAGGGACGAGAATGGAGTACACCCTTGCATCCATCTGTGGAGCATCTATCAGGAATCTGACCCAGTTCAATTTTTCATCGAATTGAAATCAAGGGAGAAAGATGCAAATATATTCCAAGACTATCAAACATGGCTGGAGTTGCCGATAGAAACAGGTAGTAGATTTATATTCAATGCTGCGTCACTGGCTTTTTTTTATTTTATCTCAAGAACCTTTCACTCGAACGCTACGTGGGAACGGCGATTAAAAATAAAAGAGCCAGCGAGCTTTTATTTTATAACGATTATGCAGGTAATGTCTCAGAAAGTGTGCACCCATAAGGCTCAGATTCGATTATTACGTTCGCTCTGAAGGAACAAACATACACCTTCGTTCTATTGTTCGTACTTTATGCTGTTAAATTAAATGAGAGATCAGTTTTCACGTTGAATAGTAAGGCAAGCTCTGTTTCTAATTTGGAGAAGAATGTAAAGCGATGCTCAAAGTTTGCACGTACCTACGCACAATTTAATCATCTGCTGGTAGCAGCAGAGCGAAGAACATAAATAATTGCGGAGAGATTAAAGACCATAAAATTAGTGTGAAAGGTATGTGGAACGCTACGAGGAGATCGAGTTCCGACAAAGGTGCACGAGGACAGCTTCTAATTTATTATACAGATGAATCTTTTATCTCCAGATAATCAGGTCTTTGAAGCACCGACGAGTGTACCTGTACCTATTCGAAATAAGGTCATGGCGCCTTTTAAGAAGAATTTCGTAGGCAAATTATCTACAGATGTGAAGTACAGGAAGCCTTGGGACTCTAGGAACAGCTACGTGGCTACTATCGCTAATTAATGTGGCCTTAATTAAATATGAATGATATGAATTTATATTTATATTCCATCCTCTTCGTCAGAAAATTTCCACCATTAAAGCGACCTTTCACCCCACACTACCTATGTAATTCTAAATCCCAAACTTTTAATTACATTCTTCCCATTCCTCGATGCACTCTAGCCCACCCACGCCAGTCAATCTTAACCCCCAAGTCCACCGCCGCCAAGCTACAATCAAGTTTTTAATTTTCCCCAAAACCACTACACTTTCCATCATCCCCGGTTCCCCGTCCGCACCAGCCCACTCGCGTCTACCTTTATCTCTACGGCTGCATCAATTTTCCTCACCTACAGCCGGTTTCCACCCCACGAGGCGGGTGCACGCGAAAGGCGACGCGCGTCGAAGCAGAATCGTCCGCGACTCGTCGCTGCCTTTCAGCGGGCTGCACTTGCACGCCAGTGCACCCTGCGCCGAAACGTTACACGCGTGAGAGCCGCGACGTAGCTTCTGTTGCAACGTCATCGGCTCTGCACTCTTGTCCCGCGTCGACAAAAGCACCCGGTGGCCAACCCTCTCGCCTCTCTTTGGGGCGAGCGCTGGCCAAGACCGGTTCCGCGCGACAAATTACGGCCAGATTAATCTCAAAGGTGACACGAACGGCGCTTCTTACGTCAACGTCCACCGCTGATGAAACGGCTCATGGATCTACAGGGGGTGTAATTCGGTGGCGAGGAAAAACGATGCTCTGGTTTTACGGGAATTAGTTACTCAGAAATTTCGAGCTATCAATGATTACAAGCTTTAGGAAAACCTTGAGTTATAAGTTACAATTAATATCTGCTAATTAATGTAAATTAGATACACAAATTTCTAAACTGGCATGCAATTCTATTATTGTAGAAAAAAATTGACAAAATATTCATAGAAGCGTACTGTAAATGTGCATGTTACTGTGTTTAATATCGTAAGAGAATAAAGGTGTTATTAAAAAATGGATGGTTACAGGAGCTTGCGATGAAAAAACTTTTTGCAATATTTTAGGTGGTTTTAATATATTTTTCATGTTTCATTTTTCATTACTAATTTCATTCAATCGTTGTGCATTTAGGAATTCAAATTCTTATAAAACCAGCAAAAGTTTTTATGCTGTATATGGTTGGTGATGTAATTTTTTATCAAAGTAGACTGTGAGGAACTTGCAGATAATTTAAATTTCCTAATTTAACGGAATTCGAGTTTTGATTGAGGTTGGTCAGGGTGAAGCAAAATTTTGGTAGATATCTAAACGCATGTAATGTTTGATTATCTGAATGGTTGGGTAAGCTTTAGGATCTATGAATTGTACGTTGTACCAACGAGTGTGATGGTAAATTGTAAATATTTATGACCTCAGAGAGAGGAATACACGATAGTATTTGAGGGAAGTCTAGGATAACGCTCGGGCCTTTAGAATTTGAGAAGGCACGGGAATCCGTTAAGAAGCTATTCAATTATGTAGAATTGTACATGATCAGCTGATCGGAATCCTAATTAACTCTCTAAACCTCGCGATGTTTAACTATATTGACTCTTAACGAGTCAAGGTACCGAACACTAACAGTAACAACCAAGAAATATCATAATTTCCTTAGTCTTTAGTCGTTATTAAAATCATCGCCCGGAACTTTAGCTTTGCCACGCCTTTAAAAATAACCCAGAACCTCAACCTTCCAAACCACCCGACTACCCCATAAAACCATATAGGTATCCCTCAAGTCCCTTACGTCCTTACGCAAAAAGCAATCCTTCCCGCTGACAAAGCAGTTGAACCTCCAGGAAAAACCGTATGAAAACCCTACCACCCCTTTAGAACCGCGACCAACGAACCCTGCAATTCTTCGAAACCGCCGCCAGTCAGCTGTTGGAGCCCCAGCGACTGTGACTCTCGACAAGAAACTCCGAAGGATAAAATAAATATGGGGGGTGTGGCTCACCTAGGCCCATCTTGCGCTTCAGCTTCTTGAGCACCTTCATTTTGCTGCGCAGTGGTGCCAGTATATTGTTGTCACTGTTGTTGTTCGGCTGTTGCAGCTCTCCAGAGGTGTGCTTGCCGGTGGGGTGATGGTGATGGTGGTGCTGGTGGTGCGCGTGGTGCGCGTGGTGCGCCTCGTGATGATGATGATGATGGTGATGGTGGTGGTGATGTTGCTGCTGTTGCACGTTCGCGCCGGGACTGGCGAGCTGGCTGCTGCAGCAGTGACAGGGGTGGCTTTTGCTGCCCTTGACCGCGCACTCTCCGGACACCCCCATAAATGTAGCCGTGGTGCTCTCGAGGTGACGAGAGCGGCCCTGAGATCCGTGGGGGTGGGAAAGGGGGGACGCGCGGTGGCGGGGGTGGCCGCTTTACGTTTTCGTGGAGCAAGGATGTGGCGAGGTAGGATCGAACACCGGCTGTTTCACTGATCGCACACCCGAGCACACTGATATAGTCGCGGTGTCTAGCCACGGGGTAGCCAGCCTACCATGCAGAGATTATGGAGGAGGAGAGACGCGCAGAGTTGTACTGACTTCTCCCGGCACACACTGAATCTGACTTCCTCGGAGGCCTCGCGAGAGTACTATACCCCGGGAGGCTGGGGATCAGACGGTGAACCGCGTGACACGAAGGGCGAGATACGCGGAGCGACGACGCGCGACTAATGGGCGCCTTCGTGCGCCTCGAGCGGCCAGGGACGACTGACTGCTGCTGGAGCGAGCGCCAGAGTATCGCCGAGCGGCGCGCGAGCCATCGACCAATCGCTTCCCGGCTCACCCCACCCGGGAACCCTCGACAGCGGCCACGCGTGGAGGGGCGAGTGGCACCTGGTGGACAGCTGCCCCTTACCTGGCCGCGACACACCGGGCCACCCCGTGCGCCAACGCGGGGAGGCCGGGGTGGACTCTGCCGCTCTGCCGCTCTGCCTTCTCCTCGACCCGAGAGGCGCGCCGGGTTGGAAATTCGAACTGGTCGCCGACTGCACGAGCATTGATCCAGCTAGATGCGATTACTTTCTTCTTCCTTTTTCCTCTCCCTCGCTGCCGCCAGCTTACACAGTCGCGAGCACTGAAAATCGCCCGCAACTCTAGCTTACGGATTGCAATTCGTAAAAAACGGAGCGCGGACTTGCAGTGTTTGGAATAAATATGGACCTGGTCTGTTTTCGCGGTAGAAGTAAAGAGCGTTGTGATAAACTCCATGCTTTTTACTGTCCGAACCACTATTTTAGTTGGTTGTAGGGGAGACCGCTGCAAAATCTCAGTTTAAACGCGTTTCCCTCGAAACCACGTTTTTAAAATTTGCGCCGGGGATAACTCGAAAACTATTTGACCAATCAACTTCAAATTTTCCACACTTTTAGTTTGTATTATTCCTCAGAATACCCTATACTCGGGGCCAGATATATTGGCCGGTGAATTCGTTTTCGCGAGCAACGATTGAGGAGAAATCAACCACCACCATCTGACGATCGTGGATTTGTCAGTTGGAGTTGCGTGGTCGTCGCAGGGTATGGTGGGGTAACGGGAACGCTGCTCGGCTCCGCCTGAAACTAGCCGTTTGGCTGTTATTTATTCTTAGCGTAATAGTTGTGTGCGTGACGAAGCTATTCGTAGACCAATACGAGATGAAGCTATCGAGAAGGAATCAATGTTCTGACCAATAAATCCAATGAATTTCTTCGGAGCTAACGAACACCTATTCTGATGTGTGTATTTCTACGCTGACAGCTCGGTTTGACCTACACGCCAGAAGCTTGCCACTATCCCCACCACTTCTGGCTCACTCTTGTTCTGCGAAAGCGAGAGCGAGTAAGAAAACGTTGAGAAAAGGAGCACCGAGGCAGGCAAACGGTGTGGTGGGAGAATACCCCTCACGAAACTCACCGGCCAATATATCTGGCCCCGAGTATAGTAGCATTTCTGGTTGGCCCACGGTATCCCCAACTTGGGAATTAGTTGGCCATCAAAATGCCAACAATAAATGCTACTAGGGTATGAACCACAAGGTTTAACAAAATTATTAAATTTAACCCTTGTTTTTAAACAAATAAAACGCGAATTTTTTGCGAAAATCTCACAAATTCTGCCATTTTTAAAATTTGCAATTTTTTACACCATTTGTGGTTCATATTCTTACAATTGGCACATAAATTGAAAAAATAATTTATTGGCCTATTTCACGTAACTATATGGCGCCGTTTTGCATCTCGAAAGAAACCTATTTCAGATACTGCTCTATTTCTTTTGTATTTATTATAATTTTACTGTTGTAAAATTTTTTTTACTTGTTATAATGTTAAATAAAGTACCCTTAAAGTTCCGAAAGAATTAGCGCATTGGTATCTTTGTAAAAAATTCCCCAAAATTGATACAAAAATAAGCCGTTTATACGGGCTTCTCCCCTTAAGAATAAAATCTCATAACTTTGACATTATTAAGTAAAAAAGAAATTGCAATTGGGATTCATTAGAATAAACTCTTTTTTAAATAATAGTACATATCTAATTTCTTTAATAGAAGGAAAAATACAAAAAAAATGTTTTAAAATATGATCCGTTTTTACGATTTTACCTCATGGCCTGGGTGAAACCGGGTGCCATACTAGATACTGGTCCTAGCGCCGACATTCTACAACAACGAAACTCATCCAATTCTTCAGTCCCCCAACCAGTTAGAACAAGCTGCGAACTGCACCCAATCTTCATTCAATTTCGATGAGCCATATGACTCTTGGACATAAATGCAAATGTCTTCGCCCAGGCTTTACCACCCCCTCGTCATTCCACAGCTCGATAATTATTTCTCGAATTTCCACTACCATGGGTAGTTTTATTTCACGGATAACATGAATTCTGGGAGTGAAACTGCCAAACTTATGACTCGGCCTGATGATACGGGACTAGGTATGTAAATAAAGTCGTAGAAACATCCCGGGTGAAATATGGTTGGGATTCTGCATCGAAAACGGTCCAAGTGGTAACGCCCGTGATCATGAATAATGCAGCTCGCGAGAAGTCTGCACACGGGGTAGATATCCTAAGTAGAATTTGGCGCTTCTGGTGAGGTAGAAGGATTCCCCGAAGACTGACTATGAGTAGTACGCCAGGTACTAGAGCTCACGCACGTTAAATCTTGTTTTTAATTAACCCTTTAATGAATAAGGACAAGACTTTTTTTCTCGCTAATGCAAAGAAAGAAGATTCGCGTATTTTGGGGCAGCGTTTCGTTTAACCCGTTACGATTCACTCTCCACGCGGTTTAACGAGGCAAAGTGCAGTGGAGCTGTCCACCGTGACGACTGAGGCTTGTTTTGGTTTGCCACTTCGAGTTACAGGATCGAAGTACAACGGTAGAAATATCGTGTTTCCATGGGACTCGGGATGGGTTTCTCGTCCCATGACAGTGCAATGACGGTGACGCTCAGAGATACGATAAATTGCACGAAGAATTTTTGGTGGATGTTCCATCCATTTCAATTGGCTTGGATTAGAACTGACAAGTACCGATAGTAGTAGTTATCAATAAAACTGAATGATTTCAACTCTGTGGAAGTGCTACTTTGTCAAAGAATTTTGAATTTACTGTAGCATACCTATTTGTTTATAAATTTTTGTATTTCTGAAAAATATTTTGATATTGAGAAAAATGAGCGATTGATTTAACGTGTGTCTTGGGACACGTTCGTTTGTAGATTGAAGTGAAACACCCTGTAAGAAGATGGGAAAAGAAAAGATCATTCATCACCTGATTTGAACTCGTTCCATGCGTACTGAACTCTTAGGTGGCCTGAATCAACACGAAAAGACTGAATGTATACATTTTTCTATACAGGTACCCTTATAACGGAGTTACCTTTCGTAACAGTTTAATAAATTCCCCATTCCTTACACGCGCATCGCTTGCCTCGAAATGACGCCGATGCGGGCTGTAAAGTGTAAACCCAATAACGAACATATTCACGCAACGTCACGATCTGTGGCATTCTTTGTCAATTAACTACGTGAATGTCCTTCTTGTTATATCATTGGCGAGATTGAAGAGATTTATATTTCTGTTTCTTTGGAATTTATATTCCCCTTCTTTGATAATAAAATAACTGACAATTCTGTTAGATCCTCCACGTGATAAGAAATCTAGCACCAAAATTCTACTAAAATACCTACTGCCACAGTACGTTAATTAAGTCTACTCGAAAAATAGAAATTAAGTACCAGTTAATCTGAAAAACATCTTCACCAGCGATATGAACATCAAACCTACTACTTAAATTCAACGTAAGGAAATTATTCAACAAACTGAAACAAGACTCGAAAAATGTTACTAATAAGTGTACACAGCAGTAGATATAATATGAAATTAAATTTAAGAAAAGTAGGTATCCTCCCAAATAACAGCCCCTCGATTATTCAAAAAGAGAACAATGCAATTACAGTAAATTAATAATTCTAATAAAACAATGCAGGATTAGATAAGCAAAGAATACAGGACTGCCGTTAGGCCCCATATTGATTATTTTTTTTATTAAGCATCTTTACTCCTTTCGGTGAATATTATAATAACCCCCTAAAGTCTTGGACCCTTCTTTCTTAACACCCTGTACATAGTTAAGAATATTCCAACCCCGAAAACCGAATAAATCCCCGAAGTTCTATTTGCCCCAGAAAGCACGATAAATAAAATCGACTTGCAGAGGATCGTGGTACACAGAGAAGAATGAAACAGGAGGACGAAACGCTCCCTGAGGAGCAACGTTCCCTGCTCCACGCAGGAAACCGCATTGCAGTCCTGGGAGTCCTTGCATCCTTCCAGCAGGAGGAAACTCGATTTGCGGGGCACTCGGAAGGAGGCGCAAGGAGAAACTTGATTAGGGACGGAAATTAGATCGAAACGGAGAACGTGAAATCGAAGGTGGTATACATATAGGTGGGATCGATCGGTGTCAGGAATTATCTCCTGGAAATCGATACTGGTATTGCGCCGGTCTTTGTCGCACTTGCGCAATGCGCATCGACTAGTGGGATCCGATGCGAGCCGATGGAATGCATATCAAGGTTGACGTGCTCAAACAATCATTGACACTCATCGATATGAAATGCCTTCGCGTATGTACATATTGTTTTAGTATATGGAGTATTGTATGAGGAGTTTTATATGAGGATGAATTTAATGTACCAGGGGTTATAAGTTATTTAATTCTGCCATAGGCTTTAGTTTATTGTTAGCTTGCATTTGGCATGTGTTAAAGAATGAGGAACAGACGTATGTATTATATAGTAATAACTTGGAAAGTTCGAAGGGTCTTTAAGAAATGAACGTAGGAGGGTTAATGATAAAAAATTTTCAACCCATCAGTGAAAGATTAATAGACAGTATATTTAACATATATTTTTTTTTAAAGAGTGTCTTTAAGCTAGATACAATTACTTCTCAACCTATAGTTTTATCTTTTTACTAAATTTGGAATGTCATTGATTCAATGATTCAAGTTTACTTTTATTACTAGAAGGATTGACATTTCAGGATTATTCTATTTAGATTTTAAATAGGTAAAAAAATCTCCATGGAATGAGATGTTTATAGATCCATTTCGCCCTCAGCAACAGGTTAAATTGGGAAGTCGGATAGGGGACGTTTTACAGGGTCGTCCAGGGAAACAATCACCGAGAAAGACGTTTTTACACCCTTATTGTCGAAGGGTGCCAGCAGCCCAGCGCATTACGCGAACCCTTGATGCCTTCGATCGTGACTACCGCAACCACAATGCTCACCCCATTCGATTTCATGTTACTATCATATCAGAGGATTCCTTCTGGTCCCTTAAATCCTGTCTTCCTTTGCGGTTCAACGAAGCTGCGCAAGCAGATTGCACAAAGAAGGTAAATATTTCAATCCTTTCTGCATGTGCCATACTACCCTGTGATTTATATCAAAACATGAATCACTTCAACTCTTCTGTTACAGCTAAAGTAATCTAATTAGAATTAACTGAAACTATTAAGATTTTAACACAACTGCTATTTTTCTTTGTGTATCTGATGGAATTCTGCAATCTAATGAAGTCCCAAGGTGTTAACTAAAATCCTCAAACTTTTTCAGCAAAACTGAGCGTTTTAATGTAATAACTAATTCATCGTTATACGATAAATATGTATCGTTGCTAGGAATTTGAATAAAAGCCTTATTCACGCAAAAGCAATAGCCAAGTTCACCCTCCACCCGCAAACAAGCCTACATATACAGTGCATCTCTTCAGAACTATCTTTCAGTTTTCCTTTCACTCTTTTTCTAAACAAGCACAGAATTTTTCATTCACAATTCACGGCCCGTGCACACGCTTCAATTTCCCGACCACCTTGTAAAATGCGTGGCTCCGCGACCAGCAAGCAGCGAATTAACGACGTGCCAAACGTACACAGAAGCGTGTACAGTTACGCGCGCGTATTAATGATCGAGCGTATATGCAGCGGGTCGCGTGCACCAGCGAGACACGTTCACGTGCACAGAACAATGCACCGTTTTTAGATACGCGCACGCTGGAGGCATAATGGCTGGGTAAAAAGCAGCCAGTTCGAAGGAAAACTAGCCCCGTACGACTTAACGCAATTATTCTCTAATTTCGCTCCGCGGGCATCCCAGCCGCTGACTGCCCACTGTATTCTAATTAGACGCCTTGATTAACGATGGATGGAAATCAGCTCATTGTTGTTGACGAGTTCGAGGCTCCTTTCCGAGGAGTTTATTGAACGAATTTCGGGCGAACGGTGGTTAAAGTTAATCTACTGTAATCTGGAATATTTACTTGGACGAAGTGTGCTTTATTAATAGTGCAACTGTGTATCATTAATGGCGAATTCAGGGATGATGTTAAAATTATAAAATGAAGAACGAAACAGTTGCTACGGCCGGGGAGGGGGCAAGATGTTTCCCATTTCACGTGGGAAAAGCTGTCGAGCACGAGTGTCTACAAGATAAGTGAATGCGAGTTACGAAAGGCTCATTCATTTTTTACTTCGACGGGGGAATACTGTTTCAATTACTCGGCCCATTGTTTCCTCGCTAGGCGGTGTGTACAACTATGCGTGAACTGTACAGGATGCTTCTGAAGATGTATGGCATCCTGTATCGAGGAGTGCAAACGAGAACGAAATTAATTTGTAGTGGATTATCCTCGATAGGCCTGGCAATTAAACATTCAACCCATGAATTGGAGGATAGTTGGACCACGCTTTGGACGCAAGGCCCAATAATTTCATTCATATGCACCTCGGGATAAGCTTCTAAATCAAATAATATAGCTTAATATTTAGGTTGCATCCTCCACAAATATCAAATTAAATACAATATCAGCCACAACGACGTGCACATCCCTCTCGACTGTTATTATTATTATTATTATTATTATTATTATTATTATTATTATTTAACGGGAAACCCTTTAGTATACAGAGCTAACAATTAATACAAATTAGTACATAGTATGTTATCAGTTAGTTGTTAGTACATAGTTATCTCACAATCCGAGACAAACGGGCAGTCAACCCGTGCTCTCAAAATTAAAACCATCCCCGCAAATCCCACCCCACTGTACAGCACAACTCCTGTAGTTCAAGATAATCGAAAAAAGTGTCTCGACGAGAATCTTCCTTCGAATTTATCAGAGGCAACAGCTTTTCCGTGGCATTCGTTTCGCCGCAGCGCGCTGTCTCGAGGACCGTCGTCGGGGTAGCAGAGCGAACGGGGCGAAAAAGGGGCGAAAAAGGGGCGCCCGAAGACGGGTTCGTCGCTCCGTTGCCCGTAATTTCGGGGATTCCGGCAATTCCGCGGGCAGGAGATGGCGAAACTCGTAAATCCAGGCGACTGCCCCGGCCTCGAGGAAACGGAGACACGCCTCGGTTGTTTACTCGCGCGAGCAGAGTCTATTCCAGAGGCGTTGCAGCACGCCGCGGGGAGCGTGTACTTGCAAAGCGTTTTATCGCGGCGGCAATTAAACGGGGACCAGAAACGGCGGGAAAGATAATGGTAATTTCTGCTGTCGGTTCCCTTGAATTGTTAACGGGGGACCAACTACCGTCCACTCAGCCAGACGTTAAATGGAAACTTCGTAACGCGCCAGTTTCCTTCTACATATGTGTATGGGGAAAAATGGGAAAACTTTTGCCATTGGGCATTTCTGAGGTTATGTGGAGAAAAGGTAGAGATAGTTTTTGGAGCAATCAAAGGAGAAGTCGTCTGCCCTGTTAATAATTGTTGACCAGAGCGTATCTGCAACTTTCGTTTAAATTCAGTTATTGCTGCCAGGTAGCAGAAAAATAGTTTATCTATATGTATAATAAATAAGAAAGCCATATCTGCATTAAAACTGAAGATATCCTAACAGTTTATATTACGGGCGTATTTGAAATCGATACTTGGTTTTTGGGCGTATCTAACAAAGTTTCTTTTGGAGTTTATCTGCTTCGAATTTGCATTTTGTCGGAAGCTGCAAGGGTCTATTAGCGTTGAAAGAGCTGACTGCTCGAGGCATTCGATTACTAATTAAGTACACGCGAAATGGCGTTAATACGCGAGGACACTTGGAGGCAATTATACATAGGGACATCGTACACATCACCGTACCCAGGCTTGTAATATAATGATCATCCTGCGGAGCCAGCGTAGTCTAATCGTACATTACCCAACGGCGGTTACTGAGGAAGTATAACGGTGGTATGCGAACCTTGGGATTATTAATTCGCTGTAGGCTTGCACGTCGAGCAGCCAAGTTTCACAGACTACTACGTGATTAAAGAAGAAATAGGAAAAGATGGAAATCGCGAGGACGCGGGCCCGCCTAGGGGTAACACGCGCTTATGCGCGCGTTCAAGTCACTCATAAGAATTGTCGTGTAAAATTAATCAAACTTGAATATTCCAAAAAAGATCTGTGAGTTTGTGTAAAATATTCGAATTATTTTGTTAAAGTACTTTTTAATTTTTTAAAGTAGCTAGGTAGTCCTCTTAAAGTAGTTTCCCAAATAATTTGTGGCTCCTTTCAGTATTCGAATTTTTGCTAAGAAATACAACAGATCCTATCCTAACAATATAATAGAAAATAAAGTAATTTCAAATCTCTTGCATTCCAAACTAATTCTACTGATTGATATTGAAAATTTCCAAAGAAAATCTTCCTACAAGAGTGAAGTCACTCAGAAACAGAGATGGGCAAAATTTGTATTAAAATAAAATTAAGTTAAAAAAATTATTCGTTATTCGTTCGTTAACCTGTGTTAACTTTAATCGATACATGCCGAATAATTTTTTTAACTTTTATTCGTCATTCGAAACGTTATTTAATTAAAAATTCCACGAGAATACAGTCGCCACGCGATCTCGAGGGGTGGAAATGGCGTCAAGTGGCAGTTTTCGCGAATTTCCCCGAATGCGAATGACAACGAGCAGCGTGAAGGTGTGCTGGGCTGGGTACCCAGCATCTGTCCCCCGCGACGTCTGAGGCTCGTGGTGCCCCTCTATCTCCTCGGCGCGGAGGAGTGCAGATGCGTTTCCTATGGGGGTAACCCCGTCGGCGGGGACGCGTGCATACAGCATAATGTGAAATAGCGGAAGCACGAGGCGGATGGCAGGAAGTCGGAGAGACTGGCGCGTGCGCACCCCCCATGAAAATATATGTAGAAGACGGAGGCATTTTAGAGGTGTATTGTCGGCTCGGATTACTATGGGGCACCTGGGCGGTTGTCAACCTCCTGGTTTCGTTCCACCAAGATTTAAGGGTACCTCGATGGATCATGATCTTGATGGGTTTCTACGCTGGTAGAGTTACCGTACTTGCCAGTTTTATCGCCACAATTTCATTACCGACGAAATTCATCCTCACCTTTACTGCATCGACAAGTGTGCACGCAGTGTAGTTCTTCTCTGCTCTATCAAAACACTACTTTGAATTTTTCGGCAAGTTACTGTTATAATAATATTTTCTTATTAATTCGGGGCTTAAAATTTAAAACAGCTCGACATTAAAAGTATCACTATGTATTAAGGTAGGTGTTGAATTAATGAAATTTAGCAGAAAATTTGATGCCGATGCTACTCGTTTGTTTAAGGTATGATAGCATAGGTTCGTGACACGAGTGATAATGTTTAAGGGAAGCGTTTCGGTAGAATCTTGGAGATGAGAACCGCAGTTTTATAGGACATCCCTTGCAATCCATTCCAAGTTCGCCGCCCCTTCTTCGGTCGGGGGAGACCAACGTACATATATATACATCTAACAGAGCCATTGACCGAAAATACAATCTTTTACTCGGGTTCTTATTTCGGGAAGACAGACGGGCTGCCAGACGACGAGAGGGCCGAATGCGCCCTTTCTGCTGGACAGGCAATTAGGAAGCCCTTGAGGGAACAGTACGACGTGTTTGTCCATTCAGAGAATGCAAATCATGGAATTCGCGATACGTAAATGGAAATGGGTACTCCGAGTCTCCGTGACAAGTGTCCCTCGAGAAAAACTAAAGTTCCTTCGATATAAAGTAATTCGGTACCTACTCGTGTTCTCGTAGCTATATGTTTTGAAATTTAATCAAGAAATGTAAATGTCTGTTGAAGTAGCAATGTTGAATATGCAGATACTCCAAACCGTTATTTTTGTGTAATTAAATGTAAAAATGGGGAATCTTGATATCGTTACAGGATGTGTTTAATTTATTCAGTTGGGAGGAGTAGATTGCTTGAGATCGGAAAGAATTCTAAGCAATACTGACACATCAGATGGTAATTCGAAGGATTTATATTATTTCAAAATTACTAATTTATCTTACACACATAATATGACTCACAATTATTCGAGCTTAAGTGTACCGTAACTGTACTCCAATCCCTTAATTACAACTTAAATCACAATTACCCCTTTTCCTTTCCTACAATTCTAAATATCACTGATCTACCAAATGATCTTGTCAGATATTCGAGAAGTCCTTCTGAAGTCTTATATTCGAAAATTGTTATCTACAGTGTGATCGATAGATCGTCCAATTCGATCATCAGGTCTACTAGCAAAGTGACTAAAAAAAAAAGTGGATTTTACAACACCCGACGCCCTGAGAAACGCGACCTGCTACGGAAACCTCGTCCAAGGAAGCGGAGATACGGTCCGCAACTCGAAAGCGGAATCGACTTTGGCGTCGAAGGGGCAATGCGTCCAACAATTCACGAGCCGCTTCGAAGGATTTTGGCGTTCACGCAGGATGTGCAATTGTTTTCTACGGATTCACCCAAGACACGTCGCGATAGCCTTTCTGCTTTCTGCAGTGACTGACTTTTGCAACAAACATGGTGCAATGCACTTTTTCCTGCTTCTTCGACAGATGCATATCATGTGCAATTATGTGCGATTATGTATTTATTTAATTTCAATTGTCTCTATAGCGAGTAGGTAGATATACTTTCTGATTTGCGATACATCAAATGCAATTCTAGCGTCACGTGAAATTGGAGCAGATATAAAATAAATGATAGTCGAAAGCGTAGTAAAGTGAAATTCAGATTTGCTGGGTTTCTGCGTAAGCGGTGTAAGCACACGTAGTGTGGTTATAGAAATTGGGTTTATAGGGTTTGTTTAAGTGGTAATAGAGGAATCAGATAAAATATGAAATAGTTTATGAAATATTTATTTTTTGAGAATTATTCCCCTTCTTATTAAGGGGAGACACCGCTGTAATGGCCCGAAAAGTAAAGCCCTGCTTTAAATAAATTTAAAAAAAGATATTCGTATAACTTAAATATCCAATGAAAAGTCCTGAAAGTTTAAAAAAGATTCATTACGTAGTTTGTTCTTAATAAATTTCCAAAGATACCTTTAGTTTTTGGGCCATTACAGTGGGGATCCCCTCTCAAAGAATTTATTTATGAGGAAGAAAATCTATGGTCCTATTATTTGTTAGAGAAAGGTGATACATATAATTAATTTAACTCAACATTTTCTTTGAAATCCTAAAGAGCTACGGTCTCACCCAGTTGCTAGAATGTAGCAGTGCAACAACCATAATACACTTTTCTGCGCTGCGAAGAGGTTCGCTGATCGCTCGCCCGAGCACATCGCGTGAAATAAACCCTCGAAAGGTCTTCGTCATCGAAGACACGGACCTCTAAACGAAGTTGACCTCGTTGTACAGCAATCATTTCATTATCGTCCAATTCTCTGGCACATGAACGCCCGTGGGCAGCTACGTGCAAGCTATCATAAGAAGAAACTTCAAAGCGAAATTCAGCAAAATTCGAAGCAAATTTAATTTAAAAAATATTCAAATCACCCACGTGATCCAGAGACACTAAAAGCTCATTCGAGTTGGTGGCGTGATTCACTACGTGATCCAGAATCGCGAAAGAACCCCGACGAAAGCAATGAGACGTCGGACTGAGCGCGCTAGAACAGGCCTCACGAGCTACAGACTAAGCAATTAAAAGGCAAAGCAGCTGCATACGGGCGTCGTCTCTCGCGTAAGGATCTTTCAGGTGTTACCACAGCTTCGAGACCATACTCTCCTGTGCCGTAGTTATGAGCAATGCGGACAGCACCTGCCCTCGCGTGACAGAAAGCTCAAAATGTTCACGGGATACTTGCGCGGACAGCGCAGAAAATTCACGTCCGCGGACGATGCGGGTCGTTCCCCATCCGCGCAAACGAGTTCATTTCGAGAAATTTACGGCCAATCGCATATTTCAATTTTCAAGATTCCCCTGTTAACGCAATTGACAGGACCACTGACACTCGCCTGCCGCGAGGCAATCTGCGTCTTCGCGCAAAGACGACGTGCAAAATGGCACCTTATCGCTGCGCGGAAAGTACTATTGAAGATTTCAAGGGAATATCTGAAATGAAGCAAGATCCTTTGAAGTTCCTTACTAACAATAAGTAGTTGCCCAGTGAATTTAGATACAAAAGTTAACTTCGATGGACAGTGAAGAGAGTTACTACGACTCATCGCTTAATGAGCTTTAGATGGAATTAAATCCATTTGGATGTGACATTTTTTTAAGTTACAATTCTTACAGAGGTTACGCAGAGAATGCAGAGTATTCGTATGTCATTTTGAAACATCCTGTACAGTTTAAAAAGAGAAGAAAAATTAAAGTACACGTGCACCCGGCTGATTTGCTGTGCGCGATTAAAGGCGTGACACGAATTAAAGGAAGAAAGGTTTTCCCGGGAGAAAAGCGCGGAGATAGAGGCGTCGGTTAAGGGACAATCGCGGCGTGTAATCGGCTTTTTTGGTAGCGACAAAGAGGACTATTATCTCGTTATTCAAATAAACCGCCTATCACTGGCTGCGATTCAGCTAGAGGCTGGCGCAAAAGCAGCGTTCCACTTTTTTTTACATTCTATTGCAAGAATATCGATACCTATGGCATAAACATTACTTCAAGTACCTATAATATTTTTTTAATAAAAGCAATTACTTTTAGAGAAAACTTCTTCTCATTTAATTTCTCAAAATTCCTATAAAAGATTGAAGTCTATTATTCCCCACAGGTGAATTTCAAGGAAAATGCCATTTAATGATTTAGTATATTATTTTATTTAGTTTTCTATGAGAATATCGAATTCATTTGGATTATACATATGTATAAGAAAAATCGAAGCATTTGAAGTTTGGTGCCTTGTAATTATTGCTCCAGGCAGTCCAGGCAATGTATTTTTCAGAATGGAGAAGGAAAATTGTAGATTCTAGTTTGGGAAAGACAATATGTACGGACACGAGGCATGGGCAATTTACGCGTGTAAGATAACCGGTGCGTGGTTTTTGCGGTTAAAGTGGATCAGGTGCAGTGGTTGGAACCGTTACGGACGTTAAAAGTTCGATACCGGAGCGAGATATGTCGCGAGCCTGTGACATAATTAAAAAGTCCTCGATATCGTGCGCCACGATCGAAGGGAACGGAAGTAACAGTACGTGTTGTAGGGTTAACGACTGCATAATTAACTTGATTCGTCGTTACGGGATTAAAATATCTGTATAAAATCGGCGAAATCAAGCCGACACTAGCTAATTATTTGTTATGAACAAAATTTCTCAGATGTGCAATAATACGTGTTTCCTATACAAAAAAATGCAACGATACAAAATTTGAGATTCAGGCAAAGTTAAAATATCATTAATGGCAAGAAATAAATTCCACTGAGCTAATAAAAATGTACACCGAGTATTTGTTAACAAATAATTTCACAGATAGATGACTTTCCCTTCCCCGTGCCAAAAATGTGTCTAAATTTCTTTATCTTCGTTTGAAAAATAAGTATAGGACGTTCCACTTTCTAGAGTTTCTTTTTACAAGGAAGGTGTCCTTGCACACTTTTACTAGCTAATAAAAGTGTTAAAGGCCGCCTTGCTATATTGTTTATTAATCGACGAAGTGGCTGCAGCATTCACAAATTAGATTCTCTCAACATGTTGCGCGAGGCAGATGTTTGATCTTGGAAGATAGAGGCTGACTTCCATCCCCCAAAAAATGCTCTTAGGAGGAACAGGTGCATGTTAAAAAATCCTCTTCGAGTTTCAGAGGTGAACGGTTGCATCGAGAGGTTTAAAACCGAGAGACGGATTTAGTGGCGACTGAAAAATAAAAGGACTCTGGGACTTTCGGCGTAGCCTAATCTTAACGTCTAACATTCTGCAAAGAAATATGATTATTGAATGGAAATGAAACCTCAGACATTATCGCATTCATTTAGCATTCCCTGTGATTATTACTTTTCCACTCAAGATTCTAAATGCAGTGAATTTTATTTTCAGAAATATTTAGTATTAGGTACTCTTCAGGCATTGGATTTAAAATATAGATTTAGTTTCGTTTAAATATTTCTATATTTATTACCACCTTCACACTTGTCATTATTTTTCTCAGATTTTTTTTTAACGGTGTGTATTCTTTCTTGTGCAAGAAATGGTACCTTGTTTAACTTTATAGCAAAGATAGTTTGGCCATTTATTATTTACACAGAACCTGGCCCTTTTCATTTAAATTTCTCAAGGCATGCTTTGTTGCTCGCAGCGTGAAAACCTTACGGCCAACGGAAGCCGAAATTTCTCAAACCTCCAAATGGTCCTTTAAACAGTTTCCAACGAGGGAGGAAGCTTTTGTGAGGAATTTTTGCAAAGCAAACGACAAGAGGCGTGATCCCAAAAGATCAAGCCGAGTTTCTAAGAAGAGAAACAGAAGTTTCTGCGACCTTCAAGATTCAACAGGGTGGTTTTCACTGTCCGGCAAGAAGAAAATGAATTTACTAAGTAGCATAAGATTGCAGACATGAATTAGAAATTTACATCGGCAGTGCTTGAAGAATATTTTCAGAAGAATAAAAAATTAACAGCAAAAGATCTCACTAACGATAAGCTTCTCAAAATCAATAAGAATCATCCCCTTTCTATCCCCCCACAAATTCTGCCCCATCGCACATATTTCTTAGTAAAAAACAGATGCATACAAAAATACAATAAACCACCATCGAAATTAGTCCGAAATCTGTAACAAAAAGGTTTTCGCGAATATGTCTATGTTCCCTTGCACTGCCAATATTTTCCATCGTTTGCAATCTGAGTAATAGCCTAAGATTTCCTCGAGCCTCGGACATTGTGCAAGAAGCTTTCGGTTCCGCTCCGATACCCAGCGCGGAACAGAGATTCTAAAGCTCGGCGCGAAACCTTTTAAATGTCCCCATTCTAACCTGGCGACGTCTACGCAACACTTTTCCGCCTTCGAGGAACAGCTGAGCTCCGACCTGTCTCTGACTTTAAATCACCGTGCAGGTAAAAAGCCGGACGCAACGGACTTAGAAGTCGGCCGGTGCAAGGAAAACAGATCCAGCTGAGCATTCCCGGAGTTTCCTTTTAAAATCAGATGGCCCCACCTTTCAGAATCACGGGGACGAACCTCAGGTTAACGTTTCGCGGGCTATTCTTCGATTGAAAACGCTGTGAAGAAACGTCACATACTAGCAAAGGCGTTCCTTATTATGAAAGGACTTGCGAACGCAAGCGAATGAAAATCTACCGTTCAAGACTAGCCTAAAGTGTGTTAAAGAAAATCTTACTAGAAATCAGATTTGATTCGAGGGTTTGTTATTTAGTTTCATCGAGGGATTACTGGGGAGTCTAAACTCCTGTCCTCTCACTTTTATAATTGTGTATCTCTTAACTATAAGAAATTCATTAATCAGGAGCCTGTTGGTTTAAAAAGAAATAGTAGATAGAAATTCGATGAATATAGTAAAAAAAAAAAATGAAATAATAATACTAATGGTAAGAAGGTTTTTTAATTTTGTGGAATACGTGGACCTCCTCCATTATCGCGAACAGGGCACTGAATCCTCCGTCACCGAGTAGTTATCAATCCACGCGATTGATCCGTTGATCCCCGATCCCCCTTTGTTCCCGTTCGTCGGAACCCATTTCCGTCACTCTTTATTCCCCGTTCTACGGGGCGGAACTTTCTTGGCTCTCGGTGCATGCGTTTGTTCTCGGCCGGCTCGACAAAGGTGCCTGGAAAAAGAGACGCGGTGGCAGGTGCGTACGCGTGCCCGTCGTCCAATGGGGCAACGCCGTCTGTTACCCCGGTCACCGTCTCGTACACGGCCCCTCTTGCCTGTGTCTTATCTCGGCGCAGCAAGACAGACAGAGAGAGAGAGAGAGAGTGAGAGCGAGAGAGATATGAAAAGAAGAATCGAGGGGAAGAGAAGAAGAGAGGATCTACCAAAAGAGGGAGATAAAGACTGAGAGAGATAAAAAGATGAAGGGAGAGGAAGAGAGTAGTCCAGAGGTGGGCAGAAAGAGAGGGCCACGAAAAGGAGCAGATAAATACTGAGGGAAATGAAATGAGGGAGAGAGGAAGAGAGAAACGCGACTCCGAGGAAGACAGTGGAGGCAAAAGTAAGGGAGACGGCGAAAACGGACACGGTGCACCTTGCGCGCCAGTCTCCCAAATCCCATTGACAGAATTCTCCCCCGATTACGTTTCCTCCCGCGGGCCACGTCGTCCTTCCGAAAAAGGGACGACTGAATTAATTGCCAGGTTGGGTGAGCGTGCCCACTATGTGGGCCACGCGTGTCCTCGTGTCGAATGAATTTACCTGATACTGTCGCGGAGCATCGCGTCGAATCGTGCCCTTTTACACGAGCGAGTTTAGTGTATAGAGCATCTCGAAAAACGACGTTACGAACTTTTAGGGGATCGCAGTGGTCTCCTAAAGGAAGAGCCTTAATATACAGTATGAACTGGAAATATTTACTGCATCACACTCGGAATCATGGTGTCATGAAACAATCTTCATAATTACATGATTGATAAAATGCAATTGTAGTTGGTACCCAATTTATTTTAACCAATATTCAATATTAGTTAATATTAGCGTAATATATTAACATTGAATATTAGTTAATACTAAATGTTTAGATAGTAAAATATTTAGCTAAATATTTAGTTAATATTTAGTTGACACTAAACTTTAGTTGATACTAAATATTTTAATTTATTTTATTAGTATCAACTAAATATTTAGTATGAACTAAATGGGGTGGAAGTGAACACACGCTATATATTCGAGAAATGCAATAAATAATTCCAGTACTGTATATACGTATCCTCCAACGATAACGCTTATCGAAATACGAGCGATGATGGGGCACGATCATCGAATAGTGGAATTTTTGGTTGTGGGATTTCAAGAGCGATATATCTGATTTTATCACTGACTCGATGGCGTATACTTATGAATACCTATCAGTAGACATAAACGAAGCGGTGTTCGGAAGGCCAGGATTTTTTTTACGACCAAGTGCTGAAATCTGCCTCGAAATGGGAGAGGAAATGACGCAGAACACCTGCTACACTGCTACAGGGATAGCACAGTGAACCTTGCACATTTCGATATCTATTACAGGCCATGCGTGAATTAAGGCTTTTCTACCTCCTCGAGCAAACACATCCGACATCCATTTTCCCCGAAATGTCCGTTCGAGACAGGATTATTACGCTTTCCATTCATTCCATTTATTCTTTCGCGAAAAAGTACCTACCCTGTCCGAAGCTACGTCTCGGCACATGCTGCACGGAAGATAAAAAGTGACTCCATGTATCGAGGGGACGCGTAATTTTGCGTGGCCCAGCAATTATGTACGTCTTTCAGCCATCGACGCGTGCCAATGACAACTGCAACGATCGACGGCGAATCGAATTGCCCTGAAACGGAACGATAGCAAGCGGTGTTCAGCTTTCTACGGTGTTACGCGGGAATTCGTGCGAAGAACGGGCGGGAAAGCGACAACCGTAAAGGAAATCGAGTTCGCGAATCCGACAGGTGAAATGCGAGCCTGATCGACCGACAGGAGCATCGATCGGCCTGCAGAATCCATGGTACACTTGTTATCATCCACCTCGTGCTGGCTGCAATTGTTTTAACGATTTCTGACCAACGGGAAGACAGGGGAACTTTCTTACAGACTGTTGAAACCATGCCTTTGATAAGAAAACGCCCCGAAGTGCAAATTTTTATAAAATACAAACAGTTTTCGTGTGTCCACGTTTATGCAAACTTTATTTGTCCATTTTTAAAAAAAAATTGTCATCGGCACCCCCAAACATGGATCATTGATTATTAAGTGGCATATGATTAATTGATATTAGGAAATATTATGCAGCTATTGTTTAGATCTCTAAGTAGATTTTGTTTTGACTATCAGTTCAGATATTATAGAAGCTACCTGAATTGACGAAACATTGACTGAAACAATAGCTACATAATATTCAAATGGATAGTCAAAACAAAATCTTATGAAAATTCAATAACAATTCTCCTATTACTCTGGAATATATCAGCAGAGATAATAAATTTAAAAAACTTATGAAATAAACAATTAGCCTCAAAGATAAATAATTGATGATATGTGAACTATTCTTGTTTTTATATACTATTTCAGAGTCTTTAAAAACTTTATAACTTTATAACTTTTTTTTTTTTTTTTTTTTTTTAATTTAATTTCTCTGCTAATATATTGCAGAGTGATAGTCGAATTGTTATTGAATTTTGATAAAATTTTTGGTGACTACGAAGTATTTATAGTCATCAAAGAATTCATTTAGATTAATATGGAAGTGTTGGACAGACCGTTGAAAGATTTCTAATCTAATTACATATTCTGAAATTATTACTGACTACCCTATTATTTTAGTATCTGATCTGCATTGGTATGCGTGAAGGTTTGTTCGAGCTAGAAACAGTTGCTGCAACATTGTCAGTGTCCATATGCAGCACGTTCGAAAAAAGAGGAGCTACGTCCGATATACTTCATCACCATCGCTGCTTGCTGTGGACTTCGCAGCTGTGCTGATCGGAAGATAAAACTTCCAAATTTGCAACACGGTAATTCACAAAATTACCGAGGATCGAAGAAGCTGCTGCATTACCAAAACAAGATGAGACACGGAGAAACTTCTTGTAAAAATAATTATAGGTATGCTTCAAGAAATTAGTATCTTCTATAAATTATATTCATCGATGAATTCCCATTTCCGAGAGTAATTCATTTTTAAACTGACACACACGTGGTGAAAATTATCAACAATTTATAACCTTAACTAACTGCATTAAAAATTTGGCATTACATTAAGGTCCTTTTCAATACGAGCCATTTCTGTGGCTCGCGTTTAGTATTCCTTCCATATTCATTCATCTACTTTTCCCTATCTTTTTTAAACTATTATTGTCTCTACTGAGTAAATATGTCGGAAATATTTCCAGGAAAGGTGTCCTAACATTAATTATTTCGATGCTGTGCGTAAAACGCACAGCCTAGAGGCATCGAGCACCTATGCTTAACAGATATACCTAGAGGGCTTCCGCACGCTACATTTGCTCAACATTTTAATCCCACCACCGAAAGGTTTAAATATTGAAAAATACACCTATGGAAACCGTAAGAAATTTCGTAATCGTTCGACATGTTCGAAATAAAGGTAACAGGATGGTAAAGGCAGGCTCTGCAAAGAAACGTTTAATTTTGGACCATCGAATCGAACTTCCAGGAGCGCTCACCGCGCAAACAAGCTCCAAACACTCGACAAAGTCCTGTTAACCGTGAACACGCTGCGCTCGCCGACGCAACAGGCTTTGAACGCGGAAAGCTGGGGACGTGCGTGCGTGTGCAGTGTGCAGTGTGCACGCGCGTAACATAATCGTGCACGAGGAAACGCAATTTCCACACGCCGCAGATCAAAGTGAAATTGTTTCAATGCGTGCACCTTCCCCCCAGCGCTCCACAGACGGCCCTCGAGTGGATCGAAGAGGGAACGGGGCTTCGAGTGGAGGAAGATAAAAAAAGAAGGAAGGAAAGAAAAGAAGAGGTGAAAAAAGAGAAGCAAGAATTCGAGCTCTTTTTCCGCCAAGCACCCTCCAATACGCTATTCTGCCCGCGATACGATCACCGGTCCTGGCAGACCTTCATACAAATGCGACTTCGATCTTCCGAGGGGGGCCCGTGGAAAAGCACGACGGTCATTAATTCTGACGTAAATCGCGTGCTGTCGTACAATAAATACATGTTACTTTTCTGCAGTTCCACTTTCAGACGCGTGGCTGTGGTCCTCGCCCCCTTTTCCCCTTCTGTGATCTTTTTTCCTTTGTTTGTGAGAAATCGTAATGAAGTCACTGCTTTTGTCGCTTCTCATTGATAACTGGGGGTGACTTGATCCATGTTAACGCTTTATCAGCTGTTTTATATAGTTACTCACAAAAGTATTTGCCCACCCTATATATAACATATTTTAAATATTAAATCGAGTTTAAATTTCAAAGTAAAAATTTTATTTTGAAAAAAAAAATATTATCCGTGTAAGTAGCAAAGATCGTGCAAAAAATATCTGCCGAAATTCAATATTTAATTTATAGAAAGGTAATATTCATCTAATATTCCTGCGATTACCTATATTATAAGCTTTATGTTTTTATCTGTCATGCATAGATTCAACTAATTTTCTGTGAAATTCGTATTTATGTTGTTCTATAATTCTAGAAAAATTTCTTTGACCATTTCTTTGGTAGATGCTACTAACTAGAGATATATTAATAGAGGTTTATACTAATGTAAATTATAATGGGTAATTCAGAATTTAACATTACTTAATTAAGTAAAACATGTTATACGTATGAGGTGGGCAGAAACTTTTCTGAGTAATTTTATGTACGATTTGACAATTATGATATTACGAAGCAAATTTATTGCGCAAGTATTGGTAGTAGGAACGTATAATGTAAAGACGAAGATTAGGTCTCTACTGTTAATAATATGTAACTGCAAATGTTTTCGAGAATCGATGAATAATTTGGAAATTTGAGAAATTAGTTGCAGAGACTGATAAACTATAAAGTGTTAATGGATTAAGCACTCAAGCTTATGATTTCACCTATCACGAAATTTCTTAAGGTAACCCTTAATTATAAATATAAAAGCTCATGCTCTCGAAAAAAATGATTCTCTCACCGAAATCCTGAAGTCATCACTCACGTAAAAGAACCACACACACTACTGACCCGTGGTTGTCAGTCCCTTCACTTACCTGAAACAAACAAAGGCCTTGACAGTTAGTACAAGAATCGCGAGACTCGCCCCAAAATATGCTTATACCTAAATCTTCTGAACCAAGCGTGTCGTGCGCGGATAAATCAATCGCGAAACAAGCAGGAAACGTGAAATACTGGTTTTCGTGACAGGCACGCGACCCGGGGAATGAAAATTTTAAATGTGCAACAGGCGGGGCCCGATTGAAAAGGTAAAAACATCTGGCGCCAGGGTGGCTCATCCTGCACTGTATCGGAATGTCAAAAGGGGGAGGGCACCGGGGTACGAATATATTTGAATAAAACCAAAGGTGGAAGAATGCGCGTCCCCCTTTCAAATCGGGCACCCTCCCCTAGTCGACGAAACCAGCTGAAGCCCCATTTCAACCCCCCCCCCCCCTCCGAAACTATTCCAGAATATTAGCTAATGCTTCTGGTCTACATACAACTCGATAAACGTGATTTTGTGAATCGAAAAATAACACGCTACTGCTTCGTCAATGAATATCGCAAATTGTGAATCTGCGAGAAAAGAAAACGTGAAACTGGGTAATCTTTTTTATTACACCTATGTAGGTACTTTTAGCAGAAAAGTGGCAAAAGGTTATAAATAGCCAAGGGAAATACTCTGATTAAAAGAACATGTAATATATTTTTACTTTGGTTCCTGTTCCTGATATTCTGTTCCTCAGCCGAGAGGAAGAATGTTCCCCAGCGTTGCAACTGCACGTGAAACTAAATCTTCTAGGCCAACAGAATTGCGGGATGCTACAGGTAGCTGGGGAGGAAGGCTACGCGAGCAGAGTCATAAACGCAGGGTCGCTAAATGAAAAGCAGCCGTCCAAGGCGTGCGGGACTTCGGCATGTGGTACCCAGGTGTCAATTTAGCCCTAGATGCTCCCCGTGGAAAACCAGCTGTTTGAGGACGTCCGCCGATACACGAAGTTGGATTCAATAGATTCCCCAGTTGAAACCATTGATTTTGGCAAGCCGCTGATCATATAGAAGGAACACAGCTGCGTGCCAGAAGTCGGACGCCGACAGATTCGGGAGACACAGGAGTGGATACTGATTTCTGGGTGGTGATTTCAGCGAGCTGTGTAGTCATCGTACATACAGAATGAACTACCTACGGTACTGGAAATATTTATTGCAGCAGCTAGAAGAATATTAGCGCAGAAATGTGTAGCTCACTATCTTTGTCAGAATAAGCTCGACACGAATCATTTCATCAATCATATTGCTATGAAAATTCTGCGTGTGTTTTTCTATTTAATTTGAGTGATTGTTTAAATGAAATTTTATGCCGTACAAATATTAAACCAGACAGGAGGAGACAAGACAGCGTTTTCCACACGATCCTCTCAGCTGCCTATCGATTCCCCGCTTTTTCAGGGCAACTGATGCACCGAAAACAGTTTGCAGAGTAACTGAATAGCCACGTGGCTTATCGACAGGAAGCAGCCTTTTTTTCATTAACCATCCCCCATGATGAAGTTGAGAAATCCGATACATTAACGGACATTCAAATATTTCTAGATGATCGATGGATCTGTCTTCTGGGGCGCGTTTATACGTCGTTTAAAATGTGAAGCTCGTTGCAGCCACTGTCCTCCCAGAGATTGTATAATATAACATTTTCAATAATGGTAAATAAAAGCACAGTGACCGACCTAGTGAGTCCACTGTTAAACTTTAATTATTTAAATAAGGAACTTTCAACGAAGTTATAAGGAACTCCCACCCTCGCGAGGTTGCTGTTAACCAAATCGACGACTCCTCTCGCAGGCGCAAGAGTGAAACAGTCGACGACCCCGCCTTCTATTAATTTTTAAGGGGCCCACGTTGCGTGCCCCGTCTCCTTTGTCAGACAATAGCTCATAAAAGGTTGCACAGGAGTAACAGGTTGCAGAGGATACGGCCAAGCACCCGTTGGTACGCTACATAATTAAGAAGTTCGAGGGGTCTCCCGGAGGAGGATCCTTAATTCGAGCGAGGGGTGTCTAGCTTTTCAAGTCCTACACCGCTGCAATTTGCATAATCGTGTAATTATGGAGATAACCTAGTTCGAGGCGATGGCTCACTTTAGGGCTTCCCCTCGTCAAAGAATTTTTGACACGGGAAGCCCATCCCGCGAGATCTATCCCTCGTTAACGAGAAACTCTTTATCGAACACTTTTTCCCTGATTCTGCATTTTCCATCGTCATTTCGGTTGCTGGATGAATCTTTTTATATGAAATTAATTGCCCCTCGTGATCTTGTAAAATGGTGGAAAATATGAGGAATTTATCTTCATTGTAAGGTGCGCATGATAAATTACGATGATATTAATGAGAGACAAATTTATGCTCTGTATACTTTGCGACGTAATTATACGGTAATTTTATACGCTCGGTGTAATTGTGCGTGGTGCGTTGTAGTGATATTACTTGTATTTGCATTTCCATGGAGGCACGTGCCCGAGACCAGAACATTTGTAATTGACTGTGCTCGAGTTGTATCGACGTATCGACAAGACGCCGTTGCAACTCTGTACGAGTAATAATTGTTGCACACGCGGCGAGGTAATTTAAAAAATTACGCTCCTGGACACCTGCCCCCTCGATTCGAAATTCTGCAGTTGAAATTCCAAGAGTGTTAATGCTCGTGGGTAATGGGGACTCGTGAATGCCCCAGGGAAAAGCGAAATGGAAGGTATCGGGAACATTCTCCAGAAGCATTTTCAATTAAACGTTATGGCAAGATAGTATCTACAATAAACTAACTCGTGATGGCAATCATTTAATCTTCAAAATGTGCTACCCTTCATGATCCGCCGAAATAATTTAGCATGCAACATTTAAACCACTTTGAAGCTATTTTATTCGGAATAAAAAATTGAGGAACATGCTACCTAAAACTTTAAGTAATTTCATGCGTGACCAATTCTAACTTACGAATTTACTAAGCTGCTAAATAATAGCAATGCTGCATCCTAACTTCAAAATTTACGAAGTGAAACGAAGGGAACGTACCTAACAAAGAGAAACACGAAAGCAACTCCGTTTAGGTGATTTGAATGCCCGATGAAGCGAAATTATTTCGCAAACTTCGGCATACGAACTACCTCTCGGATTCCCTCTGAATCGCACTGAAACTTTTTTCAGGCCAGCAAATGAAACACGAACAGAAAGTGAACCATCACAAAATATACCCCGCTTCCACGCTTATTGTGATTATAGCATCTTGCCACGGAAAACGTCATCGAATCGCACGATAAGGCGCAGGCACGCTGAGAAGTCGCTCGTTTCGCCCGAGATAATTTTATTAAAGCGGTTGTTGCCAGGCGGAGGTGAGGTGCTCTTCCTCGCAGTCAGGGAATGTCAGCTGCCTCCTGGGGTCTCTCCCGACGTGTACAAGCCAGACGCCATTGTTCGATCAACAATACACAACCGAACCGCTCACAACATATCCCATTCATTTCATCCACCCACTTTATATTACCCCCGGTGCCCACCCCCGACACGGATAAGGGCGACACAGGGGGGAGGAGAAGGGGGACAACGAGGAGGATGAAGAAAACGCCGTGTCCGTTCGCTGTGCGGAAGAAGCCGTCACCCTCTTCGGCAAACCCTTTTTTTTCCTTCGTGGATTTCTCTTCAGACTGTACGGTGGTTCGTGTTCGTGCTGCTCCCTATTCGCGACATTTTTTTTTACCTCCTTCGCGCGCAAAGTATATAGGATTCGGTGGCGTTCTTTCGGTTACAAAAGTGATTACAGAAAGAAAAAGGGAGTAGGTACTTTCGGAGGAACTGAGGGATGATTAAGAGCGCTGGAAAATGAATTTCTGAATTATGGAAGTCTTCTTTGTGTTCTGGTAACAATGTAAAGACGAAATGTTAAGGGGTCTCCCTGCTTTCACGGCCTGAAAAGGAGCGCGATGTTTGGCATTTCTTTTAAGAGAAACCCTCAAATTATACCAATTGAAAACTTTATGCCTGCAACATTTTAAAAAAACTTTAATATGAAAAAACGGTACCTAAAGCTTTAAACGCGTTTTCTCAAAACGATGTTTTTCCATTATATTTAATGGTTTTGTTTTAAAAGAAATTCCCAAATTTCGCACCATTTTTCGTTCGCCAAGGTAGCCAAGAATTAATATAATCTAAAACTTCTTACTACTTTTGGAAATTAGAATCACTCCTATCGGAGGCTGAATTCAAAGTTGAAATAATTAGTTATGGCTACCACCCTCGTTTTTCATAGACTTTCAAATGAGCAGCATGTAAGTAGGTACATTGCGTTGCTTTTTAAAGAAACCTATCACCTTCCAGACTTCGTAAAATGCCATTAATAATTTGACTCAACCCGAAACTGCTCTGTCACCGAAAAATAAGGAACGACAGGTACCCGGGTGCCGTTGAACATGTTCAACCTGAAGGCTGCCGGTGTCGTTGCACCGACTCGTCTTGTAAGGATCTAGGAGCCTTAGGCCCAGCGTTTAGTGTTGTGCGATCTTTGTTCGATAGAAGGAACCGAAATCTGTGGACCACGTGCCTAGGAGACCCTCCTCGAGTCAATGAAGCGAGGAAACCGACGGCACGTTCCTGAAATTTTTCAGGTAACAGGAGAGGTACTCCTTTCATGCGAGGACACGGGGGTAGCCAAGCTTCTCCTTTCTTCGGAATTCATCCCCCGTGAGGAGTCTCAATTCCCCGATATCGTTACTGATGACATATTATAGCCTCCGTGATCGACATTCCTCCTTTCAAACGCAGCGTTAAATAAAGGATTCAGAACTGGGCCACTTCTCGTGAATAAGAAATTTAACGACTGAGGAAGTGAGCAAGTAAAGGGTTTCAGAGAAAACTGAATTCCCTATGACGGATTGACTTCTATGCGTCTCTTCTAGAGAAGACAAGTACAGGGGATGCAATTTTCATTCATACTTCGCAACCATTAATCTAAGAATATTCCAAGTGGCCTGTTGGGTTAGTAATGACGATAGTTATCCAATCAAATCTTTTTCACTCCACTCCAAGCAGGTTAATTATTTTAGCATCCTCTACAATTTCCTCCAGAATCTTGCCAGACAACAGCCATCCTCATTCCCAGTTCGGGTCGAAAACCGCCTCCTAATAACTCGCGCCTGCGACCACCGATTCGAAGGGAATCGACAACTGTCGCGCGGTCATAAAACCAACGGATCGTTAAGATCGATTGTCCCGATGTTTACGAGCTCAGGAACAAATGGTGGACGAGGCTGGACACTGGTCACTCGGCCCGGGCGATTCCGAGCGATCCAAATGATCCATTGTCCTGGGTCCAGGCTCACAAAGGAAGCAGTCGGCATCAGAGGCGATCTCCGGGTAAATTGCATTAACGAGTCGCGTTTTTTCTCCGTCCCGAGCGCGATTTTTATCGGCTGGACAACACGTGGTCGCACAGGATGGCCCCGTTAATAAAGTGGAAAGGAGGCGAGGCGGTCGGGCGCAACTTTGTTCCCGGGCGGACAGCCCGGCACGCGCCAAACGTGGAGTCAGCTGGTGATGATCGGCGCGGCGCGGCGGCCGAACAGGTACCTACCTACCCATACGATGCCCGACGCGTTCGACAGCTTTTTATCTTGAAACAATATCGCGCGGTATTTCGAAAACGTTGTTAGTCGACTACCGAGACACGGGCAAATGGCGAGGTGAAAGGGACGAGAGGATTCCTGTACACGCGCTCCTCTGCGGATATGGAACGAGATCGGTGGATCGATTGCGCGAGTGTGCGCAACATTTGCCACGAGATCACGGGCAACATGGCTGGCGGAGAAGCTTAGAGGAATTCTAAAAGAGGAGTGGGACTAAATTCTAAGTAGCACGAGGAATATCTCCGTGTCATCTAGTACCGATATTTGCGAATCTTATTCCAAGTAAAGAAATTCTGTAATTGCGTGGACACTACTTAGCAGAACAACCCTCGAAATTTTTCTTATCCTCGAAATGATCAGTTCCCCTAGAATCTAGGAAGATATGATGAACAGTTCAACGCTCCCCGACTTCTACAGTACAGCTCAGTCTCTCTCCTCTTCTTCTCCTTCTCGTCATCGTCATCATCGTCTTAAGTGTCTTCTACACCCCGTATTTATCCCCACCGTGGCGGCCGGATAGCCACGCGCCACCATGCTCCATTGTCTTCTCACCAACAGTCTCTCTCCTCTGCCTCTCTCGCTCACGCTCTCTCTCTTCCCCTCCTCCTCCGCTCTTCTCTCTTTCCCTCCACGATCCTTCTCCCGAGTCTGAAATTTTCAACATCTGTCGAGCCTCCTACCACCCTTAATACGTTCACTTGGTAACAACGCCATCCCCGCCCCCCCCCCCGTTCCTCGACTGCTTCCTGTGATCCCGAAATCCCAGGATCACCGAACCGGGTACGGAGGAGCGAGGCGAGCGAATAGCGCTCGATTCGACCTCGTCTTTCGCTCGACTTCCAGCGAGGCAATCCGTTGCCCGACGAATAGTCGACTGGACTACTGAATTATGCATGGCGCTTCGCGGGGCACAAGCGGAGCCAGGAAACGGAGACAGGGAAATGGTGGTATTATCGATACATCGAAGGTCGTGATCGGCGGCGTTAAATAGCTTTAGTATAACCCGAGATTCTCGGTGAAATCTTGGAAACAGATCATCGCCAGTAGTACCTAGTGCTCATTGCGCTTTGATTCTACAGTGCTGTGTCGATTGGAGAGGTTTGAAGAGATTACACTTTGATGGCACTTTTAAGTCGAAATAGCTGCTCTGCTCCAGCTAATGTTACTGATCTAACTCTGATTCTAGGTAAATATAAAGGAGGAAGGTGTACAACGAACCGAAATACAGAAAGCAGATTTCCAATTGCAGATGAATCCTCAGGGTATTTCAAGCATACCTACCCAGTCCCACGAAGAAAGGCCGAATCAGTCACTCTTGCCAAAAAGATTCTCGGAATCACGAATAATTTGTACTAAAATGTTTTAGCGAATAGAAAACGATTAAAATTATCGTAAAAGTATCTGTAAAAAAACACCCTCTAAACTTATACACACACTACTGTTCGCAAGTATTAAAACACCTACTACTCTCCACCTTCTACTCTGTGTAGAATAATTGTGAAAAACCTTGGAAATTTATAGAATAAGATTTTTACAAATTTTACTAAACTGTAAATTAAAAGCAGTGAAAAGTATAGAATGTGTACCGAACACCTAATTTTCTGCCAATACAGCATGTGTCCTGCCACTAACACTAGAAACCAAAAACTCGAAACTGAACGCATAAAGCTTGCCCCTTCGACGATCCCTATTCTCCCTGCCGTCGCCTATCCCCACGGTAAACCAATTCGCCAGGGCAAAGCTCGCAGAGTTGATATCGACTTCGCTAGCGACTCGCTAAAATGCCTCCTATCCGAGGACCGTACCGGCCAACTTTCCGCGGCATTATCATTTAATTGCTCGGCGTGTTTCTCTTCCGTGTACGCCGCTGTTTGGACCTGTCCAACGGACCAGGAGGCAATTCGAGGACGTCGGGCACATCTGCCCGTTCGTGGCAGGTGGCGACTTATCCGCTTCTCTTCTGCTCCTCTCGCGCTCCATCGCACGCTGCCCGTCCCTGTCTAGAGCACGGCGCCGCGCCGTTGTCGCGTCCCCTCTCTCGGTCCCACAGGCTGGGCCCTCTTTAAGCGGACGAGCCACGCGACAATACCGCGACAGGCGCGTGTCAGCGTTCCCACCTTGGCGGGGAGATGGCTGGACTGTCGTGTGCCCTCGGTAGAATGCGTTCGAACGGCCCGGAGCTAGTGCGCGGCTTGTAATTATCAATCATTAAAATTGCTCCGCGGTCGTCTGCGATGGGAGGAGCTGTTTCTCTTTGCTCTTGGATCAGGGGCGACGGAGAATCGGTTCTTGCTGATTCAAGTTTGTTTATAAACGATGTGCTTGCGTTCGATCACGAGGGGGACTGATATTTCTTGGGAAGCAAGATTTCTTGTGCAAACTTCTTTAAACTTGAAACGTTTGCACAATCTTCTTTAAACTTATGCAAACTTTCGCAAACTTCGATAAGGGTGAATAAAAATATATCGAGAAACTAAGGGATGCTCGTGGATGTAAGTGGGGTTAAATATTATCTGTTGCTCTTCAAGTTTCAAACACTGACAACCTTTCTAGGGGGTTGATTGATACTTTCGCTATTAGCAGGCAAGTCTTGCAGATTTACATGTTAAAAACTTCAAATAGTGGAGCTCTATTTGCCTGAACATATTAAGGTTCATTGATGCCTCGCCTATGAACGAGAATTCACAACTTTCATAACCCAAGAATCTGAACAATCCCTTCAAGAAAACGAATCCACGTAGATTACAACCCAATATCCAGACCAAACAATGTATATAACTGCCCCACTGCCATTATTTCCCCTGCACCTGCCTGCAGGTAGAAAAAAATGAATAATCCAACCACGAACTGCCCATCGTTTCTTCGTTAACTTGGCATTTAAGCAATATTTCCTGCCACCGTCGAAATGAAATAATCGCGTTTCAGATGAACAATAAACGCCAGCGACGCAACCCTCGCGGCTCTTACCACGCCCGTGCGTGGCTTCTGCAGCAACGTCCGCGCGCGTCTTTATTACGAGCTTGACAAACAGGTGGTTGAAAAAACATTTCTCCTCGAGTCATTGGAGGTATGCGTCGGAGCACGGGGCAGCTCGGTTTGTATTTACAACGAAGCAGGTGCCGATCAATTTTCCACGGCGCAACAATGCCCGCGACGGCCCGCGACGGCCCGCGACGGCCCAGTTCTGTAATTCGACGTGGCAGGCGAGCCCTAGGCCCGTGAATTTTCGCAGACGCGGGCGACTTCTGCGAGCAGGCGGAGAATTATGTCAGCGAACCGACGGATCGAAAATGTCACGCTGTCATCGGTTCAATTGAGAAACGTGACGCGCGAGGGAAACGGACCGCGGGCCATCAGGAATTTTTAAACTCGCTTAAATATAGCACGGCTCCGCGCGTCAAGCGATCACCTGCGCGGGAGCGCGTGCGCGACGCTATGCGCGCGAGTCCATTTCGAAAATACCCCTAATTACCGCGGCACGCGTATCGACGAAAGAGGCGCCACAGTTTTAATGAAATCTTGTGACGTCAAGCTGGTCTAGTGTTTTGATAAGGGGACTTAAAGTTTCTGCTACTTTGTGACTTGTTTTTTCACGGCGATGGAATTACGTGATATTTTTTTTTAGATGCTGAGGATTTAGGGGAGTATTCAAGAATGCTACTGTTGTTTTCGTGGGTGATTTAACTTAATTTTAGTTCACTCTACAAAGTTCACTCTACACTAATTACTCAATCACACTTATATGTATTCTTTACTTCTACGTATTAAGATTCATATTGTGCTTTTATAGCAAATGGTGTTTGTAAAATATCTCGAAATTTAATTGCAATTTCTGCGAATTTTCCACCCGATGCACCCCGCACTGCAATTGCAACATTATCGACAACCCATGCATGCATTGCAAATGTACATTAGCAAATCATCGAGTGATATACATATATTATTAAAGGGTGAAGATGTTAAACTGTGCACTGTTTACACATGTTAAGGTAACGGTGCATAATTGCTACTTTCTTAAAATGTTGCAGGAGAAAATTAATGTTTATCACGCGATAAGGGCAGTCCGTGTAAGTACGGTCCGAAGAATGGCACTGCAACGGGCACGTGCCCGGAATTTATGCAATAACCGATAAGATAAATTACGAATTGGAATTGGACTCCTGTGGAAGATGTAGCACAACATGCTCGTTACGCAAGGAAACATTACTCACATCTGAAAAGTAGATTATAATAATCCAAGATAATTGCGAACTGTCGGCATTTGGTACCAAAATTGGACTTGCCACTCAGTATACAGTATACACATGTATACTGCAACGAATATTTACACTTAATGAGTAGATGCTCAAAATAATCTCCAAAAGAGGATCGATGAATTTAGGGACGCATAGTATTCACAAAAATAGGCATGAAATGCCAGGCCAACATGGATCGACAAAGTAATTTTAAAACTCGAAATCTAGCCTGAGTCTATAAATTGATTAGATTGGTGCATATGAAACTGCCGTTTCGCGTAAGGAAACTATTGAACTATTTTATCTTTTTTTTTCGTTACATTTCTCGAATCGTAGACCAGAGTTAGCAATTGTTATTGTATCCCATCATAAACAAAGGAATTTTTACGCTATCCGGGATTGGAAATTTCACATGCAACAAGCTAACACTTCAATAGTTTTCTTAATTCTGCATATGAACCTCTAAATTCCTCAACTTCATTTCCAAATCCCTCTAAATGCTTCAACTTCTTTTCCAAATCCCTCTAAATCCTTCAACTTCTTTTCCGAATCCCTCTAAATCCTTCGACTTCTTTTCCAAAACCCTCTCTTCCTCCATCATTGCAAGATACCCACCATCACCGCATTAATCACAGATCCCATTCCCAGTTACCAAAAACCGAAAACGAAATAATGTCAAGTACCCCAGCACCCAAAAATAATATCTACCATAACTCGTGAATTAAGCAGCCAAAACACGCAGCCACTTCCTGTCGGTCACGCCAGAATCTTCGCTTATGTCACTAGTACCGCTCCTGGCGCACACCAAATTAGCGGCCCTAATTCACAAAGGGCCAAAATGGCAAGAATCGTCGAAATTAGAGCTCATAATGGCAAATTGCTGGCATTTGCCTGGGTCGTGTCCACAGACTGTTCCAGCGGAGTCTTTTCGGCGCGCCGGCTGCCAGAACCAGAACGGACCCTCGTTCGCTTGTTTCCTGAGAGAAGAGGAAGAGGCAGCGGCGAATCCTTATTATTGCCGAGTGAATGCGAAATCCAACGCGCGATGTGGGCCGATGCACCCTTTCGCAGCACAATGTGCAGACGTCCACCGGGCCCTGCACCCCACCTCCACCTCCGCCTCCGACATATACAGGGTGTCCCGTAACCGGTAGTATGTACAAGCGGAGGGACGACGATGATTCTACATGAAAAAATAAGTGAAAAATATCCTAGAATAAAATTTTCTCATAACTCGCTTAGTTTTCTAGAAAACTAATTTTAAATTTCGCCCAGGTACGAATGCACTGTAGTGTGTAGTTTTAGGTTCCCCTTACCTCAGCGGGCCCTTCAGGCGCCTAAAACAGGTGCACAAGTACTGGACTAAGATTGAAAACCAATTTTCCAGAAAACTAACCGAGTTATGACAAAATTTTATTCTATATTTTTTATTCATTTTTTCACGTAGAATCACTATCTTTCCGCTTGTACCATCGGCTACGGGACACCCTGTATATCGTCGTCCTCCCGTTCCTTACTTTCTCGACGGACAATACGAGAAACGATCGCGCGTCTGCGTGCATAAGGGCGCCGCTGAATCGGCCTCAGTGACGGATACAATTTTCCAAACTATATCGAACCCTTTCACGTCTGAAGGCAGCTGATCCAGGACTTGCAAACCCCCGATCATTGTAGGTACATAGCTAACTCGAGTAAACAGAGCTCGATAAACCACATGTCGTTCGAAGAATTGCTACATCCTCGACAAGTGTGAAATGGGAATTGGGAATATGTAGCATCGGATGTTAATACCAAAACTTGTGCTTTTCGTTTTAATGAAATGATCTTTAGAGAAATTCCACGTTACGGGCTATTTAATTTGGCTGATAAATGACAAATAATTAAGTGGAAGGTGAACGAGTGATTTTGGTTCTGAGGTGCTTGTGAGATTTTTCAGATCTGAGATGCTTGAACGAATTTATGACTCGTGAGGTAGGTATGTGAATTTATGAAGACTGAAAGTTTCAAGCAATTCTAAGCTTTCTAAGCTTGGTGCGATCTGAAGCAGACCGTACCCATCGACAGTTATCGCGCAGGAAGAAACGATTAAGCCTCCACAGAAGAGCGAAAAAAATTCGGTTCACTGTGCGTTATCGTTCGAGCGTGAATATCCTGTGCGTAGCCATGGAGAGGGTGGAAATCCGCGCTCGCGACGACAACGATCAAGGGGTTAATTCAAGCCATTAGTACTTGTCGCGAGGAGCAAGTGCTGCCTTTCCCACTGTTTGTTCCAGCGACTTCGCTGAGTCGATGAGTTATGACATTTCGAATGCGCGAAAGCGTCACGTAGCATTGTAACCCTTCCACAAGGGTGACACTTTCGAAAAAAATGCCATAAAAAGTGCAGAAAAATCGGACAACCCCAAGTGTATCTATGTCAGTCATTTGGGGTGGTGAGTCAAACGAAGACATGAATTGAGAAGAAGTACACAAAGCTTCTATTCGTCAACTATAAATAAAATATATAAACACAATTGAAACGATACCCCAATGCTTTTTTCCAAATAACTATAGTTCAAATATAGAAGACTAATCATTTCACTAAATCATTCCAAAACATTTCTTAACTCCAAAGATAGAATATAATATATAATAATTCTGTATGGCACCAGTAGACATTACGAAAATAACAGGAATATAAAAAAAAAAAAAATACATATAAGAAAACCAGGAAGAGAAAAAATAGTAGAGTTAGAAATTGAATAGTATATGTATGTAAAAGTAGAAGTATAGTGCAAAAAGCGAGGTCCATATGGCATATGTAAATATAACACCCAAGTTACTTGTTATTCCCAGTACAATAAGGGGAGCAGAAACTAATTTTCCCGCAAAAAAAATTCACATATTCTTGGGTTAAAGGTCGCCAAGAATTGTTGGAATATTCTTAAATCGTACCAAGTGAAATATCAATTGAACGAAAGTTGCAGCTGGCAGCCGCATCTTCCGAACAGATCGATACCGGCTTCAAGTTCAAAACGAAGCACAAGCTTTTGTTCTTGCCCGCGATTAATTATGCGAGGCCACCCTTGGCCGCAATTAAACTTCGAATTTCCAAGGGCTCGCCGCTCGCCGCTCGCCGCTCGCCGTGCGTAAATGTCAGGGTCGACGCACGAACCGGAGCTGAGGGGGTGGCTCGGGGTGCCTCACGAGCGCAAGGGTGAACGGGATAAAGGAAGGTAAAATAGCATTGCGAGAGACTTTTATCCCTCGTTAAGGGAGGAGGATGGTAACCCTCGCAATTATAGAAACCACCCTTCGACAAACTTGATGGGGGTGAAGCGCGGCCCTGCCCTTCGAGAAAAATTTGTGCGCCGACAGGAACGGGGATTTAATACCCCGTTACCAAAAGGGTTTCAGACGCGTGGGTTTTGTCTGAAGTTCAGGCACCGAACGTAGATGCTGTATTCAATCAGACAAATAACCGTCGAATTTAATTAACGAGCCTACATTATTATCACCATAACATTATCGTTATTAATCTATTACTTTGATTTATTCGTAGTTCCTCCCCTTTCCCCTTGAATTTAATTCACTCGCGCCGGATTAATGAAATTCATAAAAAATTCTTGCTCGATGCAAAATATGCGGAGACACGAGATTGTACCTAATAGCGATTTCTAATGCCGATTCATAGAGAGCTAGTGGACGCGTCCAAGCGTTTCCGTGACCATTAAAAACGGAAACCGCGAACGAGACAGCCGCGAATCTACGAGATGGGAGTGGAAAGGGAGGGGGGGGGCGGGTTCCTAAACCGTCGTTCCCTCTTAAAATTAATCCGCGAGGGTTGCAAATAGCCTCTTTGACGAGCGGCCAATTCTCTCGCGCGAATCGCGTGGATGCCACTCTCTGCGTACTTTCGCCTATTCTAACGAGGAGAAGACGGAGAAGAGGAAACGAGAAGAAAGAAACGCAGACGGACACGACGCGTGCAGTGGTATAGAATCAATTTTTAGCCGGCCCAAAGCACGACTTTCTTCGCTCTACGAAATTCCACCTGGGACACTGTTGTGCACGGCGGCAAACGAGGCATTTCTCTAATTGACGGCATTTATTCTGCTCGCGTGAAATCATTTACAGGCGTTATGCAATTGAGGTATTCGGGGTCTGGTTCGGTTGTTCTTAAGGTGGAATTTACTTGAATACTTTTCTAAAGGATGCTTCAAAAACAAAAGAGAAAGGGGAATGGAAAATGAAGAATGAAATTTTCACTGCTTGTTTGGAGATTATTTTGAAAATGAGGAATACTTACAGTAAAATGTCTAACGCGTGAAATGTAGAAGAAAATTGTAGCTGACTATTCTGTAGATATGGAACCTCTTGCCAATGTTGTTTCAATGAACTAAATTATTTTTCCCAATTTTAATAGGTATTCCTATCGAGTAGTTTCGTTTGGAGAGCAGATTTCTCGGCTACAAATTACTACTCTGTGTATATGGTGTAGAAATACATATATATGTATGTATATACTTAAGTGCACGTGCCATTTACTATTCGTGCGTGGAAAGGAGACTCCTGGCGGGTGGTGCAGACCACCGCTAGCTCCGCCTGAACCTTCGTCTGTTACATTGTAGTAAGTACTTAGGTGTGGCCGATCCCTCCAATAACCAAAATACGTGTGCCCAAATAGGTGACACGACCAATCGTCACAGCGGCGGACTGCATCGCCCGCGGCAATGAAGGAGTCTTCTTTAAACGCACGAATAGTACTACCGAGCTCGACTTACTAGAAAACGAAACCCCGATCAAAAAAAATTTATTCTACCTTTATTCGACTTATATTTCCGAGAGAAATCTCTTTCGTTTAACATTTCCTTAATTCACAGCTCAAAGAATCCGCGAAAACAAAGAAAACAAAAAACGTTACTACCCTCTCCTTTACCCTCCTACTCAACTTCCATCTCAAAAACTTAACTCCCTCAAAAATTCACTTCAACAAGCTTTCCCGTACTCATATAACAATATAACAATTGTAATTTTACCTTATTTGTCCGTTCCCTACATTATATCTTCTCATGTTATTGTAATATGCCAAAGAGTTGTTACCCCTAAATAAATAAACAAATATCTTTTTTCCTGACCGTTTACAACCCTACCATATCCATAAAATTCTTCCACATAAATTCTCCCTTTCTCCATTCCTCAAATAAATTTCTCTAAACAAATCTAACATTCTCCACAAAATAATTCCCCATACACAAAAAGAACTCCATCCCCGCGTCCCACGAAAGCCGAAAGAAATGATTGAGAAATTTCGTAGTGGACACGGTGTCAGGTAGAACCTGATGCTATACCAGTGCCGAGGAGGACGAGGCGTCACCGAAGATGGGGTCCCGGCGAGTGTCAGCCGCGCGGTTCGCGCCCCGTGGCACGAGAGGAACCTTTTCCAATTGACGTCATAGACGCACTCTTTTGCCCTTTTTTCCCTCCCCCTTTCGTCCTCTACGCTCGCGCCCACCCCCCTCGCCCCGCACGCCCCACCGTCGCGGCGTGCAACGGGTTAAGAATACAGCGTGGCGGGATTACTTTCGGCCTATGTGTTGCAACGTTCTGCACTGGGAATAGCCGGTGGCCAGGGCTGAATTAACGACCGCTATCGGGACTATACATCTGTGTTTTGTACCCGCGTCGTCGCCCGAATTCGCCTCTTTCCACATTCTTTCGCCCTCCCCCGATGCCTCGCGGCTCGCCCACGCCCCCGTTTCCACCCCCTCGACTCCGGGCCTCAATTTTTCGCCGACTTCACGCAACCCCATCGCATACCGAGCTTTCCCAAAAGCACTTTCGAGCTTGCCTTCCGGGGTTCTTATCGCGTTGCACGCTTTACAAAGAAAATCCGGGGGGTGGGGGAGAAAGGTAGGTATGTTGCCACTCCCTTCAGAATTATCTTAACTTAATTTCTGGGGAACTTCGCGGTTCCAAAATCTTTTATTTCTTTGCTGCCTTTACTTCCATCATATTGGGCCACTGCAGAAGTTCGTTCGCTCACTGCTAGGTACCTACTATAATGAAATGTCTTTTTTTACTGTAAGCTAATTAGGGGGGAGGTGTCGAGCAACCATAACTCAAAGTTCTGGACATCTACTGGAGGTATGAGAAGAATTGTTGTTTTTATGAGTCAACATTTAGCTTTTGTTAATTGATTGGGTAGTGTTCGTTTCATATTGTATATGATTTAGATAACAAATAAAGTTTGTGGATTTCAGAGAATGATGTGTATTCCATTTTTTTTAAATTTAATAAAGAACCTTAGGCATCTTTCCTCCAATTACCTTACCTACTTGTACGTTTACCAGAAAAGTGAGAAAAGCTAGATAGCCAAGGGAAATATTTAGTTTTTCTAGATTAGAATACTAGATTTTGGGGCCAGCTGACAGGGCATGGCGATAGACAATGCTGTATAATGCCGCCATTTTAAAACTTTAAGTAATAAATAATGTATGAAAATAAAGTTAAAATGTTTCCTTACATCTCTCAAAAAGATTGCAATATTTCACTAAAAAAGTACCGGAGAAAACAAATTTTAACAAAAATTCACCCCGTTAAAAGAACATGTAATATATTTTGCACATTTTGAATAAAACGAACGAGCTTTTGCACCGACCTAATAAATATGTATGTTTTTAAAGGCCACTTGGAAGGATCAGTGATTTATGAGTGGATTCGTAAGCTCCCACGCCACTGAATTAAGGGACGTCTGCAGGGAAATCAAAAGCCGGATGCACCGCCATAAGAAACCCCCTATCCCCGTGCACGAAAATACCCACCGTGTTAAGATACACGTGAGCCAGTACTCCATATAGAAAAAGCGACACGTGGTTCAACTATGCGTATGCCAACACCGCGTATTTCCGTGTTCATACGGGCCATCGTCCTCGGCACAGGCCCCTCCTGCTCGCCATTAGGCCCCTTAACACGAGCGCTGACGTTCTCTGATATCGCGTTTAATAGGCGCCTTTAATTCGCAATAAACTAGCAGCCCGGACGAATCTCGAGTTCGTGCCTCTTAAAATTTTGGAGATCGACCGATACGAGCTTACTCTTCTCTTATTTCGCAGAAAGCCAGTTCCTCCTTCGTTTTCCTGTATTTCCCAGAAGGATATTTCGTTGCACGTTCGACTTCGAGGATACGAGGATCCACAATATTAATCGAAACTACTAAATTCTTGGTAAAAATGTTGTCAAATTTGGAAAGGTAATTTGATAATGGGAAATACAAGGTAACAATAGTGGCCTTTTTATTATTTTGAAAAACTGAGGTGAATTACGAAATTGCATCAACTTTTGGAGCATAAAGAACAGAGGAGCGGAGGCACGTCAATGGAAGTTTGTTTTTGTCGAAGCAGAGTGAATCAGAGAGTGACTCACAATCAGCAAGAGGAAAGTATAGTCCTTACATTTTAAACAGGTGATTCCTCACGAACAGTATCACTACATTGCACAACTGACGTAACGATAAATATTCGCGTACCCAGTATCGAATTCGTGAATCTTCTCTTCTTATCCCTGAAGCAACTAATTTATTCTTACGAGTGTTTAACAACCCGACAGGTGTAGCTGACAATGGAGTATCAGGCGATTTGAAAAAGTAAGAATAATGCGCGATAAAACGTCCATGAAATAAGAATGGCTACTCATAAAAGTAGTATAGTAGTTAAGACTCGACGCGTGGCAGTTTTCCGGGACGATTTGCGTTTCGCCCAAGTTTATTGACGAACAACTTTTATCGGCTGGCACTTCGCCTTGACGCGAGACGAAATCGATGGTTTTACGTTCGCGGAACCAGAAATAAGCCGACTCGGGCGTAGAATCGCGTCTTCGACTCGCGCTATTTACGAGCCGCTGTTAATCCCGCGTTCTTATTTATTTACGATGCTGGGTCAATTTAGATTCGTTCCTATTGCAGGGCGGAAAATCGGGCACATAAAACATTCGCACAATTCTCAGCTAGCAAATCAGTTAGCATAACTTTCTAAACACAGCAGCACAGAAATAAATCAGCCCAATGTGCAAACTACTTAATAAGTAGCTTCGAGATAGACTATCAAAAAGTACAAACACATACCACATTTCTCTTCAGTCGTATAGATTAACTAATTAATAATAATAATAATAAATAATTATAAACTGCCTCTTAACTATATGCTTCGTTGTAGCTAAAGCCAGAGTTGGACAAAATGTAATGTAATTACACATTACAAATTACGATTAAAAGTTGACATGTAGTCAACTACCTAAATTAACGATCACCGAAAATAATGTGTAATCAGTTACACAATTACATTTTAATCGTAATTTGTAATTTGTAATTTGTAATTTGTAATTAGATTACAATTTTGCCCAACGCTGGCTACACCGTACTCCTCGTTAAATAAATAAATAAATAAAAAAAACCATTCAAACCACAGTTTCCCAAAGTGAAGATCTCTTAAAAGACTCCCAATTGCATCCCCACATATCGAACAAGTTTTAATCGATACAGAGGTCCATCAATCTCATTTACCACAACAAACTGGAATTTCTCAAACGTTCCACGCGACTTGTCCACATTTCTCGCGTTTCACTTGCGGTTTCCACATTTCCATTGATCCTCCCGTTCTCCCTGCTACCTGATCGCGTCCTTCGGCCCAGCTGGACAAAAGACGTCGCTCAGGTTGCAGGAGCCGCCTTTCGATTTGCGCCACCGACTCTTCGAGACAACAAAATCTTTTTTCATGTTCGCCGGGAAAGCGGTACGCAACTGGGACGGTTTAAATCGCGAGCAGCGATTTTCCTGACGTTCCTCCGTGTCGCACAAAGGGCTCTTTAAAGTGGCGTGCTCGAAAGGTGAGTCATTGTGCGGGCCTCTCTGTCGAAGCTAGAGCTCCAGTCGAGATCAGCTGGGCAGAGGCCGCGTGGGAGGATCTCTCAGCTGAGATTTATAGATCGCCTTTCTCCCGAGGAAATCCCCCGACTGTCGCGCGAAAAGGCTCCTGTGAATCTGGGCAACTCGATCATCCAGCGCAGCGTAAACACGCGAACGAGTATATTACGATTGAAATTGCCGAGATTACGTGAGATACGCGAGCTCTCAGTGAAACGTAACACGAGTGATTAACGAGGACGTTTAGGTGGCTTTTGATGGCAGAGGGGCTTGGATAAATTGATACTTCTGAGAGTTTCAAGGGTTCTGTGGAAATAAGAGCAAATTGAATTTTCTGGAAATTGCAGTCGCCTCTTGGATGAACAAGACTTTTAATTGTTTTCGGTAATCAAGGGAATCAATTATAAAAGTTGGCACTTTCCCTTTTAACGGTGTAAAGTGTCTATGAGCAATTAATATGGAGATGATTGAAAGAAATGAGAGATTCACGTGAATCCCCTATGACATTTCCTCGAATAGCTTGAAAGTGAGTCTCGGCTTCGAAATATTTTTAAATATTTTAAGTGTATGCAACTAATCAATGCAAACATCAAAACCAGTTGACTCTCATGGTATTTCCACTTCCAATTGTGCGTTGAATGAAACGAACGTCATCGATACACGTCAGGGAATCCCAAATGTCCTGACTCTGATACTTTTATCCTCGTATGCCATATTTCCTAAACTGAATTTTTCAATTCTCTTATAGGTATGTACTTCGTTGTTTCCTCGCAGCCCTAAGTCTCATCAAAACACCCTACTATACGAAGACATGCTCCATCAATTACAACTCTCAACGAAACTTTTTACTTAGACATCCCCGACTTCCTGATCTCGCGACCGGCTCTGAAACTTCGCCTCGCAGTTAATAACCAAGTTTCTGAAACTTCTGCCCGCATTTAATTCTGCTCGAAGAGTTTTCAAACTTCTCCTGGTAACTCGCACATTTTGCGCGGGGATACGGAAAGTATTTAAATACTTTTATTATTAAGTCATTGACGATGAAAATAAAATTTAACAAAAACGTCACAGGGCGAACTCCACTTACGCCCAAATCGCCCGCAACCCCCGTGATTTTCATTAAGGTAGGTGCTCCTATATGCGACTGGGCGCAACGTGAAGAATTTCAAAAATTTTATTCCATCTTCTCGACTTATTTACTTGTTAGAAGTCGAAAAGAAAGAGTAACATTTTCTTATATCGCGCTTCATTTTCGAGAAAATCGACTTTGAAAGTCTTGACGTTGCGTCCAGTCGCGTATAGGAGAACCTACATTAAATAGGTACATCTTGAATAGATTCATAGTGGGTTCACTATTACTTCTAGCAAATAGAAATAAGTGAAATGCAATAAATTTTTATTTTATCTTTTCTCGAAAAATCATCCCCGTGCGTCGTACCACCACTAACGCACTGCCCCCTGTGTAATACGCTATATGTAGGTATATCAAAATCTAGCGTATTGCCCGCAGAAAAGTGGCGTTCTCCGAATCCCGTACCATTTATTACCCATTCCTAAATCATTTCCACAGTCCGAGGCCCGACTCCGCGCCTTACATCGGTTTTCCCGCACAGTCGGAATTAAATTTCCAGATTCATTAGCCCCCGTGGCGCGTCTCGTGACGCACGAGACGGCTCTCTTTTCTCTCTCTTTTCTCTTTTCCATCTGCCGTCTCTGTCCCCCGTTCCCTCGCCAGCCTCTCTTCCTCACCCTTCGCCACTTCAAAATGGCCACACGCAGCCGGCATAGCGTCTTCTGGTATAAATACATATGAGAACTGGGTCGCTGCCCTGAACCCCAGCCGCTGCATCGTCTACGAGCTTTCCTCGTCGCTCCCCGGAAGTCTTACCTTTGACCCCGGTCGCCGTTTCCGCTGGTAATTAGTCAGGCCCCGTTGCGACGGTGATATCGATTATGTTAACCAGCCGACCGAGTCTTTTCAAATACCTGCATTTCTTCGTCTCCTATTCCCTCCAAACCATTCTGAGCGGCTGCGGTGTTATTTTATTACCGTGGCACGCTTGTGTTTACAGAAAATCCTTTCAAATCTCTTCCCTCTAGAATAAACAACAGAACAGAAAATCGAACCTAATTTAGGTGGGAACACGTGGCGAACCGTCCAAGATTTTTTTCACTGATTTTTCGAACGCTAGGATCTTCCTTAGTATCAGGTCTTACCTTAATACAATAGAATATTACAGTGGGTGGCCAATTTGTAAGTTTAAGCGATGGAATGGCTGTATCTCTGTTTCTAGTTTCTGAAACGAGGACTCAAATTTTAGTTGGTCATCCATTATAATACTGTTTTATCAAGATGAAGCGCAGGAAACGAAGTTTCAGAAATCTTTGTCTAGTTTGAACGTATGCACGGGCCAAAAAAATTTTCCGGTAAATCAGACGAGGAGCTCTTATACATAGAGCAAACACATCTCTTTAATTTCGTTTTTTTTTTTTTTTTTTTTTTTTTTTTTTTTTTTTTTTTTTTGGTCTTGTTGTATGATTTTTATTGACCGAGTTACTCGCAATCAAAGCAAAAAAGGTACTTTTCACTTTGTACACCTATAACTTGCGAACTCATGATCGTAGACAAATTTTCATGAGTGTTTTGGAAAGCTAAGAATGTTTCCTTTCCGAACCTTTAGTTGCCAATTTAAGATTTTATTTTTAATCTCACCTATTAAATCCATTTTAAAATGATCTCAAAAATTGACGAAAATGTTTTGAGTATAATAATTTGGCCACCCCCTGTATTATAATACTATTATATCGTGTAATATAATATTACTATAATACTATTATATCGTACCTAGTAGTACGCTACTTTCTTCAACCCTAATTTTTAACAAATCCTTCCCAGTATGCAACAGTACGTCCTCCCTCGATGAAGGTATGTAGTTGCGCAGTGCTGACGAGTCGTTAGGATATTCTTTCAGAAGAACATAGCTTAGACGACGAATCCCCTAGTAGCAGCCTCTATTTGCAATTCCTATTGTCCCCTCCCCCATGTCTAACACTGATCATCCTGTTAAAAAGAGAAAATTGCTGTACGTGTTCGTTCGCGTGACTTCCAATTAGATAATAGAAGGGGATGGCCCGGCCGGCCAGCTACCGCAGCAGGATTTCTGTGGACCTGTAGTCGCGGTTTTACGGGTCCGAATCTTGAGCCGTGTGTCTGCCATATGACAATACCATCTGTGGCCCATGCCGAGGTGCGCGTACCTGCGCCGTACTACCGTCGGACCATCTTGCAAGCCCGACCGTACGAAAACGAAAACGAAATCGAAAGGTGTTCCTCGTGGAGGACGGGGCAAGAAATGCAGCTGGCAAAATATTTGTACGGAAGGGAAACGTCTCGTTCGCGAGCAGTCTCTCAATTAATTATCGCCGCTGCTGATCTCTATTTCGCGTGAGGCGAACCAAGCCGAGGTTCTATGGATCATGTCCAAGACACCAGCAACAAATGAAAATTAAGAGACACTAAATGTTCTTCTTAAAATCTTAAACACGGAATGGATGTATCAGACTCTGAAACTTAAATATCAAGAGGGCAGTTGGGGGATGCTGTGCGGACTGAACGATAGCAGAATTTGCAAAATTTAAGTTAAGACGTTTAGACAAGAGGAAGGAGTTTAGAGAAAATGGGAAGACTTAACATTCTCTGGTGGGAGAATAGCTAGGGAGGGTATCCTTTAGAAAAAAGTCTGTTTGGTTTGCATCGATAGGGTGAACGGAGAAATTTCTACGACGTTTTATGAGTTTACTATTTTAATTTGCGTACTCTGTGCTATCGAGAATAAAGGAATTGGTGTGTGACTAAAATTTTATTTGAATAAAAATTTCGAATAACGAATAAAAGTTAAAAAGTTATTGTCGATTGAAAAGGTTAACTTTATTCGCCAAATAATCGGAAGTTAAAGTAACTTTTATTTGATCCGTTATTTAAATAATATTTTGTATTAAAAAATAATTAAAAGCGCAGCAGTAGGTAAATAAGAAGACGAACAGATGATAGTTGCTGCTATACATATAGGTAGTAGCACAGATTTAGATCTCTTGCGGTACGACTTTTCTATCGTGAGACAAAAATCTAGCCAAGATTTTTGAAAATATATCATGAAGAGTCTAGTTTCACGAAACTAATGACAAAATAATTAAATAATAATAAAATAATGAATTAAAGTCTCATGTGAGACACGATATTTTTGTCTCGTCGTGGATTTGCACGTTTACACGAATCAGGATTGTTTCGATCGAACATTTCGACACGCTTCTATCACTCTAGCGAGGAACACTCCGTAAACATCGCCTTATTCAAAGGCAACCATCATAATGACTACGTCCAATATTTGTGATTTGACATACATCCAGCTGCTGTTTTTTTACGATAGGGAAACTTTCATATTTCTAGCACGATTGCAATATGTTCTGTTATTTGCTTGTTTGGTTTTAAATTCCAAGATAATTGTTTCTATTTACAAAAGATATTTTCTTTGAGGGGGTACAAATGTTTGGATAATCAGTTCTCAGGTAAACGATTGACCAGCCTTACTTTACGACGAGCAGAAGAAATGGGTTATTATATAGTTACATTACTTTTTATATCCTTGCGTACATAAATCGTATCGGCACTTTGTAGCATAATAAAGTAGCAATTCCACTATTACCGACTAAGTTGCACATGTTACTTCGCAACAGATGTCGCTCACGTACGATTCATCCTCGTAAAGGCTTGTCGGTAAGAAAGACAAGCATAGTTGCTAGCAGCAATTCTATAAAAACAACCACTAAATCACTGCAATGAACATTCGATGTAATTGCAATGATGACATAAATAGATTCTAAATAAAGATTCTCAACGTTGTTCGTATCCAAGGAAAATTAAAACGAACCAACATAAGCCATAATACACAGAACAGTGACACTACTGGTAAACACTGACATAGTTGCACAATTGCCCTGCAATCAATGCCGATATCTGCTTAAAACTGAAACGCTTGTAAGCCTTGAAAGTCATTGAGGATCAGTGACAGTAAGCACAATAATCATCCCCGTTGCCCGTTGATGATTCAACAGTTACATATAATCACGCGTATTATTATACCAACGATCCGGAGCACAGTGATTTGAATCTTATTAGCCACGAATGCAAATCGCTGGCCGCGGCTGGATTAAAGAATGCAAACGGTAGTCGATAAGGGAACGGTGAAGTACCAGCGGGCCGGCTGGATTCCACTGGATTCCAAGCGAAAGAAAGCGCGTACGGCGATAACGATCGTTTTGCGCAGATTCTACCGAATGCGTGAAGGAAAATCGACGATCGATGGCCCGGCGGGGAGGAAATGCACGGTGGAAGAATATCGAAAATGAAAGGCGGATACGAGGGAGCGTGTACCGTGGTCGGTGTCGCCGAGAGCGAGACTCGAGACTCGAGAGTCGCGACGGGACGACACACGGCGAACGAATCCCGAAGCGATTCCGCGATTGCCGTGCAGCCGTCGACCTAACCTCAAACCGATCCGAAATCGTCGGGCAACGGGACGGCGAGGTACCGTTCGCTTTCCCCAGCCCGTTCAGAGACGGCCACGCCGCGAAGGCTCCCTGGTCGGTAGAAAGCGACGCAATGCCAGGGAAAAAAGTCAGCGAAACTTGCGCAGGAGCTGGCAGCAAAGTCAAGAGCCCTCGCAGTTGACACATGTCAAGCGTGCAGTGCGACTCGAAAAAACGTCGGGGCGGCCCGAGCACGGCGACAACACAGAATCACGGGTACGGGATATGTAAAATCGCCACTCACCGCTGTGCCCGGTGTTGCTCGACCTCTGGCCCATTATTCTCACGCCGACGGCGATGGCAGGCACGGTACGGGACGCTCGGTGATCGCGGCGGGCTCACGTGAAAAACCGGACGCATGAGTGCGCGAGGGGCCGACACATTTTTTCGAAAAATACTATCAGATCGTGTACCCGCAGTGTCGCTACGTACAGAGACGGACGGCCGCTCCGAAGCGACGAGGTGATTGGCCCGCGAGCCGGTGCGCATGCGCGACCCGCGGGATTTTGAATCCTCTCGCGTTATCTACTTGCACACGGGCTTAATTAATTCTCTATCAGGGGCCGTCTGACGGGCATCCTATCGCTGGCCCGCCTACTTGCGCGTTACTGGCGAGGTAACCCGGCCAATGTTAATTAAAACCGGAGTTTTAGTAGGTCCCCTTCGTACGCAGAGTGTGTTCGTTCGAATACTTGCGTTCTGTAGTGAGTAGCTTTTCATTTCAATATACAATGTGTGCTTGCGTTGCGTTGCGTTGCTTCTGAACGTTTCAGAGAATCATTGTGAGTGTTTGCTTGGTTGGAGATTGTAGTTTTAGTTGTTTAGAGAGAATCCTATTTCATCTGCTTACTGGCGAGTATTTTTCTAACAATAAGATGTCTGTCGGGGCACGCTATGCTTGTCCTACTTGCACGTTATTTTATTTTCTATATATGTATGTGTTCGATGAAATTATTTAAGTATTCTTTCTTATACATACACCTATTGTGAAACTGGAAAGAAGACTATAGATTTTCTTGCATGATGACACGAGAAGTAAAAAGAAAGATTAGAATTTGGATGCCTATTGCCAAGAGCCAGAGATGGCGAACCTATGGCACGCGCGCCAGAGGTATATTAATCTAAAATAATTATTATATGCTTAGATACACCTACGAAAATATTTTTGGCCAGCTTTTACTATGTATACGGCAATGTGTATGTGAATAAAGCTTGCCTAGAAAATCGCGAATTGCTTGTTACTCAACCTGAATCCACCATGCATCAGTTGCACACTGAATGATCCCAAGAATCATCCAAAAAACCGTGCAAACATCGTACGTATCTGCGTACCCGAATGAACTACAAATCGCCTTCGGCTACGCTCGATTACCGGCAACACGCAAAAGTACACTCCCACGACACTCGTCCCATTTCCCAAGTATAACACCTCGACAGCACAAGAACCCGTACCGCGCAATTCCACGCACCTTGTGGGTCCCAACTGCGCCCACAATTCGCGTGTCCCATGCTCGCGCTTTATCGTTCTCGCCGCGGAATGGTATCACGCAATTCACTGGCCGTGTCCATTCCAGGCTGCGTCTGGGTAGATTCCACCCAGGTCGCGCGGAACTTTCAAGCGCTTCCGCGAGCAGAGCCCAACCGGTGGCGTTCTAAATTCTAAGGGGTCCTTTCGGTCGTTGCAGACCGTACCCCTGGTGGAAGATCATCGATCAGCCGCGAATCCTCGAAAGGAACGGCCGAACTAACGGCCACGAATCATCGCCTTGGTAACCGGCCGGCAAAACATTGCGTCGCCACGACGCGACGTCGAGCGCGGTACGTTGACGAGCGTCGTCGACGCGCACAGTGCACGGCTTCTGCATGGGCTTCGCGACCAACGATTCGCTCCGATCCGCGTCTCTTCGCAGACGTTGACCTTTCTTTGTAGTTGGCACCGTTTATTCCGTCTGACATGAGCCTGCTGGAGGAACTGGACTCGGAGCCCCAGGCATTCAACAGCTGACAGACCGGATCGCTCGCGTCCTGGGAAAACGGATCGGTAGAAAGATGGACGTCAGGTTCCCCTGGATCGTCCCTTTCGCCCTGATCGTCCTCCTCGTCGCCACGCAAGGTCAGTTTCGGCCGATGAGTGTCGTCCAGAAATTAAAGTATTCTATCTGGGGGTGAAGTGCTGATAGCAACACTTTCACAACGGATAGATCCTTTGATGCAAGGTAGGGTAGATTTCTTGGAAGAATTGTGGTTTTATAGTGGATACTGTCTTGCGAGGAATGTTAGCGAAACGTTCGATGTTAATTTCAATGGAACTTTGCGATTTTTTCGGGTACTAAACATGAAAGGTAGTGTGTAGGTTCTTTTGGCTATGGTAGTTCTAGTTTAGGGGTTTTTTTTTTTTTTTTTTTTTTTTTTTTTTTTTTTTTTTTTTTTTGACAAATATGTATATTATGATTTCTGACAGAAAATGTTCAGATTGGCAAAGAAATTGAAGAATTATTTTTACTTAAAACTGGTATTATACACTTACGGACGAACACCACTGTGGCAGCCGGAAAAGTAAACCATTTTTTTTAATTTGTTTCAGGAATAACTTACAGTTTTCATATAAAATTGTCATTACCTACCTTCGGCACAATGTCTTAAGAGACTAAAAAAAAAAATGAATAGAAAAACATTAATTGATTAATCTTCTAGACCCATCACTATGACAGCAAATTAGTTTTGTAAAAATGGCGCGCTTTAGAAGGAGAGTTTCGAAAATCCGCGAATAAGATGGACAGTTTTTCGAGCGTATTTCAAAAAATTTGTTTCCTACCAAAGAATCCGTACCTACGTGCAACGGAAACTACACTCATATACCTAGTTTATAAAAACAAATGAAATTTGATTTCGGACCTGCTGGTCCATAGTTACACATTCTACCAGCGCGCGTGAGGGGTCTAGACGATTAATTAATATATTAAAATTTTTGCATGGTTTTTCTACTCATTGTTTTGTATAGTCTCTTAAGACATTGTACTAATGGTAGGTAATAACAATTTTATATGAAAACTGTAAATTATTCGTAAAAAAAATTCTTAAAAATGGCTTACGTTTCCGGTCGTCACAGTGATGTTCCCCCTTATAATGGTTTTCAACTTTACCCCCTACACCTGACTTACCATAGCTAAAAAGAAAAATACGTGACCCTTACTTCCGCGTACTCTACAAATCCGCAGTTTGCGAATATCCAAATTCCTAAAGGTGACACGAAAAGTTCCACTGCAACTGGATTCTAATTTTAACCCCCTCGAGATGAAAGCTCGCCCATTAAAAACTTCTACTAAATTACAGTGAAATTCGACGCGAATATTAAGGCACACTCGATACGTGGCAGCAGAAGCGAAAGATAGAATTTCTAAGGCGTAGGAGTTCCTCGAGCCAGCTGCACTTGCAATTGTACTTAACGTCATTCTTTTTGCTTGCCTACTTTTTTTCTTGCGCCAGGCTGGGCCATCGACTGTTTCAAGTGCGTGTCGATCGACGGCGACAATAAGCCCTGCGACGACCCGTTTCACAATAACGGAAGCCTCGCTTTCTTGGAGTCGCCCTGCTTGGGAGGTCGCAAAGGCCGCGACGGTCTGTTCCCGGCCACCGCGTGCATCAAAATAGCGGGCATATACGGTAAAGCTACCCTCTCTTTTTTGTGATTTCGAGTGACCCTTAACCCCTTTCGGTGCAACGTGTTTAACGAATCCACTATAGTTCGCAACACGCCTGCTGTCAGAGGCCAGAGCGTCAAAAAGCTCAGCTGCCCCGAATAATCTGCAACCGGGGCAGGGGTTACATCCGCCTCGGGGGTGAATAGACTCACCTTCCAATTAGCGAATAATTATTACAGATATCTAGATTAAGTATTACTCGCGTGACTAATGCCGCACTTGTACATAGAAGCCAACTATTTAATCTTGAAATTTTAATGGAATATAATCTATTGGTAACCTCGCGTTTTAACCCGGCTTGATATTAACTTTGTAGAGCCTCGAATCGTGAACGTTTACTAGATCGTAGTGAAGACGCCTGAAGTATTAAGAATTGAAGTAGAATTAATCGTGCAGAATCTGGAATTTTTTGACAAATTAGAAATGAACGTAGAATGCATTTGCAATTAATGTGTGATTAGACGAGTCTGGGGTCTCTCTGACGGTGAGGAGCTGCGCACTGGACAGTGGGACTTTGACGACCGACTCAGAAATTATCAGAATGTCTCATTGCGGAGGATTCTACTTTGACGAGAAGTGAGTCGGTGCTTGACTTTCTTCTAGCCAGCATTAAAAATTCTAAAAGTTACGCAATCTGCAATTGCAAAACACTCCCTTAAAGCGCGACTGCTTAGAATTAAAATTTGAAGTCTTGCTATTGCGCCTGATAAATCTTGAAATAGCAAATAAGAATTAACTTTCAATTCCATATTGCGTAACTCGCAAAACTGCTTTGGGATTGAAGCACGCGTGAAACGCGAAGACGCGCGCTATTCTAACTATGAATCACAAATTCTAGATACGTTCGAGGTTGCGTTCAGTCGTGCAACGACGCAGACGCCTGCAACGAATCATCGCGACTAGCAGCTTCAGTCGCGCTTTTAATTCTGTCGATTTTTGCTCGACTACTTTCACAGAGATATACTCTACATATCATGCATCGATTAAAATCATAGACAATTGTATATAAGATAAAGACGCTTCGGTCACGTCCCCACGTGCGCAACGTTTTCAAAAGTCTCTCGGCGCTGTTCAAGAGCTCCGAGTGCATTCTGCCTAGCGCGCTGGGCACGTGGGAGCGTGGCTTAATGGACCACTTGGAACTTGAAACCGTAACATGACCAATTAGCTGTGGACCAAATGGAAGAATAACAAAGAAATTATATCGTAGTTTTCCCAGCGCTCGTTGTCTCGCGTTTATCCAGTTTATCGTACGTAATAATAATTATAAAAGTAACGTAAGGTCGAGATATACAAAATATTGCCTAAGGTATGCAACAATCGAATCTACGAGGCCCACTATTTGATACAATTAGATAGTTTGCTACTAGGGACGACGAGAACTGCCATAGTAATTACGAATACGCGATCGTTAATGTTCTACCATCATCTACGCCTACATATCATAACTGTAGAATATGTTATACAAGCTGACTCGCCAGGAATAGCATACTAGATTTCTAATGGAATTTATTAATTTAGAGATTTCCTAAGAAACCTTTCGCCACGTTCCGCCTGATAGAAAGAGAAACTGATATCGTCCTTATTTGCGAAGAAAATGGACAGTATTTGATCTAGATGTTGAAATGTTCACGGTTTGATTACAGATACTTCATATTGTGGCGCATCATTGAGCTAGCCTCGATGTCACAACTATTATATTACATATAAAATATTATATTATATAGAAAAGTGATAGGGAACAACATCTCGAGAAAAAAATCCAAAACAGATATCAGAACTTCTGTTTCCGGTTGCTCACCGTGTATTTTACTGATCATAATTATCGCTTAACGACACTGACAATGAAATATACATTAATTCAATTATTGCAGACTGTATAACATATCCAAATAAACGTGATTTTAAGTTAAAACTCTGTCTACTATTCTGTGTACCAAACCTCATCCCATCTGTTTCTATATAAAATAACAGTTTTGTTATTCTAAATGAAGAAACGATTTTTTAAAAAAAAATACACCCTGCGCGTCACATTTGCCCCTTAGAAAATTCAAATCATATCGAAAATATTTCCTCCCATCTCCAAAACTGAAACAATTACTTAGACTTAGACCTTTTGATTCTGATAAGTGATAAACTACCACAGATATAAACCACCATGTTCCTTCGAACACATCTAAAAGGAAAAAAAATATAAAACCCAGAGACTTTGAATCTTCTTTCCACAGACTAAACAGTATTCGCTCGACCCCAAGCCCACGACGCGCGACGTAGCAAATTCAAGGGGCTAACCGCTAAAGATAGAAAAACACAAGAGCAAAGGTCCCTGAATTTATCGAAAGTTAACATCGACGCCCCCGATGTCGCGTGACGCGAAAAATACGTCGACCGCGAGATTTTTGCGCATCTTCTCTGTAAGCTACCACGAGGGGATAAAACTCGACGAATAAGCTATGCAAAGGAAGCAGAGATCTGCTGAGAACGATCACGATCACGATCACGATCCCGATCCCGATCAATCATGAAAGTTCGTATGTCGAGCGCGTCGCAGCAGTTCGTTGATTTCTCATCGCGAGTGGTCTGCTGGCTCTGGGAAACCCTCGACAAGTTACTGGACATCCTTCTCGATTTCCTGGCGAGGATAATCGAGCTGATACTAGCGGTGATGAACCTGCATTTCCAGGTGATCTGCTTCCTAAGGGACATCTGCATCGAGGCTATGCAAACGTTCGCGAACGTTTTTAGAGGGATCGTTAATGTCATTAGCAACATCAGCTGCGAGGAGGTCGAGGACTTTGCCTCCGCCTGCATCGTCGTGCTCCTTTGGATCGGGGCCGTTAGGATTCTCAAGAATTTGCTCAACCGAGTAGGGACTTTATATGCATTTTTCTATTTTTCTTTTCTAAACGCGAATCTGTCTGAATTCTTTCAGCGTGAGCTTCAACCCCTCGAATGATAGGGGTGATTTTGAATTTTTAAAGTCGATATTTCAAAGAGTTAGCGTACCTATGATATAAAATGAGTAAAAGACATACCACCAATGTAGATCGCAGAGGCTATGCGTATTATTTGGTGTTTTTAATGTTAAAATGTTTCTTTAATCTTCGACGAAACAAGTTATTGGATATTCTGCGATTGATAATCGACAGGCTACTTTAAATGCAAATTTTTCATTCGCAAACAGTAAAAATGGATTTCTTAATTCGCTGTAACATTCAAGATAATGCCATGTTCTTTTTTCACATTTTATATCATATATTTCTCTTTATATATTAAGTATTAAGGTGCAATTAAGAATCATCCTACATAATATTTTTCATTAGTAGGTAGTTAGAAAAAGTTGTGTTTTTTTTTATTGAGACGCTTTGAGAAATGGGCTTCCTGTTTTACTAGAAACCCTAAATATTTTAATTTATAGAAATTCGATTAAATTCAATTCGTTTGAAAATTACTTTCGGTTCGAGAAATTTTAGCAACATGAATAGAACAATCTGGAAATCACGAATTGTCATCTACGTTTGCAAAATTCATTGGAGACTCATAAATGATAAGCGAAGCAGTGAATCAGCACGCTTTGATTTTTAGAGACGAGGAATAGCAACGAAACGAGCAAGCTTTTAAACGTTCTTACGCACGTTTGGCGAACTACTGAGAAAAGCACATTTGTTCCCGTGTACAGTAGAAGACTGTGGGACAAAAGCCAGGTAATCACAGCATTCTCGAATCTTATGTTCCTCTATAAAAGTAACAAGTGTTTGGAAAGTTGGATTGAAATAATTTACATTCTAAATTAAACTCTCGACATTTGTATATCGCGTGTGATCTGGTTTTTGATCCAGCAGTTTTGCAAGCGGCAATCATTGTGTCTTTTCTACATAAATTAGATACACTGCTGAAAATAATTGGAGAACCTCCAGTTCGAGTAATTATCTAAGCAACCAAACACAAGATTCCAATACTTTTACTGTAACATAACGCCGTAACTCCATATGACAATATTAAATGCATAAAAATTCTAATATGCTATATAAATTGAATAACGAATAAAAGTAAAGGAATATTCTTATATTTCATAAAGTACTATATTCTAAACATTTAATTCATTCTTCTAAATTATCTAGAAGCTTAATACCCCCATTGTTTTGAACAGCCTACAAAAGGTGCATACAACTGCGAAAGGAGAAGATTCGTTATTCAAAAGCAAGTGGAAAATATAGAATAAATTTTGTTTGTACGAGGCTTCGGTTTGAAAGCATAAAGAAATCGAGGCCATGGAGATCACGGCTTTCGTTTTGAACGCATAAAGAAATCGAGGCAATGGAGACCACTGTTTTCGATTTTTCTGTAGTTACAAATATAAACAGAGTCATGAAATCGGAGTCCTCGGAATACGCGAATTTTGAAAAGTGTACAATAACATGTTTCGATTCTTTAGTACCAAAGACATTCAACTACTCTCTGCGCGAATATCGAGATATTCTCAACATAAACAACTATGACTACTAATAAACTAAAGGCCACCTATACCAACCACAAGTAAAGTGCGCGAGTGGCCTGTCGATCGTTAAAATCGATTTTCTCAAAAACCTAAATCTACATAATCAAAATTTATTCTACATTTGCGAATTTTCTCTGTGCGCGAGAGAATCACTCCTTTCTTACATCACGAACCACAAGGTATCACGCATGTATATTATTCTCAGCTTGAACGTACCTGTCGATGATGGTGAACCAACCATCGCTTCTTTTAAAATCCGCGATCCTTATGAGCGACTGAGCCCTCACTTCTACCACCATGTATCCTGTCCCTCGCTTCTGTTATAACACCACCATACGCCTGAATAAACTATTCGCGCACAACGGAATCGCGTTCGCGAGCCGATGCCCTCGTGGAGCTACATATACTAAGAGGCGTCAGTTTATGGCCGCGGTTACTCTAAGACTAACTGAATTTTTATTGATTCACGCGGATAGATTCAATGTCATATCTATATCCCAGAAGCCTCGAGGCCACGTGTTCGGTCTGCTCGGTCAAGAGCGCGGGGGAAACGTAAACAACGATAGATTGCTAGCCGCGAAATTCAGGCAGGGCAATTGTCCCGGCCCGCGGAAAAGGACAGCGAAGAGGACAAATCGGCGTAATGAGAAACGACCTCGAGCCGATACCACGGAAGAGGAATTCAGCGGCTAAAATAAAACAGAAGGTGAGACTTTACAAGGATGAAAAAAATGGGGATCGAATACATCTGCTTTTCGTGGTACACAATAGGGACACTGATGCTTACCAATTTTCCTTCTTAAGAAATTAAATTTGTTCGATGTTAGATAGCTATTAACGAATACGTAAAAATCCATTTCGGGTTTAATGAAGTTTGAGAAGGGGACTTTGAGAAGGGGATTTTCTTTCGATAATCTCGTAAATTCTCTTGCTGCACAGAATCACGGAGGGGGAGACACCTAGAGAACAAGGATGATCGCATATGTAACGCGTAGAATGTACAAAGTTTGTATAAAATTTATAGAAAATAAACTACGTTATTTTCTTATAAATATTATGCCTTATGTTTTATTTTATTACACGTTCATTTTATAAAAACTGCTAGAATCTCCGGGCAAAGATCATGCCAGACTTCCAGGATTCTCTATTTACAGATACGTCCGTTACGTGTAACAATGTGTAAACTCGTATATCAAATACAATTACACTTTATAATTCGCGTTCTATTATGTACACAATTAAATATGAATTGTTAACAGGCATCAACTCGTAAAAGAGAGGCGTGCGGAATTTCCCTCGGCAAAGCGGCCGATATATTCTTTAGGTGAATCGAAAAATATAAATATAGTTCGCCTCTACTTTTACGAATTGATACGCGAAGTCTTGTAGTTCCGTCGTTTGCACGTATAACCGTACCAGCGCGATGCACTTATAAATAACTTCTTGGAAACCCACTTTGTAACAAGATTAGATAATACTTTGCTTACGTTAATTTGTATCCTAGATCGACTTAAACGTAGAAACATGTGAACCGATTCTTTCATACTCTCTCAGTCATTTACAACGGTAATAGTTAATTTGTGTTCGGGCCAGGAGAAGGTCTTTGGCAATTGAATCTGTAAAGCGTATTAAGCGTCAAACATTTCAATCGATTCAGTACTATTTCGCTGAAAATTCTATCCAACACTATTTACCTGATTTGGCGAACTTAAGATTTGAAATTCCTCGGCCATTTTCTCAGACAAATCGTCTGGGAGCAAGACTTGCAACCATGGCCCTTGAACGACAAATGGATTTTCTGTGGAGACCAGAGTGCCAGTAACTGACGGCGCTACTATGGTAATAGCTGTGTTGGACAATATGGATTTGAATGTGAAATGCCTCCCGTGCATCACACGGCCCCTATTAAAATTAGACACATATTTTTACTGTTCGATTAGCAACTTATGCTGATAATAGTAGGCGAGAGTAGGGGAATTACGAACACTTTGATTCAAGCAAAAGTATCGACTCTAATCAGATTTACTTTATAGATAAATGAACTTTGGTTGATTATCTACACAGACGACGCAAAGAATTATGGATACTTTAATAAAGAAATCATTTTTTGAAAGAAACACTGATTTTCGTCCACGCTGTGGGTCTGACACAGTCTTTCTACTTGTTTGATCGAATTTTGCTTGCTCGTGGGATTGAATATTTATTTGCTGCCTGACGGATGGAAAGTCTTTTATCTTCAACCTCTTTCACGGGTATCTCAAGATCTTTCAACGAATATGTACATATATTCTTGCTGATATAATTCCGGGGTATTGGACACGTAAAAAACCTCGAAATGTTAATGCCATCGTTCGCATCGTGCCGCGTACACACTGTTCGTAATTACCCCAAATGGAGAGAAGTTAAGAAATTTCAAATAAAACAAATACGAACATGTATATATACAAAGTGATCCCGTGAGTTTATTTAGAATTAAGTAACCGAACTATGAAATATTATGCGTAAAATTATAAGAAAAGCTACGAAAACCTTTCACGACCCTTATCTTCGCGGTTCCGCGCACCCTTACGTCGTGACAGTCTCCTTAGTACTAAACCAGCCAATATCGCGGTGTTCGGGTTTACCCCGCGTTCGCAATTCCCCTACTCTCGCTTATACGCTAAAAACGCTTACTTTATTGCCAATGGTAATAAAGATCCAGCTTCAAGGTTAAAAGTCAAATGAAGTCCTGGTAAGACTTTGATAAAATTGTCGTGCGATAGATTCGACTCTAGTTCACAGGGCGACAATCTCTCTGACTTTATAATTGGCTTTATATCTTCGTCGTCTTCGTCGTCTTCGTCGTCAGATTCATTCCTTTTTTCTCTGTAACTTTCTGTACTCTTATCGCTATTCACTTGGACCCACCTGTAAGAAACACAGCAGTATAGCGCTTATTCCAAATGTCAATTACAATTTCTCTGAAAATGATCAAAGGTACTTGCCAACACTTTGCAGACACGCCACTTAAATTAGAACCTTCCCTCTCTATCCCAGTTTGTATCTTCTCAGCTATGGAGGGATCGTCCTCCATAACGGAGTGCATCCTTCTCATATCTGTTACTAGCCACGGTCCACAACCGCGGCTAGTCTTCAACAGATTTATGAGACCCAAACCGTTCCAATGCTGCGCAGCCTGTAATTCTTCGCAAGTGACTCCTACAATTTGAACAAACGAAACCTGCAACAGTATGCGTTATATTCATTGCGGGCTTAGAAATTGAAAATTCTTTGTAGGAAAATGCAAGAAAATACGAATCGCAGCCCCGTGAGACGCGAATTAAGTTTAATATAATTTTCCGCAAACATTGCAACGCTGAATTTAAGCATCGACTTACATCTCCGTGAGGCGTGCATATAGATGTTGGTAGCTGCGGGTCTTTGCCCATTAAAATTTGTGTGATAGAACCGCTGCCATTATCCAGCGGGGCGTGCCATGAGACGTGATCACCCGGCAGCAACATATTGCCAGAATTAAAAACATATTTTGCTAATTGCTGCATCACATTCGCCGGCCATGTAGGAGGAGTCATCTCGTTCCTTTCTCTGACTAGTCTGAAGGTCAGCTCGAATCCAAAACCACTTGGATAATCCGGGCCACTCTTAGGATGTATCCGTCCATCCCCATGCAGATCGGATAAGCCAAAGCTTTAATTAAAAGATACGACTTCTGTACAATGGCCCCGGAAAGTGGATTCGGGAGTGAAGATCACGTTGAGTACTATAGCTTTCTGAACACGAGACGTTCAAGGCTATCAATAGATCGAATATAACGCTAAACTTAATCCAGAATGAAATAGACCGGATTTAGTTAATGGTGGAGCGTATTTAGATAGGGCAGACGGAACAGGGGAAGTCCCGCTCGTCTATTTCCGACGCGGCGCATTTTAAACGACTTTATCTTCCTGTACCCTATACACTTTCTATATATAGAGAAAGAGGGAACTATTGGAACAGCTGCTCCAGACTGAAGAAGGAAGGGTCACGCATTACACGAAAAAAAAAAAAAAAAAAAAAAAAAAAAAAGAAAAAAAAGGAACACCCTTTCGCGGTGGACCATTCGTCATTCGGCGCCTAGGTTTTAATAAGGAATTCCCGAAACGAGGATTTCCTTTATCTCTCGACAACGCGAATAGCTTCGAGGATCTTTCATACGCTGAAGATTCTGATTGAAAAACATTTCATTTCTACCCTCAGGCGTGTTATTTTAATTCGTTGTAGGACCTTGAGCTCAACGTAAATCAAAGTTTCGGAATCGTAATAATTATATTTAAAGTACCCTTTGTTTTATAGTGACGGTAGGGTAAATGAAATTTCCCTCTGACATAAATGGGTGCCGCATACACGTGTCATCGAGACTATGTCTGAGACACACTCCTACAACTCAACAGGGTGACACTGACGAATACCCGACTTCCCGTTTTTTTTTTCTCAACTCTCGGATTCTTCCCTCTTTCCTATACTATGAAAGGGGAGAAAAAGAACGCGACCTGTCTTTTCTGAACGAACGACCCGCGGCTTCGAAGATCGCGGGCGCCGCAAAATAAATCGCCAATACATCGTGAATTTCCGTCAAGAGCACATACAAGTTTCAATTATAAGATATTTTTCTTTGAAGTTATTTAAGTTTTTTTTATCAAGTGTGCGGAAATGAGTGATGATAAATTGTTAAACAAATCTGTAAGTATATATATATATATATATATATATATATATATATATAGATGGAAAAATAGATGGAACATTGGTCCAGTAGATGTCCATCTATTGTCCAATAGATGGAAAAATAGATGGAACATTGGTCCAGTAGATGTCCATCTATTTTTCCATCTATTGGACAATAGATGGACATCTACTGGACCAATGTTCCATCTATTTTTCCATCTATTGGACAATAGATGGAAAATTTGTGATGTAGTTGAATAAGGAAAACAGAGATAGAAATGTTGGATTATAAGAAACGATAGTATGCTTACCTAAGGTAATGCCAATGGGGTGGTACACCTAATTCAGGACATCCAGGATTTTCGTACATGCTTATGTAGTCCAAAGGATCCGGCCCACCCAACCTAGGCAAAGGTGCACAGAAAATCCGAGTTATTCGGTTTTACATCCGCTAAAATGTAGATGCGACTAAGGGTGGCTAAATATAAGCCGCCTTCCCTTCCTGTGCAACAGTTCCATGCAAACCACCTTTCCAATCAAGAATCGTACTTAGTCTCTTTAACTCTCCATCGATCGAAAAATACGAAAATCAATGACGACAAAAATATCTACTCAGTTTAACTGCACACATTGCCCAATGCATTTCAGCACATAATAAAATTAAGCACCTTGCAATATCCATTTTCCATTCAAATATAAATAGGATCGATCCTCGTGATAATTCGAAAAAAGGTAAAAAAAAATTGCAGAAATAAGTTAAAGAATCCCAAAGATGCACGACACCGTAAGTATAATATTTACAGCGACACGCTTCCTGTTTGTCATCGCGTTAGAAACGTCAAGCGTGCAATTCGATTTCGAGGCACGTATATTATCGCGACCGTGGATCGCTTTCAGATGTCACGTTCGATTATTATATCAAGAGCGAGATTCTTACCAATATTTCACGACAGCGGTGACAGTGAGCGGATTGCTCTGGTCGGGATAGATCTCTTTACAAAGGCTGTGCAGTGCGTCAAGGCCCAGGGCCCGTGCCGTCGGCGGCTGGCTAAGTTGTCCCGATGGAAAGCCTCGGCAGAACTCTTCCCTCTCGCGCATATTTCCGTACATGTAGATGAAAGCTTCCACCTACGCGGTGTACGGCACAAGGGGCAATCAGAGTACGCGATGCACGCGATCCACGCGATCCACTTTGTTTACGGCGGTGCGCGACCACTACGTGCAGTTTTCCACCGAGCGCGGAACACACGGCAAAACAAATTCCTCCGGAGCTGACGACCGACTGACTCCGAAATCGCTGCGCGTCGCTGCTGGCTCCCAGGAACGAGGGAAAGCTCCACGGCGATTGGCCCGTGCCGTTCGAAGCGCCCCGCGATTAGCCGAGCCCGTCGGAGGAGAGAGAAGCCTCGGTCCAATAAAATTGCGCACCTACACAGGCGTGTCTTACTACACACAAAGCTGAGCTGACAACGGCATGTTACATGTTATTGAAATATTGGAAATGCACTCTGTCGGTGGATTTCGATGAAGTTCGAGGAGAGACGTGCATTTAAAAATGTTTAACTCGGCAAGATGAGGTTACGATACTCGGTTCTGTTCCTCGCCTGGCTTTCGTGGGATTTACGAATGTGTTCAGGCAGCGCGCTGGTAAATAAGACCACGGAATGTCAGGAGTACAGACCCGAGGGGCCGTTGGTGTTGTGTAAATTTCTGTGAGTAGACGGGCTAGCTGGTATTTTTTCTCAACTGATCTCATTGCCTATACTTCAACCGTCTGTTAAATGTGTATTTGTACCTAGACCGAAGGATTTCATAGAGTGCGAAGAACCCTTCGATCACAGGGGTAACAAAACTGCCAAGGAGGAATCTGGATTCGGCTGTGTGAAGGTAAGTAGAATCGCATTCATTTTTTTTTTTCCTGTTATACGCAGTAATGTACGTTGGATAATGATTACGTTATACATTCTGTTCTCAGTTCGGAGGTTCCAGGTACGAGGATGTCGAGAAGACTAAAGTCTCTTGCACCGTATTGCCAGACATCGAGTGTTACGGGTCCAAGACGTTTTTTCGGGAAGGAGTTCCTTGTATAAAATATAGCGACCATTATTTTGCTACTACTTTACTGTATAGTATACTGTTAGGCTTCCTGGGTATGGATAGGTTTTGTTTAGGTCAGACCGGCACAGCCGTAGGTAAATTGCTGACGCTCGGCGGAGTAGGAGTGTGGTGGGTGGTCGATATTATTCTCCTAGTCACGGATTCGTTGAAACCTGAAGACGGTAGTAATTGGAATCCTTATGTGTAGGACACCAAATACGATTCGAACAGACATCTCAAAGATGTAAAAAGAGTCAACGTTTATATACTATTTTTTTTATATTAGCATTAAATAATCGGGAACTCACAGAATCAGAATGGTTTTCGTGTAATGAATTTATACCTGCTGTACATAATGTCTAAATAAATATTTCTGTTAAAAAATACGGCGTTTATATATCGATCGTCGTATTACCTATTTTTTATGGGGAAAGGATTTTCTAAAAGAACATTATTCTTCTGTTCGGTATATAAAAGTAGTAGACTACAAATGTAGAGAATATAAATACGTTTATGCTTTATAATTCATAGTCGTCTAGATGATATAATTCACTAAGTAGTCTATAAACGTACGACGGTGCATTTCCACCCCTGGAATCAAAATACATCGCATCGTTAATATATATATATAATTATAATATATATATATAAGATTACACAGAGAGATAAATAAAATTTTCCCAATTAATCTTACGTATTCGAAATAAATAATGTGACCAGCTCTGGTGGCACGTAGTCGAACACTGGATTATAGGCATGAATTCTTTCCAACAGGGGTGCATTAGCGCAATCTATTACGCCTTGCATCGGCGAAACATGCTTATTAAAACCATCCTGTTCGTGCGAACAGAGGTAAAGTGGAGAAAGCTTGTAAAGCGGCAGTAGCACCATTACTGGAACCGAATAATGCTTCGCAGCTTGAGCAACTGTATGCGAACCCGAGATCGCTCTCAACCCTCCATTCGCCATAACAGTGTGCGTGCCGATTATTACTTTATTCACGCGTGACATCATTGCAAAGATTGCCACGTCTGATATTAGAGTGGTTTTAATCTTCGCTTTCGCAAGATTCACTGCCATTTCTTGACCCTACGAATACAACGCTATTTCTAATTGTACACACGACGCCACATTTGACTTATCGTTACTCGTACGTTTAAAGATGGTCCGCCTTCGGCTACTATAACTTCGAATGCTCTTGTGGTGGCTGCCTCCTTGAAAAATTCTTCAACTAATTTAGATTTGCCAATTGTCATGATGATTTCGTTAGAATGGATATGCTCGGAAGCTTGCGCGGTAATATTTTCAGAGCTAAAAGGAAGATCGGGCGTATCGGGCTAAAAATCTGTTATAAAATACAGCTCTGCATTTCTGTTACTGACTATGACTAACCAAGTCTCTAACTCCGCTTCGAATTCATTAATGTGTTCTATGAGAGCCGACTTCAGAGAAGGCACCGACATATTAAAATCAGTTTGCTGATCGCCTTCGGCAGTGAGGATTTTATGTAACGACTCTTGCGGATCTGTCTCGTCTGTTTTGTTTTTCAATTCCGAAGTATACTCCTCCCTAATTATTTTCAGTATCCTTCGCACCATATTCCCAATTGAGAATTCCAGAGGTATAGCTTCTACTAAATACTTTCCGTTTCTTGTTATTACACCCATTAGGTGTCTTTTAAAATAAATAGACGTGATTAAAATAATACATTGTATGCCTTATTAAAATTGTAAGGACCTAAGGAGCCATGAACGAAGTACAAGAATCCAAAATTTTTTGCTAACAAATTTTCCTCTATATTTTTCACTTATTTCTTTATATAGAATTATCAGTTTTTGGTTCTCCTAGCAATTACGAGGTATTCGATATTAACAACGACCAGTGGCAGATTTAAGAAAAAAGGCCCAGGTGGCAAACGTTCCGGAGGGGCCCATCTTTCGGGAATATAAAGCTGTACTTTACTAAAAGCGGGCTCAGTGTAATAATACAGAAAGAAAATATGCTTTGGATATAACCATAATAATTTTTTTTTTTTTTAACGATGGCACCCAGGTGGCAACTGCTCATCGGCCGCCCTGTTAAATCTGCCACTGACAACGACGATCTTTATTAGAAATTCATATTGCTTGTTCATAATGAAAATTGACACTTCAATATTCAGTGGCCCTTAGGTTTACACGAAATCGTTTAGGTTAAGAAAAATATAATTCCTACTTGGCGGTAGTCCATTCTGTATTATTTATAATATCCTTTAAAACCGATATAGTAGCCACCACGATATTGTGTGTACCTTTGATATCGCTAAAACACACAAAATACCATAACGTTTGCTCCACTTAAGGTTAAGTGAACTTAAATTCTCACCCGTAATGAATATCGTTTATTAATTTTAAAACTCCTTCGTTAATATCCTCATCCTTCTTGCCCACCATTTTATCAAAATTTATTAGGGACTATTCTAAATATTATTAGTTCCTACGAGCTCAAGTGAAACGAAATCGAATAACTTATCCCACCGCCACAGGCGAGGTATATACGAATTACGATAGACTTCGCATTAGGGATGCCGATTTAAAATCGATCTTTCAAAGATCGATCCTTCGTGTCACGATTTTCGATTTTTCAAATGAAATTGAACGACGAATAGGTACGTATATTATTATTAATAATTCTCCGATTGGCTCCTATATAGTATCTAAGGACATTTTGTAATTAACAAAATATGTAATGTTGTAAAGCGTATCCAGTGAATTTCCAACTTCTATCATATCCAAATTCAGTTTCTGTTTAGAAATATTACAGTTTATTTACCTTCTTAGAGTTTAAATTGTTTCTTTCGTTGTATTGTTATTCTAAAAAAAGCATGCCTTAGCGCTCGCATCAACGGGCATCAACACCTGCGCTCGAATTTCTCACGAGGAAATCAAAATCACGCGGAACTATTCTTTATATTTTTTTTATTATAACGAATCGATCCCGATGGAATCGATTTTTTCGGTCCGATTTTTTTACGACTCGATTCTTTGCACAACGATGTGAATTGAATCGAAAAATCGATTCTACGGAACAGATCGGCATCGAATTTACATCTACGTATAAATGGGGAACGTAGGCAATCGTATCGTAACAGCACGATAATGTATTTTATTAAAAAAGAGATGTCTTTCTTTGCCGATTATAACAATTTTTAGTTAAGCAAAAATACCTCGGGAACAGCTTCGCACTCGGAGGAACATTTCAAATTTTATTCCAAACATTTTTGCATCGTACTTAAGATAAGATTACATTCGGCATTCATCGGCGATAGTGTCTTTAACAATCTGTCCTCGATGAACGACTTTATGCGTACAGATGTTTAGTTATATGTTATATGATATATTTCACGAGATACTAGGTAATTATCTATATAACATAAATGCGAAGATTTGGCGTGTCGTAATTGTTTCATCGTTAATTGATCGTGTCATGCTATAATACTGATACGGCGCAATCTTATTCTTGCTGAGGGGAAAGAGATTGTGGACGTTACTCTTAGTTAATTAACAAAATAAAGACAAACTAAAATTACGTAAAATAATTTATATATGTGTACATACAACTACATATATCTATGTTACATTGAACAGGCCTTCTCTGTTTCTTTCCGTATGACATATACCTCAAATATAACAATGTTGTTTCGTGGATGGTTACATAAAATGTTTGCCTTGGGCAGCGTACTTCTGTCAGTACAAATATAAGCTTCGAAAGAATGTGGGGCACACTTTCGTGCGAAACGTACAGCAATATCGATAAATATATATCATATAACTTAATTTTAATACTGAATCACAGAGACCCGTCGACGGGTAAGCAATAAATTATATCCTTAAGAAGGCTCGCGTACACATCGGGTGAGAATTTGTGCTTGTATTAGAAAAGAAGACAACAACCAATTTCAAGAACGAATCGTGTGGTACTGTTACACTTTTTAGAAAATATAGACGAGTCCTTTTTTTCTTCCATTCCACTTAATACGTTTGAAACACTGAGACGTAACTCTAAAGAGACAAGCGCGGTAGTGGCATCCGAAGTCCTTCATGCAGTTATTACTTTCAAAGGTTGCTCCAACCGATTAACAATGCGTGAATACAATATCTTAATTCCTCTGATAACGAGTAAATTAGAGTTTTCGCTAAGCCTATGAAATCGAAGGTATCTCGAAGTTAACACTGAGATTCTCGGACTGTGCCAACTTAACGATCGTTGACAATTTAACCGCGACTCGAGCGGCCTCGTCGAGATCGTCGATCGGGACGATTTTCAGGCCCGCGTTCGCGATCAGAGCTTTTGCTTCGTCCACGTTTGTACCCTGGAATAGAAACACGGTATAACATTCTCTTTACATTTATAGTTTGCAGTTAACGTACCTGTAATCGAACAACAACGGGGATTTTTAAGCTAAGTTCTTTAGTCGCAGCTATGATTCCTTCCGCAATGACGTCGCATCTCATAATTCCACCAAATATATTCACCATGAGTGCATGGACCTGTGTTCATAGGCACGGAAAAGAAATTGTAATCGGAGAGTCTATCGTCGTTTATTTAAAGAGTACGTTACGCGTCGATGACTTACTCGTGGGTCGGATGTAATTATTTTAAATGCTTCCTTTACAGCGGCAGCCGACGCACCACCACCTACGTCCAAGAAGTTGGCAGGTTCTCCTCCGTGCAATTTTATGATGTCCATAGTAGCCATGGCTAAACCAGCTCCGTTAACCATGCAACCAATATTACCGTCAAGCGCGATGTAGTTCAAATCAAATTTAGCGGCGTCAACCTCTTTGGAGTCTTCCTGAGACCAATCTCTTAAGGCAAACAAGTCTTTTTGCCTGAATTCAGCGTTGTCGTCGAATCTGCACTTGCAGTCCAATGCGAAATCTGTGTATTATAGAATAAACTTCGCGATATATGTACGTCCTTTTTACCATATGAATTTGTGTCCTGAATTACAGTGTCTTTGACGAAGCTTACAATTTCCGTTGATATCTTCTGCAAGAGGATTCACTTCTAATAAAAGAGCATCTTTCTTCAGGAACATTTTATACAGGTTGATAATGATGTTGGAGATGTAATCTTTAACGTTTTGAAGACCAAGCTTAACGACAATGCGATCCGCTTGTTCTTTTGTGATACCCGTGTCAATGTCAATGGGTTCGTACATTATAGCACTAGGATTTGTAGCTGCAACCTCCTCGATATTTACACCACCTTGACTCGAAGCTATTATGACTGGACCCTTAAATCAAAAGCTTCGGAATTAGACGTTGAAACTGTAGATACGTCGGTTGTATCCGTATATTAACTTACACCAAAGGCTCTTTCCATCATAACTGCAAGGTAATACTCCTTTCGAGGGAACATACGCTGCGTTACCATCACTGCGTTGCATATCCTACCCCCTTCGCCCGTTTGTTTAGTAATTAACAATTTACCTAACATTTGGCTCGCCAGCTTTCTCGCTTCCTCCGGTCTACAAATGAAACACCGATAACAATATGCATTCAATTAGAATTCCATCTTTATGTAAGGTGGCGACTTACGTTTCACACATTGTCACGCCGCTAACGGTAGAGTCTTTAAAGTGTCCCTTTCCTCTGCCACCAGCCAAAACTTGCGCCTTCAAGACAATGTCTTTGCTCTTCAAATCGGCAGCAATCTTCGCAGCCGCGTCCGCGGTCTTGGCAACTCCGAATTTAGGTGTCGGTACTCCAGCTTCGTTTAGCAAACTGTAACTGATGTGTTCGTGCACATTTAAATTCCTGACTGGTTGCTTTACCATGTTCGTCTTGCATCCCAATATCTACAAAAGGTGAAAATTGAATTAGCCGTTTCTCTGCAATTATGTAACGTAAAATTATGCTGCCCGAGAAATATTCGTTTAGAAATATAAGTTGCATTATTCCATAGGACAAGGGAAAACGGAATAATCAAAATGCTAGCAACTAAACGCGCTGTTATTTACAGTTTCTAAACTTCACACTGGCCTTGGGCTGTAGGATTTAAAAATAATCTGAACTCAAAGACCAATCGGTGGTAATGACCTACATACTTTTCAATTCAAGCGTCGTCAGCCATCGCTTGTTTTGCCTTTGATAATTAAGTAACGCAGTCGATCGAAACAAATAGATGGGAATAGCGTTCGCAAAGGAGGAAGATAACAATATAGAATAGATCGAATTGTTTGAAAAGTGTGTAAAGTACTATGCCCCGTGAAAACAGTTGTCAAAGGCGGAACAAAAAAAACAATCAACGACAGACTTCGATCGTTCGAACAATTTGAAAATTTCGAATAGCGTGAGAATTCTCGGCGAGTTTGACAAGTGGCCTTTGACGTTCTCCGAGTAATTCAATAACTGTTAATCAAATACGAGCGGAGATGTGAAAGTTAATGATTAAAGAAATAGTGGGACCAGCGTGTAAATGACCACGTTCTTATTGCATAACTGTCATACTCGTATTTCACGAGAAAATCGTATTTCGTGCAAGGCCACGATCTTTGGCTTCGAATCGACTGACCCTGGCGCCCAATTTAGCAGACCGCAGATATCTAATATGGCGATTATTCCTCTTATGAATCATTGGTGGGCACAGAACGTCGTGTTTCTGGATGTATTAAAGAAAGGCGTGTGCCCGCGCCAGTGTACAGGAAACAATGGAATATCTTTATTTCGGAAATCTGCTGCATACGCACCTTGGACCCGTTAAAACGGCTGAGATTTTCCACGAGGGAGATGGTCCGCGACAACATGGTAGCCATCTTACTAAAGCGGTGGCAGTGGACTGCCAAGTGTAAGCTGCGTCTTCAGGTCCCCACCTATCTTGACGTTTCCTGTGAAAACATGACGCAAACTCCGCGGGCACGATCAGTCGTGATGGCAGCACTATTTTTCTGCACAGCTGACCACGATTCGAAATACAGTTTCGCGTAGCGAGGAGAATTGCAAGAACCGCTTAACGAATAAATGAAATAAAATTATCCACCAAATGTTACTCCTCTCCCACATAAAGATCAGAAGAGCATTTATTCGTGCACAAATATATTTACATTCGTATAAAATTCTGGCAAAGATAGAACGAGGAATGACGAGCATCGGAGGTTTAAGACCGGTTAAAACGATTAGGGAGGAAAACGAGAAAAGCCGATTGTACAAAATTGAGCGTAGAAGGACTATTTCAAAGTTATAGATATCGTGTATCATGCCTCATTTCGACCCCTTGGACTTTTTATCCTTTTTAGCAGACTTTCCTTTATTCGTTTTAACAGACTTTCCTTTATCCGTTTTAGCAGACTTCCCTTTATCCGTTTTAGCAGACTTTTCTTTATACGTCAAAGCGACGTCTAAATTCAAGGAATTCGCTATGTTCACCAGCAATGCTAACTTCACAGCCGCCTCAGCCGCCTGTGCGAAATCTTCCATGACAAAAACTTTTAACTTTGCTCTGCTTATCAAGTCTTTTCCTTCCTTCGCATTAGTTCCCTATAGAATAAGAAGAAGGAATGTAAAATAAGACCTCTGATCATTCCTGCAGCCAGGAATTACCTGCAGTCTCACAACTATCGGAACAGTCAGATTCAGATCTGTGGACGCAGTGATGATTCCTTCAGCAATTATGTCGCACCTCATAATACCACCGAATATATTCACGAAAATCGCTTCAACCTAAATATTTCCAATAACATTTTCATCAACGCTGTTTCAGATCTATCAGTACTCGTTCTGAGTTGGACAAATTTTATTTCGAATAACGAATAAATTCCCAAGATTTATTTGAATAAGAATTTATTGTTTATTCGAGAATAACGCCCAACTCTGCCGGATTTGTTCCTATTTATGAGCTCCATTGTTCACTTTGCATTTATAACTCCGTAGTATCCTAATTTCATAGAATCTTTTGAAACACCTTTGGATCCGAGATTATTATCTTGAAAGCCTCTTTGACAATTTCTGCCGCCGCACCACCACCCACGTCCAAGAAATTGGCAGGCTCGCCGCCATAAAGTTTTATCACATCCATGGTTGCCATCGCTAATCCAGCGCCGTTCACCATGCAGCCTATGTTCCCATACAGAGCTATATAGCTTAAATTGAATTTGGCCGCTTGGATCTCGTTAGGGTCCATCTGAGTGAAATCCTGCAGCGCGAACAATTGTTTCTGCCTGAATGCCGCGCTATCGTCAAACGTGCATTTACAATCCAGAGCGAAATCTAAAAAGTTCATAACGTAATCGTTGCTATAAAAGCACTTTCCTTAGAGAAACGCTTCGATATAACGAGCACTCTCTGTCTACGCACACTCCTCGCATATATCCAATGCAAACGGATTGATTTCAAGTAGCAGTGCTTCCTTATCAATGAACAGTTCATAGAGATTGCAAACGAGTATCGCGACGAACTCCTTGGCATCCCCTTCCATGCCTAATTTATCCGCGACGAGATCCGCTTGTTCGACTGTTAAACCTTCCAGGATGTTAACTGGTATATACGATATCGCCTCTGGATTCGTGGCGGCTACGTCCTCGATATTTACGCCGCCTTGTTTCGATACTATCACGACAGGTCCCTGTTGGAATATTTGCCTCCCTAAGCTCAAGCTGAGCTCGATAAAGAAACGGTTCGCCGCAACTCACATCGAAACTGGTCTCCAGCATCACTGATATGTAATATTCCTTGCGAGGGAACATCCTTGTCGTCACCATTACCGAATTGCAAATCATTCCTTCTGCCCCAGTCTGCTTTGTTACTAACATTTTGCCTATCATGCTACTGGCGAAGGTTTTAGCTTGTTCAGGGCTGCAATTCATGGTCAACAAATAGTACAAGTTTCAAAGCTGTTTTTAGTTGTAACGGAGGCAGTAGAAATTGTTATTTTAACGTTTCATCAGACTCACGTTTCACACATAACAACACCGCTGACATCGGTACCCATAAACTGTCCCATTCCACGACCACCAGTCAGAACTTGAGCTTTTAAGACAATATCTTTTGTCTTCAGATCAGCAGCTATTTTAGCAGCTTCGTCTGGTGTCTTGGCTATTGCATAAGGTGGAACCGGGATCCCAACTGCCTTCAATAAACCGTACGCAACGTGTTCGTGAACTTGCATGTGTCGGATTTGTTGGGCAGCGACAGGCGTGCTAGCTAAAAACTGAAAAATATTTCTCTCAGTACTCAATGAAACGATCGAGTCGCTAATATTCGTTTATTCGTATAAAAATAGGAAGTATATCCAGGTATATTGATCTACCTGCCCCTTTATCCCCCGAGCGCAGAACGATGCGAGCGACCAGATTTTCCTTGACATGTCGCTGACAATTCTATTTATCTGATAGGCGCTTTATCCACTCGACTCGCTCGCGTGTACAATTGCTCGACTTTTATGAGAACGTGACGCTTCGTTGATTAGAGATGTTACAAGGAATTCTCTTTGTACAGTCCATCGTACAGAGCCGTCAAACGTGTAAGTTTCAAGAAAAACCTTAGCCGATTAAGCTAAGTAGGCAATGAACGCAGAATATGTGCCCCTTTGTTTTATGACAATGATAACTGCATGTTCGCATGTATGTACTTGATACCACATACAATACATACAATACATACAAATGTCTATATGCGAGGAGTGCTTTAACAATATAATTCGTTACGTACGCTTCATAGAAGTTCTCGGCTCAGCAAGAGCGTCGCAAAGAGAGCTTCTGGAGAGAATCGTTTACGAATGCTTAGCGCGAATTCGATAGGACAATAGGTTGAATTTAACTCGTGTGCCGCTGTAATAAACGTGCCATCTTTCTATTCTATTTATATGCATAGAAGATACAATGTATTAAATTATGTTAATACAGTAAAATATAAAAAGGTCAATTTACATTGTACATCTATGTGTAGTCTGACTATAATGATTTAATAAGCACTTACACTTATCGAATAAGTATAACAGAGAAAATATGAGAATTAAGAATCAAGTTTATGCTACATTATACGTTTATGCTTAATATGTAGCTCACGTTCAGATGTAATTCAATGTGCTCTGAACATGATTCCATTCCGATACAACTTAATAATAATTATTTTCTTCCTTTTTTTCCATTAAATCAGACTTATGCTTATCCTAGGAACTACGTCCTTCGCAGGATTTCTAAAGAAAATTTTTAATAATTCGTACGTAATTACAGCATTTCGTTGATAGTTATACTTTTGCCCCCGGATGACCAGAAGAATGTAATCGAGGCCACGTTTCTGCATAAAATCTTTAACATTGTTCGAGTAATTAATTATATACTATACCCCTGAAACGTTTGCCGAACGTTAGCAAAAATAATTTTGTAAAGTATTAAACAATGATCGTAACTTAAGTATTACTAATTTCAAGTAATGTCCTCCCTATAAAACGGCTACGAAAGGTTTAAATCCATATCACACTTCCTGCCATTTTTCATAAGCTATCGGGATACGATTCTTCTTATCGTAACGTATAAACGGAAAATGTTATATCTCGCAAAAGTTTTGAAAACTGAAGCGTTGCAAGGTGCGACAAAGATATGGAATTTAAAATTTTAATGCATCTAATACTCCGCGATATATTGAAAACATAAATTGATCTACACTCTACAACTCAAGGATAACTTTCATATCCTCTGAAACTGAATATTGAACATCAAAGAATCGAATACATTCGAGCCAAGTTCTATTTTTTTCTCATAGGATACAACTTAAATATTATTATAATTCGTAGAACAGAATTGCATCTTGCATCTATGTTTTAAGCATAAAACTTCATTTCTGGCCTCAACAGTCTTATATTCTAAATACAAAACGAATCTTTTTTTTTTAGAAATTTAAAAACTAAATCTATCGTTAAGCGTTCTCCCCGTGACACCAAGGTTCCCAGATAAGCTGTACATGACCTCGCTGAATGTACGATCGTCGACGTCTGTTCCTGCGTCCGACGATGGGGTGTTACGTGTACGAGAACGAGAGCGCGATCTTGACCTCGAACGTTGCCGACCGAACAGTGGCGATCGACCAACCTGAAAGCCACGAAAATCTTGTTACAACTTCCATAACGGATCATATTATTGCCCATCTACCCAAATTCCAGCACGTAAAGTTACATTCTACGAATAAATCATAATATACCGTACCATATTCAAGCTTTGCACACTTTGTCTGAATGGTGAACGTCCCCTGGGCAACTGGCGTAAACTGTTCACAGCATTTCCATTCCGACTTGGCGTAAGAGGAAGAGGTCGTTGATGTGTGCTAGGAGCATATTCATTTCCCAATGTATACATGAAGTTCACATTTGTATTAGCATTTAATCGTGGCGAACTACAACATCGTTTTCATTATATCAATTGAGTTCAAAACATAGTAGATTAGTGTTCATAAAAAATCCTAACTATACATCCTTTAAAACAACTGCATCGCTAAGAGATATCTAAAAGTGTTTATGAATTGTACAATCATACTTTATTCTCATCAATTTCTGTTCGTATTGTGCACGCCTTTGTGCACGGGCAATCTGATCTGAACGTAATCCACCGGTGGTGAAGCGACGTTGGGACGTCAGAATTTGTTGCCTCCTTTCCATAGCGCTTCTCTGCTGAAGCGTCAACATAGATTTCCCAGCTTGCGGTACCTATAACGAAACCATCGCTCCAGTTTCCATTTCATTCGCTTTCAAACTTCCTTCTTCGCGCGGTTAAAATTCACTTACTCTGAATTGATTTGGTAAAGACAATCTCTGGTTCTGTCTTTGCAACAGCAATTGCTTCGCTCTTTTTACACGATTCCGATAAGCAATTTGAGCAGGGCTCTGATATCCCAATCGATTGTGGACCGAAGTCGGGTCGCGCAAGTTTGGTAGGCTGTTTGTTCTCTTTAACGTCGTCTTATTATTGGTGAAGAATCCTCCTTGAGTAAAAGTCAGGTTCGTGCGACTTCTACTGCGAGTCAAGCCAAATCTATTGCCTCGACCACGGCGAACATTAAAAGCTCCTCGTGTATTTGATTTCTGGTTCAGATTTAAGTTGCTTCGTGATCTGGTGAGGCCACTGGTTTTCTTATATCGTTTTCTTACAAAACCACCGCGCAGCACACTGTTGTTATTACTCTGCCCAGCTTGCCACGTTTGCTCTTTCTTAGCCGTTCCGACATTACGCTTCAGTCTCGCACCTCTACCCCTGAGTCCACTCCGTCCTCGTGTACTACCTCGAGTGCGTTTAGCACCAGTTTTTCCATTGGCAGGCCCGGCCTTTTTCTTTTTCTCCTTTTTCTCCATCTTTATGATTTCATCTTAAAAGGAAGAAAATTCACAAGGTTTAGCGAGTTGTGTTAAACTTTAATCTGTAATGTGTGAAAAATCTCCTCCTGTACAGATGACGTCAAAGAATCAACTCAAGATGACAAACTCAGATTTTTATTCGCTCCCGTTAAGGAAATTGGTCTTTCATTTTCATTAATTGCTCCCAGCTTCTCTTCCGATACATATTTTTATTCCAATTAATCTCACTGGTTACTGTTTTGACATTTTAGTATACCGAAACTATAACTTGGAATTCTCATATTTATTCATTGTTCTTTAATCTTCTTCATCATACTACAAACACTAGATAGGAATAATAATCATGGTAACAGGATCAATAAAACTGAAGATATTATTCTAATTTGAAAATTATAAAATTACTCGTAAAGGTATTAGAAAACAGCGAATATCTCATTATATCATTAATGTTCTGAAATGCTAGTATTTTTCATAAAACAAACATCAAACACACACACTCGCGCACACACACATATATATATATATATATATATGTATATATATATATATATATATGGTTGCGTGTCTATCGAGACTGACGACATACTAATGTAATTTCTGTAATGTGTTGTGTTAGAGTGTACACGGGATGTTATACTTTTAGTTCGTATTTAATTTAAACACGGAGAGTTAGTTCTTTCATTGTAAAATTATCCTCCGTTACGTAAAAAGCATTTCCAGTCGATATACATTAATTAATAGCAATAGGTCTTCATCTCCGTATCGTGTATTATTTTGTGTTTCTTCGTTCAGATCTATATATATATATGAATAAAGAGAATATATATATATATATATTTCTACATTTCGCCGACATTCTCTTACATATTGTTGTTCCACTTTTTATTTCTAGTTTCTCTTTATTCTTCAGACACTTGAAATTCGTAGATTCATGGATTTCTTAAATATTTCGTACACATATTGTTTCCTCGATATATTGGTAAGATCCAATGCTGCAATGTCCAAATACGTTGCCAAATACGTCACAGATTCTGTTCAATTCTCCTGATTCTGATGTTTCGTTCGATCGAATGTTCAACGCCATTAAAAAATGAGTTTCGAATGGAATAAACCAGCTTGAGCTTATTTTCTTCCTCTTGCCGTTTACGACACTTGACTTGCAAAGATGCATTAACGATGTATCATACAAATATAGATTCAGCGGGCATATAGTTAAAGTACTGGAGTGCCACGCTAACTATACAAATACTTAGAATGTAATCGAGTAGCCTTTTCCTCATCTTTGAACATCGAGCCATATAATTGTTGGTCGACGAGCCGCAGTAACCACACACACGTACCCTTCTCATAGTTACATTGCCTTGGAGCAGAAGAAATTTCAGCGAAAAATATCGGCGCACGCACACTTTTGATCTGCGCAACCAAACGGCTCGGAGTGTTTAGCCTCTTACTGGTGGGGCATACTTCAACTCTAGCAGAACAATATTACGTGTTTTTAATTCCGAGAAACATTTAACTCTGACGAAGGAACGTTTGTCATCTTTAAGCGGTAAATCGAACACGTTCGACGATCGGAAAAGTAATTTTCCTGGGTGATGTATGCTCGCTGTCCAAGCGTGATCCCAAGCGTCCGATTCGCATACCGATGGAGCAGTCCCAGCAGAAACCTGTCATGCGTCGGAGGTAAAAAGAAAATTCTTTGGAAAAATTCCGAGCGTGTGTCTGTATATCTCACGTCCAGTGCGGCGTTTCGGCTGCCATTAGATGAACGAAGAGAAACTCGAGGAACATGATAGCGAAGATAAAAATATAACTAAAGTTACGCAAACGTGTATCCCACGCAACGAGAAAGTTGAGTTCTTTTTGCGACGCGTGAGTCACAGCCGTGCTTGCGGCATTTATCCAAAAACGGGCCCCGGGGTTTCATGTTCGTCAATTTTCCGCCCCAAACGTTTCCTAGAGCCGAAAGGAATTTGCTCGACCAATGTTACGTGAACCACACAGAGTAACTTCCCAAAGAACTCGTTAATCTAGGTTAGGTCTATTACAGCGCCTGGCGCCTGGCGCCGCAACCCGCCTTTGCGCCACTTCATGCCTCGTGTATACGACTCCGGTGCAACAAACACGCATTATTATTCTTATTATTATTAATCCTTCGTAGCGGCCGTACTTTTCTTCTTTTTCACTATCATTCGCTGAACAGAGGAAACGTACTCTACCCCTTACGCTGAACACGGCGCGGGATCGAACAGTTTCTGTTTTATCATTAAGGATCCGAAATGTGTACGTCGACCGCATTTAGCGGCTCCTCCAGCTATCGAGAAGGGTCTCACCACACATCTTTCCCAATGTTTAGGGCCAATCGAAATGCGTCGGGCTTGGTTTAAAAGAATCGTAATTCGGTGGACGATCCTGTTAAAACTGGCTCGTCCGTTGGACGTAACATTTCCGAGATCGTTGGACGTTAATCGAACGAAAATAAATTGCGGATTATCTACGCCGTACGAACTGGTCGCCATATTGGATTGGTGCAAAAAGAAGAAACGGTAGCCGTACGATCACCCAGGATTACCAGCGGAACCGCTGGATTTTCGAGACTCTGGCCACTTACCCAGCGACATGTTCACTTTCGCGTCAATCTCAGACATTTCTCTTTCTCTTTGTCTCTTTTCTGTCACGTTCTTAGATGGTAAATGTAACACGAGGGCCGCGGAACAAACTAACCCGAATATTCGTTACCGTAACGTCACCACACAGATCCGAACCGTACACAAAACGACTGAAAGCGACGTTACGCGACGCGCCGATCGCGAATGACTGCGCGACGCGGCCGCCGGAAGTCTTATATACCAATATACCTGAACGGAAACTCGAGTTCCATTCGCTATCGAGGGTTCGATATATGCGCCCGCGAAAATTTCAAATCTCTTTATATGTAAGATACTTTTACCACTTTCTTATGAGCGACCACGACCTTTCAGTTACACCAACAGACACTTCGATTATCGAATCGCAATAATAGTTGATCCGATTAATTTTTTAATCGTCTCAATGGATAGCTTATCAGCTGAGATATTTCGATGCAAAGTTCCAATTTGGCGAATCGTCGTCGTCGTCGTCAAGTGTGGGTAATTATTCACGCACCACGAAAAAGACAAAAAGCCGCTGCGTTCGGGTCGCTAGTGAACGTAACCTAGCCAGTCTCAATCAATCCTAACCTGCCAAATTGTCAAATAAGCTACTCAAGTTGTTAAAATTTTTTAAATGTCACGAGTTTTTATACTTACCATATAGGGCACTGAATTAAGTATTGTCTCAATTAACAAGGTGAGTCGCCAAAATTTTTTAATACACGTAATAATTTAATAATTATTGGACCCTTATACACGCAATGAAACAGAATTGTTGGGTCGCTAATTTTTGGTATACGGAACTGTTTCGTTAAAATAAATTCATTTATAAAATAGAAGTCCTTAAATAAAATTCTTTCAAATCAACGACGATGATGCCCTTTTGTTTTGGGATCTTCGAACCCGTGCAGGAACTGAAATAAATATGTATTAACATGCAATTATAAATGTAGATGCTAAATAAAAGTTGAAAAGCAAAAAATAATTACGCTTCTCTGGGGTTTCCCATGATATAAGATCTACCGAGATCTTACTCCTCCTTTTCTTTTCGGTGGATTGTGATATACTGGAACTGGCTCTAACACAAGGCGTCATAGGAAGTACTTGTTTATTTTCTATGCAGCCACTACGCTCTTCCTCTGCAAGTCAGTCGCATTTACTTAAATAAATATCGTTTGCCCGCTACAAAGTATCTAGTAGTCTATTAAGAATTGCCTTTACCAGAAAATTTAACGCTCCTTCCGCTACATCTCCTCTTATCACTGTTTTCATTCAAATCCATGTTATCCATAGCGCTCTCTAACTCTGATCTCCGATTTTCATTATCTTTCGACCTAACTCTCAGAGAACTCTTTCTTCTCGCTTTCGAAGGAGTTTTATTTTCCTTCTGCTCCGATTCCTCTACTGTCATGGATACTTTTCTCAAATTTCTCCTCTTATCTACAGGCTTTTCATTTGTTTGGATAATGCTCCTATTCCTCAAAACTCTCACACTCTCGTTATGCAGATCTGTTCCTTCTTCTTCCTTTATAGAGGTATACTTCTTCTCCAATTCATGTTTCAACAGATTCATCTCCGTATTGTCTTTTACTTTCGTCACTGGCACAGATGTTGTAGTATTCACCGGTGAAATTTGGTCAGTTCTTTCGTTACTTTCATCCACAGCATCTTGCCCTCGCAATCCACTCCTGCGCGACGTGCTTCGACTTGCGCTACAATCCACAGAATTTTTTAAGCCAGAATGCTCCTTGGCATCCTGATCAGCCTCAGCTTCTTCGGAACTACTAACATCAAAGATAAGTTCTCTAGCACTGTTAATTGGTACTTCCTCGTCGCTGCTGTCGAGAACGAAACTATCTATTCTTGCCAATGCTGCAGCTGAATCAAGTTTTCTTCGCACCTCTTTGTCAACTGGAACCTCGTTTAAACACACGTGATCATCAAAATTAACCGTATACGTTGATTTCGTAGAAGAATTTTCTTTAGCTAAGGTCTTCGATGGTTTTAGTATACTTTTCATCGGCGTTTGATCCGAGTTAATGAAGGATATCGAGTTATCCAATCGAATATCCAGTGTTTCACGCGTCTGGCTTACTTTTATTACAGTTAAGGGACTTCTCATTCTTTCTCTGTCGGATAATTGCGCTTTTAGCAAGAAGTTTGACTTTAACCGTCCACTATTGGGAGGTGTAAACCTCTTGTTGTCAAGATCAACACTGCCCGATGTAGATCTTGTTCTGTACTTTGCGCTAGGACTGTTTTCAATTTTGTCAAATCCACTAGTTATAACATCTTCATCTTTCGTTTCCTGCGACATCTTCCTATTCTTTTCTCGCAAGAAACCTCTGAACGAACTCGGTTTTGTCGACACCGCTTTCTTTTTTCTTGTGGTAGCTTTTTTCTTACCGATAGGCTCGCCGACAGGTGGTTCTTCCTCTTCTTCCCAGCCTTGCGTACAAAGTTTTTCTAACTTTTCAAAGCGTGTATCGCATTCCTTTATTTCCATATACATCATGTCCCAGAACCCTTGCAAGTCTTTACACGTAACTAACATTTCACCTTTCCCTGTCTCACAATCGCTCACCAACCCACGGAATCTTTCAAACTTTTCGCATATTAACAAATTCGTTTGGCCGATAGCCTGATGAATTAGATACTGTGCATCTTCTGCGATTGCAGGTTCATCCTTTATCACCGACCACTCGACGCACAATTCGCTTAACCTCTTTATTTCTCTATAGAGGAGGAATTGGAAATACTGTGCGGTGCGCTCTTCGTCTTCGATCGATGTATTCAAATGTTTCGTTACAGTACCCTTAGTGGGAATCTCGCTACCTGGCGGAGGGCCAATTCTAAAACCACATCGTAATTGCTGCTCTTCCCTGGCGTTACTTTTTCCCTGACTAGTAGGTTCGGTAGGGCTTGGTGTTGTAGTTGTATTATTACTCGGAGACGGTAATGCTTCTTCTACCGGACTGTTATTATCAATTACTTCATTTTCTGCCTCTGCCTTAACGTCACTTCTCGCGATAGTACTGCCATTTTTCCCACTGTTTCTGAACCAATCAGGCCGTTTGTCTTCGTCGAATGACAATTTCAATGTTACAGATTCAGAACTCTCTTCTGCATTATCAATATCCGTTTCTTTATTAACTAACGACGCATCATACTTTATAGTATTAAACTGCTCCCTACAGAGTCCTATACTTTCACCTTTTCTACTCGCTCCCCTCGTTCTTGAAGTTGATACAATTTCGCTTAATCCGAGAGGCGACATACTTTGTGGGTGTACGCGACCAAATAATTGCGTATGATGCAATCCTGCCGGGGGTTCGAATTTATAATTATTCGGAGCAATAGACCGTTGTTCCTTTTCATTCTTTCGTTCTTTACTTCCAGCAGGATTCAAGCTTTCTGTAACAATTGCGCCACCTCGCGTGCAGGCTTTCCTCAATAACCTTTTTTCCGTCGCTCTTGTAATTCTTTTCGGAGGTGTCGCTGGTACAACAGACTTCTGTACCTTCTGATGCTGCATACCCGTGCCTGTTGCATTATCATTGCGTGAAATGGGGGAGTATAATCTATGATGAACTATTCCAGTTAGAAATGGGCGCTTCTTTTTCAACAAATTCATCTTCTTGCGCATATCACGCTCCGCTTTCCACGACAGAAGTCGGAGCAAACGAGCCTCTGGCTTAGAATCATTCGGCTGTGGCTCTGGAATGAAATTATAATCACACGATAAACGTCAGTGATACGGAACAAGATTTATTAACTAAAGATAGATTGATTTACAAACCTTCCTGTTCTGTTATATTGCCTGAGCCGTTTGGTATATTTCGTATTCCATTAATTACATCGGCCCTTTGTTTCTTCCGCAATTCTTCATATTCTACGGCTCGAATATTTCTACTTCCCCTCGTGTCTATAAACTTAATAGGTTTCGCCTTATACTGTTGATGGAAGGCCGACATTTCAGGTAACAATCTAATGGTAAGAATCTGCGAATCTGCGAATCTGCTCGAGCTCAACTGCCGCTTCTAACGGAAATTAATTTGAATCGGAGGCGCTATAAAATGGCGGCATTGTCCCGCATGCATACGCTGATTTCATTGGCTAAAGTATATTCACGTATACATTATAATTCAAATTGATCAAGAACGATTACCTACATTTGCTGAAAATATACAACTCAGATTCTATAAGAACTGGAAGAACAGTGAGGACTTGAGAATGCTTTGAGAGAAATTAGAAATTGAGGTTATGCGACGCGTGAACAGAACAGTTATGTTCGCCGCCAATCAGAAGCGATCACGAAAAATCACCGTGAGGTTCAGTGAGGTTGTACGATGTATTCATTTGTATTAGGTACATATGTACCGTACATATGTACCTAGCTTACCTTAAATCAGCGCTGTCCAGCGTAGGGGCCCCTCACGCGACTACTTCCCCTTCCAACCTTCCTTTCGAGCAGCGTGACTTGTCGTCAAGGAAACCGCGCGACGCTGAAAAGGACACCGCGACATTTCCGTAGACAAGGAAGCTCAGACGACGCGCGCGACGCCGACGTTCACTGTTACTTTGAATCGGCCGCGTCTGTGCGCCATGGCAACGGCGGACAATGGTGGGGGACGGCTTTTGCCTCTCAAGAGGCAAGTTGGACGGCGCTGCCTTAAATGAATATTGTTCGTAATATTATATCACCACAAAATTACCTTTTTAAAAAAAAAAGGTACAAAAAACAGCGCCAATTATAGGCGCGCAAAGAACGGTAAATTAATAATCCCAGGAAAAAGAATTCGATTTAAAAACGTTGTCAACAAAACTAATGATATACAAAAATGGCGCCAATTCTAACAATGACTATTTATACAAACAATCGGATTTAAATTGAATAAAAAAGAAAAGATTCATCATTGGAAGAAACAAAGAAGATAATAATATTAAGCAGATATATTTTTGTAGAAATGAATATTTTATTGAAAATACATGGCGCTGCGCTCCGAATTGCTGTTGTCAATTAACATTTCTTTGGGTTTCAGTCATTTATACGTAAATTATATTTACCGAACAAACAGTTTCTTATCTACTGCCAGCCGAAAGTTATTAATAAATATGGATAATATTATAGTACGTAAAGCGAAACGCGAAGATTGCAAAGCTGTTAGAGACTTGATACAGGTGAAGAAGAATATAAAATGCCTAGATTTTATGCATAGTGTGGATTGTAATTTATAAACGTATTGCTCTCGATTACTCTTTGGACTGTTTCAGGAGTTAGCTGATTTTGAGAAGATGTCGGAGGGACCAAAGATCGATCATAGAAGTAAAACTTTAATTACAAATACTCTTTGCCGCGACGCCGTGCTTGGAATTGAATGTAAATTTTAAATAACAATTTCAGCATTAGAGAAGGATGGATTTGATGCGGAGCATCCCTTATTCATATGCCATGTGGCAGAAGTTAAGACGAAGGTAGTAGGGTACGCTATTTCCTATTACACGTATTCAACATGGCGTGGAAAGGCAATGTACTTGGAAGATATTTGTGTAACGCTCGATTCTCGAGGGAAGCAGATTGGCGGTGAATTATTAAAAGCTGTCGCTAAGGTGCGTTCTTCGAGATACAAAGAACCTTACCGATACTATGTTAATATTTACTTGTTACGTGTACTTTCTGTATAGGAAGCAATAGATAACAGTTGCTGCAGATTAGATTTCTCAGTTCTCAAATGGAATCCTGCAAAAGATTTTTATAAACATAAAGGAGCGATTGATTTAACGACGGAAGAAGGATGGCATCATTATCGTTTATCCGATACAGCTTTAAAAGCCTTAGCCGCAGATACGTAACTATTAGTTTCTATTAATAAAATTCTTTTACATGTACCCTGTACGTAATAAAGTATTCAACTGTTAAGAAACAACTGAACGTGTTACATTTTACATCACACATTTAACTATAGATACCTAATTAGTTAAAAGTTTTATAGAACGAATTACGAATTGTTTCGGAAAGGGTAATAGTATCTTAATTAGAAACATGAGCGATAACAAGGTAAAGTTTTGCCCCGTAATTTGAATTCATCGTTACGATAGGTGTGTTAAGTTTACATTATAAGATTAAATATGAAATTCTGTAATTTTAATAGCAATTTCCATATCTCTTTTCCCCTACACCATTGTTACTTGAACCGAATGCGATTAGCACGGTTCCTATCGCGAAGGGAAAACTAGAAGAGATTTATGCCGAAGATACTTACGAAACTGATTCTGATTTATTGTCGCACGGCGATATGAGCTGGGGATCTTTAGAAGATAGATACGTGCCGTTTGAAATTTTATGCGACGATACGACGGATTCAACGATTTCCTCCGTTTCTTCTACGTCAAGTGTAATTTAATAGCCAGATACCAACTTAATGTCAATTCATAATGTATTTGAAGTCGTTATTCTCTTATCTTTAAAGTCTCTCTCTTCGACTGTACTCGATCAAATGCCAGTCCCAACTAACGAACACGCCATACAATGTGCACACGAAAGCAGTTGGGGCAGTCACGCTTTAGACATCGACTCATGGAACGATTATAAGGCGCCCGTTGTGAAATTAAGACAGATCGAAGACGTATTATTTGACGATTTGGAATTCTGTGGTATCTTCACGGATAAACTAATAGCAATTGGATCGTCGTTTCTCGCTAAATCCCCTGAAAACGGTCTCTACGTTTTGAATAAGTGTGTCATGAGAAACATGGTATCTCATCATCATATTAATGAGAACTCTCTCGTAAAAGCAGTATTAAAATTTAAAGGAAATAATTTCTTTACAGTCGCTCTCAAATATCACATTATTACATTACCATCGTTATTTGCGATATATCGATCTGGCGTACAATTTCATTACAAATTTCTCTCCTCTGGGAGGAATACCCTATTTAATGTATTTAAATGTAGGGCATAATAGAATGAATACCATCTTAGATTTTACGCCTCCTTGGTACTTAACTCATGTGATTTTATCATACAACCATATATCAAAGCTACGCGACATCAGCAGCTTTTGGAGCATCGTTCACTTAGACTTATCGCATAACGCGATCGAAGCCATCGATGGCTTGGAAAATTTGAAGTTAGCGTGCTTTGCTGCATAATTCAAAGACAAGTTACAATAATATATTTACGTATAACGTATCATTATCTTTAGGTACTTGAAGTACTTAAATTTGTCGTACAATTTAATCGAACGCATTGAGAAATTAGACAGGCTGAATATTCAAGAACTAAACTTGGAAGGGAATTGTATAACAGCATTTGAATCCGCTATACCTCGTTACGGTATAAATACTTTACCCCATTTGCGAAAGATAAATCTGGGATATAACAAATTATCCAGCTTAAAATTTTTCAAGGCAATAATTATCATAGATAAACAGCTACGTTATAATAATGAACCGCTCAGGCGATTAATGTAGGCAAGTCTGTTTGAAACTTTAGGATGGATACAGTTTACGCGTAATAGATCTGAAATTCAACAGAATTAACGATCTGTTAGAATTGTCAAACTTCAAAGGCTCGATACAAGAGATAGACCTTAGAGGGAATGGTTGTACTAAATGGCCTAACTACAAAGGTGTACTTTTATTTTCTGTACCAAGTATAGAATTTATCGATGGCAAACCTGTGTCTACCTCAGAAAAAGTATGTAATTCCAAGATTGGAGAGTTGGTAATTTAAGCAGATTTTGGAAAAAATTCATTGAAACAGGTTGGCGCCGCCACTCTGTTCGCATCGCCAGTGAATCTAAGAGCTGCTCGAACTGTCACAAAGTTAACTTTATTGGAGCAATTAAGTACGCCGAAAATTGATCTGCATATCACACCGTACGATCAGCCAAGCCCACCTTTAGTAATACTTACAGGCCCATCTGCGGTGAAAAAGATCTCCTTAGCCCTTCATATTGCACAAGTGCTTTCAACAAAGGTAATATTAAGATCGATTGTCAATGTACCGAATTAATATACTGAATATTGATACTCCGTCTCAGGTAAAGTATTGCCAGTGGCATACTACGAAGGAGCCTGAGCAGGATCAACTTCAACAGCCTTATATTTTCGTGAACAGAGAAGAATTCAACGATATATCTCGTTGCGGAGACTTTTTGGCAATCGAGGAACTATTGGGGAACAGTTATGGATTTCGTTAGTGATAATTACTAGGCAATTTATACGCTACAATTTTTATAAAAACGTTTGTCAATCATAACTAGCATACGCACCTTAATCTAGACCATAATCAAATTGCTTCCTTAATATTGGAGAAGAAAATTGGCATCACACAAATGCACCTACACGCAACCATGCAAATGAGTAAGCGATATCCCAATATTAAACCCGTTCTAGTATTGACAGAAAGCGAAAGTGTTCATCATAGTTGGATTCAAGATAAATTTGATGTTTACACGTGCATCAAGGACAGCAAGGAAAATTTCGTAAGGGATAGTAAAGTTACAGTGGAGAGTACTTTAGAATCTACAAACACAACGTTAAATTTTATGGAGGAGATTGTAAACGATGTACGGGATGGAAATATATATTTTTCTACCCTTTACAATGATAATGTTACTGCAATTACTGTTACCAAGATTTTGGCTCATAGATCCTAAACAGCTGCCAGTTACGTTCAAACAATACAGATGAAGTAGAAAGTAAAACAGTATCGGCTAAAGAGGTGGTAACGAAAAGTGACGTAGAGATGGAAGAGAAAAGATACATCAAATTTCAAGACAGAAACGGAGACGGAGACGGAGACGGAGATGAAGAAGAAGAAGAAGAAGAAGAAGAAGAAAAGGAAACTGATCACCGGCGCTCAGAACATTATGACATAGTGTTGGGGCATAAATTTGATGATCAGAACGAATTAAGAGTATGAGTTAATTTGTCACATAAAATATCACTGAACTGTAGGGCTGTTCGAGTACTCGAATATTCGAGTAGCTTGAAATTCGGGCCGAGCCGAGACTCGGTTTCCGAGCCGAGCCGAGTACTCGAATAGAACCGAGAACTCGAATTTTTTCGAACAACTCGAATTTTTTCGAGCAACTCGAATTTTTTCGAGCAACTCGAACTTTTTCGAGCAACTCGAATTTTTTCAAGCAACTCGATTTTTTCGAGCGGCTCGAAGGAAACCGAGCGAGCCGAAAAAACCGAGCGGGTCGAAAGTACCGAACAGTCCGGTGTGTCGAGAAGTTTGAAGCTTGAATGTTTCGAATATTTTAGAATATGTTTACATACTGGGTAATGGTTCGTAATTATTATTATTATTATTTCGACCTTATTACTCGTTAAACAGAAAATATAGTACATAAGGAGAAAGTAAGATACGAGTAAAGGCAAGGTCGCAATAATAATGTGAATAATTAAAATGTAAAATTCAAATGAAAATATTCACTAACTATTGAAAATAATTTTTCGCGTATGTATGATTTATTAATATTTCTTCTTGCGTTTTCCTTTATTTTTATTACTTTTTTGCCTTCTCCGTATGGGTTATATTTCTGTCGAGTCACTGTTAACAAAGACTGTTACCCGTTAATGAAAAATGAATAAATATAAATAAATCAAGAATTCAAAGAGTCAAAATTAAGATTATGGGTTTTTCCATGTGTGTCGAGATGAAATCCGAATGTTTGCAAAATATTTATTTATTTATTTATTTATTCTTACGGGACGTTTTCCAGCTGTGAAAAATTCATTTTCATTTCTTTAGTCATCCATTAAAAAGCTTTAATCAAAATATTAATGAGAAAGAGTCAAAATTAAGATTATGGGTTTTTCCATGTGTGTCTAGATGAAATCCGAATGTTTGCAAAATATTTCTTTGTTTGTTTGTTTATTTGTTTGTTTATTTATTTGTTTGTTTATTTCTTTGTTTGTTTATTTATTTGTTTGTATGTTTGTTTATTTATTTATTTGTTTGTTTGTTTGTTTATTTATTTGTTTGTTTATTTATTCTTACGGGACGTACCCTATAGATACAATGAAAAAAATATATAACATCTGTACGCCGTGTAGTTTAGAAACAAAGCGAGATGGCAATTCATGATGTGCCAAAGTTTTTGTTGGGCATTGCCCACTACTGAAGATGCTGCAGAATTCGAAAACCTAGAAGACTTTGAGGATGAAATTAAAGAAAATTTTTAAAAAATTAGTCTCCACACCTTTCCGTAGAAAAATAATTACTATTATTAATTCCCTGTCTTAAGTTACCTACTACTTCCATATTTCATTAATATTTTGATTAAAGTTTTTTAATGGATAACTAAAGAAATGAAAATGAATTTTTCACAGCTGGAAAACGTCCCGTAAGAATAAATAAATAAATAAATAAATATTTTGCAAACATTCGGATTGAATGGAAACACCCATAATCTTAATTTTGACTCTTTGAATTCTTGATTTATATATACTTATTCATTTTTCATTAACGGGTAACAGCCTTTGTTAACAGTGACTCGACAGAAATATAACCCATACGGAGAAGGCAAAAAAGTAATAAAAAAAAAAATGAAAACGCAAGAAGAAATATTAATAAATCATACATACGCGAAAAATTATTTTCAATAGTTAGTGAATATTTTCATTTGGATTTTACATTTTAATTATTCACATTATTATTGCGGCCTTGCCTTTACTCGTATCTTACTTTCTCCTTATGTAGGGGAGACTGGGGCTAAGCCGCCACTTTTTTGGCGGTGCCAATTTTCGGCAATAAAATAAATTATTTTGCAGTACATATTTATACTGTTGGAAAGAGTAAAGCCTCAGCTACAAAATTACTATACGATATAATGTTTATCTGGCATAGTGTAATGAAGAAATCGAAAAATTGACGTTGGTGTATTTTCTGAAATGTCAAAATCGCCGGGGCTAAGGCGCCACCCCCTGAGGCTAAGTCGCCACCTTCTTTTCGTACCAAATTGTTAGTAGAAAATGAAAATTGTTTGAAGGAAAACACTCAAAGATGTGTTATTATTGATTCTCTAAGAATCACTTACCTTCAGATTTTCCGCGATGAGTGCGAAGGTGCAAACCGAAATTTTCGTTGCGAAAACAAATTCACTTTCGGCCACTTTTCATAGGAACCAACACGTTCAACGAAATAAAAATTACAATTTAGTACCTAAATTCACCATACTAGGTCGATCGCATTGAAATCTGATTGAAGATCTACAGTATCGACCGCAAGATCATACGATGTATAGATTCGGAGATATTTAAAAGTGGCGACTTAGCCCCGGTGGCGGCTTAGCCCCGGTCTCCCCTACTATATTTTCTGTTTAACGAGTAATAAGGTCGAAATAATAATAATAATAATTACGTACCATTACCCAGTATATAAACATATTCTAAAATATTCGAAACATTCAAGCTTCTAACTACTCGACACACCGGACTGTTCGGTACTTTCGGCCCGCTCGGTTTCCTTCGAGCCGCTCGAAAAAATTCGAGTTCTCGGTTCTATTCGAGTTGCTCGAAAAAAATCGAGTTGCTCGAAAAAATCCGAGTTGCTCGAAAAAATTCGAGTTGCTCGAAAAAATTCGAGTTCTCGGTTCTATTCGAGTACTCGGCTCGGTTCGGTTCTTCGAGCCGAGTCAGGCTCGGCTCGCTTTTTTCGAGTACTCGAACAGCTCTACTGAACTGTAGGTATAACAGTATATATGTAACAGTAAGGGACTGTATTATCGAATAGGTAATTTTCGATGAAAATTCGAAGATCATAATCGAAGATGAACATACAAAACGTGAAAGGCATCAGGCAAAACTGCTATATCGTCGAAATACATTATTAGAAGCAGCGGGACGCTCCGTAACAGGAGAACTTAGCGAATCAATGTCTAGCGAGGAAGCATCAACCGATCCAGTTTGTACTCAAAGATATCTCTTTTCCGCCTATTATTAATTATTATTCCGTCAATAATATTTTCAGCCACCTTTGGAAACGAAAAAGGCAGAACTTTTAAAGGATATCTACACAGACCTGGTAATGAAAACAAGAAAAATGTATTTGGACCATCATATAAACAAACCAGGATTCTTTTCATTAGTGGTACCAATCACTCCATTCCTGTTACAGTTAAGTGAAAAGAATAATAGAAAGTTTTAGCAATAATTATGTTATAGTTGCTGACAGATGATTATGTTAAATCATTTAATGGCCTGGTCAGTTTTATATACGAGATGTACATAAACCATTCCACTGCGAAACCTAAATATTTCACCGAACTCGAACATTTTACTCGAGTCGCTGTTCCCGCAATGAACGCCAGTGTCGTAAATGAAGTACAGCAGTAAGTTTTTATTAGAGAATTTCTTCTTGTTATAGAGACTGTTTCATTTGATATCTTTTTACAAACAAATTTCTAGATCATTATCAATATCAAGATTGCAAAGAGAAACATTGTTGAGAACTTACGGTATTACTTCGTGGAAGGACTTAATGCCTAGTCAAAGAATAGAAAATTTAATCGAATCAACTATTTTAGATACAACAACATAAATATCCACTCAATTCTAAAAGTTGCAAAAGTCATGTGCGATCTATAACGTTTATATTCACGTTAATGATTTTCTAAGCACGTTCTACTTATAAAATACTCGGAAAATAAACAACTAATGAGAATATAAATTAATCGAATTTAAAAGTAGCTTTATTTGCTTATAGTAGTATATTTATATCTTATACTGTATTTTATTAATAATAGTTTCATTGGTACATATAGAATGAACACATCTTTTCAGAAATACTTTCGTATAAGGAACTTTCAATTATGACACCCATATCTAAAACTATGTACTTTATTATTGTTGTACTCATTAATAGTTCAATTATGCATTTTTGCAGACTTCATTCAAGCGTTACTGGTTTGCGTTAGAAAAAAATATAATAAGATACACGTTTTTGGAAATGTTAGGATATTAATTATATTAACAGTCATATGTGCGCTTCATCGATAGGAGCAAGATTACTGCTTAAAAGTGGTGTATCTGACGGTTCTATAATTACCTGCAAACTTCTATTATAATTTGTACTTTCCATAGAGACTTTTTCATCACCGAACGTAACTGAAAAGGAGCTTTCATCGATTTCTGGTATAGGAATTTCAATCCATGTCTGTTGCAGCGCATCGTGTTCGGAACCCATCTTTCTCGATAATTCGTTACTCTTTGGTTGCATCGGATAGACCGAACAGGATTTCTTAAGATCGGATTCATTGACCGTGTCGGTGTGACATTTCGCATGTTCCATCGGACTTTGCTTCTGTTCGAATATCATGTTACAGTGGTCAGATTGGTATTGCGTTTCGTTCGCTTTCTTTCCTTTATTTTCAAAGGGCTCGTGAATTTTCTGATGCGCAAGCAAATTATATCGTTCCGCGAAACGTTTCCCACAAGATGCGCAACTGTACGCTTTCTCACCCGTATGAACCCGCATATGCCTTTTCAAGTGCGATGTCGAGAGCAATGATAAATCACAGATCTGAAATGTAAAAGCGGTCGTCGTACTCTGTCCAACATTACGAAAGCAAGATAATTTTAATACATAACAGCTACTTACGTGGCACTTGTAAGATTTCTTTCCGCTGTGCGACAATTTGTGCATATTATACGATGTGTGATGTATGAACCTTTTGCCGCACAGTTCGCATTGATAAGGCATCTCGCCAGTATGCATCGGCAAATGCCTCATAAGCGCTCCTTTCTGAGTAAAAGACTTGCTGCAGAAATTGCACTGAAATGGATTTATCCCATTATGCATTCCCACGTGTACTTCTAACGCGTGTTTGTGTTTGTACGCCTGACCACACTTCTCGCACATGTACGGTCTCAACGTAGAGTGAGTTTTCACGTGCGTTTTTAATTCAGTCGACGTCTTCCATTTTTTACCGCAAATAGAACAAGAATGATTTAATAGTTTCACATTACATTTCGATACTTTTCCTGATTTCATAGGGACACCGATCCGATCATTTCTCGAAGCTGCGTACATGCAAGAATTTGAGAAACTAAGTAACGTTCAGTCTGTAATTACTAGATTTAAGGGGGGTCACTCAAGTGAAAATGAACTACCAGTTATTTTACAGATAAAAATTTGAAAATATGTATTTCCATATGATTTTTTACGCGGAAATGAATTATGTAAGAGTTAATATAGTGACAATTTTTTTTTTCAAAATTTAAAAATAAAATTTCGAAAAAATTATTCGATTGTAAAATCCATACCCTTATTTCTGTAGAATTGTATACAAAGACTGCAAAAAATTTTCAGCTCGAAAACTTCATTTTTGTCCGAATTATATAGTTTTTATGTTTTGGGGTAGTAACTAAAACATAAAAACTTTATAATTCGGACAAAAATGAAGTTTTCGAGCTGAAAATTTTTTGCAGTCTTTGTATACAATTCTACAGAAATAAGGGTATGGATTTTACAATCGAATAATTTTTTATGTTTTGGGGTAGTAACTAAAACATAAAAACTTTATAATTCGGACAAAAATGAAGTTTTCGAGCTGAAATTTTTTTTACAGTCTTTGTATACAATTCTACAGAAATAGGAGTATGGATTTTACAATCGAATAATTTTTTCGAAATTTTATTTTTAAATTTTGAAAAAAAAAATTGTCACTATATTAACTCTTACATAATTCATTTCAGCGTAAAAAATCATATGGATATGCATATTTTCGAATTTTTATCTGTAAAATAACTGGTAGTTCATTTTCACTTGAGTGACCCCCCTTAACCGACACAAACAGTTTGTATTACCTACTGAGCTTTCAGTATTTTCCTCCGCTTCTGCGACATTCTCGTCTATTTCTGACCACTCGAAATCAATTGACCGTACAATCTTCTGTACTTGCAATTTATTTTCTGAGAAAATAGAGCCTGTTTTTATGAAATCTTTTGATTCGTTCCTTTCGGATTCTATTAACGATACGCGTTCTTCTTCTTCGGCATTCATTTTTGCTGTATGCGTGGTGTTTGCTGAAAGAAAAATCGGCACTATATTTATCGACTGAAACAATTACAATAACTGCGCTATTCAGGGCAATTTATTTCATTACCTTGGGAAGAACTGATATTATAGACATTACTGTCATTAGCCGCGTTACTTTTCAAGGTCTCGACCTTCTTTACATCACCGCGAGCGTTATTATAATCGCGTGACTTTTTATTATCCACTTCGCTGCAGTTTATTGCCTTTTTCTTAACGTTCCTCTTCGATTCTATAGCGGTCTTAGCGTACATCCCACTATCTCTATTCGGAAGATTCAATATTTGGCTTGTTATTTTATCTTGAATGCACTGCTGTTTCACCACTTCTTTAATCTGAATGGCTTGTAAATTTGACGCTTCTTCCCAGTGCTGGTCGCCATTGCTTATATGTAATTTATTATCCGCTAATGCTATGTCGGCGCTTAAAGTCAAATTTATATCGTTACTTATCGACTGTTTAATACTTTTCCTCCTCTCTGTAGCATGGTATATCTTTAAAATTTCACAACGTATGTTGCAAACAGTCTTCTGTGCTTGCTCCAACATTTGGAACAGATCGCAACATTGCGCGCAAACATAGGAATCGTGTAATTCAGGAACGCTTAAGCGAAGCACTTTGGATACAAAATTGGCCAACAATTCTCCGTTGCGGGGGAGGGAGGTGCAGAATATATTTACACAAGACGAAATATCAAGGCTAGCATTACATACTAGGCAAAATAAATTAGACATTGGCATCGTTTCATTAAAACTTATAACTGATCGTGGCTTTTCTCATTAAAAACGCAGCGTGTTACTTTATAACAAATAGCAGACACAAGTAGGGCCATTTTATTTGATAATCATAAATTATTCTCTGAGAATGCATCTCAAATGTAACCCCTACTTCATTCGACCACATAACATATCTAAAATAGCCTTTGCTTCGAGGCAGCTATTCCTATGATAAAAATAGCAAAAATATAGTGCTAGGTATATACTGGATACTTTCTCATCTGCGTTTACATATACCATAAATCTGCTAAACAGAATTTCTCGCATGTGTATCGATGGATTTAGCATTGTACGCGAGTACGATGCAACTACTGGCAACTACTGCACATACAATTCCATACACCTGTTCACGCGCCTTTGTAGTTTCTATTCATATTTGATAGAAATCGAAATAAACTTAATTTACAAATTATTGGTTCCTTTACTGCGAGATGTTGTGTTTACATCTCGAGAACGGTTTGACGGTTAGCCATTGTTAGCCTGCGTTTAGGCGTTTATACTCGAGCTCATTTTAGAAGGAACTAATTTCGCGCATGTTGAATGACCTATTCGACTGTCGCGAGGTCTCTGTTCCCCCACTTTACCACCCAGGATTCCCACTCTCCTTGCACCATTCCGATTCTCTTTCACATACCGGGTAACCAAATAAAACGTGTATTCTACTAAATTCGTGCCATATTAAGAATTTATTTATTAGTCGTATTATATTGAAATGTTACTTATAATATTTCAGTTCCTTACCTTTCCTTTTTTATTTTTTTTAACAGAATTCATTTTCATCCATTGTGTATAACATTTTCTAATATCTTTGTTTTTTTTGACACATTCAACAAAAAGTCGAAACACGCGGTATATACGAAAGTGGCGCCACGCCAATGCTTTCGGCGCAGAACGGATGCGCAGCCGAAAGACCATTGGTGGTGGCATAGCCAATGAGCGCCAACATGCGCAGAACCGATCTAAACTCGTCGTTCGTCGAGTTACTTCTTAAATTAGCTCGAGTATAGGCGTTTAGGCGCGCAATTTATTTCTCGAGGACCTCGAGCTGCTGCATAATAAAAGAAAAGAAACAAACAAACAAATAAATTACATAATAAAATTCCTTTTATTTGTTTTCTGTATAAAGTTCTGTACAATAATGATGATTGTCTCTTTGCTTTCGAGGACTATTAGACTATATAAACAAAAAATAATCGCAATAGGTACTTTCATTTGAACATCTTTTCTCGCGGGATACCTATAGGATACCTATATACCACTTTACCATCTTCATACCATAAATGAAAGTCACAAAGGCCATAGTTCAATTATGCTATTAAACTGCTGGTCTGGTGATCACTCCAACTTCAAGATCTTATCTATATCAGAGTCTAAATCCGAAATTTCTGATATGGATTCTGTGTGTGACGACTCGGGGGTCTTATCTTTTAAATTACGCGGCGCTGGTTGCGGTGCTTGGTTCTTTGTTACTTTGGAACTGAATGTCGATGGTTCGAATGGGCTTTCTAAGAGAGAACTAACGCTTGCCGATGTCTTGCGCTGGTTATCATTGGTATTGTGATCTTCTCTGTTTTGTATATACTTTGAAGAAAATATTGTTTCAATTGATCCCACAGGCTTCTGCCTCACCATACTTAACTGAAATAAAATATTTATTTTTTAACACGATGCGGTGTTAAATAAACAGTGCGATATGTATATTACCTGTGCTTCAAGTTTTTTCGATATCTCTGCTATCTTATCGCTTTGAGAGGTCTTTAGTACAATGTTGCCTGTATTTTTGTAATTTTCTTGCTCGGCTAAGTGGCTTTGCTCGTAAGCACTGACACTCACCGAATGCAATTCATCTTTCCTGACATCATAATCGGACAGTGACTCTCTGTCGTTCTCATCTGCTAAGTGGAAAATAACTTTTTTCTTCGTTAAACTGCTCGTTGAACCAAACGCTGTCTTCAGGGCACTTTTATTGTGCTTCGGCGACATCGAAACATTTTCTAATTCCTGCCGTTCGTTTGTATTATTCGCACTGTCGTCAAATAAACATTTCACTCTGTTCATAGAATCTGTTTTCACGGATTTTAGTAAGCTCGGAGAAATCTGTATTAAACTTTCTATGCTCTTGTTATTTAAAGTCTTTGTGGATTTTATTGGCGTTGATTCACCGTCACTTCTACCCTTGACAGAACGATCAACTTTTGACGTAGAATGCAATTTGTTCGGAGTTGCGTTCCGCGAGATAGAATTGGCTGGAAAAGAAGGAAATGTAATTTCAGTGACTAATACCTTCTCCGTAAAAGCATAGTATGCAATTACCAGGAGCTTTCAGATCGCCAAATGCTTTCAGTGGCATTAATCTTTTTACAGGTTTAAAGTTCTCCATTGTCTTCCCCTTGTTAGATATTTTATTAACAAGTTCCTCGATTATTTTCAATTTCACCTGATGATATTTTGGCAATTTCTGCAAAGGAAATTAATAAAATTTGTCAGTTGTAATAAAAATGCCGTCGAACAAAATTGTATCTTATATAATTTTTTTATTACTCTCATAGTAATTTTTTCATGATGCCTCAAAATGTCCATTTTTTGCTTAAACGTTGCCTTGGGTATCCCTTGCCATTCTGGATCGATTCCTAGATCCCTTAATTTCTGTTCGAACGTAAGGCGTAAGTTTTCTCGTAATTTTTTGTGAGATGAATCATGCGGCGCTGTCTTCTTAGATTTCGCCAAAACTGCTGCAAGTTTCTTATGCTTATGCATCGGAGAATTATTGCGAAGGATGGTAAAACTTTCTGTTTCTGACTGTGTCTGCGATTCGGACATACTTGGCTCTGAATTGATTTCCGAATTTAGATCGTCTTCTAAAGCTTCTGACCCTTTGCTGCTGTTCATAGATAGAAACTTCTGATGCATATTTCTATCAAAAGTATCCTTCGATTCGTTCAAATCTGCTTTAGAGATTAAATCATCATTATGGTCATGGTTTATACGCGTTGTTTCCTGATTTACTCTTTTTTCAGGCACTGAATTCTGTGATTCCGATGTATCGTTCGAACTACAATATTTTAGATCCTTCTCCACATTTTTCTTACTTTTTACTACTTTAATTACTTTACTTTCTTGCTTAACATTTCTTTTCTCTTCGCACGTAACAGTTTTATATCTGGGATTCAAAGTATGTAGATTTCTCGAAACTGTAGTTCGCAATGTTGATGGAAATACTTTGGATACGGATAAATCTGAACTTAATATACTGTTTATGTCCCCGACAATCATTTGCGAGCTTGTATCCACATAATCTTTTTGTTCCAAATCACTTTCGTTTGACTTGGACCGATCACTCTTATTCTGCGCATCGTTTTCAACATTCTTGTTTCTTTCGTTTAATTGCGACACATTTATTTCACGAGACAGAGAATTTAATCGTCTACTTTGCTCCTTTAAAATGTTTGATTGATTGGCTGTTTGACGTTCCAAATCATTCACTTTAAATTCATATTCTGCTTTAATACCATCAGCTGCCTTCTGCGTTAATTTCAATTCAGCGGAGAGTCTCTCGACATCTTTCCGATGTTGCTCTTCTACGCGTTCGATTTTAGATCTCCAATAATTCTCCTGTGTATATAACTTGGCCTGCACGCCTTCTATGTCTGGAGTTAGCTGGAGAAGTGCAATAAACGATTAATTGTTTCAATATATTTTACATATTTCCTACTTACTTTCTCAAACAGCTGATTCCTCAACTTCTGGAATTCTTTTTCTTGTTGATTTATCAGTGTTTGTACATTTGTTTCCGGCGTGCGTTCATACATGTTCTTTTCTTTCTGCCTTAAATGCTTTTAAAATATTTATTATTCAACTCTCACGGAGAAGATTCGAAAGGTTCTCTATTTAATACTTACATGTATTTCATCGAAAAGCATAGTTTTCAAATTCTTTATCTCCTCTTGGTATCCTCTATACTCCGGATGCTCTTCAGATTTATTAGTATCGCATTTAAAGCTCTCAGCTTCATTCTCAAGGTGTCTTTTGTCGTAAGCTACCGCTTTCTTTTCAGGAATTCTTTCGGATTCGTTTCTTATTACCCTCTCTGTTTCATTCAACCTCTCTTTTAAGCTTTTTATTTCATTATGCAATTTTTTGGTCTCATTTTGGTAATGCTCGTGTATAGAAGACGAAGTGACGCATAAATCCGACGACATATATCCATGCCGTCGTATGATGTGAGCACTTACGAACATAGAGGATATAAAAGTTTTCGGGCAATGAGGGCACTAGACAATCGGTAAAGTTTAAATTTATTTTACCGAACAAAGGGACGCGATGCTCGTATATTACTATAACCAGTGGTTTCTTTTGCAACAACAAGAACGATACTATTACTAAAGAAAAGCTCTGATTATAATAAAATATGTATAATTCTATTACTTTATAAATTTCACCATTACAATCTCCAATTTTAGATTCCATCGATTTACTCCTATCCTTTGCCTTCTCTTTCAAATGGTTCACCACTTCCTCCAAGGTAGCGGTCTCCTTCTTCAGTTTAACGTTCTCCTCTATCTTGGATCTTAATTCATCTTTCAATATCACCACGCTGTGATCCAAGTACTGTTTGCAATATAACAAGTATTCGACTGCCAGCTGCGCCAGCCGGAAGAGCTTTACAAAACTGGGATCCAAGATTTTAACGTCGTATTCACTCTCTAAGCAATAATCTATTACAATGTTTATATTATCATCGATAGCATGGAAATCTCTGTCTCTTATAATTCGGTCTACATCTATATTACCTAGAACGATACATTAATCCACTGTAAGTTTATTATGTTACCGCGAAGGTGTCGCAGGCGCGTCGTAAAGACATAAACCACGTACTTATACGATTCCAATCTACCCGAACTCTGGACCTATGCATATTGAAGTAAAATCCTGACTCCCTGGCCAATTTCGGAAAGTCGTGGCACCGCTTGGTGCCCATTCGAAACGAAAATGCCATAGAACTACTTGCCATTTACAAGTCTTTTTACATGAATTTATACATTATTCGAAGCTGCCACAGAACTACTCATCGTCAGGCAGTATAAAATTGCTAAATGCAGTAAATGATTGTGTCATAATTGGCGCCATTATCACTTCAGTGTTAGGACCAAATAATTCTACTGTAAGAAGAATACAACCAGTTATTGCATTTGTACATTTCAGGGTTAGAATAATACATGTAAACAAAATTTAACTGGTACGCGTACGACTCGTCGACTCGTCTCAGAAACTGCTGGAAAGTGCCATCTACACACATCTACAACCTACAACTGCCACAACTACCTACAATACAGAACACATATATATCTATGCTCGCGCGCAAACAATTGTTTAATGTATATATGCTCATATGTAATACTCAATACAAACAATGCATAAATTAGAATATTTAATGAAAGTATCAAGCACTGTTGTCTTAACAATTAGAACTATTCGACAAAGAATTCTAATATTAGGTAATTAACTCTCCTAAATTAACAACGATTGATCAGTTGAATAATTCTTGAATGGAAATATACAGTAAACATAAAATTTATCAAAAATTCTATCGAAATACAGTATATTCCGTGTATATAGCGCGATTAGCGTGTATCCATTTATACATTTCACGAACCCTAGAACCTAGAACCCTAGAGGAACAGTTTAATTGCAGTTTAATTGAATTAACGGATAGAATGTATATATAATAGCCACAGCTGCAGTGTCTTTTAAATATACCGGCAGACTGATTGGCAAAAAAAAAAAAAGGAAAGTAACGGATGAAACGATACATAATTGGTTGGCGGCTACATAAAAACATCTGATAGGTTCCTTCACGTCCGTTTAACATTCTTGACTTTCTGCGCCTTTCGTGATCCACGCTTCCCTTCGACCGGTGCCACCATCTTGTTTGTTTCATCAATAAAGAGAGGACGAACCTCGAGGGGACAATTAAAGTCGTTTTAAAGTGTTTTAGCTTGCGCCCCGTGTAATTCGAACGGCAACGAAAGCCACAGATATGTCCCACGGCGGTAGAAACGAGTGCAGAATTTACGTGGGCAACTTGCCGCCCGATATAAGAACCAAAGACATCCAAGACCTATTCTACAAGTTCGGTAAAGTAATCTTTGTTGATTTAAAAAACCGTAGGGGCCCGCCGTTCGCCTTCGTCGAATTTGACGACCCAAGGTACGTTCTATGGATCATAGTCGCGTGAAAATATTCGCCAACTTTCGGATATACCGTGCAGAACCCAGTAACATATTCCCCTCCCCCTCCCGCCCCCCGTCCCTGTCCCCATCTCCGTCCCCGTCCCCCGTCCCATTCACTGCAGACCAAACACAGTTTTGTTGATCGCTACGCTATTTCGGGATTAGAAAATCGAATCATCAGGCTACTCGATTAATTAACCTTGGTATTTCAGGGTTACGCAGGGAGGGACTATAACGTTTCGAATGTGTATGCGTTTTAAAAGTGACGTGGATGTTGTATCTCTTTCAGAGACGCGGAGGATGCAGTACACGCGAGGGACGGATACGATTATGACGGTTACAGATTGCGGGTTGAGTTTCCAAGAGGTGGTGGGCCTAGTAATAATTTCCGTGGAGGTCGGGGAGCAGGGGACAGTGGGAGAGGCGGTCGGGGTGAAATGAGTAATTCCAGAGGACGAGGGCCACCCGCGAGGAGATCTCAATATAGAGTTCTGGTTACTGGTTTACCTCCATCCGGTAGTTGGCAGGATTTGAAGGATCACATGCGCGAAGCCGGCGATGTTTGCTTCGCCGATGTTTATAAAGACGGCACCGGAGTTGTCGAGTTCTTGCGATACGAGGACATGAAATATGCTGTGAAGAAGTTAGACGATTCGAGATTTAGGTCTCACGAGGTATACAGATGAATTGGCGCGTCGCGTCCGCCACCTGGAGCATCCAAATAAGTAACATTATTTTCTTGCTTTGTGCTCGCAGGGTGAGGTAGCCTATATTCGAGTGAAAGAAGATCACAGCAGTGGCGATAGGGGACGCAGCGAAGACAGAGAAAGGGGTCGAAGTCATTCGCGAAGCTATAGCCCACGGCGCCGTGGTTCACCTACCTATTCACCGTTGCGGCGTAATTACTCGCGGTCAAGATCTCGCTCCAGATCTCGTTCATACGACTAGTGTGTACGTATATGTTTCACATGGTAATATAAGTAAAGGCTTATCAATATTTGCTTTACCATGTTTCATTATTACTGATTTGAATTTCACGTAAAGACACCTTCCAATCCAAACCAATTTTGTACAAATTACGAAACCATTACTTTTCGTGTTGCTTGAATTTAATAATTGTATCGTACCTAATGTATAGTTAGAGCACGGTTCATTTTACACACGTCGGATGTATTTTCTAAAAGGTTTCGCCAACTTCCATCAGAGTTCTTTAAATTATCATACGAAAAACCACCTAGAGTTTAATTACTTGGACAAACTTGAAGCAGTACCTAGATTTTCTTAACAGTAAATACTGGCATAAATGTCTCGCGTTCATTGCCTTAATAAAGAGGAATCGTGCTCGTATTGATTAGAGTTACTTTTATGTTTAAAAAAATACATTCCTTTATATTTTGCAATTTGTTTTCACACCACAACTATTAGTCGAAATGTGTAACAATTTTGAAGTATTACGAATGAGAGCCTAAAACGAACAGACTAATACTACAAATTAGTATTCGTTGTATAATTACCAATATTGTTTATCTTCAGAGTGAATGTTCTGATTGCACTGCACGGTAGCACGACTGGTAAATATACTACGATACTCCATTTAATACGAACATAGCCCTTGATTGTCCGTTTTACATTTATTTCTTCACATCTGCAGTGAAAAGGGCAGCACTGGTTTAACCATATTTAACGCATAATAAAATTCTTTTAAGCTTCTAATCCTGATAAATGCTTGTCTCAAAGATTTACCGAAGCTAACGTTTCGATCTGGTTAACAGCTCGAAATTATTCTGCACATATAAAAACAACTAATGCCATAATGAAGTAGACGTACAGTTTGAACGTGGACATAGAATATGCAGGGTAAACATCATTACGCTGCATAATGTACATATATATTGTTAGACATTCGATCAGGAAATTTTTATTTCTATCTCCTCTAATTATTTATTCTAATTTCTTCAAAATTTTATCCTCCTTTCATAATTATTCCAACAGAACAGTAGAGGCGTAACACGTTATGGCATCTTTGAATGTAAATGTGTCAAGGGGTTTGCCTCTTACGTAAATCATTATTGATTGTGCAAGATAATTCGTGTGTACAATTAAATACATCAAGGTTGTTTACACGGCTCATCGTCGTTTAAGTTATCACACAGATTCCAATACTTTTCTTTTGGCTACACGATGATGACAATACAACATACTCTATATGCTGAAAATGTAATACATAATATCTAGAGAATGTAATACATCGATATTCATTGACTGATGGTACATGTAGGGCATAACGTTTGATAAATGTAGGTGAAAAATTTATTTTTTACTAAACCATTAATATTCATATGATCAATTTGCTTTGGGTAAACTGATACAGCTATCGTTTATTATGCATCGAATTCTGTTCACTTGATATACATTAATAAATTAAAATGCATCTTGTACATTTAAGTGTTCTTTAACGACGATTTATCAGGCCACTCTTCAGGTTTGACGAGCAAGTGTGTGTGTGTGTTACGCAACACTTCAAAATGAAAAAGAAAAGATATCTTAACTCGTGCTGAAATTATTATTGTTAAGAATACAATAACATATCTGTTACAATTATTTGGATGCCTGTGAAATGTTCATATTGAATTAACTTTAAGTTATACACGACTTATCTACATTGAGAGATGTGTTTTTATCGATAAGATGAATACATCGACAAAGTATGTTCTACTGCACATTTCTCGTTTCACGTTTTCCTTTTTCAAGACATATAAGCAAAAAGCAGACATGTTTCATTGAATTCTCTATTATAAATTAAAAATCATTGAAGGAAAACAATTATTTCGTGTATTCTTCAGAACGTTATTATTGCAAATTGATCCTGTGATTTCTTTTTCTCTCTCTTTTTTTCTTTTTCTTTTTCTTTTTCTTTCCATTCGCATATATCTGTGCCGGTGTAAGGAATATGTTAAACTCGCATTAAATAGACACAACGCATCCCTCTGTATAATGTTTGCTCAATTTATAACAACACGTTATTGCATATTTGAGTATCGTAAGAGTCACAGGGATTATATTTGCAGTGATAAATTTTATATGTAACATTAATGCATATTGTATAAGGGACTAATGTATTTTTTCTTCTTTTGTATATTGGATTGGATTGTAACACAATGAATGAAAAACTGAAATCGACACGATCTTACTTCTTGGATGGATATAATACACATTCGCTTGGCGGTGGGATGAGATGGAATGCGTTTTGGATGGATTTTGTATGGAGCATATATTATAAAAGGATTAAGACGTAAATGAGAATGAGAAAATAATGAGGCAGTAAGGATACTTTCAAGAGGAAGTTCAGGATCAGGAAAGGAATCGGATGAAAGGAACGATCCATTTCATTCAAGGATTCTCAATTAGCTGGATTTTCATCAGAAAAACGTTGGCAAATCCATTACAAGGATTCAAAACGATTCTCCAATTCACGAATTCTCTCTTTTAAATTACAAAAAAAAACAAAAAAAAAACGATATCCTATAATCGTGCTAGCAGTGCTTTCGCATAGACGAAACTTGAAAGGGGAAAAAAATAAAGATACCATAAGGAAAACACGGAATGGACAGCTTCGACCTATCGCGTGCTCGTACAGATCTCTAGGCCATTCAAGTGTTTCGGATCTATCGTATCCACGCGATCTAAGAAAGTGACTCTCCCCCCCCCCCCTCTGTTTTTCTCTTACGTTCAAAACTGGTAATGGAATGTCAACTTTGTAAATTTTGTTTCTAAAGTATTCGCTGCTTATGGTTTCGGGCACATCAGAAGCTCACATCGACAATTATTTTCATTGTTACTGAGACAATAACTCTGACTTCCTATCCGATATCACCAAACAGTGATGATCCGTGGACAGAAACGAGGAACGAACTGGTGGTCCGACGTGGAAAGCGGATGCTCGATCACAAAATCTTCTTAGTTTCTCATTGACCCGTGCGATAAGTTAGTATAGGCGGATTGGAAGCTCCACGTTTAGCGTGTTATCCTCAGGAACATGGAGGACTTGAAGTGGTCCCTTCGTGGAAACTATCGCGTTGTAAATAGTGTGGCTGATAACTTTGTTCCATTCGAAAGGAAATCGTCTAGTCTTCTCTCGGTTAATTCGATCTTGAATCGCATTTATATTTATCAATCGTGAGCGTGTGTATGTTCTGATATACATATGTGCGGCGGATATAGTACGGACTGTCATACGAGTCTTCGGGAACCGATACGCGCAAGAGGATAATATAACTGTTCGGGGTCGGATAAAATACAGACAGGAATCCTTCATCTTGACAAGGACTGACTCCCTAGTTGTAGAGGATCTCCCGGGATGAAAAGAAAGGATGGACAGGATTCGGCAGATACGGTTGGATTAGGATGCTGACAGGATAAATTAGCGTTCATGACGGATTTTCGGATATGGATAAATTGGCTGGATGTGTTCACTGGATTCTATTGAGCGGATCACTTGGATCGTTTGACCGGAGAATAAAAGATACGCAGGATTCATGCAGGATAAATGGATTTGGATTATCGCGGTGTTGATGGAGGATTATCGAGGTGGGCGTCGTTCATGCTTCATAGGTTTGATGGATTTATCGCCTAGGTTGGATGTGAAATTTGGAGCTTGCACTTAGCAGGATCACTAAAATACAGGATAGTCGGATGTGATCGCTGGCTGTAAGGTATTTGATCAAGTTTATATCTGATGTCCCTTCCAATACACATTTTCTGCATGCGTTCTTCTAATCAGTATACGCCTTTTAAACCTCCACCTGTTGATTTCCATCGGTACACCACTGCCATCAACCTAACTTAAATGACGGGCACGCGAAACTGCCCGTCCAAAAAGATGTTTAAGCAGTTAAGTGTGTTTGAATTAATCGTTTTTGTTTTTTTCATTCGGCTTATACATGTTTGATTCCGTAAAACGTTTTTCCCGCGGTAGGTACCTTTTTGGCAGAGCGAATGTCTGCCGCCCGACCGTAGTATTAATCTATGATAGCCTACAGCCTTCCTTTAATCCAACAATTAATTCTCATATTTTGGCATTTGTTAATCGTCAATATTTATCCAGAATGAAGTAATAAAAAAAATTTCGATTCTTCGCCATTAGTACGTGCTTGGAAATTCTGAATTTCTTTCTTTACCCTCCACACACGCTTCCCTTCATTATTGTACGATGTATCATGCGATCTATGAATAAAGCAACTTCATTCTTTCCCCGACTATACTCAACAATGTTTTTCATTATTTTCATGCCAGTCGTTTTGCCACCCCTGGTTCCATTTTTTATCTCTCCGAACAGTGACCTGTTAAAGCTCGTAGCATGGTGTTTGAATAATATCCGATTAATATGTTTGCAAGGTATTTATTTCATATATTTACAACTGCGCCGATTGACATTTATCTTGTGCCAAGTAAATAACAAAAGCGCAATCAGTGTTTCACTGTTTACATTGCCTCGCGAATGGGTGTGACTACGAGGTCCTTGATCAGAACTGTCTCTGGAGTTTGCATTGCGAAGAAAATGCAATCGGACACGTCCTTGGGTTTCAAAGCCAGACGTGGGTTCTCCTTCAGCCATTGCGCAGTCATCTCTGTCTCCACCAGTCCAGGGGAGATGGACTGCAACAAAGAATCATTCGTTATTTAATTCACGGTCGCCGAGGGTTTATAGACGGCCAAGATAGCAGCCAGAATACGGGAAACTCACAATAACTTTGATGTTGGATTCGAGCTGTGCCAATTCAGAGCGGAGGCATTCTGTCAAGGCAGTCAAAGCGAATTTGCTGCTGATGTAAGCCGGGGACACTGGACGGTCGCAAGTGACCGGTACCTTCAGTCCACAAACGTCATTGATGTTCACAATGATGCCATTGTTAATTCCTGAGGACAGATTTAGAATTTAGTTTCTAGTTGTAGGATATACAGCGATTAATTTTCAAGGTTTTCAGGTGTTGGTCACTTGCCTTTCTTCTTCATTAATTTCAGGGCTTCCTTGGTGATGCAAGCGAGTCCGAGGAAGTTGACGTCGAAGATCTTCCTCCAGTCTTCCATCTCGCCGCTTTCGAGTGTAATGTCCATGTTAATAGCAGCATTGTTCACCAGGATGTCCATGCATCCCAAGTTCTTCTCAATCCATTCGAACACTCGCAGAATGTCACTCTGGTTGGAGAGGTCACACTGCATAGGGAACAGCTTTCCTGGTTTTGATTTCAGCTCGTCGGCAAGTGCCTGTTGAAAAACCGTACATTTAGCAGAATCCTTTGAATCTATCGAACGTAGAACCACCTAATTTAATTCTTATCAATTTTCTTTAGGACGAATGGTAAAGTACATTAACTTAACGACACGAAGAAATATTTAAATGCATAAGAAACTTTTAGAACAGAGTGCAGAAAAGTTCTGGTGATTGTACGTACCTTGATCTTGTCGACACGGCGAGCAATGCCAACGACCTTCATTCCCTTGCCGACCATGCATTCTACCAAGCACTTGCCGATGCCCGAGTTAGCGCCCGTGATGAGGGCGACTTTGTCGGTCCAGAATTTCGGGTCCATGGCGATCGTTTAGGTTTCGTTCGCTTTCAGCACACGTGAGAACAGTATGGAACTTGGACCACAGGAGTGTGCATTTCGGCGCTCGCCCACGGCTTTTATACCAGAGAGAAATTGTGGCCCAAGATTGCCGAGGTCGTCTTAATCTGCGGACTGGAGATACATGTATATCATCAGGTTTTGCATGCCTTCCAATTAGATTCCATCTTGCGTGTTTACAAGGGAACCGATATTCCCTTATTTTCAGAGAATAAATCATGGCACACCAGTGCGAAATGGATCTCAGATAACACGTATTTTACTCTTCTAACTGAACCAGATCAGTTTCATTAATTGTAAGATATATGTTCTGTAAATTACTTTTTCTTCCGATAGAATATTGTTGTGTGATGTAATACGCAGCTTCCCATAGCATTATCAATCTACAACACGCAACTATTTCAATTGTTTCTGTATTACATATGACAGCTCGGAGGAGAGGAAAAAAAATGTTATTTAAAATATGTCAGCACCATTTATTGACAACGCGAGCAGAGATAAAAACAGATACAGGTATCTCCGTGAAGAGATACGAAGAAGAACGCCTTGCAGACATTGCATCAGATGTTTGTCTTCAAAACTATCAATTTCGGTAAGGTAAATTGTTTCGTTGCTCCAGAAGCGACTTATTTTTAAAACTCTTCCCTGCGTAACGCGCGATCTCTTTAAAATGTTCAAAGCTAGGAGTATTGCATCATAATTTTCAGGGATTGTGGGAGTTTTGATTTTGGCGCGAATCGGTCGATAACATCTTCCGTATTTCTATCGCCGTACAAAGATCGATACAAGCCCCCGTCGTCAGGTTCGCGAACGAATCGTAGACTCTTGCCTCCCGTCTGGCAACATTCTTTACTTTTCCGTTTCGCCTTCGTGGCTTGTTGGAGCAGGCCCCGGGTCTTGTACAAAAGGGCACGGCCACGTTGCAGGCCTAATTTCGACGGACCTATCTGACCCTCGTCTAGTATGCGAAGCACTTCGTTCGTTATCCTGATCGCGTCTCTCGAGTGCCCCTTGTCTGCCGCGGTTTTCGCGCGCTCGTTCAATATATCGACTATCCGTTGCGTTACGTCGATAGTTTTTCGAGAAGCCGGTAGACCCAGTTCCTGTTCCTGTTCCTGTTCCTGTTCCTGTTCCCTTTCCCGGTACTTGAGGTACGATTCTAACGCCAGATCGTAATTCTCGCGTCTGAAGAAGCTGTCGCCCAATAGAACGTACGACTCCGCGAAGTATTTAGGTAAGTTGCTCCCGTAGATGATACGGGCCGCTGTCTCGAGTTTATCTTTCAGCATACACCTCGTTGCCATGTCGTATCTGTTAACAGAGCACGCCAAGTTTGAACCGTGAACTTGTTGCGTGAACGTATATCAAATCGATGGCACAATCGATACTCTCGCGCGAATATAGATTTCCGTTAGTGCGCGCGTGTTTAGCGTGTTTAGTGCAGGATCATCGTGACGGTATCATCGAAGCTACATACATATAATAGCCATAATGGTCAGTCGATTAAGGACACTTCTTATGGTTTCCGTGCTTACCGTATTAGGTACCATTGTTTGATTAACTCGTTCCTTGTTTCGTCTTTCGTCAGCTTCCCCGTGATAGAGAGCTGCACGTCCCTGGACGGCTCGAGGAACTTGTAGAAATTCTTGCTGACGTGTTCTAGCCAGGCGTTTGCCTCCTCGAGCCGGCCAGATAAACGCAGCACCACTGTCTTTATTAATGTGAATCCTGGATTGTACGGATTGCAATCCAGGGCTTTCACGATCGTCACCAGAGCCTTGTCCAAGCAACCGTGCATGCACCATAGTATGCTGTGCGATGTCAACGCATGGCCAGTATTGAATATCACCTGTACCAATCATACAACGAGCGTGTAAAAATCGGGGAATATGATGGGGTAAAAGGTAAATAGGATTTTTTCAGCGAAATGACCAATTGGCTTATCATTTCAGGGAATTCAGGGGCATGGGCTGGGCAAAATGAAAGGAATAGAAATAGCGGTTTTTTTTCGGGGAAGAATAGAAATGGTAGATAAGGTAGAACTGTTTCTTTAACAATGGAGGGTCAAATTTTAAGGGTTCGGTGAATCTGCTTCGTTATTCTTTGTTGCGTTGTAAGTTCATGGGAATGAGGATCTGACGATACGTATGGTGGTGAAGAAATTGGAATATCTATTTTATTACGATGTGAAATTTATTGGGTCCCTAAAATAATTTACTCGATTGCCCTCAGGGGGTAAGCTAGAGCATGGTCAAGGGGTACGAACTTGCAGTAATTGTTGAGCTGGGACGTTATCCTTGTCGAGCTCCAGAGCCTCGTAAAGCATCTGCCTAGCTGTGGCCATTTCTCTTAAATAGATCTTATATTCCGCGTGTTGCGTTAATAGAGCAGACGCCCTCTGAGGACTAACTTCCACCACAAATTCCTCCCAGTATCGTCGGAAGACTTTGTACTTGTCCAACTTCCGCAAAATCTCCAACAGATTATCCTATCGACGCACGCGTTACAGTATTCTCAATATTCCAATTAGAAAGTCAAACTTAGAATAGATCTAACATCTTATGGACTTTCGCTGCCTTTTATTTTAATCAAATTGCTTCACCTCGAGTTAGAGGTGAGGTATAAATACTCATTTTACTAGTTACGAGTTTGTTTAAAAAATACTAAGGCATTGGAACTTGGTACATTTGAGTAAGGTGCTGAAGCAAAGAGTACCTACGTTTAAAATTTTCAAAATCCCGTCACTTCCAGCACCTCCCTGAAATATTCCAAGAAGATGCCAGGTCTCTGCACCTCGTCTGCGCTTGTACCCTTACTTGTACACTGGGCCCCCCCTTGGTTTTAACTTGAAGAACCAACACCTGCTCAAAGTCGCTCAAAGCCTCCAGCAAAGCGTTGCTTTCGTAATAGTACCAGTTCCCTCTGCTCGTGTAACACTCGGCCAGCTGATTATTGTACATAATGTTCCCCTGCGACAGAGAAAGTCTGCCATCGAACTTTGTCATGGTCCTTGCGATCTCATAGTTCTTTATGGCCTTTGTCCACTTCCCTTAAACGTAGCGATTAGAATCGGGACGATAGTGACTTTGACCCCTCTCTTGTCCTTATAGGTCGACGAGTCGCGATTTTATTTGAGAAAATAAGTAAAGGAAGGGGCATAATGAAGGAAGTTTGCTTCTTCATTGAAAACACGAGTATTCAAAGTTTCAGGGCTACTACAGTGGCGCACCCAGAGGCTTTGTAAAAAGAAAAGAAAACTGCATTTTATTCTTTAAGGGGTCTCCCTACCTCGACGGCCTGAAAACGAGCAGAATATTTGGGATTTTTTTCAAGAGAAACCCTCAAATTGTATTGAATTCCAAAAGTTCGCATCAGTTTGACTCCACTCCCCCCCAAGAGTAGATCCTGAGTGCCCCACCGACTTTCAATGAACGAGAATAGAAGGCCGACTCAGATTACGAGAATAAAGATACAGTGTAGTTGTGGTAATTCAGATTTCGCTTAATCGTACTAGCCGACAAATTAAATTGGTTCGAGTCTCGTTTACCACGAATCACTAAAGCTTTACTGTACTTTTAACCGTTGGTGGAGACTGGCAGAGTGATAGGAAGACCCTGTATACCTTGGCGCGAGTATATGCAGCCTTTCAAAGCGTAAAACCCATGAGATCTTGGATCCAGGAGCAAACCCTTCTTAATCAGCCGACTAACGCTCCCCAATTCTTCTTCCTTATCCACCTTTTTCAAGGCCTGCACGTACAAGGACTTGGCCATTTGCATTTCTCTGCTTCTGCCGAGTGGCTTGTAGTGGGTCCACAGTGGCCTCAGCTATTCAAATCATTCGGCACCCTTCAGCATACTCTACACTCTATGTTTTTATCAATGAGTGGCGCACCCAGCAAAGGGGAGGGGCGTTGTCAAATGAAACTGAATTTTATTCATTAAAAAAAATTTTATCATCACCTAATGAATTTTATTGAGTGCGCCACTGTTGTCAATCATTCGGAATCAGCGAGATCTCACTTTCATGGCTTCTTGGTACGGGTTCTGGTAGCGTTTCTCCGGTGGCGCGAAAGCCCTTCTCTTCTGAGATAGGTCGATTATCTCCATTGTGGCGCGATATAAATTAAGACTGTTTTCCTCGCGAATCTCGCGATGCAATTTGCTCGCGCTGGTGCAAACACGCGATAGGTTACGTTGCAGCAATCGTCGGCTGTTTTCATTCGAGCCGATCGAACGAGGAGAACACGCTTTAAATTTAAATGAATAACAAGGGAATCGCGGGGCAAGCGATAAGAAAATGCTACAACGCCATGGAGAATCTGGCTAACTGTTACATGCTTGTATTATAAGTGCAATTTATCGCTCGTGTAATAAGTGGCGATATTAAGAACAGTGCAGTTAGTTGAGCTGTTGGGCGGGTTGCCTGTGGTTGCCTATGGTTGCCTATGGTTGCCTACCAAGATTCACCGAGGGGCCGCAGAACGATGTCTTGAACCTGGGAAGCAATGATTTCAATTTAATTATCCTCCACTTCAAACAGGAGAATGGAATGCGTATCTACGTTCAGCTTACGTATTAAACACTGCACGAAGATAAAATTATACTCACGACGACGTGAGAGCCACACGACAAGATAAACACCGCCGCAGACGCGACATCCTCTGGGTCCAAGGTTGGAAACGACGCCAATGCTTCCTCTGAATACGTGCTGTAGGATGCCATCAGCTCGGTGGCAACGAGTCCAGGACTGATACCCTGCGGAGGAACATTCAGATTTTAATTATCACTCCAATCTATCCTGGTTCAATTTAATCTGCAAGGGAACTTACAAGATCTCCAAATAGTTACTTCGTTTAATTAGAGCTATCATTTAGTTGTAACAGAAAATCGGAAAATAGCCGGATTTTCGGGGGCCCATACCCCCAGCAAAAGAATGCGCATTCTACCTAGCATTGAATCCAGCTTCAAGAGGAAATAATAGAATCGCGAGGAAATATAGGCTTATACTACTCGCATCTTCGGTTCAACGCGTACCGTGACTCGTATCCGACCCCCAGTCAGCTCGTGTCGTAGAGTTTGCGCCAGAGCAGCGATGGTCCTCTTGGAGGCTGGGTAAACAGAGAAGCCAGGTATAAAGGGCACCCGTTCACCAGCCAGGCTGCTCATGTTAATCACGACACCCTCCTCGCCGTTTTCCCGCATCATACGAACAGCCTCGCGCGTGCAGAGGCACAGGCCAAGGACGTTCACGTCGAACACCGCCTGCCACTCCTCCAGGCTGCCATCTGCAAGTTGGATATTGCTACTTAGGACCCGGTTATTAAAGATTTCGAAGATTTCTCTGGAGTTGGACCCCGAGATACCTATCAGGGAGGACTCCTTGGTCATCCCCGCGTTGTTCACCAGCACGTTCACGGACCCCAGGTTCTCCTGCACCCAGCTGAAAGCTGCTACGACGCTTTCCTCCTTGGAGACATCGCACTCCACCGCGTGCAGCTTCCCTGCGCAGTCTTGCAGGTTCTCCGCCAGCTCCTTCATTTTGTCCCCTCTTCTGGCGAGCCCCGCCACTATCATCCCTTATGGAAATTCATTTTTTACATACATTTCTGTGCTTGTCGCATACCTAGGTATATCTATTTTTTTTCATTTTCTTTCACTCCGTCACATTGTGATATTTTATTTTTATTCAACCATTAGGAAGGCCTGGGAGTTTGAGGAGGTGATAGGCTGCAAATGTGGTAGGGGTAAGTGAGTTTGGAGAGATTTGTGGTGGGGGAAGTGGATTTGAGCAGCTAAACTTTTTCCCTCGAAAGTGCAATTTTTAGTGGTGTTGCACCTACACTCCTACAGTCTACACTACATATACTTATTCTTACTATACTTATATAGGTATGTACACTGATAGTGCTACTGTCATAAACAGTGAATGGCACCTTCGTTTTTATTAACATACATAGGTGATGGTTCTGGGTTCGTATAAAATTTCTATGTTTTCCAATGTTTTGTTCCCACTTACCATGGCGGGCCAATTGTTTAATGATCGCTGCCCCGATCCCGGCACTCGCGCCCGTCACCACGGCCACCTTGCCTGCCCATCGGTCCATTCTTGCGACGTCCGCGTACGATCCGCGACTGCTCGACGTTGCCCCGGTAATAAGATCGCTTATAAGTCTGGAAATCGATAGGTAAAAAGTGGCGTCTCTGAAAAATCGCCCGACTGGTCAATCCAGAAACACGATAGCCTCGCGGTAAACCCGCACCTAGCCTTCGGCCTGATATACGTCCTCGACAAGAATTGACGTTGTTTGCGAGGTCTATTTCGAGTTCCTCGGCTGGACGATTAACTTTATTCTCGTTTAGCTATCGGTTTCGTTGACTTGAATCTTCTTTAGCCGTTAGTTTCATTCTCCTTTGGCTGGAGTGAAAAGGGCTGCAGACGCTTTCAGAGGATTCTGAATGCTGTTGGAGGAGCCAGGAGGCTTAGATTCGATTTTAAGCTTTCACTTTGATATTTAGGAGGCGGTGCAAGAGGGAGCTGATTCGAAGTTGACACTATGCACTTCTTGATGCGACTGCAGTTGCAGGTTGCAGCGCGACTTGGAGCCCGTGATTGCTCGTAAGTCGTAGGGCACTAATTGGAGAGCCCTTGATGGCTGTTAATTAAGCTGTTTAATAAGATCACTGCTAATATTCTGTGCAACGATTTCATTCTAATATCTCAATGTCCCCCAAGAGCAGTAAGGGCAACATATTTTGGGGGTTCGGGAATTTTGGGCGAAAGAAATTGAAAAACCTTGAATCACAGAGGCTTGAGGCAAGTTTAAAAACAAATTAGCAATAACTCATATGTATGTGAGTTGACATTGAATTAATTTTAAAATTCTCTCAGACACCTACCTATTAGCCTAGGGGCGCCAAATCTCCAAATCTGCCCCTGTCCAAGGGAAAGAGCCGTATAATATGTTAACAGTGTCTTAAGCAGGATTTTATTAAATTACACCAGAAATCTTCATGAACGAAGCACGGAAGTGGTTCCATTAATCAATCAAGGCTAACAAGAGTCCCGTTTTAGATTACTGAACCAATTGCTCGTTACTCGGTGGGTGCATTCTTTTAAACCTTACTTAGAGCTTGCATTGTTTCTTCGGTAGGGAGTAGAGACAGTGGATAAAGAATAATTTTCAAATCTACAAGTGTGTTTATTGGATATAAGGCTCCTACATTGCTGAGTACTATACATACTCGAACAGTTTCGAGTGTTCTGCCCTTGAACGGGACCCTAATTGCTCGCTCGTTTCGTGGCTCGTCGAGGCGACGATGGCTCGCTAAAACATTCGTCCAAGCGTGGCACTAACAGGAACTGCTAACAACGGGCGCTAGGCGAAGACAGAGAGCCTCAGGGGTCGAGGTCGAAGCTTCCGGTAGCCGTGAAGCGGGAGCGGAAATCGTTGCTTCATTACAAACAACAGGGGCTCGTCGCGTGCTCTACAAGTTATTTACAAATCGTCACGCCCGCGCCGGGGAAAATACAGGATCTCTCGAAACGGCCCGTCGTCCCGCGGTCGGTCGTGAAATTAAACAAAATATTCCTTGATTTCCGTTGTTACTGTAAAGTGTAACTGGTGGTTTTACGTATCTATGTATCGCCTAGACTGGCTACGGAGAACACGCGAGCACTGACCAACGAAATCTTGCAAATTGCGCGAGCGCACTCGTACAAACACTGTGCTCTATTCAACCGATATACATTGATCTATACAATCGAATTTTACGCATGCTTTTCCCCCACTAAGTCACGTGTATTCGTTGGGGCCGACGATAATAATTCGTAATTTGTTAGTGTGAAATAAATGTGGGTTGGGTCAAAAGCACAGAGATTGTTTCGAAAGATTTTCTAGCACAATACCAGATTGCTTCTATATGATAGTTTAGTCATTTTTCTATTTGGGATCTAATGGTTCTTTGAAAGTCTCCATGCTTTTGATTTAAAATACTTTCTCGAATGCTGTTGAATGCTGTGTTTGTGTGCCAAAAAGAAGAGGCTGAGAAAGAACTTTCGTGCGATTCCTCCCACGTACCAGATATGTTGCAACTTTATTTCTTTACTTCTGTTTGCAGGGGGACACTTTGGATGTTTCCTGGAGCATTGGGCCACAACGATTTTTGCGTGATTTCGGGAGACGAGTTTGTCTAAGACGGGCTTCTACGAGAGTGAGTACAGCTAATTTTATAGTTTTCGCATCCGCGCGGAAATGGAAGTTAGAGGTAGTTTGGATTTGGAGTTACAAGCTTGGGATCACAGACGTGAAGCAGATTGAGTAATTACGATTGCTTTGAGAAGGGGGATATATGGTGCTGATAGTGAGCGCGTGCTTGCGCTGCTGATCGGAACCTCGAATTAGTGTCCATCTTCCAAATAAACTTCTGTTCTTTTCGACTCTGTAACTGATGAAACTCAGTTTAATTAGACCTTAAAAGGTCTAAACTTTAAATTATAAGAATACCTAAAATAATACGAATTCTTAGCAAAGGTGATTGACATATTTCAAAAGATATAAGAATAGACAGAGAATGAAGGGACACTGAATTCTGATCAGCAACGAAACAATTGCCTCGAATTGAGAGCAAAAGAAGTTGGCTGTTCAGAGATTTCAAAGCTGCTTCGTCGTCTTACACAATCATCAACCTCGCCATCTCTACTTCGACGATTCTCTTCGATCGGATCCACTCGACAATTTATGTTTCGCACGCAAAAACAGAAAAACGGATAAACGGAAAACGCGTTCCTCGCACTCGGCCCAGAAAAATAAATCATTCGTCCGCGCATCGTACCGCATTACAAATATAATACATCGACGTTTACATCGGTCTCCATACTAAAATATATATGTATGTATATACTATGTGTATATGTATATGTGTACAAAAGAGAACGTCCCTGTCCCTCTTCTTTGTCTAAAACGAAACGAAAGCTATCCCAGAAGAATGGCGTCGGGTTCTAACGATCACGGCTCTGCCAACACTTATCGCGTGGATCGCGCAACCCTCCCACACAAAAGATCGATATTCATACTCCCCATGGCCATACGAATCGGAATATTTTGGCAAGTTCTGCGAGAACATTTTCGCGCAGCCGTAGCGCCGGATTTTAGAGCTGCCTAGGAATCATGGATGACAGATGATTTCCAAGAAAACGACACAATGGCGCCGTTATTGAACAGGTCGGAGGTATGCTCGAACATCGACCTATTTTCTTCGTCCGACGACATACCTACTCCTCGATTTCGATATAGTAGGTAAAGAAACTGATCGTCATGTCGAAGAGAAATATACGCGCGACCGGTATCGTCTCCGAAATTGTACGGCGATACCGATGCACACCGAAACCGTATAGGCGTGACCAGCTCGAGTCCTACTGCGATCGCATCCACCTGATGGAGAAGTCTTTTGAACCGATCATAAGCTGGCATATCGACAGATATTATGCATTAACACTTATCCATTCTTCATTCCGATGCGTCACTCAAAGAGAACAATGCTAAGAGTATCGCTATCCACATGCACGCGTCGCACGGTACTCTCCTAGGGAGAACGCCGATGAAAGGGACGTCCATCTAACGATAGTAAGTACTCCGGAATCGGTTCACGGATAGGGACATTTTTACAATCTGCTATTTCTGTTGCGAGAAATCCTGGAAAGAAATGTCCATAGACGGGGCATCGAACAAAATTTTTATTTAAATAAAAATTTCGAATGACGAATAAATGTTAGAAAACATATTCGTCATGTGTAGAATAAACTTATCCCGGGATAACTTTATTCCTCGAATAGTCTAAACTTAAAGTGATTTTTATTCGATACGTTATTTAAGTAATTTTTATTTAGTTAATGTCCAACTCTGAAACTTGTTGCCCTAAAAAAAAGTCAGTTTTCTACGGCGTGCATAGGACTCCTCGAGGAAGGATGCACTCTGTTGCATCAAACAAAATATGCACAGGGGGTTCGTTTCTCCTCTATATATGAAAAGGATTTGATTAATCAATTTCGACGGTTCAAGGAACAGAATATTGAGTCCCACTGTTAACATGTAATTTCTAATCGCTCCCTTTTTTTTTAATTTTGCTACCCTTAAGGCTGAGCATTTGTAGGGTAGAAAGGATAATACACTCGAACCCAATTAAATCCTGTTTCCTTAACCTCTGGTAATTAAGGCAGCTTTAGATTCGTTCCAACTAGCAAATGCCAAATAGTGGACCAGCAGTTCTCGCAAACAGCAACGACAGTCCCTCGAAATAAAAGGAAAAGTGACGTGTCTATTGTATGGATCCTATTTCTCCATGCCGTCATTGCGAAATTAAATAGCTTCTTCTTTCTCTTGCTTCCCACCTTCGGATTAGATGATCACAGTTACAGTCTGCTTCGATGTATTTATACAAAATTGTTCCACCGATTACGAATACTCGTTATTGTATCTCAGAATTGCTTTACATGCTACTCATAGAAAACACTTCAGATCTTCCAGCCTCCGCTCCTCCGCGAACAACCATTAAATCGTGAGAGAGAAGGGGAGGAGAGACTGTTGAGAGAGGAATTTCGGAAGGTACGACGAATCGCAACTCCACTGCTCGACGACTATCCGGTAGATTGAGATTTCTAGAGAACGGCGCCATCCAGACAGAAGATCAATTAAAACGTCTAATTCTCTGCGCGCTTTTATTCCGCGCGCCACCCGAGCGCGCTCCCCTCTAAGTTACAAAATAGCCACTGCTAGCGAATTATTACATTTGCCATTATTATTCTCATTGTCAGTTTCCAACTATTATCCAGAACCTCCATTTACATCGATCCTCCGATCAGATTCCTTTTCTTGTACACGTAACGGCTCCCTCTTTGCAAATAATTACCAAAACTGTGTCGCGCTGACCCACCAATCTACTATTTCTTCAAATTTCTTTCGTACCTTTTGGACAACGGGTTTCCAACCACTTCCTGCCGAATGACTTGAATTTATGCGAGGCGGAGTGTGGCTTGTAGCCGAAATCGACGGAAAACAATTATACAGTTGAATAATAAATCAGGGATCCATCGTCACATGAAATTCTCCTCCGAAACGAAGACTTGTATGAGAGAATCTTATCCCACAATTGAGCCAAGTTATGCAGAAAGCTACCAACCCTGAAAATGACAAAAAATTACTTAAACACAATACGGATCCTATAATTTTGTGATTCTTATAGAATATAGAACAACTCTCATAATACATTAAAACTACCAAGTTATAGTTCCATTTTAGGCTTAAAAAACAAGAGCTACAGACACTTTAAAATGATATTAATTGCACTACTCACTTGCCTATTAAATAGCCTATTAAAGAACATTGCAAACCAACGACAAGAAATAAAATATACCCAATAGAAATAAAGCTACTTTTCTTTAACAATTAAAATCTTCACATTAAAACTGAATTTCAGATCAATGAGATGGCGAGTTGGTAGGTTTCCGCATAACTTGTCCCACAATTTCTACTCGCTTCTCAAAGTAGATCCGTCTTCGATCGCTCCCAGCCACTTCACCACACCACTGTTCCCGTATTTCTATCTAAAATTCTAAACGCTCGCGACAAGTCTCGATTCTCGATTCTCGATCTCGGGACCTTGTTTCGATCCCATCGAGCAGTTTTCCTCGGCTAGAGAGTGCACGAGCAGCTGTTCCGCATTTAGACGAGACTTTTCAGAAAACTCTCTGAGGACAGCAGGGGAAGGTATTGCCATTTGGTTACATTTTGGTCGCGTGTGCAATAGCTGGCGCGTTTCGCGAGCGAATGGGAGAGGATGCGAATGTTTTGATTTCGCGGTGCTGTTGGGACAGACAGTTAGGACACGTGTTTAAACCCAGGGCAGGCAAGCGTAGGGGGCACACTTATTGTAATTATGCACAAATGGGAGCGAGTGTCTGCCTCTGTGTCAGTGGTTCCTTGGTAGTACAGGATCGAGCTGCGATTGTTCTTCATGAGCTGGTTCCGATTGACCGGCATTGCTTGTGTGTCGCTGTATCTGGGCTCTCTCCTGTACATGTTGCTGGACTTTCTGCTGTGGTCTTTGGAGTGATTGCTGGCGTTGCTGGCGCTGGCCGTCTGGCTGTTGTTTGTGCTGTGGCTGGTGGATCTGATGATGTGGTTGCGGAAGCTGCTGGTGGGTTTGTTGCTGTGCTTGCTGTCGTTGGTACTGTATCTGTTCTGTGCGCTGACGTTGGGATTGCTGTTGAGAAACCTGATGTTGCTGTGATTGGTGCTGTTGCTGGCTCGTCGGGTGCTTCCGTTGCTCCAGGCCAGCGGCCAAGTAAGAGAACAAACAGAGTACCGAGTAACAGATTTTATCTGCCTGCAAATGGTATCGTGTTTGTTAGGAAGTTTTGACCATCGATTCACAGTAAGATACATAAGCTGGTACGTTGTTCTGTGGCGAAAAATATCACTGCGTTCCTTCGACTTTGTTCGATGTACCTAATAAATTTAATTTCAGTCTAATGTTTCATTCTCTCTTTGCGTAATGTCCTCCAAGCCCTCGAGTTTATTTCACTCGGGAACGTCAAAGGTTCAAGGAACGAGTAACATTCGTTGCTGCAGAACAATGCACAGCTTCGGTTGCACGTAACCAAAAGAACATGTGCCGAGTGCTAGTTCGAAAGCAGAGCAGCGAAAGGGAATAATTGTGGATATAAATTATAAGTGTACTACACTGCATTCCACTTTAGAGTGTACTCGTTCCGCGCAGGTATATACTGTTGATTGGTAGGAAACCGGCAGGGAAAGTGCTACGACCAATCGCAAAAGCGCTACGACCAATCGCGTGTGTCAGATCCGCGGGAGCTGCGCAGATCGATCGTAAATCGGTAGGCGCGTGGGTATGCTCTTATATGGAATGGAGTGTAAGTATGTTCTTTGGTTCTTGAGTGCGTGCTCAGGATGATCTGGAACAAAGGGCAGGTGAGCTCCGAGTCGAAAAAGAAGATTAACCACGGCCGAAGTGATTCAAGAGCTTTGCGAAAAGAAAAGAAAAGAAAAGAAAAGAAAAGAAAACTGGATACACTGCGAGTTCCTTCGGTCCTTGTTCTCGACCATCCTGGTAAACGAAACTTACGTCGAAAGAGGGGAAACAAAAATGGCAACTAAACCTTCATGCATTGTCGGTTTCAGGGTTGGCTTGAACCTCAGACGAGAGTTCAGATAACGCAAATGCAACGGAGAATACCCTGTGCATGCAGTAGCACAGTTCGTTGGCCTGTTACACAGCACACAAACAAGAATGTCTCTTAAATAATCATTGAACGTGATCTATAACTTAATCAAAAAGTAATATCAAATTATAGGAACTACAAAAGATATACAATGAAACAGTAACATCGATTAAGTTCCTAAACTACAGGTGTCAAGTCATATACACACTCGATAATCGTACTCACCATTTGTGACTTATATTTACGTTGAATTACTTGTCTAGTTTTAGGATCTGAAAGGAATGAGCACAGAATTAGAATTTTCAAGTCGAACTCCTCGAAATGTCTGCCATTCGAGCTTCAGCCATCCACTCATTCGTTATCGTAGGTTCTATCGTGCAAGCTTGGTTCTCTAAGCTCTAAGTGAAAGATAGTTACAGGGTCGTTAGGTGAAATAACGATCGGGGATTACTCACTGAATTCTTCCAATACAAAGATCCCATCCTTCTGAGTAAAGCACTTGCGGATATGATCGAGTCTTACAAAAAACTGCAAATAACACGTTTGTTTGGCATTAGTGGGGTCGGATAAACGGGCTTTCGGGGAATCTACTCGTACATGCACACTTTGTGAATTATCCTCTATGTGGCGTTTTACGCCAACGAAAAAAAGACCGTGTGCGCCAGCGACAGTTCGAGAGGCGTGAGGTTCCTTCGCCGAATGCTCTTTTCGACAATAGGAAATGAAGCTCGTGATACGTAGTCTTCGAATATCGCGTACTAATATCGAATTCCTCTAATACGCATCACAGTGCACCTTATTCGAAAGCAAATCGGTTTTTCTAGGGCAAACAAATTCCTCCATCCATACTTTTTTCCCATAATAATCAAGCTTCAAGGTTGCTGTTTTTTTTTTTTTTTTTTTTTTTTTTTTTAAATTAAATGGTTCGTTTAATTTGTAAGGATTTCAGAGGTATTTCTTCGCCACTGGCACCAAAGCTCATTGTTCCTTCAATCCACGCTACTTTGGATCCACGCGTTACAGTAAACACAATGAATGATGGTCAAATCCCATTTCGATTTTCATCTGTAACACACATCTAGGGAAAAGCTGTCTGTATGAACACATTTTACTCTCCCGTCACTTCTTTCCGTTTCCGGTGACCGAACTCTCCGCACGCAAGTGTCGGAAGGTCTACGCGTGATTTAAGTTAAGGAACCATCTAACAGCTCATGCAAGTGGAGCTAGTATAATCCGAGCAAGATCAAGTAGCCAATTAAAGGTACTAAGCCAAGCCCTGTCTTTCACAGAATTTCATACATACACGATTTTTATTTATGAAATATAAAGTACTCTTGAAGAGCTGATTGATCTTGCTTTCCACAGCATCGTTCAAGTGTACTCGAATCTATGTAGTTTTAGGAAACACACCTCCAAATCAATTACCATTACTTAACACGTTGACTGGCATTTTCCATTAGTTTACGCTGATTCAAATACATATCGTCGAACTGAAGAATACCTCATAGTTCAATGCTGCATTCAATATACTAATATTATTAATATTATTAATATTAAAATATTAAAATATTAAAACATTAAAATATTAAAATATTAAAATATTAAAACATTAAAACATTAAAATATTAAAACATTAAAACATTAAAACATTAAAACATTAAAACATTAAAACATTAAAATATTAAAATATTAAAATATTAAAATATTAAAATATTAAAATATTAAAATATATTAAAAATTGTCCGTAATTATAAGATGCCAGTCAACATATTAAAACTTGCCCCGAGCAAACCTCCAGGGACACTGTATTATTCTAAACAATACTTCCAATGCTTCCCAGAGCACATGAACGTGAAAGTACTGAAAGTCTTAAAAAAAAAGGACAGACTTGTTCCTATTCAACGCTCTTTCATCCCCCTTCCTTGATTCGCGTACATTTTGACGATTACCACTGAGGAGCATGCAGGAGCGAACGGGGGCGGGGTGGGGTGGTATATACGATAAGGCTGAAGCGTCAACGCAATCCCCGCATACACCATGCATCATCTCCTCCGCTAATCAATTCGTACGAAGCGGCTTGTAAGCGACGTTAATTATGCCGCAGGCGTGCTGACTGCGGCATTGCACGCGCGCAACAAGCGAATGAAAAAACAGCGAGCGGCTTTGATGTGGTGGCAAGCCCACTATGCGGCCTATTCGTATGAAATCGGCAGCGACACAAATAAGATAGGCGTCGGGCAGGCAGGCAGGCAGGCAACTCTGGAGATGGCCTAAAACTCATCCGATGTAAATGTCTAAATATCGATTGCTCGGCGTCGATAAATCTGCCATACATGTGCGATTGCATTGTCTAACAGGAGACGCGGTGGACTGCTCGACGGTCCCCCAGCACAGTTTCAATGATGCACAGTCATGATTCCATTCAGATTCGACTGCTACCCGAAAATGTACGTGGCTTGGGAATACGTGTGGGTGTGTGGTCACAGGGGGAGATGTTGTACAGTGTAGGTGGTCGGGTGGCAGAGAATCGAAATATCGCGTGTACAGCGGTGTCATGCTGTAGGGAACAGTGTTTTTCAAACTGCTGATAGGACGAACCGATTTGTACATTCACTGGCTTCCCACCCTCCACCCCTTTCGATTTTCTTGTTTCTTTCCTCACGTTTCGAACGGATAAAGTCACCTGTGGCTACGATACATAGTACTGTGTGAAGGGCTGAATGTAGATTTCATTGGTAGATTAAAAGGTGGAATGTTTAAAAAACACTGTTGTGGAGTGTTTAAAGGGCAGAAGGGGTGTGGGACTACCTGCTTCTTTTCGAGTCGATCGCTTCGTTTCCTGGGGGTTTCGTTCGTGAAATGGGACGTCACTATGTAGCGTGAGATTTATGCTCTACTACGTAACTGGTAATGTGAGAGTGGTTTCATGGGCTTTGCAAAAGCGGGCGACTCATTTTCTATCGTACATATATATCCAGTTCTACTCAATCATGCAGTGCATTCGGATTCGTTTATTCGTCTATATCTTTATCGACAGTCCCCTGTCAACGTCACCCCTTGAATCCCGTCTGTCGGAGGTACAGTAGTGGTCAAAGGGAATTATATCTCAAAATTGATATCCCATAGATCGAGAGGTTGCCAGAATGAACAAGTGATATCGATATAAAATTTAAATCCTAATGTTAATTTAATTATGCATACATAAAAAATATTTTTTAAACTTTCTTTCGACCACTACTATATCATTGTAGTCACTCTTTGAGGTATTCGACGATAGTTATCATTCGCAGTGTCCGTCACCCGATTTTGCGCGCGATTGGAAGGTCAGTAAGGATTGTTAAGGGGGGTCACTCAAGTGAAAATGAACTACCAGTTATTTTACAGATAAAAATTTGAAAATATGTATTTCCATATTATTTTGTACGCTGTAATGAATTATGTAAGAATTAATACAGTGACATTTTTTTTCAAAAATTTAAAAAAAAAATTTCGAAAAAGTTATTCGATTTTAAAACCCAAACCCTTATTTCTGTAGAATTGTATACAAAGACTGCAAAAAAAAATTCAGCGCGAAAACTTCATTTTTGTCCGAATTATAAAGTTACAAAAATGAAGTTTTCGAGCTGAAATTTTTTCTGCAGTCTTTGTATACAATTCTACAGAAATAAGGGTTTGGATTTTAAAATCGAATAACTTTTTCGAAATTTTTTTTTTAAATTTTTGAAAAAAAAATGTCACTGTATTAATTCTTACATAATTCATTTCAGCGTACAAAATAATATGGAAATACATATTTTCAAATTTTTATCTGTAAAATAACTGGTAGTTCATTTTCACTTGAGTGACCCCCCTTAAAACGGTACTAAAGGCGCCCACTCTTCTTTTCCCACATCCAGCAGCAGCGGCGTTTAAACTAAACGCTACTTTATCGAGTGATTTAATTACATCGTGTCGGGCGACACACGGTGTAAGTCAGTGTGGAAGCTGTAAATGGCACGGATAGATCGTGAATATATTGTCTCACACGGTCGGGTCCATATAGTGTAACGGATGACAGAGGCTATGGTAAAATAGATATACATATATATATATAGATATATATATATATATATATAGTTGCATTGAGTGCACCGAAACATCGCTCTACTAAGTTGCACTAAACACTACTTACAAACAATTCTCATCTAAGGACAATATATATGTGCTCTATTTTACATATATATTGTCGGGCTGTGCCGAATGCAGCAGAGACACTGTTCTGCGTATTAATAAGTTGGCTATGTACCTGAGTCGGCTTACTTTACGATATATCATAGGGAACATATACAACGTACGTATATGTATATATATATATACAAGAGAGAGACAGATGTGTACGTGTGTGTGTGTGTGGTTGTGTATATATATATATATATATATATACATATATACGTGTCACAACTAACACCGATCGATGATAGGAAAACAGTTAAAGGTAGACAGCAGATCAGATTCAATTTTCAAATGCACTGTTAAGAGTGTGGTAGTATAAGTAGACAGTAGTAGTAGTAGTAGTAGTAGTAGTAGTAGTAGTAGTAGTAGTATATAGTAGTAGTATAAATATATATATATAAATGTCATTGTTAGATACATATATATATATATATATATATATATATATATATATATAATACGGCTAAAAGTAATGGTGAAATAAAGAAGCATTTCCGGAACACGGCCAACATTGATTATAATATAATTAATAATAATAATAATGATGGTAATAATAATATACTGAGTTCATATAACAAATAGTGATTTAAGTGATTTTTTTAGTACCTCGAAATCCTGTTTGCCCAGCCGGGGCAACATGTCGATGGACAGGACAAGAAAACAGAAAACAGAAAAACAGAAAATTAAATTTCTGCCAACAAGTAGTCAATTAAATAAGGGTATTGGGTGTACAGATCCAGTCAGATGGTGGATAATACAATTGGGGGGTGGGTGGGTGGCTGGAGGGGGCTCGGCACGATGATCAGATTACAGGCTAAATATCACCTAACGTCATGGCCGAATACAAAAAATGGCGTAGATCTTTTTCCATTGTTCAAGGACCATCTCAAAAGTTCCCCAAGCTGAGAAAAGTCTATGTCGCTTCTCTATTAACGATCAAGGATTCCGCGAGCTTCCTCTGCGATCCGATCCCCAACCCTCCGACTAATTTTCTTCATTTTTCGAATAGACTTTCCTCGCGTGACCACGACAAATAATAATGATATTATAAAAGGAAAAATAAACGGTCGTTAGACTCATAGAGAAAAATATAGATATATAATATTGCATCCAACATTCAATACAAATTATAATAGATATAGAGGAGTAATATATATATATAGAGAGAGAGAGAGAGAGAGAGAGAGAGAGAGAGAGAGAGAGAGAGGGGGAGAAAGATAGAGTCAAAGGGATAGTCTGTTATTCTCCCTATTTCCTTATCACTTACAGGATGTAATGGATAAATGTAATGATTTATATAATACAGATAAAAGAGACTGCAGCTGCACATAGAGCTCCATGCAAGAAAAACACTGATTAACGCTTCAACAAAATGTTACCCAACAAAATCACCGGTAATATATATAATTGTATATATCGTGTATAGATCTGATTTATCGCAACACATTATTATAGAATCGTACGTATAGTCGTATGTGCGATCGCACGTTGTAGGTAAGTACATGATATGGATGGGTATGTAATATGTATGTACAGTGACAGAACTTTCCCTGGTTTCAAGCAGCAGTAACCTTTCATAGAAAACATTCAATTAAAAAGTGTGTAACTTCAGGATAAACCGAAACGATCTCACTTTCAGAACATGTATATCTCAATAAAGATTCACGACACTGCTAAATGTAAGTGAAGAAAGGGTCTAGCCGGGTAAGCTTAGGGAAAACGGCCCCAGCACCAATTTTAATATTTATGTGTTCTAAATAATGCTCTTTGCCTAAAAAACCACTGAGAGAAATTTCAGATCTCTACCTCTCGTTAGGGTGATATGGGGATAACAACCCTAAACTTTACAATTTTTTTTCTCAGCAACTACTTAAGATATTGGAATGTTTAAAAATGCAAATAGTAGGTACTTTTTAGCTCTGCCACATATATTTTTTTCGAAATTGCAGATCAATTGTTAAGGGTGGAAATAAAGGAATTCATTTTTTTGGGGTTGTTTTTGCAAACAACCCCTTGAGTGACACCAACGAAAAAAATCAGGAGTAAAGCGTCACTACTTAGGTATTATCTATTTAAGTTACAGAGGGGTCGGATTGGTGGAACATAGTAAAAAAAAATAAAACGTATATAAAATCTCTTGGCATATTGTACTAAATGGGCCGCATGACCAATAGGGAGGCCAAAAATCGTGCATGTTTAGGATCTTTTTCAGGAAAGCTTAGGAAAATATATGTTCCTAAATGTCATTGCGTTGTAAAAATTACATATTTAACGAGTTTTGGCAATTATTATTCAAGCGCTTTGCGACGACTGCCGCTGATTGAAAATGGATCATCTGAAATAAACAATTCGGACAATTTTAGATAATGTGTTGAATATTTCTAGAAGGAGAACGCGTTTAAGGTTTTGTGTGTAGTTTACACCTTAATAAAAAAATAATTTTTTAACTTACACGGTATCAAACTTCTGGTTCTAATCTTCGTCGCTGTCTTCGTCAATAACATCGGTTACGTTGGTTATATCGAATAATTCGGTTAATATTTCCGCTGGCTTAATAATTTTTTATTTGTAACGCCCATGTGCTAAATAATAAATTATGGCAGCAACATGGGAACCGCATCCCACAGTCCTATTGCCATTTGCACAATCACAAACCGAATTATTCTATGTAACCAACGTAACTGCTGTTATTGACGAAGACAGCGACGAAGATTAGAACCAGAAGTCGATACCGTGTAAGTTAAAAAATTATATTTTTATTAAAGTGTAAACTACACACAAAAACTTAAACGCGTTCTCCATCTAGAAATATTCAATACATTATCTAAAATTGTCCGAATTGTTTATTTCAGATGATCCATTTTGAATCAGCGGCAGTCGTCGCAAAGCGCTTGAGTAATAATTGCCAAAACTCGTTAAATATGTAATTTTTACAACGTAATGACATTTAGGAATATACATTTTCCTAAGCTTTCCTGAAAAAGATCCTAAACATGCACGATTTTTGGCCTCCCTATTGGTCATGCGGCCCATTTAGTACAATATGCCAAGAGATTTTATATGCGTTTTATTTATTTTTTACTATGTTCCACCAATCCGACCCCTATATAACTAAACTAGATAATACCTAAGTAGTGACGCTTTACTCCTGATTTTTTTCGTAGGTGTCACTCAAGGGGTTGTTTGCAAAAACAACCCCCAAAAATGAATTCCTTTATTTCCACGCTTAACAATTGATCTGCAATTTCGAAAAAAATATATGTGGTAGAGCTAAAAAGTACCTACTATTTGCATTTTTAAACATTCAAATATCTTAAGTAGTTGCTGAGAAAAAAAATTGTAAAGTTTAGGGTTGTTATCCCCATATCACCCTAACGAGAGGGAGTAGAGATCTGAAATTTCTCTCAGTGGTTTTTAAGGCAAAGAGCATTATTTAGAACACATAAATATTAAAATTGGTGCTGGGGCCGTTTTCCCTAAGCTTACCCGGTTAGACCCTTTGTTTTATAGAAATTTCATTTATATCTTGCAACCCCCAATAAACATTACATTCCCTGAAGGCTGAACCGTTTCACTATATTCCGATTCGCATAGTCTTCCATTTAGTTTTTCATATGAAGTATTATTGGTGGCTGAAGTCAAGAGGCGAAGGTGTATGTACGTATGATTCTCCCTGTCACTGTGTATGTATACAGACTGCCCTATCCGTGAACACGGAATACAATTACCACATATCAAACGTCAGCTAGCAAAAGTGAAGAAAGAAGTATCCAGTGAGGTAGATTATATGTATCAGGGTCTCTTGTCCTACGTCGATTTAACAGTCTGTGTCTGTCTGTAGGGTAAATCCGGGAGACGCGGTCGACCTAATATAAAATGGCTATTAAAACTAATATAGATATTACTTATTTTATCAGAACAAACCTAATATGTTCAGAATTTTATGCCGATTCAGAAAAACTGGTCGATATTTGCTTTAAGACAATATTTACTGTAAATCGGGTTGAAAACTGAAGTCATGACATCTGACCACCTCTCCCGAGGTGCCGGGAGAAATGGTTTTCGTCGTTGGCAGAGACCACTCACATAATTATTCATGGAAAATTAACAAAGGATAAAGCAAAATTATTTATGAGTGAATACAAATACGGATTCATTGATATTTAATTTGTTTACGCTAAACAAGTAAAGAGCACATCAAAGAAAAAGTGAATTACCTACTGGCAATTAGCAAGGCAAATGAATACAGAAGTGAATAAATAAACTAAATAAACAAAAATAATAATAAAATAATAATAAAAAATAAAGAAATAAACAAAAATAATAAAAAAATCATAACTCGACCATCTCACCTTTCTGCAGCGAGACATGGTCTTCTCGTTAGCTTTGAGAGGAAGAGTTAATATGGCCAAATACTTTGGCTGCATTGTCCCTCAATATCTCTACTATCTTATTATTCCAAACATTAAAGGAAAATAAACTTAGAAGTATATTTTAAATACGATTCTGTACAACCGCTGTTTGACAAAAGAGGTTAAATTGTAACATCAATTTACCTTTTATAGCCTATAAATCCAGAAAAACACAGAAGGAAGCGAAATAACGCTATTTATTCAACTATTTGGCTTCTAGAGAAGTAATTGGTCTGCACTTTAATGCATTTTTACGTATAGACTCTGAAATATAGCGACACGACCAACTCTCCGGCTCGACCGCGTCTCCCGGATTTACCCTATGCCTGTACGTGGATATAAACAGTAACAGCGTAGGTCTACCAAGCAATACCTACTTAGTGAGGTCTACATATCTTTTATTTCCCACTACCACCTTTTAAATCCTTCAACAACCCTCATTATCGCTCGGTGTATACCTATACAAGTGTGAAAATATACAAATTGTAGGTCGTTTTCGTGGCTGTCTATCATAATTCCCCCTCTATCATTCGTGTCCCCTTCGCTGTTCCCCTGGCGGGCCCCCTGTGTGTCTGACTACCGTGTAATAGCGGCCTGAAAAGTTGGAATCTTTGGAGAAATGGTGGATCGAGGTGTGATCGGTCCCGTCGTTCGGTCCCGGGTGATTTCGTGTGGTGATCCTGCCGTACGCCCCACAAAAACTCATACATAAGACTGTTAAAGATACGTACAGATACAAATTAAGCAGATCGTGGTGGCTAGCGATGGGAGATAATATTGAGTGGTCCTTGCATCAATGCAATAACGAAAGGAAGAAAAACACAGAGAGAGAAGAAGATTCAATAATCGGAAAGAGTATGAACAGTAAAAGGGGGTGTCTTGGGGGGGGGCGGGGCGGGGGCGGGCAAGTGGGTGGATACGCTTCCCTTATTCCGTTCGCCTCCGTTCTATCTTAGATTCTCTACTTTAGCTAAAGAATTCCTCTGTTAATAATTACAGAGATGATCAAATTAGGTACTCTGACACATTCACAGCGTGGAATTGAAGTTTCGAGAGTCTCGATCGAGCCGAGGCGAACTTAACCCCAACCGATCCCACGTACACAATAACTCGTCAACAGAACAAACGTCTCGGGGGTTGTCGAATCGCTGAAATAAACACGGTTAACTTTATAGTAATACTATTCGACCATCGTGGAAGACATCGCCGATAAGCAAATTCACGATATCATATTCACACAGGGTGTTTTCGTAATCGTGGTACCATAAAAAAGGGGCGATTGCAAAAGTCAGTCGAAAATACAAAAATTCTTGCATGGAAAAATTTCACTCCCCACTTTCGACTTATTTCTGCTGGAGGGATCGCCTCCTTCCTGCACCACGGTTTTGAAAGCACCCTGTATATAAAATTGAAGGAGGTAGTAGCTAAACGGAAGCTGAAACGAATCTCTGAAAGCAATAGAGGGTGTCGTAGGATGCTCTCGACGTTAGGCGAATAGTTGGGACCAATCGGTAGAGACAAAAGAAACGTTCGTACAGAACATAGAGAAATGGGGAAGGGGGTGGTGTGGCGGTGGTGGTGGTGGCGGCGGGGGGCGGGGTGCACTTGTAGGTGCCAGTCATACCTTGCTATTCGCGAAGAGGAGACCCACGCCGTCCATGCAAACCTGAAGCAGCCCACCCTCGCCGGTGCGCATATCCTGGACAGGGAATTCCCCTCCGAGGTCGAATTCGTCGTTGGCGCATCGGCCACGGGCAGCGGCCTTCTCCATCGCGTCCTTGATACAATAATACAGCTCCTTGCACTGCAAAACCAAGCACTTCCTTAATGGAGACTTAGATAATTAATTACAACGGAATATGTAGTTGAATATTATGGTGATCGATTGAAATTTGAAATTCCCATAGGCACATATCTCCTCCACTTGAGGTTCAATTTCGACCTCCCCCTTTTCACAAACAATGTTATGACAGATTAGGTAAACACATACGATCTACCTACCTTCTTAGTGTAATACTTATGAAGCTGAGTTTGCTTATCGATCTTTCTCCAGAGGCACAGCACCTTGTTCCTCGGGCTGTACGTCATGTTGACAAGGTGCTCGAACCACCATCGCTCGACGATGATGCCGTTGACGGACCTGAGCACGAGGCCGTCGTGCCGGACCTCGAGGAACCTTAGGTCGCCTTCAGCGTCCACGCCATTGTGCACGGTGAAGGACTGACGATGCATTTGTCGAGACGTGAGGGGCTTCAAGTCTATGTCGTTCCCGTACTGAAACGTTAAACACGGTGCTCGCAGAGGTTTGAAGCTCGTCCCCACTGATAGACAGAACTCGGCGACTTACGAAATTTTGTATCTTATCTAGCAGCTGATTGAGCTCCTGGCTGTGGACCAGACCGATGTGGCTCTTCCCAAGAAGCCTCCTCACCTTACGCTTCACCTCGTTCTTCTCTGCGTTCAACATCACCAAGATGGCTGTCAGATTGTGCAGCAGGGTGCACAGTAGCCTGTCCTCGTCGTGCTCCAGACGCTTCTTCTCGCTGTCGCTGAGGCTCTTGTACCTGTTCACACAGTTAGTTTCGAGTATTCGTCTGTCACAGCTTTCTGCGACTATGGGTGACAACTATCAGTGGTGACTACTTAGATTCTACTGTATCATTTATGGTTTCATCAATTTGAATTTAAATTCTGAAGAATTCTAAGGTTTGCAATCATTCTAAAGTTCTAGGAGAGATTACTCGTACCTTTCCATCATTTCCCCCGGGCCCTGATCCATGCCGATCATGTCACGCTCTTGGGACACCGCGTCCAGGAATGCGTCCTCCCAAAATTGCATCTGGTCCCACAGTGACGATCGCTCTTTCCCCAATAAACCTGCGCGGTATTATGAGATAATCGAGCCTTGTTCTCCACTCGGAAAATTTATTTCACAACGCAAGTATACCTTCGAACAGGTACGTCCTAGCAATCTCCGGGCTAGGAGCAGTCGTGGTCGGGATCAAGCTCCCTCCAGGGTACCGGAAGCCAGTGCTCAAAGACGATTTGCTGGACCAAACGCTGCCAGTTCGTTGCTTCGCTTGACGGGGGAACTGAAATAATAGCAACCATTAAAAACGCATCTCAAGTATTCGTTATTCCGTACGGGGCTCGTGAAACTGATCGACTTATTCGTCTAAAATTCTAGCAGCAAGTAAGCTCGATTAATCCTCTACGATCGAAGGAAAGCCTCGAATAAAATCATAGCTACTTTTCCAGCTTGCTGGAGAATTTCTTGCAGACGTTCCTCGAGTGCAGGAGATTTATTGTTAGTACCGTTCTCGACAGTGTCTTTTGCGATTCGTGATAGGATAGTACTGGATCAACGCTAAAGGCTAAGCGATCGTTTAAAAATACGTGTGCTACAGAGTCTTCGGTATCAGATATAACAGGTTCTATGTAACGAAATAAGATAAACATCAAGAGTAAAGAAATTAAGGTGGAGACTTGGCTTTTTAGTTATTAAAAAAAATGGCGAGAAACGCCTGAAGCACCACAGTTCAGTTCTCGTCACGGAAATTACCGTGCTTCGGGCGTTCCTCTGGCAAATTTTTAAACGTTAACAATGTTCCCCGACCTTTTTTCAGTCGCGATCCCCTTTTATAATATTCATAAATATAATAAGGTAAAGGAAAAACATTAAAAATAGGTATTCCAAAATGTAATTGATAACTAACTTAATAATTTATTAAAAAAAAAATCGTGACGACACCCCATAAAACATTCTTTGCGTTAACAACTAGAAGAACTTACAGTGTAAATCTTCTCCCACCTGATGCCGAGCACCCTGCATACTCCAGACAGAAAATATAGGCCTCTGTATCTCGTATTAAAATCGAATTCAAGCAGCCCATATTCCCTGCCCTAAGTATAGCGAATAAATTACGTGGTTAACGATACAGAAGCTTCGATCAGCATGTTCGGTGTGCAAACACTGATCTAGTCACAGCAGCAACATGCTATTCCGTGGGCGGATGATTCTACGTTAGTAGTCACTCTCGAACGTTTCCCGTGTCTATTTTTAGTTGTGCAGGATCTTTCATAACAAGTATCGCACAAGCTCTTCGTCATTCCTGAGCGTGAGACGCTACCTAGTAGTGATCTAACGACTATTCGCCACTCAGCGCAACGGTCCCGAGGATTCTCAAGATCGACTCTAGCCGACTGCTCTAAACAACTAGTTACTCTAGCGGAATGGTTAAAAAAAAAAGACGAAGAAACGAAAGGGTAACTGATTCAGTGGATAATTTACATTGCCTTGCTCGACCTCGCTATCAGACACGGTGCTTCGGAAAGAAGCTTGGTGCGCTTGCCGAAAAGCAGGATTAGTGATAATGCTACCTCCGTCTGTGGACAAAGCTTCGCTGCTTCCTGTTCCACCTCCCCGCCCACTCTAAAAAACACACGACGCTTCTATATAGCACAGTTATAACATGAACGTGTGGCTAGTTTGCTCCTTGAAATTAATGCACCCGAACGACATTCTTTCGTCCAACAAAACGGCGATGGTGGCCGTTTTGCCATTTTGCTTGCAAGTCAGGGAACAGGGGGGGGGGGGCAGCCTTTGGCCGTTCCCTGGGCAATACTTATCGATTTCGCCTCGTGTGCCTATCGATACTTAAGTACGTATAGGTATAGAACAGCCATCGATTCGATAAAAGGATCGCTGTCGCGATGGTTGACCGAAAGGATCATTGTACAGGGTCTTTACCGTTAGTTCTACCGACAAGGCGTAGCGATGGCAACTGGTAAAGCCGCACACTGACCGAATTGGCACGCGACGTGTGCGCGAAGCGTTGTGCTCGAACATCGTTCTTTTACCTCAGAGTCGAACGACGTTAGCCTGCTGAGGAACTTTCCTTTTTTACTGAACATATCGAGGAACATGTCCGTCGTCGATTGGTTCCCATCGACCGCCGGCGATGTATGTCCGCGAGGCATCTCCAACTGAACTTGCGGCGGTTCTATCGCAATTAGAACACAGAGTGGAGAAATCATTTTTATCGCACCTTGTAATTAGGATTTCGATTTTATTCCATCACGAACCTGGTTTCGGCGGTGCATCGGTTGGCTCGGGTTGAATAGGGGATTGCGGTGACTTTAGGTTCTCCCTACTCCCGTCGGGGCTGGAGGCCTGAAAGATTTATGAAAGATAGTGCAAAGTGAGTGATATTAAGTAGGTGATATTAAGTAGCCACGCACTTGGGTCATCATGGAACTATCAAAGCCTCCCTCCGAGACGTCCTTGCTCCAATAGTGGGTGTGCGCGATTTCCATCAGCTGGAAAACCGAGGCCATTCCACCCAGGCCGAAATTATTATAAGTGTGTCCAAGACCGTGAGCCACTGCTTGAAGGCACTTTAGCATTCCCTTGTAAACTGGTTTCGAGATGCACTGTTAATAACAACCAGGGGTTTAATTTATTCTAAATATTCAGAAGAGCCTCTGCGCTTTCAATCACCCCGTAGCTCACCACGTCGTCGATACGATCGTCAGGGCTGATCTTCTTGTTCAGACCTTTGTTCAGCTTAGTGACCACTAGATCCCTGTAGCTCTCGTCCTCCATCAGCTTCTTCAGCCTGTTCAGCTTGAGCCACCCGACGCCCTCCCCAGATATAACTTGATTCACCACCTGGAATACACTCATGTTCTTTATATGAACCTTGGAAGCCTTGGTGCGCGACTTTCTTCGAAGCCTTACATCCGTGAGGAAGGCTTGATTGTCGCTGTTTGTACTAGACCGTTCCGCGCTCTGCATCCTCTGGATGTCCTCCTGATTGCTCTTGTTCGTCGAGTGTTTTATCAACGACGAACGCTCGACTAGTCCCGTTTTGTCTGTTGCAACGGAAGAGAAAGAGGAACAGGTGTTTAATCGCTTAGACTTAGATGTTAATTAGACGAATGAACGAATTGTTATTACTTTTGGGGAATGGCCCGAGTATCGGTGTCTTCTTCTCCGCTCTCTGCGACTGAGGGTGCAGACCGGTATTTCGATTAGAACTATTTTTACTGCCTGCGAATTCCACCAGAAATTTATTAATAAAAATGATTCAGTAGGGAGTTGGGGTACAGGACAGCTGGCACTTACCGAATAGATCACTAAACATGCTGCTCGTCTGCGCAGCGATGCCATTTAAATCACTACTAATATTGCTGAAAAAATCACGACCGATTTCTCTGCGCCCTCCGCGATTATCCGAAGCCACCAATTGCGTGCTAATCGAATCCCTTCGTTGTATCGGTCCTGGAGACGGCGGAGGCGACTGCTGCGAATCCCCGAGGCCCTAAATCAATTTCATTCCCGATAGAAATCCTTTCTTTCAAACCTACTCAATTCCGTCAAACAGCTCACGTACCTTCAGCAGTCCCTTCTTCGTAGCGACTTCTTTCGCACTCTTCGTAAAGTCTCCGAAAGTGCTCTTCCCCACATAGGTCAAATCATCGAGAGTGTTTTTGCTCACCCCAGCCGCGGTCTTACTGGCTTCCAGAGCTGTTTTCGACGCCTCTTGCACAGATTTAGTCGCCTCTCCCATTGCTTTCTTCGTCTGCTGCGTCAGCTTTTCAAAACCCCCAAAGTAAATTAAATCGCATATGTAGGATTCTGGCTCCTTTAACATAGTTCTGAAGAGGTATTTACCTGCTCCAGTGGTGCGAACAGGCTTTCCTCTCCAGCCTCCGTGATCTTCTCCTTCGCTTGATGTTTGAACTGTTGCATAAAAACACCTCCTCTATTACCGTGTCCTCCAATTACAATCTCTCCCTTATAATACAGATTTGAATTGGTAAAACCACCTTGTCCATCTGAGCAAGGAGTCCATCCTGGCTGCTCTGCCTAGTAGTCTCTCGGACCAAGTCCTTCGCCTGGGTGGCGATCTGTTCGAACAAGGACCCCTGGGATCCCTGCCTCAGAACACCGTTCCCAGTCACGTTGCTGCCACCTTGCCTCTGAGCGCCAGCGGTCAAAGAGAGTTGCCGAGGGACCGAGGACGATTCGGAATTGTCGTTACTGCTGCTGCTGCTCATCTGTCGAGGCAACAGTGGCCCCGTGCTCGTTCCGAAGCTGGACGTTCTAGCTAAAACGTTGCCCACGCTTGGGTGACGCTGGAGACTCGCCGCGCTGGGTTGCATCTTTGAAACGGAATGATCGAAATTGAAGATCGTCTGGCGAAGTTCGTTGGAAGAAGAGTCCCAAGATCGTGGGACAGGAAGACGGCGATCTAAATCTTACGGGGACGTTCTTGGTCGATCTTTACAAGTCTTTACGAGTCTGAGTTTAGGCAGCTGTTGCGGAAAAAACTTTGGGAGCTACCGAAGTCGGGGTTGGAATATTTAAATGGTTATTTAAGATGATATCTCTCGGGTATAGGTACGTGGAGCATTGCATTTAGATTCTTACGGAAGTGAACAGGTTCGATTGTGTTTTTATTGCTCGGTGTGATGCGACGCGGGGCACAGATGCATTCAAATGAGCCGAGAGTGACGGATAATTATTTTGTCGATCGTATGCATGCATGCAAAGTTTCCCGATGGTGCGTTTAACATTGAGAATGTGCCAAGTCGGTTCTCGTACCGTGGTGTACGGTGTGTAGCGTGAACTCAGGGGTGCGGAACACAGACCATGCATTCATAACATATTCCTGAAGAGAAGTCATACAGAGAAGGATAGTAATGTGTCTTTGACCGTGTGATGTGATAATTCATAGTGAGTGTGGGAATCAGATCGTTCAGCAGGTGCATAATAAATGAACATGATAGTGTTTCATGCTGCACACACACACACACACCCACACACGCAGATTGGAAAAATGTCTGTCGACCAATGATACAGCATGCAAGGGTCGAATGTAGGGCTCTTGATACCCAGAGCAATAGTAAGTTTGATTCTGTGGCGATAATCAGCCAGATTGCAAATTTTATGCAAAAATCTCTCAGAAACTGTCTTTCCACCCCCTATTGCTTGGCTAGGTGCTACTTATTGTTAGTTATAGTTAATCGAACAGATATAGCGATTTAGACTCTAGGTGGATAGGCATTTGAACTTTGAAGTGCTGGAAATTTCTAGTGAGTGGGGAATACTCGAGTACGCCCCGAGCAGCTCGCTACATCTGTTCCACCAGCCATACTGTAAAGTGTAATACAAGGTCAAGAGCTCTACTCGAACGTGAACACCAAGTAGAGAAGGTCAATCGATAGAGGCAGAGAAACCGAGACTGTCGTGGAGGATGACTCACAGGAACGACATATCTACTGACACGCGAGGCCCTGTGGGAAGCGGCAGGACGTTCAGTGTCGGTGATGGTCGGAGTGGCTAACGACCCCATGCCTACTCCGAACTGTCCTACCGAACTTTGTGCGCTCAGGATTGTGCGTGCTGTTATTGTTGATGCAGAGTCTGACTCAAAGCTACCACCTTCCTCTTTATCCTATGACCAAGTAGTCGGTTAACCAAAAGGTGTAATAACCAAAATGGAAATGATCGGGATAGACTTTGGAAGATTAGTGGATGGCTTCGGAACGTATGGAAGTGGACGAGGCGAGACACAAATCTTCTGGTGTCTTAAATATCATTCGGATCAATTGCCTAGTGCTCTCAAACTCGCAGCTTAAATTCCATCCTTCGGCTTTGCGCCTGAGCAACTCTTTCCGTTAGGCTTGGCTCGTGATCGCGAGAAGATTTGGTTCCACTATCACCACGACAAAGAAAAAGAACGTTTCTCGATAGAATCGTACGCGCGAGGCTGTTTAACTCACGTTGGTCGACTGCGAGCCCTCCTGGGCCTTAGGATTCAGCTCGAACTCCGAGTCCCTGTTGAAGCTGGGACTGCTCAGGTCGCTGTGACTCGACGACGTGCTCGCCGGGCTCACCGGCCTCACCGTGGGCTCCTCCTCGACACCGGGGTACTGCAGCGCACTGGGTGGCTTGTACACATTCTTCGCGTCCACCGACAGGGACATCGGCTGCGGCTGGGTCACTTGTGAGCAATTGTAACCTGTGAAATTTTTACATGCAAAGTATCCAAATAATTCAGCAAAACTTCAGAACAACCGAGCCACCAGCTGAAAGCTGAAACAAGAGATCCCACTCACTAGGAGACAAGTCCGACGACACCATCTCGGACACAAAGTCGCTCAAGGATGAGTAAGACGAGCTAGTGTTCTCAGCATCTTCGGAGTCCGAGCCGCTTTCGTCGGTGGGCTGGGTTTCGAGGTCCTTCATCGCCTTGAGAGCGTTCGCCAAGGAGCTGCCCGAGTCCCAGACCTGACAATAGATCGGGTCGAGTCCCGAGGCGTACCATTTAGGCTTGTCCCCTATCTGGGACGGGTCGAACACGCCGGTCTGTACACGAAGGAACGCCACGTTGCTGGGGGTCAAGGACCATTCCGCCAGGTACTCGACCGCCTGTGTCCGCGCGAACTTATTGAGAAAGTGGCTGGCCCTGGGCCTCGAGCGGAGGAATGAATTGATCTGGAAGGCGACCACTGGCCTGGGATAGAGCCTCAGGGTCCTGGTGTGCTCGGTGAAGTTGGCCAGCAGGTTCTGGGAGTTGAAAAACCGCACTATCGCCACCCTGGTAGCGACGTCCACCGAGTCCACGTCGTTCGCGTAGATGAAGGGGTTGAACGGAGGCGTGCTCTGGGACGTGGGCTTCTGGGGCGACGAGGAGCCGAGCGTCTGGGACACGGAAGGTCGACGGGGCCCCGTAGTCATGCCTGGGGAACCCAGGGGACTGCTCTGGGGGTGGGAGTGATGGTCGATGCTCTGTCTCTGCTTCATCGAGGACACACTGTGGGGGGAATGGTACTTCTGATGACACATTGCACACACACCTCGTTAGAACTTTAGAAGTATGGAAGCTTTGAGCGGTGGCAACTGGCAACTTCTGACAACTTCGGGCAATAAATTCGTATTTATTTATCATAGTACCTCAAAGTGGATAGATGAGAAGTAACGCTCTCCCTTCTGCTCGACGCCTGCAACGAGGTCCGTGGCGTGGTGTCCTGCGGCAAAGGTTGCGGGGTCGACATGCCGGCCATCGCCTGGAAATAGTATCGGCCATGAAGCAGGGATCCAAACAGTTCCTCGATACTGTTCCTTTAAAGGCTTGGTGTTTACTGAAGCAACTACTGGGTCTACTGGGTCTAACCCCCAAGTTGGGGCGGGGGGGGGGAACTTCCCCCTTGAATCATTCTATATTCTACCCAACACGGACTCAGAATAAAGGATAGGTACTGTCAGAGACAGACTCCCCCCATGCCGCTAACTACGACACAACAAGGAAGTCAGCTATAGCACGCTACATGCAAGAAGAAATGAAATATTTACACCAGAGCCGGCTTGGTCCATCAGTTGCATCGCCTGCGGAACCGAACGGAGGAGCAAGGAATTAATCAACAACCATCTCGATCACCCCCACGGTATGGAGTTTCGGTAAGACACCGGATATCATGAAGGATCTCTCTCATTGTACCTGTCTCAAGTGGTTCTTCAGTATGCTGCCCTCGGGCTCGGGTAACGGTGGCAATTGCTCCTGGCCGGAGCCAAGAGGCGCGTTTATCTTATTGCTGTCTAGATCCACCAGCCAGATGTCGTCGGGCATCTTGAAGTTCGCCTTGTACAACAGAAAAGTTGCCGGTATACCGATCACGAACGGCGTCGGGGCGAGCAACAGCTGCTCCGCGCAGCTCATGCAGGTGGGCAGCAATGGTATCGCTGGGAACATGTACTCCAGGGGGTAGATCATCGTGACGAACGCCATCACGGACATCGACAGGGCGTTGTAGTCGCGGGACTGCAGCACGATCTGAAAGAATTCTTAGCGTTCAGTGCGATTTCCCTGGAGAAAATGCTGTCTGGTAGGTTCGAATTGGTGAAGGGAGCTCACCTTGTGCTCCAAGAGGATCAGCGTCAGGACCTTCAGGCATATGTCCACACCAAGAAGCTCCAGGGGTAGATGCAGGGGGAAATCGACGAGGGAGAACCTAGTGTGGTCTGGCAGAGCGAAACAGAGGGGTGGTTGCATACTTTGGGACACTATCTCCACCTCGACACGGGTTTTCGTGGGAACTGGTACTGGACTGCTCAGCAGCCGCAGTATCCAGGTCTCGATCTCCCTCACGTCGTGGAGGACTATGGACGGTGTTCCCTCGGGTGCTAGTCCTATAAGGACACTCCACACCGTGTCCCTGTGGAGGATCGAAGATTTTTCGAAAAATATAGGAGGACTTAAGAAGAAGGGGAATTCTAAGAACTGTGAAAGTTCCGTTACCTATTGGTCTGCCTGGAGGCACCCACTTTCTGCGGCGAGGAGCTCTCGTTGCACGCGTCGATGATCTTCCTCAGAATGAACAGGCATTCCCGAAACATGGAGAAGAACGGGTGGTGGGAGATGATGCAGAGTGACGTCAGAGAATGATTTCGTATCCTCTGAAAGCAGACACTTCTGAATTTCTTCCTGATTCTAGTTCCTTAAATAGCCTCGCGCTAGGTTTCACCCCCGAGCCTCCTCGCAGTTCTTAATCAAACTGTCTACCCCCGTATCGCAATTATCCGGTCTACCTGTCGTCTACGCGAAGCACGAGGGGATGGGGAATGGCTTCCCCCGCTCTCGCTGTCCCCACTTGGCGCAGTCACGCCTAATCTCGGTGCACTGGGTACGTGTGGAGTGTCCGAGTCCCTTCTACTGCTCGGGCAATCTTTCTCAGAGTCACTGGGACCTACTGCACTGCTCCTATAGTCGCTATAAAGAACAGCTAGAGATACAGTCTTATAATTTGTGCGCAGTGGTAGTTTGACGCGTCTGCTGGTGGCAGACTTTGGTCCTTGGACCTTCTTACGTGGAAAACATGATTGTTCTCTGATTTCTGCCAAAATAATGATAAAATGATGCGTTATAGTTCACCTAGAGAAAGCAGAGTCCGTGCTCTTCTCCATACTCTTCCTCCAGCTCTCCCTCCGAAAGGTGGTGTTGTACTTGTCCCTCCTCACGGACACCCCGCCGCCAACCACTGCTCCTACCCTCTCTACAGGCCGATAGAAGTTCACGCAGATCCCATACCGAGTCTTGCCTATGACCAAGCCCACAACATACCCCTTATAATTTACGATACTGTAAAGTGTAACTGCTTCGAAACAGAGATCCTCAGCAGTCAACTACGACCCTTTCAAAGACCCGTTAAAAGAGACACGATTCTGTACCAGAGTCCTTGTCCGTGAGGGTGAATGTGAAGGAGGTGGCCTCCCGCAAGGCTGTGCGTTTAGGTCCGATGCTGGTGCAACCCTCTGGTTGGCAGAAGTACACCATGTCCAAGGGTAATGGGAAATCTTTGTGATCCTCCACTGGGTATCTCCGCAATAGCTCTGGAACCTGCAACGTCCGGTACTACTTAGTCGCACCAACACCAACACAAACGCTATCGAACTGAACGACACTCGATTCTCGTTCATCTGAACGTTTTATATTTTCTGGAGGGCATCGAAAGTAGAGTGCAACGGTGCCTGAATGTTTATTTCGAAAGGAAACCAAGCGAAACTTTCCCGCCAGAAGCGATTAAAGGGCCATTCTTGAAAACCTAGCCCAATTTTGGGGGGATATTATTATTAAATGGAATTATGTAGCATGGTGGAAAGTACCTGCACAGGCTGTCGAGCGACTGACGGCAGTCTGGCCCCCACGATGGCGAGGTAATCCACCAGGCGGGGGCACAGCCGCCTGTTCTGCGTGTCCATGGCTGCAATTCACAGCTCTGTCACCGTTCTGTACAATGTGTACGGGTGATCCGAGCCGTCGGCCTCTTCTCCTGATCAATTCTCGATCGAATCATGGCTGTGTCATTCTCCGTTTAGTACCCCATGTCTTGAAACACAGAAACTCTCTTCCAAACAGACTCCTTTTCGCAATCCTACGTCACATTGTCTCGTTCAATTACACTTTCAAAAACACTCGGACACTGAAGTTTCATTGCAGCGATAAGAGGCACGCATAATTTCAATGTCAAGTGCTTCTTACCAATTTGCTTTAGAAGGATTGACTCGTAAAAGAAGGGGAAGCGGATTAATAGTGGGTCCGATACTCCGATTGCGTGGAAAATAATTCGGAGTGGGAATTTCATTGATTTCTCGAGCCCCGTGACCTATATTCACTATTCAGTTAGCTGGGACGACGAAAACGTGCGAATTTAGCGCGAGCTCCAACTTTATTCAGCCTTCTTTCAATATTTCCTAGCGTCTTGCACATTTATTGAAACGAAGAGGCCTTTTCTAGCGTACCAACGTAGCTGGTATCTACACTATTCAACCACTTAACCCTTTAACTCCCTAGTCCCCAGCCGAAAATTCGTGATCGATGAATTCCCTGAAAACGTACATATACATAGGTAGGTATACATACACCCACGTTCGTGTGTCAGCACGAAAGTTGCGTGTGCGTTTGCGCGGAATCGTACGCTCGTACGGACAATTTTATCCTGAATTTAATCAGCTTTAGAATTTCGGGTCATTTCGTTGTTGGATCTAAGACAAGGACAATTCGAAGCGCCGTTCTTTCACGCAGAACATCCCGTTTCCGTCTCGTTGCCCGCGGTCAGAGCGATAAACGCAGAACGCGTTATCGAAGGACGTAGATTTCAAGTTTAATGTTCCGCACGTAATCCAGAAGCCTCGTCACGCCGCCTAAAGCCTAAACTATCACACTCTACCATCCACGCGGGGGTGCAGTTTAAGCGATACTTGAGCAATTTTCCTAGACGGACCTTGAAAATATTTCAAGTTTCTTATGTATATGAGTAAATGCTTTGTCTACGTGCCACTGAACCGGAGGATTTCCCTAATCCCTAATTTACAGTAATTGCGTTAGATTCCCTCGTATCGATCGCTGCGGAATCAATGATGCGCCCTTTCTTCTGAATTTTCCAACATCCTTGGGTTGTTTCAATGACTTTTAGGAAAAGAATGAATATTCGAAACAGGTAGGTACCTTGATTTTTCAAATCGATACACCTATTTCGAGGATCCTGTACAGTCTACCGTCTACACCTTTTCTGTAAAAGAAATTCTACTCATTTGCAACGTCACAGCGGATCGATTCTCCATTCTTCGATTCCCGAGGGGGCATCACGAATTTCAATCCACATTTCCACGACAACTTGGCAATATGTTAACACTAACAAATGGGATTGGAAAATTCGAGGTGCGTTCGATACTCTGACAATTCAAACCCTACTCCTACTCTATTCCCCTCTAGTCCCCTTGAATCTTATCAGGAATTTCTACAAGTAACGAGGAAACTGTGCACGCACGCACTACGCAGAGTATCTAGAAGCACTGTTCTCTAGGTATTCCTGACGTTTCTTCAGACTCTCCTCCAACGAATTTTTGAGAAATTTCGCGCGTGAATGGGTAACTAATCGGTGACGATTATAAATAATCGAGAACGGTTATCGCGAGGGACTTACGTTTTATTAGACGAGGATGATGGAGTTGGTCGTCACGGTGGAGAATCGTAGTTTGGAGGTCGTCATGGAAAAGCCACGAACTCACTCCGTATCGGCCAACTGGTGATTCCACACTGGCGATCGTTCGTACAGGAGGTACTAGGCAGGCGTGCAACCAGGGACGGCACTTGCGTAGCAGAAGGGACATTTCGTTACCCTGTACAGGCGACTTTCTGTCTGTCAGGTCGTCCAACTCCCCAGCAAGGCGAATTATCATGCAGTGTGGAAAAGTGTTTTCTTCCAAACTCGAGATTTCGAATTTTCGACATCAGGTGCAAAGTATCCCCCAATTTCTCAGATGGAATAAAATAACTGACTACCTTAAACTTCCAATGCTTCTGATATACGTACTTTTGATCAGCCTCTTCAACATTTATCATCGATCCAGGCGCCAGTAAAATTCATCTTTCGAGTGCTTCGATATCTGTCCCGATGGACGTTAAGTCGATAGTTAACTATTCGGTTCAAGGATGGCACCCTGCAGTCGGAGAGCTGCCTTGAACTGACAGTATTACGCAGAAAATTAAAGGGCTTATCTCAAGCGAGTGTTAATTTATCTCATGCACAATTCACATGGACGAAACTTGAAAGAACCTGCGTAGCATGAAACGCTATACGTTTAATGAATTTATATTTCATGGAAGCGCGGGGGTATCGTTTTTTCAAGAATCCCACTAAAGGAGCGTTAATCTGATACCTCGTTAAAGTACCTTTACTCATAATGTTCTAAGAAGCTGTTGTAAGAATAGCACCCAGGTTTTTCTCGTGATTATCGGTTACATCGCGGTAGGTGTGTGAAATTACGCTTTTTTTAGCTGCCAGCTGGCACGAGTTAATTGCGCCACTGTTCCTCGCGACTTTTACTATGCGTACGTCCACCCACACACACGCGGCCCTATCAGACCTCGGGTAATGCAGTTATCGTAGCTTCTACGCCAAGTAGCGTGTACGCGCGTTTCGAAACTGTTAACAGTCTCGAAATTCGATTGCCGAACGCGTTTCAGCGGGCTCCATCCTTCGAATCCCGTCGGGACAATGTTAGGCCATGAAAGAAGCAAATTGCGATTGTTTTTCCTTGGACTGCAAATAGGAAATAGGTAGTTCCGTGTAAATAACGTATGAAAATCAGAGCGTGAAATTTCGCTCGGTTTCTTTTGGAAATGGAGCTTGGATGCTGCTAATTCCATAAAAAGTAGTATTTATTTTCTCCTTCTTTGATAGAGTGCACCAAGGGCATTAAGCATCTAAAATCTTCCAATTTTCTTTATTTATTTATGACTTGAGGAATTTAAATTAATTACTGTAATTACTGATGTGTGACAAAAGGGAGAAGCTTCTGGAATTGTTCCTCCCTTGAAAATTTCCTAGGTCAAATCTGCGTCGTTTCGTTACGCACTTTCCTTCGTCGTCCGCGATATCTGCGCCCGTTGGAACGCGTGGCGAGCGAATGAAGTGGGCAGGCTGGTCAATTCGGGGCATCGAGCGGCTGAAAGTGAGCGTGGGCAAAGGGTAACGCGATTAAGGGAGACGTATGAAGCGGAAATCCGACGTTGGCATCTTCTGTTTGGCCCAGGGATACGTATACACCATCCTCGGGAACGGATGGCCTCGTTGCATAGACGTGTGCCGTGCTGCCAGCTGGATCAATAACGTTGTCAGGCTCAGTCAGGCTTAGCTGGACGTTCGGGGATAGTGGAGGTGGAACGCAGGGACGTAGGTATCGTAACAATAGTTCCCGGAGCCCTTCGCAAGGCTCGATTGTCTCGATCAAGTATAATATTGAAGCTTACCACTCGGGGACAATGAAATACCTCTTTAAGACTTATACATACCTATAATACAGCTTCGTTGATTCCAAGGCAACACTTGGGTTTTCAAATTGAAAATCAAAAAATTGATTGTTTAAAGGAACGAGTGGCTAAGTCCTTCCACTAACAAACTTTCGCCCTTAACTTTCAATTTACGTGGCATTTTATTTGGAGTCTTATTCCTTTTTAATAGACCACCGTAATCAATATACTATCGTAATAGTATTCGTATATTCGTAAGTAGGTAGCTATTTAAAAGCATTTATATTTTCAGGCTTGAAGGGCTTGACAGCGGGACTGGTATGTTTAAATAGTTGATCATGTTTCTGGTAGGGAAGAGAAGTACCGGGCATTCGAAAGGATCTGAAAGATTGCCAAGTCAGGTGCTTAGGATCGTTGGTAGATTAATGAGAAAGAATTCATTCATCAACGATGATTACAACGCCGCGCCGGGGTTCAGCGCTGACTGATCGTAATTGCGCGCTTTTTACTACCCGCCGTTCAACTGACCCGCGGCGCATGCGTACACACGCTAGTAGTATACTACGCAGTATGCACTATTCATTAATGGTACGATTCATTAAATTCCAAGAGACTACAGTATTAATGTAACTACCTTAAACGTTGAAAAAGGGTTTATTTCTCCACTCTATCAAACTGGAGAGTTTTTAATTAATCGAATTCCCGATGTATTCGATTTGAAAAATATCAAACACCTTGGTAAATTAATTTTTTTTAAAAGTAGTTGAAATACAATTGAATAGAGATAGAAGAGTGATCTACTCGAAACTGGAGCTAATTCGATTTTAAGGGTAAGAAGGTGATCGAGAAGGGACTACGCTCCTGGGAGTGTTTGAAAGGGTGTCCCAGCCCGAATAGACCAACAAGGGTAGCTCGGTCACGAATCTTCGAGGTCCTCACTCCTCAGAGTTCAGACCTGTGACTCGGCAAAAAAAGAGCCACCAAGTCAGGGGCAGAAGGTGCTTATGCATGCTATTTCTTTCTTCCACCGCAAACTTCACCCTTGCGACGTCCTCCATACAGATATATATATATATATATATCTTTATATACGATATATGTAAAAATTGTAGATGGTACACGAACCGATAAACGGCTCGATATTAGGACAAAGAGTACGATGTCATCGCCTGCCAATCCTGCCATATAAATTCAGATAGGTATCCCCGATCCCGCCCGTTTAAACAATAAAATAAAAGAATCCAAGCAGATGAACGACTATTTTCCCCAAGCGTTTCGTCCGACTGCCCTGAAATATTACGGCTGACCGAATTCCCGGGAAATAATGATTACTGCTGACCCAGTTACCCCGTTCACGCGAGGCTGCAAAAGTTTTTAATCGTTATTCGAATTTGTGCCACTTTTAAAGGGGACGGAGCACTTTAAGCGGCCGCATAGAAATCGGAATCGAACGAGATCGTGGAGGTTCTATTAAAAACGTGGATTGTCGATTAAGCTTTTATTTGATAAATCACATAAATTACATTTTGTTGTTATTACAATTTTTAGAATTCGTGGTAGTATCTAGGGCGTTCAGCTTTTAATTGGAAACTTGAGTATCGTCGATGGTACACTTTTGCCTTCTCAATGACCACCTAATTACGACGAGTTTTCCGTAAATCTACGATCCATGCTGAGAATTCAGAAGTTTTGCTCGCTAGAATCGAAGCTGCTCGTGAATAAATTAATCGCTACCGCGAGAACTTTCGACTATAAATGTTACGGTAAACGTTAATACAAAATTAATCTCTATATCTTTTAGATTTACTTTACAACTACGGTTTAGAATAATACCATTTCCAATCTCCTATGCGAACGAGCGCTTGATGTTACGTAGCTCCGATAAGAATTGGAAGTCGTTGTTCGATAATGACTGATAAAAATTCATACATATATTCTATTATGCTAAAACTCTCATCTCGTACCGCACGAGTGAAAACACTTATTTCCTTCATCTTGCTGTACATTCGGTTATAAATAATTTAAAAAACCGTTCTTCCTATCGTTTTGTACAATGCACGAATCTACATGTTACCAGTAACAAAGTCTTATCTGACAATTCGCGGTACTTATGGCTATACATATAAAGACAACTACATATACATATATGTTAACTGACTGAATTGTACTTCACAGTTCCCGCTATAAGGTACTATGAGAATCTTGCTCGTTTCAAGACCTTCGAACTGGGCAGTCTTATGGGAAACGAATCCCTCCTATCACCGTTATCAGTAGAACTACTTACAACTGTCTTCTACGATCCACGGGGTAACGCGAAATTCTCACCAGTTTCACATCTCGCTATCTAGATCAGCCCTCGAAACATATTTCGCTATATACTCTTCTCTCTTGTTATGTAAAAAATCTTGATAAAAATATGATCCACCGAGGACCAAGGCCAGCTATAACTTTACATTTAGTTGAAGATACCTATATTAATCGATGATACATATTCTCTGTACTTTTCAGATACCATCTTTATGCCGTTGAATATTTTTGCAACCGTCATAGGTCGAGGGTGATATCAGATCCGTGATGATAGTCCTCGTCTAACAGAGGCTCTTGTTCCACCATCATGCGAACTGTGAACAAAACTATTCATGCATACCAACGAATAATAACATTGACATTGGGTATGTGCGAATACCTTGGTACGATTTGGGTTGATATAGCAAAAGTTCCCCGTAAGTGCTAGTAAAACTTTTGCTCGGTTAGAATTATCTGAATAATAACTTTGTTGTTATTACACGAAACTTGGCAAGCTACTTCGGGCTACATTTATCAGGCATTAAGGTGTTATTCGCACATACGTAACATGTTATACTACATTGTAACACATTATGACACTACCTAACGTTAGGTAACTATCCCCATTTTTATAACAGACCACTCGTTACATTAATATCAATCAGGGATCGGTCCCCATTTAATCCCAGAAAAATCACAGCTGTCTCTATAAAACTACTTTCTCTCCACGTTGATAGAATTGCAACGCCTTACGCCTTACGCTTACGCGAAAACTGAAAGCGAAGCCAGGATGTAGAATCAAACGTATCGAAATAAAGTTATCCATGCTCAGATGTTTGCTTCAGAAGTAGCAATCAACGACTGTGCTCAGAAGTTCTTTGCCTTGTTAACTTCTGAGAATCTGAGAAAGAGATCGGAGAATCCGGACACGAAACATCCTGAACGCGGTCGACAAAGGATTTGAGACGAGCAACAAAGCAAGCAGAGAGATGTGCAAACAACTCTTTGCATGCTAGCAATCCTCTACTGGCAGGATTGCATATCTCATAATCTCTGAATAAACATTTAATAGTTAGCGACGCAAGATCAAACAAGAAAAAATCACAAATACTTGGTTTTATCTGAATAATTGTGTTAGAATGAAAAATATACAAGTCAAACATTAAAGGGAGGTAGAATTATTTCAAAGTTCAATAGTTCTAAATTATGGTAGAATTACACGTGCCCGAAGTGTGTGCGAGTGTTTCAAAGAGCATTTCGATTGCTTACCACATGCTTCGCTTATTTATCGTACAACTGTAACTTTTATGTCATACTTTGGTTTGACGAACATCCTGAATCTAAACAGTCCAATTTCACAGAAAACACATCATGCTTTAATTTAGTACAAGCATAAAGAATACACAGAGCAATAGCAGAATTTCTCACTGTTCGTCCGAACAGTCGTAGTTCCTTTACAAAGTTTTCGGTTCGTCAGGACAAGTACAGACGCTGGGACTGATAAACAATGATGCAGCATGCGAGTTGAAATTGCAAAAGCCTGAAGAGTTACGTTAGAAAGTAAGATTCAGAATTCATTTCGGGGTAGTCGCGTTTGCAAACCATCTTGGAAGGATTAACATGGATTAGCTCCGAAGAAGGGAAAAAAGGGAAAGTAATAGCGAAAATTCTGATTATTATTTCAAGCTTCTCTAATGAAAACGTGTAAATGAAAGATAAGCTCGTGATAGGAAAATCATTTATCCAAAATGTATCATACAATTCACGAACAGAAACCAAGATACGCTACATTAGTATATTAGATGTATATTTATTTTCCGGGCAATGCTGCTGAAAAGTCACTTAGATGTATTGTCGTCTTGATATAATCTTAACTTTCCCAAGGGTTCCTTCTAATGGTACCCTCTACAACGAAATAATGCCATTTAATCAGCCGATCTCAATTCATGAGTTATACAAAGCGAACATTATCCTCTGCTTTCTCCTTCCTCTTCGAATTTAAATTTGCCTCCCTCGATTTTCGCACCAAGGGCGAAAGTGGTCTGAATGTTAATATACTTTCGCAGGAACTTTTCCCTTAAGCTAATACTTTTTACAATGCAGTGCGTCGAAAGGACACACACTGTCAATTCCAACGAATAATGAATGTTACTAAAGACCTGAAATAATTTTTCCTTTAATACACGAGACTAACTATGCATAGCAGAAGTGTTCTGGACTATTCTTTTCTGTTTGAACTGTTCCTTATCAAATAGCGCATACCTATTGGCGTAAATATTTAGTTTCTATCAATCGCAACCACTATAGAACACTGAGGATCTAAATACATACAATAAAAAAGAAAAGTATATTTCAAAATACATGAATATTATGATCTGTTAACGAATAACATTCCTCCACTTCCAAATGGTTCTTCATTGAAATAAACGTACGTGAGCCTGAGATGTTTTATAAAACAAAACAAAAAAAGATTGGGGCCACCACTTTAGCTTGAAGCGACTATCTTTGGTAGTTTTCTTATGCTAGAAGTAGTTGCTGTTATAATTGACTATTGGAATATCTGTATTGCAAACCAATATACATAGTCAGTCAGTTGCAATTAAGTTCTCGATGGTTAATAAATAGAAATTAAGTGAATCGTTTGCATCTAGCAGTTTAATTAAATTTTTAAAAAAAAGAAGTTATAACAATGTGCTATGAAGTTCCTTAAAATTTATGTCATGTCTTTCCATTTATCGTTGCTTTTCCGATAAATCGTATCGATTCCTACTCCATCGCTATATTTCGTTTAAATCATAGCTTGGATCGTTAGGGTCAGTCGCTGATGGGACCTTTTCTTTTTATTATTTATATCCAATATCCAATATCCAATACTAATTAGATACGGCGTGTTCATAAATTAATGTGATAACAAATGAACTGTACTATTCGAACCTCTTATATACAGTGAATATAACAAAACTTATCAAATCCCTACTCTTTCCTTACCTCGTAACAACCTTTTATACATAAAACCAATCATACAGCACATTTATTATCACAATTAAATCCTAGTGATGTTTCTTTTGCAATCTGTTACGTTGGCACCTGATAGTACCATTCTTTTCAGCTGTGTTAGAAACCTGGCTGGTCCGATGATCCCCTAGTGGTATCCTAAATAGTTTGATCTTCAGGTGATCGCAGATTTCAAGACAAATTTGAGCACTGTATCGGAGCAAATCCAGAGTAACCCAAATCTAGAAACATGCGCAAACACAAGGCGTGTAAATATACAGTGTCCGATCGAAGAGATATCGGCGAAGCTATATAGAAAGTGTTAGACTTACAAAGCACAGCCAAAGAACGTAATATTCTTTGATAAAGAAATTGAAATACTGATTCAGGAACAGCATTGCTGGTCCAATCAGCGAACTGTCTAAATATTGCATTTCATTTTTTGTCATATGCGCAACCTGCAATAACGAATGGTGATATCATACGGCACTGGGTGTGCAATTTTAAGTAGAACGATGCGTAGAAGTTATTTATATACCTACCACTAATCGATTGGTAACTTTGGCTGCGACCATTCCAAATGCAAGTATGTACAATGCAGGATGATTTTCGTATACGTGCTCAGCACTTTTTCTATAAATTATAAAAGCTGGTACTACCACAAAACTAAATGGAATAATTGGAGATAAAACTGATGTTCCCTGAAATGGAATAAACATTCGTGAGGAAGTATCCGTAGAGCGACGGTGTTGGTAAAAAAAAAACAGCATTTAAAAGTCAATTATACGCTACACACTTTTACAAATGGAGGTCAATGCTAAATGTTTACGTAATTGTTAAATATTGAGTGGTAAGAGGGTCACTTATGTCTAAAAGAAAGGAATTACTAAAAAAAAAAACAAGTAACAATCTGATACTTGGATCTTTCCTAAGCTGAAACCGTTTTCAATAACTGTAAATTTTGCATTGTACAACGTTCATATTATATATTCCAATGCAAGATGCATTCTTCTAAACACTCAAGATTAGAAACAAGTTCGTCATGCAGAACTCCGTTCTTTAGTGTCGCGAAGCGTAAAGATTAAAATAGAAAAGTCAAACATACCGCGCATAATACGCAAAGAATAAAGGGAAGTTAGTGGAAAGTGAATCGAGACCAAGCGTATATTATTAACTACTACTGCCGTTCTATCGTTACTTACAGGCACTTAGATACATGCAAAAGAGTTTAGTACGGCGCATGCAATATTTCGTAATTGGTAATCGTTGCGAGGGAAGGTGCAGTTCACGAATGGGAACATATAATGGAGGATACGCGTGACGTATTAATAGAAATACAGAGTCACGGATGCATAGGAAAAGGTGTTAACCGATGCGGCAACAAAGATACAGTAAACAGTTCTGTGCGGTGCTCTTGCAAAATTTAGACCCTTACGAATTAAAAGAAATATTAATCGTTTAATAATTATTCCAGAATGTTACCAACGTATAATAAATGAAAGTAAAACGCAAAGTGCACTACACAATGATCCTATGATTTCTGAACTGACTTACTGCGACGGTGGAGCCATTCTTTCCGACACCACCGGCAAGAATGATGGATATACTGCTCTGTGCAAGTAAAATAGCGATGCCCACAGCAGCCCATAATGGAAACACCTTGACCTCTGTGCCAGTGTATGGCAACTGTGCGAGTGACACGAAAGATCTTTCTATTAGTTGATTCGAAACATATATCTAACACCGATTCCTGCCATATTATTTCATCGCGCAGCGACGACAACTTTTTGCTCTTGAAACAATTTCAAATATTCGGAATGTATACTCAATCACCTAGCCGAAGCTCAAGCGTTAAGAGAATAAGGAAATGAATTTCGAAACTGCGACCCGATTAAAAAAAGACAAACGATGATCCCAATGAATGTTGCATTAAAATTTCAAAGCAAATGATCCCAGCCTAAAATACCTTCCATAAAACAAATCAGAAAACAGTACTCTTTTTTTTTAGTAATTCTTACATCCATCCGCGAGGAGTGTACATTGTCGCTTGAAAATTATTACGCAACTAGCTATAGGATAATAGGCAGCTGTACGCTGGTGTCAGAAATATATTCGCAGTAAATGCCAAATACTCGGAAAGAATGAAGTTCTAAGCGTACGAATAGAATAGGAGATAAATGTGCACAAAAGAGGCAGCACTTTCAGTTTTAATACTAGTGTATAAGCCATATTTCTCCATAGCCTGCACACCATAAGGCAATATTTAATGTAACAAATGAATATGCATATAAATAAGGCAGAAATTTAGTAACACAAAAACTATATTCTTAAGACGAATAATAAATAAATTCAGAATCTAAAGAGGCAAGCAGAATGAAGGACGAAATACTTTGTTACTACGCTATAGTTGCAAGAGTATGGGTATATATGTGTCTATGCGGTCAGCCAGTTTTTATCGTTGGAACTTACTGCAATCGTGGAACCATTCTTTCCAATCCCACCGGATTCAAACACTTTACAGAATTCAAGGAATACATGAATGTAGCCTGCATAAAATAACACTGCTACGTAGTTACTGACTGTGCCTACACCAAGCACTGGCATCTAAACAAATGTAGAAAATCTTACTAGTTATAAATATTGTAGGAAAATTATTCGATTCGAAAATTAGTCGATACATGGCTTATTCTAATTCTAAGTTTAGCCTACATCCTATATTTATGTTATGTAACTGTTTAATTCTCTAATCGTCCATGGAAACACTTTAGACAGGCTAGTTCCACTTGTGGCCCACATTTCCATTCAAAGTAATATAACAACAAAACATTAGGCACGAGGGAGCTGCAGAATACGGTAAAAAGTGAGGTAAAGAATTCCCTTATCGGTTCTCTATTTTTACTTTTAACCATGGTCGTGACGAGAAGCTACATTTCAAACGAATGAATTGTGATAGCGATGCGAAAAATCAGGTTTCGTATTAGGTAATCTACCTACAGTTGTTAAACTAGCTAAAATCACTGTTTAAAAAAATGGCGCGTTAATATTACAAATGTTTATGCATTTTACATTGCATGTTACAAGGTAAATCTTTTCTATAGAAATTGTTTCAAAAGCACAACATACAGAAAGGTGTTTAAAAATTAACCAGATATCAGTTGAATTTATATTACAGAAACGTTTCAACATATTATACTTCTCGATAAATACTTTCTTTCTTCGAATAGAATGCATTATTTAACAGAATGAAATGTAGGGAGATGAAAAAGAAGTGAGTGAAGGGGGAATTGAACGAGTAAGAAATCTGGAAATAAAATGCATAATGTTAAGGTAATAAGTTTCATAGCACAAAAGGACTTTTCAGCGCCGCTCCTCATGCCATGCTGTTCCCATTTCCATATCTCCAAAAACAAAAGTCTAATTTGACTAACTTACAGCCACGGTTGAACCATTCTTGCCCACTCCTCCGGTGAAAATCACCGAAAAGATGGAATACAAGTTTGCCAGTGCACAAATCACTGTCATAACTCCTATTAAATACTTAAACATAAAACCATCTATGTATGGTATCTGCAAGAAATAATCCCATTAGACTCATGTAAAAATATCGTTCTTAAATCTGCTGATATGCTTCATGAGTCTTGAGATAGAGAACGCGAGATTCGCTATAAAAATTCTAACAGTCCCAAACGCATCTACAGTTTAATTTCCTCCCTTTCTTTAGATCGCTAATTAATTCGCTAGCCATCCTCCGTTACAGAATACGCTTGTATTCGAATCGCTTAGCTGCAGGAGCGTTATAACGCGCAGGTATTAACCAAAGAAGATAGGCGTAAGAAGAGTGCGATGCGGGTTTAAATGAAAAAAAATATGACGGACTTAATACTGTATGGATAGGTAAGAGTGCGATGCATCTGGAAAAGTTTAAATCCATTCGAAAGATTGACAGAGCGTGAAAGTAACCGTGGTATCGTTACTATCATTGTATAGACATTATGGAAATACCAGAGTATTGTGTTGCTCTCCTGGCTAATATAAAACATTTCAGACACCATAAAACTGAATTAAACAAGCGTTACTGAAAAGAATACAACCTCCATCATCCAGACTTTAGGTCCGAAGATCGCAGAAATTAGATGAATGGCTATAATGGTAAATTGGGCTTCCGTCACATCTACCTTGCCAAACCTCAGCGAACCTGTTCAAGAACGCTTATGATTAAATAGAAAACAATTTGTCGGAGCTGTCGTTAGCTCCCACGGATGGCGCGATTTCTTACCTGAAACATAAGTTTGCCAATGAGCGCAATAAAAAAGAGTCATAGCACAAAAGCACTGGAAAAACATCCATGTTGGGTAATATCCTAGTTGTACCGCTATGCACGCCGATAGGGCGACAAACACTAAGAACATAAAATCACAATGCTTTCGCTTATCCGGATAAACATCGTTTTCAAAGTATATCGCGTGTTGTCTGTAACATGGTTCTCTGATATACCCAAACAGACCTACGTACGTTCACGTAAGTTTATAGCTCGAGGCAACGTACCCGTTGATATAGAGTCACATCCATGATCGAACAGTTCGCCCAACGGAGTGGAAGTCCCCGTTCTTCTAGCCTGTTTGCCGTCTATGGCGTCCAAACTCTGGTAGACAAAAAGGCCAAGCGCGCAGAGAAAACATGCCCATCTAGGCGTCTGAAATTATGATAGGGAATTACGACTAGTTTGTTAAGCATTTATGCTCTCGCGCGCACCTTTCCCCGGGCTACCTCATTATCGTCGACAATAATTACTTGCTAATTATTATAATGAATATGTATGAAATGTTTTTCTGAGACCAAGGTACAAATCACTCTGACAGCGTGGAAAACGTAGAATCACAGAAAAAAAAGCAGGTTATGTAGGCGATACCTCAACTTTAGCATCGGGGCTGTAATAAACGAGGATTAACGTAGTGACGATGTTGACGATAAGTCCCAGGATGGTGATCAAGTTGGGTGCCAGCCAAAGTGGAACTTTGCTAACAAGCCAGTCCCACCAAGGTTGAAGCAGCCCATCCAGAAGACTATTGGTCGTGCAGCTGTATTTGTGCTCGGTAAGGCGTTTCAGTTGGCCCGGCGACAGTAGCTTTTCCTTATAAAACTGCATAATTCGAGGCTACCGGAATACCCAGAAGACCAAGAACGATTTACGAAAATTCAACGGTCATCGATTCCTCGCAGCGCAACGACTAAACATAACAAGTAACTGTTCCGCGTACACGTACGACATCTCTTCGCATACTGGTTTGAACCGGAAGTACAAACCAAGTCCACAAAGCACCATGGATCCTTCCGGTTCCGCGTTCGCAGTCTTCGACATTCAAATTCTATTTCCACTCTCGCGACAATAAACGCTAATCTCTAATAAAGAAGCTCGAATAGTCTCGCCAAGGACACGATTTTGTTTCATAATAAGTTGCCTCTTTTCTCTTCGTACATTTTGTCATCTGGATCATGATTCATGGATCGTGCTTGAAAGCTATCGTTTAAAAATCTCTCGCCCAAACTTCTTGAAATTTCCAAACTAAATACTTTTCTGCTGTTTACAAAGAAAACTGGCAAGACAGTTGTATTCTTTCATTCTCGATTGATCTCCCTGGTTTTATGAAATTTATTCGCCTATTTCGTTGGTTGTCTTGTGAATGTTTTAATTTCTCGTGTTATCATCGTGTTCGTGTCGTGTTGTTTTTAATCAGTCCCTATGGTCCCTACTTAAATCATGGCGACTCTCACCGGTTTTGCCAGGCTATTTAATTTTGCTACGAGTACATGTATTAGGAAAATTTCTCCGGCTACGGTGTGCAAGCGGTGCTATCCAGGTTTGCTGGTCTTTTAATTAAGAATAATGAAGAATTTGTTCATTTAATTGTGCGGCAATATAGGTTATATAACCTCACTTTTTAGATTCGTGTTATTGGAAACACGTTACCGGTAATTGCAATGTATAGACGAATAAAGACGCAATGTATCTTTCAGAACTGTTCCTTAATAGCTGTATGAATAATTATTACGAAATAATTCATGTTACGTTGGGCATTAATTGTTGTTGTTGTTGTTGTTGTTGTTGTTGTTGTGTGTAATTGTTTTGAAAGATAGTACGACTTCTCCGAGAATTGACATTTCTTATTGCAGCATTGAAGGCCTGGGACATAGGAGCCGTAGCTGGCTATCGTGCCACGTACAAGTTACCTTGGTTTCGTCAACCACCGAGCTGCGAGGAAATAGTACCCCCCGAGTATGACAAAGAGAAAGAGAAAGAAGCTTCTGGTGATTGTTTGGAATGACTTTTGTATCCTTATATTTCAAAACATCTGCGTCTGTGCAACATGCTTTTATATTTCCAGGTGTAATAAATGAGATTAACAGACAAATAGCTACTCGATCAACCGGCCGCTTGTTCGCGGTCGTATACTTATGCGGAACACAGTTTAAAGTCACAGAAAGCGACGTTATAATAGTGAGCGGCCATTGGCCACCTCAGACGGGCGATAAATTAAAACTGGAGAAAGTGTTACTCGTCGGTAGTACGGACTTCACGCTTATCGGGAGGCCTATTCTAAACAGGGAGCTGGTATCGATCGACGCGACTGTAATTCAAAAAACTTTGTCCCACACAATCACTCGCTTCAGAATGCGAAAGCGAAAACAGTTTCGCAGGCTGAATTGTAAGATATGTTATATTTCTATCGACTGTTACAGCTGGGAGTGTCTCGTAAATTGTCCATTTACCCATTCGTTTGTTTCACAGTTTACAGAATACATCGAACGATGTTGAGAATAAATTCTATCACTGTAAACGACGATATCGAGAAAAAGAAGGAAGTGGAAGGCTTGGATAGAATATATTAAACGATAACAAATATAATAATGTAATGTATTGCCACTAGAATACACCTTTTAAGAATACCAGCGTTAATAAACTCATCGTTAATATTAATCTAGATACTTAATGTTTCACATTGAAACAAGAAGAAAGTAGAGGTTAGAAATGAATAGAGAATTAGAAGAGACTAATAAAAATATAGAAGGAAAGCGTTGGAGAAAGTGCATTAAATATATCATAGAACTTTCCTTGAACGTGTGTATGGTGTGTATGTATGCAGGAGTGAGAGTAAACGAACGCGCGCGTGTGTGTGAGAGAGAGAGACAGAGAGAGAGAGAGAGAGAGAGAGAGAGATAAGCGAAAGGAGGGATATACAGTGAGCTGGTGACTAGAGTGGGAGGATATTGGAATGACGTCACAGGCTGCAGCTTCAAGAAGGTTTAAACGACAGAAGTAGGCTGTTCTTCGTAGCTTGCACTCGCGATAACGAGAACGCCGGACGGCTCGCAGCACTCGCATCAGTCGCATCTCGCATCCCACGACAGTCGCGTCCAGTCGCGTCGCCTGTAAACCATCGCGTGGAATGGATCGGCATTTCTCCCTCGTCGACGTGCAGTCACGATATTGAATAACTGCGAGGCGAAGAACGTCTCTAACCCGTGCATTGACGTTCCAGCGAGCACGCACGGTCCCCATCAGCTCGTGGAATCGTGCATTTCCCACATAAAGCCTCCCGTAAAGCAACCTAACCAAGTATCGCGTGTTACATACCGTTCGAAGGAAAATGGTGCTTTCGGAATGTTATGGGTTCGTCAGATACGCACTGTTCTGCATCAATCTCGTGTTTTGGGTAAGTTAGTAACGGGGCATTAGAGAGTAGATCTCGTTAAAACGCGCAATCATCTAATCGCTGCTTGTAATTGCGCTGCACCCCTTCCTGTTTTCTTTCACGTACACCCGATGGCTTGCTGCAGCCCCCCCCCCCCCCCCCCCATGAAGTTATCTGCATTTCCAGCCCATACGCAATGTTTATTTAGCTGCATTGATAAACGTTCGAAACGATTGTAATCAGGAGATTTGAAAGAAACCGACGCGTATGGGAACGTTAGATTGATGAAATTATTCCACCTCGCCTAATCACAAGGGGGGTAGCTTTTAATTTAGCGTGTTGTGACCGTTACTATAAGTAAGTATATGCGGGCGACACACACGTATAACGATGCGCGCGTAACTTGGTTCAATAAACTTCTATAAGCAATATTATGCACGTATATATGGAAAGTAGCAGTTGCTATGCAAATTTGAAATATTAGTCATAAATTTGGAATAACTTATATCGATATATCAATGCTTAACAGGCGCACTTAAACGACGTATGTATTTTGAAAGATTTACTTTCGAGTACGTTCATTTTGATTTCCCACTGTTTACATATTAGGGAAAAAGTTTAACGACGATGGGGTGTTTAATTAAAATACTTTCAGCACCGCTGATAACGCTGGTCGCATCGTTCTGCACAGACGCGTTACCCGAGTGACCTCCAATTTATCAGAAAACGCGAACTTGTTTCTGAAGACAATGAATACTCCCCGTTCTCATAACGTAATTGGATAAATTGAAGCGGTATCACGTTACGAAGAAATTTCGCCACTCGCTACAACAATAAAGTCGAGAGTTATCTGCGCTCCCCCCCCTTTGAGCAGGCCGCTGGAGCTGGCCACTGTCCTTCGTGTAATATCCTACTTTTACCACGATATCTGATTCTCACGCAACATTCTTCCGAATATTTATAAATCCCACCTCGTGAAAATATTCAGGAACCTATAAAAAGGGAAACTTTGGTTGGAGTAGGACAGCCCCTCTCCCGTGGGCACGTGTGACCATAGAGAATTCTTCGCCCAGATCACTGCTTCACTGTTTTGTCTGCCCGAAGGCAACGTACATGGCAATTCTAGCCCAGCTGAATCGATTGCATCTAGGTACGCTGGGCTTTTCAAATCCTCGCAATGTAAATCTGACTAAACCGATCGAATAATTAAGGCAAACATCGCGGAGCTTTTATACGGTTAATCGTGTCTTCACAATTAAGCTCTTCAATTATCGTTGGTCGTAACAATTATCATCCAACTAATCGTTGGAAACGCCTCCCGTCGAGAGCGAAGAAAAAGGCGCACTGTAATTAGCGGAGCAATTTCTCGCGAGCCGTCGAACCTCCTTTAATTAGCGTGTCGCAGTTTTCCAGCGTTGAGAGGGCAGCTGAATCGATTGTATCTGGGTGGTGCGTACATCTCTCATTAATCACTGCCTGCTCTAAATTTCCGTCATTTACCATAGATTGTCATAATCGATTTAGCTCGTGCGATCTAATCAGCCTGTAACCGAAACATCTCCGCGCGTGCTCTATGAGATGCTAGAAAGTTCAATCAAGCTTCTACCACTAATGTTTCATTGGAAAAACTTATTAATCTTTCGGTTACTTGCGAGATTATCAAGAAGCTGCACGCGAATCTTGTTCTTTCAATGACTAATCCCAAGAGCACACATCACTTTTAATAACATCCTGGAAAGCAAGAGTGATTCAGGCGCATTTTGCGCTTCTAAACTGCAGGGGATCGGCGTGGAATGACTGATGCGCATTTGCATCAACTTTTTGCCGAGGTATTAACAATAGCGCTTGTGTCAGCATCGGGTCTAGCTTGAAAATGAAGTACGTTTAAATATAGAATTCCAGTCAGGGAGCGAATATGTTCTTCCTACGATCTCGCGGCCTACACTGCGGCCCAGTTACGAGGTTACGACTCGCACAGATACGCGTGTCCATTTTCATCGGCATGTCTGATCCCAGATCACGTTGGAAAGTGCGCGGCTAACGACGATGCTAAAAAAAAAAACTGCATTCGTGTGACTTACGACCGTTATTCCACTTATTTGCCGTGTCACTTCTGAAAATAAAATCGCGCCCGCAGTCGTTGAACTTGGCATAGTTGGCACCGAATAAGGCTGCCAAATGCTTTCACGGAAAAACGACGATGCCTGCCGTTTAGCCCATCTATTTTATATCTACTATGCAACGGGGTTTGATAGACCCAAAAATAGAGCTTACCTACTTATCGCTTTAGTAGTTTATCATTCCAACAGTCAGAAATGAATTGTTTCGTCAGAAATGGAGTGATTTAGTGAAAGCGATCGAGGATGGATATTTACAGAGCGATATTCCGTTTGTTTATCTTGGTCATTGAATAGCGAAATCGTGCCACCCAAAGGGGTGCTGACATCAAACGAGCCGCGCGCGTATTTGTATTATCTTGTCCGCATTACCTGCGACAGTTTGTTGGATCTATGCTCGCACAGCAAGTACCTAGCACGCAAACGTTACACGCACGGTTTAACTAGCGTATAGTTTTACTCTTCTATAAGCACAGTTAGCCGCAGTCGTTTAAGTCGTTAATCTTTCATAAGCGTGGGCAGCACTTTGTGCAAGTAAATGTCATCGGGCATGCAATTTAGTAACTGTATCTGTGAATTCGCTAACAAACCCGAAGATGTAATATGCGATTGGAGATTTTACAGAACCGCTTCGACTATGAATCGGAGTAAAGAAATATTGAAATGTTAATAGAAAATAGCTGCGACTGTAGGTGATGCATACATATTGAAATTCATCGTACGCTTGTAGATTACGAAATCTGTGCGTTTGAATGCATTATGTATGTGGCCTAAATGTTAAAGCGTTGCGGCGGACCCTTTTATGGGAATGGGATTCGAAGGGGAGATATTGCAATCCATATGTTTCATATTTCTAGGACCATTTTTTATGATAGGGGACGTAAGCCATGTTATATCGAATAGGTATCCAATATTCTTTTGGCTCTTAGAATTGTCGATTCTTCGAGGAAAGTTGAAGAGGCGCGTAAATCCGTGCGGAATCCGTTCGGCTCGGCTCTATTCGATAAGTACGACCGTCCCATGGAGTTTTTGCATCGGCGGGACGCGCCAAGAATACAGTACAGGAAGTCCTCTGTTTGAAAGGCATGCCTACATCGGGGATTACACGTTGTCGAGTGGAAGTCACGATTCACTCTGCCCGGCTTAACCCACTGAACCCACTGAACCCTTCCTCTTCGATCCTCCGAGCCCTTTGCTCCGTCGTGTAAACACAGATTTCACCGTGCTGAATAGGCGAGTTGGGTCAGGAGATATGGGTCCAGCCGAGGCAGGGCGAGCCTTCGAGAAGACCCGTCGCGCTGGGAATAATGTAATCCATTTGTTGGCTTTATCGTGGGTAACGCGGCGTATGCGTATCTTGTAGATAGATATGTACTTATCTTGTTCCTTGCGTTGTTTATTACTGTTTCTGTTCTGGTAGCTCTTTGCAAGTCTCCGCAAGTAGCTGAAACTGAACACCCAGACATTTCAAATCTGCTGATATCGAAGATTTAAAGACACCCCGAAGCTGTCTTATATACCTACCTCTAATTAGCCTACTTTTGTTTTTGAAAATCTTATCGATGATCGTGGAGTAGCTTACAATTCCCTTAATCTTCAGCCAAGGAGGCATCTGAAATGTTCTCGGAGTCATTCAAGTTACAGCTCTCGGGACAAAAGATTTACAACGGCCATAAAGGAGGGCCGGAGGAGAGCCGGGGAAATGTTCGCATCTGGTGGACAGGCCATTGAAAAGGGCACCACCCTGTGCCCGGGTGACACATAATGAAGCATTTCGCAAGAATGCTTCATTATTTTTCCATATTGTGCATTGTGAGCGGCGCTTAAGCCGTGAACCAGAATACTCGCCCCCCTGCTTTTGCTTTCTCTGTTTCAATAGGGCTAAAAAGGTCAGGTATATTTTTGCACGGCAAAGTATGTAGGAAGAGGATGTTTCACGTGCACAATGCGTCGTTTGCGTCCACTGCGTTACACTCCCTTCGGAACTTGGATCGAAATAAGCGGCGGGCGTACACCTTAGCCTGGACTTGATAACTTGCAGCCTTTAGAATCTCTGAAATCCATCTTTCCTCAGAGTGGCTAGCTCTGGCAATTAGCCGCGAAGGTTTAAAAAGAACATTTGCTTATTAATTTTCAGGCTGTGGGTCTAGCAGCGGTGGTTGTGTCAGTATGGCTACTGACGGATCAGACGCTGCTGATGTCCCTCGTGCAGGAGCAGCACAATTTCTACGACGGCCTGTACATCCTCCTCTGCGCCGGCGTCATCATGCTGATAGTCACGTTCCTGGGCTGCTGCGGCGCTTTCCGTGAATCCCAGTGCATGCTGGTCGCTTTCTTCAGCTGCCTCCTGGTGGTTATCGTCGCCCAGATCGCAGCCGGGGCCTGGCTCTACAGCAACAGCTACCGCCTCGAGGAGCTGGTCAAGTCTTCCGTGATAAATACCGTTAAGGTACCAGCTTACCTCCTGCAAATACCCGTTAAGGGAATTTCTAATTACCATGTAGTCGTCTCTCCATAGTCGGGTGTCTATAATTAGTCTATTCGTCTCTGCGAGCCCTGCTATCTGGCCAGACGCCTTATAATTCCTCCATTCATCCTCCCGAATTAGACACTCGCTCGCGTCACCGTTTCCACGCTGGATGATCGTTGCACGTTTCTTCTAACCGCTTCATTCAATTAGCGGCCTCTATTTTGGTCTGGTTTTAGAATAAATATGGGGACGACACCTCGTACACAGAAGCCATGGACACGTTTCAATCTGATCTTGGATGCTGCGGGGCTAATGGCCCAGCGGATTGGACAGGCAGCAAATACGCCACCAGAGACCCATCGATTCCTGTCAGTTTGACCGTCTCCGGGGACGTGAACAACATGTACAAAGTACCCGAATCCTGCTGCAAGGACAAAGAAAGTGCTGACTGTAAGCTAGCTCGGAACATGAAGGTCGCGAGCGTGATTAGCCCGGCGATTTATAGCGAGGTAGGTAATCATGATATTCTTCTGCTTCTTTGCTAAAAGAAGACGATTCGTTGCAGTCAAATCGAACGCAATACCATTCTTCTTGCAGGGTTGCGTGGGCAAGCTGATAGACGCATTGAACAACCAAAAGAACATCATCATAGGCGTTGCCGCGGGGATCGGCATCTTGGAGCTCCTCGGGCTGATATTCGCCCTGATCCTATGCTGCGCGATCGGCTCGTCCGACCGGTACAAAGCTTGAATCGGCTAAGCCTTCCTTGCGCCACATATCGCCGTGATACAATCTTCTAAACGGTAACACGATTACGATCTCTGTGCCAATCCGAATAACTTTCCTCGTGTCTGTCTCTAGACTGTAACTGGAATGAGAGAGAGGGAGGGAGAGGGAGAGAGAGAGAGAGAGAGAGAGAGAGAGAGAGAGAGAGGGAGGGAGAGAGAGAGAGAGAGAGAGAGAGAGAGAGGGAGGGAGAGAGAGAGAGAGAGAGAGAGAGAGAAGCTTCCTGAGCCCCGGCTGAGACTTTCAATATTGGCCACTGTGTATTGTCCAGGCTCATTGGACGTTGTATTATCATCCTGCTCAGGGACAGAAGTGACATTCTTTTTACCAACATATTTTACATGTTTATAATTTCTTTTATATACATGTACGTTTTAACATATTTAACACGCTCATTGGCATTGGTATCTATGAATTTTTCAGCAGGAGAAAAAAGGGTTCGCTACGTTCATTGTTGAGAGGAGGATGTGTATGTATTTAGTTTCTTACTGCCAAATGCTCTTTTCATCTACATCTCTTTCCATGCTAAAGACTTACACGAACGAGCATTTAATGTTATACAGAGTACCTATATGATTTACATTTTTATTAGGCCAAAGTAGTAAACCAAACTAACATTAATGTGTAAAAGAGAGAGAGAGAGGGAGAGAGTGTGCGTGTGCGTGTGCGTGTGCGTGCGCGTGTGAAATTTGTGTGAGCAATGATTCAACAATTCTTGTTGCGACTGGTATATCCCCTAAGGAAACTTTGTACAGTTTTCAGTTTCCCCTGACTCGATTCATTTCATTCTACTCTCTAAACTGCGCTACGATAGTTCGTATCTTTTTCTGTGCAAGCGCAACAGAGTGTTTTCTATACGTCAATTTGTATTTATACAGTTTTTTCGAAACATTTTCGACGTCTTTCAGTTACTTTGGACACCCGAGTAGCTTTAAAAACAAAATGACACCGAACCTGAAATTCTTCCGTTACTACCAATATACCAGTTTTAAAATACGTGCATATATATATTATTATAGCATAAAGAATGCTCTGACAAGATCGATCTGATAATTAATATTCATGTCCAAATGAGATTATATATTATTGTAAGAACGCTACCAAGCGGTTTTGTCTCTTGTAGCGTTATAGTCTATGTATGTTATCTTTAAAATGGAAGAGAGTGACAGGCTTTTAAGAGAGAGGACATAACTAAACAGAAGCAACTATGCTTTATATAAGGTCGGGAATATTGGTGTTCAATTGCTTTCGTGAAATTCCATGGCAGCTATTCATTCGGAAATGCAAACCATTCGCTGACGTTAAGTAACAAATTCAAATGTAATATTGGATCAGAATCGCTGCTATGTGTTCAAAAGTCGTAGCTCTAAGAAACTAATGCTCGTTGCTCATTTCGGAGCAACTAGCAGCAGCTGCTTTTGGGATAGTTTTGTCTTACAGGCGTGATCGACATATTTGACGATGAACGTTTCATAAATTATGCGTAATTGTTCATCCAAAATGTTCATCGTCAAATGACTCAGCGTAGACTGAATGGAAATGGATCTTTCTATGGTACAAAAAATTGAGGAAATATTTAAAATCTCGTTTCTCTTCGCATGTGTTCCAAATCAAAACGTATGCAGTGAAAATTATAGCGTCTAGTCTGTAAATATTGAACTCCTAATTTATCGGATTCATTTCGCCTTAAGATTAACATGTTGCTTAGCAATTCTCCGCCGCATTATTAGATTAACGAACCAGCATATTATGCGACAGACTTCATTTTACGAGAGTATGAATTTGCTTAAGACTGTTGAGAGAAATCAAATTCGTTACGAGGCGAGATGTAAGTGGTAAGCAACATGCTAAGTGACTGCTTTGCTGTAATCTTATTTTACGCGTATCTTCCCTTCGTTTTCTACGAAACGATAATCCTGTACATTGTTCTTTGCACGTGGCGACAGTATGTACCGTCATTTCTATCAACCAGGAATTCTTAAATTAACATACTTTGCAACGTCATTCTGTCTAACGATCGCCAGTATTCTTTTGTGATCGTAGTGTCGGAGAAATTCTGATTAAATATAGTCGTCTGTATGCATATATACGTTATGTATGTGTATCTCGTCAGATACGTGTGTAAAATAATACTGTTTAAGTACGTAGAAACGTGTTAATCGAGTATAAAGAAAAAGAAAGAGGATCGCCAAACGAGTACCCTGCAAAATGTTTCGATATTAATTACGGGTTTTATAGTTTCCGATCGTTGAGCGACTTTGTAAATGGCCAAGTTATTTGCGTCAATTATCATAAGTTAAGTTCTCGTAACTCGTAACTCGTAAGCTAACTTCCAAATGTGTGTTTTCTTTTATTTAATATACCTATACCTATGTACTCGATTTTCGATCCGCGAATAAGTTATGTACCACTTGAAAGTTATTCGATTAGTCGCGAACCATTTCTGTGGAGCAAGATACTATTTTTCTATAAGAAAAAGAATGCGGAGTTTTCGAGGATTAGGGGAAATTAAATTTAGCTAATTAAACGATTGGAATCGTATTAAGGATTTGGATGGTAATAGATTTCAACGGGAAGTATCGTACTAGAATCCAAAGTTACATTATCGTCTCTATAACATTACCAATGGTCTTTTGGTTACGGAATTTTCTAATGTTTTACAGGCTTTGCTACTCTACTTTAAACACTACCATGTACAATTTAATTCTAATTAATTAATTAATGATTCTTCTCGAACATGTTTATACACTGTACACATAATGTATAATTATTAAGACGACGCACCGAAATTTCTTCGTCGGGAATCTACTTTGCCCTGTGCACTTTTCAATATTTATGTAATAGCGAATGGTATTACTTTTGCCATATTCTACGAATTTACGGACAGAATGAGACACGGACGCGTCTGAGACCCGTGGGCACAAAATCTACGCGCGGGCTTATTTGCGACTTATGTAAGTTAAACAAGTAAATGTTATAAATGATGTTCAAAGAGTTCAATATACACTTATTCGAACAACTCGAAGTTCTTCCCATTACTATATAGTAACTATTAACTATTCAGATTAATTATTATTACTTCACCACTGATTACTTTCCTCTACTCATCTACTGCGAGTCTATGATATGTGCAAGTATTTCTGGTGTAATTAATTAGTTATTAACAGCACCTTGGCTCGGTTAAAACAAAGCACGACGCCATTCATAATAGACACTCACGTTTTTTTTTATAAATTACCCACATTCTGCGAATTATTTACTTATGTACTACTTTTACAGTTGTATTTCGAAATATAATCCTGTGACTTATTTATACGAAACATTCGAACCTTTCAGTCTGCAATAAACAGAATTTAGACGAATATGAAAGCTGCGTTAGCGTTATATCTTTGCACATACCGACCCCCTTTATAACTCTGTAAATGGTACCGTATTGTCACGAAGCTATTTTTCATATATATATCACGAAGATAATTAAGAAGCAAAGGATAAATGGTAGGACCATTAACGTTTTAAAAATCATTTAATAACCATTCACTTTTACTTGGCTAATATATCTCCGAAACTTATTGCTATAAACATTAAGAAAAATATCTTAAGCAGCTGTTGACTTTACCGACCATTTGCTTATTCCGACCAGGAAATTCGCCCGAGTTAATAGGAGTACATGACACTGAAGGAGGTGGCACGGCCGAGCTGTGTGAGAGAGAGAGAGAGAGAGAGAGAGAGAGAGAGAGAGAGAGATCGCGCGCTAGTGTGCGCGACAAGGAGGAGGGAGATAAAAACATTACGCAGCCACTGGAGATTAACGAATTTCTCATTTTCCGCGAATATTCTATGAACTTTTTAGAGTCGCGTCTCAAAGAATAAACCCATGGCTACTTTCCTATGTGGTCGTTCTGCAGATTTTAGTTACAATTAATTAGTTATTAACGGTTGTTTGAGACGGTGACGAGAACAGTGCAGCGATCCTGCGTATAGGCACTCAAGCTTCGTCGGTTGTTGGCGCATTTTCTAGATGTAATTTATCAACTTTTGCAGTTTCATCTTCAAGTAGGTATGGGCCCTTCGCTACGTTCCTACATGATACTTGTAATGATTTCGATTACAATTAAGCAGCTGTGAAGAGTTTTTGGACAGAGTGATACGTCTACCGTCGCGTTTAGTGAATGCACACTTTCTTCAAGGATTCTCGATCTTTTCAAAGTGTTTTATATATTTGTACAGGTGGATTTGAGAATATAGTCTTGTGACAGCGCTCAGCAATCACTCGTATACGTTTTATTTACGAATCGCTACATAGATGCTAATAAAAAAGCCTTTTATCATCGACGAAGTATAGGATAGACCTATCACCTTATGGGACTTCGTGTCACCGCCCAAACTGTATTACCGACCCATAATTTCAGGACTGAAGTCAGGTGAGATCTATTCTAAACTTAATTCGCTTGACGTTAGGAAAGGTCCGGGATTTGACGGGATACCACCTCTCTTTCTTAAAGAGTGTAGTTTTATCCTTGCGAGGCCTCTCTGGCCAGAGATGGGCATTATTTAAATAAAAAATTATTTAAATAACGTATCAAATAAAATAGGCTTTATCTTTATTTGTCATCAAATAAAAATAACCCAGAGTTATTTTTATTTCAAATAAAAATAAGTGAGAGTTACTTTCATTTGAAACGTCACAAATAATTTCTTTCGTTCGACGTGAATATATCCGTTGGCCACAAATAATTTTCTCGCTTGACGAGAAGTTATCCGACGGCCACAAATATTTTTCTGGTTTGACGGAATTCATTTTAACCTTCAAATAATTTTGTCGTCTTTCCATGCATTTGTATTTGAAAAAAATTATTTGAAGCGCAAATAGCTCTGGGAGTAGAGAGCGAGAGAGAGGGGGAGCGTGTGCGAGAAGGATAGAGATAGATGATACTTTTTCGCTCTCTGTAGCGGTAAGCAGGAGAGCATGATGCGAGGAGGTAGTTGTTAGAGCGATTTTTGGATTAATAATTATTTTGTGTTTAGTAAGTTATTCGTGAAATTTAGTGCGGAATGTAACGAAGGGGCTGTGTTTTTTCAGCAAATACTGTGTGTAAATGCGTAAATTATTTACACGTAATGTGTAATTGGTTTGGTTGTTACCTGGTGTAATAATTTTCATACAATTTTAAATATGTAAACAATAGGCCACTTTTTGTGAGCAGTGAACCAGCTTACCGTAATTATACGTCTGAGCCCTTAAGTAGAGCCATGAGTTGCGCTAACCAATGTTTCCCAGACATTGATTTGTTTTGTGTTTCCCTCAGTGGCCTCCGATTACTTTTGTATGAGCGTTCGGTATAGTATAGGTCACTTGACGTGATGCGTTAATATTAAGTACTCACAGCGATTAGTTATTTACTTTATGTTACTCAACTTTAATTTTAATTCATTTTTGTAATGCTTACATGTATATTTTGCTTCTTGCTATGAATCTTTTGCTTTCAAAGGATTTTACCCGTTAACAATAATAATAATAATAATAATAATAATAATAATAATAATAATAATAATAATAATAATAATAATAACTATACGTGTGACTTGTTTAGAGTGATATTCGACTCGTGAAATGAGATATTCGACTCACGAAATGAGATATTCGACTCGCGAAATCAGATTGGGTGAAAGCACTAGTAGTCGGCCACCCTCTAGTAGTCGACCACTTTTACTATTTAGCTTAAAGAAATAAGTACTGAAATAAAGAATTTATTAAATGACAATTTTATATTATATTTTGAATTTCTAACTTTACAATGCGACAAAAAGCGCCCTTCATAGGTAAAAAAAATAAATGCTTTTAAAGTGATTTGTAAACTAATTTTGATTCTACATGTGCCATTGCTGTTTTCTAACCCGAGAAACATAAGTGTGCTTTGAATAGAAACGACAAATGTAATTCAGTTCTATACATTTTTTACTGGAAAATTATGCTATTCCACTGAAAAAGCATCAACAATTTTAAATGCGCTTCAAAAATTTAAAAAAAATGGGATTATTTATATATTTATGGGAGGTCGGTAACTGGATCATCATTCCCTTTCAATTTTCAATAGTCGACCACAGCGGTCGACTTCTGAAGCTAACTGCATTCACAATGAAGGATAATTAATAGTCGACCACGTATTAACTATAATATAAGAGGCTCTTAATAAAGCTTTTGGCAAACATATATTCTATCCTGCTCCTATCCAAAGCAATAAAAAAAGATCTCCAAAAGAAAAACTGCCAAGTGCAGTTTCCTCTGCTGAATGGCGCGATTTTTTTTTCAAAAAAACACGAAGTGAAAGAAAATATTGAAATAGCAAAGCGTCAGAAAAAGGAGGAAAGATTGAAAAATCAAAGAAAAATCAAAGAAAATAGCAATAAAAAAGGATAAAGTAAAAGAGTGTATAAAGAAGACGCAAGAAAAATTTAAAAAATTGTAACAGAGAGTTATAAAACAAGAAAGGATTTCATTATATTTAAGATAATTAAAATTGTATATTCGTTTCTTATGGATTAATGTTCTACAAAGTTTATATAATTTATTTATAGAATACCTACTTTAAAAACTTAAAATTTGTTACTGCTTCCTATCTTAAAAACGAAATATTTAATTTACATTGGAAAAAAAATAATTTCTGTTTTTTATTAAAATTTTGATAAAGTTTTTAAAAGAACTTATTTTAGTTACGCATTATTCTTGTCATTATTAATTATTTACTGATGTTGCACATTATATTCAATAATAAATTTTAGTTTGTAATGCGCACAAAACCTATTTTGAATTTCATATTAAAAAAGGTGGTCGACTACTAGCTATCGGACCGGTCGACTTTTAGAGTTAAGCGGTCGATTATTAAAGCATTCGGACACTTTATTTTTAACGCTAATTATTTATTTTCCCTGAACTTTCCTACTAACACAAAATATTTAGTGATACATTAAATACATTTGAATTACTTCAATACATTTTATATATTTTATAACATTGATTGTTTATTTTTTTTCAGTACTTTTATTCGAGTTTAGCTTTAAGTGGTCGACTACTAGTGCTTTCACCCTATTCGACTCGCGAAATCAGATATTCGACTCGCGAAATCAGATATTCGACTCGCGAAAAGAGATATTCGACTCGCGAAATGAGATATTCGACTCGCGAAAAGAGATATTCGACTCGCGGAATCAGATATTCGACTCGCGAAATCAGATATTCGACTCGTATAGTGTTAATAGAGAAGGATAAGTGCATGTTGGAATATTTCAGCAAGATACTGGAACTGATGGGTTTTTCACAATTTTTAAAGTACTCTCTGCTTCAGCACCTTATTGAGATATACCAAGTTACAATTCCTTGCTGAGGTATTCCTACTTAGTTATAACGTACTGTATTTTTTAAACAAATTAAGTAAACATACTAAAACATACTAAGTTCGGACGTTTGCATTTTTCGTAGCAGTTTTCATCATATTTAGTTTCAATTCTAACCGCTTGTAGCATTGCGTTCTAATTCCACTCTGAAACGATAATGTTGGGTGTGACACGAAAATGGTAAGGGGGCTCGCGAGCCCCCCGAGCGTGTGACACAAAATTATGGCGTTTTCGGACGGTCGCACTGGGGCGGACCGAGTGCGAACTCTACCCAATCGGAAGCGAAGAGTGTGAACTTTTTCGCCTCCGATTGGCCAAAATTCGCACTCAGTGCGCCCCAGTGCGACCGTCCGAAAACGCCATTACATTGCGTGATAGGTGATAGGTCTTTTTTTTTTTTTTTTTTTTTTTTTGACGTGGAGAAATCCCTAACGGATACCCCGCCCCCCGGGGGAGGGACGGGGTTATGTGGGACTTGCACCCACTAAAACTCCACGGTGGTCGTCCTCGGGCGCGAAGTCGCGCGCTCGAGGGGGAGGACGTTTTGCGGGAGCAAACTAGCGATTCATCCGCTACCTCCCTCTCAGCGCAGTGCAAACTCCGCGCTCAACAGCCCCGCGCGGGGTCTTCCCACAACTCTAGTGATAGGTCTATCCTATACCTGGTCCGTGCTTTTATATAGTTTAGATTACCGACCGCGGTCCCTACGTTATCCCGAAAAAATCCACAAGTAGCCTGTTTCGACCAGGAAATTCGCCCGAGTTAATAGGAGTGCATGATACCAGAAGAGGTGGCACGGCCGAGCTGGGCGAGATAGAGAGAGAGAGCGTAAGCATGTGCGACAAGGAGGGAGATAGGTGAAGTGTGCGAGAGAGAGAGAGAGAGAGAGAGAGCGCTAGTGTGCGCGACAAGGAGGGAGATAGAAACATCACACAGCCACTGGAAATTCACGAATTTCCCATTTTCCGCGACTATTCTATGAACTTTCAGGGTCACGCCTCAAAGAATAGACCCTTGGCTAGTTTCCTATGTGGTGGTGGCCCAGATTTTAATTATAATTAATTAGTTATTAACTGTTCTTTGACGCAGTGACGAGAACAGTGTCGCGGAATTTATTCGCATAAAAGACCTTTACAGTGTTACAATAAACTATAAGTTACATAAAATCACTATTTTCTTGTGTTCATTGCTGAGGTTTCCATAATTTGGCCCACATAAAGTTCCTGTCCACGTTGAAATATTCCCAAGTTTCACCTGTAAGAAGAAGAAATAATTTTTAGTAACCTGACTTGGCTATTATAGAAAATAGGACAAATGTTACAGCATAATAGTGAAATTAGTCATAACACTATAATCACAGACGAGGTATAGAATAGACCTATCAACCAATGTATTTTTGTGTCACCGGTTTGGGGGGTCCTAGGACCCCCTTACCATTTTAGTGTCGCATGCAACGTTACCGGTGAAGTCTTGAAACAGATTGTAATGCTACGCGTGATAGGAATTAAAACTAAATCTTATCGGAAATATTTAAAATCTAAAACGGCCTGAATGTTACGACTAATTTGAAGAAACATGTTGTATAATCCGTTTACTAATAAATTTTGATAGAAGCATAATTTGCACGTATTTCTATAAATTTCGATGAGAAATATTATATAAATACAATGCGTAATAAGCATTTGTACAGTTTCTTAGTTAGGTTATATTTTCTGTCACTTCGATGAGCGAATTTTCTGTCCTCAAAATGACAGAAAATATAACCTATATGCTATACCCGATTTCCTAAAGATACTGTTGCGGCGTAATAATAATGTTTAGGAAGGATGATAAAATGTTCACAAATGTATCGTAAAAGAACGAAATAGCCAATAAACATTTATTCTCATATAGCATATACATAGGTTATATTTTCTGTCACTTTGCGGCGCCAACCATATAATAATCACGCGCATCCAGCCTGCGCATTTTCAGTAGCGGATTTGAGAAGCGGATTTTCTGTCCTTGAAGTGACAGAAAATATAACCTATACGCTATACCCGATTTCCTAAAGATACTTTTGCGGCGTAATAATAATTTTTAGGAAGGATTGTAAAATGTTCACAAATGTAGCGTAAAAGAACGAAATAGCCAATAAACATTTATTGCCATATAGCATATAAATAGGTTATATTTTCTGTCACTTCGATGAGCGAATTTTCTGTCCTCAAAATGACAGAAAATATAACCTATATACTATACCCGATTTCCTAAAGATACTGTTGCGGCGTAATAATAATGTTTAGGAAGGATGATAAAATGTTCACAAATGTATCGTAAAAGAACGAAATAGCCAATAAACATTTATTCTCATATAGCATATACATAGGTTATATTTTCTGTCACTTTGCGGCGCCAACCATATAATAATCACGCGCATCCAGCCTGCGCATTTTCAGTAGCGGATTTGAGAAGCGGATTTTCTGTCCTTGAAGTGACAGAAAATATAACCTATACGCTATACCCGATTTCCTAAAGATACTTTTGCGGCGTAATAATAATGTTTAGGAAGGATGGTAAAATGTTCACAAATGTAGCGTAAAAGAACGAAATAGCCAATAAACATTTATTGCCATATAGCATATAAATAGGTTATATTTTCTGTCACTTCGAGGAGATGATTTTCGGATCCTCGAAGTGACAGAAAATGTAACCTATATGCTTCTTAACAATAAATGTTTATTGGCTATTTCGTTATTTTACGCTACATTTTTGAACTTTTTATGGCTTAACATCCTTCCAAAATATTATTGTTACGCCGCAACGGTATATTTATGAAGTCGGTTATAGCATATTAGGTTATATTTTCTGTCATTTCGAGGAGAGGACCACATAATAATCACGCGCATCCAGCTTGCGCATTTTCTCTTCCGCGGAAAATTGACTTGTGGTCCCAAGCGGGAGAAAAGTTATTTCATTAAATTGTTTATATTTAGTGCGATTATTACTAGGGACTATAGCCATAATTAATTATTTTATATCTCGAAGAACAGTCTTTAAAATTTTAAATAATTAGTTTAAGCCCCCCTGACATTCAATTGACTAACCTGTTAAGAAAACTATTAAAAATGTTATATTACGCGTCTAAATACATGCTTTTCTGACTTTCTTCCTGCCATAAAATATGGTAAGATCGGATTTTTCGAGTCGGTCTTACATATAAACGTTTTACAACATTTACGCTTGAGACAACTCAATACAGTATTTCCTCTAGTTCCTATCACACTTCTAAATATGGAAACATAGATATCAGGTTTACACAGGTTTCTAAAATTGTTCAGAAGCTACCGACTCTTTATGACAACATGTTGATCGGCGCTTGGAAGGAATACAGGGGCATTAATATGCACTATCCTCTAATAATATTTTTTTTTTTATATTTTTTCATCATTATGCAAACATCTGTATTGTTTGTCAGGTTTTTCTACTAAAATGAAACCAATTACGACGCAGTTTGGTATGAGGAAGATACGGCAAAAAATTGGTACAGAGAGAAGTAATATAATAATATTTTTTTAAAGCCCAACAAATAATACGATAGCGAACGTTCAGTCGAAATGCGGCATTTTTCTCATCGATTGTTGAGGTCCGGGCCCCGGAAAAGTTCGTCTTTCTTTTTAAAACAAATGCCGTTCCCAGAAACGCGATGCACCCGAAGGTAAAAATCGATACGACTTGAAATGTCTTGCAAGCAGAGCTCGCTAAATCAGGCGCTTGCTCTTAACGAATCTTTTCCAGTTCGTAGCACTTGTCAAGTCAAATATGCCAATAACACTTTTTGCAAGCAGATGGCTAGAACTTGACAGGATGTTAACAATTAAAATTGCACCGTCTCTAACATTCTTAAGTATGTACATCTGTATGTATGTATTTCCTAAGTAATTATGAGTTTGGTGCATCGGTTAAGTGCTGACAGACGTGAGACAGACGATGCGTTGATACATTGTCTCGCTCTCGTCTTTCGGGCGTCTGATACTGCATCCTTCACGTGCGCGGCGGGCCTGATCGCTTATTTATACGAAAAAAATTATTCGTGCCGCAGCTCGCTCGCGCGGCCAGGTAGCGATCAGTAGCCAAAAGCGGGAACGCGTGTTAGACAAAATCATCTATACTATTGAAAAATGAAATTTTTATATTTTCTATTTTATTTTCATCACAGTATTTGTAACATATTGTATGAAATTTTCCAGATGAAAGGAAAGCCAAACACGACGCCCTTCCTACAATTACCCCGAATGCGCATGAATCCGTTACTTATACTTCCTCCTCCTCTTTCTTCCATTAAGTGATAATGTAAAAATTTATTTAAATAACTTACAATTAGAATTTAAAGTATATTTGGAGACTAGTAAGAATGGTATCTGAAGAATACATTTCTGCTTTGATTGCATGTTTTTTGTTGATATAGGTACATTGAAAAAAACAATTAAACCCTAAAAAATTATTTTAAAGAGTAAAACTAATGAAAAAATTAAACCGTGCAACATGAACTTGAACTCGCACCCCAGGAAAACGAAGTTAGAATTTTTTTTTAGAACTTACACTCATTTCGAAGCCTAGCTATATTTCTGCCAATTCTGAGGCAATTCTTTTTACAAATGTCCACCGAACCAGAAATGTAGATTCATCCCCGAAAGCAGTGTTCATTAGATTTTAATAAATAAATAAAAAGGGCATATTTCATATAAAAAACAGTTCGTTTCTTTCAGCACCATCTCATATGTACATACCTACTTGTCCCAATGACGTCGTGTTTGATTTTCCTTTTATTACAAAAATGTCACTAATTTTCCATAAATGCTCGAATAAAGACGAAATAGGGAATGTAAAAATTTCATCTAACAATTAGCTTAGCATGTGCACACTGTACATACATGTTTTCCGCATTTAGCTACTGATTACTGCATTTGCAGAATTTATAGAAGAAAGTGAAATCTGCTTCAATACGGGCGTTTAGGCATAGCTCGTCCGTGGACCGACATCGACATGCGAAAATCAGGCGCACGGAGAACGCAAGAAGACAATGTATCATACTTTGTTGCCGCTGCCAGAATGATCGTTTGTCGCGTAAAAGACCTTCGTGCCGTTTCTCACTAGCTTTCATTCTCTCTTATTCCCTCCCATTTCATCTCACTCGCGAGTCGCGACGTCCGTAAATCCAGAACCTTTTTTTCACTTGTGCTTTAAAAAGTACAATAGCTGTGTTCTCATATGTACATATCTAGGAATAATAAAAAAACTAAAAATATAAAATAGTTAATAAGGGGAAACGGCCAATCAATTTGTAACGAAACATAGAGTTTTAACTACTAATCCACCGTTCCCAAGTAATAAATAAACTATTGCAAAATGTCCTCGGGTCCCGAAAACTACGAATACAAAATTTTACAAAAACGTTTGGATTCCTTGTTCTCAATGATGTATACGTGTCGTAGGATGGGCACCGTCTATTTAGACATGCGCGCAGTGCGGAGATTTGCGGGAATGTCAGTAACAGCGTCAATTTTTAATATTTTTCAACGTACGACACGCGAAAACGTTAGTTAAGTGTTCCACAACACGTAAAGTACTAACAATCAATGTCATCTTGCATTTTATAGTTTGTATAAGCTTTTAAGAAGAGCCATATTTCGGCGCCATATAGTCTTCAGATCACCGAAATAGATTTTCGACAAGCCGAGCCAAAGCGTAGCGTAACGAAAAACGAAAGCCTGCCCTCTATGTCGAACAAGTCACACGTATACAAGCACGCACACACCTTTCAGCATTTCAACACATTTCAGAGTAGTTCCGGAGTTGGACGCTGTTCATGAACAGAGGCCGCCAGATTCAGTCCTCGAGTTATGGGTCGGTAACACAGTTTGGGTGGTGACACCAAGTCCCATAAGGTGATAGGTCTATTCTATACCTCGTCTGTGCTATAATATTGTAATCTTATTTTAGACTGAGTCGATAACGTTGGGTGTGACACGAAAATGGTGCGACAGAAAATGAAATTGAATGATAAGTCCATCCCATAAGTAAGTAACTGGTCTGTGGTTTTGTACAGGTTTTATCCCCGAGTTGGCTGGGTTGGTTGTTTGGGTGAGGAAATTCGCCGAGTTGGACTGAACGACTGAAGTGAGTAGAATAGTAAAAATTGCGCTTCAGTATTGACAACTTCAGCTAGAGGAAAGAATGAATAGTATATATAGAGAATAAAATAAAAATATAACTGTTTGCCGGAGATTTTATGCAATTTTATGCAAAGAATTGTTTCGAATTAACAGTTTTACATTAAAAGAAATTAGCTCGCACACGATGAAGATAAGAACGAGGGCTGACGAGGGCCCAGCGGGCTCAGTTGTGTATAGTGTATGGTTTTAGCGTAGAAAGCGTGGCAGGACCGTAACATGAAAGATCAACGGTGAACGGACGCCGATTTCCATTGTTAGGAAGAGTTGGGGAGAGTTAAAAATCAATCGACCACTACTTTCATTTTGTTTACAAACAATCACGAGCTGCGAAGCTGATTACAGCGCTACGTTATACGAGAGAAAAAAAAGTGTAAAAATGCCTGTAAAAACGAAAGAAATAAAGGGGATATTAATACCCATAGAAGAACAAGTAGATTATTCTTTGTAATTCTTTCATTTATGAATATCGCCCTGACTGCTAAAGATTAACATGATCGTGCTTTAGGTAAATAAATTGAGAGAACTGATAAGAAGACATTCCCTCTGTACGAACAATGTTGCGACGACAAAGTCGACTCTGTTCGAGCAATTAGAATGTCTGGGAGAAAGGTTCGACGGTTTATCGAAGGAGGAGATTTCTGATTACGAAGAAATGGAATCTAAGATCACTGGTATAGTAGAGCAATTTTGCTCGCTGGAGTACACAAACGAGTCGGTAGGTCGTGTCGGAATCTAGATGAATTCGACTGAAAGATGTTGATTCAGAATTATTTCAGATTGAAAATATAGACAAAGATATCGCGGAACAGATTCTGTCCGGCGTACTTGATAAGTTTAAATCGGCGCTGGAGACTCTAGAGAAATTGGAGTGCTTGCCGTTGAAGCAGAGATTGATGGATTGCGTGGATTATGTGGGGGAAATGGGTGAAGCCACTGAAATAGAACATTATCAGAATATCAAGGTATGGAAAGAACGGACAGATAATATTGTACGTTAGTTACGTTGGATGGTTTAGATTCTGTTGTCTTCAGGAGCTGGGCACTTCGATTTTGGAATTGCTCGGACCGTTACAAATATATCGAAAGAGCTTAGCGTCTCGATCGCTCGCAGAGAAGATCATATTATATTCGTGCCAACTGTGCGCAGCGTTTAAACTGCTAGTACAGTTAGTGCAAGAGCAACACCAGCTAAACGTGTCGATCTATGTAATAGAACATTTTACGATATCTACGTTCTAAAGACGCACGCAAGTTTATTCTAATCGGATGTTTACGCTTTTATCCGCATAGAATTGTAAGAAATATGTCTGCGAAAGGCTCTGTTTTTGCTTGGAGATGATAATAGATGTGCTGGACGTACCAGATCCCTTGCCCGAGGATGAAATAACAGAGGCGGAGAATCATTTCGTTTACAGGTAATGTTGCGTCGGCTAAGCTAAACATTAATCTGTTTTTCCACTCACCTTTGCATTTAGAATGGATTTGGTACTGGATATCCTGTTGGGAATGCCGAATAAATGTCAGGAGAAACAAATATCTGAATTCTACGAGTTGTGGTTACGAATAGAAGACGTATTCTCATCCGCGATGGCGATCGCCCAAGTGTGCAAGCCCTGCAACTTCAAAGCTATAACCGGAACTTGTCAGTCGATTATACTGGAATACGAGAATCTCAAGTTGCAGCTAACATCCGAATCCTCCGATTCGGCACTGAACAATTTGTTTATGAACAGTTTGAACGACTCGCTGTATCGTCTAGAGCGCAAGATCAACGTATCGGTGTTAAATCTTGCGATGGAAGTGTTCAGCGATCCGTTTAACGCCTTGAGGAAGCTAGTTACAATCTGTGGCAATTCTTTAAGCGCTAAGAAGCGATCGAAGAGCGATTTGACCAACGCCGTAGAAGACTTTGATCAGATTATAGATAAATCCATGCAAATCGGCTTGTTCGCTATCGCCTCTTGTAAAGACAGAAATCGTAAGTGAACCTCTGGCCTTTCTCTTGTCGTTCACTGCCGCACTCCGCAGTCTATTATTCCAGGCATCAATCACATTCGTAATTCCCTGGCGAGTCTCGAGTCTCTGGAAACTGAATTGATCTCTGCTATTACCACTTTCTACCTGCATCCAGAGAGCAAAGAAATGCGTGCAAATGTAAAGCTGCTGACGGCGCAATGGCAACTGGAAGTGAATAAGTTGCACGATGCGATCAATCTGATTATGGACCCGGCCGCCTACTGCGAGGTACTTGGCCACTTATCAGATCGCACACGTCAAAAGTGTTTGAAAGAAAACCACGTATGATATACTATTTAGGTAGTTTTAGATGATCTTCAGGAACGTATCTCGATAATGTCCAATTGCCTTGATAACAGAGAACCCGTCACCCAGACGCAAGTGCAAAGCGTCGTGCTTAGGTCTTTGTCGTTGTCTCGCCAGATTAGCACAACGATTAATGATATCGGAAGCGACATCATCGAACGACAGACGATAATGATGATTAGGGAATTGAAAGCTGGTTAGTGTTTAGAATTCCAGCGTTCGATTAGTTCGTTAAACGAAACGCCGGTGAATCCTCTTTATATTTCAAGCGATATTCGAGGCTGACGCCGCTTCGAAGAGTCTTCTAACGGACAATGCCACAGAACCGCAGCAACTGCGAGTGATAAAACGCTGCGAGTTGATCATGAATGTGGTAGGGAGGTTGCATCCCGCGTTGATCGCCATCATGAACAATACGTCGTTGATGAACACCAACTATGCGAAGAACGGGAAAGGACAAGGGGATTCTGTTCACGGTATTGATTTCTGCGATAAAATCTTAATTTCAACTACCCCTTACTGCTAAAGTGATCTCCGTTTCCAGATGTCAGCGGTAGACTGGCGTCTACGATCTACGGTTCATCCTACGATCATCGTCAGAAACCTCCAACTTACATAAGAACCCCCTATACAGGTACAAACAGCACTGAGAACATAAAATTGCTACATCTAACGCGCTGTTACACTTATCGCCTGTCTTTCCAGTGAGCAATTATAAATCACCGTTATCCATCCAAACGGCAAACAGCGTCTCTAGAGCGCAATTGAATCTGTCCTGCCTGATACCTTACATTAAGAAAGGGCGTGAGATGCGCGTGGAACGTTCAGTTATGTACAAAACGCCACGTAAAATCGATTCTACCGAACAACCTTCCATGGACGTTGGACTGAAAACGAAGAGTTTCACCAATATTAGGCAACACCTTTTCAGTAGAGATAGTATTAGTTCCCGCGACGATATTTGCCTGTCCGAAGAGAGCATGAATTTAACAGGTACGATAGATGGATAAAACAACTTCTCTCTATTTGAATGAATTAACTGGCAGGACTGTAACGTTTCCAGGTATCCTAGAGAAGTTTGTGTCTTCCTGTACAACTTTAAGTGCAGGTTCGCCGACGCCCCAGCACGAGAAAACGGAGAATCACACGATTGACGCATCGAATAAAAAGTCCGCGACAGCCTTGGCGGAACCTTTGGTCGGGTGCATGGAGACGCGATCTGGGCTGGCGGCTCGCAAAGTGGATCAGTGTTCGTCGATCGGCGGCGGGGACGCTCCATCGATCATGGAAGGACCAAAAAGTTACAACGATGTTCGGAGGTTAAGTGACAGTAGCGAAGTAACGCCCAAACGATTCTTTGGAGATTAAATAGCTGCGGATTCCAAAAGGATGCTGACCCTCGCGACGTTGGCTTCGACACGCCCATCTGGGAGGAAACACGAAATTTCGTTACGTGCGTTTATTGTCATTCAAGTGCCTTAAGATTTCTGTTGAATAACAAACAACTTATTTCTTTCGGAGAAAGAAAAGTGAGTTTTCTTTAATTCCCCGAGTACAATTTCTAAAATTTTCCACAAATAAACCTGCCGTTTTTAAATCGGATTCGCCGAGTTTTATTTCGATCCTCGAGAGAGCGTATCGCCGTATCTCGAAACTCGATCGAGAGCTATCGAAGCAAATCGAGATTGGCCACTATTCACGTGATTCACGTGATTCACGTTTGTGTAAGTAGCATGTGAGTAGAGTTTACTGTTTAGTGGGTTCAGCCTATTTTTAAGGATCACAGAAAAATTGCCCAACTCCAGAGAAAATGGGAGCGTCATTTCTGCCAGTGTTTCTGTTTACGGTGATTTGGGCAATTGTCGGAATCGCATTGCCCATTTTCGTTCCGAAAGGCGTTAATCGCGGGTAAGTTCTGCTTCGACTGCTGAACCGTTCTCGTCCTTCAAGCAATTTTCCAACTTTCAACGAAACATTGCCGTGCCACTGTCATCATTTTTCACCACTGTATTCGTTTACGCGTGCCTTTCTTTCTAGAATTCTTCAGCTTATGCTGATATTGACAGCTTTCACCTGTTGGTTGTTGTAAGTTGACAAAAGCTGAACCAACCATCTCGGTAGGTTTACAGGTGGAATATTCTAAAATCTATTATTCATTTCTGCAGCTGGCTATGTTGCTACATGGCACAAATGAATCCACTTGTCGGACCCAAGCTATCCAACACCACCATTCTCATGATGGCTCGCGAATGGGTAACCTTGCATTTTCTACTATCCTACCACTCAGCTACCTTTGGTCGTTACATATAGATTTGTTACAGAGCGGCAAGGACTTCCAACAGGACAACTGGTTGTAGGAAGCTCGTCTATCGGGGATGATATTTATTACAAATAGAACGATATCGTTGCTATGTAACTGAAATGTTTACGCACTCAGAAAAAGTAAACGTATTCGAACGTCAACATTCCAATAAAGTGAAATTTACTTTTACGACAAGCATGTATTATAATTTCGCGTGAAACGTTGCTTTCACTTGGAGCACCGTTGTACGTACGAAACGGGCGTGTATATTAATTATGTAACATTGATAATAAAGGACAGTTAACGTTGAATGGAAACATCGCGAAATATTACTCGTGCGTTGTACTTCATTCATCGGCCCTCTACAGCCTGCCAATTTACCATTAACTTTAAAAACGTTCGACGAGCAAACGAGATAAAGATAACCGATGCACGCTGATCGATACGGCACCATACGGCACTGGGCGCGCGCATGTGCATCCCTTATACACCTTACACCAACTTACACACAGATAATTCATGCGTGATGCGTGCACGCGCGCGTGGATCGTGGATCTGTGTGTGCGATTTCTACGTAAGCAAAACTGACAAGTAGTGACGCGCTATCTCGAATTCTCGACCAAGAAAAACAATAATGGAGGCGTGTAATGCGGTTGAACGTGAAGTTGACAAGGTTTTGTTGAAATTCGGTGCGATAAACGAGCATGCGGAGACGGTACTGCGCGATCTGATAAATCATATCGAGTCTCTGAAAAAGGAATTCGAAGAAGGTAAAATACAAGTAGCTGCGCCACTATAATGTCACTTCTCTTTGACATTTCCCTGGGAGAACAATGAAATCTAGGATTTTGCCAGCGTTAGCAGCTACTACGAACGCGGGGGAACTTTCGTACCGCCAAGCCAGTATACGAAATGGTCAAACTTCTAGCTGAAGAGCGTTTAAATTTTTTCTTTCCACCATGGATCGTTCTTGTGCATATCCTAACCTCCGTCGTCCTGCTCAATAGAAATCTCTCTTTGTATTCTGTGTCTGCTCGCAATGTTTTAATCTCCATACAGATTGGAAATATCTTCGAACCTGCGTTTCCAACCATCGGTTTCCTACAATTGCGATTCTTTTTCTTTCCATCAGCGCCGCCTGATCATGAGCTGACCCCGGGTCAAGTACAAGTGCTCAAAGAAACAATGGCAAAGGTTCGGGAGACTGCGCAACGTTTAGCTACCGATCACAGAGAGTTACACAGCACGGTGTCAAAGGTTGGAAAGGCTATCGATAGGAATTTCATTGCAGATTTTGCAAGCACCAGTAGAGAAGATGTTTTCTCAGGTCCGGAGAAATCGCATCTATTAAATCAAGTTATTTGCCAACATTTCTATCGCCACGGTATGCTGGATATTGCAGCCGAACTAGCAGCGGTAAGTTTGCGGCAACCTACTGGAAACACCGCCATATTCAGAATTGTATTTTTATATACAACAAGTACCAACCACTTACAATTCCAGGAAGCTGGGATTAAAACAGACGAAGGAACAAAAGAACCGTTCACCGAACTGAATTATATATTAGATTGCCTGAAACAGAGGAATCTAGAACCTGCGCTTGAGTGGGCTAAGAAGCATAGAGAGGCACTTTTAGGACAAGTATGCACAGTTTTCTAACTGTTATCGAAACAGAACGATCGCATCGCAGCCTTATCTGATACCGAATCTTCCTTGTAGAACTCCTCTCTCGAATTTAAACTGCATAGGTTACATTTCATAAGACTAGTTCAACAAGGTCCTAGCAAACAGAGAGAAGCAATCATGTACGCCCGACAGAATCTTACGCAATACGTCGGACGTTACGGGAAAGAAGTGCAAGCTTTAATGGGCACGTTACTCTACTTGCCGAATGGGATACAATCTTCCCCCTATAGTCATTTATTAGATCCCACTCTGTGGCTCGACATTCACGACGTATTCACGAGGGAGGCGTGCACGTTACTGGGCTTAAGCGTGGACAGCCCTCTTTCGGTGTGGTACGTCTGTTGCTTTTAAATAAATCAAACGATGGGCGAGTCGATAGAGAAAGTTTGTGGTATTCTGTTGCAGCATCAACGCGGGATGCACCGCGTTGCCCACGCTTTTAAATATCAAGCAAGTGATGCAACAGAGACAAGTGACCGGCGTTTGGAACGGAAAAGATGAGCTACCGGTGAGTAATCGATAATTTCTAACATCATCATGATCGTTACTCAAAACCACTTCCATCCGTACAGATCGAGATAGACCTGGGCAAGCAAAGCCGTTATCATTCTGTCTTCGCGTGCCCGATCCTGAGACAACAGAGCACAGAGAATAATCCGCCGATGAAGCTGGTTTGTGGACACGTCATTTCGAGAGACGCCCTAAACAAACTCACCAACGCGAACAAGTATGTCATTTAGGAAAATCGCAGACTTTAAATATGAGATTGAGATCGCTCAAAAAAAAAAAGAAGAAAATAAGCAAAAAAAAGACACCAATTCTTTTTCAGATTGAAATGCCCGTACTGCCCGGTGGAGCAAAATCCAGAGGACGCTAGACTTATATATTTCTAGACTACTGTGATACAGAGACACGAGGGACGAGCCGTTTTTAGATTTCTGCAAGATGTCACGCTTGAAACCAATGAGCCGGATGCGTATACTTACGTCCAGGTGTCGTAATCCGTGAACTTTCATGGTAATCGTAAAACTTTCTCACATTGCTTAATTAGACTGATTCCCGATTGCGTTGCGTACACGTAAAGGAAAATTTGTATTTCTTTGATCGAAAGGCTACTTACTTTTGGCGCCGATAATCGTCACTTTTGTTTATAATATTTCAATGCCTTTCGACGAGCAAGCATATAAAAACCGTAATTATAAATAAGAATCGATTATATGTTAATTCAGTTGTGATTGAGAATGTATTATATACATATATATTTATATTCACGTATTTGCGAGCATGGTGACGTATATATATATATATATATAAATAATTAAAATCACGTACCGAGTAACGCGTTTTTGTATATACTAAGGTTAAAAAATATTGTTGATTACCATTAAAGTTGTTCGTAACGATAACCATTAACGGTAACAAGTGACTCATGATCTTTGTATCGACTGATCGACACGTATCGGTGGAGTCGCGTCTCCAGCATAACCGCTGGTCTGGTCTCTCACCCGACGCGTGGCAATTATCGATACGTGTCCATCGATGGAATATTTTTCTACCCTGAATATTTAGAAAATAAATAATAAAAACAAATATGTACATATATATCATATCAGTATATTGTAATATAATACATTAATGTTGGGGGGGGGAGGGGGAGTCAGCCGATGATCACGATACACGCAAGAAATCCTTCGCGACTTGACGTCAAAGTTCGCGTGAAACACGTACGTTTATTCGGTACACGATATTAAACGATACACAGATCAAACATATATCATGCCTCTAAATTACAAGCTAACGTTCAGTAACCATAGAATTCGTTGAAACGAAGCTGATCGTAGCGGATAGTACATATAGATCTCTATATAAGAATCTAAATCGAGTTTTGGGAGCATCGTTCAGCCATCGACGTATAAATATCGATGTTGGAAAAAATTCCGCGATTTTCAGAGCCGACGAAGCGTTCAAATCTCCCTCCAAATAATCCTTCAACCGTGAACATGCATCTCTCTCTTTTTTACACACACCGATGCAGTTCTACCAACCACACGAGCACGCACGCACACGTTGAGGATAAGGAATGCCCTTATCCTCTCCCCAAGTCTCGCTGTTTTTCAACAACTACACAAGCATTAAATCGGACCCATACACCAGCTGGTTAAATATATACGTTACAACCGTAGGACGCAAGAAACTGTTATATTCGTAACGGATGAGTTGGTAAGGGTGCGACGTTTGTTGGTTCCTTTTAGCGCAGATAAATTCAAGTAGCATCCCGTCGGCCTCGAGTTTCGAATAGATTCGGACCGAGACGCGCGGTATTTATGTACCAACGAAAACGTTATTAACAACGAGAAAACGATCAGTTTGTCTCCATCATCATTGCTTATTGTCTGTTCACAATAGCAGCCATCAACGCATTATTCGCAAATATTTCGTTTCCATTTGGTTTCTTCTTTTTATAACGCGACATGAGGACACATCGAGAAGCGGCAGCGTCGGGGCTCGATACATCGATAATGGATAAATTCTCTCGCGAGGAAACAGGTAAAACATTAACAGCAGATATATAGATGCATATAAGCGAACATCGTCATTACGATTGGTTAGGATCGATTCCGATCGATTCCGTGGGTTAGTCCCAAAGTTATTCTTCGATCGTGCTCGTTCGTAGACATGCAAAATTCCGCGATAGAAGATAGAAGTAACAACGGGAATAGTTTTCGTTTCTGCGCTGGACGTTCATGGACGATGGTGAATCGTTCTTCGGCTTTCGATTCTTTCCCTCAACATTGTCAATTCGATTGCACCAGCAGTTCCAGTAACAACGAATCGACCGCAGCCTGTACGTTGCGCAATATAGGTAGGTAAGTACCATTTATATTATACGCATTGAGCTATAAGAATACCTGGAGAGAGAACAGCAATGGGAAGAAGTAGAGGCGACAGCGGTCAGAGAAAAATAGAAGATTACGGGTGAACCTATCCTTCTTCTTCCTATTATCCCTCTCACTCTGTACTATCATGTAGTAAATGTGCTATGTTCATTGAGCTCAATGAACATAGCACATTCCCTCTTTTTCTCTGACCGGCCGCCATTGCTCTGTTCCCTCTCCAGGTATTCTTATAGCTCAATGATTATACGTTTACGTAGGAATTGTCATCTACGCGATTTCATGCGATACCAACGCGTTCGTCGATACGCGTAGTTTAAACGAACCGGGATAAATCGGAAATAGGGAATCGTAATCTTCAGCGAAGAAAGTGGGCGAAATATAGAGCAACAATCACGTTGAGTTGAAAATCTGAGTGGACACACGTCCCGAGATACTTGATTTGTTCCTTAAATACATATATCTACGTCCCCCATATGTACAGAAGTTCAAACGATTCTTAACGCGGGTAGACGATACTTATTATGAACGAATTAGCGTAACGCTACGACGACGCAACAACGTCGACTCATCTTCGCTGCGATTCTTTACCCCCTATGGTATGGCGATACTGGTTTCTCGAATCTGAAAATCCGGGCCTCTCTCTCTCTCTCTCTCCTTAAAATATATACTCAGACGCGAGGAGCGTTCGTAAAGAATCCGCAAATCGAATTGACTCGCGTTTTCTATCGGGAGTAGGCGCGCCACGTGACACAACGTAGCGCAGCCTATGGATTTTAAAGAATTCGCAGTGGGAAGCTATGCATCGTGTACTCTTTTTTTTACAGTTTACTGCCGTCCCTCTCTCTTTCAAGTCTCTAACTTTCGTTCCGATGGATCTCCGTCTTATAATAACGAACGCGTTATTAACACTACAGATTTAAATTTATTATGGCACTACTATAGATACAGTTTAACTTCGTTATACGCTTCTACAATGTACAGCACACGACAGGACTTGGCGCGCATGTGTGCGACTAGGCACACGTATGCTGTTCAACTTGAATACATAGGCATACGTGTAAGTACTTCTCTGGTAATATCATGGAAATTGAGTCGCGATCCTGCGATAAATCCATTACGTATGGCCTATCAAGGATTGATCATAACGCTATCTATTCCCTTATACATATATATATATTCACGTGCATTATGCAGTAGCTTAGGACTCGAGCGTGTAGACAACGCGATCTTTGTTCCTCGATCATACAACGATTATACTACGATATCAAGAAATCTTTCTGGTTATACGTTTCTACGACATATGCATATAAATAGACACATACCATCTCAGCTACCATCAACTATCGAACAAGGGTACGCGTAACACGTCAGCGTGCACTGTTCCTACAAATATTTAAGCTCGCCTGAAATCCAACAAGAATGAACAGGAAGAAGACCTTCGCTACTCTCGGAATAAAACTCTATAGTTTCCCACCTCGAATCCACACAAAGTTTATCGTGTAATTTGCAAATTCGACGAACGCCCCGTCGTCCTTCGTAGCATATATCCATCTGTCATTCCCGAGGGAATAAACGATCAGGGGGAGTAGAAACGTATCGTCATCAGCTCGAGCGATTGCGAAAAGGTCGGGAATCTTCAGCTTTCGGGTCGTTTCGTTCATGTTCTTTTTACAGGGTTTAAGTAACTTATTGGTACCTGATCCTTGTAATTTGTAGATTCGTGCTGCACGCATTCGAAGAGCTCTTCATCGCACCCAATCGCTTTCTTTGCGGTTTCCCTGCAGCCATTCAGGGAATCCAAATTAGGCGGCTCTCCGTGCAACGATTATAATTTTCAATGTGTCACGAACAGCTGAAGATCTCGCCAGTTCTCATCGACCGCGAGGAACTAATGAATTAGATATCAATGGAATACTGTGTAAGCCACGTGTAACCGTACTCGCATCTTCATCAGCCCGAACGTACTCAAAACCAGTAACATCTTACCTACACGACTTTCGTGAACGCACACACTTATCCTTACGATCCAACTCTGCGCGTATATACTTTGCATCGGGGGCAAGGGAATAATTAAACAACTATTCTCCGTCGCTGGTGCGACTCTCTGTTTTATCCTCGCACAGCGTCTGATTTGATTTCTTCATCTCTCTGTATCGAAGCGTGACTAGATTTCGCACGGTGCTACCAATAACAGCATACATTCTTTCACCACCGCTCGAGTGGAATCGAGAGCAAGCACTTGGATGGGAAGCGACGCGACATCGGCGCTTCTCATAAAAATTCCCTAACTCTCCTGTCGTTTAATCGTCTCACTCCTTTCCTCGACATGGGCAAGTGTACAGGGAATAACTAGCGCGAGAGGTATTCGCGAATTATACTTAGCTCGTTGTTCCTCCGTTCAAGAATGCCGGGAAAGAAACGCTAATCGCCGGCAAGCATTCTTCTGCGCGCCTATTGCTCCTCGTCCTCGTTCTGGTACGTTACGTAGCGCACAGACGACTTTTCGCCAATTATCAACGACTGAAACGCAAGCAATGATAATTTCTTACACCTCGTAACGGGCGTCGCACACTTTGGTCCGCTAATTAGATCAATTACCTTCTTCTCCTCCTTTGTCGGCGGTGCCCTCAAAAAGTACATCAGCGGGGCGTAAAGGAAGTTCAAAATAGCAATTCCGAATAACATCCACTCGAAACCGATAGTGTTGACCAGCGTGCCGCTCAATGCAGGGCCTGGAAAATGAGAGGTCGGTATATTAATCCTTAGTAAGGCCGTGTTCTTCTCTATCTGAATACAGTGGTTCTCTAGATTCAAGCTCAATAGTCGTCAATAGCATCGGTGGTTCAGTGGTAGAATGCTCGCCTGCCACGCGGGCGGCCCGGGTTCGATTCCCGGCCGATGCAGACTTGTGTTTTTGTTCTTTTTTGCCTTTTCTATTCATTTTTTCTTACAAACGTTTATCTTCCACCTATCCATAATACTTTCAAACTTGTGTGACCTGCACACTCAGTCAGTTCGAGTACGTACCAATAGCGAAACCTAAACAGAACGCGACGTCTCCGATAGCGTAAACGCTTCCATAGACAGCACTGTGTCGGATGTCCACTAAATATCCCAATTCAGGCATCATAGAACTGTCCACCATGCCAATGGCGAATCCCAGACCAGCATTGGGTACGATCAAGTGGTCGATACTTGTAGCCAGAGGTATCTATGCAGAGAAATCAGTTGTGTCTCTTGAGAGAAGAATGGTGCTGCGCGTTTAATGTCCCTGATACTTACGCACATCAAGCAAACCCCAATGACGACGAGGCCTATCAAGGAAGCCAACCACCTGCGGTGTAATAAAATCGTTTAAAAACAGTTGGTGTATCCAAAATATGAAAAGCAAAAGAAATTCCGCCCGAACAGGGACTCGAACCCTGGACCCTCAGATTAAAAGTCTGATGCTCTACCGACTGAGCTATCCAGGCGATACAGTTTTGCGTACTTGATTGTCGAGTGCAACCGTCGATAGAGTTTACGAATAATAATGTAATAAAATGTATATCCCTACTAATATGTGAAAGTGAAACGTTGTCTGTTTGTTTGTACCTCTTTCACGCCTATACGGCTGAACGGATTTCAATGAAATTTTCAATGTACATTACATACGTTGGATATTAGATTATTGGCTCTAATAAGCGTTGAATACACTTGAGTTTTATAATATTCATGTAGGAATAGTATGTGGAGAAATTTGAGAAGCATCATAAAGGATTCCCGGGTGAAAGCGGGTAACGGGTCAGCTAGTCTGGGATAAAGAGATATAGAGGCGTTAATTAACCTGCCCATCCTATGTCCGAGGGGTCCGAATAGGTTAGTACCGATCAAGTAACTGATACTCGCTGGTAAGAACGCTGCACCCTGTTTCCATCTGCTAGCACCCATGGTGTCCATCATCCAGATGGGAAGGCTGGGCTCGAGCATAGCGATACCCATGTTGGCGAACGTTATAGCGCCTGAAATGCAAGTGCTTGCAGAGAAGGTGAACTCGTATCGGTAGCAATAGAATTATTAGAGGTGACGTACCGGCGGCCAGAATGATATAGGGATCAGTAATCAAGGTCTTCAAGGACGGTGGGTCCGCTTCGGTGTAAACGACGGATGGTTGAAGCACCAGAAGTTGAAGAACTGCAAATAATTCGGTGAGATTAGTTTTGCATTCATAGAGAATAGTTTGAATCTCGTGAGAATGGATGATACCTACTTCCGTCGCCGAGGGCCAGAGCGGATAGTATCAAGAAAGGAGCCGATTTTCCAACGAACTCGTACATCACACCGCCAAAAGGTGGACCAATGAGAACACCAAGGGCTAGCCCTCCGAGAGCTATACCCATTGCATTACCACGTTCTTTGTCGTCCTGGTACCTCTCGGCCAACATACCCATACCTATGGATAATTCGATGATTAGTTCTACCTCTTAATGTGAACTCCAACGGCGCGTGGCTCGGCGAGCGCGACAAAGAAGTTCTTTGTTTGGCGCTCGAGCCGAGCCGAGCCGAGCCGAGCCGAGCCACGCCACGCGCCGTTGGAATTCACCTTATCATTAGACAATAAACAGTTTACTCGGTCAACCAACAACAAATGAAGCGTTTACTCTTGGGTGATCTTTTGTTGTAAAATTTTCAGGCACCACTTCACAAAAGGGCAGGGGCGGGGATTTGGAGATTTGGCGCCCCTAGGCTAACAAGCGTGCATATCACCCTGTCCATGAAATATCCAATATGTTAATCTAAAAGACTTGAGATAATTTTAAAATTGTAGGATTGCTACGGGGTGTTATTGAGTTGCCTAAAAATACGTATATCAAAACAAATGTATTTACTATTAGTGGCTCAGCGACGAATTACTTGGGCTCGTTCATGACTCGGACGCTTTATCAAAAGGGTACAAGGTCCGTGTCACGGCAGACACGTCACCGTGGATGCGTCACCCTGTATCCCACCACCAAAAATGGGTAGGGTAATTGTGGGAGAGATGCCGCACTGGGAGAGACGCCGCACCTTCGGTATTTCAGGGTTATCGGTAATAAAATACAACACTGTCGATTTTATTTGCTTTAGGCTGCTAGTTTAGGTTAGATTAATAAGCGAGAACGTGTTTCCATTATTACTTTTAAAGATTTTCCTATTTTTCGAGGCAAGCCTACGGCACTTTGCCTCAATAGTTATACGTCGAGTTTATTTTTGCTATCGTAATAGTTAAAAATTCATAGCTTTTCGTGATATAACTTGTGCAATGCGTTAAAGTAACTCTGTGAAATATTTCTCGGCCAGAATAGGTCACATTCGACATAGCACTTCGAAATACGAAATTGCGGCGTCTCTCCCGGGCATTTGGGATAGAAGCCGCACTTTTATGCGCACTGTATCGGAATGTACCTAAGTTGACTAAATGATGTTTTTAATGTTAAAAATACAAAGAAAGTGTTTTAAAACAGATACCGTGATATCTCAAGGCAAATTATTTATTTTTTCATGACAAATCTGATAATCCCAACATATTTGTGGGCTTTTTACTCTTTTTTCACATTTTATTTTTCTTTTATGTGTAATGAATGTGGAAGGAAGAAGAAAAGACAATTAAATTTAGAAAAGCAGAAATAATATCTCTACCTATTTATTTCTCCAATTTTATTGTATTTTATAAGCGTATAAATTAAAAAGATGTTTCATTTTACTTTGCTTTTACTATTATTTTAAATAAAATGTTAAAATTAACAAGTTTAAAAGCAAAATTAAACGTTTTTCGAATTGCGGCACCACTCCCGCATGTGCGGCGTCTCTCCTAAAAAAGGATGTTTTTAGTTTCAATTTTTTACGGGTGACAAACATTAAAATTTTGATTTTCTTTAATGCTAGTAGTAGCACAAAATGTTCAACTAATAATATGTATCCTTGGAAAACATTTTCATTTCAAAATTTAGACACGGTGGCAATTTTGCATAAGGTGCGGCAACTCTCCTTCAATTACCCTACATATAATAGGACCCCAAAAACAAGAGTAGTCAGTTCCAAAACGTGACACTAAGCGAGCAGACATTATTATTAAGTTATTCACGCGCTGCAGAGTATTCGAGGATACTCTTGTCCTTTCCTGATTTAATTACACGTTACTTGTTTGAAATAAAAGTGTAATTAATGAACCCGAGGGCTTCCACTTCACTTCAATTCATAACAGGGTAAATGATAACTCAGTCGATATACATATACAGAGGCGTTGCACGCGATACTTACGGTCCTCTCGCCTGTTGTCATCGACTGGCTGACTGAGCCACGCTCGGCCCGTCCACGCGCAGTTTACAAAAAATATATTTTCGATCATTTTCACGATTTTATCTAAAGTGACATATCACCATCGAAATTGTAGCACAAGATCCAGATCGGGCCGCTTGCCATCCCCATATTCTCTATCTCACTCTAAACGATCAATCCTTCGACACCCGATAGCTGGAAGACCCAACGTCGCCAGGACTGTTTAGTCTGATGCACTCTCTATCAGGACCGCACACAGGCTAAGTCCCTGCCATAAAATCCTTGAAGGCAGGCCCGGATTAAAGGGGGGTGGGGGGCTGCGGCCCCGGGCCCCACTTTCCAGGGGGAGGGCCCGTTCTAAGCCTTCAGTTCTAAGCAATTTAAACTCGTTATTGTTTAAATTTTTTGTAAACCCCCCCCCCCACCCCGCTTTTCAACCACGGGGCCCCTCGAAGGTTGGATAGCCCCGGGCCCCAAAAATCTTAATCCGGGCCTGCTTGAAGGCAGGTCAGCGTGGGGACCACCATCCGCCCTCGACCTCACCCTTAAATTCGGTGACGCTAAAGCCGGGTCCAGACCTGAATGCGTATACGCTGAGCAGGCTGAGCGTGCACGAATGACGCATGCGGAGGGGTCGAAAGTACCATTGTGTCTTTCTTCACCAACTAGGGTAGAACCCCCAATTACTGACACCTACCCAATTACTGTCACCTTAAGCTATTTTACTGAAAATAACGAATAAATAAACGTTGTAAAGTCATACACAAAAAGAATTATGTAATTCAACCTATAATCTATACGCTAGAAAATGCACCACTTAATATTTTTTTTTCATTCATTTCTATAAGACGATACAAAATTTTAATTTGATTACAACAGTGGAAATGGCGACTTCCTTACTAGTGAAAGAGAAAACAGGGCACTAAAGAAAGGGCTATAATTACTATATTTAAATTATTTACATAATAAACAATAATTTTTTAGTACAATATAAGTATCATAGAAAGTCACAACGATCGTAATATAACGATTAATTAAGCCTTTTTAATTAATATATGGGTGATAGTGATTGGTACAAGCGTTTCAAGCATTTTGGTATTACTGTCATAGCAGTAGTTGCTCATGTACATGAGACGACATAACCGTAAAACGAGTAATAAACAGTATTAGGTTAGCTGGCAGTAATTGGGGTGTCAGTAATTCAGTCACACACGTTTTAGAGGTGTCAGTAATAGATCTAGAAATATGTTTTTTAGATTAATGAATTTATATATAAAAATAGAAATTCTAAGACCCACAAAATGGTACCCCGTACCAGGTATGGCAGACAAGGCAGCCCGTACAGTTTTTCCCTCCATGTGTTTGATTTTTCTTCCTGGCCCCCCCCCCCCCCCCCGCAAGACATCTTATCAGTTTGGAAAGTAGAAAGGTCGTGAAATCGGTATCATGTTAAAACAAACATAGGGTAAACTCGGATAAATCCGTGGTATAGGTTATAACGTGATACTTCCGTGAGTCCCGTAGAGTAGACATTTCGAACCGTAGGCGTACTTATATACATTGGAAAGGTCTATGGGACACTCTTCGTTTATTACCAGCTTGTCTTGCTTCTTTAAACTACTTGGCACCCCCAATTGTAAGGACGACAACAAGTCATGGTGGTGTGAGGGACAGGGATGCACCACTACAGTTGTTTACCCCATGTGGGTGAGCCATTCCTTTGATGGTGCGGGACTTTACCAACATCGGCTGGGAAGAACCCGAACATCGCAGCGAGCCTGACTTTCCTTTGGTCGAGGGTCCCGCGGTCCCTTCCTCGGTGTCATATGGCAGGCAAACCTTTCGTCTGCACTACTCTAAACACTCTCTGTCCTTCTGTCCTTAGCTGTCGCGAGCCACGAGACTCTGTCGAAACTGGCGAAGAAGATCGCTAGAAATATACGTTCGACACGTAGGAACTACGGAATTAGGGAGTCTCAAGTGAACGCGTGTTTATACTGCAGAGATAAGGGATCCGCCTTTAATTTGAACCACGTGCAGTCAGCGAGCAATACATTTTCTTCCTCTGTCTCTGCAGGAGGCGTATTGATAGCGGATAATACTTTGTAGTTGCTATATTGGTGGCATTTTTCTCACGTGCGTCGAGATAAAAGCGGGCTCAGAGCCAGGCAAAAATTCATTCATTCTTTACGATGGGTAATTTATTATTTTTCCAAGAACGTTTCGACAATATCTATTTGCCAGATTTCTAAAGGGCAATCGATTTTATGGGGTCTTCAAGAATTTTAGACATTGTTCAGTCCGTGTTAATCCGTATATTGCTCTGGCGCCGGGTAGTACGTACGATGGCTTCGGACCCGCACGTAGGTACTGTTGTTAATCGCCACGCCGACTAGCGGGACAATACGGCCATAAACCGCGATCTTAGCGAAACGGTTCGGCCGATCGGCCCTGGTAGGTTTTTGGCAACCATTTCCCTCCTCTACTTCGTCAAGGGTGAGAGGGTTCCTCCTCTACGAACGAAGTCACTGAAGGAAAGTCCCCCCTTTTCGAGGAACGGTGTTCCCAATGTATGTTTCATAATTATATTAAAACTACAATTGAGGCATTTGATGGAAAAAGGGCACATAGGCTTATGTGCCCTTTTTCTGTAAATCGGTTAAATCGACTCAGGTATATGTTATATATATATATAATGTATCAAGGACATTTCTTCTCCCACGTTTAAATTAGCTAAACGCTGTTTTGTTACGTAGCGTGAGCGACATGCAGCTACATAGTCGCTGACTGGTCGCGCTGCCGTGCTGTCTACTGTCTAGTCGTGCAATACGTTTGATTTTGTGTAAGCGAGGAACTATGGAAAGCGAGGCGTGTATCGAATCCGCAAGGAAAGAAGCGAATTTAGGAAAGATGAAACTGATTTGTAAGACAGCTTGCTGCAAAAAATCGGAGAAATTAATACTTACTTAAAACATAACATTTTTTGTTTAGTTTTGCGCTTCATTTTGTATTTTTATTTAAGCGATGTATAAAAAATGGCCAACGAAGTATGTAAACAAAATTATATGTAAATAACTAAACAAAGAAGCAATTTTGTTACGAATTTACCCTATTTACGGAAAAAGGGCACATAAACCACTTGCATAAAACTATTAAATAAAGACACATATCATTTTCAAATCATGACTTCTGTTTACGAAACGTTTGAAGGATATGATACTACATCCTTAAAAAAAATTGGATTTAATTGCATTACTTTTCATTAAGTTATACTATAACGAAAGCTTTGAAACCGATTTACTCGAAATGGCATTTTGGCGTATGTGCCCTTTTTCCATCAAATGCCTCAATTACTTTCATGCATATGAAAAAGATGTCACCAATATAGCAATTAAAAAGTATTGTCCACCATCAATTCGCCACCTGCAGGCTGGAGGGACGCCTGGTTCCCGCCTGCGTCGTCTTCTCCTCGAATTGAAGACGGATCCCATATCTTTCGAGTAACCACGTGCTCCAATATCAAAACAAAATCAGGCACAGGCGTATGCAGTGCGAGAAAGGGTGAGGCGCAGGGGGGAGATTATATTATGACCAATCGGACTTGCATTCAGGCGGCCACACACGGTCCAGCCGGCCTGTCAGGTCTGCCTGCGCAGGCAGGCCTGTGCAAGTCGGCCTGACGCCCGTACTGCCTCCACACGCTCCGTCCGGCCTGACAGGCTGGCCGGATGGTGCATCCACACGCTCCGGTGGGCCTGACGGTATTTTAAATTTTTAAAATTTTGTTTCCTGCGCTTCATCTTGATAAAACAGTATCATAATGGCTGGAAAAAAAATGTGTCCTTAAATCAAAAACTAGAAACTTGAAGCGTTAAAATGCTTTTTTAAAATATTTTTTGCGACAATTTTTCGCGGAGATACAGCCATTTTAAAATGACCAAATTTTTCGGCAAATTATAGTGTTCCTTTAATTTAGTCCACCAGTGTATTTCCATTTTCAGTTTACTTTATAATTATTCACATTATTAACAACCATTATTCGCATTCCAGTAGATACGTGTTTCTTAAAATATTGGAAACATTTTCATTGGCCGAAACGTCCAAGCTTCAACCTACTCGACACATTCTGCCTGCTCGATTTTTTCGGACCGCTCGGAAAAATTCGAGCTACTCGGTTGTTTCGGACCAATCGGTTTTTACGGATACTTGGCTCGGCTCGGCTCGGCTCGGCTCACTTTTCCGGGCACTGGAACAGCTATACAGGGTGTCCCATCCTAGAGTGGACAGCGGGATATCTCCTAAACTATTGGAGATAAAAAAATAAAAAAAATATGTAAATTAATGGTTCGATGGGGCTGCTAGATTAGCCGCGACGGATTTTTTTTTCGATTATTATTTTAAAAGATACGATGGTCAAGTTCGGTTCTTCAAATGGCACTAACTTTTCTGAAGTCCTGAGTTGATAGTGCGTTCCAAGACGAATTCAATAAGCTTTAATGTATACACTTGATTTCCACTGGTTTTTGAGATATTGCGCTGGCAAATTTGCTGATTTTCACTTGAAAAAAACCTCTGGAATAGCAAGGACCGGGGTCGGTCTTGCAGGCGCCACGGGTGGCAGGGCCTGCTGAAATAGATACCTACCTGCCAAAGGTCTACGCAGGCCAAAGGCTGGACAATTCTTTTCCGTCAGAAATGCTACTTTGGTAGGTACATCTGCGGAATCGAGAAGCGCACCGTTACTTTTATTTCGCACTTGCTTCTACGCTCGGATGGCCGGTTATTTTGGGAGGGGTGCAAGTTCGATTGGTTAGGTTAGTAGGTGTGAAAGTTGCTAGACTAAATTTCAACCATAGGGAGCAGATTGTATTAGAACCAATCGGATTTGCATCCCTCACAAACGGCTGCTCTCTTGAAGAGGCCCTCTTCACAGCAATGCCCACCTTCTCTCGCACGGAATACGTTAACACATGCTATTGTTTTATAATTTGTTAAACACTTTATTACAAAACACACATGTACTATAATTAAAGTAAATCGTATTCCTCTCGGGCAGGAGTACTGATAATGATCGAACTTGCGCCCCACTTCGCGCAGACCGATTACGCGGAGGGTAGTCGGGTGTCACACACTGCACAATTGATACAGGGTAACAATTCTGGAGCAACGCCCGTCAAGGAGATGCGGCCTGGTACCCCGTGACGAGGATAGCCCTTCGCAGTGCCTCGCCCGATTTTTATGGCTTTTTTCGGAAAAAGGTACGAATCCTGGGCCGAACGTAACGAATTGAAGGGTTTCGACCCTCGAAGGGTTTGGAATATCATTAAGAAGTGAAAAATGTACAGGATTTCAAATGTTTGCTCTTTTCTTCATCGTATCGAGAAGGAAGTGACGTCAATGGATTCCTTATGCTTTTCCGATGAAACTGGCACCAAGAACGACGTAATTCGGAAAATAATGAAGGAAATGAACAATTCATTTCCATAACCTCAAGCTAATTTCGTTAATAATAGCCCGATTTACGTGAAATTTGGTATGATTTTCATCGGAAAAACATAAGGAATCCAGTGGTGCCACTATCATATCGATACGATAAAGAATAAAGAATTATTTTATTTCCTAAACAGATACAGGGTAATTCTGGAGGTACGCCCGTCACCCCGTGGCGAGGACAACACCCCGCAGTGCCCATCGAATTTTATGGCTTTTTCCGGAAAAAGGTACGAATCCTGGGCCCAACGTAACGAATTGGGGTCGAGTCTCCGCAGTCGAGGGTGAAATATCCATTTCAGAGTATTAAGAAATTCTTTTCTTCATCGTGTCCAAAGGGAAGTGACGCCAATGGATTCCTTATGTTTTTCTGATGAAAATCATACCAAATATCACGCTAATCGGATTACTTTGACACAAGCTATTTGTATTCCCTATGTAAAAGTTGCCCGATTTACACGACATTTGTAATGATTTTCATCAGAAAACCCCAAGGAATCCATCGGCGACACTTCCATATCGATACGATAAAGAATAAAGAATTATATTATTTCCTAAACAGATACACGGTAATTCTGGAGGTACGCCCGTCACCCCGTGGCGTGGACAACACCTCGCAGTGCCCATCGAATTTTATGGCTTTTTCCGGAAAAAAAGGTAGGAATCCTGGGCCCAACGTAACGAATTGGGGTCGAGTCTCCGCAGTCGAGGGTGAAATATCCATTTCAGAGTATTAAGAAATTCTTTTCTTCATCGTGTCCAAAGGGAAGTGACGCCAATGGATTCCTTATGTTTTTCTGATGAAAATCATACCAAATATCACGCTAATCGGATTACTTTGACACAAGCTATTTGTATTCCCTATGTAAAAGTTGCCCGATTTACACGACATTTGTAATGATTTTCATCAGAAAACCCCAAGGAATCCATCGGCGACACTTCCATATCGATACGATAAAGAATAAAGAATTATATTATTTCCTAAACAGATACACGGTAATTCTGGAGGTACGCCCGTCACCCCGTGGCGTGGACAACACCTCGCAGTGCCCATCGAATTTTATGGCTTTTTCCGGAAAAAAAGGTAGGAATCCTGGGCCCAACGTAGCGAATTGAAGGGTTTCGACCCTCGAAGGGTTTGGAATATCATTAAGAAGTGAAAAATGAACAGGATTTCAAATGTTTGCTTCTTTCCTTCATCGTATCGAGAAGGAAGTGATGCCAATGGATTCCTTATGCTATTCCGATAAAACTGACACCAAGAACGACGTAATTCGGAAAATAATGAAGGAAATTTCGTTAACAATAGTCTGATTTACGTGAAATTTGGTATGATCTTCATCGGAAAAACATAAGGAATCCAGTGGTGCCACTTTCATATCGGTGCAATAATGAATGAAGAATTTCTTACTACGCTGAAATGAATATTTCACATTTTCACCCTCGACTGCGGGGGCTGGACCCCAATTCGTTACGTTGGGCCCAGGATTCCTACCTTTTTTTCCGGAAAAAGCCATAAAATTCGATGGGCACTGCGAGGTGTTGTCCACGCCACGGGGTGACGGGCGTACCTCCAGAATTACCGTGTATCTGTTTAGGAAATAATATAATTCTTTATTCTTTATCGTATCGATATGGAAGTGTCGCCGATGGATTCCTTGGGGTTTTCTGATGAAAATCATTACAAATGTCGTGTAAATCGGGCAACTTTTACATAGGGAATACAAATAGCTTGTGTCAAAGTAATCCGATTAGCGTGATATTTGGTATGATTTTCATCAGAAAAACATAAGGAATCCATTGGCGTCACTTCCCTTTGGACACGATGAAGAAAAGAATTTCTTAATACTCTGAAATGGATATTTCACCCTCGACTGCGGAGACTCGACCCCAATTCGTTACGTTGGGCCCAGGATTCGTACCTTTTTCCGGAAAAAGCCATAAAATTCGATGGGCACTGCGGGGTGTTGTCCTCGCCACGGGGTGACGGGCGTACCTCCAGAATTACCCTGTATCTGTTTAGGAAATAAAATAATTCTTTATTCTTTATCGTATCGATATGATAGTGGCACCACTGGATTCCTTATGTTTTTCCGATGAAAATCATACCAAATTTCACGTAAATCGGGCTATTATTAACGAAATTAGCTTGAGGTTATGGAAATGAATTGTTCATTTCCTTCATTATTTTCCGAATTACGTCGTTCTTGGTGCCAGTTTCATCGGAAAAGCATAAGGAATCCATTGACGTCACTTCCTTCTCGATACGATGAAGAAAAGAGCAAACATTTGAAATCCTGTACATTTTTCACTTCTTAATGATATTCCAAACCCTTCGAGGGTCGAAACCCTTCAATTCGTTACGTTCGGCCCAGGATTCGTACCTTTTTCCGAAAAAAGCCATAAAAATCGGGCGAGGCACTGCGAAGGGCTATCCTCGTCACGGGGTACCAGGCCGCATCTCCTTGACGGGCGTTGCTCCAGAATTGTTACCCTGTATCAATTGTGCAGTGTGTGACACTCGACTACCCTCCGCGTAATCGGTCTGCGCGAAGTGGGGCGCAAGTTCGATCATTATCAGTACTCCTGCCCGAGAGGAATACGATTTACTTTAATTATAGTACATGTGTGTTTTGTAATAAAGTGTTTAACAAATTATAAAACAATAGCATGTGTTAACGTATTCCGTGCGAGAGAAGGTGGGCATTGCTGTGAAGAGGGCCTCTTCAAGAGAGCAGCCGTTTGTGAGGGATGCAAATCCGATTGGTTCTAATACAATCTGCTCCCTATGGTTGAAATTTAGTCTAGCAACTTTCACACCTACTAACCTAACCAATCGAACTTGCACCCCTCCCAAAATAACCGGCCATCCGAGCGTAGAAGCAAGTGCGAAATAAAAGTAACGGTGCGCTTCTCGATTCCGCAGATGTACCTACCAAAGTAGCATTTCTGACGGAAAAGAATTGTCCAGCCTTTGGCCTGCGTAGACCTTTGGCAGGTAGGTATCTATTTCAGCAGGCCCTGCCACCCGTGGCGCCTGCAAGACCGACCCCGGTCCTTGCTATTCCAGAGGTTTTTTTCAAGTGAAAATCAGCAAATTTGCCAGCGCAATATCTCAAAAACCAGTGGAAATCAAGTGTATACATTAAAGCTTATTGAATTCGTCTTGGAACGCACTATCAACTCAGGACTTCAGAAAAGTTAGTGCCATTTGAAGAACCGAACTTGACCATCGTATCTTTTAAAATAATAATCGAAAAAAAAATCCGTCGCGGCTAATCTAGCAGCCCCATCGAACCATTAATTTACATATTTTTTTTATTTTTTTATCTCCAATAGTTTAGGAGATATCCCGCTGTCCACTCTAGGATGGGACACCCTGTATAGGAGTGTGATGATCGTCCCGAGGCTCGAGTTCCCGGTCCTCGGGACGGGTCGGAAACTTTCAGGCGGGGTCCGGATACTTTCGTATTGCTCGAAATCCCGACAGTTTCGGGATCCCGAGACTCGTTTCGGGCTACAAGCATGACTGCCATGAGCGGGCAATTTGATTTCAGGTCGGCTCGGAAAAACTCGGAGGCGATCGGCTCGAAAGCCAGCTACTACGAGAGAACCGAGACGGAAAAAATTATGTATATCAATTTATATCAATACCAGAGTGATAAGTTTTTACTATTCTGTCTCCTGTTGAATCATAATTTGTATCTTATTATTTATTTCCATATATATGTATTTTCATTGCTACCTAATACTGAATATGTCCATATACGTACTTAAATAAATACCATGTTCAGAACTTGGAAGGAAGACTATTATTATATCGACAATATTTTAAAATCATAATAAAATATACTTCAATAGGGTATTATCTTTTTCGGGACAGGTTCAGATTTAAAATAGAATCTTTATCTATTTCTAGTAAAATATATTTTAATAGGGTATTATCTTTTTCGGGATAGGTTCGGATTTAAAATAGAAAACGTACGGACAACTATAAGCCTACAGAAAGGAATATTTCCTGGATGATTCATAGTAACAACAATATACAGGAAGGCGAATATTTTATTATTTCAAATTAACGTGTAAAAACATAATTTTACTATGTTCTCGGGTAATAATTTTGATCTATTACTGGTAACGATATCGTCCGATCGCGTCCGAGTTTTGCCGAGCCGACCTGGAATCAAATTACCCGCTCATGGCGGCTATGCTTGTAGCCCGAATCGAGTTTCGGGATCCCGAAACTGTCGGGATCTCGAGCAATACGAAAGTATCGGGACCCCACCCGAAAGTTTCCGGCCCGTCCCGAGCCCGAAAAGTCGGGTTCCCGCGCACCCCTGGGAACAGCCCTACAGTGTTCACAGTTTTGTCAGCCGAACATGACATCGACGGACGACATTTTAGCCGTAGTAGGCTTATTATTAGCTACAACAAAATGTTGCAAACACATACGGAATCCATCGGTATCACTTCCATATCGATACAATAAAGAATAAGGAATTTCTTAATACGCTGAAATGAATAATCCGTTGAATAAATAAATAATAAAAGAATACTAATGTTTAACTAAACTGTAGATTTCGTCACAATTTCTAAAATAGTACTATTTGGTTTTTCCTTATAATCGGAAACTAAAACTTTTCCCAACAAGTGATTTAAATCGCTTAAAGAGCATTAAATAAACTACTAAATATACAGTTTTCAAATTTTTTTATAACAATTAAGTTGAAAAAATTGAAAAAACAACATTAAATGGACGTACAATATATTCAATTATAAATCATTAGAAAGGAATAATTTTTTTATTTTATGTTTTTTGGCGCCATTCCGATATCTTTTATAGTTTAAAAATTATACAACAATGAATGTCACTAACTATCCTTATCCCGACCACTGTGCGGCGTCAGGCCGGCCTGCACAGGTCGGCCTGCGCAGGCCGGCCGGACGGCGTAGTGCATCCACACGGTCCAGCCGACTTGCACAGGCCTGCCTGCGCAGGCAGACCTGACAGGCCGGCTGGACCGTGTGTGGCCGCCTTTCGTTGCAGACGCAACGTTTTCACCTCTTCATAGTAATATTTTCTCTTTATGACCCACGTTTTCTCCCAGCGCATATGTCAGTACGTACTTTTGTTTTGATATTGTAGCACGTGCTTATACTGAAGAGATAAGAGATCAGTCTCCAATTCGAAGGGAAGACGTCACAAGCGGGATCACGCGCAGTGCAGCGGACACCTCATTTTCTACCTGCGTCCCTCCACGAGGCTTATTGCTGCCCCCCCCCCCCCCGAGTAATCTCGTGTGATTTTTTAACACGACAGCGAGTCGGCCTGGCTGTATGAATTAAGAACAATGCAGGATGTAGTGAAGAAAAGAAAGACAAATTATTCAGTAAAATAGAGCTTTAAAGTCTATCATATGTTAATTGCATTATTATTATTCAAAATGTAATTTTTAAATTTTTGATTATTTGTTTATGTCAATATTAGCAATGGATTAAATTTATTTAGTCTATGCCTTCAATAATTTCTGTAGGAGTTTCGTAAAAATCACCGAAACCAGGAAACTTTGAAGATTTGTATTTTTTAAACAATTTCGAATCTGCAAAAATGAGGACTTAACCCTCCCTAATTTCATATGGACTACCATATATGTATTTCAATATCATGAAAATCCGAGGCATCGAGGATTTTAGAAAAGTATCACATTCTGCCTTTATCTTCCACGCTGAACGCAATGCACTTCAAACTCCCTTTGATCTGTGGAAGAAAACCGACAATGGTCGGCTCAGGCCATGTGCCTTCGCCGGCATGCACGAGTCGGGGGTCGCATGCGCCGAATCACCACGAATGACCCGTCCACACTAGCATATGCGTTCACGCTCAACCTTTCAGACGTAGAAGCATGCGCCAGGGGCTACCGTTTCACCCGTCCACATCAGAATATTCGTGCGCGCTCAGCCTGCTCAACGTATACTCATTCAGGTCCGGACCCGGCTTAACATGTCTATTTAACGACACTTAATTTATTGTTCAACTAACTTGATTGACTTGATTAACTGAAATATTTGTGCTTGTTGTATCATTTCTAGGTAATAATTTGTGTATTTACGGAAATCGCGGTTGGTATTAGGCGACGCAGCTAGGCTGATTTCAAGTTATTTTGATTTGTGGTTATAGGCTAATTTCAAGTCGATTGGATTCGTGGTTATCGATTAAAATTATTGGTGACTGAGTAATTATTTCACTCCCTCGGGTTTTTTTTTTCATAATTTTGTATTGTTATCGAAACTATGTACGTACGCCTGCAAAGTTTCATGTCTATTGGATTGGCGGGAGTGGGTTAAAATTGAGTTTCAAGATTTGAATCAAACAAACGGAGGATTGAAGCTGAATAAAATTGTTTAAAAGACCTACAGTGAGTCGCATTAATATTCGGACACAGTGGTACTTGGAAATACATTGTTGTATATCTGTAGTAACTTTGGAAATAAGGGATTCGTTGTTTTTTTATGATTTAGTACACTTATTCTAGTTGCTAAAAACATAAGATTTTTTTAATTTAATTTATACACTTTTCTTGTTAATCGATGGTAAACGAAATAATGCCTAATTTTGACGTCGCAAAAATATTCGGACACTCTGCTGCAAAGCATAATGCTTTTATGTAAAATACACATATACTTACACAAAATTACATCAATTTTAATATTTTGTTGGATTGCCCTTTTGTTTAAGTACATGGTTTAATCGTTTGGGCATATTAGAAATAATTTTATTTAAGTATTCTAACGGAATACGGGACCATTCTTCGGTTAATCGTAATTTTAATTCGTCTTTCGACTTTATGGGTGTTATTCTGATTCGACGATCTAAGTAATCCCATAAATTTTCGATCGGATTTAAGTCTGGTGACTGTGGAGGTGGGTGCAATACCTTTGGACAATTATACAGTAAATATTCTTGAACTATACGTGATTTGTGTTTGGGGTCATTATCCTGATAAAATTTAAAACTGTTTCGAATGTTCATATTAATAGCACTTTTATGTAAGTTTTTATGTTTTAGAATATTTAAATATTTATTTTTATCTACAATTCCATCAATGAAAACTAATTCGCCCATTCCAGCAGCCGAAATACAAGCCCAAACCATCACACTTCCTCCACCGTGTTTCACTGTTGGTCTGAGATTTTTAGTGTGAAGCTCTTCATTGGCTTTACGCCATATCAGTTTTCGGCCATCGGACCCAAAAATATTGAATTTACTCTCATCTGCGAAAATTACAGTTTTCCACCACGTTTCTTCTTTCGAAATGTATTCTTTGGCGAAGAGTAATCTTTTCTTTCGATTCACATCGTTAATGTATGGCTTCTTTCGGGGAACTCTAGCGTTGTATCCATTTCCATTAAGCATTCGACGAACTGTGTCAGAATGAACTTTCTTTCCAGTCTCTTCAAACAATTCTACCGCCAACCTTGGTGCACTTAATTTAGGATCTTTATTCACTTTTCTAATAATTTTACGTTGGTCACGAATATCGAGTAACTTTGGACGACCTGTTTGAGCAACAGATTCAAACCTATCCTCGCGATTATATCTCCGTATAATGTCTGCTACAGTACTCTTACTCAAATTTAGTAATGAACCGATTTCCCGATACGATTTTCCTTTTTCGCGATTATAAATAACGAGTTGGCGTGTATCGAACGACGTATTTTTACCTTTACGTACCATTTTCACAAAAAATACGTGCAGTATGAATGAATGTTGAAATGAAAGTAAGTCTACAAGGTTGTGTTTACAAACATTGCCACCGTGCAACCTAACTGGCTTAACAGGACGACCAAACTACAAAGCATACAAAGCATGTCCGAATATTTTTGCGACGTCAAAATTAGGCATTATTTGGTTTATCATCGATTAACAAGAAAAGTGTATAAATTAAATAAAAAAAATCTTACGTTTTTAGCAACTAGAATAAGTGCACTAAATCATAAAAAAACAACGAATCCCTTATTTCCAAAATTACTACAGATACACAGCAATATATTTCCAAGTACCACTGTGTCCGATTATTAATGCGGCTCACTGTAGGTACCGCTCGGGCGAAGAAAGGTCGAACATATTTTGACGCGCTGCCTTATCGCACGGCGCATCGTTTGATTGCCGCGGTTGGCAATCGCTGCGACGCGTTTCTGTTGCTACAAAATTAATTCAATATGACAACTCAGATCTATTTAGCCCATATACAAATTCGCCTCTGCAAAGGGGGCTGCCTTGGTTAAGTCTAACCAGAGTTGTGCAAAATGTAATCTAATTACAAATTACAAATTACAAATTACGATTAACACGTTCAGCAAGACCATTTCTGAAGGTACAGGGCAGGTAGTGCACATCAGCCGTACTGAATGTGTTAAAATGTAATTGTGTAATTGATTGCGCATTATTTTGTGTAATCGTTAATTTAGGTAGTTAACCACATTTTTGTCAGCTACCTAAATTAACGATTACAGAAAATAATGTGTAATGAATTACACAATTACATTTTAATGGTAATTTGTAATTTGTAATTAGATTACATTTTTCCCAACGCTGAGTCTAACCAGATGTGGCTAGCACGACGCGTACGGCGGCGATGGACCCGACCAACGCGACGCCATACCGCTCGTAAATTGGCAGTTTTAAAGCAAAGCAAAGCAAAGTTATGTAGTCTTTTTCACTCGAATCGAGAAAAACCTTCCTGACATAGGTACCTTGTACTCACGTAAAAAGAAATAATTCAATTGTAAAATCCAGACAACGAACTAAGTTTGAACTTCGGTAGTTCTTACACTTTAGCAAAAACTGCGATTTGCCTTTTATAGCACCCACGTGATTGTCGTCACGCTGAATGGTAGAAAACCCCTCACCAATCGCATCGGTGGTTCAGTGGTAGAATGCTCGCCTGCCACGCGGGCGGCCCGGGTTCGATTCCCGGCCGATGCAATTCTAATTTTTTTTCTCTTTTGCTACTTTTTCCTCTTAGAATCATGCTGGCAACATTATAGGCAGTGAGAGCAACAACGGGCTAACCTACATTTTTTTCGAAATTGAGTTAGTAGCAATAACCTATTCCAATAGGCTCTACTAATCATGCAAAATAGGAGAAATTTTTTTTGAATGTGGGTTAGTCCGTTGTCGTTCTCACTGCCTCATTTATGAAATTTACCTGACACGCTCGAGCACGACGATCCGATCCCCTGCAACGCCCTCGCCACGAAAAGGACGCTGTAGCTCCGCCCAAACGCGAATATCAGTGTGGACAGGAACATGATAATGAACCCGGTGAACATGGGTATGCTGTAGCCAATTCTACAAGCAAACGCGACAAGTGTTTGCATATACATCTCTACTAAAAATAACACCATTCCGCACTGTGCCAAATTATCCACTTACTTGTGAGTGAGTGGGCCGACGATCGGATTGGCCAGGAGTTGAACAAAAGCCTTCGACGCGAGCATGATCCCAACAGCGACGGTCTCTTGCAGCAGCTCCCGATGACGTTGTTCATTCTCTTCCGCTTCCGATAGCTCCCCGCTGACGGTCGTGCTCTCTGAGACGAACACATTACACAAACGTAGTCGCACAAGTTGCAAGAATCAACTGTCTACAACCATTGCACCCTTACCAGCCAACTCGACGGTGGGCAGGGTACTGGCGTAAAGGAACTCTAGCTGAGGATCGTTGGATCTGTTCGGGGCACAGGGACATATCGGCGTGGTGGCTACGGTGGCTACGGTGGCACTGGTGCTCGTCGTGGTCGGTTTGATGGTGGTCAGCGGGGTTGGTCTTCGATCCGAATTACTCTGCTCGAAATGTTGGCTGAGGGTCGCGTTGGGGTGCTTGATGTCGTAGAGAAACTCAGGTATAATCGGCACTGCAAGGTAAACGATGCTTCGTTGGCAAATGCAAAGGTTAACTCCAGCGGCACGTGGCTCGGCGAACGCGAGTTCGCCAAGCGACAAAGAAGTCCTTTGTTTCGCCCTCGAACCGAGTCGAGCCTTCGCGCGAGCCGAGCCGAGCCGAGCCGAGCCTTCGCGCGAGCTGACTCGAGCCTGGTCGAGCCGAGCCGGACTGTGGAATTGCTCGTTGTCACTCAACCAAGGGTATTTCCCAGTCACCCCAGGGACCCTTCGAAGCGACCTACCCTTGCGCCATGTGCACAACACGTGCGGGCTGCTGCGTCCGCTACCTGCTTGTTTACCCTAAGTAGGATATCTGGGCTAGAAGTTTGTAAAGGGAGAAGAAGATAAAGGGCTCGACCTTTGATCCAAGTCACCTTGCCACTTTCTTAACGCCCCAGCCTGTCAGTCTTAATTATAATTTAATCCCAGATTATTCAACGTTAAATGTATATCCCCTCTATTTAAAACAGCCTCTTCTGAACTCTGATTCCAAGTTGGGGGTGTAACTCAGTGGTAGAGTGTCTGCTTCGCATGCTGAAAGTCCTGGGTTCAAATCCCAGCACCTCCAAACAATTCTTTCTTTTTTGCCTCTGGTTTTCCCTCTTCATTCCCGCTCTCCATCTACCCAGCGACGATTCTAACCCGGGCAATATTTTATCACAGGAAGGAAAAAGGCTCGCACGGTGGGTATTCAGATTTCGCGCGTCGATAGTGATTAAACGTCCAGCGTTGCTCGGAGAGGGGGGAGAATAATTGCAAGCATCCAGGGTGAAAGGACAGCGGAGATCCGCGGGATAGTTTCCGGCCATCGAAAGCGCGTCTCATGATTTGTTAGCGCGCTCAAGGGAAAGCTGTTCCGTATACGCTCCATAAATGTATGACCACTTATCTGGATTGCCGTGAACGCGCCTGGGCCGTCCCCTCGCGTATATTTCCCCGGTTTCCAGAGGGACCTGTGGACGTGTGCCTCGTGAATTAAACATCTGGCCACCGCGGCGAGAGGAATCAAAGAGCGCCGGGGAGGGAGAAGTTAAAAAGCTGGAAAATCCGAGTGACCACAGTTCGCCCAATGCCATTTTCCCTCAGCCCTCCCCTCCCCGCAAACTTTATGCCACCGCTCTCGAGGGGCTTTCAATCAGAAATCTTATCGCCATATAGCAGACTCTACTATGTTATATTTTATCGCGGCGGCCTCTTTCTCAACATCTCTGCTCCACGTTCAAAGTTCAAACTTTCGAGCTCATCGATGTGTAGCTTCATTGATAGCTTCGCTAGATAGTCTAGGTTTGTGTTGGAGAAGCACTGTCAGGGTCCACGGAACTGAGCGACAGTGGAGATAATTCCGACTTCAAGATGCATTGCAAGAAAGAAGTCGCGTAATTAGTTGGTTCTAGTGGCAAGAAGAGCGCGCTAACGTGATTGTGAGTGTTCAAAGCGAATCAGACCTTCCTCCCACGTCTTTCTCCTTCTTCCCTCCCTTCCTGTGGCAGGTGCCTCTTCTGTGCCCGACGTTCAAGCGAGTCGAGAAGAATGGTAGATTGAGACGGCGCGGCGCGGCGCGGCGCGGCGCGGCGGTTGTATAGAAGCCAGAAGGAGCGGAGAAGAAGGTTCATAAGGCGTTCGACTGCCGATGGCAAGCTAATAGCTCGAATAGAAGCGGTTCCACTCTGTTACTTCAGTCATTAGTCGAGTTAAGGTCGAAGTTTATTACTTCCTTTGATCAGGCCGAATCGATTTCACTCACCGACAGTGGTCAGCAGCATGTTGTCCAGGAGTAGAGCGATGGCGACGATCACGAGAACCAGCCTCCGCGATTCTCGACATCGTTGCAGCCATCCGCTCCATTCTCCGCCACCCATTCTCGATCTCTGCTTTCTCTTCTATCTTCCCTCTTCCGCTCACCTGCGACACACACGCACAGAATAAAAATCAGCTTCGAAAACATGCCCCGTGTCCGCTCCCGTTGAAAAAGAAGCTTTTCCATCGAGTACAATTTGTCCCGAATGGAACCGATCTCGAAACGTTGAATTGGTTGTATTGTACACGAAAACGACCATCGTCACGGCGTTTGCCCACCGTTCTCGAGGGCCGTTTTAATTAAAATAGCCGGGGATTCTTTCCCTTCGGTTACCCGACGGTTCCTTCGCTTTCGGCGTTCCTCGGGAAAGAATCGCGGTTCCCCTCGAGTGTTTCGTCGCGAGCGTTAAATGGATCGCCCCGGACGAATTTCCCATCGATCCACCCCAAGATGGGTCTTCGTTCGCTTCCTGACTGCGCGCTGTTCGACCTCCAGTAATTCCGACCACTTTTCGTCGAGTAACGCCTCTCACCTTCGGGGTGGAGCGATTTTTCCGTTCCACCGTCTGGAATCACGACCGAAAGTCCCTTGAATGTCACGCTGGGGCCTTTCAACTTCCAACGATCGTTACGTTCCAAAGGCTGTGAAAGAAAGCGGCGCGATCGACGCTTTCGATCACCGGCAGTTCCACGCACGGGTTATAGAATTAACAGCATTAATTAGCCGCTTTTAATGGTATCTGCCGGGGTCTAGCGCGCGCGCGCGCGCGCGGCCATTCCGCAGCCCGTGGCCTCTCACCGCGCCTCTTTTATTCGTAATAACTCGATTACCCGGTGCTTTTAGCACGGCTAATTTTCGCACGCTCCCCGTGAATAGGAAACCATTAAGGCCGTCGAAAGCTCCGCGCCCCGCGCCCCGCTGCCCCCTTGTCAAGGAGCGCTCGATTCCTCGGAAAACGTCACCAACCATCCGCGACTCCGTTTACATGTAGGTAGGTAGATATCCAGCGGGGGTTGGGATAGAGCGCAAGTGAAAAGGGGGACAAGAAGCAGTCGTTTTCATCCCCAGACGTGGGAGGATGTTTGAGCGTCTCAGGAATAACTGTCCCGAGGGGGTTGGTCCCGCCAGATAAGTCCGCTGACCGACTGCACACAACCCTCCATCACTTCTGTCCGTCTGTTCGTTTATCTGGCCGGCCGTGCGGAGCGGCGTTAACGCGATTCCGAGCAGATAATGCATAATGCATCGCGCGAGCATGCGGGTGAAGGTTCGAGGGACGAGTCAAAGATTGATAAGGCGACGGGGGGGGGGGATGGAAGCAATCAGCATTTCGCTGAAAGCTGGGTCCCCTGGGTGCGTGCATTATTCCCGAAGAAGACCGCAGAGAAGATTCCTCTCTCGCCACTCGTCGGCTCCCGATTCTCTTTCCCTACCCCCTAACCCTCCTTTCTTATTCCCCTCGGCCGTGTTTCATTCCCTTATCTGTTCGGTAATTACGACGAAGAATGACCGCGAGCGGTTCCGTTTGCCGCTACGAGGAATCCTTGTCCGAGTCTTGTCCTCCCTTCTCCTCTCTCCACTCGAACCATTCAATTTTCGCGTTTTATTTAAGACGGTTGAGAGTTGAAAGGGAACCGCGGGGTTGCAATAATTCGAGAGACAATGATTAGTAAAAGCGAACGCATGGAGGGCGCTGCCGAATTGGATTTTCGATAAGTCCCCGCGTGTATCGGCGCGGACACCTGTAATCGATGCCCTCGAGTGCGTTGTCGACGGGTCGAGGCGTTGTCGAAAGGGTTCGACACGGTAGTGGCTTTGCGATTGACAGTTTAGTTGGCTCCGCGTTGATGAAGTGACTGCGGATCCAGCAACTCATCCAACCTCGTTATCCCGATTCGATGGACGTGTACGCGTTTCTACCCTCCTTTTCGAACCCTCCTCTCACCCTTAACCCCCCTTCAACACACACACACACACACACAGCCCATTCTCTCGCCTCTCGTACAAGCGTCGGGGCGCGCGATTATATTCCAGGGAGACGAGTATCGGGGAAGGCGAGCTAATAGAAAAATCGTGTCCACCGTCAACCCGCTCGATTTATCTTAGAATCGTGCCTCGCCATCGTGCCCCCGAACCACCCCTCGCGGTTCGCTTCTTCGCGCCCACTCTAACGCGGCGTGAATCAGGATTCGTCGGGGACGATCTTGACACGCTGGCAGGCGACGAACACCCTTTCCTCCCTTTGATTCTCCCTTCGAGACGGACTCAGATACACCCTCGTAGAGAGAGAGAGAGAGAGAGAGAGAGAGGGAGACGTCCTTCCAGGAAAGTTAGCGGCAACTCGGTGCAGAGCCGGTCTACTTCGAGAAGCAATTAGTACTTTCGCGACCGGAACAGCGCAGTTCCCTCGAATGAATAGCTTAATCGTATCTTCGGGACAACTTTAAGCGGGTGGGCGGCCTCCGCGCGGATCAACGCGATTAGTCGAAGCGGGTCTCTGTTTAGCGCGCCCCGTGCCACGTATCGAGCACGATAACTAGATTTCACGGCTGCCCGTCCACATTTTCCAACTTTGCCGGCTCCGCGACCAGTCGATTTCCGCAAAGTTGGGGGCTCGGGAGAAAACGGAGACGGAGAAAGCCGGAGGGAGCACGTAGAGTGTAGAGAGACGCGTTTAAAAGGCAAACTGTTGCTTCGCGCCTCAACAAGTTGGCCGACACAGGGAACGATTAGGGCGAGCGATCGATCCGATCACTTATCTTCTACGAACCCGGTAGCTGGTTTGTCCTGCTGGAATGGGCGTCCTCCTCTCGATCGCAGGCTTTCCTCACCGATTATCACTAAACCGCTACACACAGCGAATATAGGGCGACGCCGTTCGCTGCTGTAAACTGGCTGTCGCTTCGACAACAGTTGCTCGATGGAGAGTAACGACCGTCGCGATTCGTTCGCGAGATTCCAGCTTCGGTCACGCAAGTTCGTCGGGGATGTTTACGCGCGGCGGACGAGGGGGCAAGCGGGGAGGCTAGGGAGAGCAAGACGATCTAAGCTCCGGAACAGCTAAGTAGCTTAAGTCCAACGGCGAGACGTGCACGAGCGTTTAAATCCGTGGCCACTGTCGCGGGAACATTAAATTTGAAAATGATCGTGACAGAAGGAAGGAATTGGAGAAGCAAGTGCACGGTTCTTCTGGGGCATAAATCGTTTCTAGCGCCAGATGCTGCAATGTCGGAGAGAACTCTCGAGCCACGGAGCTGCCAGAGGCAGCAAGTCCCCGTCGGGGAAGGAAATCTACGTCGTCCATGTAGTAGAAATCCTGGGAAATCGATCGACGCGTATATCGCGAAAGAGACGGTCTCTTAATTTCGAGACGGCGCGGCGCGGCGCGGCGCGGCGCGAGGCACCCCCGGCTCGCCCGTCCTCCCCGAAGAAGCGGAGAAAATGGAAATGGGGGCGCGTCTACCAGACGAAGGGGTGTCGATTGAATACAAACAGGAGCGTGAAATAAAGTTACGCCTTCCATGTCGTTTAAACGAATTTATGGGATCGCTAGTGCCTCCGGCTCGGGATCCTGATTCCTATTCCACGGAATAAACTATTGTTCCGCCATCCCTCCCCCTTCCTGCCGAGGTAGCCGGGGAACGTAAGCTGACGAGAGGGTTCTCAGCTTTGAAAGAAGCAATGGTAAAAATGGGCTGACGATGAGAAGCTCACGGGGCGGAGGTTTGAAAGGGTGGAGAAAGCTGGGAGCAGAGGAAGTAGAGAGGTTCGAAGGAGAGGCAGCCGTCTCGTCTCGTCTCGGTTACAGGGTCTGGCGATCGGGTAATCGTATTATAGCCAGTAATTACGAGACCGCTCGCAGTGGTACAGGACGAGGCTCCAGCAAAGTACCGGGCAGGGTTATGCAGATTGCTTTATAACCTTGTTACCGATCGCTCTATTAACCTCGCGAGCTTGATACCGTGGACCCCTCTTTCTTCCACGAAGATGCGCTAGAAGCCAGCGAACGGCAGGCCGAAGGGTGGCTAAGCGAAGCACACCTTTCCGCTGGGTCTCTCCAAGGGTAGATTGAGAATTTACAAAGCGCAGGACCCCCTTCGCGCGGTTCGGTCCTGCGTTTTCATGGGCGAGCGGCTCTCAGAGGAAGATCGACTGGGCGATTGGAGTAAGGGGCTGCTTGTGACACGCGGAAATGAGGGTACGGGCTCTCTGTGCGGATTCGAACTCGCGATCCAGTCGGGTCGAACGGAAATTCCACGTAGAGGAAAGTTTCCGCTCGGGGGACAGGGTCGTCTGCAACCGTGGCGTACCTACTGCGAGCAATTAAGTGTCCCAGCTACACTACCACTTACGAAAGAACGATCTAAGGGTACCAATATCGCCAACACAAACGTGCAGGCTATTTACAGCTCTCCCCAAGGTGTAATCGGATCAGGTGGAAAAAGCTCGGGGTACGCGAAGAGTCGGGGTTCGAAGCACAGAGAGGGAACGGCTATTTAAAAAGGCCAAGCGACGGTGATATGCTCCCTTACCTATGTCGAGCAGCGTTCGTGGATCGTGCGGGGGCTGGTCGGTCTGGAATCGGTGGAACGGTGGCCGAGGAGACGGCTCGCTGGACGTGGAGGAGTAGCCGTGCTTCCAGGTGGAAGCGCCGCGGCCGATTGAGAGCGACGAGGCTGGCAAGGGTGCATCTCAGCCCGATTTTTCCGGCTCGGGGCCGTCGCACTCTCTGCCCAGCGACGTCCGCGTCCGCGTCCGCGACTCCTCCGCTTCTTCGCCCGTCACCCTTCGCCGCGATCCTCGAGGATCCAGAGGCCCGCGGAGCACCGTGCGACGCGAAAGCGCATGGTCCATCGCGCCTCCGGAAGCCCCCACCGTTCCACCACGCTCCCGCCCCCTTTTCATCGTTTCGCTCCGTTCCACCGAACCGCTCCCCGACCTTCCTTCTCGCCCCTCAACGCTGCTTCCCCCGTTAACCCTGCCCCTACCCATTATGCATCCCTGCCGGCTTTGCCGTCGGGGTTGTCCTAGTCTGCGACTTTCGCTCAGTCTTCCTCCTTTCTTTCACTTTCCGCGCCTCTTTCCCCCTTTCTAGCCATAGTCCATCGGTCGTTGGTGATTCCGGGCATTCTACTTTACTCGATCTTCCTTCGTTCTCCACCGTGTCTGTCACTTTGCTAGCTTCTATTAGGAGTTTCCCCGTTCGGTGTTTCTGTGTAGCATTGGCAGCCTTTTTCAATTGAAACTGCTTCAATTGAAACCAGGGCCTATATATATATATATATATAGCAAGTGGAAAGATCGTGATGGAAGAAGAAGAGGTACGGGGCAGAAGGAACGCCATTAGGATTACGACGTGGGGGACGACAGAGGAATGAGAGATAGGGCGGAGGGAATGCGCTACGAGGTCACCAGGATCGCGAGGCTTTCCAAGAATTCTTGATACCGCGGTCCAGAGACCGGTGGTGGGGCTTTATTAAACCGCCTTTTATCACGTTCCAGAAGCGGAGCCGGCTCCGTTTCTCCAGCCTCTTATATCCACGCGTAAATGTCGAGGAGGCGCGATCGATCGGGGAACGAAGGCTGCTAGACGCGTGGGGAATCCGTCGCAGGGAGAAGCGGAGGGTACGGTCGTGGCTGTTCGCGGTCTTGTCGATCGAGACAGATCCGAGGGGGTCGATCAACGGGGAAGACACACGGACGGTGGATCACTCGGGCGGATCGAGGCTCTTCACGGTTACCACCTGTGGCGTCCAACGGGAAAGCGATATAGAAATTCCAGGCAGGAAGCCAGTTCACTTGTTGATATTAGGAAACTCCAGGGAAAACGCACGAGGTGCAACTTGTTGCTAAACCTCCGCGTTCTCGCGCTGCAGCGCGATCGTAGTCGAAGCGTAACATCTATGGAAGAGTGTCTGTTCCCTAATCCGGCGTTTACGAGCGCGAACAACCCATAGATTTACCTTCCCTCTAATTATTAAACTCTCGCGACGATGTCTCGACGCGTCCTCCAGAACGAACGTGGCGCGGAGGAGCTCGAGGATCGATGGTTCCTTTCAATTCGATAACAGCCTCCTAGATCCCGATTCTTCTCTCCGCTCGCAGGGCTCCGCAGCCTCCGTTGAGAGAAGAAACGGGGCGGGATAGAACGGGCTGGAAAGAGACAGAAGGCGCCTGTCCGTGGCAGACGCTCCTCTATCAAGGTGCACCCATCTCCTGGGTAATTAATTCGAGAAGGAACGGATCGCGGCGGGGAAGATTGCCTCCAGTGGCATCGCCCACTTGCCAGCCCGTCTCCTCGATCTTCTTCCTCCCTTTCGCACCTTCTCGCGCCCTTTCGCCGATTCCTCGCCGTAAGCACGTACGACACGCGCGATTTACGCTCTGCCCGCGTGTGTATGTATACCTACAGCAAAGGGGGAAAGGCGTGAAGGGTCGGCGCGAACGGTCGGGCACGATGACCGAGAGGATATCGCGAGATTACAGAAAAACTCACTTAACCCGTAATTGCTGAAACAGCGCAGCGACCACGGTCCGCCGTTTCTTACGCGATCAAAGGCGACCGCGACGAGTTCTCCGGCCTGCATTGCCTAGGAGTGCTTTGTGCTTCGAGATATGTATCCGATTTCATAAAGCGAAAGGCGGTTCCTTGGATCTTTCTTTAGAGTAGATGCTACGTCCAAAAAGTTGTGCACTGTGGTGGGATCGGTCTCGATATTCTCTCCACGAGGAGACTTAGGCCCGATCCACACTATCGGTCCGGTCACGGTCCGATCTCGATCAAATTCACATCCCTGAGCGTCCACACTCGCCCGGATTGATAGTGCGGACGCTCACAGATGTGATTTTGATCGAGACCGGACCGTGACCGGACCGATAGTGTGGATCTGGCCTTAGCATATGAGAGGTTGGGTGGAGGAAAGAACGAAGGAACGAAGGAACGAAGGAACGTGATCATCGATAGGTAGGCCAATAGCGTTCCTGGAAGACAGTAACGAGTAAAGTAGAGGACCTGGCAACGAGCGGGATCGAAAACGACGCTGATCGAAGGGGAACGTGGCTTTTCTTCTTCTGGCCAATACTCGGCGGACTTTCCTTCGCGACGAGGTTCCCATCGGCGCGGCGCGGGCGAAGGGTGCGCTCCCGCCTCTGTCGGAGATTCGTCACGAGACAGTGAATAAGATTCCCTTTCAGAGCGGCCGAAGACTGGCAACGAGAAAGCCGATCGATGTCCAGCTCGAGCGATGAATTACATCGAAACCCTTTTTCTCTCCCACTTGGCTTTCCTTCGCGTATTCCCCGCACGAGCTAGGTAACTTCGCGTCGATTAACCATCTCCCGCCGCTTTCTCTTCCTTTCTCTCGAGGCGCTCGCGGAAGAAGGGGCCTGCTGAACGAAACGCTTCAGACCGATCTCGTTCACTCGTTTATTCATCTATGCTATGTATATGCTCCCGTTCAGAAACAATGGACGAAGGACCCGAAGGATGACGCGAAGGATGACGCTCTTCCAATGATCCTCTTCATCCCGCGCCGTCAATTCATGCTTCTGACGAGGGTGAAGAACGACGCCGCGGACGATATCATCTGAGAGGCATAAAGCAAGCATGAAAAACCACGGATGAGTAAATTGTGGGAGGTTGGATAATTACGGAGGCGAAGGTTTCTAAGGAGAGCACGACGAACTTGCCCGCGGTTAACCGAGCTGGCCTCTGAGCCCTCATCAGGATTAAACTCGTCGGTTTTCGTAGCCAGGAGGGGTAGCGATACCAGGGCGAGAAGTAGGCGGAACGACCGATAGCCTCGCTCTGGAAGAAGAAAGTGAGAAACACTGAGAAATATGGTTGAACAAGGAAAAGAGACTGCTTACCTTGGAGTGAAGAAGATCCGCGGGCCAGTTGCAGAGGAAGAGCTGGGTGACCGCGATCGCCAGCTGCGTGATGAACTTGTACTTATCAGGATCGTCCTGTTGGAGTTGTTGTCACGTGTCAAGCAAAGAAATTGTTCAAAGTGAAAAAGCTGAGCTGTGCTACATATGTTTTTTAGCTTGGCTTGGCTTTACTCACCCCGACCAGCTTGAAGCCAACCAGAGATATATTGTAAGTGCTCCCGATTAACTGCGTGAGGAACAGCGCGTTGGTCAGACGTTCGATCTCCTCGCAGAATCTGTCTAGAGAGCGCCGAGTAAGAAAGCTTTCACATACCACAACACTGTATCAAACCTAACTAAACGTCAGCTCCCCAACTCACTGGAGCAAGATTCGATGGTGGGTCAAGCAAACGCGAAGACTGTCGACTTGGTCACGGCTGGGGTCCTCTACCGTCGTCCCAGTCGTCGCTGACCACAGTCGACCACCGGTAGTCCCAATCTTGATGGACGAGGTTTCGAGCCTCGCTTTAATCACGTCGAAGTGGCCACAGGCGATGAGCGCGAACAGGGGACCGATGGTGTCTGCGCCTACGCACGTCAACCCGACGTGCGTCATCGTAAGAAGCTGAAAGGTGTACGCCATCTCGTACCAAGGTGTCTCCTTGATCTCTACAACGAACGCGTATGGCAGGTGTCTCTCGTTGTCCATGATCCGCGAGGTCTCGTTGGTCAGATTCTTCATTCCACTGACGATTGGTTCGTTCAAGTTCGAAGAGGCGAACAGAGCTGCTATGCCGTAGAAGAAGATAGTAAAGCTGCAGCTGGACAAGTACCAGCAGGTCAATCTTCTCGTCTTCCTGGTGTAACTTCGAACAGTGTCCTTCTCCCTCGGGTTTAACGCCGACCAGAGCACCTCGCAGACGTCCAACATCCTCTGGCACCTGCCGCGAAACAGCAACAGAATGGTGAACCGCAATTGTCCGCCTACCATAGAGAGGATCATCGCGACGGATTCCAAGGCGGTGGTTAAATAAGCGCCATGGGTCGCGAACTCGTACGTGTACGAGATCGTGTAGATGGACAGGCAGAAGAACGCGACGGAAGCGAGGATACTCCTCGCGACGAAGGCTCGACCCCGCGGAATCACGCCGCTGAGCTTCAGGAGGAACAGATTCAGACCGATCGACTTATCGAATTCGTTGCTCATGTCTGCTCGTCGACGTGCTTCTGGTTCTATCTAGGTACTGGGCGTCGCGGCGAAAATCGCTCAAAGTCCTTTTTTTTGTCCAGCAAAGCTAGCCGTGGGAATGGTACGCGTGTTCGTGGAGAGAGCGCCAACGACGGAGGCGAAGAGGAGCCTCTGCGAAGAAGTTGTGGCAGTCCCGACACCTATCATTACCGCAACGAAGACAAAGTTTCCCGACGAAAGCGATTTGCGTTTTCCATCGTCCATCGTCTCGCGGGGCACGCGATCGCGTGGGCATCGCCAGGCGCGGATTCCCTCGGCGATGGAAAAAATCTCCGCGATCGCGAGGCTCGCACTCGCCGCGGTAGAGGCGCGACGGAAGCGGACGTTAGCGGGGAACGGGCGGTTGGATGATAAACTGGAGGAGAAGCAGAGGGAATCGAGACGTCAGATATGTAAAACAAGTGAATCGAATATGTTGCATCCAGTGGCCGCGCCGGAGGAAAGCTAGGTACCCTTAGGCGCCTCGACTTGCTCGCTGGAGGAGCCGAGTGAACTCGCTGCGAACTACTCGCGCCTCGTCACATCGGAGCTCCGCCGCGAACGTCGTTCGAGTTCCTGAAATAAACGTAGGCATCGTAGGCGAACCACGGTATGCAGATTCCACGTGTGTGCATGGGGATATTTATAAGCCGCTTCCTTCCACCGCTGCTCCATGAGACGTGTGCACGCGCGAGTGCTTCCGATACTTCGCGGGGTGTGTTCGAAGCGATCGATGGACCATGGACGCTGGCCTTTTACCACCCTGCAGCGGGTAGGTAGCTTTTAAGCGGTTATCCTCGAGGATACACCTCCTCGGCTACCGTGCTCGAGTAGCCCGTTATCCGTCGAGGAGGCGGTCGGTTTATCGACGCGACCCGGTGCACCGAGGGATGGCAGGACGGGGAAGATCGATCGTCCCTCAGATGGGAATCTCACCCCCCCAGGGATCGCGTGTGGCGCTACAAGGGTGGGCAGGGTCTTACTCGGTTCGTCGACGATTCCGTGGCGCGTGCGAGATCGCAGTTCTGGTCGGTGAGCTGCGGGGTCCAGGTGGCAAAGAAGCCGCGCGAACGAGGAAACCGCGACGACAGGAGGAGAGCGCCGCGGCAGCGATGACTCGCCGCCTCCCTCGCCTCCCTCGCCTCGCGTGCATCGCGATCAGCCTGCACACGCTCGCCGATACGTGATTAGTCGCGGCGAAGGACGCTCTACGAACGCGGACACGCTCGTCGAACACGCTTCGGATGGAGGGCCTGCGTAAGTAGACCGATTCGCCGAAACAAGTTTCGCGACAGGGGCTCGCGAAGCCGACGTGTGCTTTTGCGAGCTCGTGGCTCGTGGCCCGCGTCCCCGACCCGCGGGGCGGATCGATATCCCACCATCCCCTTCGTCACACTCCGCATCCCCTTCTCCGCTCCGCGATTTCCCTTATTCCTCTGTGTTTTCCCGCGTGCAGCATTTCCCTGTCCCCCCTGCGGACACCGCGGCCTTTCTCCTTTTCTCCGTCCTTGCTTCCACTTTCGCACCCCCTTGCCGGCGTTACGCGCCGACTGCGACTCGACTATTCGGCTTGCTCCGGAATCGATGGCCTATCGATGGCCGTTCAAACCCTCTGAATCCGCCACGTCGAATTCCAATTTGCATGTGACGGTTCTAAAGCCGGAGCGACCGTGAGCGTTCTCCAAGCCGCATTCCTGGGGATACTTTCTGGCAATTGGGGGCAAACGATCTTGCCATTCAGCGGGCTGAATGGCAGATCCTTGATATTTCCGCGCTCAGGGGTGTCGGGCTTGAATACTGGCATGATAGATTCATAAGTAGCCTATACATTCTCCGTTGCGACAGTATTCCCGTCGCGCTGTACGTGACCTCGGCGTAACGCCGGCTAGCCTCGCCTCGCCTCGCCTTTCCACCGCGCTGTATGCATGCGATTCTGGCGTAATAAACGCGTTATTAAATTAGATTGATCACAGCACCGCGTTGCTTGACCTGTTCGGACAGCTGGCTTTCGCGGCTCTCCCCAAGGATCGTCGAGCATTGTACCCTAGAAACCCATTTCCCTTCCTAACCACCGCTCTTCCATCTCGCAACCAAAGATCGCGCCGTCGAAGAAACCGCGAGTCTTCCGGTTTGCCTTGAGACCGACGACGCGTGACTAGCTCGTGTCCCAGTCGTTTGCATTTACGCGTCAAACGGATTAGCCGCGCGCCACGACGCACGTAATCGCGCTACGGTGTACGGTGGTTCAGCTGCATACCGCCGTGTTCGCGGTCTTGATTTGCTCTATCTCCGTAGTCGGCGGGATACGATAAGTAGCCGGCCGAAGGACGCTCGGCCGCGCGCCACGAAAACTGCGCAATTTTCAGGTCTGGGTGAAAATTCTGATAACGAAAGGAGCATCGGAGGCGGGAAGGTTAAATTGTTTTATCGTTGCCGGAGCTCCTTCTTCTGTTTCGAGTGGCCGTTCCCTCTTCCCTGCCTTGCTCCTTGAACCTCCCTCCGCCCCGAGAGGAGGACGAGGATATCGCGGTTAGAGCCTGCTCACGGATATCCGCATTGTTTCGCGTCAACTAGCCAAGTCAGCTGACCTACATACTGCATGCATAGACGGCATCGGCACCGGCACCGAGGAGCGAAACGTCGCATCGGGCCACTCGATGCTCGTCTACGGAAAAACCACTCGCCACCCTGAGTAGGCCTTCTCGTGCACGTTGCTCTTTTTTCTCGACCCGCTGTCCTCGCTGGACATCCTCCAGCTTCCACCGAGTATTCGCGTTCCTCTGCTCGTCACCGCCGGCTTCGCTTCCATTCCTCGCCAGTTGGTGGGTCGGATCGGTCTTCTTGCTTGCTGTCCGTTAGCATCGATTGTATAGCCGAGGGTGGATCTCGAACCACCGTCGTTTGCACGCCAAGGTGCGCTTACCTACTCGCCTTCGTCGATCAGTGTCCACCTACGTTCCCCCTTTATCCTCGATTCTCCTTAGCAACTGTTCCCAGCGGAATCGCGAACGGGCGGCGGCGCCTCGAATCAGCCGCGATTGATAGAATCGACGACGATTAAGGTCAATCGAGGCGGACGGTTCCGGCGAGCCTTACAGATATTCGATCAGCATCGCTCACCGTTAACGCGACTAAACCGTCTCCACGGGCTCCTCCTCCCCCGCTGCCGACGGGACCGCGTGCCGTACTAAAAATACGCCACCGGGATCGACGCGACGTGTTCCGTGCACGCGGACCGATGAAAAGAAGGAACGCCAGCGGAAAGAAGCTCTCGGCGCTCTCGGCGCTCTCGGCGCTCCCGATGGAACGCGCGCGCTCTTTGGCCGCGGCTCGGTGCGAGCGCAAAAGGGGAGCAGGACGGCGTGCTTCTGGCGGACAAACGGTTGTAGAATAGGAGAAACGGGAATGACAGCGAAGCCCCACTGCTCGAGTAACCGTCGCGTGCGATAAACGGGATCCACTATTATTTCTGTTCGCCAATGCTCTCGATCTCAGACTAATCGTCCCTCCTGCTCGATCGAGTGGCGCGTGATCGACGAGAGTCCTCCGCGATCGCCGGCAACCAGAAATGGAGGGTGGGGGGTGACGAGAATAGCGCGCCACACTCGCCACTCACCACTCGCCACTCGCCACTCGCCACTTTCCTCCTTTTTACAGATTTCGCCGAAATGAGGGACCATCCGTCGCGCCATTTCTCCGATTCGAGGTAAGACGATACCGCCGTCCTATCGGGCCGCGCGAGAAAAAACCATGGCCGCCGAAAAGATTGCCCGTCGGCCGCGGGACGCTCCGAACCGTTGCTTTTCGGCGAACGAATCGGCGCGAAATAGGCCACGCTTTAATACACCGTCAACCTTGTTTCAGAACGGTCGCGTAGGAATGTCAGGATGAGAGGTGAGTCGAGAAGGTCAAGTGGATGGAAGGAATGTAGCGAGGTGGTCGAACACGCTGACGCGAGTGGAGGAGAACGCGGATGGAAGGGTTGCGCCCCAAAGGGGCTAGCTTCGCGCTCAAAGTATCGGTGCTATGATCCACTTGGCTAGATTTCTTCCGCCCAGCGTGACAGACGCGGTGGGGCTTGCCGGTTGGAGGAACTGCATCGAAAGACGTTTGCAGGAGTGACGCTGCTCGGAGCGGTAAGATCGGTCCGTGGAACGTTCCTAAGAACTCTCGTTCTCGTCTTCCTGGCGACGTTTCTCTGGCTACAGCTCCACGTGATCAGCCTGACTGGCCGAGACACCGTTGGGCAGACAGCGAACGAGACGCTGTTCGCACTTGTGCCGCAAGAACTGCACAGGTAACGTCGATCAGTTAGTTCGCCCTCTGCACGTGGATTTTGCAAATATTCTATACACTAGTATAGCAGTTCCGTTAAAACAAAGATTCTTCTGGTATATGCTTCATCGAAATCGGTACAGTAGTTTTTCAGTTTTGCGCTTACAAACATACATACATAACGTGTAGCCTCTGTGTCTGCCCCGTAACGAGAAGAAAGTGAACAGTTTGGACGGATTTGCGCAGGTTCCTCAAAGAGCGTCGAAATGGCTCCACGCTGACGAACTCCAGCTCGGAGGCCTTGACCGAGTTCGAGATTGCGGAGATTCGAAGAAGCATACATAGGGCGAATGCTGAGCAGAGGGTGTACAACGAGGAGGCGTTCGGTCCTCTGGCCATCGACGCCCCCGTGATAGTGATCCAGGTGCACACGCGGCTCACCTACCTCAGACACTTGATAGTGTCGCTGGCGCAGGCCAGAGGCATCGAGCAGACCCTCCTCGTCTTCAGCCACGACGTCTGGCACCCAGAGATCAACTACCTGGTCCAGAGCGTCGACTTCTGCCGCGTCATACAGATCTTCTACCCTCACAGCATACAGACGCACCCCAGGAGCTTCCCGGGCGAGGACCCCAACGATTGCCCGCGAAACATTCGCAAGGAGCAGTGAGTAGATCTACACCCGCCCCTTGCTCGCGCGTGGACGGTTTTTATTTAAGCTTCTGGAACCGCGCTCCGCAGAGCCCTGAACCTCGGATGCATCAACGCGAAGCACCCGGACCTGTACGGCCACTACAGGGAGGCCAAGTTCACGCAGACCAAGCACCACTGGTGGTGGAAGGCGAATCGCGTGTTCGATCAGCTGTCGATCACCAGGAACCACACCGGCATGGTGCTGTTCCTCGAGGAGGACCACTACGTTGCCGAGGACTTTCTCCACGTGCTGAGGCTGATGGAGCGCACCTGTAAGCACAGCTGCGAGAGATGCAACGTCCTCTCCTTGGGCACCTATCTCAAGACTTACAATTACTTTGCGGACTTCGGTCGAAAGGTGAGGAATCGCGGCCCGATCGAATGACTCGGTGCGCGAACTCGGGGTCTAATCGAAACGCGAGCTCCGCCGCTTCTCGCCCGACGTCGTAGCTCTGGACGAGTCAGTGCTGTCCAACCAGATCTCTTAATCGTTTACCACTGTCTCGTACCCACTTAACTCTGTCTCCATCATGCACACGACTATCAGTGACACGGTACACGATAGAGAAGTAGGCACAAGTAGATAAGGAGTGCATCCCGTGGACAGCACTGCCGTAAATAGAAAGGATCGGTGGTACAGGTGACATGTTGAAAATCGAGTCTCGAACGTCGCGATAGTCGCGATAGTCGCGTAACCGCGGGCGAACGATCGCTCCCATCTCAGCTGTGAATGTCTCTGTGTATCGATGTTTCACGCACGCCCCGCCCGTTAGTTCCTCGGCGTCAACAGCGCCCTGCAAAAGGAGCTGCTGCGTGGATTAAAGCGGCGGGAGTCGTCGTTTGTGGGCCAGCGTCAGGCCAAGACCGGGGACAGCAACGGCGGGACGGGCGTATTGCCGAGCAGCAGCGTCACCACCGGGACGAGCGCAACCGGCAACGCCACCGTCACCGGATACGGGGCTGGCCAGTCTGTCGCTCGGACCGCGCACACGCCACCGCCCGCTTCGTGGGCCTTCCAGCTCCTGCCCGGTCTCTACAATCACTATCAAAAGGTTGCTGCCGACATCTTTCGACGATTCGAGTTCGGGTGGTCGTCCTCTGGTCGCTTCCGTTTCCGCATCCATTTTCGCTAGACACCCTCGACTCTCGTGGTTTCCTCTCCAGTCCTCCTCCCAGGGAACGCGCTCGACCCTTCTCCTTCGTTCTTGCCGCAACTCGTTAACGGCGCAACTCGTTGGTCCGTTGCAATACCTAGTGGATACATATAAAGAAATTCGAGAAGTCGTAGCGTGAACGCGCGCGCGTACCGATTGCACCGCGACATGGTCCTGTTCCCCTTTCCCGTTGCGATTCTGTCTAGTTCTCGATAGAATGTAATCGAACGTGTTCCATTCAGCAGGCCGAGGTGATCCCCTGGATCTCGAGCAAACACAACATGGGCATGGCGTTCAACCGTGTCACGTGGATCAAGCTGAAGAAGTGCGCCGCTCAGTTCTGCTCGTACGACGACTACAACTGGGACTGGAGCCTTCAGCACATCGCGCAGACCTGCCTGCCTCCTAGCAAAGGAGCCGGTGTCGCGCCTCGCACCGAGTCCGGCCTGGTCACGATGATGATGAGGGCGCCCAGGGTCTTTCACATAGGTGAATGGTAAGTCCATCTCGTTATCCATCGATCCCCTATCCATCGTAACAGAGACAGGTAAACGGATTCACAAGCTTCGGGGAATTTCAGTGGCGTCCACCACAAGAAGACCAACTGCGAGTCGACCGCCGCGATAGCGAAGGTTCAGAACGTTCTGAGGGCCGCCCGGGACCACCTATTCCCTACGCAACTGATGCTCACCGTAGCTGGCACTGCGAAGAAGACGAAGCTCAGGAAGGGTAACGGTGGATGGGGCGACGTGCGGGATCACCGGCTCTGTTGGAACATCACCGCCTCCCCGGATCTGGTTCTGCCTTGAGAGGTTCTGCCTCGCCGCGGCGCTTATAGTCTCTCGCCTGAGACACTCCTTTGAATAAGTTCCTTCGTGTCGGCGAACAGTTTTACAGAGCGGCGTCGGTCGGTACCGATGCTTAAACGTCTCTCGATACCCGCAGTGCTATCAAACAGTTCCCTTGCCCGTTGCTCGGTACCGTCTGTCCTTTACCGCTTTATCGCGTCGCACGATAATCCTTTAGCACCGTAACTTGCCGTTGTTTTCGTGCTCAAGTTATCGGACGATCCGCCGACGACTCGATCTCCGATTCTCACCAGTGTAATCGACAGGGTAGCGTCTCGATTGTCTCGATTGTCGCGAGGATCCCAGGGGGATCCTTTTAGTTTATCGTACCATAGTCGTCGCACCTAATGCGTAGCAGCAAGGGGATTATTCATCGACGTTCCGACGAGCCGATCGTGGCGTGGGGTGGCAGGGCGGGGCGGGGCTGGGCGGGGCGAGGCCACCCAGGATCGGCAGCGATCCTCGCCTCGGGACGACCCGAGCGGAGGAACGACTCGCGAACCAGAGCCATCCACGGGTCGCGACATCTAGATAGGACTACATTTTATATTTATAAACGACATCAACGAAAATAAACGAATCGACCGATTTTCTCGTATCCATCGATCGTTGAATCTTTATTCGCCTACATTGCCCTCCCTATCGTTAACTCGTTAAGCGTGCGGCCACCGTACCACCACCAGAATTACAAAATGAACGGGGAGACCCTCCGCGAGCGAAAAGACCGCTTAAAATCCCATAAGCTTGGCGTACTGGGGCACGTTATCGTCGTACTCCGCCTTCATGAAATTCCCAGAGATGGGCCCCTCCAGGTTGTACTTCTCCGCGAACTTCTTGATGGAGAATCGCTTTCGCCGTGGGCCATCTCTGAAATCCACGCCGAGTCACCGTGTTACAGTGATAGATCGTAGCTTGTAAATGGAAGGATCGATGGAGTTACCTGCTGCTCAGCCTTCTCTCGTCGAACGTGATGGAGCCTTGGTTCTGTTTGTAGACCAGGAAGACATACCGATGTTTCCCGGTTCCCTTTGGCGGTGCCGGTCCAACATACTCGGCGAGGACTTCCCCCTTGGCGATGTTCTCCTCTGGTATGTTCCCGACCAGCCAGTGCCGGAACTCTCGATTGTATCCTTTCCCAGTCGGCGCGTCGGGATCTGAAACGATACCTACTTAGTAGATCGATGCGTCAGCGATGATAGGTATCAACGACCGGCCCCGACCCGCGACAAAGATGGCTGCGCGAGGAGAAAACAGGTTTAGCTCTATGGTGAAAGTGATCCGCGAGAGGCTCGACAGGCCGAGATAATAGCAACGTAAGGTCGCGTACTCCTCGCCGCCGCAAAGGCCACTACAGAATTTAAGGCTGCGAATGAAATCGCGGGGAGCTTTGGCTTACCAGTCATCACGAGCGTATAGAGCACTCCCCCCTCGTGCTTGTAGTGGATCTCCGGGATCTTCTGGGTCTCCGTTGGCGTGAATTCGTTTCCAAACTCAACCGCATTGCTACCGTACTTGACCTGATTCACAACCGTTTGTCATTGCAGCACCGAAAACTTTCTCATCGATATCGTAGCGTAGGTGTAGAGCTTCGTTATACGGGTTATACCTCTGTTTTGTCTGCAGGGGCCGCGGCAATTATATCTGGCACAACTTTTGCCGCCTCGAATGCCGACTGAACGCTGATGGCCGCGATAACGTGGGCACCGCAAATCAGAACACCTGCAAATTAATTTCCCGCAACTTTGGTAGACTACATGATCGATTTACATATTAGTACCGTGATCGATAAGAGTAATGTATACAGACCTACTATCGTGAAGTACTTCATCCTCGTCTCGTTACCGCCACGCAACCAAGAAACTATAATCCCAACGGGTCGAGTGAAACGTTTTATTCCCCTGGCTGTCCCCACCCAACCATCAGCCTGTCAAGGATTCGCTCCACGCTCAACTTTTTCCTCCGTTCTCATCGTCTAAATGCCTATGCTTCTCTCTGCCCCCCACCTCTCCATCCTTTCTCCTTTCCTAGCTGGAGTTCAAACAATAAATCATTGCGTTTTAATTGCCATTCGGCGGGACACACGCGCCAGACAAAAGAATCGTCGACCCAGTTGCGGTAGATTGCAGATAATTAGCTATTTCAGGGCTTCGGATGTTTAGAAGCGATCGGCCCCTGCAGCGTGTACGATGAACGCTCATAAACGGCCAACAGGGTCAAGAGGCGATGGGTTGGGAATACTTTGGTCTAATTACGCGTGGCTGCCTTGTTCACGCAAATATGCAAAGTTTTATGAAGGATGCTTGAAAAGGAATAAGATAAAAGACGCTTGGTCTTTCGATAAATGATTGGCCCGATTACCCTGCAGCTCCTGTTTAATTACAGGGATAAACAGGCCTCCTATCGCATCGTAATAAGTTGAATTTAAGTCCACTTATCTGCGCAGAAAGTTACACGGCAGGTTAATAGAGAAACAACAGCGGCGGTCATATAAATGTCAGGTTTAATGCACAGGTATTCGTACGGTATACAAAAATCTAAATGTATCAAAATACAACTCTAAGCTCCGAGTTGCTTGTACAGCACCGGAACGTAATCGTCGTACTCAGCCTGGAACATATTGCCAGCGATCGGATCCCCAAGCTTGTGCTTCGAGGCAAACTTTTTAATGGAAAAGTTTGCACGGTCGTCCCCGCTTGTATTGGTCAAACGTTTCTCAGTGAACGTGATCTTTTCAGGCTGCTTGTACAGGAGAAAGATGTAACGATGGAGACCCGTGCCTTTTGGTGGCCCAGCGCCAACGTACGCGGAGAGAACTTCTCCTTTAGACACGTCGTTACCAGGAATGTTTCCTACCAGCCAGTGATGCCACTCGCGGAACTTTGGCTCTTTACGGCTGGGAGCATCGGGATCTGGACCGAGAATGTAAAGACATTAAAGACATTATTGTAAAGCAAACGTTATACTTGTCTGTGGTGGGTTACGTACCAGTCATACAAAGAGTATACAGGACATTTGCCTCTGCGGTCCAGGTGACGGTAGGTGGGTCCTTAACCTGAGTTGGAGTTAGTACCTTGCCGATCTCGACAATATTGTTAGGATAGGTAACGCTCAGCACGCTCGGTGGGACCTTGTCGATGACGTCGGGCACGACGCCATGAGTTTGCAACGCCTCAGCCATGGACGATAGAAGACGAGTACCGATTTCCACGAGAGGCCTTTTCGCGATCGAGCTTGCTGAAAATGTAGCGAGAAATGTAGTTAACGAACGAACGAACACGGGCCTCCTGTTCCACGTAGCAAATAAATGCTGATTACGAAACAAGGTTATCGCGAGAATCCGACACTCGAGAAGGATAATTAATCGGCAATCGTAAACTGACTAGTGACTATCACGGAGAGAAAACCAGAGAAAACGTGACCAGCGAGTGAAACGTGTGGAACGCGTGAAACAAAACAGATCGCGTTGGTTACCGCGGAATATTTATGTAAATGTATGAAAGGTCGATTTAAATACTTGTGCGCCGGTTCAGGCAATATTACTTGCGTTCAATAATAACAGTGACATGCTGGAACACGAACCACGAACGTAAACGTAAGTATTCCTCGTTGATTCCTCGTACAGAACTGAATGGAACTGAATACGCTTAAATAGAAGCCGGTATATGCCGGTGTCCGATACGTGGCTCTTATCGCCAGTTCTCTTTTGCGAACATTTCGCAACGGCAATTACGTATTATTGCACGGAGGCCAATCGTCGGTTGGACCGAGGGGAAAGCACCGATTAGCTATAAGATTCTAGAAGAATCTAGCGAATCATTCTTTAACGTGTTCTGCTTCATTGCACATCTGACTTGACAAATAATTAAGCGGTATAAAAAGTCATTTGTACACTATAATCATTCGAACAGTATATTAGGTTCCTTGTAAGAGATTTATAGGAATGTAATTTATAAGTTATCAGGTTATTACTATTGAAGGCCTGTAAGATATAGGTATGCAGTATATTATGTATATGTTATGCAATAATGTACTTTATTTACTACTGTTCAATGTGTATAAAATAATAGTTCCGATTCTGCACTACGAATGTAAATAAGCGATTAGTAATAAACGATGTTTTCGTACCTCAATTCTTTATGTCAATTATTCTCCACGCCTATATCCGTATCATTCCGTAGTATCTCGAGCTTATATTATTATAATTTACGCAGTTTTATAATTGCATTCGGAAACGTAGATTAAAATTAACAATAAGGCAAGCCGCAGTACCTATAGCAGATATGTACATAAATGTTACCATTCATACAGGTTCTATCACCGTTGCCGTTCACGATCCCTAACATTATCTTGGAATTGGCTTTTGGACCAGGAAATTCTGCAAAGTTAATATGAATTCATGATACTAGTGGAGGTGGCGCGGTCGAGTTACGCGAGAGACAGCGAGAGAGAGAGAGAGAGAGAGAGAGCGCGCTACTGCATGCGGCAAGGAGGGAGATAGTGCGGATTTTCTGCCACTAACTTTCCTTATGTGATCCTGATACAGGAGCAGAAGTGCATAACCAGAGTTAGTGGCACGCCATCTATCTCCCTCCTTGTCGCGCACACTAGCGCCCTCTCTCTCGCACGCTTCACCTATCTCTCTCCTTGTCGCACATGCTTGCGCTCTCTCTCTCTCTCTACCTCGCACAGCTCGGCCGTGCCACCTCTTCAGGTATCGTGGACTCCTATTAACTCGGGCGAATTTCCTGGTCGAAACAGCCAACTCGTGGACTTTTTCGGGATAACGTAGGGATCGCGGTCGGTAATCTAACCTATATAAAAGGCTTTTTTATTAGCATCTATGTAGCGATTCGTAAATAAAACGTATACGAGTGATTGCTGAGCGCTGTCACAAGACTATATTCTCAAATCCACCTGTACAAATATATAAATCACTTTGAAAAGATCGAGAATCCTTGAAGAAAGTGTGCATTCACTAAACGCGGCGATAGACTTGTAACTCTGTCCAAAAACTCTTCCATAGCTGCTTAATTGTAATCGGAATCATAACAACTATCGTGTGGGAAAGCAGCGAAGGACCCATACTTGAATATGAAACTGCAAAAGTTGATAAATTACTTCTAGAAAATGCGCCAACAACCGACGAAGCTTGAGTGCCTACGCAGGATCGCGGCACTGTTCTCGTCACCGTCTCAAACAACCGTTAATAACTAATTAATTGTAACCAAAATCTGCACAACGACCACATGGGAAAGTAGCCAAGGGTCTATTCTTCGAGACGCGACTCTAAAAGTTCATAGAATATTCGCGGGAAATGAGAAATTCTCTAATTTCCAGTGGCCATGTAATGTTTCGATCTCCCTCCTTGTTGCGCTCTCTCTCTCGCACAGCTCGGTCGTGCCACCTCTTCTGGTATCATGCACTCTTACTAACTCGGGCGAATTTCCTGGTCAGAATAGCCAAATTGTCGGCAAAGTCAACAGCTGCATAAGATATTTTTCGTAGCGAATAGTAAGTAGATTACTCAGCAATAAGTTTTAGAAATATTTTACGTAAAAGTGAATGGTTATTAAATAATTTTTAAAACGTTAATTGTTCTACCGTTTATCCTTTGCAATTAAACGTCGTATAATGCGCCTATTATTGCGCATCCCTAACCAGACGCATAACTTGCATAATGGTTCCGCCCGCACTGCCCCTAATGTTTCTAAACTGTTATGTAATTTGTTTGGGAATTGTTAAGGTTTAGGTGAATTCAGGATAATACTGATTCGTCAACAGCACGCCGAAGCTTCTACAGTTCACACATTGCACACTGTGTCCATACAGCTTAACAACATCGGTGATGTTACGGGAACCGGTGTTTTCTGCGTGGCACAGCCGTTGACGTAAAAGTCGTTGAATAAAGATGCATAAGAAAGCAAAGAACAGACAACGAATTACTTTAACTGTACGAAATGGTATATTATAGACTAAGGACACGTGAAACGTACGATCACTTATTCATATGTATACATACATACATACTACCATGCATATGCACGCCATACATACACGCACGCACGCACGCACGCACGCACGCACACAGCATCCATATACATAGAAATTGGAAGTTGCACAATACAGAAGCAATTTCTCTTTTAATTCTCTGTTTATAAATGATCTTTCCCCGCGTTGTATTTAATATACACCGTTCGAAATATAGTTTCTCTTTCTCGACACGCGTGAACATGCACACGCTAAGGTTTGGTGACACCAGAGAATAGAAACGACGACGAGGCTGTACGATAAAGTGTCTCGGCGGTAAGGAATCGCGTGCGCGAGCAGGGCGGCGCGTAAACGTCGGGAATATTGTAAAAATCAGACGGGAGCTCGGTGTCGAAGGCGTAAAGAAATGGGAAGCTTGCCCGAGCATATTACTTGTACAGTACTACCGACTCGTTTCGCTCTTTGACGACCTTGCTCGCGTTTGCTCCGCCACCGTTGCCGCGGCTCGCGTTAGCGGTCTCATCGACTGCGTATCATCGATTACAACGTCACCTGTCTACATATGTACACCGTTCACGCGACGAAAGTAAGCGCTTTTCGTTTCCTTGTACTAGAATTCACTAAAAAACTAAACCGTACCACTAGACTCACTAGAGCGAAGCAATCTATATACAAAAGGTACAGGCAGGATCGTATTAGTGGCGCGAGCATGAATGGGAGGCGGAAGCCCTGCCCGACTATATCGTCTATTCGCGATTTGCACTTTAACGCGATTTCTCGACCGAGGGGCGTGATCGTTGGGCCGCCCCTCGACCGTCAATCGTAAAACAGGAGAGAGACAAGAAGCGGAAGTGTTGGACAGGATACGCGAGAAGAAACGTGAGTTCTCAAAATCCTAGTCGTTTCAAGCTGGTCCGCGTCACGTCGCTGCTTATTCTCGACTTCTCGCCCTGCCAACTCTTACTCTTGCTTCGGAACTGCCGGAGGTCCGCCTCGTGGTCGGGGTGCCTCATCGGCCGATAGCCCTGGGGCGAGCACAGCGGCTTCTGCTCTCTGTAAAACTGCTCGTATCCGCCGTGCAGCAGGTAAATCTCCGGGTAGTAGAGAGCCGGATAGTGCTCTTTGTTTCGTTGGCGATCCAGGTTCCTGAGGAACCGCGACAGGTTCGGGCCGCGCTCCCACGAGAACTCGCAGTGGAACACGAGTACGTCCCTCTTCTTGGTGTCCGGCTGTATCTTGGGCGTGCTCGTTAAAGAGTCTAGGAGAACTCGCTCGATTAGGTCTCTACTGTAAAGATTCAGGGCGCCTTCGACGTGGCCGGCGTCGAACTCGTACGGGTAACGGCAATCAACGATCTTGAACGAACGGATTCGATCGCTGAACTCCCCGCGTAACAGCGCGGTCAACGTGTCGACCGAGATCGAGCGGAGGTCGTCGTGGTGGCCGGGCGCTAACGGTAGGATGCACGGTTTACTGAAGTCGCCGGTCAGATCGCTATCGGTGGTGCTACGGTGAATAGCGGATTTTATGTGAGCGTGCGCCTCCGACTCCGACTCTATCTCCATCTCCATCTCCATCTCCGTCACCTCCATCGGAGTGGCCGGCTCAGACAGGCATCTCTGCAGGGGCATAGGCGGTTTCGGGCCGGAGATCGCGTCCAGGAAGCTGTTGGACCTCCGCGACCTCTTCGCTAGCTTCGGGCTATCGTCGATCGGTGGATCCGGCCGCTTGAACGTTCTCACCGACAACGGCGAGTGGAAGCCGCTGCGACTGGCGTTCTCGTCGTTGCGCTCGATCAACCGCCGCCGACGTACCACCGGTATCGTCGTCGCCAACGGGCTGTCCTCGAAGCCCGGCGTCACTGTGGACGAGGTCGTGTTCGGCGAGCGGAACAGGCAGGAGCGTACTTTCGACAGAGAGTTCTTGCGCGTCTCTTGCGGCTCGTACTGCAACGAGAGGGACCGTCGGAAGTTGCTGGTGCGGTTCGTCCGAGGGAACTCGGGGGTGCTCGGGCTGACCGACTGGACCGTGCGAGTAGACGCGTCGTGGAGGGCGGTTGCGTTGCTGTCGATGCCCACGATGTCCCCGCAGAGGAGGGTGGAGATGCCGTTCGGTAGCTGGGTCGTGTCGTCCAGGGTCTCGATGTCGATTAGGTCGTTGAAGCCGTCGTCCATGCTCTCGTAGCCGGAGGAGATACTTCGAAAGAGGGACGGTCGGGCGAGCCGCGTGCGATGCGGCGAGGACCGCACCGGCGACTGCATCGGGCTCCGAGACTCGATCGACGTTCGACGTGGTGCAACTGCCATAGGCTCCACGAATCGAAACGCCTCCCGGGGCTTGTCGTCCTTATCCGGGTAGCTCGCCTCATATCCGCTGTCCTGACTGTTCGGGTCGCAGTCTTCCAGCGGAAATCGAGATCTTTTCGCGCCAATGATCTGTGGAAAATTAATAAAACATAACATTAGAGAGCAGTTTATTTGTTACAGTTTAATTATTAAAGAAATATATTGATAGGACCCAAGTCCCGAAAGCTAACTGTCCACTTTACTGACAACATCGACGCATCCTGTCCACACCAGGAAGTGCCAAGTACATCTGGTGTGGCAAGGTGTCGCGGGACACGACGCCTCGTAGAATAATCGACGTGCGATTAAAAATACGAATGTAATCGGGGAAAGATCCGAATTGAGCGAGAAAGCTGCGTTTCTTTCGTTATCTTGAATCTGTACATGAAAGACGGAAACGACTCGAGTGACGGAACAGGTGTACGCGACTAGATAAACGATGACACTTTTCACGCTACTTACTATCAGTGGTAGGTAAAGACACGAAATTTCTATTTTATACACGACACGTGTCTTAAATGTCGTAAATGTCGTAAATGAAAACAACTAACCTATAATACATTTTTCGTATAGTTTATAAAGAGCTGCCAATTAATTAATAATTATAATTCTGATTAAAAAAATTCAATTAAATTAAGTTACACTGACGAAAATGGATATTGAAAGGTTAGTAAAATAAATACATATAGAATAATAAATATCATTTGTTCAAATTAAAAATTATGTTAATAAAAAGACTATTTTTATTTTAGGGAAAGAAAGATCGATCAATTACTAGCCAATTTTATTTTTGGCTGTAATATACCTCTTAGCATAGTAGAATCAAAACATTTTAAAGCGTTAACAATAAATTGGACCATCGTCCATCAGTATAAGCATCCTAAAAGAAAAACATTATCCACAACAATTTTAGATACAGAATGGAACTTGTTAATTCTATAAGGAAAGATGAACCACAAGATGGACTACTACTAATTGATGGTTGGAAAAATTCAATAGCTAATACTAAAACTGTTGTGGCCATGTTACATCTTACAGAATTCAAAATAACGCTACAGCTACGTTTAACAAAAGTCATTATCTCATATGGATTAGCTGCAAACTTTTTACATCCATTGTATAAAGGACATAGGTTCGTTAACAATGCTCATAGACTATGTAATGGGGCCAGAGAGATGCTAGGTCACATAGCAAGTTGAAAAGAGAAAACTCAACGATAAGCGGGATACTAAAAGGAGAAGTAGGAGTGGAGTGGATGCGTATGGTTTTGGCAAGGAGAAGAAAAGAAGCCCAAGATGAAAGAAGTCAAAACAAAAACACAATCTTGTGTTAACAGTCCCAGAAACACTTACACGCACAACATATGTAAGCCCATTTTGAGGCCGAAAGGCAAAAAATAAACCTATTTACTACTACATTAACAATGCTCATTATGTAAATATAACGAATGAATGTTTTAAAAGTTCATTAAGTCAAAATGGTATAAAAGAATTAGAAGAGTTCAAACATAAAACTTCTATATTTGGAAAACTGTTTGAAAGAATTTAAATCGCCTGAAATATTTTGGAAACTTGCGAAACCTTTTTACTCGGAATAAGTTCATTAGCTGAAAAATTGCTTAATCTACAGCGGAACATGAAAGATTATTTTCTCAATGAGCATAGGTTCGTTGTAAAACGAGAAATCGGTTAAAAGACCACAAATTGGCAAAATTAGTGGGATTGTATTATTCACTGAAACTATATAGACGACTTTATTAGATTTGTCTTATGATGAAGGCTGAAGGTATTTGTTTGTATTATAATAAAAATTTAAAAAATTGTAATCTTACAAAAAATAACTTTTAAAGTTAGTGTTTTAAAATTGAAATTACAAAACATAGTAATACCGTTTATAACACATTTTTATGCATTAGAATAAAATTTGTTCAAAATGGAATACTTTTTTGGGGTTATGAACGCGGTGATTATACGTAGTTTTCGATATTATCGACGTATTCTACAGTATTCTATAGTATTCGCGTGCAACCAACAAGCGAGTCAGAAAGAACTATATTTTTCCAACACTTTAATTGTTGAAACCTTAAAATAATGAATATTTCTATTTACGACATTTGCGACAAATGACACGTATAAAATGGGCTTAAAAACGACATATTATACATACATTTGCGACACGTCATAAATGCATTTACGACGCGGCGTAAAATACGCGACCCATCACTGCTTACTATCCACTTGTAAAAAGCGAACAACCTATCTATCGGTAATCGAATGAGAAAACAGGCGTAATGTACCTTCTGGGGGCTGATGCCGCGCGGGCTGCAGCCAACGATGCTGTTCTCCTTGTCGCCAGATGGCGAGACAGGTTCCGGGCTGGAGAAGCGTCGCGACGTCATGCCTAGAAGTCGTCGCGCCTTCGGCCTGGATTTCATCGTTCCCTCGGGAGTGTTCTTGATCTTGAACGCATTTTTGAAGAGCCTGTAAAGGAAAATTAACATAAACATAAGCACCATCGAATAAATTAAAAGAAAGATGCGCGCGCACCGGTCAACATAACCTCCAAAAGTTTACGCGGTCAACGCCGCGCCGTACGCGAATAGAGTGCTCCAATTGCGAATGAAATTCACGAGTCAATTAAGCGACACGATTCATCGTGGCCAATGTTTCCACGCACCACGCACCACGCACCACGCACCACGCATTCCCACAGAATTCCCAACACAAAACAATATCACGCGCGGGAAGCCGATCATGAGCCTAACACCGCTAAAGCTTATCACTGGCTCGTTACAGAAGCAAAGTGTATTTAGTCTGGGGGCGTGAAATTTCTTAAGCATGGAAACGCGAGTGTTTACCTCGCCACGGCGTGTCCGTGAAAACACGTGTGACTGAATCGAGACTGAGGCAGACGCGTGCCTATCGAGCCGGGCGCCTCGTGCAGCGCGAGAAAGCGACAGCAGCGCGGCGAGCCCGCCAGGCGCCAACAGCCTCGACCACGCGGGCTTATCCCTGTGAGAACCGTCCGCGAGGTATATTTAGCTTCTATTAAATTTCGCGTATCGAGCTTAATTGACTCGCACCGAAACAGGGCAGCCTAATTTTTCGAAGCAACGGAGAGTTGGGAGCGTCCACGACAAAACGGCAGGATCGACACCATCGCCGGTGCACCGACGCACCGACACTCTTCTATAGAGACCGGCGATTCGACCGGATATCGAGGAATGTAAGAGGACTCGATGAAACACGAGGTGATCGCGCTTCCTTCTTAACCCTTTCAACGACCGACAAATTATTTAAGAGTGCGCTAAACGTTGGAAATTTCAGCACCAAGGGAGCGAACTCTGCTTCAAGCTCGCGTAGAAGATACGTATCTCCGTTGTGTTATACGAGTAAAGTATCACTGAACCACACAGCACGTATAGATCCTTGGTAAAGTCGAGTGTCTTGAGAAATCGAGTTAATTGCTGGGCGGTATATACCTTGTACATTGGCACACTTCGCAGGAATCCGTGACACCTTCCCAAAACATGTCTGCGAGCGTGGAAACGGGTAGATTAAAACTGGCCTTAGAGAGGACGTCGTGTTATCGATCGATCACTCACGCTCGCGATACAACGATCCCGATTCCGATCGGGCGAGCCTCGCCACGCGTCTGTCCGAGCAGCGATCGAGGTCACCGTCAAGTTGCTTCTCGGGCCGCGAGAGACGTACTGACTGCTCGCTGTGGCGGGCACGTTGGTCTTTATACGGGGCCCAGGCCTGCGGTGGGGAGAAGGGCCGACCAATCGGGGACTGGGAAAGGGCCCGCCTAAATCTTCTCAGGGCAGGCGGGAGAACGGAACGCGGAATCCTCTCTTTAGGGCGACCGCTATGGGGGGCCCTTTTCTGCCCCTCTCTCGCTCTTCGCCGCCGTCTTTCGTTACGTCCGTTCGTTTGCCGGCTCTTTTTGTACCCTCACATACTCGCTAGGTGCACGTGTAAAGTGCACGGGGCACACCTACGTGCCCGTGTGCGATGTTAACCCTCTCGGTGCTGGGGGCGCTTACGAGCGAGCTCGGTCGAGATCGGTGTATCGCGTGCGATCAACGCCCATGCGCGTTTGGGGAGCACGGTGCAGGATGCGTGGTGAACGATCTCCGCACGGGCCACGGGGCGGGCGTGCGTGCGTGCGTGCGTGCGCTCGCTGGTGGAGTATTGATATCGGAGGGGGAGAGGGCGGTCTTTTTAGGCACTCTAACGGCCTATATTTCACGATAGGCACAGAATTCTAGAGAATTGATCGAATGCATTGCAACAGCATGCATTCCTACGGCGAGCTGGAGAGAGCGTTGCCAAGAGTGCGACCGGAAAGGAGTGTGTACGCGTATCCCAAGAAGAAATTAATTCTCTCCGTCTACCCGTCGCTCTATTCATCCATCTACGTCTATGTCTGTCCGCGTCTGGCTCCGTCGCGCACACGGGTCGGTCATTCACAGACTATAGCTCACTTTCGATAGCAGAACGGAAAAGGTTGCCGACCGTAGGAGTTGCTCGCGTTGAAAGGGCCCCCGACTCCATCTCCGTCGCACTCGTGGCCGCTCTCCTTCTCCCGTCGGTTGATGCACCGACTGTTCCGAAGGATGCAGCTCTCCGGGCAGGTACGACACGGCCCGTTTTTTTCATTCTGCCGATCACAATGCTTCACCTGATCTCTGATACCACCCTCGCATTCTTCGGAGATTTTCACACGGCAGGTACACACCCGCTACGGAGCAGGGTATAGGTATCCACGAGCCTCGCCTACGGAGGCCGGAGAGGAATGCGGGAAAGGGACACGGATCATTCCCGTCGTCAAGGCGATTTCGGTGAACCCGTACGGCCGTACGTGTGTTTTGTACGTACGTATGTCGGAGGACGATAACGGCGCTTGCCACTCGGTTCGTGGCGGGAGAACTTGTCGATGGGAGAGGAAGAGCGAGTTAACGGACGGATATCTGGTGCAACGTCCATCCGTTCGCCGTTACTTGTCAGCCTTTCCATCGTTTTCGCCATAAACGTTTTCATCGGTGTATCATCAATCTGAATCACTGGTGCACCCAGAGGGACCCTCGCACCCCCCAAACAAATGGCTTTGTAGACAGAAAAGCCGAACGAAAATTTTTATAATCGCCTAATGAATTTTATTGAATTTGCATTAAGAACATTTTTATCCGTTCAACTCGGCTTCCCCCGGATATTAAATCCTGAGCTGAGTGCGCCACTGATCTGGATAGCCCACGATGAACCGAAAGAAGGTAAAGTGAACGCGAAAGCCAACGCGAAAGCCAACGTGAAAGCACAAAATCAGTTTCAAAGCCTTCGACAAAATTGTAGATATGTATGCGGGGGTAGCGCGCATCCGAATATCGGCAATTCCCTGCAACTGTAATTTCCAGCGCGAGGAGCGAGACAAGGAACGGGCAGCGGGGGAGACAAAGTGGCAGACAGAAGGGGGATGAAGGGGGATGAAGGGGGAATCAGAGAACAGACCCGAACGATCCAGCGGGTCGTTCCCAGCAGTCGTGACTGCAAAGATTATTCGCTATAGGGCATCGAACGCGCACGGCGCGGTACCATGGGGGTAGCTCAGCTGCTTTCTGCCACATACACCACGAGGGTACCGGCCACCCCTCGCTCGCAGCTGCCATATCGCGCACCTTCCTCGGCGTAACACGTTGCACCACCTCCCGAAACGACTTTTCACCGGCGCTGCGTTACCAAGTTACGGCGTTTCGCGACTCCGAAACGATCTCCTCCACGATTCCACTCTATCGACCTCTAATCGTTTCCCTTCGACGTTAGATCTAACTCGACCGGTTCGAGAGCACCAGCGGACTCTAATGACGAAAGAGGAGGAAAGGGTGGAATTGATGGAACGCGGTTCTCGCGCCCGGCGTTCCTCCCCGACGTCTGGAGCGTCGTCTTCAGAGGAACGGAGCCGTTCGAACGTCTAACGGCCTGGAGGAGGGGGGCCCCCTCGGAATCGGGCGAACGCCCGTGTCCCCACGACTTTGATTTTTCTATAAGAAGGAGTGCAGATGGTCGTATCCATTGTGATGGTTGGCACGTGCCAACTATGGGTACCCCGATGGTGCACCGCTAAGTGCATATACGCGGCGTGCGTGTAACAGACACTGAGCGCCGAGGTGTGTGCGCGCTCGCAGACGCGCAGCCCATAGCCCGGGTGCACACTGCACAGGCGTTGGCTCTTTGAGAAAGATAGTCGAGATACGCGGGTATCCGTAGGTATAGGTATAGGTATATGTAGGTATGCCACGTATGCATCGCGCGCGCGCGCGCGTACAGGCGTCGCGGCGCTGTCTCTCCTCTCTATTGACGACACAGCAGGAAAGAAGCGCGGGGAGACATTTACGTAATACCTGCCAGGGGGTTCTCAAACCTGGGAGCCGAAATGTGGAAGAGGAACGCTCGTGACATCTCCATTCACCCGTTCCATTCGGCTGATAATAAAAGATCGATCACCGAGGGTGACCTATGCGTTTCAGGACTCGGAGACTGATTGCTTAACGAGTGACGAAATTTGGAAACGACTTATCTAGATGTATATAGAGAGAGAGAGAGAGAGAGAGAGAGCTGTGCGTTGGAGTCGGTTGGTTCACCGCGAGCGTTAAGAACCCAGGGCGTAGGGATCGAAGGGGGAAAGATTCTTGTGAATGGATCGGAATAGGCGAAGGAAGAACCACTGACGATGATGACCCCGTAACCGTAAAGTCTGGTAGAGAGCGAGAGACGGCTTTGCAGCTTCCTAAACGGGATCATCATCTGTTCCTTCGGGATCCCGAAGGGCGTACAAGACAGCCTGCTCGTTCCTTGCTATTCTTCCGATACGCGCAGCCGCCGCAGATGCACCGTACGGGAGCCTCGAAATTCGCAATACGCGCAGCAATCGAAAGAAAGGACGAAGAGGGAGACAGTGGAGGAGAGATAAAAATTGCTCCAACCCCTCGCTAACAGCCAGCAAAAGTCCCCTCCGCTTCTGGATAGATAGATGGAAACGAAGGGAAGTCCGAAAAAATAATCACCCTGGGAAGCCCGAAGGGGGTTCCCGGACGTGAAGGGATCGCCTTGGAAATCTCCAAGATTCTTGTCAAAGGGAGAGATTTTTCCACGATTCTCCATCGGTGGTGTCGGCGGGTTCCGGGGGGTCATCGGGATCGATCCACGTGGTCGAAATGGCGCGAAACGATCCCGAGGGGTCCGCGATCGATGAGAACGCTCCCTGATTGCTCATTGTGTGAACTGTGGAATATTTGGCACGTGCGCGGGAACGCACATCTGCGATTCGAGGGGACGAACCACCAGGAGGAACGCTACTCCACTTTTCTAATATTCGATATTAAAATATTCTCTAAGGGCCGCGTCGTTCTACGAATATCTCTAATTCGAATAAAAGCTTCCCAAGACTCACGGTGACGTTTACGACTTTCCGGATGGAAATAGCACACGAGCTGATTCGGGGACCGTCATTAGCTGCCTATTACCGTGGCGAGAAACAACTGGCGCGAAAGTCTCGCCCCGAGGAAGAATGCCTCCAATTATCGTGCAACTTTTCTGCCCGCGCGGCGGTCGGAAAGAATGGCAAAGTATTCCCGAGACGCCTATCCCCTGGAATCGAACATTGTTGGTTAAGCGATGGGGCAACTCAGCGTCGATGTACCTCTCTTGACCATCGCCGTCGTCCGTTTCCATTCTTTCTGGCCGACTCGGCCGCGTTTGCACAATGGGGAAAAAGGCACTCCTGCGGCTTTCCGTGCGAATATCACAAAAGACGAAAGGGCCCCGCGGGCATTAGGCGCCGCTCACCTGCTAAATAGCGCAAATTCCTCACACCCCGGGCAAACAACCACCTACACCAACATCCATCCGGCTCTGAAGAGCAACCGGCGCGGCGTTTCAAACGCGCTCCAACGTCGTAAATTTCCCGGTTTATGACTGGCCATTAGACTCGGGTTAAACGGAGCAATTACCGCGGGGCAGCCCAGCGACGATTATTGCGGGTTTATCGCGGAATTGGACGCTCCGTTTCCCGCGCGTCGCGCGATCCTCGATCCACGCTGCAGCTTTTGTTCCGCGCGGGCCTATTGTGTCGCGGGCGCTAAGTAGGACAATTACCAATGGCTCGTGTTCACCGAAAGGGTCGCGAACGGGTCAGGTAGCTCGAGTGGATACCCACCGTGCGGTTCCGTGCGGGGCCTCGTTCCACCGACGTTTTTCCTATTGTTTGGCGCGGGGGCCAGCGGCGCCTCGAGATCGCGCGCAACAAGCGTTTTCTCAGAACGGCAACGGGCAAACTGTGCTCCGTGAGCTCAGGTCTTATCGAGCCGTCCACCGCAACCGAAATATCGCGACGGCCAGATATCGTTTACCGTTCGCCTTCCGACCGTTCCTTCCTCTTATCGCTCCATCTCGCCCGCTCTCCGCCGGCCTCGCTTTTCCTCCTTTATCTTTATTCGCGTTATCGGCTGTCTCGTTGGCGCGAAGTCGTCGAGCAGAGTAAACCAGATGAAGGGCGCCGAGCTCGAGGGCCGAGAGAAGGGACAGGATGAATGGCGACGGGCGTTCAATCTCCCGCGCAAATTTTACGACATCTTCAAAGTCACGACGATGAGTGGAGGATGTTTTCCATCGTCGACTTGTTATTCGTCGGACAAGAGACAAAAGGTACAGAGAGACTTTCGCCGCTCGTCGAGTTTCGAATGGCATTGCAGGTGAATCGAGACAAACGGTTTATGTGGAAAGTAACTGGAAGAGAGCCGGGGTAATCGAACGGTAGATTCGAGAAAAACGTAGCGGGAGAGGGGGTGCGCGAACCGACTCCGTTTCTGTAAGGTCGTCTCGTGTCCATCGATTATTCACGTACGAGTAAACCGTATATGTAACAGCTGCGCCCGTATAGCGTATCGCGAGGGCGAGCGTTAGACAATACCGTGCACGGTGCCCACATGGGGGAGACCGAAAGTGTTATATGGGGGCGTGTAACGCTTGCTGCGCGATCCGAAGTCGAGCTGGGTGCTCTGGCCTCCGCCTTGGCAACCTCCCGCGGCTCCAGCGCTGCGTACGCCGCGTACGGGGTCCACGGATTGGACTACAGTAGAAGCGGGGACAGAAATTTCAATAGCAAATGGGATACTCTGCAATTAGAACGAGTACACGCAAGGTACTTGAGCTCTAGAGCCGATGCAGCCATTATAAAAACTGCGAGGCTGCCGTGAACGAGTAAATGAGATGGCCGACAATGCGTTGGACCGTAACGTCAGGTCTCGCGCAGCGAAAAAACCGGAGTCTCCTCGACGAGTATTATAATCCGGTCCCATTCCTCCCGTGGGACGTCCTCGGTGAAGGATTTCTCTGGACCGCGGTGTTTCGCCGCGAGAGCCGCCCTTCGACGGTGTTTCGTAACAGTCGCCGATTACTCTATCGACGGCAAGATATCGCTGAAATCGCCTGGCAAGGCACAAACCTCTGATCAGCAGGGGGAGCAGACGAACGTCCACTCGATTTCTCCCGTTTTTCATCCTTAAGGAGATCTGACACAGGAGACCCCCTGGTCGCAGCATCGCGCTTTCGCCTCGGCCCCGCGAAACCGAGTGGAAGAAAAACGCCGCGATCGATCGGCTATAGACGGTCGAAGCGCGCGCCGGCGGTGATTTTCTCCTCGTCCCGTGGCAGGAACGTTGCCCGGTTCCCAGGCTGGCTGGAGTCTCCTCTCCGTCCACCAGACGAGGAATTTAAATCTCAACGGTCGGTCGGTGGTCTTTCATAGTGGGGAGAGGCGACACAAGCGTGGTTCGCGACGCTGCGCGGGAACGACGGGAACGACGCGACGCGACGCGCCGCGACGGGATAGAAGGAGAAGCCACCACCACACTCCACCGAGCGCCGATGGAACGCCGTTCTGCCTCCTCTCTCGACCCTGGTCACCGCTTCTCCGTCGCTCCGTCGCTCCGTCGCTCCTGGCCCCAGCGACGACCCCAACCTTGGGGAAACAGAGGAGATCCGACCGGCTAACCAACCAACCGACGAGCACCAAGTAGACGTGCATGACCGGGGTACGGAACGAGGGAAGGGCATGAGCGGAAGAGAGAGAAAGAGAGCGGAGAGCGGCGGAGCGAGATGGGGCAGTGGGTAGAGGCGGAGGAGATACAGGGAGAGGATAAAACGAGGGAATACGGGGAACGGCAAGGACGGGGGATCGAGGAAATGCGGAAGGGGGAGGGACATTCTTGTTTGTAAACAGAGAGGCGCGATGGATCTCCCCGCGCAACGACCGTTTGCGAGTCGTCCAGCCTTTTGAACCGTCGCGCCCATTCCCGCACTTTTCTCCTACGCTGAGAGACACGAAGGCTACCTACGGTTGTTTCTATCCTGGCGGAGTAATTACGATGCCTGCTACTTGTTATCAGTGACTGCCTAACGGAACACGGTCGTGGGGAATAAACACACAATGGGCCATTCTAGCAAACAGGTTAAGCCTTCTCGTTTCGCACGGCCGGCAAGCGTCTACTTTTAAAACCCAGGCGGCTTCCACGCCGTCTTTGCGATCTCCCGAAAATCGTCTGGGAATCGAGGAGATTCGGGAAGAGCGTAGGAGCGCCTTTCTCGGAAGGTCTTTCTGCGAGTGAACGAGCCTCTAGGGTAACCGTACGCCGTGAAAGGAGCCAAGATATCGTCGTCGTGGAACAGAGGCAGGAGAGCCCGAGCCGAAAGCGGCATGCGGCATGCGGCATGCGGGAGGTATTAAAGACAGGGCATTAAGCTTCCGCGGCGTTCGTCTCGCACGCTGCTCGCCCACAGCAGGTCCATTGTCGGGATGCTGGAAAAGCCTGTTGCGGAGGATTTCCATGGAATTCTCGTTCCCTCTGGTTGCTCGGTCATGTAACCGACGGGCGTCGCGCAACGCGGAAAAAGAATGCAACGGTCGGTTACGACTCGCGGTCTCGCGGTCTCGTGGCCGCGCCTGCGCCATGCCACTCCGAGGGGCAAGTGAAACGGCGTAAATGGGATCGAGGAAGATCGAGGATCGACTCGATATCCACCGCGACCATTGGTGGTAGGCGCGAGAACCGTTGCGAGGAGGCGCGCGCGCTCTCCGTCGGCGTCGTCGCGGCAACCGTAAAATTCAAACGAGGAGCCGTTAGAAATCGTAGGCTTGCTGGTCGTCGCGTTGAGACGACTCGAGAAATCCGCCTACCTAATAACGACGCGTTTCTCGCGTCGAAACGCGGCTATTTTCGGGCTCGCCTTCGTTTTCCTTGCCCCCTTGCCCGTTTCAATTCGATTTTCCGCTTCGAGCGCCTGGCTGGCCCACGCGCGAGGCGATCCAGAATAACGCGTAGAATAGCTTGAACCGGGCTGGATGCCCCACGGAGAGGAGAATGTCATTTAATTTATGAGGAAACCACCCCCGCTGCTTTGGAAATGAGCGAAGAAGAAGAATTCCTTAGGTTTGATTGCAGCGAGTGCTGGAGTAGGTACCTAGCGTGATATATGGCGAGATTAAAAGTGCTACGCTCTGGTAATGAGCTGTCTCCATTTGGTAGTTAACGAGGTACTAGGTGGGCGTGTATCGTGGAAATCGCAGGGGTATCGTAAAGCTAGGTAATCCTTAGGAGTTCACCGTTCACCTCTTTCGGTCCGCTTAAGCGGACTAATAAAACCATAAAGCGGCCGTGTCTTATTCGCGGAAATGTGGGCCCTTGATGTAGCCCCTGTTGAATAGAGCGCATAACGATGCGAGAGAATCGCGGGAAAAGGGTGGAGGCGGGTACATTCGGCGTCCAGGGTACAATAAAATAGTAACGGTGGAATGGTCGGCAGCAATGGTAGCCCGGCGAAACGTACGACGACTCGAGAAGCCCTCGGTGGAAATCGCGCGGGAACACTCGGAAGATGGCTCGATCTTCTCCGATGTCCGCGCTCCTTCTCGTGTTTACCAAAAGGGAGTTCCTACCCGCTGGTCGTTCGCGAGCTGGATGAAAATTCGCGGGCGACTCCCTTCGAGGTCTCGTTTCTCACGCTGCGCTTGGTTACCGAGGGAGGATGCGGGAGAGACCGCGGCGCAGCGCGGCGCTCGAAGGTCGCTCCTTCTGATTGCTCCTTTTTAAGCGTTGCACAAAGCCGCCTCTCTCGCCAGAGCTGGCTGGAGATGGACGCGCGAGCATATCGCCTCGATCCGCGGCGACGGCGAATGCCACCGTCACGGGCGGAATTCGATTGGAAACCGCGGCGATCGCGTGAAAGAACCAACGGGTCGCGGGGAGGGGGGACATATAGGAGGCAAGTATAATGCAGGAAATGAAAGAAGAGAAAAAATTAGTTGGAAGGGCGCTGTTGCTGGGGGCACGGATCCGCCGTTAACAGTCGAGTCGGAACGCTTCGAAAGAGTAACGGAGAAACGGAGAGAGAACGGGAGAGGGGGCGGGAGAGGCGAACAGAGGAAAGAGAGAAGAAAGAGGGAAAGGTCGGATTGAACGTTGAGACGGGAGGGAGGGAGGGAGGGGGGCGGCGATACCAACACGGGGAGGAGGAGGAGGAGGAGGATGGAGAGGAGAGACAGAGGAGAGAAAAGGAGGTGAAGATGAGGCGAGTGTGGGTAGACACGCATGCATGCAGACACACCAGACACACGAGCGGGTGGATGCCGCAGAGAAGGAAGACGAGAGGAAAGAGGAAGTTGCGCAACGGTTAACCGTCGTTGTCGGCGGCCCGTCCCGCGATATCAGAGCCGCCGATTCCCTCCGAAATCGAGGAGAGCTCGAGGAGAACGATCCGATCCGGGGACCAAGGGCGCGGGATAGGAAGATCGGGTGGATGGAAAAGCGAGACGAGATCGTGCAAGACTCGTACAAGCTTAGACGCGCTCCAGCACGAAAATCCGCCGGACACCGACCACCGTCGAGCATCTCGAGGCGAGCATAAAAGAGGAACGGGCGATGGGAAGACCGCAATAAAATTCATCCCGGGCGAACGAGTCGGCGAGGCGTGCATCCGACCTCTTTCTTTCTCCACGAGCACACTCGGAGATTTCGGGACCGACTAGTCGGTCGGGTACCTGCGCGGGAGCCAAGCAAAGAAGCACGAACAACAACCACCCCCGGCTCTACCTGTTCGAGGAAGCTGTAAGAGGAGCGCGGGTGGCAGCTCCTTCCCTTTGATCTCCGATCACAAAGGGGGACACCCGCGACGGAGCCTAGTTTCATCGTTTCGCGACACATCCGCGCATTCTCACCATTATCACAGGGTCCGGTCGGCGGCCACTCGTCTCCGCGACTGGTAACGAGCGTCGCTGGTCAGAAGGAACGAGGAACGATCGACCCGGCACTCCCATTTACATTTTCATAGCACCCTAGGATGTTAAGGACGTCAAAAGCCACGACACCGAAGGATTCGTTGCACAGTTTCGATAGAAGCAACAGAGGTAGCCAGACTAGGCGACGTTTCCACTTACGAGATTGGCGAGCAATAATTTATGCCCCAGCCGGAAACGAGCCCGTCTCCACTTCTTTCCCGCCCATTGTTTCTTCGGCCAGGACTTTTCGTCCTACGGTCGGGTCCGCCACCGCGCACATGTTCTCGTCGGTGCACGAGAGCTTCTTGGAACCGGAGAGACCTGTCGCGTCGCTTTCCCAAGGGAATTTCGTTTCACGGTGGCTGTTATTCTCCTCGGGGATACCACGAGACGAACAGAAGCGAATAAAGACGCCGGGGTTCCTCTCGACGAGCTCGAGGGCTGGAGTATCGCGACGGAGCTTGATATATGTATTGAGATATATGGGATGGGACCGAGTATTCTGTGAACATCCGACATTCCAACTGTTTTACAACCCCACTATACCCATTCCACCCACGATATCCAAATCCCAAAAGACTCACAGATGAACCTCTAACGCTGGCCAAGAATACACAATAAGCATAGAAGAGCCCCGAGGAGTGGGTGGAAAATTGGGCGGACAGTGGAGTGGGTTCGCGGAAACGGGCGAAAGCATAGCGAGGGGCAACCTCGGTTTCCCTCCAAAACCGGTCAGCTGATGGTATTTGCCCGACCAGCTGAAGGGACGGGACGGGACGGGACGGGATGGAACGGCAGCCAGGGGTAGGCAGACTCGGCCATTTTTAAATCCCTCGTAGCTGCCGATTTAAAAGACCCTGCCTGGCTCTCCGCTGCGCTCGTCGACCTACTCGCCCCCCCCCCCCCCGCTCGCCTTGCCGCCGCCGCCGCCTCGCCCCGCGTCCATGACTCTCCACGTCCGCAGCATCGTCGGCCGTTTCCCGCGCTCGGCCACTCGTCTTACCAGCTCGTCCGCGATAAACTCGCACGCACGTCCCTCGCGCATCCTTTCGAATCCCGCGTCTCCTTATCTCCCGCCCTCCCCCTCGAGCCGCGATTCGCCAACCGTCGCGATTTTGAATTCAGAGCGGCTACACGCATTCCTCCTCGGTCGTTGATTAGCCACTCGGCGGAGTGAGCTCGCCTGGCTATCGTCTCGGTTACGAGGTAAGCTTCGTGTCGTAATAACGAGGAGAATAGTTTGACAGGGATATCGTGGGAGAGACTGGCGCCGTGGGAATGCTCAGGCATCTACTGTTACCTATTCCTAATTTGGGATGTAAATACTTATTTCGGGCCATGTTCTAAACAATCTAAACGATTGATGACCGAAAGCTAGCGACAATTAATCAATTATTCGCCGCGCTTAAGTGAGAATATCTGAGGAATGCGTGGATATGTGGGAGATATCGGTCATGAGCTACAAAAGTGTCAGGGCTTGAAAAGGTCCCGAGCGTCGCGGCTCCGTTCAAAGTGTTCGGGGGCCCGTTCACTTCCCGCTCAGACGGTCGAGATGGGAAAGCTAAGGAAATCGACGGGGACAACAGCGACAGGTCCCACAGAGAAACGGGGCAAAACAGATATATAGGAAAGAGATGATGCGCAGGTTACTCTGGTGGGGTCCTCCAGCCGGGATCCCAGGTAAAGTGTATCCCATCCCCGTGACCGCGGGACACAGGTACTACACAGAGTGGCCAGCATCTTCCCACACCTACCTGAAACCTCCACTCCCAAGGCATTCTGATCGAGATCAAGCATCTTACCATCAACCTCCACCTTTCCTTTATCCTCTTACGTTCCCGCCCTTCTCTCTGCCCGCCCCTCTGCACAACGGGGGCTCTAACGAGCGAGGAAAGATCGATGAAAAGTCCAACGTTGCAAAAATCTACAAATCCAACGATAAATCTACCTCCTCTGATAAGATAGCTGGGGTAGACTAGTTTCTGGGACCGTGACCTTTTGATTTTCTAATTTTCTAACCGATTATCGCAATATAATGTCGTGGGCGGGTTTTAGGGCCTCCAGAGCGCGTTAACAGCTCCCGGGGCATGAAATTCTGACACAGAAACTGAAGCTCCGGGACGGGCAAGGTCCCGGGGAGCTCGTGGAAAGCGATGTTTAAAGGAAATTTCTGTAAGACGAGAAGAGGGCGGCGAGGGGAACGTTGAGGCGATCAGCTGAGAAACGTTTGAAGAGGAGCCAGCCGGTCGTCCGACAAACCGGTTACCCTGGCGTGGGGTATCTTGGCGGGAAAGCTCCTCCAATGGCAAGTCCTGGTCTCTTTGCTCTCTATCTCTGTTTCTTCGCGTCGCCCCCACCCGTGCCGGCTTTCTTAGAAGGAACGCAAAGCATTTGCATTCACGAGGGAGACCACCGCACAGATCCCCGTATCGTGCTCACATTTGGTACGGAGTCCAGGCATTATACATATAGGTACGTCTCACTTCTTCGCCACCTTCTCCTGAAAAAGTGCGCGGCGGAGGAAGAAGCTTGCCGTGCCGGGGCTCCACCGCAAACATCCTCCGAATTACTTCTGCCAAGAATCACAGTTTCTAGCCGTTTGGCAATCACGCGAGCAAAAACCCTGTATCGATTCTGTGCGCCAGCAGATAGATACCATTTCCCTTATCAGTATTCGATGTCTATGGGGCCGAGCCACGCCAAGCAACCTCCAACTCGCCTGACAGTTCGCTTCTTCCCCGGAATCTGTCTCCCAACCAGAAAGACTAGCATCTGTGTAAGCAAGTCTGTACTACCTAGTAGACCTACAGCTCTCGGAGCGCGCAAGTAAGTTTGACGAAACGGCGCAGAACCGTTCGGAGTAACGAAAAGCAAGGAGTGCTAGGTGTGACTGATAGCGGGCTGGACGGCCGCGGCGGTGGGGCGAGAGGTGGCTGTAACCGTCGAGGAGGAAAGAATCGGTTTGAACTGTTTGAAGTCGGTTTGCGTGTGGTCGTTTACAGAAAGGCGCGTTGGAGCCGTCGACGTGGCTCGGTGGGCGTTATTCCCGGTGGGCAGGGATGCGGCGGACTCGGTCGGCCGAATCGTTTTGCTCGATTTTTTAACGGCCGCGTCGCGGCCACGACGAGGAGAAAAATAGACGGAGACGCGAGTATACGCTCGCGCGAGCGCGGATATCAACCGCCGCGATAGCGACCGCGCCAGATGAAGGAGCGAGATAGAGAACGAGAGGGAACAGGCTCGATTCCATCTCTTCGGGTCTCCGGGCGAGCTCCTTCGGGACCGCTGATACAGGCTGCTCCGAGGATCCGCCGAAAAACTAAGTAGAGAAATTCTGCTCGACCCGGTCGCTGGGAGCGATAACGAAATAGAGAGCACCTACTTACACGTGGCACGTAAGCAGGTGGCGTCTGCATGAAAACGCGATTCAAATGTAGAGAGGCAATAATAATAATAATAATAATAATAATAATAATAATAATAATAATAATAATAATAACAAGCTGTTTGAAAATTAATTTCCAGAGAGTGGAACATTTGCTTCACCCTCCCCCCCCCCCATCCCCCAGAAAAATTATATAGGTACCGTAGTACAGATTGCAAAACCTATTTCGAGATAGCTTTGAAGATAATTTTATGTCATGGCCGAGCAACACGTAAATTTCGTCGTTGAATTTGAAAGAAAAAAGCATAGAGCGGAGGCTCGTTTGTGTAGCGAAAGAGAGGGAGAGAAAGAGGGCCTGGCGGGAGCGACGGGGAGTGAGGGGGCAGTAAAAGCGCGGGAACAAGTCGGGACGAGGGCCGAAAAGACGAGAAGTGGCGGCAAACGGAGGCTGACAACAGAAACCTCCGGAACGCGGGACAGGGAGGATAAGTGGCCCTTTCTCGCGGGCATCGATGAATGGAAGCTAGGAATCATGAATGGGCTTGACGCGCGTAAAAGACCAAGGGCCGGTTAAGGTGTCCGTGGGCGATTGAAAACGCGCGACACAACTTGCACGCTCGGTCGTGGGCGAGAAATCGGTTAAATTGAAAACGGTTTGAGAGAGAGAGAGAGAGAGAGAGAGATAGAAAGGCACTCACCCTTCGTCGGTCTCACGTTCGAGTCGGTCACGGGCGGAAGTCAAATCTGAAATTGGAAATAATGAAAGATATGTTAATTAGAGATTGCAAGTGTTACGTTCGGTGTTTCGTGAAAATATTTTATAACAAGCACGACTAAGGGAAAGAAGTTTGGTAAAATCCCGCAGACCCTACTAATAGGCGTGAACTCGCAATTGTCTGTCCTATGGTTACGGTAGGTAGTTAAGAAGGTAGGTAGGTGGGCATACTGTGCAGGTCATAGAAAGTTGACACAGGCAAGTTTCACGGGCATACTCGGTTACATGTGTGTCCCATGTGCGCGAGATTCGGTGGCCCCAGGGCGAGGGCGCAATGATTTACAGCCTCTGACCGTTCGCAAGTATTTTCGCTGCGAGATACGAGGATTTGTCGAAAGGTTCGCGACGAGCACGAGAGTCTCGGGTATCATGGCGCGTACGTGGAAACTGGAAAGCATGAAAACGCAAGGACGAAGGATAAGGTGTCGCGTGGAAGAGGGAAAGACAGCCGAAAGGGTCGGTAGAGAACCGGAACGCCTTTCCTCGTTGCGTTGGCCGTGCAACGCTTCCGCAGGAAGTTGGTGCAGTCTCTGTGACGGACGTTATTTCCCTCGTACCTCGCTCGCCTCCCACTGTTCCACCTTCGATAGATACGTGGATGGTTATTTGTAGGTGACCCTAGGAAGGTGGACGACAGTCGCATCGATCCAGACCAGGCCTTTATCGATCCCGGGCGACGCACGCGAGTACGCCACGGGAATGCAATGACAAGATAGCAGGGCGACGATACGCGAGGCCATGTAACGATATGCAACGATTCCGCTATTAGACAGCTGCGCGCACGAGTGTTTCACCGTGGAGAGGACGAGCCCCGAGAAGAAAGGCTCCTCTGAACGTTCGCCAAAATCGTTTCTTTCCCTTGCAGAGGAGAAAAAATTGCTTCCCAATGCCGATTTCTGTTCCGTCTAAGCGAGGCAGCCCCTCTCTCTCCTCCTTTACACTCGGCAACGATCCTCGTCCTGCCGCTCCCTTTTCCGCGACGCCACGGTTACGGTTACGGTTACGGTTACGGCCGCCGAACAACAGCCGAGGGACAACGGACGAGAAGCCTTGCAGGGACGCGGTTCATTCACCGATACCCTTTGTTTATGGAGTTGGATATTGGGATAAGTTCAGGCTCGGGGTAATCGAGATGAGCGGAGGAGCGAGAGTGCCCTAGGTCTGGGCGCGACGCGTCAAGTCGTCGCGATAAAAAAACGCGGTGGTTAAATATATCCTTCGTGAACGGAGGGCGAGGGAAGTCGAGGGAAGTCGAGGGAGAGTACCGGGCGTTCGTTGCGCGAGTACCGAACGCGGGAATAACCGCCCTTCGGCAGCTATTTTCGTGACGTGACAATCTGTTCCATAAATACGAATGCGTTTAGACTGTCGCGGGGACCAGACGCGAGATTAGGATGCAGATGCTCGACGGATGTGCCTTAATCGCTGGCATAAATACGTTACGAATCGAACGTGCCACGCGTGCGAGGGTGTGTCATGTAGGTACATATCAAGCAGCAGCACGCTATTCCATTAGAGATATTAGACACTGGTGATTTAGAAAACTCAAGTGAAAAATCATCTTCCTATTGTCGCAGTTCCCCCTCAGAATCCACCAACTTCCATGCCTCTCGCTTTGTCAACTCCACAGTGACAGAAATATTCAGGTGTATTCATAGGTGCCACAGCCTGCACAGCGCATAGTAGTAGTGTGGGCCGTGCAAGCCCTGCCTACGCAGTGCCACGTAAATGCATTTCACCTGGATATATTAGTCTGAAGCAACAATTGTACATTCATCTTTCACGCCAATAAACGGGTCCACCAAATATCTACACCTAGAGTAAACTGCCCCCGCTAATCTACATAGGGGTACTCTATGATTTAAGCTTCTGAAATTCTACTTTGTTGTTTCTGCAAATTCTGTGTAATATCAGCTATCCAAGTCACGCCCCGAGCTATCTCAGTCTGCGAAACGTCCAAGGACGAGGAAGGAGCCCCAAGAAGGGGTGAGAAGGTAGCACCAGGAGGCAGCAGGAGGCCCCAGGAAGCGGTTCGGGGTAAGCGAAGGTTCACCGGTAAAAATCCTACGACAATGCGCAATGGCACGAGCCAAGTCGAGGGTTGGGGTCACAGTACGTTTCACAGGGATAGCCCGGTACACGTACGTTCGTACATATATAGACGGGGATGGCAAGCGTACGGCTACACCGTGCCAGGTGGTGACTGTCGTTCCATGTGTGCTCATATGTCTGCCCCCCGAGCCCGTACCCTCCCCTCCGGGGGTAGCGCGACCCCTCGCAACACCAGAAGCACGTTAGCGCCCCATCGCGTTTCCTTCGTTTACGCGCCAGTACTCTCTGCCTAATTACTCGCGCCGCAAATGTCACTGTCTTACTCCGCCATATGATACCGTCCAGTCCATTCCTTAACAAAGCTCGACCTTCGAATGGTGATCGTGGAAAAGCTCCAAAGTCTCCCCGCCGCTAAGAAGTGCAAGAATCTCCGAAAATCCTCATTCGTAGCTGCGAAAGATCCAAGTCACACCAGCGACGGGGGTAAAAGCTCGTTGGTAGGGTACGAGGGTATCGATTGGAGTACGGGGGCCCGGCTAACGGGCGCGTGCCACCTTTGCCCACCAAACACCGACAGAATCGATCGATAGCCCGTATATACCTACATACGACGAGCATCGGGGCGAATGATTCATCCACGAGTGTTTAGGCCCAGCCACCCTAAGTCTGCTACAGCGAGGGACGTCTTTCTAATCAATATAATCGGTCCCCGAGTTCCGCTCGCGGTATTCGTCTTCCTTTCCAGCTCGTTGCCGTAGGTAATGGTGGACGGCGCAAAAGTCGAGCGGCGAACAGACGGGAAACTCGTAACCGGAGTCACGGCCCGTGGAACCAAGGAACCGCGCGTATCGCTCGCTCGTTGCACAGGTGCAAGCTACCCCACCGTGACCGACTGCCACCGACGAAGAGTAGGTATATATGTTGCTCCAACCATTCGCACTGTAATCCAACTAGTTTCGCCGTTTCTCGATTCGCGCTGGTCGTTGCTGAAGGAAAATGAAAGTGCGCGAGCTTATCGCGGGTATTCTGCCTCGCGGAGATAGGGTGAAAGCACTAGTAGTCGACCACTTAAAGCTAAACTCGAATGAAAAGTACTGAAAAAAAATAAACAATCAATGTTATAAAATATATAAAATGTATTGAAGTAATTCAAATGTATTTAATGTATCACTAAATATTTTCTGTTAGTAGAAAAGTTCGGGGAAAATAAATAATTAGCGTTCAAAATAATGTGTCCGAATGCTTTAATAATCGACCGCTTAACTCTAAAAGTCGACCGGTCCGATAGCTAGTAGTCGACCACCTTTTTTAATATGAAATTCAAAATAGGTTATGTGCGCATTACAAACTAAAATTTATTTTTAAATATAATGTGCAACATCAGTAAATAATTAATAATGACAGGAATAATGCGTAACTAAAATAAGTTCTTTTAAAAACTTTATCAAAATTTTAATAAGAAATAGAAATTATTTTTTTTCCAATGTAAATTAAATTTTTCGTTTTTAAGATAGGAAGCAGTAACAAATTTTAAGTTTTTAAAGTAGGTATTTGTATTCTATAAATAAATTATATAAACTTTGTAGAACATTAATCCATAAGAAACGAATATACAATTTTAATTATTTTAAATATGATTAAATCCTTTCTTGTTTTATAACTCTCTGTTTCAATTTTTTACATTTTTCTTGCTTCTTCTTTTTACATTCTTCTACTTTCTCCTTTTTTATTGCTATTTCCTTGGATTTTTCTTCTTGATTTTTCAATCTTTCCTCCTTTTTCTGACACTTTGCTAAGTATTTCAATATTTTCTTTCACTTCGTGTTTTTTTTTTAAAAAATCGCGCCATTCAGCACACGAAACTGCACTTGGCAGTTTTTCTTTTGGAGATCTTTTTTTATTGCTTTGGATAGGAGCAGGATAGAATATATGTTTGCCAAAAGCTTTATTAACAGCCTCTTATATTATAGTTAATACGTGGTCGACTATTAGCATTCATTGTGAATGCAGTTAGCTTCAGAAGTCGACCGCTGCGGTCGACTATTGAAAATTGAAAGGGAATGATGATCCAGTTACCGACCTCCCATAAATAAATAAATTATCCCATTTTTTTTACATTTTTGAAGCGCATATAAAATTATTGATGCTTTTTCAGTGGAATAGCATAATTTTTCAGTAAAAAATGTATAGAACTGAATTACATTTGTCGTTTCTATTCAAAGCACACTTATGTTTCTCGGGTTAGAAAACAGCAATGGCGCATGTAGAATCAAAATTAGTTTACAAAGCACTTTAAAAGCATTTATTTGTTTTACCTATGAAGGGCGCTTTTTGTCGCATTGTAAAGTTAGAAATTCAAAATATAATATAAAATTGTCATTTAATAAATTCTTTATTTCAGTACTTATTTCTTTGAGCTAAATAATAAAAGTGGTCGACTACTAGAGGGTGGCCGACTACTGGTGCTTTCACCCTATACGGATAAACTGAGACCCGCTTCGGTGGGCACGAAACGCCAAATGTGTCTCTAGATAATTTTCAAGGCTTTCTAATAGATAATAATAGACTCAAGGGCCGTCCACGATAAAGTCGTTGCTTAGACCGTGAATTGATTTTATGGCAACTTTGAACACGCGTGGCAAGGTGTTTCACCGTTTTCGAGTTGTCAAATGTCCTATGGGGTTTTTTTTATTCGGGACAATTGAGAGGTACGATAAAAGTATTGTAAATTAAGGCTGCCAGATGTCGGTTGCCGGCGGAACAACCGGGGGCAGCTTGCCACGAAATCATTACCGAGACTGTAAATCGTGGAGGAGTATTACCTATGTATTGTAGTTGGGAAAAGTGTTGAAATTATTAAAGCTTCAGGAATCGTATTTCACTTGACCTTTTCGCTATACCTACATAATATCTCACTCCACGCTCAAACGTCATCTGAGTATTCCAAATAATGCATACTACGATATACTTTATAGCTTAGATGGTTTTTTAAACGATTTTATTCAGCTTCATGTATGGTATTCTCGCGTATTTTATAATTATATATACCTTCTTACTCCTGTACACTACAAGGAATCCTTTCCCGTTCACAAGCAATACCTAAATAAAGTTTAGCAGAGAAACCTACCGGGGGGGGGGGGGGGGAGAGGAGGGGGCATATCGCGCAACTTTGAAGATAAACAAAGAAACTCTTCATTTAATAACTCGAGAAATCTATTCGTTTCCTGTTTCATTTGCTTGTTAACACCTTTCCATCTACTTTAACGAGCCTTGCACGCGTACAAAGGTACATGCATTCTGCCTACGCTATTGACCAGCTTAGTGCTACCGTAGATTGTTACACGGCCATTAATGCCGCCAAGTTTTTCACCTTTCCTTCTTACGACTGTCAAACGGCGTGTTTCCCTGACAAGGGTGGCCCAGGTAGCCCCTGCAGCCGTTGTCCTTTATAGGTGCCCGAGAATTCGACGAAATTAACGACGCATACTAATCAACCAGACCTAGCCACCTCTCGTTAGGTTCGCATTCATTTCAGCGAGCCACCATGGTTAACCCTCCCTGGTCGACGACAATTGTCATCTGTTACTGCGTCTGTCGCTGATAGCAGCTACGAATATAGGATATCCTTCGCACACTATTCTCAATGTATTGCGAAACTTGGAGCAGTCACTGTCGAGAGTACAACAAGATAGACCAACTGGAATTAAATTTAAAAGTGCTGCCATACATATGTACGTATGTTCACCACCTACGAGATATCGAATTGCCAAAGATCACTAAGGGGTTAATGAAGGTGCAGAAGAAAGCCGCTGCTCGTACGGTGGAAGCACGAAAGCAAGAACAAAGTCCGCAGGCATTATACTTTCTGTTGTACCTATATAATAGGCTTAGTCCCGTTAAATAAATAAATAAATAAATAAATTAGCGAGAGAGCAATATCAAGGGAAATTATGTTCCTTAGGAGCCGATCCGACATGTGTTCGGACCTCCCAGCTTCTTGTCGCGCGTCTAGACGTCTAGACCCCGTTCAGCACCGTTTGCTTAGCCACGGTTCCTCTTATTTCCATTCTTTCTCTCTCATTCCCATTCCGCCGTTCCTTCTTGTTCTTTATAACGGGCGTTTAGGCGAGCACGAGCACGAGCACGAGCACGAGCACAGCCAGGGACGTGTGGCGCGTGCATCGGTGCGTAATAAACGATAAAGAACGTACAGCGATTAAACAAAGGTCACCGTTCAGCAAGTCACACAGCTGCTAACTAGGCTCAACGGTAGGCTGGTATCGTCGCCGCGATAAACGCCTCCCCGACGCGGCGAAAGCCGCCTAGCCGTTATTAATCGTCCGCACCGGAGGCCACGTAAGGGCCTGATAATTCACGACTAGGGAATTCTGTCTGTGAGAAAAGCTTCGATCCTCCGTTTAAGGGCGAGCGTGGAAGAAAAGGGATCGCCTGTATCGCGGGGTGGAGCCGGTGGTCGATCTGGAACAAGCGTAACGGGACAAGTAAGTACAACCTTGCGCGAACGGCGAGGCCATAGAAAGGGGTTGAATGGTCGGTTCAACGCTTGGATACCGCTTATTCGTGCTTTCCTTCGGCTGGCCTGTCTTCTCCCTCGATTCCCTACGCTGGGCCCGTGGAACGACGAGGGGTGGCGAGTGGTCGTGCAGCCGGCACGCGCTCAACGAATTTTTTAACCAACGGATATATCGGGTAAACTACACCGCCGAGAAATCACGACTCTGGGAAACCTAGCCCTGAGTGGATGGTGCTCTAATTGGAAACGGCTCCTTAACGATTCTTCAACCCGTTGGCGGTTGAGGTTGAGGTAGTCTCGGAGAAGAACTTAAAGGCTTGGATAAACGATGGCTAATGTGGTTCGTAGGAAAGCCTGATGATAAATTCTATTTGATATCTGATTGCTTCTACTTCGAGATCCACTTGAAGGTGACAAGATTTTGAAGTTTAGTTGAAGACGATGTAAAACAGAGAGAGAGAGAAAGGAACGGAAGGCTGGGTGTGATCGGAGGAAATAATTCGAGTGGAGAGAAGGAGAAAAAAGTCGATTAGTAATTCGGTCTACAACCGTTAAAGGTTACTGAACAGAGACTCGTCGTCTTTTGGGGATCAGGTTGCGAGACCTGCCTTACCGGCCTTACGAGAAATGCTAATAACATCGAAACAACCGGGGACCCCGAAGACCTCCAAGACCCCGCTTGAAACCCTTTACCGTCTCTCCTCCTTGCTTTTCTCTTCCGTTTCCCTTCGCTTTATAGTCAACGCGCGCGACCGCTCCGCGTCCAAATTCTTCCAGCGATCATTTAAATTTCAAATTCTACTCGATCGAGTGCCAGCGCCGTTCAAAGAGCCCACTCAACCCTCGAGTCTACCTTCTCGCCCCTTTCTATTTATACCGAACTGAATTTCCGCGAAACATAAGAAGCTACGCCGTTAAAACGTGTTCACCAAAGAAATGCTGAGTACAAGGTAGGAGTCAGAGCAGAGCACAATTGGCTACCTTGGACCGATCGAGTAGTCACTTGCCACTGCCACCGTTACAATTGCTCTGAATAGCAGGCTTGACAGTAGTTCGCTGTCGAGCTGTCGAAAAGATTCACTTACCCAGATTGCCTGCGGCTTCGCGGCGCCTCGAGCAGCCCTGGGGAGACAGCGTGGAGTTCATCAGTCCACGAACGATTCCGGTGATCGGCGACACCAGCATCCCTGATGCGTCTTCGTTCTCAGGCTTCTTCGGCGAAGCCTCGTCCGCCTCGGCTATTCGCGACAACATCGCCACTCGATGGAGCCCAGACATCGTACCGCCGCGAGTCACGTATTTAATAGAAGCGACCCGCTGGTCCTAGGTGAACTTCTCAAACAATCTCTCCTTGCACCCGTTGTGATTCGAGTAATTGCAGAGGGGGAGCGAACAAAGGCTACCGTGCGTTACTCGTGCACGCGTGGGTGCGCCAGGGGAACGGGGGGCCGAAATTGCCCGGCACAGCAATTCCCGATATTCAGATGCCTGTCCTCCAGATTTCCCAATCACAGATCTCACGTGGATATGCGAGGAATGCCAGTGGCGCGTTTCCCCTGGTGACCTGCAATCAGATTTCCAGATGATATTAGATCGTATACTAAGCAAGCTTCGGCTACAATGTACATACGTATGAGCCAGGCCAGACAGACGTCTGGATCGTAAATATAACCTACGAGGCCACAAACTTCTGTCTACGATCGATAATAAATGTTTGTCGATGATCCAGCTTATGGCCGTTAAAGTCGCAGGAAACTTTGTCTATTGTTACGTGCAAGTGCGATCGATGGTACAACGTTTTCGCGAATGTAGGGAGCAACTCGGCGGATGCAAAAAAAGCGCGCGATCGTTATAACCTCGAACATGGTAGCAAACGGAATCCGACTAACGAAGCAATGTGTGGAGACGTATTTACATAGGGTAAGGCGTTGCCCTTGTCGGCTGATCGATACGATCGGTTCAGCCAACGAAAACAGACTGTTCGACACAGCACGATTTACCGCGACGCGACAAGCCTCGGTCACCTCGAGTATGTTTCCCTCGCTGTTTCGTCGAGCCACGGCTCGATATATGTACATTACGAGGTCAACGTTTCGCGCCAACATTATATACGAAGAATCCTACGCTACTTTGGGCATGACTATTGTCTATAGACGTACATATGAGGTAAGAAAAATCGCGAGGAAATGAATTAGACGTTACATATACTTTAGAGTCGTATTACGAACAGCCTACTCTACTGAGAGCATCGTGATTCATAGCTGATAGCACTAACACAGTTACCCGGTACAGAGTGGAAAGGAAAGATTTCCTGTATGTTAAAAATTCCTTCTGTAGGGTTAGGCGACTTTGGTGGGACGTTATGCATGAGAACACGAACCTAGTAAGAGTGGAACCTGTGTTTTTTCTGTTTCGTATGGAATCATTCACGTTTCGATGGAATGAATAAATAAACAGGGAGATAGGTGGAACCCAATCACTCACCTTTCCTCGTGGAGGAAGTTCCACGAGTAGAACGGCCAAGTTGGTCACGAGAGTTCCTGTGGGCTGTTGTGCTCGGTGGTTCCTTTTCGTCGTATCGGAGCAACATACCAGGCGGAACTGTCACAAACGCGATATCCGAACGGTCAAATCAGATAATCAACTGGAGCCGCGGTGACTCGCGCTCAGCCAAACAAACATCCGTAGCCCGCGCAAATCGTGCTACTGCGGGGGAATTTAAATAGCTGAGAAGTGGCTACAGGTGGATCGGATCGGTATCGCCCTCTGCCAGGGAGTACAATTAATTAAACGTGTCATTAAATTACACAGGTAATCCCGAATCCTCCGATGGTAATTCTGTGATCTTATCACTGGCAGATCAGTCGCTCTTGGTGAACTGTCGGTAAAGAAACGATCCACAGTGAAATTATAATGAAGTTTGAAATTGAAAATCATTTCGTATGTAGATAGGTAGTTACAAAAGCATAAACGGTGGAAAGATCGAGTGAAGCAATTAGGAACGCTCTGCGAGACGCACAGAGACACGAATATGGGAAATTTCGGTAAAAATGCATATCTGCTTTTATTGGAAAAAAAAGAAAAGAAAGTGTCTCCGTGTACGTGTGTGTCACAGTGGTATCGTGTATCGGGCATAAACTGTCGATCGAGAGGTGCGCTCTTAAGCCCGCGATCACGATCGTGATAGCGCGAGGTTTGATCGCCGATAATTACCATGATGAATGTCATGCCACGTAATCGATCAATTCTCAGGAAACGATGGGTACGATTCGTTAACCCTGTTGAGTTCTGAAGACGCTTATGAGCGTTCTGTTAATCAGCGCGCACTGTTAATATATTGCTAATATATTGAACATAGTGTGGCGCGCGATCGCGATCGTACTCGCGATCGAATCGAAGGCCGATCAACGAACCAGCCTCGACAGAAAAATTCGTTCCTACTATATTTATAGATATACATATACATACATACACTTTATATTTATAATATATTATATATATATATCTACGGCTTGCTGTGCCTCGAGAAAAATGTCACGCATCAACCCCACTCATGTACATTGTACCTAAGTGTCCCTTCCACCCACCTGTCACACCGTCCCGGCTATTTCTTCGCACAGAAGAATCAATTATCGTTACACACGTTCGTCTACTATAATAAAAATACGAAGAAGTCGACTAGGCGCCGACACGACGACGACGACGACACGACGACAATAACAACGACAATCGATCGTTCCCCCGTAAACGCGCAACGTTCTCAACGTTGCAGATCGACGATCGTTCGCGAAACTAAGTATACAGGCGCAGTCTCGTCGTCGAGATCCGGGAACGCGTAACTTTCCCGGTCAGTCGCGTGTTCACGCGCATCGGCCGTGGCAGTATTACATTACATCGTTCGTCGGTGATTGGCTCGATGCAAAAATAGCAGAATTTTCTTAACACCTAGCAACATCGAGTACCGTGAAATCGTCTTTCACAGTTTTTTTTTCCTTTTCCGGTCGTGCGACGGCAATGCTCAACATTCTCTCTTTCTTTCTAATGTAATTAACATCAGCTTGACGCGAGCGTTCAGGCTGCAATTAAAATTAAAACAAGGGCAACGAATTTGCCCAGTCCCGCCCCGAGAGCTTGCTCGTTGCTCGGACCCATTCAAGGTTGATTACAGAGATGCAACGCACTCACGCTCGTCAAATAAGATCTATTATTGTCTGATCGTGAAATGTTTTTTTTTCCTTTTCTTTTTTTTTGTAAGCTAGGATGGCGCCGTCGTCTTTCGTTTTTCGAATAGAAATTCCTATTAATTCTGCGTCAAGCCATCACACGCGCAAGATTAATAACATTGTACGAAATCAATTGGCGGCGATCACGGCGGCGGCCGTCGTTGATGAGGACGACGACGATGAGGACGATGACTTTTTCTTCAGCACGATGTCCTTGATGTTGAGATTGACCTTCTCCTTGCGCGGAGGCGGGACAGATTGAAGGCAGAACCTCTTGAATGCCTCCAGCTCCCGCTCAGCGTCGTCCATCTCCCCGTCCTCGAGGTCTATATCTTTGGGCGTGAATACGCTCTCTGCAAAAGACACGCTCTGAATAGTAGGAGTCGGGAGGGACCCTTGGCGAAGGGAGATTATGGAAACGTTTGCTGTGCGTACGATTTCTTTCTGTTTCTGGTCTCTATGTGTGGTGTCGGTTGTTACCAAGGTGCTATCGTGATTACAGGTTCACGAGGGGAACGCTACTTGAGAGAATTATGTTATCCTTAATGATACGAAAATGTGGGAAACGTCGAGATCGCTAGGCGATATAATCCTCGAGTTCCTAGTTTTGTAAATTTTCGGATCAACACCTTTTTATATCATCAAGAACGGAGGAGCTAGAGTGGTCGTACAAAAGGGAAGTGTAGCGTATAAAAAATGTGACAGATATCTGTTGAAGCGGAAGAATTCCAATGGAGAAGAGATGACAGGGAAGAAGAGGAAAGGGAACAAGACCCGTTATAGTGATCGAGAGCAGAAAAACGAGCAATCGTTGAGGACGATGAGGCAGAGAGGGAACGAGGCTTCCACCGTGTCCATACGCATGCAGCATCTATATTGGGTGACGGTGTCAGTACCGACAAGGAAAAAGAGAGGTTGAACGTACGTTGAAAAAAATAAAATTTATTGAAATGTCATCAGTAGATTAAAAAAAGAAAAGAGCAGGTCATTAATGTATCACAATGAGGTTTATCAGGTAGCAGGCAAACAATTCGCTGCCATGATCAACGCGAACTTGGTAAAAGCTTCTCACTCTCCCTTCCTCTTGAGTGACCTACCTATCTTTTCTTTATCTTTCCTTTCCCCTTCGGCAGTCGACTTATCACGTATCACGATGTATATAATGTTGCTCGTTACAAGTATCTACAGTTCTAATTAAGTGTCTAACGCCATGCTGGCGTCGAGTGCTCCTCAACACCTTCCTCGAGGAGAAAGAAACTAAAAGGAAGTCGAGAAAACAGGCAGACAGAGAGAAAACTGATACACTCCCCAAAGCCTGGAGACTGTACATGCTATCCTAAGCACGAGTGTACGTAATTAAAGCTAGACGCGGAGCGTAATCGTTATACATTGGATTCGTGAGAAAAAAAGTCACCTGGTCGGTCGACTCGGGCAGCGAAAAGAAAATAAAGAAAAGATAGTGCTCACTGGCCAGAGTCCCATCTGAACAATTCTCCCCCGACAGATTCGTGGCGGCCAATTCGAGGGCATCCCGGTTGTATCCGGTATTCGAAAAATCATTCAACCTAGCCGAGACCTGGTCCTAACGCGGCACACGGCCCTCTCCTGACGAAAACGAAACGAAAGAAAAACCGTCGTCAGTACGATCAACCTCTACTCGCTCGTCCACAAGATGTATATGTGTTGTGTGCTGTGTGTGTGTGTGTGTGTGTGTGTGTGTGTCTGTGTGTGGGGTGAGTGAATCAAGCTTAGAATGCCTGGCACAGGGGAGCCAAGATATGCAACCCACCCCCCGGTGTGTGTGTGTGTGTGTGTTGCAAGGGAAACAAGAAAAAAACGAAAGAAGCAAATTTTCATGTTAAACTCTGATTAGTGTTGTTTCTCACCAACGAGGTTCCAGTCGTCGCCGCACTGCCTCGTGCCCGCTCCGCGTTTCTTCTTCTTCTTGCTCTTGCCGGTGTTGGAGGCAGCGACTATCGAGGCGTTCAGCGCCTCTCGTACCGCCGTTTTAGCACTCTGCACGTCCTTCATGCTCGTCTCCGTTCTCACTTTCGTCAGGGTCACGCTGGTCCCCTTCAAGTTGATCCCGTTCTCCGGGATCGGCTGACCGTTGGTCACCTTGCTGATCTGAATGTTCGCCAGACCGCTAAGAGTGGCGCAGTCTGGGGTCAGCCTGCTCCTCAGCTCCGCTAGGCTCGACGGGATGATACCGTTGCTGGGGTGTTTCAAATTTGTCGCGCCCTCCGCGGACGTTCTGGACGACAGGTCGCCTTTCACTATGTAGTCTGGCTTTGGAGGCGACGTCAGGCCCGCGTTGATCGCCTGCTGCAGCGCTGGGCTTCTGATGGTCACCATGCCGTTCTCCGAGACCTTTATGATAGCTGCCTGCTGCGTGGGTGGCACTTTCATGGGGCCAAAGGCGGGGTTCCTGATGGTCACCATGTTGGTGTTCGGGTTGTGGAGTATTCTAGCAGGCTCGTCTGTGTGGTCGTTTGAGAAGGGATCGCTGTTTTGCATCGCTGCTTGACTAAGGACGTTGCTGGAGTTCGCTGCGTTCTTGTTCTTCTTTTTCTTCTTCTTTCCACTGGTGCTCTGGCTTGGCAGCGACTCCTTGGGCACATCTGTAACGGCAGACAACAAATGATGAGACAGATGTTCGGATAGGAACGGTATTAGGGATTTAAACTAGATGTTTACTCACCCTTTTCCGCAGGCTTGGGAAGGAGGTCCTGCTTCAGCTTGCCAGTATCGACCACGATCACGTTGCCACCCGCTTGCGAGCTCGCGTAGCTCGACTGAACTCCGCTCATGGGCGCAGCGATGATCGTGGTCTGTTTAGGAGGGTTCACTGGCTTCGGCAGAGGCGCTGACCTTATTGGCAAAGGCTTCGCTGGGGCGTCAACCTTCGTTATCGTGATGCCAGGTGGTAGCTTCAAGTTCTCTATGTTGATCTTGGAATTCACGCCGATGTCCTTGAACTGGCTACTCAAAGGAGAGTTGACCCGCTCCGTGGAAGACGGTAGAACTTCCGGTCGCTGCTGGATTGTCATCTGAACGGGCGTCTTACTCGGAACCTTCTGATTATCGCTCTTCCCCTGTTTGTTGGAAACGTTGGTAGCAGGTACATTTCGGTTATTTCTATTGGTATTCAACTGATTGTTTTTATCCTGCTGCTGGCCCTTGGACTTCTTATTGCTTTCATTCGTGATATTCGCATTCGCTGGCGTTTTTTGAGAGACCGGTGTCTGCGGTGGGGTATTTATCTTGTTCTGCTTCTTGCCGGTGGACACGCTCTGTTGTTGATTCTTGTTCTTGTTCACCGTGTTCTGCTGCAGCACGTTCTCTTTATTCTCCGTGTTCTTCTTGTCCTTCTTGGACTTGGTCTTCGCGTCAGTTATACTCTGCTGCTGAACTTTCTTCTCGTCCAGCTGCTTCCCTTTAGCCTTCTCGTTGTTCGCTTGTTGCTTCACGTTTTTATTGTCGCAGATCTTATTCTGCGGCTGCTGCTTCGAGTTGTTCGTCTGCTGCGACTTGTTCCCCTGTTGCAACGAGTTGTTATTATTATTATTATTGTTGTTGTTGTTGTTGTTGTTGGTATTGCTGTTGTTGTTGTTGTTGTTCGCTTTGGTCTTCTTCTTCTTCCCACTGATGTTCTGGTTCTGCTCGGTCTCCAACTTCGGCAGGGGCGCCTCCTTTGTTTGCCCGTTTACCAGCGTGAACAGAACCTTGTCCTCCGCTGGCGTCTGACCCTTCAACGTGATGGTGACCGTTGGTTCAGCGCTGTTCGATTCCATCACCCTTTTAATCGTCACTATCTGCGGCTGACTCTCCGCTTGAACCGGCTTCACCACCTCCTTCACCTTCGCCTCTTCCATTTTCTTCATTTGCTTCTTCAGCTTCTTTCTCTCTTTCTTCGTGAGTTTCTTATCGGTCAAGTCCACAGCCAACGATTTGTCAGTGGTATTGCTTGCGTTACATTTAATATTTGTGCCATTGCTACTCGCCGGTGTTTTGTTACCTTTATTACTAACTTCAAGCTTGTCGGCTTTGGCGGCTGCCTTACTCGCTTGACCAAGTACCACCGTTTTATCGAGCTTACTCGTATTAATACTTTTATTCTTTATATTCGTATTGAGAGGTGCAGTCTTTGCTTTGCTATTTATACTACTAGAACTACTACTACTGCTGCTGCTGCTGCTGCTGCTACAGCTACCGCTACCGCTACCGCTACTGGCGTTACTACTATTGCTACAAACCTCCTGTTTGTCTTTCTTTTTATTACTCAATTGCTTTACAGTCGGCAATGCTACTGGCGGTGACGTGGGTAAAATAGATACTTCGGGTAGATTACACTGAGGTAATAATCTCTGAGGAACGGGTTTCTGCGGATCTACGACAGTGATCGTCACTTCCGGTGTCTTTTTCTGTAACTCTATCAGTTTCTGTCTTTCAGCCTCTTGCCTGTCTCTTTTCAGCTTCTCCTCCAACTGTAACAAACAGAAAATTACATTGATCCCACATAAAGTCACTGAAGCACGCGTCTTTTTCTCGCGATTAACGAGGAAGCAGACCTTTCGCTGCTTCTGCCTGGCCTTCTTCTCGGCCTTCTTGTTGTTATCCTTCTTCCCATTCTGGTTCCCTTCGATAAACTCGAGTAGTTCTTCCAAGTCCCTCTGATCTCGTTGCTGGTCCGGTTGCACCGTAGACGCAGTGGAAACTGGTGTGTTCGATCTGGCCGCTGAATTCGTTATCGCCTTTATCTCCGTGTTCGCATTAGCTAACAACGATTCCGACGAACTCTTCGAAGGGCTACACGCGGCCTTGCACTTCTTAGCCTTCTTCTTGGTCAGTAACTGACGCAATCTCTCCCTGATTTCATTGTAATTCCGACTAACCGGCGCTACCGACGGCTGAAAGAAACGCTTACCTTTGAAACAACAGATAACCCCGGTTTACGCGATAAGCCAGCGCATCGACGGAGTCTACTTACAACCCCATGACCGAACACCTCGCAGTAACAACAATCGCAGTGTCTACTCGAATCCCTCTGCGCTGAACTACTGGTCGAGCAAGAGTCCTCTTGACTACTAGCAGAATCCGAGCAGTCGCCGTCCCCAGAACTCACTGAAACCAGAACAGTGGAAATTCGGAAACGGTCAGAGTGGAAGCATCCCGGCGCGTATACTGACGGTCATTGCACGACACTCTCTTGATGTGCTCGACATTGGCCTGTTTGTGGCAAGCGTGCGTCGAATGGTTGTTGTGTGCGTGAGATCTGTGAGAGGGACCCGTATTTTTTACCAAGTCCGGCAGAGGTCCGTGCGTGTGTGGATGAGTGGCGCCTGTTTCGGTTTCAGAAAAGAAAGAACACCTCGTTACGGTTTTTTAACGCCAGCTCCTAAAGACTCGACGAATGTGCGGCTCGGAAAGTTGCGTGAATGGGTGATTGAAGGATGTAAACGATGGAACGATGGAACGATGGAACGATGGAACGATTCACCACTTACACCTACCCTGGTGTGCTGGATGATTGTGACTGGTATTTGGCGTCTGCGTTGTCGAGTGTCTGGTTTGCGTTTGAGCGGACTGCGTGGAGCCAGTTTTAACCGCGGGCTTGCTCGGGATCGGTTGTTCCTGGTTAGTTTTCACGGTAGAAGGTGATACTGGCTTCGGGTGACTCGACGCGACCGCTTCAGGCACAGCTGATAACAATTGTCCGAGATTACATCGATGGGAATCTTGCGATAGCAATGGTAATTAGAGATTCCTTTTCTGTAATTACATTTCGTCAGACAAGGGCAGGTATCCCACTTCCGTTTGGAGTTCAACAAGCAGGGGCAAGGAGGATTTTCTAGGACTTCTCTCTTCCTCTCTGTTATTTCCCTCGCGTGCTGATATACGCAGGTACAAGGCTGCGGTTCGGATGATCTTATGTCAGTGTCTTCACTCTCGTCGGTCGTCGTTTCCACATCCTCCACTTTTTTCTTCACTTGCGTCGCGGAATAATTGGCCGTGTCTTCTAAAATAGAGTTTGAGAAAAAATAATGACAGAAAAGTCACGCGATCTTCACTGGACCCGGTTGAACAATTCGCTTACCTAAAAACCCATTGGTCAGTTGGGGAAAAGGGTTTTCTAACGGTAACTCTATGCTCTCTGTCCCACTTTTATTAAACTGTAAATTAATCTTGCTGGTGAATAATAAGAAGGAATAAGGCGCGCAGGGAATATCGAAATAAAGTGTTCTTACATTTGGAGAAACTGAAGGTCCCGTACACATGTGACATTCGCAACTGTTGCTTTCCAAACACCCCCCTTCGTTGTGGGCCCTTTAACATATTGGACAATCGATGAATTAAGACGCATACAATTACCAAAAGTAACAACCAATGATCAAGCATACCTGACTGACTTAATCGCGAACTGAGCCAAGTGACAAGTGGTGCGTGCGTAGTCAAAGAAATCTGGATCATCTTGCCCGTTGGCATAAATGTCTATCGCGGTCAGTACGCCCGCTATGTCAGCTAATTTTTGATGCTGAGCTTTATTCCAGTCGTCTAACAAGATTTGAACTATCTCGATGCTCGGTGGCATATTCAGCGAATCCAAACTGAAATCCGGCGTTGGACTTAGGGGCCTACTGTCCATGTCAGGTATAGCAATCTTTGCTTGCGACGCAAGCGTAGAAAGTTGACCGTCAACCTCTTGCAACTCGCTAAAAGTATCAATTGAATTACCAATTGAAAACTGAATAAGTCTACGGTATCTTATTGCTCGCGTCAACGTACGTTCTATCGTCGGGCGACTTGTTCAACATACGCTGCTCCATAAGTTTCCTAGTAGCGGTAAACAATTCCCAAGCCTCCTTTATTTGCCTAAGCCTAGTCATTCGAACCGCTTGCTCCGCACTAAAATACGCACCGTTTGTAAGGCGATTATCAGTGTCGTATCGGTATTAAGTGGACGGGAATTCGGGGTGCAGCTTACTTATATTTGTCCATCCACGGCTCCGTTCCCGGCCATAGATCCCCGATTACCGTCATCTCGTCGTTAAACGATAAGTATCGATGAACGAGACCTTGGTATTCCGAGCCTTTCAGAGGCAAAAGTTTTCTCAGCTGTAAAAGCCGAAATTTGCATTTTCATATATCCTCCAATTACCGCCGTACGTTTCTATGATATTAATCTTTCTTTACCTGCCCAATAAAGGGTGGCAAATTATTTTGTACCAATGGATCATCGTACACATAGATCTGATACAACTTTTTAACAAAACAATCCCATGATAAATTAGATTTGCACAGATGATCTTTCAAAGGTTGTATTAACTCAGAAATTTGTGAAGCTGTTGATATCAGTGCATCGTAATCATCTAAGAGACCTGGAGAGGATACATATATATTTATATATATATATATATATATATATACAATGAATATTGACTGCGATCGATAAGAACCGATAAGTCTGATAGTCTGATTCAAGAATACCGTTTAAGCTACCTGTAAGAAAAATTTCTGCTAAATTATTTACACTACGATCGTGTAGAAGAGCTAACAAGCGAACTTTTACTTCTACAACAAACTCTTGTGCCTGACTGACTAGCCTCATAAACAGCTGACGGGGATCCCTTTTACACAGTCTGAAAAGAATTACAGCTTTGAAAATCTACAGCGTCCAATCCGACCGCGACCGTCGTGGCCAGCACGCCCTTCCAACTTACTGCAGAACAATGTCATGCATACTATCCATGGGCAACATATTCTGCTGCAACTGTAAGCCCTCCGGGATACGAGAGGCCTCCAAAGCGGCGTTAAAAGACGTTCGTGTATGTTGCCTCAATTCGGTCCACAGATTCTGAAACTTCATGGCCTTCTGCAGTTCCTCCCTGAACAGCTCTCTGCAACGGAGAAGCATCCATCTACCTGCACCCACCATTCTCGTCGACCAACTGCGCTGCTCTCTCTACGAACGATGATTACCTTTTGGCTTTGTACGTATCGCAGGAGCATGCTTCCTTTCCGCTGGGGGGGTTGTCTATGCTGCCGCTTGAGCTGTCGGCGATGATCTCGGAATTGAGTGGCGGCGGGCTCTCGGGGCCCCTGGCACCTCTGATGAACGCGTCGACCGCGGTTTCGTCGATCGTCGCGTTCTGTAAGCAGAACGGGCACGTTTCGGATCGATCGGTGCAAGGGTGCACGCAGTTTGGCGACACACGCTGTAACGCTGTAAGTAGGAGACGTACCGCGACGGGGACCGAGTCCGCGACCACGGGGGACCTGACATCCTGGTCCTCGTACTGGCCAGCTAGATCGGCGGCCTGTTGCGCGAGATGTAGGTTCGCGTGGCTGCATTCGTCGCAGGACGCATCGTCAGTGTATTTCTTAGCTAGAACGTCACCCATCGCTACTACGTTGCTTCCCCTGCTCCTGTTGCATCGACTGCCCTCGTCGTCGCTGCCGCTGCCGCTCATTCTGTCGCCGCGTGGTGCACCCGGCACACAGCGTCGATCCCTCGGAAATACCTGAGCTGTGCTGCACAGCAATCGATACGCTTTTACACGGGCTTTACTTGGAACCGCGTAAACACCTGAACCGCATTCAATCAACATTCGCTCAATATGGCGTCTCGCGTGCTGATCCGGTGCTTGAATATCGTGCCGCGAGGTGACGCGCCACGACGACTGCGCGTTCGCGGGGTCAACGCCGCGCGCCGATCGGGATCTGTACTTTTTTTCTTAAATACTTGTCGAAAAATGCACGTGTCGTAGTAGTTTTGCGGTGCCCCCCTAGCCGAGAGCGTCCGGGATCAGAGTTCAAAAGAAAATTCGAATTATTAGATTTGAAGGGCTGCTTTTAATGACGCGCGTGAACGTCTAAAGTTTGGTCTAGATATTTTTAGGGAATAATTAATTTATCGTTTGAAAAGTTGTTGTGGGATCTCGTAGAGCCATCTGTGGAATGGAAGTGAAACGAGGTCGATAAGTTTGATTCTATCTGGCGACCGAAAGTTCTGAACAGTTGCTCAATACCACTGTGGATAAGAGTGGGAACAAGTGGGAAAGAAGTGTGTTGATATCATGCTCATTGTGCTACGTGCCATACGCCATACGTGCGTCGTGCGTCGAACAGCGTCGAAGAAGAAGATACGTCGAGGCAAATTGTCAGAAAGATGACAACAACGAATTACTTGGATTTGGATATCAGTAAGCTGTTCGAAGAGTTCACGATCAGAGACATCGAGGGTATCCAGAAGAAGATCCAACATGAGAGTGACAGAAAGAAAATTGAGCTCAGAACATTAGTAGGGTAAAATTCCTTTCAGTACCTTCAAATAAATGATTATTATTAAACAACATATGCAAACAGCATACCACTGGTAAGAATGTATCGCTGTGCTTCACAAACATGTCGAACGACTGGTTAAACGCTTACAGGGAAAGGTATCGTGACTTGATACTGGCAGCGGACACCATTGGGAAAATGAAAATAACTTCTGAACGTGTTATTTCAAGAATTCTCGGTATCGAAGACAAATTCCAAGATCTGCAGAAAAAGTATCTTATCGGTTTCAAGCTAGAGCCGATTAAGAATGAGAACGATAGGTATTTCTGACAACCTCTTCTTCCGAATTAATGAAATGCAGCTGTTTGCCGAGGCCTGTGCTCCCTTTTCCAGGAATTCGGACGGAATTCAAGATTCGGTTATTATTCAAATAAAGATCTTAATGGACATACCTAGACGCATCTGGTCTAGCATCCAAAACAAGGATTTGCTATTCGCTTCGCAGTTGTATTTGGTAGCGCAGCATATAAATTACAGCCTGCTGTTCGAAGTAGGGAGCGCTGACTTGTCAAAGAAATATCCAATTATCTCTAAGCAGTGGGATGTGATTAGTCAGTTCAAAACTATTATTATCAACGAATGCAATAATATATTGCAGTCGCTGGATGTGCAATCAAAGGTCAGCGTTCGCTTGGACATAAAACGCGCAGTGCCGAAGCACATCGATGATACTCTTTCGTTTCAGAGTGCTGCAAATTGCTTGGCGGCACTTGTCCTATTGAACGGAACATCGTTCCCAGATTTGCTGGAAAAGCTGATATCCATGCGCAATCGTGCTATTAAATCCGTTGTCACCGATGAGAATGACAGTAGCGTTAAGAGGAAAATAAAATTATGTATTGAAATACTAATCCAAACAGTGAATTTAATTTATGCCTGTTTTATAAGTAAGTAAATGGATACTTCTTTACTATGCGCATATGATATTTATGTAAATAAATGAGTGATCACTCGTGCAGATAGCGATGGCAAGACGGGTGGTCTTGTTTTGCGATACATAACAAGAATTCAGGATCAAGAAACGTACTCGTTGCTCTCTCTGTTGAACTTAAATCAACAACTGTTGACAGAGTTTCTCCCTTCTGTAACAAAGCAGCATAAACCATTCGTTCAAGACAACCCAGACAGCTTCCTCTTGCCAGACCTTCAAAACTGTATGAAGTCTTGGCTGGAATGGGTGGCTGAATTCTGCAACCGCCAAGTTACGAAGCTTCTGGACCTGATAATATCCATAAAAGGATTATATTCCGTTCGCGAAGAAGCCGTTAGCATTAATCTACCCGAGAATTGGAATGCAATTTGGGAGGGACTGTCCCTCCCGAAAATCACCTTTTGGCTGGAGTTTTTTCAGCCTATCTTATCTCAAAGAGCAAAAAGTACGTAGCGTGACCGTAGAATATATAAATCATGCTCTCTATTATGCGCTAGAATAAAATTTCGAATAATCCATCAGGTATTATCAGCGACAAGTGGGTGGAAACTGTAGCTCTATTAAAATCCGACATAGCGCAGCTACTGAACAAAGTAGCGAATGATAAGTACGAGTATCCGGAGCACGATTTACGGTGGTTCGTGTGGAAGGATTCTCCGAGTGATATTCCTCAGAAGCTCAACAAGAACGCTGGACTAGATAACAAGAGGTCGTTATTGATGAAAACGAAGGGATATTCGCCAAACATTCTCAAGCTCTGCGAAACCTTCGACGCGAGTTTACAGGCCTTGCTTTCCGACCTCGAACAGTACTTGTACGAGACCGAGCGTGTCATGTCCATTAAGGACAATCTCTTGTCCACGAATATATATTTGATCTCTGACACGTTCTCCGATCGCGCGGAGATTCAGGAACATTTACAGATGATCAGTACTAATATGATACAAGACTTTACAGGCTTCGTGAAAGCTACGTGTGTTACTGACAAACCTGAACACGGTCAGCGCGACGTAAACGCTATTGTGACGGCGAGGTTTCTATTGGCCCTGACAACCCTCAGCTCGAACCTGAATAAATGTTTCACCCTGTCGAAGGTGTCTGGATTAACTATTACGAACGTTAAGTGGCAATCAATTTGCGAGAAATTGAAGGAAGAGAGCACTTTCGTTTGGTCAGTTTGGGCAAACACGTACAAAATGAAGATACACAAGCACAGAGAGAAGTATATAGCCAATGAACCCCTCGAAGGCTTTCGGATACACTTGGTTGTGTCTGAATGGGAGAAAGTGACCATCGAAGAGGACTCTGGAGAGGGCAAGAGGATAAAGTCGGAAATCTTGGTCCCCTATCAGCCGTCTATACAGTTGCAGAAATTCTTCACTGCAATTTCGAAGGATTTCAACAGAATTATACCACATACTCTACCAAAGTAAGTTACGAATTACAGTTAAGTCTTCGTCGCGTAATATGTATATGATACATCTCCGCGTTTCGAATTCAGGAGAGTGCTGCACGAAATCATAGAGAGCATCGCCACGGAATTACTCGACTACTATATCACCGCATCGATCAATGCAAAACTTTCGCAAAAGCAGGCCTTTCAAGTGCTATTCGACATCAAATACTCCACTCTGCTTATGGTGTCCCGAGAGAACAAGCCTCTGTCTGAATTATCCACGAAAGCTTGCGACAGTGTGCTGTCTAAAATAGATCCGTTCGATTACGACGTCTTCGATCCATTCATACACACCAACGTGAAGAAAAGTGTTCAGAGATCGCTGGTGAGTGTTCAGATGATTGACGAGAAAACGCACTTCATTAAGCAACATTAGCATTCTGATGTGGATTCCTGTTTTTTTTATAGCTGATACTAGGAAACTTGGTGCCCCATTTGGAGCAGCTTCATTCGATATTGGGTGCGCGAAGCGAATACGCCAACAGCGAGGGAGTAAAATCAGATCTACCCTCGGTGCTAGCCTTGTGCACCGGTGCACCATGGTTCCCGCCGTTGACTGTGACAGCCCCAGCAAGAAGTTTGCCTCTGGTCTCCATAATAACGTTGCCAGAAAAGACACAGGTAGGTATCGTACGATACTCGCAAACCTCCAACTCCCTACGACTTTCGACTTTATTCCAAGTTATTTCCCTCACTCGTTTCACACAAATGCGTATGTACTCTTAGATTGCCAGGGCATTCAGATAAGATTGATCGTGCGTTTAATCGCGGTAAGAAGACGATACTGCGTGCTGCGTTTTCTAACAGGCTAACTTTTTATACTGCAAGTAGCTTTGCGTTTTCTGCGTCATATATATATATATATATATATATATATTTATAACGCTTGTTTAACTGCTATCCGAGTTGTGTGGATGATATATCGACTGGAGATTGACAGTGCAATGTGCTAACAGAATTTATTTCATCGTTATAGCGGAAGAAAGTGGCGAGCAAGGAGAATTCGAAAAGCGACTCCGCCGGGGCCACGATCAAATCCGGCGCGGCGGCATTTTTCGGAGCGATGGGCTCCGATTGGTTTAGTAGTAGCTAATTTATTTATTTATTCCGATGCTCGCGGTAAGAATTGTAAATATTATTGAATCTATAGGTATATACGCTAGGTATATGTATGCTATGTAAATATCTTACTACAGAAAATCGCCTTTTGACTGTACTGTCGGTATTGAATAAAGAATTTTATGCAGTCTTAAAATCATAAAACCGTGAACTCGTAACTGCACCTTGGAACAATAATGCAGCCGACTTTCGCGGTGATATTGAAAAAAAAAACTCGCTCTGCACGGTGGCGCCACCAACGGAACATCCTCGTATTAATTTTCGAATGTCATTGACCGAGACTCATGAATTCATGATTCCGCAACTTTCACCGAAGGAAAATGAAATAAAGCAATAAATAAACGCTGTATCGACAGCTATCAGAGACCAGTTTAAGTTCAGCCTAAATTAGATAATTACTATCAAACACAATCTCAGTTGATTGGAACAAGTTGGAGAATAACTTCTCATAAAAAGATACACGGAATGAATTTAAACAAGCAATCGATCCATTCATGAAAACTAAAGCAAATGACTTTGAGCTTGACCAACGACTGCGCATTTAGCTACGCTTCAGACTGAACAGGCTGATTCGAATTGTCCGTGGATCGAGATCGCGACACATTTGAAAATGTAGCAGGCAGGCGTTCGTAGCGCCGCTGGCGACCGAGACGGAGAACTGGAGCGCGCTGGGAGACGGACAAAGGCGGAGCGACTGAAAGTGCTGGTGGACAGTTACGCAATTACCATGGGCGCGGAGGTGAGGGCAGAACGAGTGGTAAAATACGCCAGCGCAGTGTAGTACACGTTTTGGTGTACGGCAAGATGGCCGGATGGGCCCAGCTGTGGTGATATCGGTCGTCAGACGTTCCCGTTCCCATTGGAAGAAGAAACAACGGTACGAGGACCTCCAGCTGCAGGAGTACCGCTGGGACAAGCAGGATCCCTATCGGCATCAAATGGTGAGTCGAGATACCATTTACCATTCTTACCATTCGCTGGTCCGCCAGTCGAAAAGCACGCGGCCCGGTGCGTGCGACGTTTCGCGCGCTGTTTTTCAAACTCTAGCAGACAGTGGAGCTACGGTGGATTTGCGGTGCCCCGCGGGTCGTCTGCTATGGGGGTACCCGCCCGAGAGGCGAAAAACCAGCACGAGCTTCCTTTTCGAATTATAAAATCCCTGCTTCCGGGAAATGGCTTTCTAGTTCGAAATAGACCAGTTGCTCAGGGTAATTGAACGTTTAAGTTTCTTTTCTCATTGCACCAGCAACCGTGGATATACTACAATTTTTTATGCAGTTGGAGGGATTCTGAGAATTTTCTGTTCTATCGATGATTTACAATCTTATTCCTCCACTCCGCATGGGGAACATCTTCCCCTGGTCATTGGAAGCTGGAAAATATTTCGACGGATTATAAGCCCACGTATGCTAATTATAATATAGCATCTGCACCGACTGTGGCGTCACGGAACAAAACAAGCAGGGCAGATTAATTTCCATATAGCTATTATAGATCGTGGGCGACATTTGAAAAGTTCCAATGCCGTTGAAAGTTTAAATGTCGCGCGTGCGCGGCGTAGGGGGAAGGATCGGTGAATCCGTTGTTCTTTTATACAGAAGCGAAAACAGAGCGCGAATTAAGTTTCCCGTGTCCCGTGAAACGATACCTACCGACTAATCGCGAAAGCTCAAAATACGCGGCCCGGTGAAAAGAAATGACGGTCGGTTGGCCTTTGTCGAACCGCGCGGCGGGCTGCACCGCCGCGAGAACAAAAAGCGCTTTTGCACTCGCGATATCGAGCGGCAACGCGCGACCATTTCTCCCTGGGTGAAAAACGTGTTACGTTTCACCTTTCGTCTGGGAAAGCGGAAGTCCGTGAAAAAAAAGCCGCGTAGTAATTGGATCTTCACTGTCAATCGCTCACTAACTTATTCCTCTCTGGCCTCCTTCTCGCCGCAATGGAACGCGCAGAAAAACGGCTGGCCTGGCAATTCTCTGATACTAATTAGATAATGGGAAACTCGCCCGGACACCGCGTGAAACACGATCGGACACAATTCTGGTTCGGTAAAAGACGTTTCGACACGACATCATACATACATATACGTAGCTACTCGGATCTTTATACGAAAAGCTTAATTATGGACCCCATTTCTACTTTCACTTTGGAGTCGGGGGTGGTTCTGACTGGCCTTCAGCCAGCCACCTGCTTTTGTCTCGGCTATATCTCTCGTGGATCGCGTAAACTCGGATCCATGTGATTCATGATTGGCGAAGAGACAAAGGAAGATGCGCGTGCATTCTCACTGAATTTCCCTTCATTAATGCGACTTTCGTCGGTCGTTAGAGTTTATTACCAGCCATTACTCTTGCTGTCTGTTGCATGGCTTGTCTGGTTCCGTTTCGAGGGCAGAACGGTCAAAGTCGATCAGGGAAATATCTACGTGGAAATTGGACGGGGCTTTCACTGTACAGCCGCCCATCGTCGGGAAAGTTTATCGCGACGATGTGCCGCCGAGATAATCCTCGAGGAGCCCCGTTTTATCTAATCGGGCGAAAGATTGCCCCGCCGTAATATCCACGGGGACGTAACGGGATGAATGGAAAAGTCTTAAAATATGTTCGACCACCGATCCCGTATCGTCGCCCTATCATAGGCGATTGTTGCGGCTCCACCAAATCATCCTTTCCTAAGGCTTCCCGCGGGGGCAGCGAAGATTGCTTTCGAATTTTCTTCCCTTGGTCCAGCCCGAGCTCGAAACCACTTTCGGATATTAGTTTCCCTTTGTTTCCAGCTATATTTTGAGTTCTTTCGGAACTGTAGTAATAGTCTACTGGGATTTTCGTAGCAGCGTTTGTAACGTGGTAAGGGTGATTGAAAATATTCTGCTGGATGGTAAGGTGCAGGTTAATATTGAGTGGTTAATAAGGTGTCTGAAGAAACGGGCACGTTCACACCGGGCCGTTTTTTCCAGCGGTTCTATTCCAGTCGTTGGGATTAAACTCGCTAGTATCGAACTGACGCCAGAATAACGAACACGATTGAATTTCATTCCCCGACGTGACCCAGATCGGATCAGATTTGTGGTTATTCTGATACGGAGAAGACTCGAGCCAGGTGCCTCGACCTCGTCGCCCTGAAAAAATCCGCGAAACGGGCCGCTCGTTTCGAATCAACGTCAAACTGCCTGCCGTGTTCGTTTCGGTTGTTGTAACAGTATCCGCACTATCCGCTCCATCTACATCGTCCAGATTACGTTTACATGCGTTTCTGTCCTGCTTTATCGATACATCGGCGTCGCTTGTTTATTGCTATCAATGCTATCGGCGAAACAGCCTCAACAGAGTTTTCAAGTTCCAGGCTTGTTTGGGGGGAATACGAGGAGCTTCTGCATGAATACTTTAAATCTTTCCGAGTGGAATTCATATTAATATTGAGGAAGTATCGACCACAGTGGTCCCAATGGCCCTTTGCCGTAAAATCGACTGCACCTAAATGGCCTGGCGCAGGGAACGTCGAGATACTATACATATGTACTTCAGGTCCCTTCAGGTCTCACCTCGACAGTGCCAGCATGGACGTAAAATCGAGCCGTAAACTGTCGATGGAATGGTTTCCGAGGCGGAATGCATCGACGAACGAGCCGCGACACCGACTTACATTCGCGGTATCTTGGAATAATCGACGAGGAGCGCGATCGAATTTCCCCCGGAATTCGGAGAGGACCAAACCAACTAGGTACTTGGATATATTTAAGAAGCCTATCGTACAGTAGCCACCTGATTCTCCAGCAACCTAGCCATTTAAAGGCAAAGAAACAATCAAGTGAGTCACGAAACAGACACGTTTGGAGAAGGCCTTCAGCGGGTAGCTTTCTGAGCTGTTGCTTATCGTTATCGTTCGACCAAACTCACAACCGTGCGATCTTCGAGTACCTACTTGTTATCGCGGCGATGCTACCGACTCATTTCTCCCAGTGATTTTCGTGCCGTCACTTTCTTATCAATCGATTGGCGTCTCACGAACCTCTTTGTTCGTCTCCTGTTTCCGCGAGTCTCGTCGACGCTTGTTTTCGGCTCTCCGGTTTACTCCCACTTGTTCCTTTCTTAGGCTCGCGCGTCCACATTCTTCGGCCAGGAATAATTACTGGAGCGACAGACACGCGCCTTGCCGCCGAGAATAAAACACTTATTATAATACCATAATCCGGACGATAAGTGTGTTTAACGAGGCGTGCAACTGTTGGCGCATCCCGTTCGTGAATCGCGATTAATTGGACCGTGCCTGTTCGAGCCGCTCCGCGTCATTACTGTAGCAGTGTAGCTGGTGCCTCGAGGAGAGCTGCTGTATCCAAATTTTCTTTCGATACACAGAATTAACAGAATTAATTAGCAATTCATTCGAAAGCCTCCACTCTTCTGTCAAAGCTGATCTGTAAAAACCGAGTGGCCATATTCGCGTAACGACTGTCTGGAAATCATCGAATGGGAAACCTTGAAACGGTAGTTGGCTGATCGTTGCACCACTCCGAGTGTTAAAGACGAGAGAATCGCGCGAGGGAACGACGGCGACGGCGACGGCGACGACAGAAGACAAAGGCGCCAGAAGTGTCGCGGAACGATTCGGAAAATCGAATCGCCGCGGGTCGGAAGATTACACGCGAGGTGGCTCGATAGCTGCGGGGGATCAATAGTCGCGAATAATTGGCCGAGATTAATTGCCGCTTAATTTGTCAGCAACTGCACCGATCGTGTTTCTCCGCGAAAAGTCAGGAATCGGTTATTGTCTTATTGATATTGACGTCGGCGCGGCGACCTGACAAAATCCCCGCTCGATAAAGGATCGCGGCCAAACACCAACGTTTCCATGGGAAATGCATTTTTCAGTTTTTTTTTGCATTCCACATTCAATACTATCAATACTATCAATGACTCTCACTTAAAGTACGTTCTTTCCTCTACCGATCACCGCTATCGCGTGTAATTAAACGAAAACCATGACTTTGAAACAAGCTATTTTGAAGGTCGAGACATGTTGTATCAACGTGGATTAAATTTTACGAAACGAGGCTTATTATGAGTAATATAATTATATTTTCTTGGGCAAAAGTAAATTTATTAATGGTAAGAATCTATTACAATAAATATACAATAAAAAATCTATTTTAAAAATAATAAAAAACTACTGAAATCAGTTGCACTAATTATCGTCGTCCGTTTCATACGAGCCACCATAGTGGCGTTCTGTTCCAAAAAATCATTTCGTGGGAAGCAACTACAGTGGCGTTCCGTCCAAAAACATCATTTAACGGGAAACCGCTATAGTGGCGTTCCGTCCCGAAAAATCATTTAGCGGGAAGCTACTACAGTGACTCGTGGTAACTAAAGGGTTAAATTAATAAATTAATTACTAAATACAATGTAACAACATGCCCCTTTCCCTCTGTAACAACATACCCCTTTTCGTATGTAACAACATGCCCCTTGTCTTGTGTAACAACTTGCCCCGGTTGACACCATTCTGTATAAAAAGCTATAAGTTCATACCAGTGTGGTGTATTCTTATGTTCTTGGTACGAATCTGTAGCTAAAGGAACACTGATTCAAACGTGGTAATATTAATTTACATTCCTTTATCTGTCTGTTCGGTAGAAAAGATTGAAGTAGAAAGAGAAAAGTTACTATTAGTACCGAAAACACAAAAAACTGTAGGGGAATGTGGGGCAAGACGGACTAGCGGGGTAAGATGGGAAAGCATTATTTATAAAAAATGGAAGGTACTATCGTATACACGTAAACATATCAGCGAGTTCGGTGCAAAAGAGCATCGGTCTGAAAATAGCAGTGTTACAGACCACGCGTGTCACGAGTTACGACGAGATATTACATTTTTGTAATAACGATATAATTGTTCAGGAAGTTTGTAACAGTGTCACTTTATTTATGTTTATGTTCTTTAACTAAAACCGGGAAGTTAATTTTCCTTATTAGTTACTTTTTCATAAATTCTGAGTTTTCACTAAGATATGGTTAAGGTTATTTTATAAAAAGCATGTGAAGTATTAAATACGTATTGGGGCAAGACGGGATCGGATGAGTGGGGCAAGATGGGATCCTTCAATATTTCACCAAGAGACATTATGCCCATCCCCAAGATACAAAGCAAAGAAAAGAGAAGGAGTAATCGACGTGGGAAAACAGCGATTTTAACTTCTTCACCATACAAAAGAGAGTTACTTGATTTAAAAAAAGTAGCCGAAGAGAAAAAGACAACAAATTCAAAAAAACGAAAAAGGACTTCAGAAAAATCAAGACAAACGTCAATTAAAAAAAGAAAATAGAATTTCTTCACATTCAAACTTGTTCCTTTATGAAATGTGTCAGTAAGAAAACATGTTTCGTCTTGCCCCCACAGCAATCCCATCTTGCCCCGTATGCGGGGCATGATGGGAAAATTGAGTTACTTAAGAAAAAGATGTTTATTTTAGTTTTTGGTCCTTGTGATCTCCTTTCTGTTGCTGAAATTTGAAGATGAAAATATACTGATTCTAAAAATGCTTTAATAAATGTTACAAAAAGAATATATTTGATTTCCTCCACGTTTCTGCTTAGCTATACCGTCTTGCCCCACATTCCCCTAATAAAGTGACAACGCGTGAACCGACTACAAACAAACAACATACACAACTGTGTATGGTTGAAACACACCAGCCACTTCATCGTCGAAGTGATAGTCCAAGCGAAAAAAATTTAAACTGCTTTGTAACAACCTGCCCCTGTAACATCTAGCCCCGGTCTGCCCTACCTAGCCGGCGCGGCGGCTCCTTCAAAATACAAGTTCAATTGAAATCAATTGGAAACGATGTCGACTGATCTTGATTTTGGTCCTGAGTTATGGGAGTCATAATTTTATGCAGGTCACAATCGACGTATAATCTAGGAAAATACGTATCCACGTGGGCATTGGATGAAACTCTTACGACGGAAACGGTTCCGCGTTTTCTTTTGTAATACTGTCTTACTGGCTGTTTGCGAGGCAAATAAACACAGAGATTACAGGATAGTCCGTTCCCCCGACGTGATTTATATGATGTAACGCAGACTGTTGTTATTTGCCAGCGAAATTAACGGCTAAAAGCGGTAATTACCGCTTTCAGAGAGGGCACCGTCTCCGTTTCTCTCTTCCACCTATCTTCCCCGCCCCCCCCCCCCCCCCCGCCCCCGGTTCCCATTCGTTGTTTTCCCTCCTATCCGTTGTGCACGCGCAGGCCGTGTTTTTCGACAGAAATACACTGTTATCGAGCAATTAACGCGTAAATATCACTGATACGCGCGAAAATACGAGCCTGATAATGTAGGTAGATATTAATCATGCGACACGTGACACAGTTTCTGGTATCGATCCTGAGAAATGATTGTCCCTTTAAGAAGCTAGCCGGATGCGCCTGCCCTGGCGCATCGCGTAATCGTTGCATCATCAATTTGCAAGAAAAGTTTCGTCAGCTTTGTGTCTGTCTGTAATAAAGATTAATAAAAATGTCAATGGTCAATGATTTCGTCGAGTGAAGCACGGTGATCGAGGCTCGTGCTTCGACAGCGATTTTTTCGTCGAATTCGCGGTTTCCTTTTTGCTGCTCGCGGTCGCTCAATTGCACGCTGATAAGCTACGAAACTAATTACCAGCAGCGGTAGAAGGTTTCGTGTTTTTTTTTGTTCGGGGGTGGGGGGGGGGGGGGCGAAAGCAATTTTCGTTTCGTTGTGGCGCGACGCCATCGAGAAATATTGAAACGGAATTAAATTGCTGAGATAACGGGGGCTTGTTGCATTTGGAACGAATGGAATGAATAATTTCCCACCTGTCAGGGATAGGATATTCATCAGAGAAGTATGGATCACTGTTTGGATTAAGGTGGATGCTGGAAATTGCTAGAAGAAATCTAAATTGGATGGTGGTCGCGTGGAGGTATTATCGCGAGGGTCTTTCTGGGTTAAAGGAAATGGCGTGCAATCCACTCGGGGATCGAATAACTTTAAGTAGTAAGTAGTGGACGATGATTTACTGTCGTTTAGTAGAAGATTAGACGAAGGCCTGGCCGATGTGACAACGTTATAATTCGCTCCATTTATCTTTACGACTAGAAACTCCAAATAACAGTGTTTATTGTTTCCGCTCCTTCGACTTACATGGCTTTCTTTATATAGAAGCAATACCGAGCTGCACTCTGTACCCAAAGTAGCACCAAGTAAAGCTTTCGACGAGGTTCACTTCAATCGCGGAGAAAGAAGAATATTAATGAAATCTACGGCGATTCTTGCAAAGGTTTTTTCTGCAGTTTTCAATGGTAAACACGTCCATCTAGCCTTGTTATTCTCTCGACTGCTTCTGCAGATTCCAAGCAGAGAAATAAGAATAAAACAAACGCACTGACGCACACGGATCATTCAACTGGATTCTGAATTCGCGATTTGTCAGACACAAGGGGCAATTGCTTCTTGATGGATACAGATAGGCATATAATGCATATAATGCATATAATGCATATAATGCATATAATGGTAAAGGCGGGAACACGTAAGGCTTCCGGTTCCGAGACTTCCGAGGCACATGCTGCCGCGGAAATCGATGCTGCTTAACTTCCCTGTGCCACAGTGGCTGCGTGCAACTGGCACTAGGTGAAAGATGGCAGAGAGAAACTTGCGTTATTCAATTCGATCTTGGATGAATCTGCTTTCGTTCAACCCTCTGGCAATCGTCCACCCACGCTCTACTCTACTATCACCGAAGTGAACCTCCTATCCAAATGATAAGCAGCCAAGTGAAAGCCAATGGTCCCCAAGGCGAACCCTCTGTCTAGCCCCAGTGTGACCCTGAATCTGATTGGCCAGCCAAGGAAAACCGAAGGCATGGAAGTGGCTATAGTGTGGAGCGTTCTAAGGAGATAAACGAAATAGGGGCCACGCGGCTCGTGTCACGATCTCTGCTCGCGTTCCCCGTTCTCCTCCGCCGGATCGAAAAGCGATCGTGGCCTGCACGGCGCCTAAGCATCGCGTTTTTTCCTCGGTGGCCACCGATAACGCGAACGATAACATCCCAGGCCTAACCCCGGTCCAATAAATGCTGGTGCTCCGCGATGTACGCACAGTCGCAAGTTCCACGCATCCGTCCCACCGAATTTTACTCGCGTAGATCCGTTTGTGCCGCGAGACCAGCTTGTCCCGTCCACTATGCAGTGGAATCTGGCGATCGTCGATTCGCTGCTACATGCTGAAGGTCCGCTGAACCGGAGCTGACTCGAGTGACGATTCGAGTTCGATATTGGCGCGTTGTTGACGTTGGTCGTTGCTGGTCTGGGGGATACTAGACTCACGACTTGTCACGAGTGGTATGTGTGATAGAAGATCATTTGTGGGAGAGGAGATATGTTTGGATAGTGGTACTATTTCACGAGACAACTGTGGAGAACTATGAGCGAAAACTGATGAGATTTAGGAGCGTTTAGAATTAACATCGCAGTCGTGAATTTGTCAACGATGGAACACTATTCGCGGGAAATTCGGTATTCTAGAGACTAATTTGAGAGTATCGATGATAGACAGTAATTAACTGAGGAAATGAGCCAGTGACAGTTAGTGGAGGATCATGGTACAAAGATAGACTCGATTTTGGGAGTACTATCGTGCTGGCGAAGATACCAGATTCGAGATACCAGAAGTATTAGAAGGAGAGGCGTAGTATTATTAAAGTCTCGCGTGAAAGCACTTCTCCATTGGAAAATGCTGGACCGAAACGTGGTGTTGGTGCTGCGTACCAGGCAGGAGAGGACGGAGAGGCGTTTGAGGCACAAAAAGGAGGCGAACCCACCGCCAATGGAGCCACCTCCGCAGTTGCTGAACAACAATCACCTCTACCTGGATCTGAACATGAATTTCAGCGGGATCGTGAAGCAGCAGGCTGCCAGGATGAAAAAGGTGGGTCCGGTCCCCTTCGCTTCAGTTTCCCTCTATTCCGAGTTTTCCTGTCGATTGGTCCACTTTACGGGAGCAGACGTACTCGTATATCAGCGTTGTCTTGGACCACGTCCGCTGATGTAACCTTACGCCAGACTTCGTATCTTTGACGACAGATGTTCTAGCTGGGGAATTATGAACGGTCGAATGGTTCTAATGATCGATTCTATCAACGGTCGTGCTTGGCAAATAACGAATAAGTTTGAATATTAAGTTTGAATGTAGCTGATACAGCTGCCCATACAGCACACTCTCCTTGCAGCGTAGTTGCAGTATACTTGCGGCGCAAGATGGCAACGATGCACGCAAGGATGCCGCAACTATGCAGCAAGAATTCTATGTCCGCCTGCTGCAAAGTTGCACGGCAATTTTGAGGCAAAGTTGCACGGCAATTTTGAGGCAACTTTGAGGCAATTTCGCACGGCAACTTTGAGGCAATTTCCCACGGCAATAATCGTCCTCCCGAAACGTGTCCCCAAAATCGCGTTATTCCGGAAACGTTAAAAGTAAATGTGAGGGAAGGGAATTAAATTACAATAAACATTAACATTTTATTTTATTTATTTTTTTTTATTTATTGTTTTAATCCTTGCCTTTACTGGCTTTAATACTTGCCTGGCTCCCGTTTACATTTCCATTTCCGTATCTTCTACGCACATAAATACATTTATCAGTCTTAAAAAACAAAAAACAATTCCTCGCAAAATAAAGATTTCTTTCAATCTGTATAAAAAATCAATGCTCGATACTTTTATTATACACTGACTCTGTCAGTGGTCACAAGTGCCTGCAATGACACTTGTACTCGCCGATCATACGATCACGCGAGTCCATTCACGCCGGCGACGCGGCGTAAGTTTAACAACAAAAGTTATCCGAAATAGGAACGATTAATGTAATTTTGTTAAAATTGAAATCCTACGCTACATGGAACATAATAGATTTCAGTTTATATACAGTGACTCGTGAAAATATTCGGAAACTTTTTAAAATCGCATAACTTTTTTCAAATTAATCCAAACGACTTGAGTTTTTTTGAGAAGCTAGAAGGATTAGTTTGCTAAGCGACATGTTTCGTCGTTGTAGAAAAAATTGCAATTGATCGGAATAGCGAAGAAAATAGTGAAGGCCGTTTTTTAAACTTTTTTTTGTGATCCTGCAATGAAAATCAAAAAAACCCGTTTCTAGATTTAGGTAAGTTGTATACATGCTGACATCTATATAATAATAAGTATATAAAATCACGTGCGTATTTGAATGCAACGTTGTGTCAAATTTGGAAACTAATCGATAAAGAAGATTCGGAGATTTAAGATTTTAGAGAAACGAACATGTACATTTTAATTTATATGAAAGATAGATAGAAGATAGATGATTCCATCCCAGATCATCCAGTCAGTCCCGGGAGTGTGGGATATTTTTGTTCCAGTGCTCCGGGAAGCCATTTTGCGGAAATCTCCATAAAAATAAAAACAATTATTAGCAAAATAAAGATTGCTTTCAATCTATATAAAAGCTCTATACTTTTATTTATATAAACCAAAAATCCTTAACTGTGTCTGTTGTTAGTGGCTTCAGGGTGGCTTCGCACCTTAAAAGGTGATGCGATTGTAATACGTCCATTTTTTAAATATCAAGGGCTACCCACTGTTCCCCTACGTCTGGCTTACGTCCATTTCTTTATTGGCCCTACGTGCAATGTGCAATTTACATTGTGATAGCCATTTCGAGGCCGCATCTACAATGTCCGCATCGCAACAGTATATATTTCTGGATGCACATGCATCGTGTACAACACCTGGAATAATACGCATTAATTTATTTTACAATGTTTAGTGCTCAAAGGAGAGAAATAATAAAGTTACTTACTCAGTAATAATTTCTTGATATGAACAAACTTCGAAAACGCTGGTTTGTGCTTCTTTCCATGCCAACTATAATTTGTAGCGACACTCCATGTCACCAGGTAATCCAAAATTACGGATGTCGTCAGGGCCACGTTCTTTCCACTGGTCCTCTTCAGCATTTCAATCTATAAAAAGTCATGAAACATGGGCTACATTAAAAAAAGCATTCGTGTAACGCCAATTACAGGGTGCATTGAAGCAGTTAAAAGTAACAATCACCATTAAGTACTTTATAATAATTTAACGGAAAGTGAAATTAAAGTAATACAGTATATGTATATACACAAAAAAACTGTATGAATAGTAAATGCTTGTTGTGCAGCCAGTAAACAAATACAAGGTGCCCCATAAAATTACGGGACTTCCCGGAACATGCAATATCCTGTCTTTTTGCATCAAGATATTGCACGTTTCGGGAAGTCGCACAATTTTGGGACACACTGTACAAATTACTTCACATTTACTTTCATAATGAATAATGATTGAATAATATAAAAATACCTTCTTGTACATGCACTTCTGACATTTCAGAAGGTGCCTCGGGGTACATATTTCGCTTCTTCCTTTTCTCCAATGGCCCTTCTGCTTCAATGTCCTCTTCCTCGCTGGACACGTGAACGCGAGTATTTTTTCGCCTGCGCTCTTTCGACACTTTCCTGTAAAACGATAGCTGCTTGTTTTTCGAGAGTTTACTTCGAACTGGCTCGGTCCAGGGTTGCCGATCGCGAGTCAGCGAGGCGACAAAAAAGTACTTTGTTTGGCCCTCGAGCCGAGCGGAGCCGAGCGGAGCGAAGCCAAGCGCTGCGCCGTTGAATTCACTCTCAGAGAGGGTTGTAAAATTTCGAGCCCGCAGTGACGCGCGAGTGAGAGAATCCATGAGCGAGCGAGAGAGGGCGAAAGAGTGGACGAGGTGGCTTGGCTGGGAAAACCCAATGCGTTAGCGGGCCCAGGGGCGCGCTGAGGGATCGAAAAATTGAAACGGTTCTTTTTTAAACTGACACTTTCACACTTTCTAATATAAAATTTTAGCTGCGGTTATTTGTTATTTTTTTGTTAATACCTCAGAAACTAACAAATACCCGCAGCTAAAATTTTATATTAGAGGTTCTCTCCCCCTCCCGCATAAGCAAAATGTTGATGTCATTTTTCTTTTATACTCCGTAAAGGCAAAACATATTAAATAGAAAGCAGGGGCAAAACATTTTGGGGCGCCAAACATTTTCTTACATAAAGGCGCCAACCATCCTCGCGCCGGCCCTGTTTATGACCGGGCCTGGTGTCCGTGCCCGTCGTCGCCGCACAGTGGGGCAAATCGGTTCGAAACGCGGCACAAAACATTTTCTGACTGAAATCATATATTTATTCCTTATTTTTTCATTTCATTCAGTTAGGACGTATATTTGAGATGTTGTTGTTACTGAATAATTAATAGAACTTGTTTGTCTAACTGTGTTTGTAAATAAATTTTTGGAGAATATTTGAAATCCTATAAAATTGAATAGTTATAAAATCTTTATTTATGTTACTTCGAAACTATTTCACAAACATATTTTAATTAATTTTAACAAATATTACAAGCCGCTTTCGTCGAATTCATTTTTGTTTGTTGTTTCTTCTTCGTTGTTTTTATCAAAATGAAATTTGGTACACTTCAAATACGCACCTCAACACAGAATCCCACCAAAAATTAGTTGAATAACAAGAATGCTTTAAATAACAATCCTAATTGTGAAGAATTTCGAGGTTGTCCTCTTCAAAACCACGTAGTCGCGTTAAAAATTTTGGAATGTGAAAAACAGTCATGCTACATTATGATTCAAATATTCAATCAACTACGCGTAAAAAACACTTGCAGTATGACGATATTTTTGTCTCCGCGAATGGGACGAGCGATTTTTTAACGAATGCGGGCAGAAAATGTTGAGGCCGATGTGTATAAACAAATTCCAGAATATTAGCTGTGAATGGCCGGTCATTTTTATAAAAAATGGCTTTAAACAGTAAAATTATGAAGTCGTCGAAACAAAAATTGAATTTTCTGGTTAAATTATTGATACTATGCCAATAACACATAAGACTTTTGAATTCCTTTCATCAAGATCTACCACTTAATGAATTATAAAATCGATTCGACGACTTCATAATTTTACTGTTCATAATTTTTTATAAAAATGACCGGCCATTCACAGCTAATATTCTGGATTTTGTTTATACACATCGGCCTCAACATTTTCTGCCCGGTTTCGTTAAAAAATCGCTCGTCCCATTCGCGGCCTCCCCTCGTTAGTGCCGCGTTTCGACCCGATATGCCCCACTGTGCGCCGTGCTCGACTTCGCGTAAACATCAGCTTGGCACGTGGCACCAGTAAAAGTAGATTCTGACTTATGGTTGAAACTGATTAAATGGTTGCCTTCTCCGACATATATTTTATATTTTAGTTCATTATACAGAATGTCCGCGGGCACAGTAAACACCTTGATATATCCTAACGTATTGGAGATATAAAAGAAATTGTTTATATAAAATTGCATGGTTGGAGGGGGCAAATTTACTGGGGCAGACGATTTCTTTCTGGGATTATTATTTTACGAGACACGATGATCAAGTTCTATTTTTTAAATGGAACTCTTTTTTTAACACATCACTTGATAGTGCGTTTCAAGACGAATTCAATAAGGTATAATGTATACACTTTATTTCAGCCGGTCTTGGAGATATTGTGTTTTAAAATTTGCTAACGCCGCAATGTTGTTGAAATGATCCTGCAAAGTTGCGGCGAAGTTGCGGAAAAGTTGCGGCAAAGTTGCGAAAAAGGTGCGGCGAAGTTGCGGCAAAAGCTGCGGCAAAGTTGCGGCGTAGTTGCGGCATACTTGCGGCATAGTTGCGGCATACTTGCGGCATAGTTGCAGTGCATGATTGCAACGCAACTATGCCGCAACTATACAGCAACAATTCTATGTCCGCTCCGTGCAATGTTGCACGGCAACGTCGCAGCAGCCATACATCGACATTGCGCTGCAACTATGCAACGACGCAAGGTTACTGCAACCATCCTGCAACTTTGCCGCAACGAAGTGTGCTGTATGGGTGATTTCACGACTGCCAGTCGTGTCAATTACTGTCAAACCGTATCCCTAATGATTGGTCGCCCATTAACGATTACTGATCGCCGCTTACGTGCCGCTTACCTGCGTTTAGCTACATTGTTACACCGTCACCCGTGTTTACGTTCCTTACGTTCCTTACGTAAGCGCAGCGGTCCAATCATTTATATAAGAAGAAACGGTGGACCATTTTCCTTTCGAACCGTGCATCTCGATCGCAGAGATGGGATCGATCCTGCGCGAGGATGAGAGCGATAGGGCCCCGGAATTTTATAAAATGCGAATGTGCGGCACGTCAGGGTACTTGAGAAGATAGGTAGTCAGATATCATTTACCTATAACGATAAATACCGATGAAAGCTTTCGAGCTTTAAATATTACATTTCTAGACTTATGGTTTGAAGAGAATTCAGTCGGGTGTAGCGAAACGTCGTGTAATTTTCAAGTTTTCCTTTTATTTAAACTTGAGCCGAACAGCTGGATCATCGAACTTGATCCCATCGCTAGAGACGAGACGACGACCCTTCTCACGAGAAGGAAAGTAGTTCTGAGCACGAGAGGCCAGGTTACCGCACTTTCTCCGACTCGCAGCCAGCTATCGCCGTGAGAGAATCTGCTGCGTCGGAACCAGCTGGAATAATTAGATTTAGAGACGAATACAGGAACAACGACGACGCAACGCGTGTCGTAATCCTACGACTGTGACAATTCTTCCCTCTTTCCTCCCTCTTTCTTGCTCTCTTTCGTCCAAACAATCGATACGCTTCGAGCGCACAGCACGTGCCAGGTGGTTGCTTCCATGTGATCGGTTGGATGTGGTTGCTGATCGGACCATTCCAACAGAATCCGCATCAAGCTTTTTAGGCTTTTAAGGTTTTTGAAACCTTAGCAACCCAACTTACTGATTCAAGAATTCCAATAAAGGACACAGCTCACTTTCTGGAGTGTAGCCCCGATCCGCGTATCGAAGTCGTCAATCCGCGATGAAAGCCTAGCGAAAGAGTCTCATCGACTCGCGGACGGTAAGCGAAATTGCAGAGGGCGTACTTACAGCCTTGCTGTCCTCTGCCGGATGTCGCCGCTTCGAAGGGGAGAATCCCATGAATATCTGAGGCTGTTGACTGACAAGACGTCCTACAAGTTCTCCCTGGCATCCCTTTGTCCAAGCCCTGCTACCTCGTCGATCTCTTATGGAGCCACACGTCTGCGCACTTTTAAATGTAAATCCTAACGTCGTGGTGGCAGTGCAATCCCCTCTGTGCCCCAACTAGGGAGAGCTATAAGTCGGTTAGTTGGGCTTGCAATCATTGAGGAGAGAAACTTTTTTAGTGAAAAAGGAATGTTAATTCCACGCTGAATACCTACTGCATTTCTTTTTTTATCTATCATTGCTGTGAGTAATTTATTTAGTTCCAAGCCTGTCGCAAGATATAGCTGAGATCATACCTAAGTAAAGGTCGTAAAAAAATAACTGATAATGTGCACTTCTGGCACTTTTACATCATTTAAGGCTTCCATTGAAGATTGTCCTTGCAGGGTGTGCAAGCGGAGAAGAGCATAATTATTTCGTCTGTTATATAAAGACGAATTAATAAGGCGTACAGCCATTTGATCCTTCGATCGTTCCTCCCATAGGATCTACATATGTATGCTCGATGATTCTCGCGGACGATCACTGTTCCGTGGCGATTCTTCTGCGTGAATTTCACGCACGGACCAATGGCAATCAATTGTTGATGAATTTAAGAAACCGGAATATGTTAATTACACGCGTCCCTTTGGCTTGTACGGGTTACGTGACTGACTCGCTTACGCACCGTGAACGATAGTTGGCTGGATGACCTAGTCATTTAGCATTTGATTAATCAATTCGTTCGCGTCGCTGAGGGAAATGGTTGCTTTTTAAACGCAGGATTAATGGTTAGCATTATTCAGCTGTCGAGGCGATTATCAACAAGTCATCACTGGTGCAGATAACGCTTAGGATCTCTGTTATTTTTTTCTCGCATATAAATCATATTTACGCTTTGCTCGGTGATTACGAAAGTACGCGTAAATTACATTCACTTGCTGCTTTTGTAACATCGATTAATCAAGCCCCGACTTTAAAAGCCGTGTAATTAGACAAATTGCAGTGGACGTATCTAAGGATTACCCAGAATCAAAGACTTAGGGAGTCCAAATTCTGAAAGAATATTTAAGGTCCTGCAACCTTCTTTCTCTGCGGGAGCCCCATATAGAAACTGAAAGTAGCTAGGTACCTACTACATTCTAGATCCCATGGAATCCCTAGTCGCATGAGCGCGCATTGCAGCACGCGAATTTATCGGGATCATTATAAACCAGTATCTTACATAAACCACCCCACACGAGGACACGCACGACGGATGCGCGAATCACGATGCCTCGAGGTCGTCCTTAGCGACGCGATTTCTTTATTGGCCGCCTTTGCGCGCGCCATTCCTCCGCCAATCAAGAGAACTCCACATTATCCAGCGATCAGCAATCGATAAAGCTAATTGCACCACGATTTCGTTATAAAACAGGCCAGGATCGCAAGACCGCCTTGACCGGACCTGTCTCCCCTCCCCCATTTGCAATTATCGCGGCTGCTGCGTTCCTTGATCGATCTACGTTTTTCCAGTTACACAATATGGGTAGGGTACACTATAAGCCTCCCCAGCTGTTCCGTTAACTTTATACATGACTCTGTTCGCTTCGTTAGGAGAGAGCAGCTTTCGTTGAAAGTTTGGAAGTGGAAGATTTTCGCGGGAAAACGTCCGCGACCTTCGCTGAAAATCCACGTCTCCGACCTAATGCAATAATTGCACGTTTCCTTACACTGGTTGCAGTCGGCCGCAGTCGGCCGCAGTTTACATAAGCACGGTGAGAGGGTAAACGCGGTACTGCCACAGCACGGCCGTTGTAAAACTTATGCAACCCGCGAACTCCGCGGAATATGCGCTCTTCCAGGCAGATTCGCGGTGGATCTTCTGCCTGCTATCTCTGGATCGCCCAGTCGCCAGGCTCCGATCGAGAATCTGGTGCGCGGCGAGATAATTTCGCGGTGTTTTTCCTAGCTGGTTGGAAAGAGAAGACGTTTGTGCGAGGAAACTCCAAGGGACTTCGTTCCTATCGATTCTGTTCATATTGGATAAGCGCACGCCGAAGGGTAATAACAATAGGTAATAGAATTGGGAGGTTAGAAGGAGCCGAGTAACTCGTCGTCGTACAATTTACATAGGTTTGTCCACTTTGAACGGAAAGGAGGGTTGCGATCCAGCCGAAGTAGCAACGAGAAACCGCTGAGTTTGGAAGCGAACGGTAGGTACGTTGATCGGTCAGTTGGACGGAAGGCAGAGTGCTGGACCGTTGCACGCCGACAATTAAGATTACGCGATGAAAAATCCCCTCTAATCACCGCCTCGTTAGATTGCCCGCGCGTTATTTCCACGCCGGTGGCTGGACTTTGGACTTTATCACTGGCTCATCCCCGTTCGCCGTTTAATTAATTAGTAGGAGTTACGAGACAGCTAAGGCGCACCCGGCGACACGTAATCAGTGCGTGAAAACTGTGAAAAGTGTGCAAGATGCTGTTGTCCACAGCGCAGAAGGCTCGGCCTCTTATCGTTTCAGCGTTCAACACAGCCGCTGCTCTGCAAACATAACGTTTCGTATTACCCCTTACGAGTAGTGGAAGTTATTACTAAACTGGAACCTTGGTCCGGAACGAGTATCGTCATTCCCCGCGAAGATTAGCCGAAGTACAAGAGTTAAGAGAACAATCCACCCGCGGTCTCCACGCTGGAATCCCACAGGTGCGTTCTCCAAGCGCGTTCCACCCCAGTTCCGGCGCCAAGTGGAACAAACCCGCGACAGGGCGAACGGCTACGGCGACTCCGCTGAAGCGATGCCAAAAACGCGTGGCCGACCTTAGGTACGTAACGCGCTGGAGTCGACCAGCATGGGTGGGACGAGGGATTGTGTCACGCCTACGTGTCACGGTAACAGACTCCGTGTCCGGGGCCGGGCAGCGCGGAAAAGTCGTCTCCGCGAGCTCAGCCTCGTTAACACCGTGGAGGGGCACCCACCACGCTCCTCCCCTCGTGCCCCCTTGGGCATTTTTACGCGGGCCGCTTAGTGTCGATCTGAACACCGTCTGCACGACTTCGTAGTGCCGCGACGGAGTTTGCCGCGTTTTCGCGCCAGAACCCTGCCCTTCGACCTTTACAGGGTGGAGGTTCAGGGCGAATTTTAGTAGGGTTTCTGTGACTGGGGCGAGAGGGCTGCGATCTTAGAATTGTGTTGTTGGGGGAGGCTTGTGAATCGACGATGGACTAGGGTGGAGAAGCTGATCGCCTGTTTTCTATCGTTTTCTAAGAAATCCGTGTAAGGGACACTCGTAACTCGTAAGCGTCTTCAATCCCGCGAGTGAACGGTAAAAGAGGCAATGAACCCCCCGGTCGGAGGGTGTGGAAGGCCGTTAGAAGCGTGGAATCGAGCGGAGGCTCGATTCTAGCCGGTGGAACCGGTCCCATCGCGGCTCCCAGGCTTCTCCATTTCAAAGGCACGAGGAACGCGACGACGCGACGACGCGACGACGCGACGGAGGAACCGTGGCGGCCGGGCAGCAGGAAAGGGACCGAGAAAGGGAAAAGGCGGAGGAAACGGAGGGGGAAACGTGTTGGATTATCCGTCACTGGCCCGATCGGACCTAGAAAGCGAGTTCTTCTAAGGTTTCCACGGGTGGCAGAGGAAGCCAGGCCGTGGAAGTGCGGTCCCTGCCGTTAAAGCGGGACGCAAGACAAGCTAGTTGCCGATTCCGATCACCCTCCCTCTTCGTCCGCTTCTAACCTAACCCCTTCTACGGGCGAGGATGGATCGGAACGAGAGCGCCAACGAGGGTGAAAGCTCTCCGGACACGGTGGTGGGTCGCTCCTCGTCCGAGGAGGAGCGGAACAGGTACGCTGGCAGCACTTCCGGCGAGTACGTGACCGTCGAAGACAGCAGCTCCAGCCTGGACACTCTGACGAGCGCTGGCGCGACCGGGGTCGTCACCCAGGACGCCGCGGCCACCACCGACGTCGTCGAGGAAAAGAAGAGGGGTAGATTCGGCGCGCTCAAGAGCAGCTTCCGCAAGGAGGGCGGCCTGTTCAAGATCAAGAAGAAGACCAGGTCCGTCGAGGAGGCACTCGTAGAGGCCGAGCTGGATGCTGACGAGAAAGGTTCATTGACGGGGGTGGCCAACGACTGGAGAACGATCCAAGTGACTTTTAACCATCTTTCTATCTTGTACAATTTGCCGAGGTTTCTACCCCTTCTGGGTGGCGGATGAAAGTGATCGGTATCGATTGGCCAGGCTTCTTTTGGCTTCTCCCATTCCATGCTGGTTGTTAACGTTCCTTTGCGATTCGCTGGACTTACCTAGTCGTTAGTACTTGGTAAGGCTCGGCTGCTTCCTTTTGTAGGGGGTTCTTGTTTCGGCGTCGCGATACTTGACCCGCGAGTGATTAATGGTAGGTATACCTTCCGAGATTCATAAACGGATTCCTTGGCAATCTATCTAATCGCCTTAACTGCTCTTTGGTATCTCGCCAATTATTGCAATCCATCGTGCTCGTTAATCATGATGGATTTATGCGATCGATTCCTTTCTTCGGCGCTGATTTAAAGACTTAGATCGTTCTTGCAGTGGGGTACGGTGTATTCAATTAACACATTCGACGAGTTTGCCCTGAATCGGTTCTACCAGAGCCCCTCTCCACCAAAAGGTTCAGCAATTTAACAGTTGAAACATCAAATTCTTTGCGGCACACCCTACACTCCCAGGTTCCTCGGCGACCACCACAGCCTCCCACACTCCTCTAACATCTTCACCTGCCATCATTTAGCCCAGAAAGATCGGTGCTCTCTGATCGGGGATCCTCTCCCATCGCAGAATTGGCCCGCAAGCGGAGCCCCGGCGAGGAGGCCGAGCGCAAGGGCGGGCCCGCGCCGACCTTGAAGAAGAAGAAGAAGAAGTCCAGCTCGCTGGTGCGGAAGCTGAGCCTGAACAAATTTCGCTTGTCGACGGAGCAGGAGCCGAGGCACACGCCCGAGGGTGGCGACAGCAGCCGCTCGCAGAGCCAATCGTCGCAGGAGTCGCCTAGCCTCTCGGACAGCCCGTCCAGGATCGCGAGGAAGGGGCAGGAGACAGAGAGGCCTGGCCCAGAGGCCAGGGAGAGGGACAGGGAGAAGGGAGAGGCGAGGAAACCGGAGAAGCTGCAGGAGAAGCCGATCAGCACCGTCACCGTAGTGCAACACAAGTCGCCGTCGCTGACCATCAGGAGCTTCTCCAGGAGCCAGCACGGTGAGCGATCCACCGTCATCCAACACGCCTTTACACCCCACGTCTCACCTGCTGCCATCTCGCCTTCACCCGTCCCAAGCCCCGCAACCTGCTCTTCCTTCCTCTATCATTGACTCTGGGAAGACTGGGTTAGGTCTGGGTGATGTCCTGCTGGTAGCCTCAGGCTCCTGCTTCTCTGCTTTCCTCTACATTTTTCTACGTTCTTCTATAGCCCGCTATTTCGATGCAAGCGAGTAGATAGCGAAAATTCTGTGGCCCAGGCTTCTCGGTTCTGATATTCGAGAGATTAGGCGTTGCCCGCGAGCTTTCTTTCCTTTCTACAGCCGCCTCTTAGGACCTGCTGCACGTGTAGCATGGTGTAGTTACACTGTAGTAGGTGCTTCAGTTTCTCGGCTGAATAGCCCCGCTAGTTCAGCTAGGGTGCCAAGCTTGGGTTTCAAGCTTGTCGTCTGCCTCTTCTATCGGCTAGACCACATTTTTAGAAGCTCTTTTATTAGTAGCTACTCTCACAGTTCATGGTATGAGGGGCGAAGATTCCTAGCGATGTCACCTAATACGCTAGTATAATACCGTAGCCGCTGAATTGCAAATAATCCATCCACGCAATCAGCCGCCACCATTGTAGACTACAACGAGCAGACGCTTTATCACATCAGCCTTCAATAGGCAGGCTTCAAAGACGCTACCACGAAGCTGAAACATCATAAGCGAAGCTTCCGTCGCCCATACGCCCATCATCCCCCCATGAACCATCGTCGCCATTCTCTCTGGTTGCGCAGATCCCCAGGAGAAGTGCCCCCGGTCGGAAGCGCGGTGCAGCTCGACGCTTCCCTACGCGATCTCGAAATGGCCGGAGCAGAAAGCCGGCAAGTCGGCCGCGGACGCCTCTAAGAAGTCGAAACTGAACCTGAAGTCGGAGTCGGACTCCGGCCTACATCCGCCCAAGTCGTCCCCGCACGAGGTGCGCCGTAAGTTGTCGCTGCTCGAGGAGAAACGAGCGATCTTCCAGCGAAGGTTGTTCGAGACCACCCGGGACACGGACTCCAGGGAGACGGTGATCGCCGTTACCCTGGACGACGAGGACAAGTCGTCGGCGCAGGCCGAGGAGAAACGGGATGAGAGCACGAGGAAAAGGGCCAGGCATATCAGCGTGAAGAAGTTCGACACATTCTCGACGTTCGAGGGCACGTTCGACGAGGAGACGGGGGTTGGTTATCTTGCTGGCATCGAGGAGGACTACACGGAGAGCTACGATCGGCAGAACGACCATCAGCCTGCGCTGCCTTCCACCATGCCACCCATGGTGGGCGCCAACGACAACGTAGAGAAGGCTAAGCTACCTAGCCAGGACAGCACGGTGAGAACTTATCGATGCTGCGACAGTAGTTCTTTTGCTTCTCCACGGGCTGATTGTTCGGCTTTGGGTACTCTGCTATAGCTGGAGGTGTTTGAAAGTATTCACTTGAAATATCTGTATTTCTCTGCCGAGTAGCTTGTAAGCGTAAGTCGAAGATATCGCGAACTAGGTATACTACTTGCTCCAGTCAATGGTACGCGCGCAGCCTCTGACACAGATTTTTCGAAACCGAATGAAAAATGCAATAGACGCCAATCAGGACAAGTCGCCTGCTTATGTTTCTCCCTCGCCACTTGCTTGGTACTCGTATCAATCACGCGGTGTCTTTTCACGACCAGCGGTTTTCCTGCACCGATATCGACTCCCCGGCCGCCTGCTCGTTTCGATTTCCAAATCCTCTGTCTATCCGCGAGGCGAGACGCTGTAATTCTATGATCCAGAATCGATAGACCCGGTTTTGCGGTCTCCACTGTTTTTCACCCCGATCCCTCGCTTTTGCTCGTCGAGTCTCGAGTTACGCGGCTTCGCGCGCTCTATCTCGGTCTCGGCCCTCTTGTCCGCGGGAAACCTTAATTGGAGCACGTCCGACGTCTCGAGAGGAAAACGCGCGGAAAGGTTCACTACCCCCTAGCTGAACGCTCGCGGAATTGTCGGGCACGCTCTGCTTCCACGTTGTAGCGAGTCGCGAGATTCAATCGTACGTTTTGCTGTGAATTAAGGGGTTGGAGGGCATTGTGGTCAGTGGTGGGTCCTGTTTGTTATCGTTAGACTGAATGGGCTGCGAGGTGATTTTTCCTCAGAACCATCGTTTTCGAGGGAAATGACTTTTGAATGTAAGGAGGGAAACTTGATCAGATAGCATTATTGGGAATGTCTGTAAGTTACTTTCTACATTACAGCTCCCAAAAGCACTGATTGTCGCGCCTACCTAATCGGTTTGTTACCTAATTAGAGCTTAAGTATGAGTTAAGCGAAGTACGGTTTGGGTACACGCACGTTTTACAGTCGACTTATTGTTAGCCGCCATTAAGTACAGCGGCTACGCTATTATAGTGCTGTAGGGTGAGACGATAGTGTTATGGCTTCCTTTTGCAGCAGATTATTATTACCCCACGAGTTTATGGTTACGGCTTTGCGTTCTGTTTTTCCACGCAGGATTATCCTCGCGCGTGCAGCCACACGCATGTACCTACCACGGATCGTGTTTCTTATCACGAGTTGGCAACGCTAACACGGCGATTTTGCGAACACCCGAAGATAATATTTCCGAGGGTAATCAGGTACAAGGAGCACTGCAGCCTGCAGCGAATTATTTATGATTCATCCTTGTATCTGGAGTATAATATGTATGGCGTCGACAGCGATTTCGGTGTTTACCCTTGGGGATTCTTTCCATTTAGAAATTTTCCACGGGTTAATGGAAACTTTAGGGCCTCGGAATGCTCTGAACGTTTCCCCGCGATTCGCTAAATAGATTACTTTAGTACTTGAATGGTTTTTCTGGAACAAGTGGCCATTCCACTTCTAATCTACTCTATAGTCTAGTCTATCGTATCTACCAATCTCTCTAGCCGAAGAATTCACCGGACAACTATTTGCAAAACATTTCGAAAATTCTTCTATGCTTATCCAGCGATCGAATTGTGTAGATGTTTGCATAGCAATTTCTCCTCAACGTACGTATCTTTTCGAAGCGATCAGCGACCGGGGGACAAATATAGAGAGTAGCCTCGTTGAAGGAAATTATTCACCCTCTGCCTTCGCTGGTTCAACGTCATCGCGCTTGAAATCGTGTAAGTACCTATATGTATAGTCGAGTTGTTTGGTCGTATTCCCTGGCTAATCGTTCCGCGTGAGTCATTTCTGCGGTGCACGTCGACTGGTTAGGTCGATCTTCGCCTCAGATCGACATCGACCGGGAAACGTTGAAGAACACGAGCGCGCACGATTATGGAGCTCGAAGGGAAGTTCTGGAGGAACCTGGGGGTGTTCAACTTCGCCAAGTGGAAGATTCGCCCGAAAAGGTGGAGGTGGTTCGGGGTCGGTTCGCCAGTTTCTTTGATCCTTCTCTTCTTTTCGACCCACGTGCAACGTCTTCAACGTTGGCCTTCGTATTATCCTCGGAGGATGGTTGAAGGGTTGGTTGGAGAAAAAACAGGGATGTTGGAGTGTGCTTCTGTTTTGCAAAATGAATGGCGATAGGTAGTTGAAGAAAGGATTGTTTGACAAACTGTGCTTTGAGATACGCGAGGCCAGCACCACTGATTTTCTCACAGATGCAAATAATAATCCTGCTGAGAGAAGTGAAAGTTTTATCTTTCAGCAAGCTTCGATCCCCCGATCGAGAAGTAAATCGAAGGGAAACGGAGGGAAACGAAGGGAATTCACACTATTCACAGTGAAACTAAACGATCTGTTTGTTCTGTTTGCGCAGTCGTCACAGAACAACGCGCCGAATGCGGGAGTAGGCGAGAAACGAGAGCACTTGTACAAAATCCTGGTGATCGGGGAGCTGGGGGCCGGAAAGACGTCCATCATCAAGAGATACGTCCACCAGTTCTTCTCCCAGCATTATCGCGCGACGATTGGCGTCGACTTCGCGCTCAAAGTCTTGAACTGGGACCCACACACGATCATAAGGCTCCAGCTATGGGATATCGCAGGTCAGTCGCAATTCACGATCCCCGCTTCTTTTCACCAATCCAATGCGTGACTGATACGCAGCCACGGGCGCCTCGTGTCGCGATAAATTCGTCTTTTCCCCCTGGCACGAATCCATTATTAAACTCTGCAAAACTGCAAAACTGCAAAGATTCTCGATTCTCGATTCTCGCAAGTTTCTCATTTCGAAATTACCTCAAAACACAATTTCCTTCTCGAACGGATCGCGACAGGTCAAGAGAGGTTCGGGAACATGACCAGGGTGTACTACAAGGAAGCTGTGGGCGCGTTCATAGTATTCGACGTGACGAGAAGCGCCACCCTGGACGCGGTGGTGAAGTGGAAACAGGATCTGGACTCGAAGGTGCAGCTTCCTGACGGCACACCGATACCCTGCGTCCTGCTCGCCAACAAGTGTGACCAGCAGAGAGAGGGGCTGGTCAATTCGCCCACGAAAATGGAGGAGTACTGCAAGGAGAAGAACTTTGCTGGATGGTTCGAGACCTCCGCCAAGGAGAACATCAACATCGAGGAAGCGGCGCGGTTCCTTGTCAACAAAGTGAGTACCGAAAGGAATGTGCATCCCTTTCTTCGGGATAGCAGACGCGCAGCTTGTTTTCCTACAACGCTTGCACACGCGAAATTCGATTAACGAAGATAGCCCCGAGGAGCAACGCACAAGTTATTTGTGGAATATCGTGTTGCCCCCGCGATTAGGAGTACGCTCGTCAGTCATCGTGTATTACACGCGTGCCGCTACGTGCTCGATGGTTTTATCAATGACGCCTTTTGCGACAAGGTGATCGCCTTAACGAGCCTGCAACTAATTCGCTGCCCCGACCATCTGCCCGCTAAATACATTACACGTGCATACAATTGAAACGTAATTCGCAGTGTCTATATCGATTAATTGTAAGTAGTAGATTTGAGAATCAGAAAGTAAAGAACAAGTCTCCCGAGAGTTTCATTCGCTATTCCTCGCTATTCAGAAGTAGATACCTAAGTACTCACATGTCCTACGAGATATATTGAAGATAAAGGAAAGATTAATTTCTAATTGCAGATACTGCAAAACGACCAGCTGATGAAGGGGAACGGCTCCCAGGACCAGACAGACGGCGAGCGATTCGCGCTCAACCAGTCGCCGACGAGTACAAAGAAGTCCTGCTCCTGCTGACGAATCGGCGAACCACCGACAGCAGCACGCACCCTTCGTCGTCGGTGCCGTGACACTGAAGTCACGTTCCACTGGGCCTCGCCACGAACGTCTCCTCTGTCGCGTTGCGGCGAAACACGCGACCAACGCAAAGCGTCAACAAACCAGAGCCCTTTGCTCCATCCCATACGACTCTACAGCACTTTTAACACACGCGCTTTCAATCATCATAGGTCACAGTAACAGATTTTTTTTTTGTATTCTATCTGGAGGATCCTTTATCGATTAATACGTACTTATCCGATCCGACCCCGATCCGATTCGAGTCGTCGAGTTCCTTCAGTGTCTATCAAGGATCAACGATGGCTTCGAAAGGAACATAGATCCCTGTGTCGATCAATGACGAAAGAACGGGCGTAAAAGGTCCTAGAAGGTCCTCCGCGAACCACTCCACTTTCACTTGTCGCAGGAGTCACGTAATTGTCGATACATTCCACTTTCCGTCTTTCAGCTTGATTATGTTCGCGACGGTGCAGTGGGGGGCAGGCTGTCGGCTGCCTGGTGTTTGGTATTCGTTAGTTGTCCACGAATGAATTTCACCTTCGAATGCGGAGTTAACTGGCTTTCTGTGCGGATAGTGTTATCCTTCGAATAAAACAAGGCCCCAAAGACTGCTATCCGCGGAAAAACGCGGATCCACCGATTGTCAAGGCTAATCTTTGTCACCGTCGAGCGACAATATTCCACGACCTCGTGCCTTCGGCCATTCATTCGCGGTTTCGCATTCATCGGGCGTGTAATCGTCGTTGCGTAAGTGGCGTTCACGTATGGCCATTTCTCCTCGCGTGTTCCCTGTGCCGACTGCCGAGGCACTTTGAAATTAAATCTAAAGCACGAAGCATGCAGACTGAGAGAAATTAGAATTATGAAATGTCCGAGGATGGAAATAACAGAGCATTAGATTAGAACGCGAATAAACACTTGGATCTCCTATCGAACGATTGGTAATGGAGTTGGGTTTAGAAACACTGGAATATATTCTACTTCGTAGAGTGATTAGAAGAAAAGCCGGGCGATGCCACTAGATTCGACGAAAGCTTGCTACTTTGCCTTTTGTTAAACAGAGCTTGAGAACCAGGTTCGTCGTTATACACTCGACAAATTCTACCGTTTAACGAAATTACACGCGAACTCCTTCGCTCTGTCCGTGACTTCGCGAGCATTCCACCATTTCCACCGTACCTCTTCTTGCAAGACAATTCGTAAATACTATAAGAGGATGAATGCGTGCCTGAGTTTGAAACGGAGCCTTATAAAGGAAGAGTGTCTCTGTTTCGACTCAGGGAAACCATAAACGTGGCTTCCGTTTCAAGAGACACTTGTACTTTTTAAATGATTTTTAACGTAGATCCTACGGTACCAAGGTAACGTTGTTATTTCATAGAACTTTATGTATAGAAAGGTCCATATATACAATAAGTGATATACATACTACAATTATTAATATTATTACTGTTATTCTAATTATTATACAACTTACGGCTTAGACGTATAGGCTATTGTAAATAACTGAAATTTTACACTAACGCGTTTCCACGTCTGCTCCCCCCTCACCTGAGTTTCCTTCTACACTTTTATACGTATCCCGCGAGTCGAGCGCACTCTCGACAGCTCTTGCATCGAAAAAATTCTCGCCCACCCGCTCGAAACATTCATCACGCTCCCGGAACGCCGTTTTTTTAATGTATAGGTGCAATAACACACGTCTAATTGTAACATTAAACCGTTCTTCTTTTCGAAAAGCCTTATCTTTCTGTGACCGATCCCCGGCGCGGCGCGGCGCGGCGCGGCCCTTCAACGAGTCTAAACAACCGAGATAACTTGATACCCGCGGTAGCAAAGAGAGTGGATTGCCAAGTTGCTACAATGTCTGTCTGTAATTACCACTTTTTATTGCCCCTTATCGTGGCGCCGCTTAAGACTGTAGCGAACCAAGTAGAAAACTGGGCAATCTGCAGGCGATGCAAAGCGAACTCCGAGCTTCGTTTACTTAAACTTTCAATGGGATTTTTCTGTATCTTTTTCGTTGTTCGTCTTCTGGTAAGAAAGGCACCATGAAGATTATTCGAAGAGGGTGAAAGGAAGATGTAATCGCGACCTGTGTCTAGATTCTTATCTGGAGCACGCAAATATATGGTAACTCAGAGATTTAGAGAAGATCGCGTTGCCCGACAGGAAAAATGCTAGATAACAGCGATAACTGCGTCGGCAGATGGACCGAGTAGGGGGCCCAGGCTCTGGAACCTCAGATCCACTTCGCAGTGTTGGAAATTTCGCAAAATGAGCTGCCTCGAGGAGCTTGAAACTAAGGAGACGACGATCGTCTGGGAGAACTTAACCGTGGCTGTGCCTGCTCGCAGGCGTTCGCTCCTGGAAAGCCTGCGGCGAAGATTCTCGAGGAGACCGTTCGAGGAATCGTCCACAATACTCAAAGGAGGTGATTTCGCGAAAGCCAGCGTCGAGGCAAAGTTTCTTCTCGAAAATAGAAGAGCTTGTTTAAATGCGAACTAAATAATGATGATTGCAGTGTCTGGCTATGCAGTGGCGAGAAGTTTGGTCGCTGTAATGGGGCCCAGGTACTCGAACACCCTCGCAATTTCGAATTTCGTTAAACAGATACCTATAAGAGAAACAATGACAAAGTGGAGTAAATTGAAAAAATCTAGGGGGCCGTTCTTTTTTCCAGCGGCGCAGGAAAGACGACGTTGTTGAGTGCCCTGGCGGGTAGAATTGTGTGGACGCAGGGCTGGGTGAGAATAAACGGGGAGCAGGTCCTTTCACAGGGGATCCTGTCGAAAATATCTGGTTACCTGCCGCAATTCGACGCGTTGCCGGCTTCGGTGACCGTGCTGGAACACCTGTTCTTCATGGTACTCCCTTGGTTTTTAAAATAACGTCGATGGTGCAGGATCCGATCATGATGTGTTGTGACGGGGTTGGTTGGTTTAGTACGCGTTGAAAATGAATGGTAGCGCGAGCCAGAGGAGCTGTTCGACGACGAAGCTGATGAATGATCTGGGCCTGGTCGATTGCAGGGACACTTTGGTATCGAAGCTTTCTGGGGGGCAGAGGAAAAGGCTTTCCTTGGCGTCCGAGTTGCTCACGAGGCCTGCGATACTTTTCTTAGACGAACCAACCACGGGTAAGAGGAAGATTCGAAGGCTGTGGGTGTTGACGTAAAGAATTAACGATGTCCAGGCAAGGGGAGTGGAATTCGATGGATTATATGTACTATAAATTGTTGCTTGGATGGTGAAGTTAGAAGGTCCTGAAGGTCCTCGTGAATGTTTGATCGTAGGTTTGGACACGTTCTCCGCGATGCAAGTGCTGGAGACTTTGCGAATGATTAGTTCGAACGGCACGCTCGTGTTTTGTACGATACACCAACCTGGGATGGACGTGTACAATCTGTTTAGTCATGTGATATTTATGTCCGATGGGAGGATTCCTTATTTTGGGACACTGGAGGATGCTACGAGATTCTTCTCCGGGTAAACTTGGAATCGCAGAACTATCGCGTTTACTATTCAAATAGAGTCTGTGTTTATCCTTAAAAGTAAAATTGAATTTGGAATTTCTGTGAAATCTAGCCTCGGTTTCGAGTGTCCAGTCGGGTTCAACGAGTCCGAGTATTATATAAAACTATTGTCGATCAGAGAGCCAGAAATGTACTCGTTAATTCCTGATGAAAGACACACTGCATCAGTGGAGTGCGTGGATAGAATATGTCGAGGATTCTTGCGATCTCCGTTGTCGAAAATTCCCGAAATTCCCGAAATTCCCGAAATTCACCTAATAAACGTCAGGTCCCAAAGGTAATAAGGAACTCGATGGTCCAAAGGTAATAAGGATACTCGAAATCTAAAATGACAGTAATCCACAGAAGGGCCGGCTGCATCGTGCAATTTGTTTGGTTAACGTGGAGGATATGGACTCAAGGCAGGAGGACGCTTTTCGCGGATTGGTGGTCGTGGTTATCTTATTTTGTAAGCAACATTTTTATGTTTCGAAGGAATTAATTCCTAGATTCTTAGTGGACTAAGCACATAGCTCGCAGTCATGTAAAACGTAACTTAAATTAACCACAGCTCTCCGTGGCAGCAGTGGCCATCTTTTACACCGGGATTAATCCACGCACGCAAATGGGTGTGCAAAACGCCAGAGGCGTGTTGTACATGATGAGCTCCGAAATCTCCTTCACAGTAGCCTACTCCGTCATTTATGAGTTCCCAGGCCAGCTTCTAATTTATTTACGCGAAAACAGCGTGTACGGTTGCGGGTCTTATTATATCGCCACGTTCCTTGGACTGGTAACCTTTTAATTACACTATCAATCATTAATCTCTGCTACGTTTATCATTCACCAATTCCTCAGACACAAAAGGATGAATTTTTCAGATACCAAAGGCAATATTCAAAGCCCTACTCTTCACGACAGTCATCTATTTCATTCTAATCACCGACGTGAGTTTACTGAACTTTCTGCTCTATTGTTCAACCACATCAATAGCCGCGATTTGCGGCACAACGTACGGTTTAATGTTCTCCAGCTGGATCGACGACATCGACATCACCACGTCGATCATGGTGCCGATTGACACGCTGTTCCTACTCACCGCCGGGATGTTTTATAATCTCAGGTATTCCATACTTATGTCGCAGAACCCATCGAGCGATTGATTTATCACCGTGTAGAATGGCAGACACGCCGTGGAAAGTTCGGAGATCAATCGTCCCGATAACAGACGCGGGCACGAGCCCGCATGATTCATTCGATAATCCTAGCGGATGAGAATTTTCTTTTCCATTGAAAATTCTCCGATGTTAAACACCGGCAAATAATCCGAACGAATAGCAGAGCAGGCGTTTCATTGGTCTGCCATATCTCATTCTGTTTCCTGCTCGAAATGTTGCAACGTTAAGCTTCGAATGCATAATAACCCATGTAAACGATTGTTCGCGATTTATTCGATACCATGAATAATTCCAATGATTTCAATGCTTCATTGTAGCTCGTTCCACTTTCTACTCTATGCAAAGTGGATGTTAATGATTAACAGAGCTTAGGTTCCACTTACTCGATCCCTCGATCCCTCGATCCCTAATAAATTCACCTTTCCAGCTCGATGCCTGAATATTTAAAATGCTGCAAATACCTGTCGATATTTTTTTACTTGAACGAAGCTCTGTCCATAATTTATTGGTCCAGAATAAACGATATCGGTGAGGATATTAAATTTAACTGTCCCTTAGAAGCTACCGCGCAGGATCCACTAATCTTGGACGTAATTTCTTCAGAATGCGAATCGTCTGGTAATCTTCCCTGTTTGCAAAACGGAGACGTGGTTCTATCCGAATACGGATTCACGAAATCGAATTACCAGTGGGATTTATACGGCCTCGCCACTTTAACGATAACAATGGGGCTGGTTGGATATTTCGGAGTGCGAAGGAGGAGGATCACGACGATGCTTTGATCGACACTCGAACACCTTCGCTTTATTTCGAACGAAACAGGTGGTAGCTGATCGTAGGTAGTACATACACTCTAGATTCGAGCAGTTAATTAGATTAAGAACTCTTAGTGGTTGACTGAGAATGAGATGTTGGCATTAAGAGCAATCGACGACTTCTGTAGTTTTTGTGAAGCTTGTACTGCGTGTTACACACCGATTCCAGAAAATTCGATGCACTCGAGATACTTATTGACGTCAGTAAACGGGTTCTTTGCGACTTCTCTGACGAATCACGAGGAACCCCGCCAAATGACTAACCGAGAATATCGCTAGAAGGCCGATTATGTCTGTCGTGTAGTGGTTTGGTAAATATCCGTACTTGTCGAGGACACCCAGTCCGCTGGATATGCAAGGCTCTTCTGGGTCCGTGGGACAATCTTTGGAAAGACAAAATTTATGGGTGAAAGTATTTCAAGCGATGATTATACACATTATTGTAGATGAATCTTCTGATTAAATGGGAATGAAACGTTTGGTGGGATAATTCGTGTAGCTTTTTCTGCCCGATCAGTCGAAGGGGCAGTCGAATGTTAATTTCTTATTTAGCTGCATGTGACGACTGACGGTTAATAAGTTCGAACGGGAGACTGGTGGGTGGCTCTGTTTGTTCGGGAGTATTATCTAAAAATCTAAATGATGGGTATTGTTTTCTTTGAACTGAGAAGCATTTAGCAAGGAATAACTACTTGTTTCGTAACGAAGCTGAGGCTAGATTTATAGCGGAGCCGAGTATAGCGGATGTTGTTCGATGTTAATGAACAGTGACGTACTTATGTGATCGATTAACAGCCACTGTGTCAAGGAAACCGCTTCCAGACCGTAATAGAACTGTGACACGTACTTCAGCCATGCGATACCGGGCGCTAAATGTCTGCAAAAGTGGACCATCTGTGTGTTAAAAATCTCGGCTGGTACTTGATAGTTTCGTACCACTTGCTAAAGATTGCTCTATACCAGAGTTGGGCAAAATGTAATCTAATTACAACTTACAAATTACGATTAAACTGTAATTGTGTAATTGATTACACATTATTTTCTGTAATCGATCATTTAGATAGTTGACAAAACCAAATGGTCAACTATATAAATTAACAATTACAGAAAATAATGTGTAATCAATTACACAATTACAGTTTAATCGTAATTTGTAATTTGTAATTAGATTACATTTTGCCCAACTCTGCTCTATACGAGAGAAACAAGGGGTCGATCAGAAGCTTTGGTTTCCGATATCTTTCTCACCCGAGATGCAAGTAAATCCCGCAGAACATCAGGCCGAGGAAGTCCAATGGCACAGAAAATAGGGAAGCCGTATCCACCGACCTGAACGAAGCAGATAGGACGAGACCTGTTCGAAAGATTCGCCCTCGTGAACCTGATATTTGATTTGGTGTCACTGGTGTCAGACCCCGTTTCCATGCGAGCAGACGGAAACTTTCGAGATGGAATTTCAGGCATGCGTGCAACAGAGCGCGATCTTTTGTCAGAGACCTCCACTGTTATCTATAGCAGTAGCAGGTAGCTATTCACGCAAGTACCTTTGTGATCTTCAAAATTCAATGAAAACAGAATTCTTTCGAAATGGAGATCGCGATACAATCTGTTCGCAAGGAAAAGGATGTTCCTCCAGCTTTCGTTCGATCGCTCACCTACAGCAGACGAAGAAACGGCACAGATTACTACCGGCAGTGAAAAGTAGACGAATCCTAGGAATCCACCCTTCAGCCCTGTGATCGTGAACACCAAGATGGTGTACAGCAGTGGCTGCACTATTGCGCCGGGTATCTAGAAATGTTCGTAGAACCAAGATGCCTTTTTTCGAAAAGACGGACAGGTTGCACCTCCTCTTTAAAGTGCAACTGCATCGTTGCACTGAGAGAAAGAAGGTGACATTTAGCTTTGAATTCCATTAGAACAGTGACACCTGTCTCAATTAAGTGACACTCGCTACAAGATTTATTTTCTTCGTCAAAACTACCTAAGTAGAGCCGTTCGTTTTTGTCGTTATCGAATTTGTCGATTCACTTTGAACGGTTAAGGGGGGTCACTCAAGTGAAAATGAACTACCAGTTATTTTACAGATAAAAATTTGAAAATATGTATTTCCATATTATTTTTTACGCTGAAATGAATTATGTAAGAATTAATACAGTGACATTTTTTTTTTCAAAAATTTAAAAAAAAAAATTTCGAAAAAATTATTCGATTTTAAAATCCATACCCTTATCTCTGTAGTATTGTATACAAAGACTGCAGAAAAAATTTCAGCTCGATAACTTCATTTTTGTCCGAGTTATAAAGTTTTTATGTTTTGGCGTAGTAACTAAAACGCTCCTGCTCCGTACGTTGGACCGACCAAAATGAACTACCAGTTATTTTACAGATAAAAATTTGAAAATATGTATATCCATATGATTTTTTACGCTGAAATGAATTATGTAAGAGTTAATAAAGTGACGTTTTTTTTTTTAAATTTAAAAAAAAAATTTCGAAAAAATTATTCGATTGCAAAATCCATACCCCTATCTCTGTAGTATTGTATGCCAAGCCTGCAAAAAAAATTCAGCTCGAAAACTTCATTTTTGTCCGAATTATAAAGTTTTTATGTTTTGGGATAGTCACTGGACAACCATATGCAAATGAGCGAACAATCATTGAAAATTGTTCAAAACCGTCACAAAGTACGAGTACGCAGGTATAAACAGAAAGCCTCAGAAAGATACAAACGTGCAAGAAAAATGATACGAACTGCACAATCACGAAGAGAACAGGCATTGCAAGAAGAGGAAGGTCCAACGTACGGAGCAGGAGCGTTTTAGTTACTACGCCAAAACATAAAAACTTTATAACTCGGACAAAAATGAAGTTTTCGAGCTGAAATTTTTTCTGCAGTCTTTGTATACAATACTACAGAGATAAGGGTATGGATTTTAAAATCGAATAATTTTTTCGAAATTTTTGTTTTTAAATTTTTGAAAAAAAATGTCACTGTATTAATTCTTACATAATTCATTTCAGCGTAAAAAATAATATGGAAATACATATTTTCAAATTTTTATCTGTAAAATAACTGGTAGTTCATTTTGGTCGGTCCAACGTACGAAGCAGGAGCGTTTTAATTACTGCGCCAAAACAAAAAACTTTATAACTCCGACAAAAATGAAGTTTTCGAGCTGAAATTTTTTTTGCAGTCTTTGTATACAATTCTACAGAAATAAGGGTATGGATTTTACAATCGAATAATTTTTTCGAAATTTTTTTTTTTAAATTTTTGAAAAAAAAATGTCACTGTATTAATTCTTACATAATTCATTTCAGCGTAAAAAATAATATGGATAATATTTTCAAATTTTTATCTGTAAAATTACTGGTAGTTCATTTTCACTTGAGTGACCCCCCTTAAGGTAGAATGATACGGAATGATAAGGAATTTTAGAGGAATCACTACCGAATGGCTCACCAGAACGACAACTTTGCTGACGTAATATGGCGCTGGACCATAAAGACCACCAGCGATGTCCCGCAGCAGTAGAGGCAATTCTCTTGGAAACGTGTAGAACACGGCATAATTAAAGGTGAACACGGTCTCGACGACCACCAGGTACAGAAGGCCCTGCACGTTTTGTATCCCGCCCTGATCCATCGTTTTCCCGATCACGTTCATATACGGAGACGCTATCAGCAGACCTATGAACTTGAAAAACCAACATCGATCGTCGAGGAATTCGAGCGTTCGAGGATTCGGAGCCCGAATAGCCATAAATGGTTAATTAACAAGCAGAATCGAAAGAAACTGACAATGAGACTGGAAGAAACGGTACCAGCCAATAAAATCGACATCTCACCATGTACGACACAAATCGTAGAAGATGGGAGGCCGAGTTCCTCTTATAATCGACGTACGACCTCCAGGTGAGCCACTGCACCTGCGTCAGGCCACGGGCTCCTTTGAACTCCACGGAAGCCGAAGGAACCTCGGAAAATATTAATGGCAATGCGTCGGGCTGTGACGTGCTGGCAGAAGAATGCTCGATCAGCTTCGAGACCCTCTCGCTGTGTTTCGACCTCTCGTATTGATCGCAGATCCAGTCCACCTGCGAACAACCGCGACAGCCACGAATCCTTCCAGTTCCTCTTATTTCCTACCTAGGTACATCTTTGCACTCCACTCTGATGGCGCGGGGTCAGATAATGATTCCAAAAAAATTCAATCTCTTCGAAGTTGCAGCATGTATTAACTATTTAATACTCATCCGCGACAATTAATTCAAGCATCAACTCGAAAATTCTACAGAGTGCAAAGAGTTTTACGGTTATGGTCTATCCAGCGTTCATATTCCTCCAGTGAGCCAGTACCTTCTTGTAACTCTCACTTTCGTTGCCTCGAACGATGGACAGCTGAGAGACGTAAAATTCAGCGCTGTTGAAGGTGGGTGGACAAAGGAGATCCAAGCTGCAAGTGGATAATCGATTTTTCACCGAGGAACCATGAAAAGGAACAGCCTCCCCACGGAGCGTTTGCTGTTCCTTTCCAACCCTGCTTTCAATAGGTACAAGAAACATTCCCCCCGAACCTATCGAAAAACTTGGTGGCGTCCGCAGTGGCGCCCTGAAAGGCGACACGGCCAGCAGACAGGAGAAGGAGCTCGTGGAATGTGTCCAGGAGACCAGAGGCCGGTTGATGGAGAGAACAAACGACTATTCTTCCAGTAGCGGCGACTTCTCTGAGCGTCCTTACCACCGTCATGGCACCGTAACTGTCCAAGCCCGTGGTCGGCTCGTCGCAGAACAGAATGCTCGGTTCCATCAGCAGCTAGAACAATTTCTCTACCCTATGTGCACTCCTCCGGATTAAAGGAATCACGGGGCAACGTGTGCGCTAGTACTTAACTTGTAAGCACCGAGCTGACGGTTATTAATGAAAGCCTGCTGTGGCAGAATTAATGTGTATAATTGGAAGATTGATTAAGGGGGTATAGGACTATTGAACGGCTGAAATCGACGGTTTCTTGTCGGTTGGATTGCTTAGATACCAAATAATCACCATACTGGCACTTTTCACAGTTTTTTATGCACGCATTAACGAGTAATGTAAAATAAAAAAATTGTCAGAATGTTGAAAATTATTCAAGTTATTTGACGCTAAAGATGGTCCCGCGTAGCGCGCAGCTGTAATTGGTGTACACAGTCCCAGGTGAACCAATCATCTAAAAGCAAAATGCTGTGGGACGATTAGTTTCTACACTAATACATATCGTGTGGAACTTTGGTGGCGAATTTAAACAAAAATTGTAAAAGTTACACACGAATTAAGTTTTTTCCACATTTTTATGGGAAAAAAATCGTCTTTAATCAGTTATAAAAAGTGTTTACAAACATCCAATGTTGATGCGGAAATTCCACACGATAGAGAAAGAAATTCTACAGCTGCGGTTAAAATTTTAAGTGAAAATATTCATTCGTTCAAGAGTTATGATGTACACCGTGTTTGAAAATGTAGTTTCTATATAAACGGCTTCAAAGTTAAGTTCTATGTATACGCCAATATCGCTCTGCGAAGCCGTTACTCGACGGTGCACCCAATTACGTTCAGCGCTATAATTTCTGTAATTATTCGAATTTCCTCGCGATACATTGTTGTAAATGTTCACAAAGCATGGCACTTTCAAAATTAATAATAATAAAAAAATCGATTTTTCGAGATTTCAATAGTCCTACACCCCCTTAATGGAAAAGCGTGATTCGAACATCTTCTGTTGTTCAGATCGCAATGGGAAGTCAACGATCGAGGATACCTGCCGAGATCGTTAAGCTACCGTGAGCTTGGTGGTCAAGTTTAAGTCAGTTGGACGAGCGTTTGCTGCTTACTTGAACGGCCAGAGCCACCCTCTTCCTCTCGCCCCCAGAAAGGGATGAGAGCTTCGAGCTTGCACACATGCCAAGTCCAAGCTCTGCCAACAGAGCCATTATTCTCAGCTTCCTCACGCTGCCGCGAACCCTCCTGTCCATCTTCATGCACGCCTTCGGGGAAGGGAAGAATCGTAAAGCTCTAATCACTTTGAAGCTGAGTCGTGTTGGATGTTAGTCGGCTCGATGGAAGCTCCGGATCAAGGTGGAATGGAATCTTGGATGGATTCGAGGTAACGAAAGGTGAAATGCAATTCTGAGACGTGTCTGGAATTTTCATATACCTACCTAAATGGATATAAAATTTCCCAGAATATTCCATGGTAGAAAAATCGAAGAGAGAAAATCGATTCGATGCTTTCCACCGTATTTTACCGCCACGACCTAGGTAGGTATTATCTAATTCTAATCGATGCCAATCGCAGTTACAAAGCGGTGAAGCCAATTTTCGAATGGAAAGCAATTAGGTACTCGGACCGCGAACTCTAACCATTGACGATTCTATCGACTAATTAGCCAGCTCAATGTACCGCCAACTGTCCTGCGAACGTTTCAGACAAGGTATCGAAGAAGTTCGATGGGGAAGTTGCGTCTGGGGCGAGAGTGATTAGAGGTAGGAAACGTTTCGAGTCAAATACGACCGTCTAATTAGTCCAACCATGAATTCCATGTGCTCCTGGACCGTCAGCGACTCGACTGCCAAGTCTGTTTGCGGAACGAATCCTGATATCCTTATCATTTGGCCAGTGTCTATGGGTGCTCCGTTTAGCAAGATCTCCCCCGTCGCTTTGCCTATCGACGGGGAATCATTCGTCAAACATTTCATCCTACCGCTCGATTTTCCGAGGCTTTGCTACCGTTAGTTACTACTAACTTACAATTAGTCAGACTTTAACGAGGAAAAGCGTTCCGATACTTGAAAGAGAAATAAAGGATATATGAACCTTTAACACGTCGACTGATGGTCGCGAGCAACGTAGTCTTCCCAGAGCCGCTGCAAACCGAGAACTTCTTTCACTGAGGCAAACTTTTCCATCTCTGGAGATAATTAACCCCGGAATACCAAGCACCCGCGATTTGCACCTCCTCAACTTTCACGATCCAATTTTACCTCTGCTTTCCGCGAAATGTCTAATATTAGGAACGCAAGCACGCCACTTTTAATTAGAGAGGATCTAGATTAGGAATTGTCAATTTTCAACGATTCTGAGACCTGTGCATTTACCATAGGTATATGCTTGGTATTCTTGGATCAGCCCTAATATTTTCCTCTCCCCTGCTTCACTCCAAATGATTTTCCTTCCCTTGAATTAATCAAGAGACTTCGAACGATTGGAATTCTTCAAAGCTATCGAAGAATTTTGTTTTACAGGCTTAGTTTCTTTTTGGGATAGCAGTCTTATTAAAAATCCTGTCTAATGGAGCAGGCGAGAGTACAACGGGTTAAAAGAGAGCACTGGAAAGTTACCTTGGTCCCAGGATAGCCATCAACATCCCAGAATTAACTATCCCGCTGACTAGAAGTGAAACAGAGAATTAATCCCAGATTCTTTACCCCTCGTCTCTTCATTCTCTGATATATGTATACCTCCGTTCAGCAGCCGAACGAATTCTGTCTGTTGCAACCCGAAAATCGCCCGAAGCCCGCCGTTGCTCTTCTTCGTAACCGTGTACGAAATGTTCCTCCAGCTCAGGCACAAGTCCTTGGGCAAGGTTGTCGGTAGCGCGGGACGCTCCAACTTCTGCCTCCCCTGAAAATGTGTTCGTTCCATCGTTGCACAGGACGAGCGATTACGAGTGCTGACTGTCATTTCTCCGTGACGCGGAGGACGAGTGTTGATTCGCGATAAGAAATGAATAACGAGGAAAAACTATAGCCGAAGGTCGCGCTCGTCTGATATTCGTGTGGCGTAAGGAGCTGGTAAGGTAGGTAATTATTCAAGAATCCGCGGTGCATTGCTGATCGGAGCCCTTCCACCAACACTAGGTCAGACTCGGTTACATAAAGCACAGGTCCGGCTCGTGTGTCGCCATGTTGGACCAACTAGCGTAATTGTGCTGTTTATGTAAGCGATCTCACATACCTATAAGCTACTTCAGATCCGTGCATTCTGATCGATCCACTAATCAAGAATCACTCTGTTTACGGGGCCACTTCCGAAACTAGTCTCCTAGATCTCTAAATGTAACAGAATTACTTACGCTTGCAGTGTTAAAATAGACCATCCCGACGACCACAGTGAGCTCTCGGAACCACGACTAGATACGTAGATTCTCAGCGGACGGAACACCAGGATCTACCGATCCATTCACCATCGATCACCCGACTGCTCCACACGGCGGACTCGAAGCCAAGGGAGAAAGGGAGAAGCTTCGTGCTTCTCAACCTAAACGATTCCCCTGGATAGCTATCCTCTGATTCGTTGTTAATGTCACGCAACGGAACCCGTGGACCTCGAGCAACCGTTTGTAAGACCCACTCTTCGAAGCAGGTGTCTGAGGATGAGCCGCACGTGGATTACAGGCTGCAGACGTTCAGGTTCACCGCGAGTAGGGATCGTAGACGGTGCATGGCTGACTAGGTTTATCGTAACCGGAGGCGAACGTTATTCACCACAATGCGACACCATTGCGAGCGGTTTTGCGGAGGACGCGGCGATGGTGTGCGTCTTATATGGAACGGGGGGTCGTTAGTCGTTACACAACGAGACCGCGGCGCGACGCGACGCGACGGACGCGCTTGCGGATCCAAGGATTACGGTTGCGACGAGGGAACGCTTTAAACGCATACCGAGGCGGATTGGGAAGTTGTCGCCCCGCCGCGAAAGCTTCTTTCACCGGCTAGCCTGTTTACAGGGGAATGTATCTGATGGTATAGCGAGGTCGTGAGCTAACTGTGACTGTATCAGTCGGCGACTACGGTAGAGCATATCAGATCTCGTAGGGAACCCCAATAAATCGTCAATTAAACGGCTCCGTACCGATGAAAGATTTGCGGCGCGGCGCGAAGGACGGTGATCGAGGGTCGGTGGCGAGAGGAGGGCACCGAAGTAGGGATGATGGGAGGTGTTGCAATAAAACGATGGAAATATTGGAATCGGCGCAATATGATTCCACGACGGATCGCGAAATGAAACGAAACAATGTTTGCGTTGCGCGTTCAGCGCAGCAACGTTCAGCGACCCTCTCTCGCTCTCCCCTGCTTTCTCAAGCGTGCTCGCCACCCCCTCTCCACCCCCTCTAGCTCTCTGTCCCCAGCTGGGAATCGAGGATTTGTTAATATCGAGCGCCTAGCTAGTACCGTGCCAAAATGGCCGACGTTTAGTCGTTCCTTAGTTCTGGTTTAACGGGAACGCCGCGTTGCGACGCTTGCCATCGTTCGATGCCGACGAACTCTTTCGAATCACTGGAGGCGTAGCTCGTCACCCCAAAGGGAAGTTTAGGCGAAGAATACTGGGGGATTTAGGAATTAAATTGTTTTAAAGAGCGACCAACAGAGCCGAGCGATAGTGGTCAACGACTGGTTCGTTAGGTTGATTCCGCAGGGGAACGCGGTTTCGGATGATTCTTGCAACGTAGCAATTTTATTTCATTGAACGATTGATTTATGGCGGAGTGACCTAAGTACTGCCGTTTATAAATACCTAGATGAAATGTATTATAATACTGATAAATGGAGATCAGTGAAACTTGTGTACCTACCTTTTTACAACAGGTAGTCGAAGAAACTAAGAGCAAACTAAAGCGTGAGAAATGACGGGAGCCGAGCTGCCGCGTGCTTTTCGACCACGTTGTGTGTATACACGCGCGTCCACGCTGGTTAAACAGCTGACTGTTTTAAATCAGCGATTAAACAAGTAAACGAGGCGGCAGAAACATCGCCCGATCGTCGAGGCGAGCAAACGACACGCGCTGTGTGCTGTGTCCTGTGTCCTGTGTCCTGTGTCCTGTGTCCTACGATCGCGGAATCAAGTCGGGATTCATTGAAGGAAGGGATCGAGGATCTGGATTCCGGAAGAGGTCCAGGATGTCCTCGAGCACGACCGCCGTCTTGCTGAAGAAGCGGGAGAGGACGCAGAACTGGATCCCCGAGGAGAAGAACGCTCTGTTCTCCTTGATCAAGGCGCACGTTAACGCGATCGAGAACAAGAAGATCGACGCAGCGGCCTCCGCCATGAAAAACCTCGCTTGGCAACAGATCCACTGCGGGTTCCGTGGGCGATTCTCCACTGACAGGGATATCACCAGGATGAGGGAGCAGTGGAGGAGGATGAAGGCGCAGGCGAGGATGGAGATGTACACCTTCGTCGAGACGGTGATCCATCGTTTCATTCGTTTCCAATCGAATTTCCAGATTGATACACTTGCCTCGATAGACGACTGTCGACTGAGTAGCTGGATTAAGCTTCGATTTTCTTTTCGGCGATCTGAGACCCTTGGGTTCTTCTAGGATCTTCAAGAGGCAGGGCCCTATCTATTTAGCTCTTCCGCCGCTTTGGGGAAAAATCATTTTTCCTGCCCTTTATATTTCATTATGAATTAGTATTTTAAAATATAATTTTCGGCTGTGAGTGAAATTTTTTGTACGTATTTGTTGAATAACAAAAGCCTCTTGTTCTATTAGAAACTTAATATTCGTAAAAACAAAAGAACAATAACCAAACAAAATGGAATATATATTTTTTAATTAAATATAAGAAAAGGGGAAAGTTCCCCTGAGCAGTTGCTCTGCTTGTGCCTTCTGTGTAGATCGGGCCCTGAATAGAAAGACCCAATGGGAATGGGACGGGGTTCGTTTCGACTTGGATCAAACTGAAATCTACTCCGTTTTCTTTTGAATTCTTTATGATGTAGTTAAAGCAGCAAATATTGCGCGACAGGTGAAGACAGTGGGTCCCGAGAAGGCAACCAAGTGCCGTCCCTCGAACCTCTCGATCGAGGTGTGGAAGCTGATCGAGAGGGCGAGGAAGAGCGACCCTGACGGCGAGCGTTCGGACGAAAACTGCCAGGATGGTCTGGAGAGTTCGGTGAACCTCGAGGCGATCCTGGACAAGGTGACCACGTCCACGCCGGAAACGTCGTTCAACGAGATTAAGGTCGAGGCGGACAGCGACGACTACAGCACGGACGAGGAGGCCAGCCTCGGCGAACCTTCCTCGAGGAAGCCGGACACTTTCCACAAGAAACGGCTACGGATATCTGAAGACGAGCCAATGGACCTGGCCGAACAAAAGGCGTCCACCGTGGACGACCCCGCTCGCCCATTCGACAATGGTACCTTGAAATTTCCTCCCAATACCCAGGAAGCTTTAGCTTTGCTTCCTGCATCGCAGTCGACTCGACTCGACTCGGCTGTAGACTGACATTTTTTAGAACACGGAGGAGAAGAGTAATGTAGGAAGAAGACTCTGACGAAGACGTAGGATTAATTCGAACGGAATTTGGTCTGTTTCCGAGCAGAAGAGGCGACCTCGGTGCCTGTGACGAAGGAGAGGAACGATCCACAAGGGGATCAAGAAGAATCCGTTCAAAGAGCCACGTGGAGGCTCGAAGTTGCGCAGAGGGAACACGATCTGAGGCTGAGGACATTGAGCGTCGAGCTGGAACGAGCCGAATTGCAGAAACAGGCCGCGATTAACGAGCTGAAGACCTCGGAAATCAAGAGGCAGATGATCGAGAGCCAAGCTGCCGAGTATTACAGGTTGCGACCTTGTTTTTTTGGTATCAGATTTTCGAGCTGGGTACAGGGTCCGGAGTGGAAGTTTTCGATTGAAAGTTACTTTGAGAAACGAGGTTCGAGGAGTTTCTGCTAAAAGTCGAATTGATATTGCCGCCGAAAGAGCGCCAGCTCGGTTGCTTCGAGAACTCTTGCCGGAGAGCGCGATACGGGAGGAACCCCATCTCTTTGCGGTACTATTGAGTAGTGTATGGTTTCTATTGGAATCCACTGTACTCGCTGCACTTTGAAAATTCTCTCGCCAAGAAAAATGCAACGGGTTTTCGCTACGTTTTCACGGAATATGGCTTCGTTGAGGTATGAACAGTGTTCTGAATAAAGACAACGTAAAATATATATATATATATATATTTGTCTTCTGCGTCGTTTTACCAGAACCCGGCTTTTTCCATACTTGCACAACGACGGGCGGTTAACAGCTACGTGTTTCGAATTCCGATTTTCTTGTGTCTCCGTTACATATGTTGCGAAATAAACGACTCTGGCTGGACTATGATTTTTGGGGGAATTTTAAAGAAAGCTACGACTCGTTATCGAACTTTCGGTACATGCACCAAAATTATATAACAGCCACTGGTCCTGATGGTATGGGAAAGTATTTTAGTGCTCCACCTGGGTTTTGGGGCAATTGTAATATACCTGCTCCGAGCTCAGAATCTTTTGCCTCGCGGCACTCGGCTCTTCTGTGCACAAACGATATAAATGGACAGGGAATATTTTTAACCGCCTCCGCTGTGCAACAATCTTTTCGGCAGCGTGACCTATTAGCGGATGCTAATTGAGAGAAACGCTTGGTTGTTGCAGCCGAATCCGAATGAGTGGCGGGGAGCCAGGAAGCGGAGCCGGGAGAGGTGGCGGAGGTGGTGGAAGTATCCGGGATGCCGGAGGATCTTTTGGTAGAATGGAAGCCGCCCACGAAGATCAATATTTCTATAATTTGGTTAGTCACGGGAAAAATGAATGTCTGTTCGAGCGCTCTTGTACGGTGAATGTAATTCTCTGCAAGACAAGATTGATTCTTTTAGCAAAAGGAGCAATTTAAGAAACTTAAAGAGGATCTTCACGACGAGATCTCTTTCCACGAAGAACAGATCAAGCGCCACCAAGAGGCCATTAACCGCCACAAACAGAGGATCACGCAAATGGACAAATCATGAGCCGATACTCCTAACGCGCGATATTCCTAATCTCCTGGGAGCGTCGCGCCGCCCTTTATAATAACATAACTGTTGCGTATTGCCGATAGTAATAATGATAGAGCACCATGCCTGTACTTCTTCTTCGTTTAATTACGAAACGTTACACGATAGAATGGAATACATTTGTTTTTACTACGTATTAAATAAAACGGAGAAGCTATTGAATTCCCTGTAAGCTCGTTATAGTCATTCGTGCGACTCGCTTGAAAAATTCTACAATAAAAGTCGATTATTTCGCGACAGCGTTTGCAGTTTGTACATATTCAAATGTTTTAATGTTCCTGACAGAAAGTAACAAAATTTCTGTCAAACAACTACTCGAGCGACTTTTATTGGAAAATTAATGATTCTTCTACTCGGCAAACATAATGTTTCGACAGATTTTACGAACTTTGTCCTGCGAGGGTACTGGGTGAGTGAAATGTTTATATACGATTCACGGACGATCGTGGATATTTGTATGGTTATGTTGATTCTGAACATCATTGGCACAAAGAATATCTTTCTCTCCTTTGTAGTTGCAGATATTTTAAGAGAAAATACAGCGACTCGGATAAAAACAAAACGACGCACAACGATATCGCGTACGAAGCCGAGCATTATTATAAGCATCAGGTAATATCTGGGACGATTAATGAAAGTTTACTATGTTAGAGGCAATGAAAAGTGTACCGATGTACTCCGCAGGACAAAGAGCTGCTGGAACTGCTGAAGCAAAAGATGCAGGAGGAGGTGAAGTGCATGCAGGATGAAGTCACATCCATGCGTAGTAAAATCGAACAGTATACTCGCGACATAAACGAGGATCTTCGGTTTTTGAAGGGCCTCGAGAAAGACTTATCAGCCAGCGATAAAAAGTGATCTACTTTTTACTTTTCTGATGCATGTTTTATACGAGTCCATTTACAAGAATTTCAAAGAATTTTATGATTATTGAATGTCAGCGATGCTTTTCGCTCTGGAGAGTGCATTATTCAGAATCAGGGAAGTTAAACTATTTTAGTAAGGAAATGAAGGAAGATACACTTTGTTTGTGTAAGTAGGAAATTAAATTTTTCAGATTAAACTAAAGGCTTTTGCAAGTTTGATATTACAGTGTTGGAGCAAGTGGAAGTTTTTCATTCGATTCTGCCGAACTAGTCTACATTAAAGAACTGCAAACTTCGTATAAGACTCGCCACACTGGGCCCTCTTCTCCCTGTGTATGTCTCGTCCTCCTCTATCCGTCACTATCCTAAACATCCCGAAGCAAACAGTTTTCAAATCATCAGTTTCAATAAGAATCAGCAACAATGTCTAGTGAAAGCTACAAAGAAAAATTCGCAAGAATCAAAGTACTAAATATTCTACTGGAAGTTTTCGGTAGCGTAAAAATGGCCGACAGTCTACGCAATTGTTTATTACATTTTATTACTCGAAAAACTACAACAACAGATAAATACGATTAACAGAAATCTGCTACTTTCAGAATACTAACGCTAAACCCCAAACAAGACAATCAGATCATTAATTCCGTTCAACAATATTATACATGTGCATCTATTTTAAATAATATTACCATCCCAACGCAGCATCCAAATTCCACCCATAATTTCAGAGAAACACACAATTTTCCCCCGACGGAGCTAACTCTATAATCGACCCTTTCTGACAGCCATAATCCAAAATATTCCAAAGCAACGCGCTAATTTAGAAAATCTCGCAACTGTAACGCGCCCATAAGAATTCTCCCGCCGTCGAAGGAAAAGGCCCGCGGTGGATCTGACCGCTGACGCGCGAAACCTCGAACGAGTGCAGATCGATTTGAACGTTTCGATTCGAGAATCGAAATTACTCTCTTACCGTAACGGCCGTCAGGCGGCGCGCGCGGCGCGTCCAAGATGGCGGTGCGTGGGAGCGATACAAAGCGGCCGATCGGCGCGCCCTCAGTGTCTCGCGGTTCATCGATCAGTGTGGTGTGTGTCGCGTTGTTGCTCCGGTGAATTTTTTTTGGTGCTTTGGTTGCTGCTGTCCGGCACGTACGCGTTCGTTTCTCTGTCTTGGGTATCGGCGAACGGGGCTCTGGGACGAGCCCAGCGGAATACCACAGGAAAGATGCAACCGAGGATATACTGGATTCTGATCAGCACGGCCGTCATTCTCGCGGGATGCAACGCCGCTACCGAGGTGAGCAGCCAACGCTTTTCTCCTTCCATGCATATCCCATTCGCATTCTCTCTCCCGTCCACCGCGTCCACCTAGTCCACCTAGTCCACCTAGTCCACCTATCGTCCGATCACCTTTCGATCCTCTTTCGTTGTATCGCGCCCCCGTTCGCAAACTCGTTTGAACAGACTTTCGAACGCAGGCTAGGGCCACTCGACGATCGTCTGTTGTGCGCGGGGCATTTTTTGAACGGCCCTACGTATGGAAATCGTACTTCGTCCCTTCGTATCGCGTAGATAGCTTTGGAACGCGACCGTATACGAAACAGGCTGCTCACCGTGCCGGCTACGGCCTTCCCGTTGTTTATGCTTCGTTGCTGATTGCATGGAATTTGTTTACTCGGGTCCGAGCCAGGCGATAGTTTATCGTCGATTATTAGTTCCGAGCAGATTTCTCGGAAGCTCCGGAATGGCTTCGGAGCAATTTCACTTGCCGCGATCGCGTGTCGCGGTGAATCCAGGGGAATTACGCGTTTCCGCGAACCGCGTTATGGACATGCCATTTCGAACGGTCACTCCGGTCCGGTGTGCCTGGGTAGCTATACCTATTTATTTCGATTGGTTGCCTCTTTTAGCACGCTGTTCATTGCTTGTGCCGTTGTTTATGTTCCCCGAGCGGAGCACCGGAACACGAGGCGAAAACGGAAGTAGCCTTTCATGTACGGAGTGATATTCGTGTCACTGTTCTAGCAGGATCCTACATACGTTTCGTGTCTTTTCACATTTCGGACATTTCCTATATTCCTGCATTCAAATTCACAATTTCTCAGCCATTCCCTAATACTCGCTTGCTGAGACCCTCTATTGGTTTACCTCGCTGTTAATAATACCGCAAGAAACGTTATCATTCAAAGCAAGCTTCCAACAAAGGGCAAAGGGAAGTTCGCAAACTTCCTAAGTCACGCCTTCGGCCTGTCCCTCGACCAGGCCCAAGTCCAACAGAGTTCGCACAAGAAGCGAGTGCATTATTGAGGAACGAGCGAATCCATGAGTCGTGGCGCGTAATCGCTTGATCGACGGATCGGTGAGTTGTCCTGTCGCGTCGGTATTCCTCCAAGTAGGGGGTTGGACACGAGCGAACTCTGCTGAAAGGCAAGCGAAGGGGGAGGAGAGGACACGACACAACGACCTCGTTCCTTTCTGTCGGCAGTAGCTGCGAAATTCGCTGGATGACTCACATTTTGTTGTCGTGGAAACAGGCCTGCGGGTCCGGTCCTCGGGGGTTGCCGGGGCCATAACCGTACCTCGTTAAACCTTGTAAAAGCCACATGGCAACGTTTGTACAGCGGTTCCCACCCCTGCTTGACCGCTAGCAGCAGTCGTCCCTCGGAGGTCATGATGAAAACGCGTTATCCAACCCCCAGAGTGGCTTAAACGCCTTCTCTAGATTTTGGCTGGCCTTTGTGCAGCGAAGTTATTAAACGTCCTCATTGTTCAAACGGCATTCTCTTGTACGATGATGTGTGGTAGGTACATCAGTAGGTATATGCATTGTTCGAACACTGTAGTATTCGTCGTCTATTGAAACCTCATCTGCAACTGCAACCTGGCGAGTCGCTTGCTTACGCGTTACGTAAGCAACGAGTGGCGATCCGATACGAATATGTATTCGTGCAAGCTACCTAGTACCTATCCCGTTAAGCGAGGAATGCATTTTTCCGCCATTACACCGCGAGATTATAACTGTAGATGTATTTCATCGCCTGCTAAAACCCGGGGCTTTAACCGCCCGTGGAGAGAGAGAGAGAGAGAGAGAGAGAGAGAGAGAGAACGGTCACGCTACTTTCTCTTGGGGGTAGCTTCGGGTCCGCGCAATTGGGAAATGCGATTCGATGCAAACGCGGTTTACTGCCTAAGCGATTTACGACGGCCGCGGCGTTATACCTAGTTGGATGCACGTGTTTTTAGGGAACGGAGAATGGAAATTTTCTGGGGATGCCATTGTCAGAAGTGACCGTTTCTTGCGCGGATTCTTTGCTGCCCGCGTTTACCCCTTATCATGGCCGTTGAGGCGAGTTACTCGATACGTCGCCATCGGATTAATTGAATGCATGATTGCCCCGTGGCTGGGAGCTAATCGTGCCCGAGGAGCCTCGTAGATTAATGTCTCTGACATTAAATTGCCGTGCTCGTTTCGTTAATTATTTGCACTTCCGTAATTAATTCTAGTCGACGGCCTTAATTCACCGACTTCGCCGAGAATCCGAGTGCTCTGTGATTACTCGCAATTCATTTATCCTCTTCTTTCTCCCCTCGAAACTCGCGTCCACCCGTCCCCGTGATTAGACTTACAGACACGAGAGTGAACCAGAATAAATTACTCGAGCAGAGAGATAGCGTTACGCGGTCTCCCGGCTGTACGCAGCGTGGCCGTTAACGATACGCGGTGCGGGGCGTTCGGGCACGGTTTACGAGTAATTCTTTGGACGTCCCCGTCCGATGCTCGAATTAATGCGAAAGTCGGTCGGCACGTATGGTTGGTGTCTCGCAGCGTTTCGGAAAAAAATATTCCATCTGTCTAGCTGTATGATACGCCGAAGCTGGGGCGAAAGTACATTGCCCCGACCTGACCTACGCTCGCTGCAACGGATCGTCGTGAAAGGCCATTAACGTCCGTCGTTAAATATTCGCCGTGGTCGTCGCGAATCGGTGCCATTTCCATGCTCAACGAGACTTACTACATACCACTGTCACCACCTCCAGCAAACGGGACGTCGAAAAATATCCACTCGAATCCAGCCTTTATTTCCCTACCCTCTCTTCGTCCACGAATGATTAGGTACACCGCGGAGACGGGAGAACTATTCCGACCACGATAATTTCCCCCGTTCTGGCTGTAATTACGGTCCCCGAGCAGCGACAAACCGTTCGCAGTTAATATCAATTTTTCAATTAAAAAACCCATCCGCCGCTGAATATTCGTCGCGTGGCTAATTGAAAAACGCGCCGGCCAGCCCCGCCCGCGTTTCGATTTCACTCGATAAGCGTTATCGAGTGTGCAAGTTTTCCCCATCCGATTCGCACGTGGTCCTGGAAACCGCGATGGCTGCTCGATTTTTCCCGGGTAATCGACAAGGGGGATAGGTTGAGCCCTTTGTTTCGCAATTAGGATGCAGATCGCTCGAAGAACGGAGTCTCGGTGTGTGTGTGTGGGGCCGGAGGCACGCGGGCAAACATTGTCGCGAACACCGGTCCGGGAGTATTCGGAATTTTGAATGACGCGGTGTCAATGAGGCTTACTACCGTCAAGCCGTATGTGTCCCATTCGAGATTCCGAGCACAGGTAACAGCGTGTCGCCTTTACGCTACGTGTCCCGAAATAAACCACGCTCGAGCAGTGACCGAGACTGTAAACAAACGGAACGATTCACTATTTCCATAGTAAATACTGTCTTGATTCGACCTAGCCGCCGGTTGCACTTCCATGTGGATCTCTTCTGTATTCTATTAAACAGAAATTGCATTATTGTACAAACATTCAGACACTTGGTTCCTCGAATGCGAGGCTGCACTGCCGACAGAGGCGAATTTCAGATTTGGCGCCCCTAGGCTAACCAGTGTATTGTATGCCACCCCGGCCGCCAAGTATCATCAAATATTTTCATTTAAAACAGTCAATATGAAAAAGAAGAGAATTGTTTTTAAAGTCGTGCCAATTTTTTTCACTCAAAATTTGCCACTCCCCAAATTTTACCGCCCTGCTTAGCCTATACACAAAGCCGGCCGACATAGTACTCGCGCAATAAATACAGCGGGACAAGCTTGCGCGCGCCCGATAATTTGCCATCGCTTGCCCTTACACCGCCAAATAGCCCTCGATCACTGGAATCACGGGCCTCGACGGTCCAGCTGCAACATGATTGCTGGCCTCTCGCGGCGCGACACCGTGCTCCGGAGGAGTCCCTTTTCGCTCTCGCCTCTCATTTGGACGCGAAACGGCGCTGGGCAGTCGCTGGGCGCCCGATGAAAAGGTTGCACAGCGAGCGTGGGCAATTTTTGCGCTCGCGAAGAAAGAGCTACGTTGGCTCAAAGGACCGGCCTTTTTACTCCTGCAGGATTAATTTGGGGCCGTTTGATGTGGGAACAGCGTCGGGTTGCAAAGAATCGGGACGTTTTCGAGCGATGGTTAGCGGCTCCTTTCGCGTGGCTGGGAATCCAATAGACCCTGAAAATTCATGAAAAATTCGATGGCTGACTCGGGATAAATGGGGAATACATACATATACATAGAGGGCGCGGAGTAGGTTGCTTGGTAGGTGGTGTTCTTTCGGTGTATGTATTCGACACGCTTGGCGACGTGAAAACGAGAGAACAAGGTCAAGGAAATTCTCTTTCGCGGCTCTAGTTTTGTTGCGCGCTGGGATCGAAGCAAGTTGGAAAGAAGGGGGCGCCCTTTCTGGGTCGCCTAGGATGGCAGCAATGAAAATTAAACGAGATTAATGGAAGGAGCTCTTTCCAGGTCGCTTTTGATCAACGACGGTATTTCGAAGGAGGTTAACAAACCACCCGTTTTTCACCCGTTCCCCCGGCGGCGAATAAAAAGCTGCACTTGCTTTAATTGCGTGGAAGGCATTCTGTTCCCGTGGCATCGTTCTTTAACCTTAGAACCTTAACGCGCCTCATTTTTAACACCGCATTCCCCTCCATTCTTCCACTGTCCTCCGCGCTGTTTGCATAAATTATCAGGCACGGAGGCTCCTCGAAATTCCTCGTAACAGTTTCAATTAATATCGGAACGGTTGGGGGTGGCGATTCGGAGAATAGGGAGGTTGAATTGGCTGGGTGTCGATTGGAGAATTTCTTCGCGTTAGGTGGGACAGTTTGCCGCGCTCGATTTTCCACCGGTGCCACTCGTTCCATCGGAATTGCCGATAATTAATTCCCTCGGTTGCTGCGTGGCTCGTGGGACGACGATCGAGATCGAGCAGCGCCTTATTTGGCCGCGTTGCTCGCTACAAACGAGCCGTAAATCGCGCGAGGAATTTTCTCAGCCGCGTAATTCCTTCATCGGGGGCAAGTAATTAACGACTCTTTCCCATGGTCACCAGAAATTGCTCGGCACATCTTCGAAATAATTGTTCGGAGACTTGGGATCAAGCATCAAGCGAACTTCCTTTGTACCTAGTAGCAATTCCGGAAGCAGACCACGTAAGGCAGAAAATACGAATTCCAGCTGGGCTCCAATGCTTCCCTGGTTTCGCCAAAACAAACCGCCAGCAATAGGTATCCGTAAAAATCGCGGATAGATCGTCGTGGATAACGGCCACCAACAACCCGTCATTACCTAGGCCTCTCCCGTCGGCGAAAGATGGCAAGTGGGTCGATTTGTATCGCGAATAATCGCAGTTCTCGCGGCACGCGACACCGCACGGCGAAGGGGGAGAGGGATTGGGGTCAGAGCGTAATTTTCCCGGGGAATTCAAGTATTCCGCGAGGCAGCGCGCCGTTGAACCCCCCTGGCCCTCCTGGATGTACCAGGGATCCAAAGGGGATCCAAAGGGGATCCAAAGGGGATCCAAAGGGGCTTTTTCAGAGCATCGGAATTTCGAGCAAGTCGTTTAACGCGAATCGCCCCTAATAAGCGCCCGCCGCGACGCCGCGACACCGCTCGTTAGCCATGGATTTTCCTCGGACAGGATCTGCCCCCACTGCGATATTCCTCGTATTTCATTCTTCTCCACTTTTCTTCCCCCGCTCATCTTTTCGCCACCTGCCTTTCTCCTCTTTTCACACGAGCTTCCATAGGGGACCGTTGCAGTATTGACCGCGGGTCAGACACGCTTTTTCGAACCGGGCTTAGCCACGATATTGCTGCCTCCGAACGGGATGATTAGCTCCCTTTAACAAGTCTTACGGAATCTCTTCAATTTAAACGCCCCCCTTTTTTCCCCCGTTTCTTTTTTATTGTCGCTCCCGTTCACCAGCTTTCAGGTCAACCGTCGCAGATTATCGGAAGCACAACATTGGTGGCAGTTTTTCCTTAACGGAGTCTAACCACTGTTCGTGACAGATAATTACTGCCCTCTCGCGGATCTAAATGCTTGCGTCAAGCGTCGCTCCAATTTGACGAGTAATTACTCCCGGTGCAGAAAAATAAAAGGATCTCTCCCCCCGGAAACTGCGTCCGCAGTGCTGCAGCTTCGTCCCCGAATTAAAAGATCCCGACGAAAGCAGCGAGACACGCCGGTACCTTCGTTTCCTTTTCCCTCGCGGCTTCTGCCTCCACTTGGCTGTTAATGGTTTAATCCGCGGCGCTGCGGGGAAAATGGACGTGTCCACTAAATCTTTGAGGATAGAGTAGCGGTTGGTCGGGGGACTAATGCCCCGGATGGGCCTCTGCTAATAGTGGCGGGATTCCGCTTCCTCCTTCGGATTATTTCAGCTGGGATAGATCGTGCTGCGATTATCCGCTGGGGAGGCCCGAGCCGTTTGCCCGGCTTCGCGGCTTCGAGAGCCCTGAAAAGGGCGTGAACGTCCCCTGGAAATTGGCTCGTTACTTTCAGGCTTGGAAAAAGTTTCATCCATCTTGGCTCGCTCGTCCCGCGGGCGACAACTTTCCTCGTCGTCTCCTCTCTTCCACCTGTCCGCCGCGGTTTTCTGCCCGCCTTCCCTTCTCACCCTTTCCTACCCTTCTTTCGAGATTCCACGCGCTCTCCGGCGTTGGGCTGTTTCTTTTCTTGCATTCAAACCTTAAATAATTTCGTTGTGGGTGCTTGAAAATTATTATAGGTCATCTGGCATGGCGATTTTCACTGCGCTATGTGGTATCGATCTTGCGATCGAGAATGGAAAATTATTCCCAATTGTGGATTCTAGGGGGCCAGGTTACTCCCTCTTATCACTCGTCGAATCTTTTGCATATACAGATCCCTGTATTCCGAAAGCACCCTCCCATTTTTGAATCCCGTATCGCTTGTCGCGGAAAAACGGGTCGACTAATACCCTATCTTCGAATCCAAGTCCATTTAAAATTTCCGCGTCTTTCCTTAACTGGGTAGCACTGGGGCGAAATAACGTTGCAGTATCAGCTTCGTTATCAGCAGCTGTTCCCTGAGAAAATACGAAATTCCCGAGGCTGGATTCTCCTCGAAATCTGAGCGAGAAGTGCCACGTGGCTATCAGCGAACGTCAGCCGGGCATTTTTATAGATTCCTCCCGAATTTTCCAAGCCCGAGGATCGATTTTAACGAACATCCCTCGCCCTCGGTATCTCTCTTACCAAAACTTGAGCTTGAAAAAGCATTCGTTTGGCGTGCGAGGGCTAGGAAAGCAGGGAGGAAACGCGGCGCATGAATGGATTAAAATTTACGCCCGAATCTCGCCACCGTCGAAAAACAGACTCGTATAATTTAACGGCTGGCGTATTCCATTTTTTAATGGCGAAAAAAAGGTTGGGAGGGGCGGTTTAAAAAAAAGGCAGAATTTGAGGGGGGGGGAGGGCCTCGATACGAGCATCCAGGACGCGTAATTAGAATGCAACGGGCGACGACCGTTGAATCAATAGTTCGCTGGCGAATTTATCTGATTGAATTGTCGATTTAAATCAGGAGTATCGGCAAGTGAAACAATCGCGCGGCATTCCCAGTTGCGAATAATTCCGCGAACCGGGGGCAGGGGAAAGGCGGGCGCAACAACGCCGACCAGACGCGCCCGATGCATATTTATGCAGCATAAAACGGTGGGATTGCATTTCGCGTCCACTTGACTCGTTTCATCGTGGCCTGGTGTCCTGCGGAGGATCCTCGATCGGGAAATTTCGAGGACGCTTGCATGGGGTTTTGGGGTTTTGGGGTTTTGGGGTTTTGGTGTTTCAGTTGAAGGGAAAGGGTTGGAGTTAAGTAGCCAGTAGTTTATTACACCATTTTCAAATAAAAGCAAAAAAACAATGGAAATAGGATAAATGACGGATTTTATTTAATAGAGTATCTATTATTTAATTGTTTGGAGTGGAGGAGAGAAGACGGCATTACATGTAGGTACGGGGTATAGGTACCTATTTAGTACATACCTATCGTGTAATTATAGTCCACTCTTTTTAAACATTACTGGTGCCGTCTCTGGTGATAGAAATGATTTGTCATCGAATTGTACGGCCACTGCGAAAGATCCTGATTGAACCAGAGGAAAACTATAATCCCCTTTAGTCCCGCTCCTGATTCGCGAGTCCATAGACGGAATTGAACTCGGCCAATCGAATTTAATTAAAAGTTAGACGGGATTCAGCATCCACTCGGCCGCAGAGAAACGTGGCAGAGAAAATTCCGCGACTATAATTCCAGGCACTGTAGCTGCAGCAGTTTCTACTTTCTGTATCTCCGTCTACCGTTTGCCTCCCGAAAAATACCTAATTGCCAGAGCACCAAAGAACGAAGCCAAAGGAACCAGCTGCTATTAGCTACGTATTCAAGGAATTTCATCGACAGAAATTCTTCCCCAGTCATTAATAAACCTCCCTTCCCTCGTTAACTTCTGACATTGGCTGGATAGGAGGCTATGAATCGATATCCCTGTGCCGTGCGCGGCAGAGCGCTTCCAGGTCGGAGAAGGAACGAGCTACCCTGCCTTCTACGATCCTCCTCGCTTTATTTCGCGCACGTACCGCGCCGATTGCCGGCTCACAGGAATACCCACCTCTCAGTTTATACGGCTATAATATAGCGAGGAAATTCCTCGTTAGAAGAGGAGGCGACCCGTCCAGCCGCTATTGTGCGCTGCCAATAATTCCTGACGGCTCGCCTTTTTCCGCCGCCTCTTCTTTGCCCCTGTCAGCTGCTAATTATCTCTGTGGGAGTGGTGATATCCCTCGTCTTCTCGAGGCGAGGCTGTCTCATGAAGCCTCGATTGCTCTCTGGAAAAATTCCACTGCAAATTCAATTGCTACTAGACGGTGTTTTTCTCAAATTCACTGCAGTTCATTTTAAACCCCATCGTTCTCAGCGCGTGCCCGGGAAGCCAGGGAAGCCAGGGAAGCCAGGGAAGCATTCTCCGAGTGCAAAGGGTTAATTACCCGTGAGCAGTTTGCCCGATCCCTTTCGAATTTCGATTGCTCGATCAATCGGGCGAGAGAGGAAATTATCCCACGCGCTCAACACTCGAGCCTCTTTCCTCCGGTTTCTGGTCAGCCTCGATCGAACCTATCGTCCCACAGGGAGGCCTCCGGATTACCGTTAGCCAAGCTTCTTCCCCGAGTCCCGCGAGAACATCTTCGCTAGCCCCTCGTTAGGTAGGCGTGCTTTTACGCAATCGTTGGCTTTCCGCGCGTGGGCATGCGTGAAACGCGCCAGAGGTTCCTCGGCGAGCTGTTTCGAAACCTCCACAGCTGTCTAAGAAATTTCCGAGATAGAACGTAGAGAGTAGGTCACTCGAGCGACGTGAAATATTTAAGCATACCTAAATAAATAATCGAATGGTTGCGGTGTAGGTAGTGGGATCGAGCTGTTCTTCAGCGCGAGATTAAACTGCAAGCAGGTCTGAAGTTAGCTGCCTCCAGACGGGGGTTATTAGTTATTACTTGATCGGGAGCAAGCGTGCCCGATACGGCGCGGGGCGGCGCGGCCGGCGTCCTCTGTCGAAGATAAAGCCCGAGTCGTTCGCGGGGGTTAATTAATTCCAGCACGGCTCCGGGGCCGCGTATCGCGAGCGCCGCGCGGCCATTTGCATAATGGGAAATTAGAGTAGGCGGCGAAGGATTCGGTTGCCACCCTGCCGGGTGTGCCGCGTATTACTTGCAACTCGCCTTGAATTATCCGCGGTGCGAGCCTCTCCGTCCTCGTTAAGAATAGAACAAGCTTGGCGACCAATTACGCAAATTCCCCTGATTCGCGGAAGGATCGCGGCGGCTACCATTTTGCGCTTTATAAATCCAATGGATCCAATTGCGGCGGCATCGAGGCACCTCCTTCGCCCGAGAACGCTCGAACGGAATTTTCTTTTAGCAGAACAGCTTTTCTGCGACACGATCGAAACAGTGGAATTGCAGCTCGCGTCCTCGGAGACGGGCGGAGTGGCCTTAACTCGTCCCGGGGAGACGCGTTTCCACCAACTTCCCCGCCTAATTCCCCGTTATGCAAATGCCGCGTCACGAGTTGAAATTAAGGATTAAAACGGTAATCCTGCCGGGAGCAGTGACCAACAACGCTCCTGCGGTGCTGGCCACCGTAATGCCAGGATTCGTCCTGCAGGAAACCCTCGAGAACCTGTGCGACAGGGGACACTGTTTCTTTTCTGCTCCATGTCCAGCCCGCTGGGGCGATAAGTACGCTCGGAATTATCGACGTTCTTTCAACCTCCTTTTGAATCAGTTAGGGGGCTAAAAGTGTGCAGGAGTGGTACCTGTGACGCTGGTATTTATACTTTTCAAAATACCAAGTGACGTGACATTTCTTAGAGCTCAATAAATAAATCCTAATACTTATGAACGGCAGTGGAGGTTGATGTAGCAAATCGAAGTGGAAAATATAGGGAAAGAGGGAGGGAAAATGAATTTCGCCTGGAATTTCTATAAAAAGGAGAGAAAAAGGAGGGTGTATTAGAGAAGAAGTGAATGGCCGATATTGCCTCCCTCTCGAGAAATAATTGGCGATGCCGGTCTATAACGTTCCCCGGCAGAATTTTCATTTTCTCTCGCGCGCTCCCATCGAGCCCCGCGAGAACACGTCGAATCGACGATACCTAGGTAGGTGTACATACGTCGATCGAACGACTTGGACCGCGCCGACTAGAGCGAACGAGTTAACCGAGAGTTATCGAGCCAGACGAAACGAATAACCGATACTCGTTATTTCCTCCTCCTCTCTCTCTCTCTCTCTCTCTCTCTCTCTCTCTCTCTCTCTCTCTCTCTGTACATGTATACGTATTTTTTCCCGCCCTCGATAACCGAACTGCATTCTTTTCGTGAAAGTTTCCACCATCTCGAAAGTTATTATTGGAAACCGTTGGCCCGCGATGGAAGCCTCGCGCGATTTTAAACGAGCCCCATTCGTCGCTGAGGTAGCAGGATTCTTTTCCACGGCAAGAGCAGCGCAAACGAGAGATTGTCGGAAATATTTTCGATGCATAAGTTTCCAGGAGAGAGCGCTTCCCACGGCTGGCCAAAGAGATCGTCTATCCTCCGCTCCTCTTCTTCTTATCAAAATCTTCCAAGGAAACGGTCGCCCGCGATCCACCTCCTCTCGGTTCGTATAAAAATTCATAGGCAAGGGCCGGTGGTTTCCCTCCTTCCTTCGACTCTTTTTTTCTTTTAATCAAAATTCCCAGCCAAGAGAGCAGTTCATCCTCGATTCTCCCTTCGTTCGCGTCCCGCGCGTCGCTATACGATCTCATTTCCCTTCTACCGCGAGACAAGAGCGCTCTGATCTTTGGCGCCGGCCGCCGCGCCGCGCCGTTCCCCGTGAATTTTCTCGCAGCAGAGTCTCGGCGGGTGAGATTTCTCGTTGTTAAAGGGGTCGCGAAAAAGACAGGCTGTAAGCTTCTAAACCAGCGCGATTTGTTTTGACGAGAGACTAACGAGATTGTCTCTGGCACGCCCCCGCTGCACGCAGCGAATACTCGCTTCGGTTTTCCGGTTTTCCGTGTCGTTTCCTGCCTGTCCTGGCGTGCAACGCTCCCCGCCCGCGCCGCCTCTCCGCCGCTGTTTTCCTGTTCAATTCTTTCGGCGACTCGACGTCTCTGCGGATCCTAGCCCTACAACCCCTTTCTTCCCCGCTTTCGTGGTTTACCCGTCCTATTTTCCCTCGTTTTTCCATTTTCATGTTTCTGCCTCCTCCCCTATTCTTCTTCCACTCGGTTCCCTTTGTAATTTAACATTCTACCGTCCTCACAACGCGCTCCTTGTACCGCTATTCCCCTCTTTCGTTCGTACCTTTGAGGTGTACAATATCTTTTTACTCCTCTCGCTTTCGCCGGTGTCCTTTTTCACCGAGGTCGCCCTACAATTTCCTGCGCCGTCCTTTGAGCTTTCCCTCCTGCTCCCCTCGGCTGTAATTTATTTCTCATGCTGCGCTTTAATTATTCCCCTATCTCCTTTAATCTTCACCGCTTTCTGTCTCGGGGAATCATAACACACGACAAGATGCGTAATTTAATTCTTCCGTAATCTATTTCTACCTGTCTCTTACACACGGTGCACAGTAATTTCTCCAGACGTAGGGCCTTGGAGACTCTTATCCGGCTATCGTTTCGAGGGAGGAACAGCATTGGACCCACAAACCCTCAAACTCACCATCTTCCCACTTTTTCCGCCCTCTTCTTGCCTGTTTCGCCTTTGTAGCAACCCCCCGGCTCGTCCCTGTTCTTCGCTAACACGCCCGCCAGCGGGACCCCATTCTGGGATATTCTATTCCTCCCCAGCCCTCGCCTCCCACGTGCTTTCTCCCTTTGTCACAAGGCTCGCGCAGATATAATTAATTCCGGTGTATCTGGCGCGGTAGGGGGTGTCTAGGGGCGGAGGAGAGCGCAGCATTGTTCCTTCACTCTTTCACCCTTTGTCCTTTGACGACGATCCTCGAATCAAAGGGCTGTTCACCCGCCTCGCGAGGAGAAACGGACCCCGCGAGTGCCATATTGTGCGCGATCCGTCGATTGCAACCCTCTCTGATTAACGTTAATCGCGATGAACCAGGAAACCTGCCCTAGGTACGCCGCGCCGGCCTGCCGAAACCAGTGTGCGTATAACGAGGCAGCTGAACGCTCAACAGAACAATGGCAACATTTCTTGGCGTCGGGCAATGCAGCACGTACCTACGCTCGCAAGGAAATAAATACCTGCGAGGTTGGCGATTTCGAAAGCCGCGACGAATCGCCTCTTGCTTCCGCGGATTTCGAAAGCGCGGCAAAGTGTGTCGCGAAAGGGCTCGTATTCAACCTACCGCCTCCGAGACGTGTAAAGGTGGAATCAGACGGCGCGTGGATCGGCGATTCACGCGCCGTCTGATTCCACCTTAACAATGCGCGCCGTGTGTTTGAATTAGTTTGAAACTTCCGTGATCCTTGGAGCACGCGGCAAAACATCTTGCCTTTAAATTCCGCCAAGTGCAGCGCGCCTCGCCAACTTTTCTTCAGCGTTAAAACGCATTACGAAGCACTTTGTATTGAAATTCTCAAATATTTTGCACCTCCTCGCCTCCAGTGGCCTTCGCAACAACGAACCATACGAAAAGCATGCATGCGTAATCGAATTTCCAAATCCGAAAAGGTCGAGCCACAGGCCACAGGCCACAGTCTTGTACCGCGCTGTTATTGCGCTGCGATCGGAATCCTCTGCCTGCCTCGTTAAACCATGAAGCGGCGCTCGATGGGGCTTGTTGAATGGAGTCTCGGTGTCGTGGTTATCAGGGATCGCGTAACGTCGTCGCGATGATTTTATTACCAGTCTCCAGGTCGTTTCTTCTTTCGTTGGCCTCACTCAGCAGCTCTCCCTACCGTCGCTCGAGCGCCGCGGTTAATACGGGACAGCGTTTCAGGGTCCGCCACGCACAACGATCCCGTTCACCACGTATCGCCGTTGCCCTTCAAACGGCGGAACGCTCCTCTTGTTGCCCGGGGCCCTCGAACATACGGAAATCCCACCTCCGAGCGGCCGCCATTCAAGATTACGACTTACGACCTTTCCTTATCGAATCGAGCGCGCAGATTGGATGGCAAAATTGATTCGCCCTTTGAAAGCTGAAACCGGTGCGATCCTCTTTCTCCATGTGTTAAATTCAACGATTACGAAACTCGCGTTGAGAAAAATCGATGCAGCAGGGGTGAAGGGGGGTGGCGTCAGGAAGAGGAAGGTTCGATTATGCGCGGCGGCCATCGTCGAGAGCACACCGTCGACGTGCTGGAGGTAATTACGAGCCGATGAACGAGCATACCTATTGAATCCAGAGGGACGATGGCGACGCGAAATCGGTAGAAGAGAAGCAACGGCGCGGCGCCGAGGAGATATTGATAGAGCGGTCGCGCAGTTATTGGGAATACGTGCCTCTCAATATTGCAGTCTATAATTGAACGCCATTGCCACGTCAACGGAAATAGAATAGGAATTGGTATGGAAATGGCCGCCGCGGCTCACCACCTGCGAGCACGCCGATACGCGTCCACTTTCATTTTCCACGCGCTCCCCTCAGATCTCCGCGTTCACTGTCCCTTATTTCCCTCTTTTTTAACTCCACCCACCGGGCGGGAGGGGCCTTTGTTGCGCGGATCTGGACCGCCAATTTAATTCCCCTCGACCAACACGACCAAGTCGCTGTTTAATCTCGGCTCTCTTCCTCCTCGCCGTCCTCGCCGTCCTCGCCGTCCTCGTCCTGCTGGAAGCCGGGTTAAGCCGCCTATCGACGCGATCTTAATGACGAAACTTGCAGCGTCCTGGGATTTTCAGCTGATCGAGGCCTTCTCGGTGCCTCCCTCGCGAATTTCCTCGATCCTGCCGTGCTTCCGTTCCGAGGAATTTATCGGGTTTAACGCGGGCTTTACGGCGCCGTTTCCACCGACCGGCGAACGCTCGCCTCTGCGTTCACGAGCACTTCCGTTTGCTCCTGGTGTATAGTGTACACTTTCGGGGGGAAATGGTGTGCAAGCGACGAGTGTCTTCCAGCAATCGAAATCTTGCGGTGTATCGAAGTACGCGTGGAATAGAAATTTAGTTTGCTTCATTGCGTAGATCTCTTTTGCTTTCTAATCGAATTGTCCTGTTTCTGTTTCAGGTACGTTTCTCAAACGCTTCACAGTTACCTAGGTACGTTTACTAGCACCGGCGAGTGTCGGAGGATCGAGTCTGACCAGGGGAAATGTGAGTAGACAAAGTGTTTAAAGGATCTGTGTTCTTAACCGACTTAAAAAACGAGCAGGTTATAGATTCGACCCGTATGTATTTATTTTATTTCTTTATATGTATGTGTGTCCCCACATCACTCCGATTTTGATGATCTTTTTTTTATTCGAAAGACGGCGATGCCCCGGCGGTCCCATTCTACACTGCCAGTACCTACTGGATAATTCAAACTTCGCCTCGTTACATAATTTGTATTTCATGTACCTATTCTCGCATTTTAAAGTATTTCCGCGCATAGAGTTGTAGACCCCATATCATGAATTTCAGACATCCTTATTCTCATTTTTTCAAGTCGCTTATTTTTCGAATCTTCCATTTCTAGCAAACGGCTCTTTTTTACAAGCAGCTACACATGCCTTATGTAGGCCTACTCGTATTTAAAAAAAAAAAAATGTAGTTGTGTAACTTAAATAACTAAAAAGTAAAAAATAATTTCTTCTCTTATTTAATCTAAAAGACTATCAATTTTTTTTATGTCGGCGCCGCATCATTTGCACTGTGTGAATCTGGCGCCGACTTAAAAGAAATTATTTTTTACTTTTTAGTGCATTTTTATGTTTCTGAAGTCGGTTTATTACAATTAGAAAGTTCGAGGGAACCAAATTTCTCCTCTGACTTCTTTCATGAAGTGTGACAATTCGAATGACACTTGGTGAGGTAAACTATTTAGGTTCGGAAGGTAAGTGCCAAAAATACAATTCTATACTATAGTATTACCTACCAGTGGCGCGTAGAACATTTTCAGATAAAAAAAAAAGTAGTTTTGGCACTTACAGTGATTTTTACAAGGACTCTTCAATTCCTAAGCAAAGTCCATTCGCTCGAGAAGGAAATATGTATTTGACTGGACGCCATGGGTTGCTCCCTAAATCCAGAAAAGTAAGCAGTACCCCGTTGGCAACGTTAAATACCTAATCAAATACGGCCTCGATGGATTAAAAGCCCGGCATTTCAGCGAGCCCATAAAGCATCTTCATTCCCTGCGAGGCGATCCCTCATATTTCACCTGGCTTTCTTCCTCCAACTCGTAACTTCCCTTTATCGGGTCCCGATGGCTGCTTTCCAGCGAAATTTTCATCGTAACCGACCCGCCGAAGTCTGTGAGCCGCTTTAACCACCGTCCCTTGCTTCGACAAACACTCGCTGCATGAAAATCGCGTCGTCCGTGACTCTTGTCCGGGGTGAATTTATTAGAGATTTCAGGACCTCCCAGCTCGTAGCTGGACTTTTAATGGAATCATAAAAGAATCTAGAATTTCGACACTCCACGTAGAATTTGCATAGGTACCTACTTACTTGTCCCCTCCATTTACTCATCTTTTCAAAACGAATCGCAACGCGACATTAGATCCCAAGATCCTCGATCCACTGGTTGAGAGAACCACTGTTGTTTTACGATCATCCTCGATTTTCCACTGTATTCTCAGCCCACACGGAATTCACTCGCCGTGGGCCACGGTTATTCTCGAGCCCTTTTATACCGATCCGACGGTCCCCGCGAAACGTATTTGCTTAGCAGGCTCGGCTGATGGCCCCGACCGGGGCCGCCCCGTGTTTAAGGAGGAACGCTGGTTTTAGCTCTCGCGCGAGGTTGCCGTGGGCCCCTTTACGAGAACCACCACCGAGCTGCGCGGTAGCATTTTCTCGCTGGCAATCTTAATCGATTATTTGTCAAAAGAAAAGCCAATACCTACCTACGTTAGAAGTGTCCAATTATTAATGGTCTTCGTACATATTGCTTTTGCCTCCAATTTCTTTGCAGTTCCTTCACATTCTCAGAAGTCTTCTTCCAAGATTCCATGGAACCTTGGGAACACCTGGGGGCAACGCATCCAACTGTAACCACCCCTGCGTCTCCTTTTTCTTCCATTTCTCTTTCGATTTCCCAAGCTGGGAAACAAGCTGTTTGGAACGGCCGCGTCACTTCGATTCTTCTGGTCGTAAAATCGCCGTAGCGAAACGGTCGAACGGTCCTTTCCCGTGCACGTGAAGGAACGCGGGCGGAAGCAGCCGCCGTTGAAGCTCCGTTGCGTTCGATATCTCGATTATCGTTCCTCTCGGGCGAACAGATCCCGCGGCTACTCTCTCCAGCTTCGAGGAACCGGAAACAAGGGGAACACGGGAAACAAAGGAAACAAGAAGCTCTTGTCTTCCTGTCCTACCCTTGTCCCGTTGCCTGCAACCGCTGCACCGATTTCCACGCTCCGTTTCTTTGGCCGTTCGTGGTTTGCTCTTCGATTTTGTCGCTTCTTCAAACAGAGCGGGCTATTTAGGCATTTTGACGATGCTCATTCAAAGTTTCGCGGTCCCGCGAAACAGGCTGTGAAATGCAATTCTGGTGTCGAGGGGATGAATAGGAGTGGAGGACATTCAGGGAAATGCATTCCGGCGGCTGAACGCGGTGTCCCCGCGAGTATCGAACTGCATCGATGATACTATCAATTAATTAACCGTACCGGAAGAGGTGGACGGTCGCGACGCGGCGCGGCGCGGCGCGGCGCGGCGGAGTGAAATGTGTGGTCGATGGACATTTCCACGAGAGTGGGAAAAAAAAATCTGAAGCTTCAACGTTCGATTAATTTCCCTTCCCCGATTCACTGTCCGTTCCAACTTCGTTCGTTTTCCCTCTCCCAGTCTACAGCCAGATCATATTTAACTTGTATTGGAAAAAATTCGCCCTGTTTCGGTATAACGAATCCCGATCGCGTAGAAAATACCCAGTTATCAATTACCTAATTAACGGGCGAAATCCCTCTATTTATCCCAGGCCACATGAATTCGAGCCGAATGGGCGATATCGGATGGGGAACGACTCGGGCCGAGAGGAATCGAACGAATTTATATTGCTCGACCGTTGTCGGCCAGGAATTTCTCTGGAATCCCCGACATCGTGGACGATCTTTAATAGACCCCGCTATAATTTCTTCCCTGGCCCATCCACGGTCCGTATTCGTGCCTGGAAATGGCGCTGGAGGTCTTGGAAGACTCCGGGGACGATATAAATGGCCAGACGAGAACGATTCCTATTTCATAGACGGGATCTGCTGAATCCCCGATCGTTTGGCCGAAAATACAAGCACATTTTCGAGTCGATGATCGGTGATATTTAACCTGCGCTTCCGGGGCCGATGAACGAGCGGATTCCTCATCGAGAATTAAATAGCCTCACTCCATTCGCCGAGGAAACAGAGGAAAGAGAGGAATTCTCTCTGTTGCTCTTTCGTACGGCGATTTCACGATCCCCCCACCTTTCAGAGTAACGTAACGAGTCACGGTTAGACTCCGCGGTAGTTATGAATCGCCGATTACTTTCCATTCATAAAAGACCTTGCGCGAGCAACGCGAGCGGACCGCTGCTCGTTCATTTATCGCGGCACTCATTTAATTACGGCGAAACGTTGAACTTGAGTGTAATTAAAGACCACTTTTAGACCCGCCCCCTCCACTGCGATTCATTGCATCGCTCGCCGATTTTCTCTTTACTCACTTCAGACCGTGCTTTCCCTCGCCCCCTTTTCCACCCTCCTACGCTCTCGCTAAACACTCCGCTCATTTCTCTGCTTTCTTCGGGGCCACTCGAACACTGTTATTTTTCCTATCTAAAGTCATTCCTGTATCCTAATCACAGTTTCCCCCATTATTTATGAAACTCCAAGTCCGCCAAGCTGATCCACCCACGCGGCAGTTTGCGTTCGAAGAGAAAAGGCTCCGAAACGGTGTGTGTCAGCACATTCGAATGCGTGGCTCGATTTGTAACGGGTAGCCAGGATTTTTTTCGCCCGGGAAAAGAAATTGTATGTGGCACAGGTACGCGCCGGGACAGCTGCAGCTTTGCAAAGCTTGTTTGCGCGAAATGCACACCACTTTCCCGGGGTTTCCCGCTTGCGATGTACACCCCTATCTCTTGGGCACCCCCGGGCAACCGTCGATTATTTCACAGCCCGCCCCGCTCGGAAAAACCGTGTCGAGGTCGATGCATCGCGAGACAACTCGCCTATCGTTTCGATTTTAATTGAATTCCCCCCGCGGCGATTAGAAAACAATCATTCAGATAAACAGCCGCCGCACAGTGGTCGAAAATCGAGAAAACCTGCCCAAAACATGAAGATGACCTTTGATTTGTACAAAAATGGGTATACTTGCAGTCAAAATTGCAAAAAATAAAATGCCGGACCCAATATGGCGGACGCGCATATCAGAAAAACATTAGATTTAATCTAAATTTGGTAGCCTGGAGTTTTCGAGGTCGCTGATTACGAATTTGAGGTCAAAATTGCAAAAAAACATAATGGCGGACCCAATATGGCAGATCGCATATTAGAAAACATCAAATTTGGTCTAAACTTGGTCTTCTAGAGTTCTCGAGGTCGCTGGTTACGAATTTGAGGTCAAAATTTCGAAAAAAAAAAAAAAATGGCGGACCCAATATGGCAGACCGCATTATCAGAAAACATCAAATTTGGTCTAAACTTGGTATCAGCAGCCAACAGCTTGTGCTTTGACGGCCTCTAAAAAAATATTTCCGATTTGTTCCACCTTGGGGCTTGTTGGAACTTGTTCACACAAGTGTAGAGAGTCTGAAAAAATTATTTCCAGTTGCTACTTTTTGCAACTTTGGACCGCATATCAGAAAAAAATCAAATTTGGTCTAAGCTTGGTGTCAGCAGCCAACAGCCGTCGCGAGTGGTCGAAATGGGTTTTCTAGCTGGACAAAACTATTTCCGCTTCATCTATGAAACTGAATGGAGTAGTTGGACTAAATATACGTTTATTTAATGAAAATGGAATATAGAAAAGTGGGATTGGGATGAACGGGCGATAGAAAATAAAATCATAAATTGAATTCTGGACTTCAACACTGGTCGACATAGAGACGCTGTTCCTCTTGCAGAGGAATTGAAAAACGACTCTTCTCTTCAGCAGGAAATTACCTGTAAATAATCAAAACGCTTGTACACCACTCGTTCACTATCCGAAAACTCTCGTTGTTTTACAACGAAATGCACGGCCTCCCTACACACACACACACACACACACTAACACAACAACGTCGCGATTCGCTCGTTGCCATGTGCGACCGTCAACAATCATGGCATCGCGTCCCGTCTTAGATTCGCATTCATGGAAATTCCCTTTCTACATTTACTTATTAAAAAATATCCCAGCTCCAAAGTTGCAAAAAGTAGCAAATGGAAATAATTTTTTCGGACTCTCTACATTTGTGTGACCAAGTTCCAAAAAGCCCCAAAGTGGAACAAAACGGAACTTTTTTTGAGAGGTCGTCAAAGTACAAAGACTGTACATTTTTGTAGTAGGTATATTTTTGATTCTAGGCAAACAAATAATATATTGAAGTTTTAGGATCCTTGTACTTACGGTTCATGTTGGAATCCATCACAAATTGAATATATATCATAAATACTGCCAATAAAAAATTCCGCGAACGACAGACACTGACGAGTAATGAGACTTCGATCGTCGACTCACGCGTACGTTTACATTGAACAAATGAAGAAATGTCATGAACAGCTCTGATTCTTCTCATCTACTATCTACCTCGCACTTACCGTGATGAAAGATTTTTTCAAGCACTTTCAATTTTGGGTTCTGTCCAGCTGGATAGCCCATTTTGATCACACGCAACGGCTGCTGGCTGCTGATACCCAGCTTAAACCAAATCTGATGTTTTTCTGATATGCGCGTCCGCCATATTGAGTGCGCCAGTGAAATTTTTTTGAAATGTTGACCTCAGATTCGTAATCAGCGACATCGAAAACTCCAGGCTACCAAATTTAGATTAAATCTAATGTTTTTCTGATACGCGCGTCCGCTATTTTATTTTTTGCTATTTTGACTTCAGATTCTTAATCAGCGACCTCGAAAACCTTAGTATACATATTCATTTTTGTACAAATCAAAGGTCATTTTCATGTTTTGGGCAGGTTTTCTTGATTTTCGACCAGTGTGCGCCGCCGCGCCGAGGCGAGGCGAATCGAGACGAAACGAGGTTAATGTGCAATTAACGATAATTGAAATATTCCGTTGTTTAAAATATTAACAGATAGCGCGGATTAGCGATAAATCCCTCGAGGAAACTGTTTCCGCAGCGCAGAGTGAATTTTCTCCTCTGCTCGCCTGCATACCTACTAGTACTTGGAAGGCAGAATATTCTTGTTCGCACAAACCGACGCAAAGACGCGCGCAGCAATGAAAATGGCGCATTGTGCGGTAGTATCCCACCAAGGGATATCCGCGATTCTGGGTTAGAAAGCATTCGATATGCCTTGTGTACGCGTGATTGCATTCGCGGGTATTTCGATATTAGAATGGCGGCGAGTTAATGAAAAACAGGGAGAAGAGGGGAAATTGGGAAGCATCCTCTGCATTACAACTTTTCGTACCAGCAACTGGTACGGTTTATAGAAAAATAACTTGCCAGTATCGAAGCATTTACATTTATTTCCCCGACCCTGTTCCCATTTCCCTCCATTTCCCTCGCGAACAACGTCCAAATTGTTTATTCAAACAGGGTCAAAGTGCTCTGCTCTAGCGCACCGATAATATCCAGCAAATAGGCCGTGACGTTCGATTATTTACAGAAGAAATATTCTCGCGTGCGCTGGTATCAGATTGATTTTCCAACGGGAAGATTCGATGCACAGTGTCGACTTATTTCCAGAGTTGCATGGTGCATTTCGGCACAGCCCGTGCGTCACGAGCGTCCTGAATGTCGGATTTCCTTCGTGCAAGGGATACAAGAGATGGACGTGACTGCAGCTGCCTCAGCAGCTCCCTTCTTTCCCAGCTTTTCCGCCCTCTATGCTCTCGAGGGTGCATCATCCCCCGTGCATTTCGTTTAGACTTCCGACGCACGGCAGGCTTTCCGTCGTTGCTCCTCGAATTTATCTGAAACGGAAATCCACCCGGGGAATGTTCTGCTGCGTTAGTTCCCGTGGTAGGTGGTGGCTTGATCGTCCGTCCCTCGTTAAACAGATTTCTGACTAATGCGAATTCGTTGCGCGATAGAAAACAAGTTCCTCTTCGATTCTCATCGCGTACGAGGGAAAAGGCTTTTGAAACTCTTGCGACCGCGGCGGTTAACAGAACCCACGAATCGTTCAGGAAAACGGGCGTTTAAGGGGTAAAACCACTCTGGAGGCAGAAAAAAATACCTAAATTTGACAATTTATTTTGGGAGTATGACAAACGGAATAGAATTTCTTTTTAGATGCTTTATTTAACACATATTGAAGTACGAAAAACAATTTTTTTTATTGTCATTTTCGTACAAAATGGCGGCGACAGAGCCCGTCGTCGAAAACAGCTTGTTTGATAACACCGCCACGGGAGGACGGATTTCTCGGCATATATGAGTCCGGGAGCAAAAAATAAAAAAAATTTATAATCTATATACAATTGGCTTTGGAAGTACATAGGGTATTTTTTTTAATCAATTTTTGTGGAAGTGGTGCACTTTTTAATAAATGAATCGTTTTTTGCCCTAAACATGAGCATTAAATTGTTTATAAAAAAAAAGTTTACATTCAATCAAAAAACGGCTACGTACTTCCAAAGCCAATTGTATATAGATTATAATTTTTTTTATTTTTTGTTCCAGGACTCATACATGCCGTGAAATCTGTCCCCCCGTGGCGGTGTTTTCAAAAAAGCTGTTTTCGACGACGGGCTTTGCCGCCGCCATTTTGTATGAAAATGACAATAAAAAAAAAATTGTTGTTCGTACTTCAATATGCGTTAAATAAACCCTCTGAAAAGCAATTCTATTCCGTTTGTCATACTCCCAAAATAAATTGTCAAATTTAGGCCTTTCGAGTGTGGTTTTACCCCTTAATAGCACCGAATTTCGCGCTGCAGCTGAAAGTTTAATTCTCCCGTTTGCCCGTCGTAGTCGGATCGAAAGGCGGAAACGGCGCGAAAGATAAACGCTAGGGAAAGTAGTAGCAGCGGAAGAGTAATTTCGTTTGCGTTAATTTCCCGTTGGTAGACTGCTGCCGGCTGGGATCGAACAGGCAAACAGGGAGAACAGAAGGAACAGAAGCCGAACGATGTTTTCTCGCTGCTCGATTAACGACCGCTTTCGCGAAACTTGTTTATCAGCTTCGCGTGCGTGCTGGCAGCCCTCCGGGAATTGAAAAAAGAGCCAGCCACCGCGCGGCATTGAAGAAACTGTGGAAAACTTACGAAGAATCGCGATGTCGATGATGACACCGCGCGTTTCGGATGCACTGACTCATCGAACGCATACCGTGTGGCGTATAGCGTCGGTATTTATACACCATCGGGGAGATGTCTGCATACTTTGTAGTTTGTACACGACGCTCATTGCTCTTTTGAAGAAGCCATTCCTCGGGAAACTCAGCTGTCCTCCCTAAAACCATGACATGGGCCCCAGAATCTCAGGATTTCATTTTACGGGATGCCGAGTTGAACGGATAAAAATATTTTTAATAGAAATTTTATTCGTTACTGAAAGTTTTATTTAAATAAAAAATTTTCCCATCTCTGGCGCCAGGTCCCCTTGGCCATATCCCTCTGGGTGTCCACTGACAAATAACTGGCGCTTCCTCCATCGATGGCATTTAAATACAGACGAGTCGAGAGTTCGAGACGCCGTAAAGCGCATGGCGTCGCGCGTCGGCTGGTATCCGCTTTCGAGGAGGGCGAACGTGCGCGGGCTGTATCACCGCCCCGCGGAAATCCATTGTGACGGGGAAAATAGGTCGAACGTGAGCGCGTCCCCGTCAAGGGAGAGCCACTACGGGTCAGCAATAATTCGGTGCATACGATGCATTTCTCCTGGCGACATCCGCGAGAATTTCCCGGGCTAAATGGCGGGCGTCGTGTCGCTGGGATTCCCACCGTGTCTCGGAATTATCCCCTGTTACGGGGGCGAGACCTCGTATCTCCAGCTACCTTATGAGTGAAACTTTGAGTGGCGCGAGCTTTTGAAAAATACCCCTCTCTACTGCATATACCTACCTACCTACAAATCAAACCTCGAGCTTGGTTTCTTTTTTTTTCCCCCCGTTCGATTTGATTCGCGGCGAGTTTTAGGCGTGTACCTACTATCGACTGTACAGAGAGCTGAGAGAGCAAGGCGCTTTGGAGGGTCGTCCTTTGTTGCAGCTGCGGAGGGTGCTAGAAAATTTTGCTAGAATATCGGTTGGTTTAGCTGCTCGCGGGAGCTGGGTTATGGTACACGCAGGGTTAACAGAGTTAAGCGTGTTAATAAAACCGTCGTTGTTGTTTCCTAAGCACCTACCCATTGGAGCGGCCGAAAAGTATCTCCTATAGTTTGCCGTGGTGTATACTAGTTCTCGATCGTCGATATCGATGCTTCTTTGAAACTCGTAGCCCATTGGCGAATCGGTGGATAAACGTTCGCGTGGTAGGAGGCCTCGTCCCGCTTTTTCGCTTCCCTTTAAAACCGATAAACGTATTTGCTTGGCAGCTGGGGGCCAACGATTGCCGCGGATACATCGATTTATTGGATTATCGTCGCAGTTGCCGTCGGAAGTGGTCTTAAAAGCTTGTGGATAGTTGCTTTCTTTTTCCCCTGGCTGGAAGGGTCGCGGAAATATAATTCGCCAGAGTGCAGCGCGGGAGAGGGAGAGAGAGGAGAAGCCGAAGCTTTATCCTCTTGTTTGTCTCTCGCCGTATTGTTTATCGTTATCTGGAAGTTGGCTCGTGAGATACAGCTGGTCCACAAGTATCAACAAACTGTCGCTACTTTCGCAATATTTCTCCAGCGACAACGCTGCTGTGACATGTTGCTAGCGAGGGCCTTATTGTTAGTAATCCGCATTACGAGCGTTGTACAACGCGATAAGCTAAGGATACTCCGATACTACGATCGGCCGCGTAGCAGAATCCGTCTACGCCACGACGATAACGCATGTAACGCGCCAAAAGTTGATTAGAAGTTTGATGGGATCGTTTAGCATTCGCCGCGCGATATTCCGTTGGCGGAAGCTTCCGAATTCGGGCGGAAATTCAATTATTTTGTTGGCAGAACTACCTATGCGCGCAGGATTCTCTCGATCCGGAGGAAAGTTTTGCGCGTGGTTATGCTCGCGCCTTGTCGGACAATCGCGCGTGTTTTTCTTTAATTCGCGCTGGAGATTGGAATAATAATGTCCCTCCGCGATAGAGGCTTCTAGGAAACACAATATTTTTATTCTATTCTTCGTAATCTCTCTAATATTACAGCGATAGTGGATCGATAGGGAGGAGTGGAAAGAAGGGGGGAAACAAGTGGGAGCACGTGTGGTACCGTTACGCGGTTCGTAGGTTCGTACGAGCGAGGAAACACGCGCCTAGGAGCGTAGACGGTCCACGCCCGCCTCATTCCGGTAGGTACACGTGTCGTTGAACGTGCAGCGGGAGGTTCAATGGACGGCTCATTTAATTGGAGGCGGCTTACGCGTCGCCGTCGCCGTCGCCGTCGCGTCGTCGAGCTGTTACAAAGAAAAGAAGTAGGCACCTACTTAGGCAAGTTGCAGAGAAAGATTCGTAAAGTGATCTGAAACCGCTTGCACTCGGGTCGTTCGTCCTCTCTCGCTCTCGAGCTGCGCCACCGGATTTCATGCGGCGCGGAAAAAATTGATCGAACAACCCAACCGAACCCACCGGTCGGCCATTGAAATGCACCATTTATGGCCGTGCAGCCCGAGCGGTTAATACGCCAAGGTGCAGCTGCGGTATGCACTTTCACGGGGAAAGAAGCACGGCACAACGGGGCGCCACCGCCCTTTCGGTGGGCGTCGCATGAATTCGCGGGGGCGTACTTGTTCCATTAACTCGCAGGGGCACGGGGCGAGAAATGAAATAGAACAGGTTTTCTATAAGTGCACTTACGCGAGTTCTACGGGCAACTGTATCAGTTTCTATAGGTACTATGTTGCACATCCAGCTCCGAGGCTTGGAAATTTACTGGTCCCTAGGTCCTAACAGAGTTAGTTGTGCATTATTCGAGAATAACGAATAATTTTTTATTCAAATAATGCCCAGCTCTGGGTCCTAATAGTCCCTATGAATGTACCAGAAAGTTTCGAGTTGTAAACTCCATCCACAGTTGAGCCATTCGGTTGACGATCACTGGCTTTTGGGCGTTCCCACTTCCCTAGAGCCTTCTTTCTAGCACACGAGAGAGTAACCTTCGACGACCGCGTTTTAGCCGTCACCGTCGCGAATTCGATTCACGACCCCGTTTCGCTGACTCCTATTGTCTCCGTGCTGGCGAACCAGCGCTGCACCGAGTCTCCCGAACGCCGCGCCGTTGGGACTTGACTTGACTTGACGTTCCGTTACGATCGTCGGCCCATCTGGAGCCGTGCTTTGAACCCGGAAGCTGGAGACAGGAGAGGTTAACGAAACACGGGCGACGCGGAAAAACGCTCGGTCGCAAGGTTCCAAGTGCCACCAAAGCCCGAGAAACTCGTTTTCCACGGTCGACCAGCAGGAGGGGACGGACAATGTGGGATGTGGGACACGAATTCCCTGGCGGATCGACGATCGACGATCGACCAAGGGATCCGTGCGCGAGCGCCTGCATGGACAGAACCGGTCCTGCAGGGACGCAGCCTTATATGTAGGTCGGAAGCCAAAGGCGGTGTAAATCGTTTCGTGGAAAGCCACGATCTGGTTTCCAGGATAATTAGCCACTCGTTTAATCCGGAGTTGGATCGTCCGATCATCGAACAACGGAGCTGGAGAGCTGTGCTTTGGATAGTTGGTGCGATCGAAAGTTCCCTCGGATAAGGCAACATTTCTGTGCTCCTGTAACAACGCGCCGCGGGCGAATCGGTTGGCCATTGGAAAGCCAGAAAACTGACGCCAAAGGATCGGTGATCCTCGGAGGATGAAAGCTCGTCCCAAAAAGGGTCTGATCGCTTTCCACTGGCTAAGAAGAGCGTTATGGCTGATCCCCCGTTATCAGCTTAAGTCAGTTTCAGGGCCGGATAATGGCGGCAAGGAGGGCTTACATTCACGATAAGTCGCAAGTTGCCCGCCCGATTGTGTTTCGAGAGGGTTCGCCGTGGCACGATAAGTGCACTGAATGTCTGCACGCTATAATTGGAAGTCGAGGGACGTCTCCGTTGAAGCTACTCAGCCTGAACCGCCGATTCCGAAATTCGTGGAAAATCGATGGCGAGATTCAAGCCCTGCGGATGGAAAAGTTAAGAGAAACCGGGGCGTTTCGAAACAACTGCCAGCCGTTATGAAGCACCAGGGCTCCGAAAACGTTGCCAGAGTTTAACGTCCATTCCAGCCGATTGCAATCGAAATCGCCGGGTTGGAGGGGTCCAGGGAAAATGCAGTTAAAGGTCCATTCTCGGTGCTGCACGGGAGCCGCGGAACTCCACGGCAAAATTCGACGGCGGTCGGGACTGGGGTATTCAAAGGCGAGTGGTTAGCTGGCCGCGGGCTATCGTAGATGCACACCTGAGCGCTGCTCGCAAAAGCGCGCGTCCACTCGCCGCACGAAGAGTATTATTCGATTAACAGGCTCCGACCGCGAGCTCCACTTATTCTGCGATCTGTAGTTGGCTGGGAATGTTTCACCGAACGGGGGGTTAACAAAAGGGTTGAGAACGGTCGATAATGGGCGACGAAAGGCGCAGGAGAAGGTAGAAGCAGAGGAAAGTGGTGATTCGCAGCTTCGGAGCCTGAGTAATTAAGAATCAGAAGTTTTATCGAGATTTTATAAGCTGCTGTCGATAAGTTAAGTTAATGAAAGAGTCCTTCCATTTCACTGTTTTTATCTCCCCCTTTCGTTTTTCCTTTATCCTGGTCGATGCATGCTCAAGAGCCTGTACACTTTATAGGTAGGTACCTACTCGGAAAAATCACACGCATTAACGAATTAATGCCCGGCAGTTTGGAGCACTACCACGCGGAAAGTTGAAGTTGTTGGGCGAAAAATTGCGAGCGTGTTTTTAGAAATTGTTCCCCGGCCGCGCGAGAATTATCGATTCCATTTTCCCACCGTATACCTAATCACCGGCGAAATGGACGGGGAGGAAACCGCTAAGAGCCTTTTTTTTTGGCCCGCAAAAATGAAATAACGCGATCGGGGTAATTGTGATGAATCCGAGGGGCAGAGGTAATTTATTCTGGCCCGCGATGGAAGCATTGCCCAGAGAGCGTAAAAGGGAGACACAGAGTAAGTACTTACAATGACGGTGCAGTAACAGTTATGTAGAATATGAACGCCTTCGTAGGTACCTACATACTTTCGTCTTCACTCTCCTCGCTTCGAGGCTCTAAAAGCTACTAGCCCAATTTGCGGGGCTGAAATCTCGCAGGGTTTCTCACAGCGCTCGGGGAGAAGGATTTTTCAGCCACCCCCATTATTCTCTGAACTCGATCTGGCCTCGTCAGTTAATATGCGCGATTCCGAGGCAGCTCGACGCATTTAGAAACGAATCGATGGAGAAGCGGTCGGTCGTCGACCATTTTGTACCCCTCCCGTCCACCTTCCATTCCCTCTGATCTGGGAGCAAGTTTTCCCAGATGCGGCCGCTGGCAGGTCGCTGAATAATAAATGATCGTCGGGGAAAAAGCAGCGAAACCGGTCAAACGTTCCGCGGCACGTCAGCCGCGCGTTATCGTTCGCGCGAACCTCGCGTTTATCTGAAAAGTCAAAGGGGAACCGTTTACCGTGGATCCGTATCATTCGACAGTCCGCTCTTTCATTCTTCAGAGAACCGTACGAAACCCTGACTCATTAGCATGTTAACTATTCACAATTTCACACACTTGAATTTGATTTCGGTGCTGGTACAATTCCAGTTTCATCTCGGCACTACTTAATTATATAGTTTCTATTTGTCGGTGGAAGGCGGTGGCACGTGATATTTATTATTATTAGCCATGCTCTAATCACTGCACAGCTGAGCGAGGTTTTGGTACGCCGCTGATAACCTTGTCACCGATACTCTGCGCCTGATAATCGCACTTGAGCTTTTAGAACTTGCTCGGGGGAATACTAATTGGCTGCTCGAGTTTCGTTTAGAAGTGAGCTTTTTTTGGACAGCGATTGGGAGGAAATTAAATAGAGGGCGGTGCATTCGGAAAGGAAGTCCTGTTACGGCGGTTACGGACGATTCGAGCGAACTCGTAACAAAGTTTCCAAGTTCAAGGGTCAACTCGATTTGCCGCGGCCGTAACGAGACCGAGGTAAGTGGGTCCTCTTAAGCACCGCTATAAATCGCACAACGGGACCTTACCGTCTTTCGTCTTTACCTCGGAGGTAAAAGGAAGGAACGACGCCGAAAGAAATTTATTTCCTTCCAGGAGAGAATTCCAGCCGCGCCCTCCGACGCCGGATTACCGCCGCGCCGGCGAGCGCGTATTCTTCTCCTTCTGGAAACGTCGCCACGGCGATTTCCTCGTCCACCGTTTTCACGTTCTTCCTTTCCCATTCGGCAACTTTGTTAAATAACCCGGCGCCTCTATTCGTCGCGTTCTTATCGAGCGTTCATCTCCGTCGTCGGAAGGATTAATAATTGCATTTAGACATCCGAATATGGGATCTGCGTTAGGTCCGAATAGAAATTCGAAAAGATGTAGCCTCCCGATCTCGATCCACCTCTGCGCACTTTCTGTTACACTGTCCCTCCGCCTTCGCCCATCCTATAAACGAGAGGAATGCTGAGGCTGGGAAGCGGGAGAAGAAATTAGAAGAGAATACGCGGCGATCGGGGATCACGTAACTGCAATTTTTATCCCGGCGAAACCGTGGTTCCCCTCGGGTGTTCCAGTTCGACATCGATTCTTGTCACGCTGCGGGCAATCGTCGTTCAAATAGTTAATATCCCCGGGTCTGCTCGGGACGATAAATTTTTGCCGGACGCGCGCGATCGTTTCCGCGAAATTATTAATTCGATAGGATCTGCGGGGACGGCTGGGAGGATCCTCGTGCCCCGTTTCCTCGCTGAATCGCTAATCGCCGCTTCCCCGGCCGAGGGGAATCTACAAGCGCGGGAGCCTGACGTTCCTCGGCGAGAGCTATCGATTACTCGTCCGCCAGCCGACGACAGAAGAACCGAACCGGTCGTTCCCCGAGCACTCGAAGAAAATTGAAAGTTGAAAGTTGAAAGTTGAAAGTTGAAAGTTGAAAGTTGAAAGTTGAAAGTTGAACGTTGAATGTTGAATGTTGAATGTTGAATGTTGAATGTTGAATGTTGAATGTTTCATCCAGCGGGGACTGGAACTGTTCGATAAGGATCTTTTCGGGTCGTAAGAAAAGATTTCGCCTGGTCAACGGGTCCCTTTGACCCCCCGAATATTTTCCAGATCACTTCAAGTGGCACAGGGGGAGGGGGAAATACAGTTGGAAAAGCAAGAGGTCCAAAGTTTCGAGGAAAAGAAGTTTCAGTAGGTACTTACCTAAACTTGCAGACGAGGACACTGCTGTAGGTTAAATCGTATATTCGAGTCGACGCGTGCAATCATTATCGAATGCTGACTCTTGACCTGCTTTCGAAACGATACTCCGTGACAAGGAAAATTCAATGTCTCAATGTCTCTGTTTGATTAATATTCCTGGTACGAGATCGTAGAGAATTCTAACGCTTTACTCGTTTGATATCGCGCGGGGGTTTACAGGGAAAATGTGACCATGAAGCTGTCAGCTCTCCGCGACCATCTTTTCACCGTGCAGTCAGCGGAATCCGCGTTGTCGAGGGGGCCAAGGAAACGCGAAGGACAAACGACGAGGGGGCGCGAAAGAGGAAAGTCGGTGGAAAGGTTTTCTGGTTCGCGGGATGGTAGGGAAAGCCAAAGCCGTGTCACGGCTCAGCGACGTCGAAATCGATGGATGAGGAAGAAGGCGGCCTGAAAGAAAGGGGGGATCAAGGGGGTGGTCGAAGGGAGGCACGGCAATGGATCGAATGGAAGGGAAAGGGAACAGGGAGGTTTTCTGGTTTTCTGGTCTCGCTGGCAAATTGAGAATCGATGTTTCGCGCTCGATTCGAAGGCCTTGAAGCTTCGCCGGGCGTAGGAGGTATAAGGAACGCTGGGAACAGGGGCTACGTGCTCTAATTGCTGATATCCTGAACAAACTATCCCTTAAAAATCTACAAACACCAGCTGCCTCTAGGATGTTCATTTACCGAGGCTCCTGCAACGCCGTACGGTTTACAAAGAATTATATAAACTCCGTTCTTCCATGGCCAACGAGAATATGAAGCGGATCAGCGCTTAAGAGGTGGATCGCAGGGAGCAGCGAGACGGGGAAAAATAATGCGTCCAGTTGAGTGGGGAGCGATAAAATTGAACAACGATGGAATGGCTGGACGGTGTTGGCCGATTGTCCAGCGTGTAAGCCGCGCGCGATCCAACACAAAAGTCCCCGTTGAATCGATTCTATCGGCCACGGGGCGGATTGAATCCGCGGGCTAGCGGCGACGCGACGTGACGCTGCACTTGACAATAAATTCGCCGCGCTATGATTTGTCAGGAGTGGAAGGTTATCGATACCGCGATAAATTCGGTGTCGCGCGGTTTAATTGTTCAGCGAGTCGCGCCAACAGCCTCCCAACGGCTAATAACCCAGGCGAATTTTCGCCGGGCGGTGTTCCTGGCGACTCGACAATGGCTACTGGGTGGATGGACACCGATAGATAGGAACGAGTGATCGATGCGATGTCTGTAAGCGAAAAAAAAATCCTCACTGATTCGGAGATATAGGAAAAGGTTTCTGGGAGCATAATCGAGGGTGTTCAGGTGATGCTGAGGAATAGAAAGGTGGTTACGTGGTTACGTTTCATCCTGGGTTGGACCTGTTAGTCAGCGAGGCAAAAACTGAAGTAAAAACTTGGCAGACCTTGCCATAGACGCGGGGGTGCTGTGGAATGTTAGGAGATAGATAGGACGAAGCGGGTATTAGGAATCGGTAGTTTTGCTCGCAATTAGTAAGAAGGTCGAGGATGGTCGGATTCGCGGACGCCTCGAGGACTCGCCGCCGCCGCCGCCGCCGCCGCCGCCGCCGCGTTCTTCCACTGTGCCACTGGCCACTGTGTGTGCGGCGTGCGCAGCAGACGCAATCTGCGATTCCGTCGACTTTGATCGGCAATTGGGAAATTGCGGGAATTAGGCCCGGTGACGTCAGCCTACCGACGAGGCCATTACTGTGATTGGACAGTTAGAGGCGGCTGAAGCGAAGGTCACATCACACTGCTTGTCCGCCAGATATCCTGGCCTTTTCTCCATCCATGATCGCGATAATTCATCGAGCCTTCCGCTCTAACTTCTTCCCTCTAGTTCTAGTCAGATGTTAATCATCGATTATTTATCAGGTATCCCCCGGCTCCGAAGAAGACGTTCGTCGCGACGACGCGAGAAAAATGCTCGTCTCTCCAAGCACGAGAAGATTTGGCTTGTCTTTGAGCGATTACGGAAGATCGTGCAACGCTGGCGATCCAGCCTCGTCTGTGAATACTTTCGAATCGCTAAGCCGCGGCGATGCAGAATAAATGACGAATCGAGAAGCACAATATTGTTATATCGTCCCCGCGACGTCTCCGAAGAAGACTGTCTGCATTTCCCAGGGGCTTTTGGAAACCTTTGTGGCGGGCCGGGCGAGAGCGTGAGATGGCCTGATGGCATCGTCAGGCCGGAGAGTTCTAGAAAGAATTGCCCCTCCGTTGGACGGATGGTTGCCACCGGCACGTCGTCAGGCGGTTATCGACACGGAGGCATTCTATTTTCTACATACGCCGAGTTACGCGAGCGAACGCCATGTGCGTTAAGACATTGTCGCGCTTTAACTAACGTACTACAAGTTCTTTGTCATATTCAGGAATAAACTTTTGGTTAAGTTTATTGTTAATAACATGTTTCGGCTTTATTTATTCATCCACGACCCAATCACTTCACTTTTATTACACTCAATTTCAGACGATGATTGAATAGCCAAGTGCAATTAGCAGCCCCACCTTGTAATCGCCGGGCGATTTAATTTCATGGAACCGGCTTTATTTCCAGGGAAAGTCAATTCCGCGTATTGTTTGGCGAACCTCTTTTTTCGCATGGTTCTTGTAGTTTTCAGGGGAGTCGAAAGCCCGGCTAACGAGCGCTGTAAACCTGCGTTGATTGGACGAAAAATATCGAAACGGAGGGCAATTGTTCTCGTGTTGATTAGTTGCTGGAAGTTCTGCGCTCGGGGAACTCTTCCTTCGATTCGATCAAGCTTGTCAAAATTCCCTTTCGACAAGACCTGAGAATCTTTTACCTAAGAATGAATTTTCAAGGATCGTTGCCCAGAGGAGAACGTAATTAGATTAATTGTTACGGGGTAACACCACTCTAGAGGCAGAAGAAAATACCTAAATTTGACAATTTATTTTGGGAGTATGACAAACGGAATAGAATTTCTTTTCAGAGGGTTTATTTAACACATATTGAAGTACGAAAAACAATTTTTTTATTGTCATTTTCATACAGAGCCTGTCGTCGAAAACAGCTTTTTTGAAAACACCGCCACGGGAGGACGGATTTCTCGGCATGTATGAGTCCGGGAACAAAAAATAAAAAAAATTTATAATCTATATACAATTGGCTTTGGAAGTACGTAGTGTTTTTTTTTAATCAATTTTTGTGGAAGTGGTGCACTTTTTAAGAAATGAATTGATTTTTTGCCCTAAACATGAGCATTAAATTGTTTATAAAAAAAAAGAGTTTACATTCAATCAAAAAACGGCTACGTACTTCCAAAGAGAATATTGTTGTGAAGCTACTGTAAAAATTTCAAATCGATCCATGCAATAGTCTCCGAGAAATCCGTCCTCCCAGTTTGAAAGAAGTGGTTTCGATGACGGGCTCTGTCGCCGCCATTTTGTATGAAAATGACAATAAAAAAATTGTTTTTCGTACTTCAATATGTGTTAAATAAACCCTCTGAAAAGAAATTCTATTCCGTTTGTCATACTCCCAAAATAAATTGTGAAATTTAGGTATTTTTTTCTGCCTCTAGAGTGGTGTTACCCCTTAATGAATTTCAGAGTCGAAATTCCTATTGTCTCCCTCCCTTCCACACTATCGCCTCCATTCCTTTGATGGTGCTCGCGAAGAAACGGCGAGGAGCCACGTCCGCGCGGGTCTTTTTCACATGCAAATTACGTCTGTTGCACAATAATAATCGCGGCCCGTCGTCGACGTCGCGGAAGCGTTCACGCGCTGCATTTGAATTAATGCGAACCCCCTCCCCGATATCCCCTGAATAATCCTGATTCACTGCGAAGATCATTCGACTTCCTCCCACGCGTTCTTCTCCGCCAACGAGTCGAGTCTGATCGCTTCCGTCGCGAAAACGGAGCTGGCTTCGTCCGGCTTCGTCCGGCTTCGTCCGCCTTTCGTCCGCTTTTTCCTCCCTTATTCATCTGCTATTGATTCACTTTGAAATTGGAAATTGCGAGCGTCGGCGTCGGCGTCGGCGTCGGCGTCGCCTGCGGCAATTTACGCCTGGCTGAAAGCACGCGAGCTCGGCACAGAGAAAGCACGGGCAGCAGCTAATTTGCCAGCGAATTCTCCACGTTTCTCGGTCCATTAGCGTCTGATCAGTTGCACGGCGTCGACACGATTCGACAAACTGGCTCGATGTAGGTAAATCCAGTCCGGTGCCAGCCTGGTCGTTGTCGCAGGTCGCAGGGCCTCGTCGCTCCTGGAACCGATTCAAATTTGTCGCCAGCCACTGGTCCGGAATTTTCGATCGCTGCTGCCGGTGTACAGGTGGGGAGTCGAACAAAAGGGAGGAGTGGTCCGAGGGAACTTCTTCTCCAGAATCACGGTGAATATCCTCTTCGACTGGAATTTCAATGGAAGATCCCACTTTCCGTGGGTATCTCGGCTACAAAGGTCCTCGAGGAGCCTTCGACCTTCCCCAAAGAAGTTTTGGAGAATTCAGCTTAAAAAATTCCTTCCCCATCGTATCTGTTTATCCGAGAGCAAAGAGGACGCGAAAAACCGAAGTGGGCGTGCGGAGAATCCGCCGGAGCGGCGCAGAAAAAGGGTGTCGACGGTGCAGGCTGATAAAAACTGCGTGTTTGCCGAGGCGATACCGAAGTCGCTTATCTGTCACGCAGAAATCGTCTGGCGTTCACGAGCGTGCATCACGCGACGTGACTCTCGGCGCCTCCCACCGAAACCAATTCTTCCTCGCGTCTTTCTGGTCCCCTCTACTTCCACGTCACCCATTTCTTTTATTTAGAAACGCCTGTCCGCTATCGTTATGTTTTTCATGCCTACTCCAGTCGAATTCTCCGCTTTCTTCTTTCTTCGTCCCTCTGCCTTCCGAAGCCTCGAAGCTAGTGGTATACATATGTATACATAGTCATCGTTTCGAGAACGAGACGCTCGAAAGGCAGACCGCGCAGACGATCGAGTTACAACGGCGTGATTCCTTCCGCTTCACGGTCGCGCGGCGAATCCTCGTTGGATCAATGGGAGCAAATCTCTTTCCCATTAGCCAGCCATCCGGCGCGACGCGGCGGCTGGAATTAGATTCCGTCTAATCGAACGCTGTCTCTTCCTTTTCCGCCACGATTTTCACCGCAAATCGGCCTCGACGTGGGCTGGAAACGATGATACTCCGTCATGTCCAGCCGAGATGCTTTCGAACCGACCAGCCACGTGACTGATGTGAGATCAACGTGGCGAGTGGCGTTTCTTTCGATATTACGAATCTCTGCAGTGTCAGCGTAACATTACGCAACGCGGGTAGACAGCGGCGAATACCACGTTGCGATATAAATTAACGTCCCTGGTGCTCCCTGAGAATGCGAATGACGCGTAGAAGCGCCGAGCGTATGCTGCTCCTTGCGTTGCAGTTGATACAAGCGGTCGTTACACCGACCAAGGAGCACGGTGGACGCGGGAATCTGGACGAAAAAACCGCACATGTATAATGGATGAGAAGCAGGCGCCAGACGACCTATGAGCAGGCCGCGAGCCACGGCCGCGGCGCGCTGACAACTCCGATTATTCGCCACCGGATACCAAATCGACTGTTTTCGAGGCCGATCCCGCGGCCTCCTGCTCGGCTTCTTCTTCGACACCGTTTTTGCGCGGCATGCCTGTCTCTGGCCGTGATCCTCGAGGAATACCGCCTCCTCTGGATGGTAGGAGCAGGCTTTTTTCCACTTGATGCCGCAGCAGCTTTGCCTCTGACGATGGCTCGACGAGGATATTTCAGAGAGTTTAAGTTTTCAGGGCTCTTCTACCTGGAACAGGTCAATGGATCCGTCTACGGGATAACACCTGTGAATCCCCTTTGTCACGGCGAATTAGAAAAGAAGTCAACCGGTGGGAGCTATGTAGTTTTAAGGATTAAGAGGTCAGAGGGTTAAGGTTGTTGTACCTGTATGGAATGTAGCAGAGGGGGTGGAAGTATCTGCAACGAATCATCCTTGCTTTTCCTTTATCGAGAGCTCTTTTCGAGTAAAGCGAAGCGTTTACAATGACGAATTGATTCAGTGGTGGTAGCACAATTGCCAGATTCGGTGAAGCGCTTGTCCTTCCTTCCAGGCAACAAAGGATTTCGAAAATTTCGGTGCGCCAACTTTAGAGCTACCCGTTCCAGTTAATGTCCCCGAGCTAAGAATTTGTCTAATTAGTGAATAGTTTCTGGGGCGTAAGTCCAAGCCTGGCTTCAAAGCGAAATTCGCTCTTTACATTAATAAAGTATGGCGCAATTTCCGGCCGCTCTGCATTTTCCGCCAGAAATTTCGGATATTGTCCAACTTTCCTTCGGCCAGGGATTAGGGGAAAGTTGCTCGTGAAAATTAAAAGTGCATTGTGATCAGTGGCTACTTGAACGTTGGCGTTGGCTCGAAGCATTGTTTGAAATCTGCTACCTTAGGGATAAAATAAAATTGCAAATGGCTATACATTGAAAGTTCCTGGATCTTCGCTTGAAAATAAGATTTTCCTCCATAATCAAACTTTCCCGAACTTTTCACAGAAAGCACTCTTTTTTTCTTCAACACGATGACCGGAATGAGCCACCAGAGTTGAACGAAAGACTGTACATTATTTCCACCCCGAAGACGAAAACGCCGGAAAAGCGACTTGCCTCTAAATTGCAACTTATTAGAGCGAACATCGTTCCCTGAAGTTTTCGAGGTACCAATGAGAAAAGCAAAAGAGCTCCTCCGTGTATACGTTCCACCTTCTATCCCCTGTTCGCCGCGTTTCTCGCGTTTCTCGTCGTTTCTCGTCGTTTCTCGTCGTTTCTTGGCGCAAGAGACGAGGGAGCTCCAGGAGTCAAGGACGCGAAAGAAGACTCTTCGGCTTCTCTGTTCCGCTCGTATATACTCGTCGGTCGCTGCCTTTCCCTCCGTTTCCCGTAGCAAAGTGCTGGCAGCTCGCTAACGAACCAATCGAAAGAAAGAAGCCCGGCGTTTCCCTTCGAACCCCCGCTGAATAAGCGAAAGGAGGAAAGCTGAGGAGCCACTGCAGCGGGCTTTCAGTAATCAGACACGGCCCTTTCTCTTGTGTTTCGTCTGTCCCGCGGCTAGGTCTTTGCCCGACCTGCTGCTCCAGATTGCCCGGCCCTTGGAAACCTTGGAACCTCGATGCCAACGACCATGCACTCGGAGGCATGTCTTTTGCCGGAATTATTCTTCAGCGTTCAGCGTTCAGCGTTGCGCTCGCTTCTTGCCCTCGACACGTTCGGTTCCTTCCCGGGACAAACACCCCGCGTCTCCACTCCAATCTTTCCAATATTCCAAAGTAAACAATAGCTTCCACGTCTCTGACACCCTCCAGCCCTTTCTCCCCAGTCGTTGGCATCCACTTTCCAGCATTCGAAGCTCTCGAAACTACCGACCCAGACCTTGATTCTCTCTCCCCGTGGAAGAAGGGGCGCGAGGAACAGACGTTCTGCTCTCGTATCGGATTGCACGTGCCACGCGATTGTTTCATTATTCCGAGAAAGCGACAAAACTGCCGCCACCCTTGGCCCACAGTCCTTGGACACGTTCTTGTTCCCCGTCGATTCGCGTTTCAAGGCTTCGCCGAGCGAGCCTCCTTTGTGCGCCAGCCAGCCTTTTTAATCAATCCATCCGCGCCGTTTATATAAACGATCGATCCCCGTTCCCGTTCCCGTTCCCGTTCCCGTACAGGTGAAACAGCTCGCCACCGATCCACGACGACGGCTCGCTTCACCCTGGATCGAGTAGGTATCTGGGGCGGATCGTCGCGCTCCGGACTCGCCGTTTTACCTAGATAATTGGACGTGAAGGAACGTGGGAAAGGATATCAAGGTTCTATTGCTCCACTGTTATAGCTGATAAAAATCTAATAAATTACAACCTGATACTTGCAACGCCTCGAGTAAAATTCAAATTTCCACGTTCGCATTTTCCAGAAATGGATGTTAAGATGCCTGTTGTTCGTAAATTGTTTGTCCTCCTCGAAATAGAACGGCCATCGTACCTACAGGCAGAGCAGGGTGGAAGCTTTCCAGCAGGTTAAAAGGGAGGGCCGCTTGGGAGGAATTTATCGAGCCGATTCACCTGGGTCAAACGTCCCACTGTCGATCCGTTTATGAATCGTATTCGGCGTCAAGCCCCGATAGCTTCCCCCCGGAATGAAAGCTGAGGAAAAAATAGATGACTTTTAGCAAACCCTGCGGTCCTCTCTTTTTACTTCTCGCTGGACTCGTGTCCCACTGATCCTGCAAAACACTGATCGACGTTAAAGGTACACGACCAAAGCGTGATCGAAATGCACGTCGATTAATCGGTTATTCGTAGAATACCGAACAATCACGCGGCCACCGCTTAATCATAAGATTCATTAGAGGCTTAAATTCGTGGAGCACTATAGAAGACCAGCAGGCATCGTTATCGACAGGACTGAATCAGAAATGGAACAGATCACGGACACATCACTTATTGCCAGCAAAAATAGTCTCACCGGGAAGATCGACGTTTCTTTTTTATTGGAGGCATCGATTATCGTGTCAGACGTCGGAACAGCGTCGTCATTTTGATCGAGACATGGTTTACATCGTGTTAAGAGACGAGCCACGTTGGCTCGCGTGGTCTTCAGAATGTGACGACGAGAATAGTTTCGAAAGTTCGGTTAGGTTCGATTTTCGGACGTCGGTGGTAGCGGAGGGGATGTAGGGTAATTAAGGATCGCGGTCTCATCCGCAATTTCGGGACAGGAAATCCATTAGCAGGCCTCTCGAGATTTCTATGGAAACTTATTCCGCGGCGAGAGGCGTTATCTCCGCGTCGAAATTCGCGAATAAGCTGCTGGCATGATTACTCCACAGCTGGAGTCCTTTCAGCCACCGAAAGTGTCTTGGTTCCATGCCACTGACTCTCCGCCAACTAGAAAGTAGGTACCTGGAACATCATTGGAAAAAAGCCTCCCTTCCTCGCTTGTATCTCGAAAATTGCCAGCAGCCACTTTTCAGAGGCTCCCCAGAAACTTCTAAACAGAGCCACGTGTTCGCGATACACGGAAGTGAAGGAACTCCCCGAAATCATGTAATCTAGTCCGTCAAATGCAAAACCAGTCCGCTAGGGACCAAAGACTGGGTTCGCCATCCAGTCCCCTCCCCCCTTTCAGCCGACATTCAACGAGAGTCCACTGGTTCGCTCGGAAAAGCGGCTGGACGAAGCTCGCGCGTCCCGAAATCCTCGAGCAAGCAGCCCCGATTACCCTAAAACCCTTTCGACTGTCGACGGCCGTGTGCTCGAGTGGGCCTGTCTTGTTCATGAAAATGCAGAGAGGGGCCGCCGCAGTGCCTAGGACAATGCGCTCTCCTCCCTGGAACTAATTAAATTCCGGGGAAGCTCGGGATGCGCCTGGCCGGTGCTCGACTCGAGGAGCGAGTCCTTTCCACGTCCTTCGGCCAGAGCTTCCACGGCTTCCACGGCTTCCACGGCTGCTCGAGGACGCTTTCCCATTTCCTGGCTGGCGCGATAACTTATCGGACAGCCGCGCGCTCGCCGACCTCCACCCCTCGGGCAACGTTCGAGGACGCTTCCACGCTCGTTGGACGCCTCTAAATCTCGGCGTGTCTCGGTGACGCGACGAATCGCGACGAATCGCGACGGGCCTCTCCCCCAGGAAATTGGGGAAATGAAAAGTGACGGGGCTCGATCAGATTCTGGGCACTGGTGCTCCGGCAAGTGACGAGCCTGAGGGCGATTGGGTAATCGTTGGGAGGAACAGTTGGGCCTTGGCGTCTCTGACGCCAAATATTTTACAGCTGCAAGCTTGCTAAAAATACTCCACTGACAAAGCCCAACCCTTCGAACCTTCACTCCTCAAGCAACAACAAATCCCGTCAGCCTCGTTCATCCTCCACGGCACAATAATTGGCGAAGACGGTGCCCAGAGAGAATCGGAGGTGTTACGCGCAACGAGACCTCGTCACGGCGAATTTCGTCCGTCCCGTCTCGTCTCGGCGACGAGGCTTCCCACGGAAGATAAAGTCCCGTGGCGGCCGTGACACGGTTCGTTAGCCGAAATTGCTGCTGGAGATTAAAGGCGACGCCCCGACTCGGTTTCCCCCGCGCTGCAAAAACGCCCCGGGCGAAATCGGTCACGTCGAAAACCTTATTATGCAGAATGCTTGAAACGCAGCCCCACGTGGCGGCTCGCCGAGCCCGCAAGCTCGCAGCCTGGTGGAATCGCGCGCTAATGAATTATTGTTCGCTCTCGGCTGCCGTCTTTTCGTCGCTGCAGCTCCATTTAATTTCTTTTGTTCTCGCTCCGTCTCACGGAATCAAGGCCGTCGCGTCGGGTGAAACGAGAGCAACGGGGATGGTCGAGGGTGTCGGTAAAGCATTCGCCCCGAGCGTTGGTGATTTAACGCGGGGGAGCAGCTGCCACTCGCTGGGAGAACGAATTTTTACGCGCTGCTGAATAAAGAAGTTGGACAGTCGATGATTCTTGTTCGAGCAGTAATGCGGGATTAGTCGCCGGATAGGTATCCCCCCGATCGTTGCCGCGTTAATTCTTTACGGAGATACGGGGAATTCACTTTGAAAGTTCGATGACGCGCGTGACCGAAAGTTGGCCGCGATCCAGGCCTGCTCCTCGTGAAATTTATCGCTTAATTACTTTCCCCGGACAACGAAGAGCGATAAGGGGGCGGCCGGTGGCCTGGTCCCGATTGCAGGTCACGTCTCTCGGCTAACCGCCCCCAAACCTATTCGATCGGGGGCTCGGCTAACTGGACTAATTACAGCGCCACGTAATCGATGCTAATAACGCGTGCTCGCGTCGTCCCCAAACCCGAAACCCGAAACTCTCACGGATTTCGGGCCTCGCGTCCCCTTGGAAACGATCGCGAGAACGATGGCGAAGGTTCGATGGAATTCCAGCCGTTTCAGGGGATGTTCGAGGCTGTCCCTGTAATTCAATTACCTGCCCACTGTTGCGCCGCGCCGCGCCGCGCCGTGTTGCTTCTGGCCCAGTGCTGAATTAATTGAACCGCGAGTGGGCAAAGTTTTCTTCGGCTGGGTTCGATCGTGCTCTTTCCTTGATGGAATCGGAGGGTGCCTTTGAAGATTCAAGAGAACGAGGTCGATTTGTCGATCTCCCGCGGTCTTCCTTTGGAATTCAGGTAGCGCGATTCTCCCGAAGAATATCGAACAGGGAAACTTTGAGATTCTTGATAGGTTTCAGGACTTTTAGGAGACTCGACGGAGGCATGCGAAATTTCTGAGAATAAAATTTTCACCGGTTTAACACGGAAATGCAGGATTCTATTAACGAACTTCTCTCTTTTGTTGCAGGTAAGCAGCAAAAAGGAACTACTCCTACGCGAGAGGGGATGAACGGGGATGAGAAGCGGCGGCATGAGCACGGCTGAAAGGTACACGAACGATTAGGTACTCCGACGACGCTCGCGAGAAATCGATGAATTTCTCCTTGTAAACGCGCCGCGCCGCGCCGGCCGGGCTCGGTCTTTCAAACTCTTAAGCAGCTTTCCCCCACGCTAGATTTTCTTACTCGTCCCGAACACCGGGCTTACTTTCGCCAAAGTCTGGCTACGATATCATCGAGTGCGTCGGTTGTTCGAGACCGCAGCCTGGGAATCAGCTTCGCGACCACGCTTTGTCGTCTCTCCTGCTGTTTTCCACCCTGCTTTATCGCCCCTCTCCTAGTCTCTGCACAGTGGCTTTCTGCTCGAAATCTATCCACCTTCCTCCAAACTTGTTTCCTTTTTCGGTTATCGTGTTTAGAACTCGTCCCTTCGCTTCTGGAAGAATACAGCAGCAGATCCAGTAAGCCCTGTTTGTCCAGTGGACCCTGAGATACCCTTTTGCAACCACGCACAAGATGGTGCGCAGGTAACAGAGAGGTAAACTTCATCCCCGTAGCCAGCAGTGCTAATGAAATATCGCGGTACATTAACGCGCTGCACCGTGTCGTTGATTTGCATAAAGCGGGAACAGGCCGCCCCGCTCGCACGCTCCGGAATGATTTAATTTCGGTATCAAGGCTGGATGCGGGAACAAACGCTTTGTTAACCGTGCCTCTGCTCTCCTCGCCAATCGTATTTCCCAACTTTGTAATTTGTCCACCTCTGCCTCGTTCCTCTAGGATCTCTTTCCCAGGCCTGGCTTCCTGGTATCTTGCACTTAATTACTCGCATTAGTAGCCGCGTCGTCTTTTAGCCAGCCTCGGGGAGAGGGACAGGCTCGTTCGTTAACCCACCTGCCCCGGGATTAGCGAAATACCTGTCCACGGAGTTCCCATTCACCGCTGATTGCGTCTTGCTCCGTGGAATTTCATGCTGGGGGTCTTTTCAGACTCTCTGATACCTTTCCAGACATTTCCAGACATTTCCAGACATTTCGAGTTATTCAAGGAAGCTTAGCGGTGGTTGAATCAAGTATTCTTCAGGCGGTGAATTTGAAATGGTCGAGTGATAGGTAGTGAGACGAGTATGGATCGAGGCATGTCCTGTTGCTTCTGCAATAATTCTGGCCAACGGTGGTGGGTTCGCCAATTATGCAACCATCCCGTCTATTGATACTGCAATTACTCTGTGCGCCAAATTGCTTGGCCAATCCTCCGTCGACTGTTTAATTCTACGGTAATCTTTCCCTTCGATGGCACTGTAAATTCCAATACCTAATTCTGCAATAATCGTGGCTGTCAGAAGCAGTCTCAGGCTCCTCGATCATCCCTCTCAGACCTAACGATGGAGCCCAGTGATCCACAAATCCAAGTCTCCGGCAGAAGCGACCGAAACCCCGCCCGAAAACCGCGAGCAACAACATCAACACGCTCCACCGAGTCCAGGAATCAATAACTTCATTTCCCACTGGTCCCCTCGATTCCAAGACTGCCCGCTGCGACAGACGAATTATCAGCGGTTGGCTGGCAACCAAATATCCCAGCTATTCGTGGATCGATATCGCGTATCATTCCGCCCAGGATCTCTTATGTGCGCTGCTCCGTAGAATCTCTGTGGAGATCCCTGACTCAAGCATCTCTTTGGCCACTGTCCCTGGGACCTCTCGGAGTGCTTCACCTTTGTGCAGGATATCTCTGAACGGCGTACCTTAATCTAAATTCCCTCTGCAGAGGCAGACTGTCCCTGTCTCCAAGATCCTCCCAAGTGTTATCCTTCGTGTGGTTCAGCCTCCACCGACACCTTTCCACGTTCCTCGGGCTAAACATCGTTGACATCGGTTCACCAGGTGTTTAATAAAGAAGGGCCAAATTCCAGTGGTAGCACAGGCTTAATAAATAAATGACCCTTTGCAATAAACTCCTCTCGCACCGTTCTCTCCGCCTGTAAGTTGATGCAAAGCTTGGAGGAGCGTTACGCCGAAAAGTCTCGCTAAGAGGGCGAAGTTGCTCGCTGCGATGGAGGACTAACCCGTATTTGCCGACGCGCAAATACACCCCTCCCCAGCGCTCTCGAAAACCTCTTAAGATTCAGGTGGAGCTACAAAACCCAATTTCCACGATCCATATTCGGCTTAAACACATTAACGGGGCCGGGGCCTGCAGCGGAGCGTCTGCAAATATACAGCGCGAGGCAGCTTCCTTACCGCCTTCTCTCTCTCTCTCTCTCTCTCTCTTCTCCCGTCTTGTTTCTGCTTCCGGGTAACTGGCGTGGAAATGGGAGCTGGAATAGAGATTACACTCTTCTTGCCGGCTCGTTGCCGTGCTTTGATTTTCCGCCAGGATTAAGTGGTACGACCTGAAATTCGCGCACCCCCTCGGAAATTCCTGATCACGCGGAAATGTCAAAAGGAATCGCCTTCCCTGCTTTTATCTTCACCCCTTTCGGCTACTTTCCACTAGCTCCCAGCAATGCTAGTCCTCCACTTCGTTAACTACTCCTCCGCCATGTTTCCTCGCTGGGCGTTCTCGTTTACAAAGCTATAATGGCTCACGAGGCTTCCTACGCGTAGGTATAGGCTGTCTCGCGATATCGTCACGACGTTATTATTAAACAATTATCGATTCCCCAGGCTCCGACTATTTTTGCCTTTGCTCGGTTCTTTGATCTTCGTTAACCCTAGGGTGATTTCGTTTCCCATGCAAGTAATTTCGTAAGGAAGTTGCTTGCTCTAATTTCGTTAGGTGTCAACTCTCATCGCTTCTGTCTGTTCCGTGCAAGGAAGAGTTCCCTCAGAATCCATCGTAAATGGAAGAAGCCTAGGTATGTATATTGATCGGTGCCCTTGCTAAGTAGTTCACGAGCCTTGTTTCAACGTCGTTCCACACTGATCTGTACAAAGTCCGTGCTGAATCCTCGATGCCCCCGTTTCCCGCCCAGCACTGGTAGCCTACACTCGCCTACAGCTTGGCAACGGTAGTTGCAACTCCCGAAGGTTAAGCATAACTAAGCCGGCTTTATCCTAACGCGGTCCCTAAGGATTTCCTGCACGACTGGCATCGCCAACCTTCCCCCTGCTCGCCCCCTTTCTCCGCCTGCAGCTTCCAATCCGAATGGGATCGTCCCCAGAAATTTCATCCCCTACACGAAGCCGCGTCATGATTTTTTATCCCCCTCGATGGCACGTGCAGGCCCCTTAATCCTATCGTGCCTCTACATATACCCCCCGGTCACTTTCTACTTAATCATTAAAGTGGTCGTTATAAAGTGCCTTTTCTCTGTACGATCTCAAGATTCAGATATGGATAATCGAGTCGCTGAATTATTTAGCACCGATACTGCTCGAAAGTCAAGTATCCAAAAGTTGGAGCGCGGCTCGTCCCACGAAAGCCCGCTGGGCCAGGAATTATTTAAGGATCTCCGCCTGTCCGCCATTTCTCTCAAAAGGAATCGCAGAGTACGAGAGGGTGCAGGAGTCAAGGGGCGAATGGGAACGGAGCGTTAGTCACGACGAGCGCGGCTTTCGTGCGGCGCAATTAGCGGGATTCCGCGTGACGCCGAACCCGCCGGAAATCGAACCGAAGCCTCGCGCATTAGACTTTAATTAGACGCAATATGCTCGATCGATAGACGACTAGCCTAGCCTAGCCGGTTCTCCTCTGTCCCCATTAATCCGTTTAAAGGATCCGCGTCACAGCAACCTAACCGCCGGTCCTCGTAATTGTCGTGATTTGGCGCCGCGTAACCGGAAGTTGAGGGCCCTTCTCGAGGACGGAGGTATCGATGTTAGTCACTACTTAATAGGACTGTTGATAGAATTTCAAGTAGGTAGTTACTTATCGTTCGGTTTCCGTGCTGAATTATTACAAGTCGACAACCGACGGCGAAAGGTTCGCAACAATAAACCTCGAATCTAATAACAGACGGCAGTAATGCGGCAGGACTATTGAATCGGCGATCATTCCTTGTTTTATTTCCGTCGTCGCGGCAGCTCTATTCGATTAAACTCCGAGGTTACTCGATTTAGCCGTCGCAGGCGGCGACATTTCCACGAGGAATTCTCCCAGACGACGGGCGCGTTGTCGCGGCTTACGCCTCGTCGGACTTGGTGATTCCATTAAATTCCCGTTTTTACGAGCCACGAAATATCCAGGACCCAGCCCTGTCGTCGGCTATCGAACCTCCTAATCCGATTACCTCGGTTCGGGCAAGTGTTCTTCTTCGATCGGACGGAGGACCGTGTAAAATCCTGCTTCCGGGGAACACTGGGAGCTTTCCAGACTCTGTTTCGCTTCCCTGCAACTGCCAGCCAGCCCTGCTTGTCTGACCTCCATATTCAACTAGAAAATCTACTTACCTAATAGATACACCATGTTTTCAATAGCGGATCGATATTCCTCTACAGTCTACATCGAAAGTCGCAGGCGAAATTCTTCGATCTCTGATCACCCAGCAAAGTCTCGGCAACGCTGGAAGGTTGTCCCACTCGAAAATCCCCAGGAGGAAGACGGGGGAGATTTTTCGAGCACTGGCCGCTCGCGAAATTACGCGCAGTTAAACGTCGTGCAACGTGATTACGAACGGCACGGTTCGCGAATCCCGAATAAAATTAGTAGCACCAGCGTGGCTGAAATGAATTTTCAGGGCGGAAGCCGGCGCGGTGTGTTGGAGGGAGTAGGCGCGCGGCCCGTTCTCTCGAAAACGGAATCTCGTCGCCCGTGCGGAATCTCGAAATTGCCAATTTGAATTAGTGGTTTGCAGCGTGGCTCTTTGCACGGCGCACTCCTCCCGACCTTTCACGAGTGTTGCCCGTCTGTTGGTTTCCACCACCGAAACCACCCTCTGTCGCCCGAGTCACTGGCTTTCTGGTCTTTCGACAGTTTCGACCATGGCTTTCAGTCGCAGTTGATTAAATCTGCGGGACGGGCGGTTCGGAGAGCGCGGGTCTTTCGATTCTTTCGCGGGGGATTCCTTTATCCTGGAATCTGACTGGAAGCGCGACGAGTATCGACCTATCGGTAGCGAGCATCGAGCACGCGAGCGACAGCAATTTCCCGTCGGACTCCTGGCTGGAGTGGCTGGTATACATTGTATAGGTAATATTCGGCCCGTCCTGGGTGATCGTCAAAGGGCGGCCGAAAAACACGGCGACACCGCGAAATTAATTATTTCCCAATCAATTACCAGATTCCGTTGCACGGCGTGTAGGAAGGGGGTCGAAGATGGCCGCTGCCAATTAAATGCAATTTATTCATGGTGGACCAGCTCGCCCCTAACCACCCTAACCACCCTAACCAATTTTCACTCTCATAGAACGCGGTAAATTGACCGGCGACAGGAATCGCTGGAAATTAATTGCGGGAGTATCGAGTGGTACCTAAACGGTTCCCTTTACCGCGACTTGCCTTCCGTACGAGGCCAGAAGAATGATATTCGATAGCAGGAGCGTCGCCCTGCACCGGAAAACTGGTCCAGCCAGCTGGCCTGCCGAAAAACCAGCCCAATCGAGATGGAAACCAGCCGATCCTCCAGGGAATCGGTGATCAGGCCGCTCTAGAAGGGCCTCGTGAATAATGCAGAGCCAGGGGTAGGCGAAACGTCGAACGTGACCGAAATGAAAGGACACCGCTGCCCCGAAGAAGGGAGCTGCGACACGATAACAAGATGGACGTGTCCGCATCGTGGTTCGTTCTTTTGATCAGGGGACGCTTTAAAGCTCGCTGGAACGGCGAACCGATTCCTCCTTTCTGCCGCTGGATCGGGGTTAATTGTCCCGTTCACCCCGGGGCAGCCCTCTATCTATTTCAATCTCCCACCTCCCCACCGATGAGAAATCGGTGGAATAAAAGTAACGCGGCTCGACGCGAGCTCTCAGCTCACGAACCCAACTGGCCACTTCCCGCCAAACTTTCGCAGATAAAATGGCGGTGAACATGGTCGGAGCGGGAGGATAGCCGGCGCGTAGAAGGCAATAAAATCTTGAGTGACCATCGGTGCTCGGGTGCTCGGGTGCTCGGGTGCTCGGGTGCTCGGGTGCTCCCAGTTTCAGGGGACACCGTGTTCCGTAATCCCTTTAAACCCGATGCTCTCCACCGAAGCCGAACTGACCTTCATTTACATATAGATACAGAATTCATGCAGGGAGCCGTGGAAACTTTTTACCTCGACTTTGTACCTTGTACTTTCGAGCGTAGACCTCGCTGCCGAGTGTATGTAGACCCCTATTCGGCAACATTCCCTTGAATATTATTTTTTTGTCTGTACTGGAGCGGTAGTAGGTACACAGGAGTCGTTTGCGAGGCCGACAGGCTGAACTGTACACCTTGTATCGCGTCTTGAGCGTCAATACGGTAACGAGCTTCTATCCCATCCGTGTTCCCAGGACGGTTTAATTCCTCTCGGTCTCGACCTCAAAGCGGCATCCATATTTACGAAACGGCAGGAGTGGAAAAAGGGGGTCCTCAAATATTTGCCCCCGGCGGCGCCGCCCGCGTTTCAACCCTTTGTCGACCTGTTGACACGCCGGCATCCGGCCATTTTTATCGGCGATATTGTCTCCATGTGAAAAGAACCCGGCTCCCTGCTGCAGGCGTAATCCCTCTGCGCTCCGCCTTCGTGCATTCTCGAATTTCGCAATACCTAATCGGGGAGGAAACTCTGCTGACAAACGCCCCGCCCGTCCCGTCCCGTCCCGTCCCGTCCCGTCCCGTCCCGTCCCGTATATATATCCACTACCTACCTATTCATCCAAGGATCTTGTTTTCCGCTTTACGGAAGAAAGAAACTTTGGACCTGAAAAAGTCTGAACGGTCCCCAATCGGCCACAAAAGATATCCGATAAAGCAAGTGCCCATCGATCAGAAACAGAAGCTGTTTGTTCCGCAGTGGGTAGATAGCGATCAGCGGGGCCCGTAATCCGAGACGAATGGACGTCTCGGGCGAATTTCTCTACAAATCTTCAAGAAACGGACCGTTTCCGCCCCGTCTAGAAGGGGGATGCTCCAGCTCGATTCTCGCGATAATTGATTCGCCGCTCTCATCCCCTCTCATCTCGACGCGAAGCTTCCACGTCGGAATCGGGCAATCTTTTCGTGCGTTTATTGTCGTCGGAGTCGAAGGCGCGCCAGATCCAAGATAACGGACGATGAGCCTGCGATAGGTAAAAAGCTAGGTAGAAGGAAACGCCGGGGCTCTTTTATCTCCAAGGCGAAGCCTTCTGCGGACGACACGTCGCGGACAAAAGGAACCAAGTGGTCCCACCCCCCGCGGAGGGTGGCGGAAGGCAAGGGAGAAGAAAAATGGCGCGGTTGGCACGACCAGGTGGCTCGTGGGCGGCCCCACACTTTGGCTGATAACAATAAGGTGTTAATTAAGCAGCTGGTAAAGAGGCGGCTCGGTTAATTCCGGCAGTTGAATGGAAGAAGTGCTACAAAGGAGCGAGAACGACATTCTTCCCCCGTTGTGTTCTTGCTTCGCTATTAGTTCGCTAGTTCGCTAGTTCGCTAGTTCGCTGGTTCCCTCGTTTCGGCTGTTCTTTGCCGTCCCTTTGCCGCGGTTTTCAACGATATTGGAGGATTACGGAGAGCCTTGGAGCGCGAGAATCTACGCCGGGCTTAATGAACACGCAGGTAGTCATTCTACTTGTGAAAACACCATCAATCTTCGCTGAGCAACGCAAAGTGGTCCGACGCATAGAGGCAGGGATCGGCTGACTCCAGCTCTCGCTGACACGTACAGGAGCGGTGGTAATGCGTGCGTGAATTGACGGACACGCGAAGCGAATGTGACGTCACTACAACGTTGACTCGCTGCTAGCGTAGCTTCGGCCGACTCTAGGTCGCGTAGCTGGAGTCAATTCACGCACACATTACCACCGCTCCTGTACGTGTCAGCGAGAGCTGGAGTCAGCCGATCCCTGCATAGAGGAGAAAGTGGAAAAAACTCATAACTTCAGCATTTCTCAATATTTTTTAATTAGTTTTGTTTCATATTCTGCCTCAATGTAATTTTGTCCAATAGAAAAGTTGTAGAGAATTAAAATATGCGTTTTTTTAAATTTTTTTTTAATTTTTTAATTTATTTCTCACTTACAATATTCGTTTTTATTTAACGGAATTTGTACTTGTACAATGTTTAGACAAATTTGTCGAAACAAAGTACGTAAAATGATCGTTTTAATTCTTCAATAAACATTTTGCATATGGTACAGACGGTGATGGAGGGGGAAATTTTTAATGGGAATTGTACCTCAAAATATGTACTTTCAAACCTTTCAAGTGTCGTTGCGGAGGTAGACGGAGGTACCTGAAAAAAATGGTGATTTCTAAAACAACTCGATATTCTTTCAGATATTGTTATATTCTGACAACAGTTTCAATTCTGCCTCTTTTTGTCCTACACTATGTAAAAATGAGTAATAAAACTACTCCGGAAAAAACACGTCCACTTAGTGATATGTAGAAATTTTGGCCATACTTCTTTAGTGCGAGTTTTTCCGCACTTGTAATCGGTTTTAGAGGCTAAGTGACAGGAAATGACCAATACATAATCGATAAAAAACATACCTAAAAAAACAATACGAAATTGTGACATGATTTTTTGAGTTTTTTTCCGCCTTTAAACCACTGTGCAACGCGCCTTCGCGATCTTCGGCGCGATCTGGCGTGTAGGAGGAGTGGGTTTGCTCCGCAATTTAACAGGCCAGAGACTAGAGGGAGAGAAGAGGTCCGAAGATCGCGCTGATCCATCCGGCTGATTATCAATTGTCTCGGAGCTCGCCCGTAAAATGCTGTCGAGAGCGGAACAAGCTAGAGGGCAGCCAAACTAATCCTCTTTCCGCCGGTTCGCAGCGGCTGCTGGCGCGGAAACAAAAACCGTCGCGTCGGATCGATGCCAGACCGCTGTAAGCTGTAACGGCCGCGGCGCGGCGCGGCGCGGCGCGGCGTATCGATCGGGAGCGCGGCGATTCGGTGATTTCAACGGGCGCACTGCGCGTAATCCGCTCGTTCCGGCTCGTACAGAATTAATAGCACGGAATAAAATGTTCCGGTGATACCTTCGAAGGGCAGGAGACCGCAGCCGGAACCTGCGCGTAATTAGACGGAACAGCATCCGATCCGGCGGCCGTTCGATGTCGATTTATCGCCGAAAATCGTCGACCGGTCGCTGAAACCGGGATTTCATCGATTACGAAGTACTGCCTCTCTGATAACCCGGCCACTTTCAAATCGAAACGGGTTTCGACGCGTGAAATTGATTCTCGCGGACTTTTCACTTCTGTTGGCTGGCAAGCTTCGTTTTATCCGTCAAGTTAAACGTGAATTGGATCTATTAATAGTTTCGTGTATAAATACTAATTGTAAGTATGATGTTAAGACTCCTTTTGAGCGCGTCGCGCGATTAAAAGTCTGCGCCGCGGAATTATTCCGCGCGAAGCTCCGTAGAGTGGAAAAGGCGGATCGTTCGAAGACGGGAGATGGCGATAAGCAATTCAGATTCGGTCGGAGGGGGAAAAACGGCGGATAAACGAAAGATAAAGGAGCAGCGAGCGATTAACGCGAGGCCTGCAAGAAGAACCGCGCGGCCGATCCCCGTCGGAGAGTAAACTTTTTTCATTTCCAACATCCGCGGAAATTATCCACTAACTTGGCCGATGGTATACCGCCCCCTGCACGGCGCGGTTCGGAGCTGGGATAGCCGAGCCGGCCGCGCGGTATTCAAATTAACTGGTAAAGTTCATCTCTGCTCCTCGCTTACCTAAATGGGTAGGTACACGTTCGGCTAGTTAGTCGATTCGAGCGCCGAAGAAGAACACAGCCGAGTATCACCGGAAGTTTCATGGAACGTGGGGCCTGCAAGGGTGGTTGTGGCTCGCCATCAAGTTGGGAGGCAGGGTGACGTTTAACGGGGTATCTGATAGAATTACAAATGTCGTGTGCTGGCGATAGGGGTGATTTGCGATCGACACCTTCTGTTTCTTCCACTTGTTCGGTTAATAGACAGTTTGTCTCTACAGAGTTTAACGGAACAAAGTGATACGCGAGGATGAGCGCAACCAAGTGACTAGTACCTATTAGTAATAGGTGATTAGACACCGAGCCCGTTTCTTCGACCCAATTTCGCGGAGGGAAGTTTGTTCGTCGACTCGCGCAGCCCCTAAAAGCCTGCCAGGCGCGGGGAGCACCGGCTGCTCCTCTTTGGAGACGCGAGCAGAGGGGCGCAGTCGAAGTCTACTGGAGGTGCTCGAAGGGGGGTGGCGGGCGTGGGGGGCGTGGGGCCGTGATATCATTACCCGGCTCTAAATTCCACTAGACGTGTGTGTGTGTGTGTGTGTGTTGCGCTCGTTGCGCGAGAGGAACGTGATACCTTGGCTGACGGGGGACTTGTCTTATGAGATGTCGCAGCTTCCTGTGACGTTGTTCTTGCCTTACGTCACGGTAGCAAGCTGCATCTTGCGATACCCTCTCGACGACAGCCGCCTCTCCCTCTCAATGAATCTTGGTTCCCAGTTCCCTTAAAGAGTTCCAATCCTCCGCCAATCATCCGCCAAAGTACCATGAAACGTGACAAAATGTCGCTCGAAACTGGCGAACAGAAGCCACGGTACCCATGAACGACGCAGCAAATCGCTGGGCGCGTCTGTGCGCCAACTGTCAGCGACAAAAGCTTTTGAAACGGCCGGGCCCTAGGGAGACGGGCAGCTCTCTCCCGTAGCATTCGAGGCTCATATTATTGGCGATAGAAGCATGCAACGGGGGGAATAACTCGCGGCCAGCTGATTGCTCCAAGGAGATCCCGGTTTGGGGTAACGGGGAAGAATCGGAACGCGATCAGGATGGCATTGTCCCTCGTAGATCCATAAACAAATTGCAGGGAAGAAAGTATCGGAGCGATTCACGCTGTCCTATCGGCTTAATTCCAGCCCCCGCTAGAACCGTCACCTGTTTTTCTTTCGTCTACGCTGGAATTTTTTCCATCTTCCACCATTTATCCCCTATTCTCTCTCGTCTTACCGCTCTCAAAACTTTATCCTCCACTGGCGGCCATTTTTTCTTCCGACCCTTTTCCTTCTCGATTTTCCACTTGTTTCCGGGAGTGACGTTCCATTCACCGCGACCCCCGCGCCCCTATCTCAACGCGTGATAGCTAATTAGTCGAGGCTGCTTACTTAATAGTCGACCATCCAGTCGTCGCCATCCTGCTCCATAATAGCCTATTAAACGCATTATCCTCGGGCCCCGTTTAATTACATATTTACGTGTATGAAGCGCGCGGCCGCGGCGAATCGCTGGACACATAAAATAAGTACCTAAATAGTAGGTATTCTAATTGCCGCGTAATACCTATACCATAACGCTTATCTGATCCATTTACTACGTACTTCGAGGGTGGTTTAATCGTGAGTGACGGCGCCGGGAAATGTTTGCCCCGTTTAGCCAACGCGTTACGCGCTCAATTGCTTAACGCGATAAACATTCTGCGCATTTTCCAAACACAGTCCCCGTGCTTCTCCGTCCAGCGAAAAACCTAGGCTCGCAGAGCAGCACAATTAGAATCAGGTGGACGTTCGTTACTTTCACCAGTGGCTTGCGTAACACCGTGGAAAGGTTAGCGTGGAGAATCGCCGAGGAAAGAACCAGCACCGATGCTCTTTCGCGATTAACTTGGTCTCGGCGATGATCATTCCTCGCACCTTTAAAATGTTTTTCGCGCGATCGAGCCAGCTGCAGCTCTGGGCACTGTGAAATAATGATTGTGGACGCGAGAATGGATGTTGAGGACGGAATTGAGAAAAAGTCGATGCTCCTTAAAGTAGGTACATTCCAGCGAGGGATGATAGTGGAAGGTGGTAGCAGTGGGTGGGTAAGAAGCAGGGGTAGTTGAGACGGAAAGTGGGCGAAGTAGGGGCGCACAGTGCTGCTTCGTGTTAGCGCGCTCGACTTCAAAGCAAGGATCGTCAAATCCAACGTCGCTTGAAAGTTGGATTTATTATTCATGGGACAAGTCGCGGTTGGAGCGACCGTGTGGCCAGGATTTCCCCGAAAAACGCGGTTTATTCCGCGAAATAAATTGTCGATATCCACGGCGACCACCATATATTCTCCTTATCCGTAATGGAAGGCGGATAGGCGGCAGGCGCGCCGTATCCGCGCTGAGAATGCAGGGACATCCTGTCCTTTTCTGGGTCAGCGAAACAGGCGAGACTATTCTCATAGATGTCCCTTATCTGTGTCATGCGCCAAATGGCGTCAGGATATCACCTTGCACCTCGAGGACTTAAGTAGCAACTTAACTCGCGGATTTATCAATAGGTAGGGGAGAGGTGCTATAAAAGGGACACTTTTGTTTAGTGTCCATTTCTGACAATGTCGTTATAGGTATTTAAAAAACAACTACATCACAAGAAAGCGTGTTTATTTCCCTTCAATAAAAGTATATTGCAAACTCATCAATTGTAATAGAAAATAACAAAATCTTCGATTTTCAAAAAAGTGGGAAATGTCCCTTTTACGACTAGGTGATTTTAAATAGGACAGTATAAGTCATGAAAGGGACACGTTAATAAAAATAAACTTATTAAGTATTACAATTATAATTCTAAATCTTAATGGTACAAAACAACGAAATCTACGAAAAAATTAACTCTTTGTAGTATAAATCAAAAAAGTAAAAAAATTACGCCAAGTACACGAAATCAAATAAATCACAAAAAATAGAAGATAATTGCAAAATAAAAAAAAGATGTGAAATCAAAATGTGCTGCAAGTACATAAAGGTGCTTTCCCGCAGCGTGCAAAGGCGACACTGTGTAACGCAATGTAAGATTCGGTGCTTTCCAACTGCGCTTAATAATATTAAGCAGATATATTTTTATAGAAATAAATATTTCAATACCAATAAATATTTTATTCAAAATACTTGGCGTTGCGCCTCGAATTGGGGTTGCTAAATTGAATAAATATGTATAAACTGCATTAATCTTTTTCTTTTTTTTCTTGTGTGTGCGTTCGTAATGTATTTTAAATTGTAAGTGAGTTATTGTAAATTCTTAATTTACTATTAATAAGACAATTAACATTTTTTCTGCTTCGCAGCGCCAAGTATTTTGAATAAAATATTTATTGGTATTGAAATATTTATTTCTATAAAAATATATCTGCTTAATATTATTAAGCGCAGTTGGAAAGCACCGAATCTTACATTGCGTTACACAGTGTCGCCTTTGCACGTTGCGGGAAAGCATCTTTATGTACTTGCAGCACATTTTGATTTCACATCTTTTTTTTATTTTGCAATTATCTTCTATTTTTTGTGATTTATTTGATTTCGTGTACTTGGCGTAATTTTTTTACTTTTTTGAAGTTTTTATGGGGATCTCGCTTCTTTTTACAAAGATAATTTCCATAGGGAATGGCTTCAAATAATTTTTAATATCATATTATTACCGGGGCCGCGGGGGCCATCAGTAATAAAAATAATCCCCATAATATATTTATATAATAACATAAATATTATAATAATTTTAAAGAAATAAATTTTTTATTTTATACGTATACCTACATGAAAATGTGCTTATTTCATTTGCTCGTGCAGCAGAGTTACTTTCTCTTTCAGCTTTTGAAATAATTCTCTTCGTCTGCATCGTTAACTGAAATAGGACACATTTACTAATTACTTATAAATTATCATACGTGCTCATATGTCAAGATAAGTGAATAAATAATTGCGTATGCAAAACCCTACCTTCAAATTTGTGCGTACATAGTCTGACGTAGATCACACTATTACATCATCGTCTGCTTCGATTATCTGTAAATATATGAAATAGAGCTCTTACTTTTTGACCCGTCGGGTACCCGTCTACCCGAAACAACTTCAAGCCATTGAATGTGGTATTGTTCGATCATTTTTGGCTAACATCAGACTATACCACAGACAATCACAGACAATACTACATTCAATTGCTTGAAGTTATCCCGGGTAATGTCCGGGTACCCCGGTACCCGACGGGTCAAAAAGTAAGAGCTCTAATATGAAAGCCACATTTTTTTTTAGTTATACGACTTAACGTAGAATTTATATAGTAATATAGAAATAGAGTGGCCTTTTGCTATAGTAAGTGTAGAGACTACATAATGTGTCCGAAGGAGGTGAGAGCGTATGGCAGAAAATCTTGTTGCAGGAAATTTAAATTAAATGCTAATGGTAATTCAGCGAAAATGAACGAAGCAATCCAATATTTTTAACGCACAATTTATTGGTGTTGGAATAATATTAATTTAGTATGATTTTTGGTGAATTGAAATATTGTTAATGGGAATCTAAAACATTAATGAATTAATGAATAGCGTGGCAACTACTGTGGATTTTATATATTAAAGTATTACGAACGTCTTTCACAAAAGATTGAAAAGCATCAAGGGAGATGTGTTTTCAGCGTACTTTCTTCACTAATGTCACTTGATCTACATTGCAAGCAGTCCACCATAATCTATTTTCTTAATAATTCTTAATGCTACGTCGTTTGACAAATTTTGTAGATTTACCTTTTTTGACAAATTTCCAGAAACTTGTGCGAAACAAGATGCTTTGTCTATCTATCTAATCGTGTCCGGACAACCTCAAAGCCTGTGCGCCCCCTTCATTTTTATTCAAGTCCTGTGCGTTCCCTTCAGTTCTATCCAAGCCTGTGCGTCCCCTTCATTTTTATCTAAGTCCTGTGCGTCCCCTTCATTTCTATAAGCTTTACATAAAAACTCTAAATTAAAAATAATTTGCTGGTATAATAAAAATATTTGTCAATTTAAGTGCAATGCAATTTGTTATAATATATATTTTGTAACGACGAGTAAACTGTACTTGGCGTCGAGACGCTACCGCGTCTCTAGATCATCAATATTTTATTATTAATGACACATGGACCAGAAAAAATTGAATGTGCCTTTTAGTCCGCATGACTCATTGGCCCATTTATCGCAAATTTACATACAACTGTTGCAAAGAGTCTAGCAGGGTAAGCATGGTCAAACGGCCCCCACGCCGATTCCTTGAGTTGTTATTTTTTAAACAATGCTCCTTGCCTGAAATTCCATTGTGTAAAGTTTTAGATCGCTACCCCCCCCCCCCCCCCGTTTAAGGGTAATACGAGGGTAAACGCCCTTAACGTTATTATTTTTTATCTCGGTTACTACTTAAGATATTTGAATGAAACAAAAGCGACAAAATAGCTACTTACTAGCTGTACATCATATATTTTTCCGAATTGTAAATCAATTATTACGGGTAGAAAAGAATAATTTATTTTTTGGGGGTGGTTTTTGCAAACAACCCTATGTGTGACAACCACCAAAAACTCAAGAATAATACTCTATTATCTAACCATCATGTATAAAATTGTAGGATGATCGCGTTGGTGGAACATACTTAATAACCCCTCAACGACGGCGACCGCGTCCCTCTACTCTCCATACGACGACGTATCGAGGTCGCCATTGAGGGCTTAAATAATTATAAACAATAAAACTTTCAATACACGTATAGATAATAAACATTTATTTGTAGCGATCTAAAACATTACACAATGGTTTTTCAGGCAAGGAGCATTGTTTAAAAAATAACAACTCCAGTAATCGGCGTGGGGGCCGTTTGACCATGCTTACCCTGCTAGACTCTTTATAACTTATAACGAGGGCTAATTTATTGCCACACATATTTTTTGACGATAAAGTTTGTCGCTTTGAATAGTCACTTTATTAATTCTTAAATTTGTAACAATACGCCATCAACTAATAATTCATAATTGAAAACAATGTCATCTATGTATCAGATGATACACTAATAACTTTGCAGGAAAGTATAATACATATAGTGTACAGCAGTACATGTGTATGAGAGAGACAGCCATGAAACGATCGTCCCATTTAAGACTTTTTATGCTGTCCCTTTTACGACTATAAGTGAGTTTAATATAAAATAACCGCAAAACAAAGAAAACAATTAATTAAGGGGGTATTCTGGTCTGACGATGAGTTTTCGTCGCGTCATTTCGGAATTTTTTTACAAAGAACCCATAAATACGATTGTTATTTAGTTTTTTGCTACATGCTTATTGATATTTGAACTATCTTTACGAATTTTATTAATAGGAAAAAATGAAAATCAAACGCAGTTGACTGGTTTAAAGTAATGGTGAAAAAAAACACTGTGACCATGATTAGGCTCGTTCTAGTGATCTGAAACAAAAAATGTAAAGAGATTCTTTATTTGTATGCCTTTGGCTATCGTCCCTACCAGAATTATGATAAAATATTTTGTTTTTAAACTTTCACAGACACTTAAAGTTGAAAAAATGTGTCGAGAATCGAAACTTAATTTTCAAACCCCCGCCATTTGCTTAATTGTCAATATTTTTATACCTTTAAGGTGGAATCAGACGGCGCGTGAATCGGCGATTCACGCGCCGTCTGATTCCACCTTAACATTACCTGTTAAGCGTTTTCGTTTCAGTTGAATACAGGCTATTTTAATGATACATATAACATTTTAACACTCTGTATATATCTTAATCTCAGAAAACGACACAGAAAACCAATGAAAATTTCACTTTTACTGCCGAAAAACATCAACCGTGGATTACTAGTACCTACTACTCTGTTGCAAGTGAGACCGCAGTGAAGTTTACGTCAAATGACTAGGCACTAGTGTTGCCATAAACAGGAAAATAACTTGCATGTGTAATGCGTTTAGAATTTTGGAAATTCGATTTGTCCCATTTAAGACGTGTCCCCTTTATAGCACCTATCCCCTACTTACAGTGCACACCGCGTGTTCCACCGCGTTACTTTTCACGGGGGCCATCGGCGCCGAACGAATGTCGATGAGCGCGACAAATCAGACAGATTGCGAGCCGTTGCGTAATCGGGGACGATTGCACGTGCGCGTGCCCCGTTCCGCGAACGGTCACGAAATCGTTGTCTGGTTTTCCCGCAGCGATGGGCTCGAGTTTCACCCGCGCCCATGAAATCTGTATCGAAATAATGCTGATCGCACCAGACGGTACATAGGTACTTACGAGTGGTGGGTACGTTCTGATCGTCGACAAGCTGCAACGAGCCTCCAGAGGGTTTCGGGAAAATCTGACGCGTGAAAGCGGCGTTAATCGGATCTTAATTCCCTCGAATAAATGAAATGAAATGAAATGAAATGAAATGAAATGAAAGGTTGCGGCGCGGCGCGGCGGTGCACACGATCGAATCCAGTTGCATTCTCTCTTTTTCTCGCTGGGCGAGAGCGCCGCGTAGGTAGGTACGTAGGTGGAAGAATTGAATAGACTATAGAGCGCGGAACGGCGACGAATTAAAATTCAACGGTGTTGACGGTTTTCGGGGCGAGTTTGTTTAATATTCCACGGTACAAGGGAAAAAGGATCGGGTGTAATAGCACGCGTAATGTTTGCCTTGTTAACGAACGGAGCTTGAATTAATAACAGTGCCGGGGAAATTAGTTTAGGCCGTTATCGCGGAATTAACTTTAGGAATTGCTTTGACATTACTGCCGCGGGATTAACCGCTGAAATTTACACGTATTATTAGACACTGCACTGTAAATTGAATAATTGAAATTCATTGGAAACCAGCTGCCGCAGGGTTAAACGCTGAATTTTCCCCCTGTAACGTTGATTTAATCAACGAATGTAAACATCGGTTTTCATTAAAATCGTTACGCTCCGACCGGGCGTGCCGTGAAAATTGTTATCGCCGCGCGATTGATTCGTTGAAATTTTACTGCTGTTACGCGTTAGAGGGGATGGAGTTTTAAAGGAGCGTTCGATGGTCTCTGTTACGTAGAACGAAGCCAAACGACGGCTCGATTAGAGGGGAAGCTGTCCTAACTGCTGAAACGTAAGCATAGAGCAGACTTAGCTCGAGGGTTAATGAAATGAGGGGAAGTAGGTAGAGATGGTGGCGCACGAGTGAAACAGAGAAGCAGGGGAATAAAAAACCACGTAAATCCAAGGTACCTACGTATGTAGGTACATTTATTCGACACGAGCTGCGAGCTGCGAGCTGCGAGCCCTGATGATTGGCTGAACAATAAAGTTTCCTGAGCACGGCGTAGAACTATAGAGTGTGTAGAGTGTATAACCGTGCCACGTAGGTCCCTACACCTCCCGATGAGCGAACGCGTTCTGCTCGTAACTTGAGCGTTCCTTCCTGCTTCTGTCACCTCGAAGCGCCAGTGAACTCGCGTAGACAAAGGGACTTGCTGGCTGGAAGTTTGAAGAGAAGAAGTAATTACCCGGGGCTGTGTATTCCGGTGCCAGACACCATCGTTCTTGTCATCCCGAGGTGGATCAATGCGGCCAGACGGAGAACGAGGCAGACGAAGAAGAAGAAGAAGAAGAAGAAGAAGAAGAAGAAGAAGAAGAAGAAGAAGAAGAAGAAGAAGAAGAAGAAGAAGAAGAAGAAGAAGAAGAAGAAGAAGAAGAAGAAGAAGAAGAAGAAGAAGATGAAGAAGAAGATGAAGAAGAAGAAGAAGAAGAAGAAGAAGATGGAGCCCCTCGGAGCAGCCAAGGAACCGAAGCCAAGAAGACGACCGCCGCGGATGCTTTATGCGCGACCTGGAACAGCCAAAAACGCGCTATCGTTCCCGCGGAGACTTTACAGCCCCGTTCAGCGCGGATCCTCGGCAGCTATTCCGGGCGAGTGCATGAATGATGTATTCGTAAATATACCGCCACGGTGGCGGGCAACTACGTAGAAGACAGGGCTTACACACAGGACATACTTTATAGTCGATCTTTATTTTCTTATGGTTTTACCATCCACCGCCGAGGCGTGTCCCCTTGGACCGCCCCGCCGCGTTTATTTTCGACTTAACGGCTACGAATAGCTCGCTCATATCCCTCGAACGCGTTCGTTGTTCCTCCGTGGCCGATCGTTTCGGATCAGCCACGCGTATCCGCTCGATAAATCTCGCGCGGTTAGCTGGGCCAGGATCCTATACCTACTCCGTAGCAAGCTCGATCCCTTCTAGTCCGCGACGCGACGGCAGGCCACGCAACACGCAATCGCGTAAGTGGCGAGCCACCCCGACGCGACGCGATAATTTAACGAAGCATCGGCGCGGCGCGGATCTCGACTTCCGTCGCGCGGAGTCGAAGCGTCGCGCAGCGAGGGGGAGGATCGATCTGGCGTTAGGGGTGGAAACTATGGAACGGACGGTATCATCTTACCGAAGCGGGCCAGGGGAAAGGACAAATATTGTCGGTCCCCGTGGCGTGGCCGCCGCGCCGGTGTCGCACGGAAAAACAATCTTGCCCGCGTTCTGGATCGCGTTCAGTGGCCCTGCTATCGAGATTCTCCGGGGCTCTGGAAATTACGGGTTTCGTGGAATATTCGAGGAGACACGAGGCGTCTTGAAGCCGTCGCTAGAAGTAGCGGCGGAGGTAGGGCGGCCCTTGTATTGATTCACAACTCTGCCCCTCCTGTCCCCGTGAAAACCCCTAGAACCGGGCGAAGGGGCGAACGAGGGGGAATGGGGGTGCAGTGGAAAGGGAAGACGGCAGTCAGCCCCTAAACATTGGCGTGGAATCTCCAACTATCGTATAAATTAGTCCGCTGCGCGTTTTGTAGACTGGTACATACATACCTATCTACCTTCCACTTCTTTCCCTCCCCTCTCACGAAACGAGTCGAAATGGCTGACGACTGTCTCCCAAAAATCTCCGTCATTCAAAGCGTCGACCGTTTCAAGTCCATCAGCTTCTCTAGTTGCACCGGTTATCCGCGCTCCCCCGACGCGTCAGGCGAAACGGGAGAAAATATGAAATATTAAACGACCAGACCCCTATGGCCGCCGCGCCGCCCCGGTCTAACTCGACCCGTGCTCGGAAAATCCAGGGAAAAAGTATCGAGTATCGAGATGAATTTTCAGCCGCGGTACGCGAAACGTCGCGCGTCGACGAAAAATTTCCAGGCCCGATTTTCTGTCGGGAGGATTGGAGAGGAGAGGGAGGAGAGGGAGGAGAGAGAGAGGGCCGCTCTCACCCCTTGGACGCTCGACTCTGGACGAATGCACCGTGGATAAGTAGCATTGAGAATCGGAAAAGGATTTAGTCGGAGCTCGGCCGTGGAATTATTGTGCAGATTTCGAGGGTCCCTGCCCCTCCTCTTTCAACCCTCTTGCACGCGCGGATACGCAACCCTCTGGCTTAACGAGGACGGGTCCCGCTAATGACGCTAATTATCGGCTGCAATTGTTTTGTCTGAGAAGATTAGACCACCATTCATCTTCTTTTTCCTTTGGCTGGCGAGCGGGGGTTCGAGGATTCAGAATTCTTTCTCCGCGGAATGGCTTTAGACTCACCGCTCGGGAGGAATCGAGTAAATCGTTGTAAAATCGCGCGGGCACGGGCTGGCCGAAGTTTTCCCAGAGTCGAAGACGGTTCCCAGGGGCTGTCCCTAACAAGAAAACTCGAAACAAGCTGCCCAATTTCACGACGTTTCCGGCAGCTCCTGTGAACTCGCTCGCGAAACAAACGAAACAAACGAAACAAACGAAACAAAAGGCACCGAGGCTGAAACGCAATTGCACGCCCTCTCGCATGAAATAATCCGTGAGAATTCACCGTTTCGAGGGAGAAAGCAGGCCAAAAGAACCATGACTGCCTGGTTGAGCGTTAAATGGCCGTTCAATCGAGCAAACCGAACGAACAGTCAGACCTTTTTACGCTCGGGGCTCGTTGAGCCAGAAAAAAAAGAGCGCGGCTTCGCGTTGGCGCGCGAGCACGTCGAAATACATATAGGTATTGTTGGATTGGAAATTAACCGACCGCCGCGCCGCCGTTACGCTGCAACAGGAGCCAAAAGACGCTCGTCGAATTAACCCCGTTCCACGTCCATGAGTGGAGACTGGAGGAGAGTCGTGGCGCCCAAAACTATCGGCTCTTCTATTTCTATCACGCTTCCTATCCAATTAACACATCCCAGTAGGTAGGTGCCTACTCCCTACGTGCCTAACCAAACTTTCAAGTCCAGCCACGAATTTTCACGTTCCAAATGGCCATCAGTCTTTCAGCCCCGTCTCCGCGCAGCGCCCCAGCGGTATCGTCCCGCCTGTCCTCAAAACTTTGCTTACACGATTATTTGGCGGTAATTGCGGCCGGTAGGCTATGCTCGCCGCCTCGTTCGCTCTTTTTCCGGCCGACCTCAGCCATCGACCATCCTTCTCGCGTATCAAGGCCAAACTCGAAACAATGCGGTCGGGGAAGTCGGTCGCAGCCTTTATCCGAACAGGGAACGGGGAACGACCGAAAATGGACACGTTGCAGGATGTCGCAGCGACTCGAATTCCACGCCCTCGAACGCTTATTAAGGCCAAGTGTCATCCGGGACGACTTTGTTCGTGCTCCTCCCGCCCCTGCACGGAATTCGGCAATTTTCCTGGCGTGCTCCTTGGAATTTTTCGTCGTCACCTCGCCCTTTGCCCCCTCCTGTTCTGTCGTTGGTCGCGTTCTTGGGGTCGGCTGGCTCGACTAAGGGGCCAGGGGGAAGCAAAGATAGCTGAGATAGCCGCGATACCATTTAATTAGATGCACATCGAGGGGCAGGGATGACAATGGAATAAAGAAATTGTTGAAACTGCAAGCTAGATGAAAGACACAAGCCATTTCCTTCCTCCCCCCATTCTTCGGCTATTTGTCTGTGGGGGCAAAAATGAAGAAATCCATTCTTCCTCGGAAAATAGAACACCCTTTGCCCCCGTCTGCCGATTATTATGTATCTACTTTAATTAACGGGAAACGCGAATGTCTCTTTCTCTCCCTTTCTCTCCGTCCTTTCAATCCGCTCCTCGGCTAGACGGAGGAAAAAGAGGAAGCTCCGCGCCCCTCCCTTATTTGCCCCGCCCGTATTACTTTCAATTAAATTGTCCGCGAATCTCGTTAAACTCCCGCCCAGAGAGCAAACTTTCCTGCCCGTCGTCGACTTCGCCCCCGATTTTTCCCTTTTCCTTCTTCCCTCTCCTTTCTACCATTCTCTTCCTTTCCTCCTCCTTTTCTTTTAACCCGCGATTCTCTCGAAGCGAATGCGTGCACAGCCCGCTCCTCCTCCTCGGCTGAAGAGCGTCGCGCGTACTCCAGGAAGGAACTACTCGGAATTGATTAGCTTCATCGAGCGACGAAAAGAATGGAGATCTCCGTTCCCTTTCATCCCTCACGAAGGGACTCCTTTTCATCGCTTCCCTCCCCAGCGACTGCCAATTTGTCCGGCACTTCGGCCATTGCTCGCCTTTTCCGCCGCTGTCCTTTTCATATTCATTTATTCCCTTGGTCCTTTCGACGGCCCTTCGAGGATCCTCGTCCGCGGTCGGAGCGAGAAATAAAGTAATTGAGATATCTCGTGCTACAGAAATGCAAAGGGTGTTGATACTACAGAGGAGTAGGTAGGTTGGTACCTACTCGCGATCAAAGTCTCGAGTTGCTCGAAAAGAATCGCCACAGTTCGACACCCCGCGCCGCGCCATTCGAACAAACGATCCTCCAACTGCTTCGCCCGGCGCATTCTCCTCCATACCGTTCGTTATTGTCGGCTAATTGAATAAATCATGCAAATACGCACGCGTTACACCCGCACTTCGCGCGACCCGCTCGACTCGCCGATTGGGGAAATTGAAAAATAATTGAGTCGTCGCGATTAATTCGCCCGCTGAATTATCGTTATTGATTTCCTTTAACGTGGATGAAGGCAGATTGAAAACGCGCGTATACGTTCGTTAATAATTCATCGGCGGGGAAAAAACAATTCGCTTTCGCGCGGCTTACCGCTGAATATTTCATGAAATATTCTGCCAATAAATTATGCATAATAAAGATTCGCGGGCGCGGGCGCGGGCAAGAACAGCGTTCAAATTTCAATAAAAATCGATGAAAAATCAAATACACGTCCGAGTGGGGGCCAACAATGCGTCGCTTTCTCCACGATACCCTCCCAAACATTGATCCCTCTAGAAAAAACCGCCGCATCCCTTTCACCCTACGAGCCAGCAGCACAAACGAGAGCACGTTATCACGTGCTGCTTCCAGCTGGAGATTGAATTTTTATCAAACATTCCTGTTACGGCCGCGCCGTCTAAGAAACCGCGGAAATTTATGATATTCGAGGAGTAGGTACCTATTCCCGTGTCGCGTGACGGCTGCAAAGATTTACGCCCCTCTCCTGCTGAATCAGCCTGTACCCCGTGGAAAATGGCCGATTTACCGCGGTAACCCTCTGCCAAGGAACGATAGGTATGTAACTCTCGCACGTGTAATTAAGTGGCACGGGGCAAGACGAACGCTCGTCTATGATTTACGCTCCCGCGGAAAGGGTTCGATGGGGGAGGCTGAGGATTCTTTTTTACGCATGCCCCCGAGGGCCTTGGGGTAATATTTGCCTAATTCGCCGCTTAGCATGCGGAGCAGCCGCACTCTCGCCCCCTGAATCGGACAGCAGAGCTTTTTTCCCAACCCCTTCGCCTGGCTCCAAACTTCTCCGCTCTTAAGGACTCTTTCGTCCCCGTGCTCTGTTTTTCTTTGTAGCTGCAACTTGGCCGCTCAGGGTGCCACGAACGGGTGGGCGGGGAATTAATTTCAACGGGCCTCTTAACCGTGTCGTTTTTCGAACAACGCGGATCAAGGAATGTTTGTGTTTTCAGCGTTCATAGACGGTTGAATAACTATTTGTCCAGCGTGTTTAATTCACTTGGCCCTTTGTTTCTTTCGATGGCTTCCAGCGAACAAGTTTTTTCCGGCACGGTAGCTCGCTACAAACGAGTTACGCCCTCAAAGCACCCGGGCAAAGACGATTTAGCTTCGTTGCATCGCGCGTACGCGGGCCCTCTTCTGTATTCGCGATCCCTTCGGTTCGTAACGTTCCATTCCACTTTCCACGGAATGACTGAAACCGGAGGCGAAGGTAATTCAGTGTTTTAAAAGTAGAGGTAGAAGAATCCGTCGTCCTCCTTTAATTCGACCTCCTTGCACTGCCACATCCGCCTGAAATTAAGCCTCCCTGGAATACCTACTTGCCGGATAATGCAGCAAGACGCACGGACTTTTCCCAGCTTCATTACCATAATTCCCCTTAACGTTCGGGTTAGATATTCATTAGCGTAATTCCCTTAATGTGTAGCCAGCTAATGTCCTCCCGCTGCAGGCAAATCTGGCGCGCGGTTTTTGAAAATAACCCGGACCCCCACCCTTTTCCCATAGAAACACTGTAAAATCGTCACCTGTAAACAGGGCCCAGTCGAGAGTGACAAACATTGCAGATGAAATCCCTCCACACGCGTGTTTGGCGTAAACTGCGATGATTGCTAATCTTCTCGAAGCGTTACGCGCAGATGAAAAGTTTGAAAAGCTGCAGCTTCCGCTGGGAACACGCAACTGGCCGGTGGTTGGGCCGCCAGTCGGTCCACGGCATTCTCTAACCGCGGCGTAATTATCGTCGCGATAATTGCGCGGCCACGCGGTCTCTGCTCTATGCATTTCGACGCATCTCTCGAGCCAGGATGCAGCCGGCGCGGCACGCCGCGGAGCGGAGCGGCGGAGGCTCGTTAGGGAAATGGAACGCGATTGCAGCCCTGAGTAGTAAGTAATGTAAGTATATAGGTACCTAGCGACGCGCTTCACGCGCTCTCTTTTTACCTCCGCGGCGATTTACACTTTGTTCCTCTCGCGTATCGCCTCCTCTGCTCTCTGCTCAGAGGCTACCCACGAGACTTTCCGGACCCCGCTCCCACCCACGAAGCTTTTCATTACTTGGCATTCCCTTTGTTCTTGGCTCCGATGTCTTGCTGCCGGGGCTACTGAATCGAAATCAGTCTATAACGCGTGCTGTTTTCATACTCTTAGAGGCTTAGAGGGTGCTCGTGTGCTTGAAAGTAAGTAATCACCTGTGTTGGGGGCTATCGATATAACTTTTTTTCTCTAAAATTTATTTTCCTATAAATAGCTACCTATTTCGCTTTCCTGTTGTCCGCGTGTTCCAGCACTCGCAATATTGAGGCTGCACCGAGAACCAGTCGCTTCCTGTCTCTGTACAGATTCTTCCTTTCAAATTCCTCAGCCGCACTCGCACCCCAAGTGTTCACACTGCCCGATCTTTCTAGATTTTTCGCCCCTTTTCGCCCCTTTTCGCCCCTTTTCGCCCCGTGGGATTTCGGTCTCCTTCGATTTCTCTGCTCCGTTTACTTTTACGATCCCAGTTTCTTCTTTTTTACTTCCCTCGCCATCGCTTCTCGCGATGTCTCGGCCAATTCTTTTTTCCTCAAGTTCCCCGGGAATTTTTCAGATCCATCTCGGCGCCCCCTGCTGTCTCCGCGAACGATTTTTCTCCTTTCATATCTCCGTCCGTCTCGCTTTCTGTTCCAATTTCCAATTCCACCGTTTTCAAATCCCTCCCAATCTCCGCCCCCCCTCGGCAACTCGTCGCGCCTGAAACGGTGGAACATTTTTGCGAGCTGCTTCTAATGGAGTCCAATTCACCGTCTTGTACGACAAATATGAAAACTGGAAAAGTGGAGAAAAAGACGCATAGTCGTAGTATCGGATGGATGTCCTCTCGGTCTATAGGTATTTCAATGGGGATACCTAGTAGAAACAAATCCAAGAACGATACTCCGTACTTCCCCACGTTTTTTACAACGCCCTTGCCTCGGGAGCAATTTACCTTGACACCGGAACGACTGACCCACTTCCTTATTTCATTTCCACTCGGAAAACGCGGGTGTTCAGCGAAATGGGAGAAGTCGTACGCTCCGCCACGCGTAAAAGTAGGTAAACACGTTCCAGCAGCAGAACAATCATCGCCTCGGAAAAAACGTGGGATAGTAAAGAAGCTCGCTTAGGCTCGTAAGCAGCGCGTGTCTCGCTCCTCGCTCCTCCCTCCTCGCACCTTTCACTTTCTGGCTGGATCTAAAACCTCAACTGTCTAAACGATCTCACCAGTTTAAAGGTCCGCGCACACATATCCGTTCCGGCGCAGTTCCGGCGTGCCAGTGGTAAGAAGAAGAGGGGCGTAGAGGGTCTCTTCTTCTTACCTTACCACTGGCACGCCGGAACTGCGCCGGAACGGATATGTGTGCGCGGACCTTAAGACGCGGCGAGTCAATTTTCACCCAGCAACTCCTCAACTCGTTTTCACTTAAGCCTGCAATTATTGATATGTTAGAAGTAGGTATGCTGCTGTGTCTTCATCTGTCTGCTTCCACTTCACAGTCTGCCCACTTTTATCGATCTCCAGCTCGTCTCTCTTCCTCCCACTGCAACCCATCCATCCTCCCTTTTCATCGCCCTTTTTCATTTACTTGAATCATTTGCACGGTATCCTTTGATGCCAGGCGGACGTCCGGTGACAAAGGTCTGGGTTAGGTCTGGGTTAGGTAGGTGGGAAGCTGCAACGGGTCGGTTTTCGCTAACCGTTCTGCCATTCCGAGTGTTCCTTTCAACCAGCAATCAAAACACATATTCCCTTCGTCGCGTCGTCGCGTCGTCGCCAGGAAAACCGGAGAAAACGTGGGCGTGTCCGGTTTCCGAGGGTTTCCAAGCGAGCCAGCTCGTTCGCCGCCTGGAAGCGGGCTTACCGGAGCTTGGCCGAAGGAAGTTCCATCACGCGGCCATCCTCGCCCCGGGAAACTTTAATTAAAGTCACATCGGAGGAGGTGAAAAACTGATCGCTAGCAGAGCTACAAGTTACGCGGTAATTAACGCTATTGTTACGAGCGAGACACGCGCCACCCTTTGTCCTCATTATCGTTTCGACGGGTCCATTGCTGGCGCGATGTATTTATGCATGCGAAAGCAACTTTGGCAAGTTACACGCGGAAAACTGCTACCCGGCTGAAAGCGGCTGGAAATTAACCGACGCGAAATTGTATTTCACGCTGAACAGACTAATTCCGTGAAATGGAGATGATGGCGTCCTTATCCGCGGCGCGGCGCGGCGAACGGGGGGTGAGTGCTGAGAGCTGAGAGCTGAGAGCTGAGAGCTGAGAGCGCGTGCCGCGCGTCGTTGTGCGTTTGACACTTGGCCGACAGAATCTGCACGACCGTTCGGTCCGTTTTCGAAAAACAATGGAGCCGCGCGCGCTGCCTCTCAGTTCCCAGTGGCTGTTAATCGAATCGGCTGATCGAATCCGCCGCCCGCGCCGCGCCGCGCCGCGCCGGTGCGAATAATTGTCTTGCAAAGATAACGAATCACAGTGGAAATTGAATCGATGACGCCGACTAGCAGCAATTAATCATCGGAGCCGTAAGTTTTTCGATTGTTCCGCCAGCGGGAGCCAGTCATGAGTCAAGGCGCCCGCCAACCGTGAAACGGAATTCAAAGGCAAACCAGCGTTTCGAGCTGGCTCGCTTCTCTTTCCCTCTGCTCTCTTTTCTTGTCATTTCTCGCTCGGTGCCTGGATTTGCTCTGTTACGCGGTTAATGAAGCGTTTCTGTACCCTCCCCGGCAGACAGAGAATCGATCACGCGGAGGGTCGAACGAAATCTAATCGGTTGAAATTTCGCCCAGGAAGTCCAGCTGGAGGAGCAGGCCAGACGCGGGAGCCCGGCTGCTTTAATTTCGTGGTAACGCAACCGATACTCTCCTGCGACGCTCCCCGTCCCCGAGACACTTCTTGCATTCTTATCAGTGTAAACTGTAGAAAAACCGAGAGGAACGTGGAAACGATAATAGTGTCACGTAACGTGCCAGCGTGCCAGCGTGCCAGCGTGCCAGCGTGCCTCTGAGATTCGCGCGTGGTAAGATCGACAGATCCAGATCCGATATGAAACACTCGAATGAATCCTATTGAAATACGCGGCTTTGGCTATGGGATCACGACACATGTGCTCACATACGTACGTGTACCTTGCTGGTTTCCCTGGGCCAGCTGGATTTTCAATATCCCCCAACGAAAGGGAATATCGAATGGATGATTTTATCGCGCGACTTAACGTGCGCCTCGGCATTCAGATTATTCGCGATACGTGGCAGGGGGCGCCGCATAACGATCCGGGAAGCCCCGCCGAAACAGAAAGCGGCGTGGCGAGAGGGAGCCAGATAAATCCGAGATATCCGGGTGGTACGGTCCTGGCCAGGTCCTCCCGTTTTATCTGGAAGGAGCTATACATATGCAGTGGCTGGAGCAGTGCCGTCTACAGGCTCGACCCCGTACTATGTCAGTCCGCTCTCCACTTGCCTGAAAACCGTATCGCGGCCCGCGGCCCGCGTACCGAAAATTTCCCAGTTCCCCACGTCGACGCCGAGGACGCCCGATCGCGATCCTGCCTCCCGTAAGTAGCCACCGAGTCCACCATCTTCGTTCCGCGTGATTCCTTCAAATGGCGGTCGTTAATGTCGCTATACGCCGCGATTACGGTTCCTCGCCCCTCTGCAGGCCTGCAACGAAAACGCGGGCTTAGGGAGCCTTGACCTTAGTCCCGGCGATCGGCCGTCACCGTTCAGCGTAGAACAGCCGCATTGCCCGTTTATAGAGCACAGTGTCCCCTGGACGAGAAATACGAGTGGCGATGCGGTAGGAACGCGCCAAAGAGGTCGATAACATCGCGCGCCCGCGCAACTCTTGCGTTTCTTCCCCAGACGATCGCGGCCGCGACCACGGCGGAAAAAAGGAAAGCGGAGAGGAGCGCGGAGCCGTGCGTGGGCAGAGGGAACTGTGGCGTGAACCGCGTCGATATCAGCCTGCGAATCAGCCGCCGGCCCTCTGTTTATCGTCTGCAGACGGAGATAAAAGGCCGTGGTGTGGTGAGTCCGCTGCCCGGGAGGACGAATTTCCGTGTTATCGATCAGCTGCTGGGGAGCACGCTCCACGATGCATCCGTACGCACGATCGCGTGCGCCCGCTCCGTCGCTCCGCGGACCTTGCCTCCTGCGGGCCCGTCCGCCTATTCTACATATAAGCAGAAATTCCAGTGGACGAAATATAGTGGGGGCCTTGTGCGAGCTGTGCGTATAGTGGACGAAACGAGGGTGACGAGCTTGGACGGTTCGCGAGGAGGCACGGAAAATTTAGATTCTTGGGAAGGTCTGCAAGCTTCTGTAGGAATAGTAGACAGGAATAATAGACAGTGGCGGATTTAAGGAAATATTTGCCAGCTAGCAGATGTTCCGAAGGGCCCATTATTTCGAGCAAATCAGGAGGTAGTTTACCAAAAACGGGCTAAAATATAGCGTTTAGACGAAATCATAATTTTTTTTTTTTTTTTTTTTTTAATGCAAGGCCTTCTTTCTGGGCAGGGGCCCGGCCCTGGCGACAACTGGTAATAGATTCTCCTATTCTTCTCTGTGTTGTTGAGATTGCAAGAGTTCAGATTCTTTAAAGCCCATGTCGTTGCAAGTCTGTTTTTAAGAATTCCCTGTCTCGTTCATCCCTTTCGCAGGATAGTTACAATATTTCCTCGGCCAAAGCCCCTGACCACGGTTATTGCTTTTAAATTGCATCTTCAAAGAATTTCATTCCCCTTATTTCTTCCTCCTTTTCTAACGACCACGGGCGAAGCCTGAATTCGTGGCCGTTTTAATTAAATGAGCATTGCGAAAAGTTCGCCGAACGGAAAATTGGAATTGTTCGCTGGGACAAAGGCCCTTGGAAATCGACTTGGAGAGAAGCCGCGGTATAATTGATGTTCTCGTTAATGCTAGTCCCGCCGGCGCTGCTTAATTACGCGAAATCCGGAATTTTCGAAATACCCCCAACCAATGCTACCCAAACTTGCGAACGGTGTATTACGTGTATGAAAACGAGGGCCTGTTGAAAATTAGAATCTATTATGCGATCGATACAGCAGCGTAATTAGCTTGCTCCGGTAACGTTGAAATTTCGTAATCGAAAGTTTGGTCACTAGTTCCTGTCCGAGGGCGCAGCTTGCATATAAACAGGGCCGCGTTCTTTGTTGGTTTGTTGGTGCTCGCTTCTCTCTTTCGATCGATCCTTCCCTTTTCTGCCTGCTCATGTTTACAAGTGAACCAATACTTACCTACCGAGCGGCGATTGCAGACGTTTCCACTGTTCCCTGCGCTTTATGATCGACGCTCCTTTCTTTCTACTTCGCCACTCGACGCAATTTCCCGTGCGCCATTGGAGAATTGTCGAGGGGATTGCTGATCTTGTGACAGAAATCGTTACGGTTCGATCGTTGGGCGATCACGGCATTTGTTATTCCAGACTCTGTTGCGTGCCACTCTGGCATTCTAGGAGCGTTGGCTAACCGGAAACCGGAGGCCATTCCTCGGAGTTTCCTCGCCACGCTCAGCGGGCACACTTGCTTTCGATTGTTATATCATAACTTCATAACTCAGCCTTCGTCTCCGACACACTGCGCTCCTCGAAATTCTCATGGAAAGTACTCCAGCCTCTCTCGCTTGTTTTAGCAGTGTCGTTACAAGTGTAGCCCCTTAGCAAAATATTATGCCCAAGTTCTTGCTTGCTTGGCCAAGTCATCGCTTAAAATACGACCCGCAGGAGTTACGCGTTCCAATTGCCCGTTCCTTTAGCCCTCTTCCGCGCGTTAAACACGGCGATCCATTAAGAAACCGCGACAGGAGAAACAAAACGAGGCATGCTCGCGTTGCGGTAACGCAACAGCAAAACCCCGGCGCGGCGTGTGCGGAAATGGATTCTATTTCGAGGCACAGTGGAGTCTCGTCGGCCGTCGCGAGGCAAAAAGGAACGACGTCTGTGTCTCTGCGTTTCCTTCGCCGTCCTTCCCGTCCTCCTTCGTCTTCTTCTTCTTCTTCTTCTTCTTCTTCTTCTTCTTGATAGAATCTTGAGCGGAACAGCAATGCAGGAAATTGGGTGTTGTGTTTCAGAAGGATCAGAACGAGAAGGAGAGGACATCGGGAGGAAGTTCGGCGTACAACTCCTTCCCAGACGACCTCTACCTGGACGATCAGGACCCTTTGGAGGGCTCTGGTCGCGGCGGCAGCGAAGGTCGCGACGACCTTGAAGCATCCGGCAGTGGCCTTGGCCCGGACGACGAGGACGGCGACGAGGATCACGGTAAACTTTACGTTCTTCCATTCTACATATGCGGAGAATTTCGGCGCGGAGTATCCAAGGCAATCGAATCCCCAGCTTTATTCCAACGCATTCGCTGGCAGCATCGAATACCCTTGCCGATCGCCGAAAAAAGAACGAAATGGAATATACGGATCGCGTGGGTGAAACAGACGAGCGTCGTGTGCGGTCTTTTTGAAAAAAAACTACTCATTCGCGTAGCCTCTGTTGCCGCTCGAAAATCGTGTGCACGCCAGAAAATTCAATGCCACGGAGTTTTTCTCTCGGCGAACTGGCCGAAATTTTCAATAAAAGCGCCGCTGGCAAAACGTCGTTGTGCGGCACGCCAACGATGCGCGTCACGCGATTCCCACGCGCGCTGCAAACCACTTTTCTCTTTTGTTCTCTCTCTTTTCCCGCCCGTTTTTCTTTCATTTCTCGTTTTCGAGAATCGGCCAGCTGAAAGCGCTCCGGGTTTTATCATCTCTGAGCTACTCTGGCCAGTCCGCGCGACTGTCGAGCCGATAGCTACCACATGGCTCACATGGCTGTCCGCTCGAAGATGTAACGGATCGTGCTTCTCTCCCGTTTGTTGCAGATTTCAGCAACAACAATAGGATAGAGACGGTGCACAAGCCGACAGAGCCGAAGGCACCGTACTCTGTCGACGAACCGATCGTGAAAACTAAGGAACAGGTGAGAGATTTTGTATTCCTTTGGGTTCTCTGTCTGATCGTTCAGCTGTGCAAAGTACCTACATATGTAGAGTCTCCGTGTAGGCGTATCGAAAGTCCACTCGGACTCAGCCTTTACGCTAAAGGGAAACCCGTGGGGGTCCTTAAGGCGGGTTATTAGATTTGTTTCGAAACACATGCACCCCTGCTAAGCATCCGAATTAAACGGATTAAACATTAAACTGATCGAGCCGTACCCCCGTTGCAGACGATCGTCGAGACTGTAAACCAACCCGACAACGAGGTCGATGTAAAGGAGCCCCCAGGTGTCGACGACGACCACTCGGACACCGGCAACGACGTCCAAGGTGTCATCATCATGAATCCGAAGCACGAGGACCGCACCAGCTCCTTCTTCGCTCAGCCAGGTGTGCTGGCAGGTACGTGCCGTCCTAATCCACCCTACTTAGCACTGGTCTTGCCAAATTCTACTTAAACTTTAATCAGCAGCATCGATTTAATCTCCCGAAACCTCTTACCGATACCACCAAGTACTATTTAAGTCCCGATCAACTCGCGGGCTCCTTTTAAAGATAAAGACCCCTGTAATTGCGTTTCGAGTGAGTCACCGAGTGTCGGCGAGGTGATCGATGGTGCATTGCAATTCGTTAAACGGATCGGCTTCAAACACCTGCCACTGAAAATAAACTGTCCGTCCCTAGGCAAATTCCGCGGCGGATCGCATGATTTATTATCGCGCTTCAGGGCCAGTGGCGCCGAGGGTAGTAGGTATTTATTCACGGGGGTAGCGGAACTCTGGCGAAATTCTGGGTTAAGTTAACCGGTCCAGGCCAGGCATAATAAATGCGCTAGATAATTAAGTGGGCTGAATAAGGAATTGCTCGTGCCCAGGCTCTAGAGTCTAGACCGTACGATGTCGTGTGGAAGTAACGAAAGTGGCGTTAATGTTTCAGCGGTGATTGGCGGCGCGGTGGTGGGCCTGCTGTGCGCGATCCTGGTGGTGATGTTCATCGTGTACAGGATGCGCAAGAAGGACGAGGGCTCGTACGCCCTGGACGAGCCCAGGAGATCGCCGGCGGCGCAGGCGTTCCCTAAGCCGGGCGCGCCGCATCACAATCGGGAGTTCTACGCTTGAGGCGGCAGAGCCTGAAGCTGGCTTTGGCACCGTCGACATTTCGTCCCACGATACCACGCCGAGAAAGACGATGTTCTTCGACCGAATTAAGGCGCCGCCGACGACGCGACACACCTACGGAATCTCCCAGGAGGGTCACCGACCACGCACCCCCCGTCGACACTGACCACAAGGGAGATTCCTCCACGGGGGGGGGGGGGGGGAGCGGGGGAGCGGCGGAGCGGGGGAGAGAGAGAGAGAGAGAGAGAGAGAGAGAGAGAGAGAAAGCGCGAGAGAGCGAGAGAACGAGAGAGAAGCGTCACCTTAATCTCCTTTCGTCATCCTTCGATCACGCCTGCTCCCCCTTAATTCATCCATCAATGCATCTACGATCCTCCCGCCAACTTCCCCCGGTAGAAGACTCGAACCTTCGAGCTTCTGCGTGCTTCTGTCGATAATCGATCACTCTCTGGGGTGGAGCCGTTGCCTTAGCTCCGGACCGCTCTGTTTTCCTACTCGCCCTCTCTCGCGAACGGGAGCTTCTGGATCAAGCGTTTCGGGTCTACCTTGGAGGGTCGAGCGTCGATCTCTCGTCCCCCCGTATCACTCGCGTGCCGATCCACACACGGTTTCCATGGGTCCGCTTCTATTTTCCGCGCGTGCAAGCTCCTCCGGCTTGAACGAACGTCTCGCTGATCGAAGACGAGAGCGTAGAGTGATCGGAGCTGACGCGCGCGCCCCCGCCCCCCCTCACACCCCCCCCCCCCCCGCCCCCCGTCGGTGAGGCCGCGCCCGATTCCAAGATGCATTTACACAGCGTGTATTTCAGAGCGTATATGTATTTAGGCGTACGTATACGCGACCCTGTACAGAACTGCTCGCGAGGAGAGCGCGAAAATTCGTGGGCGATAAACGCTGCTGGTATATCGTTAATCATTCTGTGCCGCCGCCCGCCCCCCCCCCCCCCCCGGTGGAAGGAGGGAAGGAAGAAGGATCGTTGCGCCACCGTGATTCCTCCTGGCGCGACCTCGTTTATCAACCGTGTTTCCTCTGCTCCCCTTTTTCCTGTTTCCACGTGCTTCTTCGTTTCTTCCTTTCCCCCCGCTTTTCCCTCTCTTGTTTAACGATCTCCACACGACTACACCTGATTCGCGGAGGCGTTTTTTAACACTTTGACCACGGGTCACCTTGAGCCATCGCAGCACCCCCTCCCCCCGTTTTCTTCGAGTCCAGTTTTATGGAATCTCGAAACGTTTTATCGCATTCTTCTCTTTTTATATATGTTTTTCAGTAGGAAGATGAATTTTAGACGGATATCGTCGCTCTGATCGCATTCGAAGGCTTCTAATTTCCGGAGAACTACCCGATTGTCGTGGCTAATCATTTCGGGAGTACAACATGCTCGCGGAGGTACATGTAACGTTTTAAAGTTTAGGGGGATAGAATTTCTCTTAGGCGCTGACTACGGTGGGGAAAAGACGATAGGTAACGTTGTATCGTAAAGTATTGTTAATTTTGTAAAAGTCGTTGGTACTCGTAAGGTAGCACGTAGAGGTATCGAACTCGATAATCTGGTGGGTTGTATGCGTCTCGCGCGGTACGAGTTAATTGTCAATGCAAACGTTTGCAATTTGGTAGGAGCGAACGTTCTCGATGGCAGCGGTCGATTTTTCGTGGGAACAAAATCCAACGTGCCCCAACGGAGGCAACATTTTTCTTGTCGGTGCGTTGGCGAATTGGCAAGACGTTCCAGTTTTCGCAGTTTTGTCGCGTTAATTTTAGCGGAATCGATCGTTTCACCTTACCTACATATCGCCGATATTCGATATTTCGATCACGACCTTTCTCTGTGCGAACGTCGGATGGCACAAACACCCAATCACGATGTCCCTGTAGAAAGTCCGCTCTTCTTTCATCATCCCCGATAATTAGGCTTAACACTCGATACTTTTCTGTGCGTATATAACCTTTCTAACCTTTAGTCTCGCATTCTTATACGCTCCAGTCCTCGTTTCAAACCAACCCTTATCAGAGGACTAGAAGAACTACTCTAGAGAAGCCTCTATGAACCTAGATTGTGTTGCATCGTTCGGGCAGGACCATTTGTCCATAATTCCGAGTAAAACGAGCAGCTCTATAGAGTTGATTTTTCCGTGCAAAGAAGGAAAGGGATACTGGGCACGTTAGGGGTTGAACGGGAGCCTCGGGGCGGAAGTGTCCGCGTGGAGCGCGGTTGCGCCGATTGCCATGCACCTAGTGAATAAAGAAAAAAGACAGAAACAATAAACCGAACCGTGCCATTTTAAGCACAGTAAGCGACGAACGTCCCCAGCAACCGCGCGCTCGATCTTCCGCCGAGGCTGGCGATCTTGTAGCCGTCGATCGGTAATCGTTCCCTTCTTCCACCCCTAAGTAAGGAACGTCTTGTATCTGTTAAGGAGAAAGACTTCTTCTGCTGGTCGAGAAAAAGAAAAAAAAGATTCTATTTGCCATGGGGGAAGAGAGGTTTAAATTTCTTGCGCGCACGCAGCACCGTTCCTCCTCGTCCCGCAAGGGACCCGTGCGCGCGCGCATTTACACGAACACACATAGGACACGTGCACGCATACACAGGGTTCTTGGACTATCTAAACTCTGAAAGGAACTCATGCCATACATTGATAGGGGAGGAAAATGGAGATAAAGAGACGAAGGGGGTAAGAGAGTAGAGGGAGAAGGGCACACGACACATTATACATTATACATTATACAGACACGTGTATATCTATTTGTTCCAAGATTCTCGTCCGCGGTGGGTGTTTATCCTACGGTCGATCGGTATCGCGAAGTACGTTGTAATAATTTATTCACTTTTTCACGTAGGACCAAGCGACCCCCCTTTCTCCCCGCCCCTCTTTCCTGGATCCTTTCTCTTGCTTTCCCCCCTGCGTTATCGTGTATCCAGATTATCCTGTGAAACGTTACTGTGAATCTCTAATTTTCCCTCTTCTTCTCCTTCTTCTTCCTTTTTCTTTTATATTACAGCGACTCGTTTACCTCTTCCCAGGTAGAACGCGGGGTCCGCGGCGACCCTCGACTTGTAAAACTTTTATCGAAACACTCTGTTCTGCGCGCGACTCCTGAAAGGGTGCCGTTTCCGCTGCGAGCGGATATCCTCGATCGAACAGACGGGAATTGGTTTCCTCCCTTGAGATGTTGCGAAATTAGGAACTAATCGATATCATTGTCACATTATCGTTATCGAGAAATATGTACTATTGGTACACGTAGATGCGATCTTTACGCGTGTTTACATAGAAGGCATTGTTTCGTCGTCTCACCTCCACTTTTCGAAAAAGGACAAAGCTCGTAGGACTTAAGTGCGCCATCTTTTACCGCCCCCTCCCCCCACCACCACCTTAGATCGCGATATTAATTGACGTCCACTTCTCGACGACTGTCCCGGCTCCTCGATTAAATGTCAACACCCGAATGGTTTCCATACTTCGTAAATAATCTTATATATACGATGTTATGGCGACTATAATGTCTTATATATAACGTTATGTCACCATTATGTCCTGTGCAATAATAATATGGATTTTACGTACACGAACCGTCGCATTTATTATCGCCCGACTCGACACCAACAAGCATAAAGCAACGTCAGCGGAACCACCCTCGTAGACCGGATAACGTCACGCTTCTATTTTCTATGCAACGCTTGTGGGAACATTGTAAACGAAAGAGCTTGTGCGATCGGAATAAACGGCACCGAATTCGAACGATCCGACCACTTTCTAATCGTAAAAGCCTGGATAATGGTGATTCTACCTGGGTCGTGGGATAACGAGTGGCATTCGCGGAAAGCTGGATGCGAAACCGGGGTAAACTAAAATATATCATGCCGATACTGCCATGTAATTACGTAAGGAGCACCAATTTCGTACGAGAGCCATCGCGATGCCACTTTATTCGCCCCCCGTTCCGTACGTTACCGCGTCTCTATCTCTTCTCGTCACTTCTCGCCAACACATACCGACGTTCATCTGACCTGGACAAGGATCGTCGGACGTTGCGGGCAGAGCGTTCAACGTCGGACGAGGCGACTCTTCTTTTTAAACGGCGATGACGGACCCGAGTTTTGCAGCGGAGGAGTTTGAGTAACGGTGCGCCCCCTGGGTTTCTCGATCGCCTCGCACGACGTTGGGATATATATGTAGTTGGAGGTGCCGCCGCGTGGTTCTTGAGCAACGGACGGAGTGAAAGATTTTGATCGATCGGCGGGTGGGTGGTTTTACGTGACATTTCTCACCGCTTCTAAATCGATCTTATCGATCTGTGAAATGGCTCAGCGCTATTTTCCAAGCCTATTTATAATATATCTAGACGTCTCGAGGATATTGTAACGATACGCGTAGTAATTAACGAAACAGAAGAGTAATTATGTGTATATTGATAGGGTCGACTTGGAAGGACTCGTTTAAGCACAGCTATTCTATGTACAGGTAACGTGGAGGATGTACGGTCAGGAAATAAAAGGTACCATCGAAAGGACACGGTCGGAACCATTTGGCAGATTCGAGGCGCGGGAACAAGTGCTTGTGCCTAGGGTGAAGTCAGTTGCAATAAATGGAATACAAATTCAATTCTCTTCCATTGTACCCAAGAACGCTAGGACGGAGACGGAGACGGAGACGGAGACGGAGACGGAGCATTGCACAGCACCTAAAGTCCTGTAGCGTTGCGTACACGATTTCTATGCTTTGCCTTTCACCCGAGAATTATTTAATCGTTTAACAGTTAACAGTTAACAGTTCAGCCCCTCTCGACCACCGCGAGCATCGTCATTGGATTATTTAGTGAAAGATACTACATTAATATTTATGTTAACATACTGCGTTCTTTCCTTGCATTCCCCTCTCCCTCCTCGATTTCCCAGCTCTCGCAGGCCTTTATTTCTCTTCTCTCCTCCTTGGAACGCTCCTCGAAACCTCGTGCACGCCCGACGAAACGAAAAAGGTATTCGAAGATTGGATCGTTTGTTAGAAGCGATTTTGAGTTTTTTATCTGACGAGAAGCGTGAACGAAAACGCGAAGAAGATTGTCGCAGGGGCTCGCGTTTGCATAGGCGAGATTATGAAACGTAAATTGATGTACGATGCATCCGCACGTGGCTGATTTTAATACTCAAGAGGCGTTGTTTATGTTCCGACGCGACCCGAGGCATACACTAATTATATACGAAATCATATTTTATATGAAAATGTACGCGGTGAGAAGGTTCTAGCGCGGAGGCGTCTGTTCAACGATAAATGAGAACCGAATAGGCCAGCTGGACGAGTGAACAATTAATATTTAATGATAACTGTAATTAACGGTGTTATTTTTTAAGTGTAAGTACTATCTATCCTGCACACACACACACACCCCTCATTGGACTCCGTTAAATAAACTATACATATATGTGTATATGTATATTTATATACGTGTCATTGCATACATATAGGTACGTGTACATCCTTGAACGAGCATCCGATTCGAATCTTCGAGCTCTTCCCTTCTATTTTCTGGGCTGCGTAGCAAGTGCGTCGAACAGCCCCGTGGATCACAATAACATCCATACAAACCGCGACGGCAAAGCATTATTAGGATCTACGATTTATGAGAATCGATCGAGATTCGAGATTCCTTATAGTTTGTAACTTTATAGAGTTTATCGTACGGCTGGATGATTTGGAGATTTCAATATTAGTTACATTTTACATTATCAAGGTATAGTGATCGAGCGAGCCGATTATAATTAACAGAAGCTAGTACTAATTGCACTATGTTAACGTCGTAAGGAACAATACTTGTATGTCGTCACTCCTGTTCTGTAAATAAATGCTGTACAGAGGCCGACGATCATTCCTTTCATACTACCACAAATTATTTATTAAACCGTATAGTTATTTATTTAATTATACACCAGTTAATACAAGCACTTCTATCGAAGATACCCATACCCACGTTATACGTTTAATTATTGCGAAGGATAAACGGTAGGACCATTAACGGTTTAAAAATCTTTTAATAACCACTCAGTTTTACGTAAAATATCTGTAAAACTTATTGCTAAATACTCTGCTACTTAGTCTACTATTCGGTGAGAAAAATATCTTAAGCAGCTGGTGACTTTACCGACCATTTGGCTATTCTGACCAGGAAATTCGCCCGAGTTAATAGGAGTGCATGATGCCAGAAGAGGTGGCACGGCCGAGCTGTGCGAGAGAGAGAGTGCGCTAGCGCGTGCGACAAGGAGGGAGATCGAAACATTACATAGCCACTGGAAATTAGAGAAATTCTCATTTCCCGCGAATATTCTATGAACTTTTAGAGTCGCGTCTCGAAGAATAGACCTTTGGCTACTTTCCTACGTGGTCGTTGCGCAGATTTTAGTTACAATTAATTAGTTACCTCGTCTGTGGTGTCACCACCCAAACTGTGTTACCGACCCATAACTCGAGGACTGAATCTGGCGGCCTCTGTTCATCAACTATACGTGTGACTTGTTTAGACTGTTTAGAGTGATATTCGACTCGCGGAATTAGATATTCCACTCGCGAAGTGAGATATTCGACTCGCGAAATGAGATATTCGACTCGCGAAAAGAGATATTCGACGCGCGAAAAGAGACATTCGACGCGCGAAAAGAGACATTCGACTCGCGAAATGAGACATTCGACGCGCGAAAAGAGACAGTCGACGCGCGAAAAGAGACATTCGCCTCGCGGAAAGAGATATTCGACTCGCGGAAAGAGATAACAATAATATTTTGGAAGGATGTTAAGTCATAAAAAGTTCACAAATGTAGCGTAAAAGAACGAAATATCTAATAAACATTTATTGTCATGTAGTATATAGGTTACATTTTCTGTCACTTCGAGGATCCGAAAATGAAGTGACAGAAAATATAACCTATATACTACATGACAATAAATCTTTATTACGCGTTGTATTTATATAATACTAGCTGACCCGTTACCCGGTTTCACCCGGGAATTATTTATGATGTTTGAAAAGTAAAAAAGCCTAAACCAAAAAATAAATAGCCTATAATCTAATCTAGGACGTGTGTAATGTATATTCAGAATTTCAATGAAATCCGTTCAGCCGTTTAGGCGTGAAAGAAGGACAAACAAACAGACAACGTTTCACTTTTATATATTAGTAAGGATATACTAGCTTTATTACCCGGCCAAAGAGGAGGTATAATAAGAGGCGTCACTCGACAAGGACAGAAATAACCTAGGGAAATCACTAGACAACCAATTTAAATGCCCATTCGGCAATGATCGCTAAGCTTCGACAATGATCGGGGTCAACTTCGGCAATAATCAGCCAATTGCGGTAAGGTATATTTAGTCGATTTGAATATCCCGCTCGAAATAGACAACCAATTTAAATGCCAAGGTCAAGCAAGGACTTTAAAGGTTCCGCCCGGAGTGACGCCTCTTATTATACCTACTCTTTGACCCGGCTTCGCCCGGAATTTAGATTCTAATTTTACCGTCCCAAATAATATTTCCCTGAAAAAAGTTGATGCTTGCAAGAAAGAAACTTCAAAACAAATCAATTTCACTAATTCAGTCATCCACAAATTATTTATTGAGAATCTCTTGCTCTGGGATCATCCCAACATTCTCAACAATGTATGCGTTAAGCGGTCGTCGCTATCTCCACCACTTCTTGGAATCATTCGGTCGAGAGTGAGAGAACCCGAGGTACCCGAGAGCGAGCGAGAGGTGACGAATGAGTCTGCTACGTAGAGAGATACTCTGTCTCCTTTCGTCTTTCACGTGCCTACGCTCTGTCTCTCTCTCGCGAGCCATCGGCGACTTGGAATCGTAGACACTATTCGTTTATTTTAACTAATAACTCGAGAAGGGAAGGACGTAGCGAGCTGAAAATAGTCACATTCATCTGGATTAGCCAGGCATAATGAGCCGAGATACCTTTCGTGACCCCAGACTTTACCGTTAGAAAGTTTTTCGGCGATAGACAAACACACACTTTCCGCTTTATAGTATAAGAAGAAGAAGATTAGTAAGGATTTCTGATCGAAATGTATGGAAATAAGTGCAAATTATGCTTCAATCAAAATCTATTAGTAAATGGAATTATGCAACATGTTTCTTGAAATTAGTCGTGACATTCAGGCCGTTTTAGATTTTAAAGGCTTCCGATAAGATTTAATTTTAATTCCTACCACTTCTAGCATTGTAATCTTATTTTAGACTGAATCGATAACGTTGGGTGTGACACGAAAATGGTAAGGGGGCTCGGGCTCGGGCTCGGGCTCGGGCTCGGCTCGCCCCCGAGCCTGTGACACAAAATTACATTGGGTGATAGGTCTATTCTATACCTCGTCAGTGTTAAGATATTTTCCTCAACGAATAGTAGACTAAGCAGCAGCAGTGATGGGTAAATCACTAGAAAGCAACGTAATTTACGTTACGTAACATACGTGTATAAAATGTCCAGTGGACCTGCCCCGGCAATACAAGAGCCTAATAAACCTTGAAAAAGATGTGGGAACTTCCCTACCACGCTCTATATTGCCGAGGCAGGTCCACTGGACATTTTAATATTATACACGTATGTCAGGTAACGTAAATTACATTGCTTTCTAGTGATTTACCCATCACTGAATAGCAGAGTATGTATTTAGCAATAAGTTTTACAGATATTTTACGTAAAATTGAGTGGTTATTAAAAGAGTTTTAAAACGTTCAAGGTCCTACCGCTTATCCGTTGCAATGAAATGCATAACGTGGGTATCTTTGATCCACGCATTCCAAGCAGAAGTGTCTTTATGAAACTATCAACAGGTGTATATAAGTGAGGTTGAAATGGGAGTAATTACCTATATCGCTTAATAACTGACAGCTGTTATATAAGAAAAGATAGCAGAACTTGATAAACTCTCTGCAGCATTTTATTAATTACAGAAAATATCTTTCTTTATAAAATATATAAAAGATTCTTCCTATGGAATGATCGAACATCCGTAAAAATCTTTAGTTGAAAATAAAATCTCTTAGAAAAAATCCTTCACTATTAAGTTAGGTAACCCGTACAATAATATTCCGCTTCTTTTAAATACTAATAAGGTGTCCCAGTTCTGGCTCGCGAACCCGGCGACAACCCTTGTTTAATGGTTGTAGAAAACTATATCTATATCTTGTATAAATCTTTGAATATGTAAACCTCGTCCAGTGACGTTAAATACCCAAGTTTCGAATCGATAGCACGAGCTAAAGACTGCTTTAAAATCTGTTACATGAAAATGATTTGCAGCGAAGAACTGCTGGACTTACAGTAACAATATCGAACCTCGCCTAGGAGGTATAAAACGACCGTAATCCGATCCTATACCCGCATTGCCTTTAAATGTTTTCGCGTGTGCCAAACAGAACATGGAAGCCTAGAAAGAAATTGCACTATAAATTGCTTTTAAGGTACGGTTTCATATATTTATGGAAAGACTCGTTCACGCTCTTCTGATTCAGGGGGCTCTTCATGGCCTCGGCGAATAAGCGTTCGTAAACGTTGCCGTCGAAAGCTCCCAGGGCAGAGTCGAGTATTTCATCACGGATATCGAAACCATCCACGATACCGATTGCATTTGGACGGATCGCCGCCAATAATTCTTCTAGTCGCGCCTGAACAGCTGGGATATCCTCGTTCCTCAACGACGAGAACTGCAAGGAGAAGCGAATGTATATATGTAATCATTTATCAAGTTGGATCGCTTTGTGCAGAAAATCTAATATCCACTCACGCGAAGGAAGTCCCCGAGTTTCTGCAACACCCAGTACACAGCGTACAGCTCGCATAGCTGGGACAAAACTTGGTGCAGCTCTTTGGATACGTTGGTCGTCTCCTTAACGAATTCAACAAATCTCGTTACCAGGAATGCTCGACAGTAAGCTTCCGCGCTGCTAGCTAATTCAATACTGGTTTGATTCCAGGCATCCTCTGGGGAGACTCCAGTGCGTATTCTGTGCTCCATGTGCTCCGTTGCCAACCGAATCTTCCTGCAAGGGAAGGAAACTATCTTTGTTAAAACTTTCTGCTGAATCTCACAGTGATGCGTTCAAAGTTCTACGGTGAAATAGAATTACCCTGCGGCTACTGCCTGGTGAGCCATGACGATGCAAGCCAAATTGTTCTGCCAAGCTTTCTGTTTAATTCCTTTAGCGAGAACTGAGAAGTACTGTATGGTCTCTGGTAACGGCTGCCCGCTGACAGCCTGCTTCCAGGCTTTCACTAAGTATCTGGCGGTCTGTAATAATAAAACAGTGTTCTCCCCTTCGTAGGTGCAGACAGCCGTGACTAAGCCGTAAATCGACGGAAGGTTGCTAGCGTCCATGTATCCGTGTCCACCGCAAGCCAATCGCAGCTGCTCGATCCCGGTGGCTGCATCTCCGGACGCAACTGCTTTTAGGCAACACGATAGCGCGTGCAGCTGCAAGAAAACGGTACGATTAGACAGGCAAGAAGGTGAAAATTGGACGGAACCGAGGTTTGAAGGAAACAGAACTCGGATAATTACCTCGGGCAATTTATCTAATTCTCCTTGATCCAACTCGGCGGAGACATTATTGTACATATTCCAGATCCAGTCGGCGCACATTCGGAACACGAAACACGCGGCCAGGGATGGGAAAATTTTGTATTGTTGGGTTACGTAATCGATGATCTGCACCTCGGGCTCGCTGAGAAGGATACATTTCATTATCGTTATCGTTATCGTTATCATTATCATTATCATTAAAATTCAATGAAACCTCTTACTAAGCAGAATCAATCAGGCTCGTTAAAACCAACAGAAAGCAACAGTGATCTGTTTATCGCGAGTAAAGTTCGACAACGAAACACGGATGTTTATTTTCAAAAGTTGAGCAATAGTTTACTTGACGAAAGTTTTTCTCAATGTACAAAACAAGATTGATTGATATTCCGCGGTGTTATCTTCTGGCGTTGCTTACTCCGGATTTATTTGACACTGACGCCTTACTGCGCTGTATCTGGTCGTAATCGTAACAGCCTTCGACAAGTAGCTCGTGATGTCTTTCACCAACACCACTCGAACAAACATCATCGTCCCGTACGTCAATTTATCATTCAATGCTTTCACGTACGTCCCATCTTCCAACACCTACAAACAGTTTACACAACCGGTGTACTAAACAATAGCGAAGTCCGGTTTCAGTAAAGAAACACGCAAAACTTTTATGGGCGTTCCGTGAAAGTCACTGCACTTTCTCTTTTACCTGCGAGTTTTTCATCATCATACTTTCGCGTGGTATTCGGACATTTTCGAAACCAAGGAAGCCGTTGTTGGTCGCGTTCATTCCCAGCTTCGTGCCGATTTCTCCAAGTTTGATACCTGCGAAACAGTGAACGTGAACGTACGTTTCTCTTCTGTCTTCGTTCGTTTCTGTTTAAAGAGAAAGAACTGCTTACAGACCTGGTAAGGGTCGATGCGTAACTTCGTCCCTTAACTGCACAATGAAAGGGTGAATGCCTCTGCACTCCCCCTTCGTGTACAACTGTGCAACAACTACTGCGTAATTTGCAGTCTGGCCCACTGGAAATCAGAATCATTTGTAAATTATTAACGATCGATGCTTAGGATCTGCGATGGGAATTACTTACAGCCACCTGGCCACCATTTGTAGGACGTTAACGTAGGACTATTCAATACGAATTCTTTCGTACTGGGATCGTAAGTCGCCGTCGTTTCTAAACCTCTGATGAACGTTCCATGGCCAAGTTCAGTCTGTAAGGAACAAGGAAGAATGAAGATTAAATGATACTTGTGCTAATTTAGTACTGCGTTCATATCTAACCTGGGCGTATGTTCCAACGATAGAACCATCCCAAGACCTGGACACCCAGTACGCTTGCTGCTGTGGAGTTCCTTGCCCCATGATGGCCGGGATAAACATGGCGTAGTGCACTAACATTGGATTCCCCTCTTTCAGTATCGCAGATCCAAACATTCCTCCTAGCACGTGTCTGAAAACAGACTTTAACGAGGACAAGGCTTCTCCTTTCGATACAAACTTTCAATCAGCATTCAAGAAACTTACGAGAAAACATCCATGTCAGCTTTCCCTGCATCCTGCAGCTCCCGCACCTTTTGCAAAAGCCTGCATGCTTTTCGCACAGCATCCTCGTAAACTTCTTTGTGACTCTTGTACTTTGTCGGTATTTTGTCTTGCAGTTCTGGATCGCTCAGGAAGAATTCGTCTGAAATACAGAAATTGCAACACGAATAGTCGAGTTATTTAGTGGTAATTATATAGAAGAGGGCACACCTCACCCATGGGAACAACTTTTTCTTACACCTGTTACCACCGCTCGACCTTTGTTTCCGAGATACACACAAAAATAGGTTACAGATAAGGTTCCGGTTAGACCCGGAACAGAGAACAGAGACGGGGTGCAAAGCACCTATTATATTTTAAATAGAACCAGTTAAGCTTCAACTAAAATATCATTTTTTCCCCCCCAAACCTATATCGATAGCTCGGAAACGAGCATGTACTTATAGGAAAAAGTTGTTCAGAATGATGAGCTTTGCAACATATTTCACGTATTTATAGATTCATCTATATAATTTCCATTGCCTTGAACTAATTTAGTTTACTGATCGAAATACTTATTGCGAACTTGCAGATTAGAGTCTCAAGACTCTCAACAGAGATCTCACGTGCAACGAAATTGTGCAGCTAATTTCCGATAATCTTATCAAAACATTACGCGATTACAACATCCGCGATAGCGACATGAAAATTAAAATACAAATTTAATATTCGGTATGCAATTTCCGATTTCGTATTATTTTTTTTCTTCTGGATAGTGGCGCAATATATGTAGTTGCCCGAGATTGGAAGGTTTTGTTAATCATTATGATATCAGCTCTGGAAATCGAAATTACATACTTCTGGGTAACAGTATCACCTTGGCAAATGTTTTCGCCATGGAGCAAGAAAAACAGACTGCAAAAAATGTGACATTTCACAGTAAACTATTCGCGCGTGCAGCGTCTTCGGTTCAGCCATTTTGCAATCAATGAATTCATAATTCATAATTCATAATTCATAATTCATAATATCTGCATATATATGTACCTACATTTCTTTAGTCCCGTTGTAGTTCTCACGAAAAACGGTCGCATAGATTTTATCGCCAGATAAATATCAACTCGCGAACAAAATAATCAAGTGCTCGAACCAATGTTCTCAGTGAACAATGTCCAGGAAAAATTGCAATTCACCAGGTCACTGATATTTCAAGGAGCACGATAAGATAGACATTTGCAGTCATTACCAGCTCGATTTGTATTTATACATACAGTATGCAAATATTTGCACGTTACTGTGACGGCGGTTACAATTAGCAGACATTGGAAAGCAATTTATATGTATATATGTATTCAGCTCGCAAAGGTAAGACGTACGAGTTGGTTACAAAATCATAATTAAGCGTAACAAAAACGCATAACAGATGTTACATACGTCTATGTATATGCATACGCGTGAATGATAGCAGATTAAATTCTACGACCATGAGTGGACACACTAATCTTAAATTTAATGGACGATATTATATCAGTGTGGATTAAATTCTTTATCCAACGCCTACGTGCATCGCAATCGTATCTCAATATCCAGGAACAATCATTGTAGGGTCGATAATAATATTCGTTTACGTAATTGTTAAGTTTACGCGGGACTTGAACTCGTGCACGCATCTTATTATCCGGCAATGAATAATAAATCGCTCGATTCACACTGCACGGTCGATCTCGATTATAAGTACTAAAGTACTCGAGTGGTTGTCGTTTCTGTCGATCGAAACTCTATGGAATTATGCAAAGAACATTCAACTAAGTAGCTACCTATTCACTATTCAGAGTTTATTCTCGCTTGTTTAATTCAAGCGATCACGATTTCCATCTCAATTTCTATTTCTCCTATTCTCGTATGACGGCAACTATTACGAAACTTACAATCGTACAATCGTAAAAATCGAATGACTCATAATGATTATATAGGAACTATGAGGAAAAGCAAATACCGCATTTCAAAGTAAACGCAGCAGGTTTAAGGCGCGTCTGAATAAACGAATTTGACGTGGAAAGAATTTTTGCACGTCCCTCTGAATATAACATCTTTAATTGATACACTGTATTCGTCCTTGATATTCCAGAATACCCAATAGGTAGTAGAGGCTTTCCCGATACATATTCCTAATGACTAGATTCATGCAAAACTAATCGTCTAATTACTTCGCTATTAGCAGCTCAAGTAGATCGGCAATAAAAGCGAAAAGGTCACTTGGTTAGAAGCGCAAGTATACGGATAACTGTATCCGATTCTCGATCTATATCTATGCATATCGGAAAGCATGAGATCCTCGCAATGCAGTCACTTCACACCTACATTCGATATCATGATCACAAAGGGGATAAAGTTTCGTAGAAGATTAGCTTCCTCGAGAAAAGAACTGAAAAATTTCGAGCATATACCTCGTTCGCGACGTGCCCTGGTTTTCTCGGGGCTGCCATCCAGCCAATGAGTGAGTTCTGCGGAATTGAAGGTACATCTCGTCCTTTCCCTCTGCAGGTCCTTGTTCACAGTCATTTTCTCGTGTCGTGTCTCGTTGACGAGCTACCGCGCGCACTGTCCACACGAAAAATTTGTCACGTCGAGCTACGCATCTACCACACTAAAACCACCAACTCGAACGCGATCGCTTATAACACTGGAGCCCGCTCCTTCGTAATTAACGCGACCGCTATCAGCCCGGATGAAATGTGCAGATAAATCTGCCAGGCGAGAGGAACCTTTGCTCAGGTTTCCAGTTTCGAATTTATTCATCCTGCTTCCTCCACTCGCTTCGACTCACTTCCAACCACTTCCAACCACTTCCAACAGTTCCAACCTTCCAACGGCAGGGCAGCGATGCCAAAATCGTGGGACGAGGGTGGACGAGGGGCAACTGCTTGCCCCCACTATGACCTGCCGCTGTCCCCCACTTTCCTCCCATCGCACTGCACACAAGCATTTCTATTCCTGTCCGTGTGAGCTGCCCCCAATGGGTGGGTCGCTAGCCGGTTACAGCGTAAACATTTCGCCTAATAGAGAGTGGGGGTAGATCCCCCACCATTATAACCCCAACCGACCGTCGAACCAATCAACGCCAAGATTAAAATTTGCCGACGCCAGCGCCAACTAGTGAGACCGCGGATAACCATCGCTGGGGAATCTGTTGTCGACGCTGATTGGCCGAGGTCTCACTAGTTGGCGCTGGCGTCGGCAAATTTTCGTCTTGGCGTTGATTGGTTCGACGGTCGCTGGGGGATCTACCCCCACTCTCTATTAGGCGAAATGTTTACGCTGTGTTGCGTGGCCGTTTGGGTCTTCTGGATCTTTGGTAGGGAATTCGGCGAGGGTCGACGTCCGTGGAATGCTAACTGCTAAGGCACTCTGCTCCTTGGACGCAGTGTTTTTGAATGGTAAATATAATGAAAATAGTAATAAGATTGGAATAAAACAACTTGAACTTAGTAAATTTGTAACTGTAATGAAAGAAAATAAACGATTTTAAACACAAATTCAATCTGAACAGAACTTTTATTTATACGACTACTCGTGATGGCTTTCCAGATTCAAGTGAAGTCTCTCTAAAATTCATCGCTTTTACACCTTTGTTAATTACAAAAATGTCTTAGATTCTAAGAGCCAATCGCAAATTTACAGATTTATTAGCTAAATTCCTATTCGTCGATCCGATTCCTTTCGGTTATCGATTTTTTGTAAAACAAGCGTTTAACAACATTGCGCTGGATTTCACACTTAGGAGAAGGGATCAAAGTGGAATTCATTTATTCAAACACCCGTTTCCAAGCGGGTATTGATTAATTCTAATCTTGAAGTCCTCTCATTAAAAGAATCTCTAACTATTTTCAAACCCGTCGGGCTTGTGCGAACTTCACCTTGCTTCCCTTCCCTATTACATCTGTGTGGTCTGTTTCGAATTTCGCGCTTCTAAAGCTTATACTTCACGCCGCTAGACGGAAGTCGCAACAGCGCATACTCACCTCTTTACGCCCGATTTCTTCATCTCTGGACAAAGTCCCGGTTAGCTAGCGGCCAGCTAGATACTATCTGCCAGATGGCAGTAGTGCGTGTTTCTTCACGCTTTTGGATCCTATGGTTAACTGACTGAAAGGTTGACGCGGCAACGCCGCAAAAAAGGTAAAGCGACAACTTCATTGCGAAGCTGTGCAAAAGTGATCGCATGGTGATCGCCAGTAATCGATTCGATCGATTGACGCTATTGAACGCTGTTCAACAGTATTGAAAAAGGGATATACGCTGATTGAAGCCATTGAGGTAGATTCCCACACAGCACACAGCCGTCCTAAAAGCGTCCCAGGGACGTCTGTCCCAGTCGTACCGGACGTCCCAGGGACGTCCCGAATTTCCCACGAACGGCTTATATACGTCCCCTGAACAACGAATGTTACCAAAAAAGTGATCCCGGGTACGTCTCGCACACAGCATACAGCCGTCCTAAAAGCGTCCCAGGGACGTCCATCTCAGTCGTTCGGGACGTCCCGAATTTCCCACGAACGGCTTATATACGTCCTCTGAACGACGAATATTACAAAAAAAGAGTAGTCCTGGGGGTACCACCCGTCTTTTAAGCGCATGGATTAGGACTGAACACAGGCGTTCGAAAAACGTAATTAAGACCTATTTTTATCGATGAATTAAGCCTTTTGCCCGGGTCCCCCACAGGACTTTCGTCAGTAAGGCTTACCTGGCGGAACCCTGCCTTAGACAAGCTGTGTATCAGGACTGGGACAGAACTCTTATATATACCAACCGGAGGGCGATGGAACACCAGCGAGAAACTCTCGAGCCGGGTAGCCCTCCGGTGGCATATGTCGATGAACCTTATCGGATCCCTACAATAGCACACGACGTCCTCAAAGCGTCCCAAGGCCATCCCAAAGACGTATTTAACACGTCTCAAACGCGTCCCAAGGACGTCTTTAGGACTTTGTACAGAGGGCGCCACTGTAGTTACCGACGTCCCAAAAGCGTCCCAAAGCCGTCTATAGACGTCCCAAAGCCGTCTATAGACGTCCCACAGACGTCTTGTTACCAATCGGGACATTCAGACCTAAAGTCCTAGAAGGGACCTAAAACAGACGTCCTCGAGACGTCGTGTGCTGTGTGGGTTATTGCAGTACATTACACTTATATCGCTCATTTGCTGTAACAACGACATTTTGAGTTATTAGTATAGAAAAAGCGGTTGTTGTCTAACGAAACTTTCAAACCCGTTTCCCCTAAAATCGTGAATTTGGAGTTATGTCGTTGTTGCAGTAAATGAGTGATATGTACATTCATTTATTTTCACATTGTTCTTTACAGGATAAAATGAGCAGAAGCGCTAATTTTACGCATGAAGAGAAGGAGTTATTAATAGATAGTCATGAAATACAAACATATTATAGAAAATAAGAAAACTAATGCTTCAACCTGGAAAGATAAAAACCAGGCGTGGGATCACATTGCCCTTTTTCAACAAAACTAAAATCGCTTGACGTCGCAAAGTATACACTGGCGTCCAGAACAGTTTCACAAGCATAACTCTGTTTCACATTCCCTACTTCCCCCACTACTGCAAAAACGCACTAACTGGCAGTTCCAGCAGTTATCCGGTGCCCGAACCTCTAGTCAAATTGACCGGAGGACAACTGGCAGATAACTCGAGACTGGAGGTGAAGAAATCGGCCGTTAGTGCTCTAACTTAACCATAGGCAAAGAGTAGGTATAATAAGAGGCGTCACTCCGGGCGGAACCTTTGAAGTCCTTGCTTGACCTTGGCATTTAAATTGGTTGTCTATTTCGAGCGGGATATTCAAATCGACTAAATGTACCTTACCGCAATTGGCTGATTATTGCCGAAGTTGACTGATCATTGCCGAAGCTTAGCGATCATTGCCGAATGGGCATTTAAATTGGTTGTCTAGTGATTTCCCTAGGTTATTTCTGTCCTTGTCGAGTGACGCCTCTTATTATACCTCCTCTTTGGCGTGGGTCCGCTCTTATCAGGGTGCGTCGCTAGCCGGTTGATCTGTAGCAATTTTGCTTAATAGAGAGTGGGGGTAGATCCCCCACCAACAGTGACCCCCACCCGACCGTCGAACCAATCAACGCCAAGATGAAAATTTGCCGACGCCAGCGCCAACTAGTGAGACCGTGGCTAACCATCGCTGAGGAATCTGTTGTCGACGCTGATTGGCCGCGGTCTCACTCGTCGACAACCGATTCCCCAGCAACTCTGGTTAGCCGCGGTCTCACTAGTTGGCGCTGGCGTCGGCAAATTTTCATCTTGGCGTTGATTGGTTCGACGGTCGGGTGGGGGTATAATGGTGGGGGATCTACCCCCACTCTCTATTAAGCAAAATTGCTACGATCAACCGGCTAGCGACGCACCCTGGCTCTTATATCATCTTATATGGAATGGAGTGTATCTACCTAAATCTAACTAAATACCTCAATACCTATTTAGATACATACGCGTTCAGATACGTTTTCTCCAATTTCAATTGTTTTATTTCATTACGCCATTACGCGAATATAATGTATGGACATACTAAGTACATACTTACGTACGTACAATTATGCAATTATGTATAGGTATTCATTGAACCTCTGCCTCATTCCAACTAGGTATTTAATCATTAAAAAAATAATTATTTCCCAAAGAATAGTTTTATGACGTATGTATTTATGTGCATATATCAATAGATGCTTACGATATAAGGCATAAGGTCATGTCGATATGCTCGCAATTGATACGCGCTCTTCTATTCTTCCTTTTGTTTATTCATAAACGAGTTAAACATTAAGTTTCGATTTCTCTTTCGAAATCGTAGTACCCAACCCAAGTACGTATTACATACACACGTACAAAATAATTAACACTAATGCGATAAGCAAAAGTGTCCAATAGTATTAGTGAATATAGTACAATATAGTCTAGGTTAATTTCATCAACGAATCGTGTACCGTGTACTCGATACGAGTCTTATAATTCGAAAAGAATTGATGCTCTACGCGTCTAAATGCCTAGGACGCGTATGCGCGAGCTTTACAATCGAGCATGTGATTTCATTTTATATAATAGACATCAGATTCGTTGCCACCACGCTGTGTATTTACTTGGTGGCGATTACGGTCTTGTACGTTCTTTCAAGTATCCAGTAGCTAAATACACGTATTTAAAGAGATAATAAACCCAACTAGTATCACAGGTATTATAATAAACAATTGTATATTCCTATTACTTCTAGCTCTATGCATCCAAGAGCTAATATTTAAACGGCCCCTCGAACACAACTATTTGTCGAAACAATCAATTTCACAGTTATGGATATATTGTTTAACGACAACATTTAAAAGAATAATGTTGGCAATAATGTCAGCAATGCCTTCCACGTCGTCAAGTGGCTCTAGAGTGTCCAGTCCCATCAGCGATACGTTCGACGATAGTCCAAACAGATTGACCACGTATTTGCATCAGCTTGCTGGCTGCTATGAAATGCATGTCGACGTGGTCGCAAAAGATCATTGTTACGCCCGCCCATGGAATTGGAAACCAGAAAATATATACGTGAAACCTATAAAAAAGCTTTTCTTCCCCAAGAAAAGTGTATCGGCGTAAGCGATGCATAATTTTGAAATCCAATCATTAAGCACAATAATACTATATCGTAATTTTTTATCTATTAGGGAGACAGCCATTTGTGACGAAGAAATTGATATAGAAGAAGATGTTGTCCAAGCATTTCTACCACCGGTAGATTTTACAAGAGCTCAACATCAAATGGATGAACTTCAAAGGTTGGCCAATTTTGCTCGGCAAGATGAAAACGAAGATTGGGAAGAACAACTTGATAAAACTCCATGGTCACCGGTGCAGAACCGAATATTTACCAAAGTGCTTGAAATATTAAATTCAGAGAGACTCGCAAGGTTAGCCAAAGCAAGTAGTCTTATAGAACCAATTCATCGACGCACCTTAGTCGATACGGCTGCAAGAAGATTTCAAGAAACTTTGGCATCCGCTGGTTGGGATTGGAGGCTCGCGCAATGGTTGCATAGTCTATTATTCGATCAGCTGCCTCGACAATACCTTGGAATCTATCTGGACATATTGCAAACGCTAAGACTGAAAATTCCTCAACTTATCGATAAGATGATTGCTGTACAGCCAAATATCAATGCAAAAACAGGTTCTATAACATGGGAAACTCTTGGATCTCTTCTAAAACGATCGTGGGATCCGATTAGTCCGAGTTTAAATATCAATAGAATTGTAATTATGCTTGATTATATAGATTATTCTGCGCTGGTATATGTAATTATTATCGTCATTATTGTTGTAGAAAAAATTACCGGGAAATCCAATTTTAATAATAGCCCCGTCCGGTGTCGGATCTAATATCTCTTCTCGACAACACAAGTGGATCTCTCAATTAGGAGCTTTAGGGATGGTCGTTACCGTTCATACACATTTAGGATTGACAGCCAATAGGATGACCATGATGGTGTGCATCGACCAACTGGTTCAGGCTACAAGAACTAAAATACAAGACATTAGAAGCGATTGCCCTGGCCGACCAATAGTACTGGTTGGTTTTAATACTGGTGCTGCCCTTGCGTGTCAGGTATACGTTTAGTTGTTGTTGCTGTTGCCCTTGATGTTTCACCGTAACATGTCACTCGTAACTGGTAACCGTTCATTTTCATATTCGCAGGTAGCACAGTTGGAACATGTAACCGCAGTTATTTGTCTCGGTTTCCCTTTTTCTACGGTCGAGGGAAAACGGAATACGCCTGATGATACGCTAATGGATATTCGGTGTCCGGTTATGTTCATTATAGGGCAAAATGCGACGCTTGTAAGAGGCGATGATTTGGAAGGTCTTAGGGAAAGGATGTTGGTAGAAACAAGTTTGATAGTAGTTGGATCTGCTGATGATCATTTAAGAATATCTACCGCAAGAAAGATATCGGAAGGTATTACGCAAAGTATGGCGGATAGATGTATCTTGGATGAAATCGGAGACTTTGTGGGCAGTATTCTCTCGCAACCACACCCCTTACCATTAAGATCAATGTCATTGTCAAATTATGAGAATAAAAGCAACCGAAAAGAGTCTCGCAAACGAAGAAACTCGACAAGTAGTTTTGTGGATAGTGAACCGAATTCTCCAACCGTAAAGAGATGTCGCCCGAATACACCGATATCTCCGATTACAGTGTCCGCTGTCGTTGGACACAACACACAATCACCTGAAACTACGATTCCTAAAACAGCAACATTCGCCGCGCAATCGAGTTTGGTGACAGTCTGTGGAGCACATACGAGTCATACACAGACGGTAAAGCGAAAACCTCGCGTGATCAATAACCAGAAAGCACACTATGTAGAGCACCCGATGTCATCTAGATTTCCCGGTCAGGTAAATCATTCCTACTAATGTACCGCTAATTAAGGAGACTTGTGTAATTAGACATACGCAACTCCAAGGAAATGAAGCGTAAATGCAACAGAGTTCACATAGATTTTTATTTCAGCAGAATTCCAATTCAGATAATGGCGGCATAACATTAAATATCGGCTCTTTGGCAAGTTTAGCGCCAATCGGTCCGATACGTCTAGCTCCGGCGGCATCATCGACAAGTCAAACTGTATGTGCCACCCAAAAATTAACTACACCCAAGTACTCGGTTGCCTCGACTAAAGTGCCCAAGATTATACCGGCCAATCTACAACTACAGAATCTATCAAAAATGAAAGCAATCGTATCGTCCAACAAAGCTTTCTCTAAAGTAATGTCAAACAACTACAGGCATCTTAATATTTCGGATGTACATGCTGATGCAAAATTGCTCAAAGTTTTACAAACAACACCAGGAAACCAAATTGGATTGAATACGCCTACTACTGCAGGTAGTGTACCCATGTTTCCAAATTAATACACGGTAATCAACTACTCGCTGCCGATTCATCTCTTATAGAATGTATTATTCTATATCTCCTTGATAGTGATACACGGTTTACCTACGGTTGGGGCGTCAAATGGATCTTTATCGAATATCTTGCTAAATGGCAAAAGTTCAATGACACTCGCCACAATCCTGTCGTCATCCTCGTCCTCTTCGTCTTCGTCTTTGTCCTCCTCGTCCTCTTCGTCTTTGTCCTCCTCGTCATCCTCGTCATCCTCGTCATCGTCCTCGTCGTCGTCGTCCTCGTCGTCGTCCTCGTCGTCGTCGTCGTCGTCGTCGTCGTCGTCGTCGTCGTCATCGTCGTCATCTACGCGTGTATCAGCAGCGGCTTGTAGTCTTCTGCCGACACACAACACGACTGCGGCAACTAGCGTAGCATCGACTACTACTGCATCGACCATATCAAAAGGTAGAATATTATCATCTAATCGGGTACCAAGTAATTCGCCTACGTCATAGTATCTCGCTTAGTTTTCCATTAAATGTACAAAAAGCTTTGGAATCAGCAAAAAGAATGAATTACAGATTCTAAAGTCTATGACTTTCGAAGGGTACTTTGATTTTCTAAATCTAAATGATAACCAGTTTTGTACATATGTGTATAAATATAAATATAACACGATTATAATATGTATGCTCGAATTATATTTGGTAAATTCACACGTAATATACACGTAGAAAAACACTAATTGATCTATCGAATTTACCTCGAGATACGATCCCAGAGGACACTCGATAGTATTGCTAGCAAAAGTAAATTCTCATTTAATTGAACCGTGCGCGGGATTGATGGTAAATATATATATATATATATAGATCTCTACGCGCGACAAGTATCTCGAACATGACGCGCGCATAGTGTCGAGGGAAATAGGAGCGTTGGAAGAGAAAGTGTTGATCGTGCCACCCCTATTCGCATATTCCTCGATGCTTATTACATCGTGTGAATTTCTATCTTATCAAGGAGCTTTCGTTGTTTCGCAGGTACATCTATCGTTACCACTCGACACACTAAATAGTTGACAATTTCCATCAATTACCGTCCTGTTCTTCAACACTTGAATCTTAATTTATTCACATTTATTTTTCATATTCTAAACACACGCACGAATATTGAATAGTGAGTACAGAGAGTACATAGGAGTACAGAGAATGTTCTCTTTTCTCGTGAAATCTACCTAAATGTGAAATTCTAGGAGCTCCTTTCTCTTTCCTTCACTACTACCTATCTACATACATACATACACCATTTTTATCTGTTTTCAAATACCTTGATAGTCAACGCGGAATGACAATAACAAAAAGTACATAATTTAATAAATCCGATAGACCTCGGTTATTTCTAGTCTTGATATCTCGTCTAGAATATTTATATATTTGTTTGTCGATTTCTCCGGGTGTCGTATGTACTCGAATGATTCTCGTTGTATAGAAATTTAAAGAGAATTAATATAGTATACGCACGTTTATCCTACATCTTTGGTCAGCATGTAATGTAAAAAACATATTGCTCCGGATGTAGCGCGTATTTGTATCATTTTACACAAGTTCATATACTCGAAATTTATATATTCGAAAGCATTTAAAGTAATATGTTGTAAATATATCACTACCATCTTTTCTTTTGTATTAAATAAACATTTTTTCATGTAATTTGAATTTATTTGTTTCCTCACCCTACTCCTGCTCAATATTAGCAATGTATGCGAGCTATTGCAATAGAATTAGACATATTAGGGTTATTGGTGTGTAGCCGTTTAATCAAGCTTTTCATTTATTTATTTCTCTTTACATTTTTATCTACATGTTTATATTCGGCTCGGTGGCACGCTCGGCATACATCTATCGTTGAACCACCTTTACATACTTTAAACGAATGAGCGAGATAAATATTAATTAGTTCAATGCTCCTCACTACTAATGCTTGGTCCAACTTTAATCCGATTAACGCTCGTAATATTGTTACGAGTAGAATAGTCTCTATAAAATGGGTCATTCTGATTTTATTACAACGACGACAACTACAACAACACGGGCGCACACATGTACGCATACACACAAAACGTTATCCGACATGTTTTTAGTGTGTCCTTAAAATATTATTGTACAAACTGTATTTGATGTAAAAAGTTTTAGATGAAACTCTATCCTCGAATGGCATTCGCATCGAGTCGACAAATTGTCAATATGTATATTAACTTGTCTATATTAATGATTTAAAAGATTCTCGAAGCTTACCTACATATTTTATAGTGATAGACGACATGGCAACAACCACCGGTAACTCTTCGCATCCAGTGCAGAGTTCTACCCACACATTGGACGTAATCAAGATGTCACAATTAGCCGAACAACAAGTAACGACCTGTAATAACAGCAATAACTCTCATAATACATCATGTGGGAACGTAATTATGGTTGAAAGTTCTCTTGTTACTAAACCCATTTATTCGTCAGTCATCTTACCATTGGCTAGCCATAGCTCGACAACTATTTTACCGCCATCCAACAAACTGAAAGCTATCCAGAAATCTACGAAAGGAGTGTCGAAAATTACAGTGAGCGCGTCCAATTTACAAAGAATCCACAGAGCAAAGCCTACAAGCAAGGCATTACAAAAGAATCGCCTCGTAAATGATATCGATGATGATTTGGGAAACATACTAGATATACCAATAATATTTGCAAAGGATAACGATAATTTAAATTCTATCGAAAGGGATCCACCTTTGTCACAAGTTGCTGTACCTGTAGATGTTTATGAAAAGAATGCATCTAAACTATTAAGTAGTAGTAGTAGCAGTAGTAGTAATAGTAGTAGTAGTAGTAGTAGTAGTAGTAGTAGTAGTAGTAGTAGTAGTAGTAGTAGCAGCAGTAGCAGTAGTAGCAGTAGTAGTAGTAGTAGTAGCAGCAGTAGTAGTTGTAGTATTAGTAGTAGTAGTACCAGAGTTGTTCTCATAAGCAACAAGCAAGACAAGCTCCATCATCAGACAGCTACTAGCAAATTATTCGTATCACCTTGTACTCGAGCCATTACATGTCCTAATGTAGATATAACAAGTTTAAATCACGCGATGATGCGGGCAAGAGCCCAAAATCCCGCCGCATCTAAACCTAAAGCCGCAATCCCGATACAGACTCGTACTAGTCAGTCCACCATCAAATACACTAAAATAATACTCGCGAAAAGGAACTGTCAACCATCCCAGCGAGACAATAAGAACGATAAGAGCGATAAGAATGAGCGGGTTGTTGTTACAAAGGCAATTGACAAAATTAATACACCAAAGCTGTTGAACCATAACAAGGATGAGCATAAATATGCGCGGATTACAGAGAGACAATTTAGAGAATGCGAGTACAAGTCGACAGATGAATCGTTAGAAATCGAAGATGCTATAAAGATGAATATCATAGAACGTAAATGCATACCTACGCAGCGAGTTGATTCGACATCGCCGACAAACCATGACAATCCCGACCAAACTTTTACTGAAACAAAGGTAAATATAAAAGACGAGAATCTATTGCAGCGTAATAGATGAGAGAATGCTACCTACTTGCAAACATGCAAATCTTACTCCGATTGAAACACTACAGTTGTGTCCGGAGACGCAAGTTTTATAATCATCAACCAATGTACAATGTACATCATTTCCTATTGCCTAATTGTACGCAAGTTTAAACAGAAAAAAAGAGAGGAAACGGAAAAGAAATTCTGAAAATTTCCAACAGAAAAAAGAAAAGAAAACTAAATCAAATTCATTGATTATCATAGAAAGGTTCTTTAAAAAGATGTTTACAACGAATATGCATCGTACGAATGTGTGCGTGTGTACTGCGTAGTGATGGCTCAAATATGTATGTACCAATATTACATCTTCAAGCATTGAATTCTGTTAACTCTATTAATGCGTGTTATTTATTGTTCCAAAGATCAAGTATCAAAGTATCTTTCCGTATTTAACGATTTAAAATTCTATTAATTGTGATAATAAAGAGAAATACGTATGTATATGTATATTGTACATGGAAAACACCAACTATTTATAGTATCCAAGGGAAATTGCGAGAGTGGTATTATATTATTATTACGATGGCTAGGTAGATTAAATTATTTTCAACTATTTATAAATCCAGGTATCACGGTACTGAAACGAACAAAATGATTGTTTACATTATTTGTAATTGATTCGAAAATACGCGCAGTTTCAAAGTTTTTGTAAACGGGACGCCACTGATCTAATTGTTGTCAATCATGTTGCAACGTACATTTCAACTGTTGAATGCTTTATAATAATCTATGGATCCACCCGCGGGTAATTCAGTATTTATTATGGTATTGATGTAATCCTCGAACTCGCTGTTGATAAAGCGATGGGTTGTCAAGGATCCGGTAGATTTTGTAGATTTAGGAACTGGCACTGCTGGCTTGAATACAACACCAGTTGGATCAAAATCAATGTACAGTTGTTCCGGGCTTCTAAAAAAAATGAATAAATTTTCTATCTCCCCAGAATACATCACTCTACGTATAGAATCATGGGTGGACACTTACAGTTTGGCAATTCCCGAAGGCAGACTGCCTTCGCCAGTCGAAGGCACACCCCAAGCTACATTTCTTGCTAGTTTTTGTACAGTACTGTGATAATGTCGCTAAAATCGGCAGCAAAACAAACGACCACGGGAATATTAATATTACGTTATGTAATTGCACCTAATCCAACTATATGCATACATATGTATATGTAGATATAGATATAGATACCTGCAAAGCTGCGAGTTCCCATAGTGCTGAACGATCCGCATTGCAACACTCGGGTTCTTGCAATTCTGGTTGATAAAAACCGTCTCCAGTACTGCAGTCAGTATCTAATAAAACAGCTGCTGCTTTTCCAAGTTGCATACTTTGTTTTATGATGGCGAGTATGCTGGCAGCCACATTATGTTGGGATTGTAATGTCGCGATGGCTATTCTTTTGATAAATGCTGTCAAGCGATCTCGCGTGATTCTTTTTCTTCTATGAATTAGAACTTGCAGTAAAGTCTTTATAAGAATCTCTGTCTCTGACTGGGTCTTACCACAGTGAATGTTTAACAAATTTTTATATAGATGTACATAAAACCTACAGAATATAATTATAATTTGAGTAGTGAGTTTTCGCCCGATACCCTTACAATCGCTTTCCTATAAGGACACAAACCTATAAGGATCCAGATTCAATGCCGAACCTTGACCCGATAATATTGTAAATACACATTGAATGCAATGTAATTGATCCCTCAGACTTGGATTGCCATGTTCCATCAATTGATCTATAGCAGTCACTAAATCTTGGTAAAAATCCAAGTTTATACAATGCGCAAATCTGTAATTATGTCACATATAAACAAGTATGTAATGTAATGTAATGTAAGGTAATGTAATGTAATGTAGATAAAAGTTACTGTACTTTGCCAAGCCCTCGAGGCAAATGGATAAAATTTTACTATTCGGAGCTTGTTTTAAAATTCTGAAATAAACTGTAAACACTATGCCTGTTATTTCAGTGAGCAGTTTTTCTTTAGACAATTTATTCTCTTCAGCTTTAGTTTCAAGTAATTCTCTTTCTACTTGCTCAAGCTTCTTATTCTTCTTTCGCTCTCGTTTGCTTAAGGCAAGAATTCTCTGTTTATGAGACATAAGCTTTCTCTGTTTAGTCTCGTCTTGTTTTTCTTTGTCCAAGTTGACGTCTTTTATGCGAAGAGACAAAAGTACAGTGACAACTTGCGAGTGAACAGAATGAGCCTTTAATTTTATATACTGATTTAGCCTGCGCACTATCTGAAAGTTTTATAGATAATAAAAATGCTACCACTGCTATTAGAATATAGGATCGTAAGTGTATTTAAGCGTATAAATTCCTTACTGTAAGCGACAATTCAATCCGTTTGTCTTGCTCGAATACTCGAGAGATGCACTTTGCCACATACTCTCTTACAAACTGATGTTTATTATCCAATAATGGTATAAGGAAACTCGCTATGTTTGCAGAATAGTTGAAATAAGGATGAGTGGTTAGAAGATCGCACAAGCATGTTACCGAAAGCTCGCCCAATTCGATTTCTTGCTCTTTTAATTGTCGCGTATCTCCTCTCTTCTTTCTTAGTACGCCAGACATCTTTTCTAATTTCTGCAAATAACGCTTGTAATTGCTTAATAATGTGGCCTCGTGATCCCGCAATGCCAGTGTTGACTTTTTCACTAGAGATGAGAAGAAATTATAACAATTATAACAATTATAGCATAATTAACAGTATCGGTCGGGTTCTCACTCATCACGGTTACATACATTTTACACCCTCTTGTTCAGACTGTAGAATATTATAGGATGGTAGCAGATCTTTGAAAACTTCTAACAAAGATACAGTTGCTAATTTCCTAACCGTGATCCATACTTGTGGATTAGTTTCTTCCATTAACTCTAACAGTGCCCTGAAATTTTCAGACTTCAGCTCTGCTGCTTCTAAGAGACTACTGGAAAGTAAGCCAATCTTTAAACGTTTAGATCTTAATAGTTGTTCGCGACACGCCAACAGTTCTATCACGGACACAGGTCCGGCATTCTCATCTTTCTCTATGTTCTGAAACATTGGATAGCATAGAAAAAGCTTTTATAGGGAGTCCAGTTACCGATACATTTATCCGGCAAATTTATTTTGGATGCTTACGCGTAAGCATGTTTCCATTTCCACACAGTCATCTGCCTGCACCCGATCGTCTACCCCGTTGGATCTAGTTTCGGCATCTCGATCGTTGTATTCCGGGGCTAATCTTTTCTCCACAACACCGTTCCGAGCCTTTGTAGGTAGTAACATACGAACCTTTTCCGTACCCTGTTCCTCGATTATCCTCGATATATCACTCTCGTACATTTCCTCAAACATCTCTTCGTTTCTCCTCCCCTTACTCTTTTCATTCCTTCTTACGTCACCCATTCTAAATAACGCATAATTCCCAGTGAAAAGATCAGAATGAACTTGAGATATAGCACCCCCAACCCCAACAAACATGTTTCAGCTTACTCGTTTAAATGTACTCGATTCAACAGATGATAGGATTTATTAGAAATAGCTTCTCTAAGGAAGATCAAATCATCCTCTTCAACCATATCCATAAGATCTTGCCCATGGTCGCTTTCTTCTTCCTCCTCCATCGATTCTGGATGCGACGTTACTGCTTTCTGAACATGCGTCTTTGCCGGTTTGTGCCTTTGTGTTTTAACTTTCCCTTGCCTCGTAAGCTTAGTCCTCTTTTGATTATTTCTTTTAATCGCGCTAATTCTCACCTTTCTCTGTTTTATTAAAAACACACACATTTTCGTTCAATCATTTCAATTATCGCTAAGCTAAAAACGATGCTTACACACACGATCTTTAAATAAAATAATTAGCTTACTTCTTGGATTATTATTATGATTTTCAAATAGTAACGTGATTTTTACTCACCCCCATCCTTGCGTACTTTCAATTATCGTTTCAGTAAAATATTTACTCGCTAAAACAATTAAAGACAATTGCCCCGATTGCCCGTTTACCGATTAACATTAATTAATCGTAAACAAAACAGCACACCGCTTACACACGACTGCACAACACGTGTCCAACGTGTCCCTGTATTCTGTAATTCTGTATTAGCTGTACAATACAGTTGATAGTTATGTGCGCGCCCTCTACATAAACTTTACGAAACGAAACCGAAACCGAGGGCGGTATTCTTAAACGTGTCTTAAGATTAAGATCGTCTTAAGCATTTGCTTAAGATGCCGCCTAGATTCATAAACGTGACTTAAGCAAATGCTTAAGGTCGTGCTTAAGCATTTGCTTGACGAAAATCTCGTTCAAATAAGTAAATGCTTGTATGACGTCACATGTTCTTAAGATCGTCTTGAGCATTTGCTTAAGATGCCGCCTAGATTCATAAACGTGACTTAAGCAAATGCTTAAGGTCGTGCTTAAGCATTTGCTTGAGATGATCTTATTCGAGTCTCAAGACGATCCTATTCTCGCAAAGTGTGGTAATATTCTCAAGACAACGTTTTCGACGTCTTGAGACCGTCTTAAGACCATCCTATTGCATTCTATTGGCCATTACCCGCCATTACTTACGTAAAGGAAGCGAGTAGTGAGCGAAATCAAAGCGAGAAAATGGATTTATTGAATATTGACGTTGACGTTGTCAACATTGACATTGAAAATATCGATATTAATGATATTGATAATGACGATGATGATAGAATAGCGACCAATAAGCTAAAAAAAGATGTATTCGTGACGGGCAAAATCCTTATTATAAATTGTATGGCGTAGAGGAATTCAAAAGGCGATTTCGTTTTTTGCAAGGACTCCGTAATTATTGGTATTTTACCAAAAATCTATGAAGGATTTGCAAGATATGGCAACCGCACAATTATGTACAAAATAAATTATAATTAAACGGGGTCTCTAGTATCTGAGGTGTTTTTATTTTTTTTTTAGTTTATTATATAAATAAATTTTACATTTAATTTCCTTCAATATGCTCCGAATTACGTTGTTCTTGAAGTCAATATAAGGCACCGCGGGAGGTTATCCTCGCCATTCCAGAGACTCTCCGATAAACTGTTCCCCCGGCATCGCTGAATAATATAATATATGAGGCAGTGACAGTGACAACGCACCAACCCACATTACAAAAATTTTTTTTCCTACTTTATGTGATTAGTAGAGCCTATTGGAATACATTATTGCTACTAACTAAATTTCGGAAAGAATGTGGGTTAGTCCGCTGTTGTTCTCATTGCCTCATATAACCTCGAGTCCTCGACGTTCACACACATGTTCGAGCCCCTACTCCGTCGCCCATCAAGGAACGAACGGAATATCCTTTTATCATTGGTTGTGCTAACAGAATTATTCCGAAAGTTTCCGAACGTGAATGAGCATTATCTTAAGCAAATGCTTTATAAAGACAGTGCTTAAGCCAGCTTAAGCAATTGCTTATTCTAAGCAAATGCTTAAGATCATCTTAAGAAACGTTTAGGAATACATGATGTCTTATGTGAAATAAGATCGTCCTCTAGAAGATGATCTTAAGCATTTGCTTAAGACACGTTTAAGAATACCGCCCTATGAATACATGACGTCTTAAGCATAGCTTATTCGAATAAGGCCGACTTTGTCAAGAAATTCTTAAGCACATGCTTAAGCAACGACTATGAATACCGCCCTCGGACCGGTATTCATAGTCACTACTTATTCTTAAGCAAATGCTTAAGCATGCGGCATCCTCTACTAACCTATAGTAGCTAGTAAAGGATGCCGAATGCTTGAGCATTTGCTTAAGAATAAGTTTCGGGGCGGTATTCTTAAACGTGTCTTAAGCAAATGCTTAAGATCATCTTCTAGAGGACGATCTTATTTCACATAAGACATCATGTATTCCTAAACGTTTCTTAAGATGATCTTAAGCATTTGCTTAGAATAAGCAATTGCTTAAGCACTGTCTTTATAAAGCATTTGCTTAAGATAATGCTCATTCACGTTCGGAAACTTTCGGAATAATTCTGTTAGCAAAACCAATGATAAAAGGATATTCCGTCCGTTCCTTGATGGGCGACGGAGTAGGGGCTCGAACATGTGTGTGAACGTCGAGGACTCGAGGTTATATGAGGCAGTGAGAACAACAGCGGACTAACCCACATTCTTTCCGAAATTTAGTTAGTAGCAATAATGTATTCCAATAGGCTCTACTAATCACATAAAGTAGGAAAAAAAATTTTTGTAATGTGGGTTGGTGCGTTGTCACTGTCACTGCCTCATATATTATATTACTAGCTGACCCGTTACCCGGTTTCACCCGGGAATTATTTAGGGTAAATCCGGGAGACGCGGTCGGGCCGGAGAGTTGGTCGTGTCGCTATATTTCAGAGTCTATACGTAAAAATGCATTAAAGTGCAGACCAATTACTTCTCTAGAAGCCAAATAGTTGAATGAATAGCGTTATTTTGCTTCCTTCTGTGGTTTTATGGATTTATAGGCTATAAAAGGTAAATTGATGTTACATTTAACCTCTTTTGTCAAACAGCGGTTGTACAGAATCGTATTTAAAATATACTTCTAAGTTTATTTTCCTTTAATGTTTGGAATAATAAGATAGTAGAGATATTGAGGGACAATGCAGCCAAAGTATTTGGCCATATTAACTCTTCCTCTCAAAGCTAACGAGAAGACCATGTCTCGCTGCAGAAATGGTGAGATGGTCGAGTTATGAGTTTTTTATTATTTTTGTTTATTTTTTTATTTTTTATTATTATTTTATTATTATTTTTGTTTAATTAGTTTATTTATTCACTTTTGTATTCATTTGCCTTGCTAATAGCCAGTAGGTAATGCAAATTACACCAAATATGTATTTTATCTTACGCGCATAGTTTAACAATTATTAATATTTCAACAGATGGCTAGGTACTGGTGCATGGCTCGTTATTGGTACATTTACCTTAATTCACTTTTTCTTTGATGTGTTCTTTACTTGTTTAGCGTAAACAAATTAAATATCAATGAATCCGTAGTTGTATTCACTCATAAATAATTTTGCTTAATTCTTTGTTAATTTTCCATGAATAATTATGTGAGTGGTCTCTGCCAACGACGAAAACCATTTCTCCTGGCACCTCGGGTGAGGTGGTCAGATGTCATGACTTCAGTTTTCAACCCGATTTACAGTAAATATTGTCTTAAAGCAAATATCGACCAGTTTTTCTGAATCGGCATAAAATTCTGAACATATTAGGTTTGTTCTGATAAAATAAGTAATATCTATATTAGTTTTAATAGCCATTTTATATTAGGTCGACCGCGTGTCCCGGATTTACCCTATGATGTTTAAAAAATAAAAAAGCCTAAACCAAAAAAATAAATAGCCTATAATCTAATCTAGGACGTGTGTAATGTATATTCAGAATTTTAATGAAATCCGTTCAGCCGTTTAGGCGTGAAAGAAGGACAAACAAACAGACAACGTTTCACTTTTATATATTAGTAAGGATTCAGCGATGCCGGGGGAACAGTTTATCGGAGAGTCTCCGGAATGGCGAGGATAACCTCCCGCGGTGCCTTACATTGACTTCAAGAACAACGTAATTCGGAGCATAATGAAGGAAATTAAATGTAAAATTTATTTATATAATAAACTAATATATAAACCCAACCACTAACCTGATGTAATATAAAAATAAAAACACCTCAGATACTAGAGACCCCGTTTAATTATAATTTATTTTGTACATAATTGTGCGGTTGCCATATCTTGCAAATCCTTCATAGATTTTTGGTAAAATACCAATAATTACGGAGTCCTTGCAAAAAACGAAATCGCCTTTTGAATTCCTCTACGCCATACAATTTATAATAAGGATTTTGCCCGTCACGAATACATCTTTTTTTAGCTTATTGGTCGCTATTCTATCATCATCGTCATTATCAATATCATTAATATCGATATTTTCAATGTCAATGTTGACAACGTCAACGTCAATATTCAATAAATCCATTTTCTCGCTTTGATTTCGCTCACTACTCGCTTCCTTTACGTAAGTAATGGCGGGTAATGGCCAATAGAATGCAATAGGATGGTCTTAAGACGGTCTCAAGACGTCGAAAACGTTGTCTTGAGAATATTACCACACTTTGCGAGAATAGGATCGTCTTGAGACTCGAATAAGATCATCTCAAGCAAATGCTTAAGCACGACCTTAAGCATTTGCTTAAGTCACGTTTATGAATCTAGGCGGCATCTTAAGCAAATGCTTAACGGCCAATTTCTTCACCTTCAGTAATCTTCCGGTCAGCGAACGACCAATTGGCTTAGAGCATTTATATGCTCTAAGCCAATTGGATGCTATCATTTGGCAGTTATGTGGAACATAACTCTAACTGGAAGATTACTGAAGGTGAAGAAATCGGCCGTAAGACGATCTTAATCTTAAGACACGTTTAAGAATACCGCCCTACTCTACGGGTTAACAACCTGTGAAGAAATTAACACTGCATGTTTTGCCAACAGTAACACGCGTCCTTCACCGTCTTAACGCCTAATCCGCGTTAAGAGCGAACAAGTTGCTCAGCCCTGGCCTAATCAAAGAGGAGATATAGGTTGCGTTCCGATTTTCGCAGTGAGTGCATGAAATTGGTGGCATCGTATTCGTGGCATCGTACGATTCCCTAGAATTTCTCTCACTTTCCACCAATACGATGCTACTTCCGGTGCAGCGAGCGTGCAGCAAACGCAGAATTTCGGAGGTGAAGCAGTCACTGCGCGCGCGCGCATGCGTATTTGTTTTTCCAATCTTTGATTATTTGAATTTCTCTATTGGAAATAGCTGATACAATTTAATGAAAAGTAATAAAAACAATTAATTCTCTCATGATTACAATGCCACTTTTTTACGTTATTATTTTGAAGAAACTTCATGTGATGTTTTTTTTTAATACAAATGTATAATTACATACTTTTTATCGAATATCCCGGAATAACCTCCATAATGTTCTCCATAATCTGTCAATTTTTAGGCAAACATAATCTGTCCGAGTGTTTTGTTTACAATTAATGATATGTATATTAATTCTGATTCTAAATGGCAAGTTAATATCATCTTCATTTTCGCTTTCATCAGACGAATCACAGCTGCTGATTTCATTATCACTATTATTTAATAGTATCGAGATTATTGTAAACAACGTTTCTTTTTCCATAGTAGCATTTTTAAATTTCAAGACCGCGTGAACCGCTGCGATTTCTGCACTCACTGCGAAAATCGGAACGCACCCATAATAAGAGGCGTCACTCCGGGCGGAACCTTTGAAGTAGTGGTGGAGAACTATCGATGGTACTATCGATAGTTATCGATGGTCCTCACTATCGATAGTTATCGATGGTCCTCACTATCGAAAACTATCGATAGTTTATTTTCACTATCGATAGTTATCGGTATCGAAAATCGTAGGTTAGTAATCCGTGCAGTTCTGACTTTGCTCCAGAACTGCTCCTAAAGCTGATAGAGCATTAAACTTGAAAAAATCATTTTAATCCCAGAAATATGATATCTAATTAGCATAATAATATCCAAAAACATCGACATCTATTAGAAAAACATCGGTGGTTTCAATGTACATATCGATCTTCAAATATCGATTGTAAAAACATCGATGTATCGTCATCATCTCTACTTGAAGTTCAAATTTTATTGTAAATTATTGGCCGGTATTCACAAACGTGTCTTAAGATTAAGCAAATGCTTAAGCATGCGGCATCCTCTACTAACCCTAGTAGCTAGTAAAGCTCGGCAGCCGAACAAGCAGCGCACACGGACAGGAGTAGGGATATGCTTGTGTGCAGTGCGATGGGAAGAAAGTGGGGGACGACGGTAGGTCATAGTGGGGGTAAGGATTTGTCCCACGTCCCACGATTCTGGCATCACTGCCCAGATAGCACAACGTCTGGTAAAGTCTTAAAGACGTCTTAAAGACGTCTTGTTACAAATCAAGTCGTTCAGACCTAAACTAGACGTCTCTAAGACGAGGTGTGCTATGCTATCTTGGTGGGCATCACTGCTTTAGACGGCTGTGTGCTATCTGGGTACAAATATGTATTGGCTCATACCACCACTATCGATAACTATCGATAACTATCGATGGTTAATGGTCCAACTATCGGAAACTATCGATAGTGCCGACTATCGATAGTTCTCCACCACTACTTTGAAGTCTATGGTCTTTACTTGACCTTGGCATTTAAATTGGTTGTCTATTCGAGCGGGATATTCAAATCGACTAAATGTACCTTACCGCAGTTTGCTGATTATTGCCGATGTTTACCGATCATTGCCGAATGGGCATTTAAATTGGTTGTCTAGTGATTTCCCTAGCTTATTTCTGTCTTTGTCGAGTGACGCCTCTTATTATATATCCTCTTTGGCCTAATAACATGGTCTTAAGTCAACTAAAACGTCGACTTGAAAATCTAACCTCACTTTGCTCGAATAAGACTGCTTTATGCTCGAATAAGAAGTTCTTAATCGACTATGAATACTTACGTTCTTAAGATCATCTTAAGAACTGACTATGAAACATGATTCAATAAGGATTGCTTGACAAAGTAAATACTTGAGTAAATGCTTAAGACGATGCTTATTTGTCGACTATGAAACTAGACGGGGACTTAAGCAAATGCTTAAGACGATCTTTGTCTTAAGCAACGACTATGGCCGGTATTCATAGTCGCTACTTATTCTTAAGCAAATGCTTAAGCATTCGGCATCCTTTACTAGCTACTAGGTTAGTGGAGGATGCCGCATGCTTAAGCATTTGCTTAAGAATAAGTAGCGACTATGAATACCGGCCTATGAATACCGGCCTTATAAGACACGTTTATGAATACCGCCTTATATAGCGATGGCGGGGAATGGAAGAAACAAAACTGTAATGGCGGATACAAAGTAAGCTGTTTGCAGTTCTGTTCAAGCATGGTGTATGGTGTACGGTGTATTATGTATTGTGTATTGCGTATTGTGTATTGTGTATTGTATATTGTATTGTACACATCAGTTGGCATCAGTACGCAGCGTTTTGTACGGTGTACTCGACTTGGATTCACGAGCGGTCAAACACATATATAACGTCTGTTAGGTGTTAGTAACCGTTTGCGACAGTTTGCGAAGAACCGAGTGTGATCGACTGGGATCGAGTGAGAAGCTAGTAAATATGCGCTCATTGTCAGTATGCGAAAGGAATGATTCGTTGAATTAGTAATGGGATTGGTGTAATTTCTACAGCTCAGAGAGTGTAGCTGATTGCTGATTGTGAGCTACGTACATACGTATGTACATATGCATATTACGTACACGCCGAAAAATACAAACACATGTGTATGTACATGCACATACAATACGACAGAGAGAGACAAAAGTATCGAGCAAAGTGTAATAGCTTGTAAATCAGTTTTTACCTTACGATGATGAATAATCGGCGGCGAACAAATAACTTTACCTACGTTAGTTCATGTGTAAAGTACATGATATTTATGCTTAATTTTGTTTTTTGGGTAAGTACATTTTGATTCTGTCTCTTTCGATTGCGTGAATTTTCGCGCGAGTAATAATAATCTGGTGTAAGGATAAACAAGTGGCAGGTCGTATTAAACGTATTAATTGTTTATTCACCTATGACAGTAGATGTGTAATCATAGTCGTCGTGTTGCATTGTACAGTTGTTCGGAGGACTGTTAATCGGAGTGGGCTTGTACGCGTTTGTGGACAAATGGCAGGCAACCGGTTCCGTTCGAGTGGAAAACGTCTACGACGTGGTCCTGAACATTTCGCTTGTAATGGTTATAGCAGGAGGAGTAGTATTTGTTGTCAGCTTTGCTGGATGCGTGGGAGCATTACGTGAAAACACTTGTCTTTTGAAATTTGTTAGTATCGCTTATTATAGCCTACACGAATACTCGTTAAATATCCGCTTCGTCTAATTGTAACAGTTTACATTCGTTTGTTGTACAGTATTCGTTGTGTTTATTGGTGTTCTTTCTTCTTGAAATGGGCGTAGCAATCGTCGGTTTTGTATTTCCGCATACGTTACAATCTTTATTGGAGGAATCTTTTACGGATAAAATCATTCAAACGTACAGAGAAGACCCCGATTTACAGAATTTTATCGACTTTGGACAGCAAGAAGTAAGTAGAAAGCGAGTTGTCATAGACAAAAGACAGTTATTACGTTATAATGTGTCGAAATGAATAATCTTTAATGAAACGAGCCCCTCCCCCTTACTACTATTCATGGAGCAGTTTAGGTGCTGTGGTTTAAGCCAAGAAGGCTATTTGGATTGGGGGAAAAACGAATACTTTAATTGTTCTAGTCCTAGCGTAGAACGGTGCGGCGTGCCATTCTCTTGTTGCATCAATGCTACAGACATATCGGTAAGTGGACCTTGGGAGCTATGGGGGAGACGGCGCATCGCGTCGGTACAGTTGAAACCAACAATTCTTTATGATAAATATGATTTTAATTTTCAGAGTGGTCTTGTTAATATAATGTGTGGCTATAAGGTTCAAATGTTACCAGTATCCGAGGCAGGCAAGAAGGTGTGGACTAGCGGTTGCATTGAAATTGTGCGAAGTTGGGCAGAACGTAATCTGTATACGATAGCTGGCATTGCTTTAGGTATAGCGCTGAGCCAATTGTTTGTCATATATCTTGCCAAAACATTAGAAGGCCAAATTGAACTGCAAAAGTCTCGATGGCATTCCTGAGCTTGACTTCAGGCCACCTACCGCTATCAGATTCATTCACCTCCTAGCAGGCAGGTGGCCAGTGGCCGAACGCGAGGCCAGGACATTGAAAGAAATGTAAACGTGCGAATGACGTTACTTGTTCTATTCGCGATCTCTGTATACATACTGTGCATTTTGTCTCTGATCAGACTTGTTCTTTACTTTAAAAACTATTTTCACATATATCTAAGCAAAGGTTAGCTTTTACGTATCCCTACAGATTATCCCGTTTTTATAATGAATCTCGTGGTGTCTCAATTAATTCATCGCTGGTCCTGTTTTATTTTCAACTTTTCAAGCTTTTCAGTCTTCAAGTTTGCCAATATAGCTTTACATGTTCTTTCGCCCTCTGAAAGTTTTACATTTTACAGTTTACAGTTTACAGTTTACAGTTTACAGTTTACAGTTTACAGTTTACACTTTACACTTTACATTATGTACATTACTTGTGTAACGCACAAGTGAGAAATATTATTCCATTCGTGCCATTGAGTAATGTACGAATTTTCTATAGTAAAAGCTACCTGCGATTAACAGAGTTCTTAATTAATAGAGAATTTAATGAGATATACGTATTACGTACACCATATGCATACACCAGGATAGTCGACTCTCTAATAATACTTGATAATCTCGACATTTCATTGGAGGCGATAGTAATGTTTGCATCAGAATTTCCAGGTACCGTTCATTATCAGAATTGTATATCCAATGTGTATCCCAAATCGAGCAATTAGATTAAACAATTGACCTACGGGAGAGTCGAGGTAGCATCGTATAATTGATAAGGTAGATCTAATCGCTAGGAGAATGAAACTCTGTTTAGCGCAACCGGTTGCGCTTTCCCATCTATGAGAGTCGCTCGAGTCAGTTTTCCCAACAAGTAAGTAATAATCACCCGATAGGACGAGCTATAATATAATTACTATGCGGGTAAAACACGCACATTGCTCGGACAAATTTAACTGAAAGGCTCTCTCGCTGTGTATTTATCTTTCTTAATGGATGTATGAACGTGTTGAGAAAATATGCATCAAGTAACCGTATAGCTGATGCTTACGAAACGGAGATTTTTTTATACTTGATTCATTTCCATTTCCATTTCCATTTCCATTTCCATTTCCATTTCCATTATTAAAATAGAAATTCTGTATATTGGCTAGAGTAACCGAAGCGTACAAGTGAGAAAACGTCCAGTGCCAAACTCGGGATAATGTCTTGTAAGTACTTTTATTTGAAGCGAGTCTGACAATAAGCTGGTGTAAATGATTATATTCATCGTGCGCATATAGAATGCATCCGCGTGTCTTTTTATGAAGAATAAATGTAAAACTGATGTAAGAAACCATCTAGTTTGTAATAAACAGGTTTTGATCCAACATATCGTCCTCGATGCTATTCTTGGGAAAACATTTCCTCGACTGGAGCTAGGGAAGCGAGGCAAGTATGTACCTACATATTCTATGTGTTTGTACTCTTTTTTAATCGTACAGTTAAAACTTGCAGAAATTTATCATGAGCCCGTTAGACGGTCCAATTCGATCGCAGTCTTACTAATTGAATTTTTACATGATAAAACCTTGCAAGAATCCAATCGCTTGTAATGTAAGTACTGAACATGCAAGAATACATATACTAGCCAAATACCTGTGCTTCGCTATGGTATTGGGTGGGCGCCCCGCGGCCGTGACGCGATCGCCCTCCGGCAGAGATGGGCAAACAATTATTTCAAATAAAAAATTGATTTCGAATAAATGACAAAAATTTTATACGAAAGAGTTGTTTTTGGCTGTACTTCCGAATAGCCCCAGTGGCCGATTCACACGAAGTGTGAGGGGTGGGTGTGTGGACCGTAAATTTAAAATTGTTGCTTCGGGAATTCATTAGTTTCCGAGATATCAATAAAAAAACTTTTAGTATTTCTGTTGATTTATTCCGACACAACGCATTCCACTTTCCAACTTGTTCTGGATATTAGTATTAGTATTAGTTGGGGCTAGATTGGTGCGGGGGGCGCGCGCTGGCTTGCGGGCACGTAAACCGTGGTAGCGAACAGATGTGAGTTTGGAGATTTGAACCAGAAACTTTCGGATGCGATCCATCCTATTATATACAGGGTGGATACCTATTACTCTACTGATAGTCAATACTGTAGGGGGGGGGGGGGGGGATTCTACAGGCCAAAATAGGACGAAAATATAGAATACAATTTTTTTAATATCGCGCTTCGTTTTCGAGAAAATTGACTTTGAATTTCAGTTAAATACGAGTGCCATTTAGGCGCCTGAGGGGCACGTGAAGGTAGGGGGAACGCGGCCAACTGTCCGTAGAACAAATTTTCAGGATGGATCCCCGTCAGGGCTACGTGTTTTCAGTTGAAAAAAATTGACAATAATTTTTTATTAACAGGTATTTCGGAAACTAATATATACCCGAAGCTACAATTTTAGATTTAGGATCCACACCCCTCCCCTGAAACCTCGTGTCGATCGGCCACTGGGGCCATTCGGAAGTAGATATACCTATCCTTATTTTTATTTGAATTCATCCGAAGCTTCGAATAATTTTCTCACTTTCATTTGTATTTGTATTGAAAAGTTATTTAAAGCTTAGGGGTTCTTCCTACTTTGACGGCCTGAAAAGCCGTTATTGGGGATACTGGGGATTTTTTTTAAGAGAAACCCTCAAATTATATTAATTGAAAACTTTATGCCTACAGTAGTAAATAGGTTTATTTTCTGCCTTCCGGTCTCAAAATAGGGTTACATGTGTTATGTGTGCAAGTGTTTCTGGGACAGTTGTCTTAAGTTTGTGCTTTCGTTTTCACTTCTTTCTTCATCTTGGGCTTCTTTTCTTCTAATTTTTTCCAGAACCATACGCATCCACTCCGCTCCTTCTTCTTCTTCTCCCTTTAGTATCCCTCTTATCGTTGAATTTTCGCTTTCCAACTCCTTACAGTCTTGTAGCATGTGGCCCAGCGTCTCTCTAGCCTAGGGTTGCCCACCTTTCACGTAGAACTACGTCTTTCCCCGCACTATATAGGTATGCAACGGGTATGGGGGCCCAAATTAACGCAGCTGGAGCACGGAAAATTTTTACTACTCCACTGCTCCAAATTTTTTTTTATTATTTGAATTTTCTTTCAGTTTATAAGAGCAGATGAATGAGATTTTTTTTTTTTTAATAACTACCAATTCGCAATTTCTGATGATTGAAAAAATATTATATATATAGGTATCGTACTATCGTAGGGCCGCGCCGCGCAACCCGGTATTAAGGAGGCATAGTACTTTCTTTGCCTGAAAATTAAGCATTCTTTAGGAATTTTTTCTATATGAAAATGAAAAGCAAGAAAGATGGGGTTTGTTGCAAATGAAAGATCACTGTTTGAAAGAATTAAAAGAATTTTTATTTAAGAAAAGCAGCTGGAGCGGGGCAAATAAAAAATTGGTCTGCTCCAATCCCCTACAAATTAAGACTTGGATGTCACGAAATATGCAACCCCGTTGCGCCGTTACTGCTCGCAAACGGAAAGAGATAGAGGGATGATTTTTATAGCGTTAGATAGAGGAAGGAACACTGCATCTAAAACTAATAACTATACGAACCGTTATTATCAGTTGACTCTCAGCGAGCCGACAACGACGCGAAAATGAACGATATTTGGTTTGATTTCAGCTCGACGCAGTGAGCACGGCCCAGCAGAATGCAGTGTATGTATGTATTTCTCGTTTGACCGCGCGGTGCCGTTTCATCTTCGCCGGGTTTCGCCAGTCGCTCACGGGATGATTCACAGCTTATTCGAAAATGGAACTTCTTTATTTTCTTCATTGGGCGGTATTCTTAAACGTGTCTTAAGATTAAGATCGTCTTAAGCATTTGCTTAAGATGCCGCCTAGATTCATAAACGTGACTTAAGCAAATGCTTAAGGTCGTGCTTAAGCATTTGCTTGACGAAAATCTCGTTCAAATAAGTAAATGCTTGTATGACGTCACATGTTCTTAAGATCGTCTTGAGCATTTGCTTAAGATGCCGCCTAGATTCATAAACGTGACTTAAGCAAATGCTTAAGGTCGTGCTTAAGCATTTGCTTGAGATGATCTTATTCGAGTCTCAAGACGATCCTATTCTCGCAAAGTGTGGTAATATTCTCAAGACAACGTTTTCGACGTCTTGAGACCGTCTTAAGACCATCCTATTGCATTCTATTGGCCATTACCCGCCATTACTTACGTAAAGGAAGCGAGTAGTGAGCGAAATCAAAGCGAGAAAATGGATTTATTGAATATTGACGTTGACGTTGTCAACATTGACATTGAAAATATCGATATTAATGATATTGATAATGACGATGATGATAGAATAGCGACCAATAAGCTAAAAAAAGATGTATTCGTGACGGGCAAAATCCTTATTATAAATTGTATGGCGTAGAGGAATTCAAAAGGCGATTTCGTTTTTTGAAAGGACTCCGTAATTATTGGTATTTTACCAAAAATCTATGAAGGATTTGCAAGATATGGCAACCGCACAATTATGTACAAAATAAATTATAATTAAACGGGGTCTCTAGTATCTGAGGTGTTTTTATTTTTATATTACATCAGGTTAGTGGTTGGGTTTATATATTAGTTTATTATATAAATAAATTTTACATTTAATTTCCTTCATTATGCTCCGAATTACGTTGTTCTTGAAGTCAATATAAGGCACCGCGGGAGGTTATCCTCGCCATTCCAGAGACTCTCCGATAAACTGTTCCCCCGGCATCGCTGAATAATATAATATATGAGGCAGTGACAGTGACAACGCACCAACCCACATTACAAAATTTTTTTTTCCTACTTTATGTGATTAGTAGAGCCTATTGGAATACATTATTGCTACTAACTAAATTTCGGAAAGAATGTGGGTTAGTCCGCTGTTGTTCTCATTGCCTCATATAACCTCGAGTCCTCGACGTTCACACACATGTTCGAGCCCCTACTCCGTCGCCCATCAAGGAACGAACGGAATATCCTTTTATCATTGGTTGTGCTAACAGAATTATTCCGAAAGTTTCCGAACGTGAATGAGCATTATCTTAAGCAAATGCTTTATAAAGACAGTGGCCCGTATGCATAAAAATAAGGAAATGCTTGAAAGTAATAAGTATAAGTAACAGCAAATACTAGATTTCGTATGCATAATCTTCTACTAGTACTAGATAGTAAATGATGGAAAATTCTAAGTAAATACTACTAGTATTTACTTAGTGATTGAAGTATTTACTTTGTTGTAACGGAGAGTCTGATGGTGTGAGTAGTTCGACGTGTGTACAATCTAAAGCTCCTATACAACACGGAAAATTGAAATTTGACTGCCAATCTCTTTTCGCTTTTTCTATTTCATTTGAATTTTTTAGAAATTTAATCCAGTTTTGACGTTTAGTACAGATTTTGCGAGCAACTTCTGTTACTGTTCGACTAACTGTACTTTGATGTACACCCGTATCCTCACCAACGCCTACTTGGAAACCGGGATCACCTATGTATCTCAAAAATACCTCCATTTTCTCTTTCCGTGAAAGACCACCACCCCGGGTTTCGTCCACGTTGTCTAAAAATGTGTCCGCCAGGTAGTTCACATGGTGTTCTTCGAATCTGTACAGGGCACGGTACTCTCGGGTATGGTTTCTTCGATTATTGTAAACCTTGTGGGCACGAATTTGCATGAACAACGCCATGATTGCGATTGAGCAGACATTTTAAGACATACGACTGGCAGACTTAAAATAACACTAGCATTTACTTGCAGTTTTCAGTAAGTACTTTGTATTATGCATACGTGTTTTACGTATTTACTGGAAAATAAGTAAAAACTATTTCTAATAAATACTTCATACTTTATTGCATACGGAACTGAGTATTTGCTTGAAAAATCACTAGTAAAAGCTTATACTTGCTTTTATGCATACGGGCCAGTGCTTAAGCATTTGCTTATTCTAAGCAAATGCTTAAGATCATCTTAAGAAACGTTTAGGAATACATGATGTCTTATGTGAAATAAGATCGTCCTCTAGAAGATGATCTTAAGCATTTGCTTAAGACACGTTTAAGAATACCGCCCATAGACGAAACTAGTGATCCTCTAGGTAGTGATACGCAGATGTGTCCACCATTTTGGCCTAAAGCGGAAGTCGCAAGTTGGCCAGCCGCCGACATGTCCGACGACTATAGAGTCGTCCCCACGACACCGGGCCAAAGTTGGCCAGCCGCCGACATGTCCAACGACTATTGGGTCGTCCCCACGACCACGGGACTAGATTGGCCCGCCACCGTCATGTCCGACGACTATCGGATCGTCCCCACGACCACGGGCCAAAGTTGGCAAGCCGCCGAAATGTCCGACGACTGTAGGGTCGTCCCCACGACCCCGGGACTAGATTGGCCCGCCACCGTCAAGTCCGACGACTATAGGGTCGTCCCCACGACCTCCGGACTAGGCTGGCCAGCCGCCGACATGTCCGACGACTATAGGGTCGTCCCCACGACCTCCGGACTAGGCTGGCCAGCCGCCGACATGTCCGACGACTATAGGGTCGTCCCCACGACCCCGGGCCAATGTTGGCCAATCGCCGACATGTCCGACGACTATAGGATCGCCCCCACGACCCCGGGACTAAATTGCCCCGCCACCGTCAAGTCCGACGACTATAGGGTCGTCCCCTGGACCCCGGGCCAATGTTGGCCAATCGCCGACATGTCCGACGACTATAGGGTCGTCCCTAGGACCCCAGGACTAGATTGGCCCGCCACCGTCATGTCCGACGACTATAGGGTCGTCCCCACGACCTCCGGACTAGGTTGGCCAGCCGCCGTCAAGTCCGACGACTATAGGGTCGTCCCCACGACCCCGGGCGAAAGTTGGCAAGCCGCCGAAATGTCCGACGACTGTAGGGTCGTCCCCACGACACCGGGTCAAAGTTGGCCAGCCGCTGACATGTCCGACGACTATTGGGTCGTCCCCACGACCACGGGCCAAAGTTGGCCAGCCGCCGACATGTCCGACGACTATAGGGTCGTCCCCACGACCCCGGGCCAATGTTGGTCAATCGCCGACATGTCCGTCGACTATAGGGTCGTCCCCACGACCCCGGGACTAGATTGGCCCGCCACCGTCATGTCCAACGACTATAGGGTCGTCCCCACGACCCCGGGACTAGGCTGACAAGCCGCCAACATGTCCGACGACTATAGGGTCGTCCCCACGACCCCGGGCCAAAGTTGGCAAGCCGCCGAAATGTCCGACGACTGTAGGGTCGTCCCCACGACCCCGGGCCAAAGTTGGCAAGCCGCCGAAATGTCCGACGACTGTAGGGTCGTCCCCACGACCCCGGGACTAGGCTGGCCAGCCGCCGACATGTCCGACGACTATAGGGTCGTCCCCACGACCCCGGGCCAATGTTGGCCAATCGCCGACATGTCCGACGACTATAGGATCGTCCCTACGACCCCGGGACTAGATTGGCCCGCCTCCGTCATGTCCAACGACTATAGGGTCGTCCCCACGACCCCGGGACTAGGCTGACAAGTCGCCAACATGTCCGACGACTATAGGGTCGTCCCCACGACCCCGGGACTAGGCTGACAAGTCGCCAACATGTCCGACGACTATAGGGTCGTCCCCACGACCCCGGGACTAGATTGGCCCGCCACCGTCATGTCCGACGACTATCGGATCGTCCCCACGACACCGGGCCAAAGTTGGCCAGCCGCCGACATGTCCAACGACTATTGGGTCGTCCCCACGACCACGGGACTAGATTGGCCCGCCACCGTCATGTCCGACGACTATCGGATCGTCCCCACGACCCCGGGACTAGGTTGGCCAGCCGCCGACTTGTCCGACGACTATAGGGTCGTCCCCACGACCCCGGGACTAGGTTGACTCGCCGCCGACTTGTCCGACGATTATAGCGTCGCCCCGACGACCACGGGCCGAAGTTGGCCAGCCGCCGATATGACGACGACTATAGGGTCGTCCCCACGACCTCGGGTCTAGGTTGGCCAGCCGCCGACATTTCCGATGACTATAGAGTCGTCCCCACGACACCGGGCCAAAATTGGGACATTTTGAAATAATCGAGAAAACTGAAGTTGTACTATTTCCTTCTGCCGTTCTTCATACAAATTAAAACATGTTACGTTAAATACATTAGACTGTTTCTAGATCTCTACGGAGTAGAGCTGTTCGGGTACTCGAATAAAACGAGCCGAGCTAGGCTCGGCTCGACTGACCGGGCCGAGCCGGATACCCGTCAAATTCGGGCGGCCCGAAAAATCCGAGTAGCTCGAATTTGTTTCGGGCGGCTTGAAAAATCCGAACTCGGAAAATCCGTACGCCTTGTACCACGGCCGTCTCTAATACAGGCCTCCACCTTGCCTAAATGGCAACGCTGTTCGTGAGTCCTATTTGAAGTTGTCTCAAGCCTTTCACGCGTTATGTCACTGCCAGTCACTGCCGTCGTGGTTATATATTACCGTATTATGTTATTTAGATTTAATGTTGATGTAGTCAGGGGGAACTTAAAAGTCCCCTCAGAATTTCTTGTGTTAATAGGTCACCACATATTTTGTGTAATGCAAAAATTAATTTCAGAGAAGTTTGAAAAATTATTTATATCAATCACAAACCAAAGAAACTTATGAATAAGTTTAGGATATAGTAGCATTTAGCAACATTGTGATGTAACATATGTGATTAAAGAATATTGTGGCTGTGGAATGCTAACTGAGAAAACACTAAAACGTATTTTGCTGCATTTCTCTAATATATTACTGAATAATTATGTAAAATTAAGAAATAATATAAATTATAGTTCCTCGTTGAAGCAAAGAAAACTTCAGACGTTACAAAACTAATTAGATTGTTTAAATATATACCTCTGTGTATGTCAAATTTATGAAACTGTTATATTTTAAACTATCAAATACAATACATAATTACAAAATATGTCTACTCAATGAATGTTGAATAGGTAACATTTGTATGCAGTATGTCTCATGCAGTAGTTTGATCGGACCACGGCACGGCCACGGCAGTCTGTGTACGGCCGTCTAGTACCGGTCTGAACATAGTCATCGGCCTCACATGCGGTGTTGCAACATCGTAGGTAGAGGCCTGTATTAGAGACGGCCGTGCTTGTACGCACTGTTCGAACCACATTCAAGACGTACGCCGGCGGCCCGAAACGATTCGGACTACCCGAATTTTTCAAGCCGCCCGAAACAAATTCGAGCTACTCGGATTTTTCGGGCCGCCCGAATTTGACGGGTATCCGGCTCGGCTCGAAAACCGAGTCCCGGCTCGGTCCGAACTTCAAGCCGCCCGAATATTCGAGCACCCGAACAGCCCTACTACGGAGCACGTAGGGTTTTCTAACTTTACTTAAAAGGTAAAAGACTAAAAAGGTAAATTTCGGGTCAGGCATAATAAGTTATTATTAATAACAGCGACACTGAGCCTCGCCCTTTCTGTCATTGCGTTTCTAACTCCACTACGTTGTATCGAATATTATAAAAGACTAAAGACTAAAAGAATAAAAAAATAATTAATTATTATTATTATTAAAAAACATGTGGAACTTCAAATATTTCAACATAGCTTGAAAAATGAAAAAATGCTAGATAGGATATTTTAACTGAGGAGAGCAGAATATAGGAAAGATTTCTGGAAAAAATAAAATCTATAATACAGTCTCTCACATACCTTAATCAGTCATTTTTTCCTAAAAAATATATTTATAAATCAATCGTGAAAATATGATAAAGAATTTAATAATGTAATACAAAGGAATAGACATGATTAAAAATGAACTTTATTTAGTATTTTCATGCATGGCCATGCTCTTACTAGCAAATTTTTTCTTATTACATTTGGTAATTTTACTATTTACTTTTAATCTAAAGGTACAAAATTTTGAAATAATTTTCATCTTAATGCTATGCCCAGATAGCACACGACGTCTTTAAGACGTCCATTTTACGTCTGTTTTTGGTCTGAACGTCTTAGACCATATTAAGACGTCATTAAGACGTCTGCGCGGAGACATTTCTAAGGCGTCTGTTTACAGACGTCTTTAAGACGTCGTTAAGGCGTCTGTAACAGGACGTCTTTTAACCGACTGTGTTGAGACGTCTTTAAGACGTCTGCGCGGAGACATTTCTAAGACGTCTATCTACAGACGTCTTTAAGGCGTCTGTAACAGGACGTCTTTTAAACGACTGTGTTGAGACGTCTTTAAGGTGTCTGTACCAGGACGTCTTTTAAACGACTGTGTTGAGACGTCTTTAAGGTGTCTGTACCAGGACGTCTTTTAAACGACTGTGTTGAGACGTCTTTAAGACGTCTGTACCAGGACGTCTTTTAACCGACTGTGTTGAGACGTCTTTAAGACGTCTGTGCGGAGACATTTCTAAGACGACTGTGTTGAGACGTCTTAAAGACGTCTATAGACAGATGTCTTAAAAATGTCTCCGCGTAGACATCTTACAGATGTCTTAATATGGTCTAAGACGTTCAGACCAAAAATAAACGTAAAATGGACGTCTCAAAGACGTCGTGTGCTATCTGGGATAAGACGCTTATCTGGGATAACACATAGCACACGACTTCTTTGAAAAATCCATTTTTGGCCTGAACGCCTTACATCATGTTTTGTTACTTTGCACCTCTTCTGAACGTGTTTAAAACGTCTTTTTGTTACGTCCAAATCGTATTGGTACGGTTTAATGTTTTACGGCCGATTTCTTCACCTCCAGATATCTGCCAGTCAGAGTTATCTGGCAGATATCTGGCACATGCCTATTTCTTCACCTCCACCCTAGTAGCATTTATTTGCTGGGAGTTTGTTGGGCCAATGACGTGTTATCCGTTGGCCAACTGTTGAAGTGTCGCGCTATTTTTAAATGGGCCAACGATTGTAACCAACGCAGGCCCAACTGAAGGTTTCTTTCCATAGGCCAACCTGAAGGTTTCTTTCCATAAGCCCAACAGTTTCTTTCCAAAAGACGTCTTAAAAACGTTCAGAAGGCGTCTTGAAGAACTTCAAAAGACGTTGTAAACGTCTTTTTCAGGTCTGATTTAAGAAAAAAAAAAATTTGCGGTGAGGAGAATCGAACTCAAACTTCCCAGTTGCGAAGCAACCGTTATTCACATTTACCCAATACATTTTCTTGTAAATACTTCTAATTTCTCAGTACATAACTAGTATTAATTGTTTATAAAAACTGCACAGTGACGCGAAATATTCTACAAAATATCATCTTTCGACCTTTAGACTCATTCCTTAAAATTTCACATTCGTCTCAAGACAGACGTCCGCATTACGTATTTACAAATAAGAAAAGAAAAATCACAATTTGGAATATAATAACAGGTTTTTGGATGTTGCAAATTTTCTGACGTTTGTAAGACAACATTTAATCATCGTTGTAAATTTTTTGTTAATTAACCAACCATAGTAATTGTAGGCCCAACCTTGAATATTAGTTGGCAAACTGTCGTAACTTTTTGTTAATTAACCAACCATAATAATTGTAGGCCCAATATTGAATAGTCGTAGGCAAACTGTCGTAATTTTTTGTTAATTAACCAACCATAATAATTATAGGCCCAACATTGAATATTAGTTGGCAAACTGTCGTAACTTTTTGTTAATTAACCAACCATAATAATTGTAGGCCCAACATTGAATATTCGTTGGCAAACTGCCGTAAGTTTTTTGCCATAGGCCCTATGTTGGGAATTTGTAAGCAAAACTCTAACTATATCCCAACTAATTCCCAACTGTTGGCTACCGTTGGCCAACCAGAAATGCTACTAGGGCAGTCTCGAGTTATCTGCCAGTTGTCCTCCGGTCAATTTGACTAGAGGTTCGGGCACCGGATAACTGCTGGAACTGCCAGTTAGTGCGTTTTTGCAGTAGTGGGGGAAGTAGGGAATATGAAACAGAGTTATGCTTGTGAAACTGTTCTGGACGCCAGTGTATACATTGCGACGTCAAGCGATTTTAGTTTTGTTGAAAAAGGGCAATGTGATCCCACGCCTGGTTTTTATCTTTCCAGGTTGAAGCATTAGTTTTCTTATTTTCTATAATATGTTTGTATTTCATGACTGTATCTATTAATAACTCCTTCTCTTCATGCGTAAAATTAGCGCTTCTGCTCATTTTATCCTGTAAAGAACAATGTGAAAATAAATGAATGTACATTTACTGCAACAACGACATAACTCCAAATTCACGATTTTAGGGGAAACGGGTTTGATAGTTTCGTTAGACAACAACCGCTTTTTCTATACTAATAACTCAAAATGTCGTTGTTACAGCAAATGAGCGATATAAGTGTAATGTACTGCAATAATCTACCTCAATGGCTTCAATCAGCGTATATCCCTTTTTCAATACTGTTGAACAGCGTTCAATAGCGTCAATCGATCGAATCGATTACTGGCGATCACCATGCGATCACTTTTGAACAGCTTCGCAATGAAGTTGTCGCTTTACCTTTTTTGCGGCGTTGCCGCGTCAACCTTTCAGTCAGTTAACCATAGGATCCAAAAGCGTGAAGAAACACCCTAGTAGCATTTATTTGTTGGGAGTTTGTTGGGCCAATGACGTGTTATCCGTTGGCCAACTGTTGAAGTGTCGCGCTATTTTTAAATGGGCCAACGATTGTAACCAACGTAGGCCCAACGTCACTTAACACGAAGGCCCAACCGAAGGTTTCTTTCCATAGGCCCGACTGGGCCTAACTGAAGGCTTCTTTCCAAAAGATGTCTTAAAAACGTCCAGGAGGCGTCTTAAAGAACTTCAAAAGACGTCGTAAATACGTCTTCTTCAGGTCTGGTTTAGGAAAAAAAAAATTCGCGGTGAGGAGAATCGAACCCAAGCTTTCCGTTTACAAAGCAACCGCTGTTCGCAGCTGACCAACACACTTCCTTGTAAACACTTATAATTTCTAGTTACATAACTAGTATTAATTGTTTATGAAAACTGTGCAGTGACGCGAAATATTCTACAAAATATCATCATCCGACCTTTAGACTCATTCCTTAAAATTTCACATTTGTCTTAAGACAGACGTCCTCATTACGTATTTAAAAATAAGAAAAGAAAAATCACAACAGGTTTTTTGATGTAGCAAATTTTCTGACGTTTGTAAGACGACATTTAATCATCGTTGTAAATTTTTTGTTAATTAACCAACCATAGTAATTGTAGGCCCAACATTAAATATTCGTTGGCAAACTGTCGTAACTTTTTGTTAATTAACCCAACCATAACAATTGTAGGCCCAACATTGAATATTCGTTGGCAAACTGTCGTAACTTTTTGTTAATCAACCAACCATAACAATTGTAGGCCCAACATTGAATATTCGTTGGCAAACTGTCGTAACTTTTTTGCCGTAGGCTCTGTGTTGGGAATTTGTAGGCACAAACACTAACTATATCCCAACTAATTCCCAACTGTTGGCAACCGTTGGCCAACCAAAAATGCTACTAGGGCACGCACTACTGCCATCTGGCAGATAGCATCTAGCTGGCCGCTAGCTAACCGGGACTTTGTCCAGAGATGAAGAAATCGGGCGTTAAGGAAGTATGTAAGTGGTTTTCAGAATATAATCAAACTCAATAACAATTTATTTCGTTTACTTAATACCAATTAGTTTTATTTGTATTATTACCCAGATAGCACACGACGTCTTCTAGACATCCATTTTACGTCTGTTTTTGGTCTGAATGTCTTAGACCATATTAAGGGGTTAGGACACAGTAACGGGCCAAGAAAGCAGACGATTTTTAAACGACGATAATAAGAAAAGTAAACAATCGATTATTATAAGGTTTTGTGTTTTAGTTCACTATATTATGAACTATAAGAAAAGCATATAATATTTACAAAATAAAAATTGTACGCCGTACAATGTCTCCATTTAAAATGTCCTTTTTTTCGGATGACCAATTGGTGGGCCAGATTCCGGAAAATCGGATGAACTGTAACAAAAACCCCAAAAGTGTCATAAACTATAATATATTTCCTAGGCATTGACGATCCAACATTTCAATTTTTGCGAAAATTTACAAAATGGTCGATGTTTGAAAAATAATGATCAAATTTCGACAAAAGTGTGTGATGTTTTTGTTTATATTTTGTACTATAATTAAAAAATTCAAAATGTTGGATCGTCAATGCCTAGGAAATATATTATAGTTTATGACATTTTTGGGGTTTTTGTTACTGTTCATCCGATTTGCCGGAATCCGGCCCACCAGTTGGTCATCCGAAAAAAATTGACATTTTAAATGCACGGCGTACAAATGCTATTTTGTAAATATTATATGCTTTTCTTATAGTTCATAATATAGTGAACTAAAACACAAAACCTTATATTAATCGATTGTTTACTTTTCTTATGATCGTCGTCTAAAAATCGTCTGCTTTCTTGGCTCGTTACTGTGTCCTAACCCCTTAAGACATCTTTAAGACGTCTGTGCGGAGACATTTCTAAGACGTCTTTCCGAGTAAGTGTTTAGGACGTCTCTAAGACGTCCATGCCAAGACGTTTTTTAAACGACTTCGTTTAGATGTCTTAAAGACGCATGGATAGTACGCGACCGCCAGCCGGAGACCGTGCCGAGCGCTTCTCGCAGGTGGGTTACAGCAGTCATGCCTATAAGAGAGCCGGGCAGATCATATACCGTCACTCTCTAGTACCGGCGTTTTTTGCAGAAGGAAATTTATATTTTCGACTTGAACTTGAATATGCCAAAAAATGTCTCGATCATTCGCTATTGCAAGACGTTCTTCTTTTTTATGAAGAAACGAAAATATTGAGCAGTATGAAAGTTGACTCTCTCAAATGAGGACAAGAGCAGCTACTCGACGGGCTTCTTTTTTCAAAATACTTAATTTCATTAACACGAATCAAGTCACGCTTAATATCTCTAATATCTCTTTAAAGAGCTGCAGTAGGCCTAATCAAGACCTTACGAAGACGTCTTTGAGGCGTCGTGAAAGTCTGAAATGGACGCAGTGATGCCAGAACCGAGGGAAATATCCCACGGGTGCTACCACCACTCCACGACCAAGCGTACCCCCTCCTAGCGCCCGTACCGCGCACCACACAAGCATACCCGTCCCTCTATCCGTGTGCCGCACGCGCTGCCTGGCCGGCGCTCTCGGCGAGAATTCGTTTTCCCGACATCGAAGCGCTTGCGACGCAAGCAAAAAGTCCAGAGTTCAAATCCCGGTGCCGATATTCTACTTTTTTTCTTTATTTATTCTCTAATTTCTCTTGCTATATTCTCAGAAGACTAAAGGCTTAAAAACTGTTAATTTGCAAAGCATTTTCGAAGCGTGATTTGCTGCTAAAGATGCGATCCCGTTTTGGCTTGTATCGCACCACTACAAGCGTACCCTACCTTCTGTCCGTGTGCCGTACGCGCTGCCTGGCCGGCGCTCTCCACCGAAAATTCATTTCACCGGAACCTAAGAGCTTGGGTCGCAAACAGAAAATCCGAGGTTCAAATCCCGGTGCGAAAATTCTACTTTTTTCATTAATTATTCTCTAACTTCTCGTTCTATATTCTAAGTAGAATAAAAACTTGAAAAGTATTATTTTACGAAGCATTTTCGCAGCTGGCTAATGTACGATGTTGGTATTCTGCCTTTTTATACATAAACAGAAATAATTCCTTGAAATGCTACTTACAGAATAAGCTCCTTTCTAGGATGGACTCTTTAAAATTCACGTCACAATGGACAGTTACAGAATCGGTGATTTTCGTTTCAGGTAAGCGAGCCGCCCGCTCCGCTATTACGGTCGGCTCACCACTCGCACCCCGAATTACTGTAATGAGGTTTGAAAACAATATCGACAGGTGTAGAAAACCGCACAATTTTCACATTTCTCATTATAGCTTGATCAGAGTATTGCCGATGGATTGGTGAGTTTATGTCGACGACAATAAGTCCAAACAAGAAACAATACGGTCTATTTTTTATTATGAAAACACGTTTAGAATTTCAGTGTTCCCCGCATTAAGGGGTTACCGCAGTCAGTAAGGTCAGAAAACGAACGATTCTTTGGGAATTTATTTCAGAAAGTACATGCATTTTTTATACAAAGGTTTTTGTATTCAGATGAGGAACCGTTTAACAGGCATTGGGGCGGACCGAGTGCGAACCCTACCCAATCGGAAGCGAAGAGTGTGAACTTTTTCGCCTTCGATTGGCCAAAATTCGCACTCAGTGCGCCCCACTGCGACCGTCCGAAAACGCCATAAAATTGGTTGTCTATTTCGAGCGGGATATTCAAATCGACTAAATGTACCTTACCGCAATGGGGAAGATGACTGCAACTTTTTCCCACCCGTGACGCCACCAGCACGCATTCCCATTTATGCAATACATAAATGAAAAATTCGCGCGCAAACAATTCACACATACGCATTCAGGCACAACCACAGTACTAGAGCACTAAAGAGGTGAGTATGCGCATCCGCCATGTTGGGTCCTCTGGAGAGAGAAGATTATTGAGTACCCGCCTTTTTGAGTACTGTCAAATTCGCTGTATAAACCAAACATAAACTAAAATGTAATAAAATACTGTAATAATGTGTCGTGCTACCATCTATCAATATCAACAACGCATGTTTTGTTTATAAAGTGAATCTGACAATACTTAAAAAGGCGGGTACTCAATAATCTTCTCTCTCCAGAGGACCCAACATGGCGGATGCGCATACTCACCTCTTTAGTGCTCTAACAGTACATGCGCTAGTGGCGTCATCTGCGCCGAGCTTTGCGTCATCTTCCCCATTGGCTGATTATTGCCGAAGTTGACCCCGATCATTGCCGAAGCTTAGCGATCATTGCCGAATGGGCATTTAAATTGGTTGTCTAGTGATTTCCCTAGGTTATTTCTGTCCTTGTCGAGTGACGCCTCTTATTATGCCTCCTCTTTGGTATCACTACCTAGAGGATCACTAGACGAAACCAGCTGTCCGCCCATTCCAAGTTTCAGGAAAATAAAACCAACCACGCCACGTATCTTTGTATGCTACGTACATACTGGTACATACTATATCTATCTATCTAGTACTATACTGTACTATACATACCACATACCTACACGATGGTAGTGGTACGCACCACTTTTACCTCATCTATTAGAATTGTTATTAATCGTATGACCAAAAAAATTCCAACGAACAAATAGTTGATTTACCAGCTGGCCGACACTTGCGACCGATACTTACCAGCTATCCGATTCTGTTGGATTCTTACCCGGAACAATGGCATCGGTACAAGACAGTAAGTTCTTTATTGTTTATTTACGCGGTAGCTTCTCGCTGTCAGGAGTGTCAGGCAAACAGTATTATCGAACGTTAATAGAGCGAGTTGTTACGCATCTCGTACGAATTTAAAATACGCGTACCAAAAACAACACAAGTCAACAGCACTCGTTACCTTACAAAACTATAAACATCATTTAAACACAGAGACACACACACACGCACGCATCATTTGTCGCATTCATCGCGTTCCACTTGTCTATCGCCCGACAATTCCTCTCGTTTCTATTACCTTGTATTTATTCATTCCATAGGATTATCGTTGAAACGATCCTACGATAATTGGAGTACGCGCGAACAACTATGCTTGGCATCCAGCGTCTTGAAGTCGGGTGATCAAAACTGGATGAGCGTATCTAAAACTATGAAAGCATTTGTCGAGAAAGAAAATCCAAGACCACCCGATTGGTTCTCTCAAAAGTCTTGCGCCATCCAGTACGCACATTTATTAGAGAATGCTGACACCCCGAAAAGAAAGAAAAGAGAAAGCGGAGAAACGACAGGTGAATCCATAGTTGGAAGACTAACTCGAGAAAGAATAGCCGAATTGGGACAAATTCTGGCCCAGCAGAGGGACGATTATCGTCGACTCAAAGCTGAAATGAATATAGTAGTGGCTGGATCGGTGACGGAGGCCAAGTTGCGAGAGATGTGGATGACGATTGAACAGGAGCTGGATGGGGATCGGGAGCTGGAACAAAAATCTAAAACGCATACAGCGTGGCTAGTGAAACGTCAACAGAAGCAAGAATTAAATTCTCTACCGCAAGGGGTATCTAATATAAATCAACGCAAACCGACAGAGATTATAATGGAAACTCTGGAAACGGCAGAGGTGACGGATGAAGATGAAAAGAAGAATAGAGGTGGAAGATCGCCTTTATTAACAAGTCTACTAAAGTCGCCAAGTCCAACGATGCAAATCCAAGCATCGGCTACTACAGCACAAGCGAGCTCTCCTACAATTACGAGTTTACTTGGTTCTAGTCCTAAAGTGCCAAACTCTCAGTTGACGCAAAATGTATCGTCTCAATTGCATCGAATAGTTGATCCCGCGATTTCCAATACACCACCTTCGGTGGAGCCAAGACCGTCGGTCGGTGCGCCAACTCTATCCATGTTATTAGAAATGCCTGCTAATACGCAAAGAGGCCCTCTACCTAATTTACAAGCAGCTACGACCATTGTGTCTCAACAAAATCTGCCGACCGCTGCTCATACTACTCGTCAGCCACAACCCGTTCAACCAGTAACAATTCAGAATGATGCACCTGCGTCTACCCAATCGCTTCTGCTCTGTGCAGCGAGTATTCCAGTAAATAAAAGTATGGTGCAAATAATCGATAATATAGATGATGTAATACGTAAAGATATAATGTCAGACGTGATGGACAAAGATGAAATTAACGAGATTATTGGGGATTTAGAAGAAATAATAAAGGAAGAGATAACTGGAAGTCCACCGGCTCTAGACACGGCTGCTACAACGATCAACGCTCTTACTCTACCTCACATTCATCAAGTACCAATGGTCACAGAACGACCAGAGCCTAGGGATGTAGATGAAGTTGCGTCACTCTCTAATTCACCGGAAAGCGAAATGGCTATTGAAGAAATTGACTCCAGTACGTCGAATATCGCTGAAATTATAGGAACAGTTGCAATCGAGCCACAGGAGCCAAAAATTATTGTCGCTGAAATAACCGAAAGTATAACAAATTTGTCTGAAGAAGTCAAGTCTGAAGAAAGCACATGCGACGATAGGGTGCTGTTGTACGATCAACTCGTTCCTCAATTAGACGCTCGAAATGGGGAGAATAGTAAAGATGCGCCACTAGAACAGAAACCAGTTGTCGACGAATTTGACACCATGGATTCTACTTTGAAGGCAAAAGTCGAAGGAAATGATTCAAAAATGCCAACAAAACCACTTGTGTATAATGACGACGATGACGACGAGGACGACGACGACGACAAAAACGACAAAGACAGCGGTGGCGATGACGACAACAACAACAATGACGACGACGACGAGGAGGACGATGACGAGGACGAGGACGACGACGACGACGACGACGACGACGACGACAACGACAACGACGACGACGACGACGACGACGACGACGACGATGATGACGTCGACGACGATGATGACGGTGGCGGCGGCAGCGGTGTCGGCATCGGCGGTGGCGGCGGCGGCGATGATGATGATAATGATAATGATGACGACGACGACGACGACCATGACGATGATGATGAAGACGACAACAATCATCTACGTGATTCTGATCGTGATCGTGATCGTGATCATGTAGCGAATGAGGAAATGGGCGAAGAGGGAGAAGGAGGAGGAGGTGGAGGAGTAGGAGGAGGAGAAGGAGAAGAAGAAGCAGAAGAAGAAGAAGAAGAAGAAGAAGAAGAAGAAGAAGAAGAAGAAGAAGATGATGATGACGTGGAGGAACAACACGAAGCGGACGGAGCAGAAGAAGAAGAAATAGAAGCGATTGTACCAGAGGCCAAGGTCGACTCTCCAAGTAATCAATCGCAACGAGAGTGTTTGGTGCAATTAGAAAATAAAGACAATCAGGTACTAGATCAATTGGAAATGCACCTTGCTAAAATTACGGGTGAACAGCAACCTTTGCCTATGGCAGAAGTGGTTAGCGATTCTTTTAAAGTGTCCGATACCAATCTTCCTAGCACAGAGGACACTGAAAAGTCACAGGATATTAGTTTAATCTTGGAGGACGATGAAAGTACGCATAGTTTGGATACTAAGAAGCAAATAACCGAAGAAAACATGAACGAGAATACAATCGAAAGTACAGAATCCCAACAAGGGTCGTTTAAAGAGGAACCTGTAATTGTAATAAAAGAGAAAGCCATTATAGAAGTGAGCCGCGAGTCGAGGGAGAAATCTCAAGAAGAACAGACGGAAGAAACTCTAGAAATTTATACAGACGATAAATCCAAACAAGAGGATACCGAGGATTCTTCTAAAGATATAGTTGCAAGTTGTATTCTACAGGATATAGAAATTAAGGAAGAAGAAATGGACGACACAACCATTGTACAAGACCCCGCTGAATCGGTGAGTTTAGAAGAAGAAGCTAAAACTTGCAGAGAAAAATGTATGGATTCGATTAAACCCGAAACGGATGTTTCCATCATTAAGAAAAGGGAAGCTGCACTCGAGGAAGCGAACAAGGTGGAAGAAGAGCCCAAGAGTCGATTAGAAGGTAATCTCGTGCCAGAAGTAAAGAAAGATGAAATACAGCTGGAAAAGGAGGACGAAGAGGATAAGAAAGATGTCGCTAACGAACCACACACAAGGAAAGAAATCGAATCTATGATAAACGCCACTGAGGAAACCGTCGAATTAGACGAAGAAGAATCTTCCTTAAGCAAATTAAGTGGAGGTCGTGCTATGAAAACTTATTCGAAAAAACAAAATGCTTCGATCGATAGCGAGCCCGAGAACGAGGGCACTGGAGAAGGCGCAGATTACAGAGCATGGAAGAAGGCAGTTATGTTAGTTTACAATCGTCTTGCTACGCATAAATATGCATCCGTATTCCTGAGACCTATTACGGAAGATCAAGCACCTGGATATCATTCTGTCATCTTTAGACCCATGGATTTGTTGACTATCAAAAAGAATATCGACAATGGCACTATCAGATCCACGATGCACTTTCAACGTGACGTTATGCTAATGTTTCAAAATGCCATCATGTACAACAAGCACGATACATTTATTTATAAAATGGCAGTTTCGATGCAGGAGGAGTGTCTACAACATATGCAGGTATGAATCTGGAACACTTGGTGTCCCGATATATGTATTCTACTTATTATTTATAATAAATATCCACTCGCATCCGTTTTAGATATTAGTGCAGGTAACTGGTGAGGGAACACTTGGAAGAGAAACAAGAACTGCCGCGAGTAGCAGCCACAGGGAGACCAGTGACGGTGGCGTAAAGAGGAAACGAAGTCACATTACACCGAGCCCTCATGACACTGATGGCCCGCGTTCGAGGAAACGTAGAAAATCGGAGAACGATTAGGGTGTTGAATTTGTTTTATACACATGTGCGCGTATCGAGACATTAAATTTCCGAACAAGTTTCACCGACAAGCCGGACCAAAGAGAGCTGAAAATCTCTGCCCTGCCATTAGAACAAGGGGAAATATTCGATGTGAAAGATGCCTACTAATTCAATATTTTCCCACGACGAGAAAGAAACATTTTCCAAGCATGGAGCTAGTGGGAACTTTGTACATTTTCCTTTTTTTTTTTTTTTTTTTTTTTTTTTTTATATACCTCATAATTTATTGTCGTACGTAAAAGAGAAACCTTGTTGCGATGATTACATTTTCTATTGAGGGAGGTGAGGGGGGGGGGGGGGAGAGAGAGAAACAAAGAAGGAAGAAAGAAAGTCTGCTATTCTTTCGGTCTTTCCAAATGGCTCCGTATAAACACCCGAAGTTTACTCACCTATGAGATGTATAAAAAAATTTACTAGTTCCTTAAAAAAAACATGAAAAAATAAAGCGTTGCATTCTTATATGTATAAGGCTCCATGAAATTTTAAGTACAATTCACAATGGGCTATTATGCTAGCGGTGATACACGAAAAACAATACATGGCTGTGAAAATGGCCAAGGTTATGATGAACGCGAAGCTTCTCGCGACGCAACGTTTAACGGATTAATAGCCAGAGTATCGGGATCAGATATTAGGGGAGGAATTGTAAGTTATCGCCTAACCCAGTACAGACATTTTCCTAACTTGATGCAGGCTAGATTGTTTTATTCGAACCATTTAATATAGTCTTTAGAAGCGAGAACGCCGATATCGGACGAGGCTGATCGGCCGTTTTGGGCCGAAGACGAGTCAAGTAGCTCGGAATCGAAACAGCAATTGAACGAGAGAAAGAAACGTCGTCGCACCATGTCCTATCGCAATAATCGTATCGCTATACAGAAAAGTAGATCCTCGCTATTTCAGTCATCGAGTTCCAGTTTGGACTCTGTACCTGATCAGGTCTCGTCAAGAGGTAATTCTGTTAATTATTGCACTATGTGCTCTCTTTGTTGTAAATACGTGATGGAACATGTATGTAACTTTTATGCACACATTATTATAGTTTATAAGCAGGAAAGGCGTACTCAACTAACGGGTCGATTTCCTATAGAACCTATGCAACGTGGATACAGAGTTACAAAGAAAAAATGCACTCACAAAAAAGTATCGTCTTTCTCGATCACTCATCCAAATATTATTTTATTCAAAATGTCAACATTCTACGCGCAAATACGCAGCACGAAGCATAAAACATTATTCATTTCTAGCGAATATAAAACGATTGGCTGGGGAAATGGATTGAACGTTGAAGTTCGGAATGGTACGGAATACGGGATACGGGATACGGGATGAACAACTCTGAAAATTACTGCGACACGATTTTTCAAAATTACTCGAAGGGATAAGAACGCACGTGCCCAGCACGCCCAACACAACGTGCAACACCCAAAAGCGAACGAGATTGCGACGTGTATTTAGGTATATTTTATAATGTTTTTCAAATGTTCAGCTTTGCGTTTGGTTGAAATCAGTTTAAATTGTATACAGTAAGTCCTGGTTAGGAGCCCGTTTCTACCACGCGTTAGGAGCCCGGCGGCTATCCCCACCATTTCTTGGAATCCTTCGGACGAGAGTGAGAAAGCCCAATGAGCGAGCGAGAGGCTTTCGTTTCCTCTCGCTCGCTCATTGGGCTTTCTCACTCGTGCCAGTGGCCGCGCGGAATAGTGTCCAGTCGCGTTCGACGGGCTCCTAACGAGGATTTACTGTAGAAGTGTAGATTTAAAAAGGAACCGTATCGGTGTTGCTTACAGGGCATGCGCCCCTCTCTGTGACTGGGACTGACTGGGACAGTGGACAACATCTCGTATAAAGGTCCGCGCACACATATCCGTTCCGGCGCAGTTCCGGCGTGCCAGTGGTAAGAAGAAGAGACCCTCTACGCCCCTCTTCTTCTTACCAATGGCACACTGAGACGGAACGGATATGTGTGCGCAGACCTTTATTCTTACCAATTACCAGTGGTAGGCCGGCACGGAACGGACCCGGAACGGACCCCGATATGTATAAATAGACCTAAATACATCTCTAAAATCGTTCGGAATTGCTCGGAATATCCTCTAGGACTATGAGTTTACTCGTGAATGCTAGTGATGAATGCGATCGTGGTAAAAATGCAGGGTACGAGAGACTCGAGCAAGTGGATGATGGTTGTAAGTGATTTCATCAAGTATGTGACGTAAACGTGGGAGTAATGAACTTGATAAATTGCGCGTGGTACGATTTATTAAGTTCGTTACATTTTACCCAAGTTCCTTGTTAAATCATCAGATTCTATTGTTGGTCATTTCAGGTTGGATATTGCGCCCTGGTTTTAGCTCGATTATAGCGGGCATTTTTGTACTATGTTTGCTATTATCAGCATGGAACTTGCTCGCCATGATAAATCCAACGAGTAATGCTCGTGTATTTTACTTGAATCGGAGACACACAGCTTTACACATAGTATCTGAAAGATTCTTATCGTTTGGTCTGGATACATCTTTATTGCGTGAAATGTCAAGTCTTCCAATCGAGAATGAAAAATTTGTCAACTTGGCTCGACATCTTGCGCCTGCTTACGTTCGAGTAGGTGGTACATCTGCGGATTGTCTATACATTAAACAGGTTGGTCCGTGATTCGGTAACGTCGATAGGTATCATCGCTACACGCTCTGTCTTGCCTCTGGAATATAAATTTTCAATCCAACTGAAATATTTACTCGGATCATTCAGATATATCTATTTGGTAACACAGACAGCACGAGTAATTCCTGAAGAAATAATTATTAGTCCCGTCGACGGTCAAGATGTAAGTAATTTTACCATCACCGATGTGGATTTCAAAAGTTTATACAAATTCGCAACTAAATCGAAATTGCGTATGATCTTCGACTTGAACGTATTGTATAGAAGCGAAAGGAATTCTTGGGACGATGCCAACGCCAAAACTATAATTTTATTCGCCCGAGATGAATGTATGGAATTGGATTGGCAATTAGGAAATGGTGACTAGTATAGAAAATTTCCTTGCCATTATCTGATGTTTTACTCGACGTTTCATACTTATTTACCAATTGCAGAACCAAATTCCTTTCGCCATGTGTTTAATAGAACCGTTAACGCGACGCAACTTGCGAGTGATTACTACCAGTTACGGGAATTATTGAACAAAGTAGGATATACCGAATGCCTGGTTGTCGGTCCAGAAGTGAATCATATAGGGGACAAGAATCAGAAAGGGGAGTATTATGCAACAACGTTTCTACAGAATGACAGAGACAGCGTAGACTATGTTACTTGGCATCAATATTACCTTAACGGAAGGGAAGCTCGTTTAGCTGATTTCATAAATATTTCTACGTTTGATTATTTACCGATGCAAATTAAATCTATGAAAGAGGCAATTAAATTGTCGGGAAAAAGTGTCGCCATGTGGTTGTGTACGTGATTATACTTTTATTCGTTACATACTGTATCGCAATGTCTCTATCGAGAATTCAAGTGCGAACGACATTTGCAGCCGAAACTAGCACAGCTTACGGCGGAGGTGCTCCAGAATTGTCGGATAGATTTGTTGCTGGATTTTTATGGCTGGATAAATTAGGATACAGTGCCAGTACCGGGGTAAATGTTGTTGTAAGGCAATCGTTATTTGGTGAACACTACGCTATGGTTGCACCTGATCTTATGCCTAACCCCGACTGGTGGGTTAGCGTAATTTATAAGCAATTCGTGTCGGACAAAGTCTTGGAATTAACACCGACAGACAAGCTCGATCGTGTACGACTTTATGCACACTGTACCCCTGAGAGAGCATTGATTAACAGAGTATCAGCTGTTACGATATACGGGGTGAATATAGATAAAGTTCCTGTTGATGTAACGATCGACGGGATCCCGGCTGTACTAGACGGAAAGGCTAAAATCTTTTTATACGCGCTTACTGCTGATGATTTACAATCAAGGTATCCGATAATAATAAAGCAATAATAATAATTATTATTATCCAACGATAAGCGATTTTATATGTGTCAAATAATACTGTTATTTGATTTCACTGCCTCGTAGAGTTATGAAAATGAACGGGAAGCTATTAATATTGCAACCAAACGGAGACTTGCCACCATTTTGGCCTGTAATATTAGAACCCACAGAAGCAATTTCTCTACCATCCTACTCTATGGTATTCTTAGTAATACATGGTGCAGATGTTCCTGCGTGTACTTAGATGTTAAAATCGCAGTACGCCCGAAATAATTATACATGTACGTTACATATACATAAATTGATGAAAGTTTATAATATGATTTCTTCCCAAGAAAATAGAGATGATGAATGTTGTTAATAAAAAACTTGAGAAACTGAATGTAGGTCTAAGTCTAAGTGTACATGGCAAATACACACGTATGACGTACCTCTACATATGTACTATCGTTAAGAAAAGAGTGGCAAACGTACGAACCTGCTTGACAACTTGCTGTTTATTTCAATCAACTACCTATACCTAAATACATGAGAAAGAGTACAACTCTGTACGACACTAAAACGTATTTGTTTACACTTTCATTTTAACAATACATACTGGATACATACTATTTTGCCACATCATGCACTGCCTGCCCTGTTCTATACAGTTGTGGGAATAAAATTGGGACATTTAAAAATGGAATGCTTAGATTTCGACTTTTCCGGTTGAAATGTTAATTACGACCGAGTATATGTATATTTAAAAGAATGGTAGGATATTGAAAGAAGCATCCTTAACAACCGCTTCATATATAATTACACGCATCGCGTAATATGTAATGTAACGTTGACATAGAACTAGACAACCCGCCACTGTGGAATTTGCTGCAGCCATGGCGAGCTGTGCCATTACATCGTCTAATCGCGATCGCGACACATATTTACATGAGAACGTTTTGCTTGCTAAATTTCACAGCATATAAGGCAACATTCACTCTTGCGCTGAAATTGTGATCGTTTTCCCTTTAGGGTCATCGAATCTATCCATCGTACGAATATCGATAATCATAGTAAGTGCCCAAATCATGATTAACGCTAATATGGCAGTGACAAATATTCCTGTCCAAATTGGAACTGTAGTAAAACCAACACAATCGTACGCGTCGCTAAACACCTTCTTTTCATCATGAGAAATTGGATAGACTTGCACTTGTAAGTCTGTAATGTTCAGAGTGGTAAAATTCTTATGGAAAAGAATTTGCTGCGAACAATGATAAGAGAACTGAGACGGAAAGACAATATCTGTACTGGTCGTTAGATTTTTGTTGCTACTGTTCTGTCCAACGTGTTCGTAATTAATCGTTCTCAGCATGTAATATCCTGCACTCTTTACTTCGAATATAAAAGAAAGCTTATGCTTAACTATATCCGAATTAGTCCCATTAAATTGCAAGTTTAATTTCAACGGAGAGTCCCTCGAACCCTGGCCATCTTCGTTGTACGTGAGCTTTAGCGGAAGCGTTATAACATCCGCTACTTCTGGAACCTGCAACGAGTAGATTGCTTTCGGAATTATTTCACCTAGTATCGGGGGAGGAGGGTAGCGGAGGAAATCTATCGAGACGGTCGAGGTAATTACCTTGAGCGAGAGTCGCCGACTGGAATACAAAAGTACTCGCTGCGACGAAACAACAAAAGTAGAATTGTTGTCTGTAGGAGCGTCCCTTTTCAGTCGCTCCGAACGTCTATAACCACACGATCTTCCTGTGAGAATAGCTATCAGATTCGGGCTGGAATCTCTCATGGTCTTGTACAGTCCCGGTATGACATCTAAATTGCCAACTGGTGTAATCAACAACTGCCCTTTGGCTATCGAGTCCGTATAATCGGTAGAAGTCTGATTATACAATGGAAAATCTTTGATGGCATTTACCGCTTTCTCCACCGCAGGAAAGTAATACAATGAATCGCTGGCTACGATTCCCTGAAGATGCTAAGATATTAAAAAGGGTTGTATAACACAGTGTTACATAACACGGGGATTCACGGGCGATTCACGGGCGATTAACGCCTGTAGTACAGGTAAATATAAAATGATGGCCTTCGGATGGCTGTTGGAATCCACTAACCTGCTTGTGTTTCATGAAATCTTCGACACATAGATTATCTTTCACGTACAGAATAACAGGAGGTGAATCGTCCAACTTTTTACGTAAAAACGAGTCAAATTCTTCGCGGCTAGTCTTTAAAAATGGATTCACTGGTGGACTTGTTGTTGGATCCGAATCAGTTGAACCGCCCCATAATAGCACAGGTACAGCGTTATCGGCGTGTAACGGTAAAATGTTGGACACAACAGTGAACGCGACTAAAGCGAAACTAAAAGCAGCATGAGATTTAGTCATCGTGCACTGTAAACTCTAAGTATGTACGATAAACGATGCTGGAGCAACACGCGGAAACAGGACAAGATGGGATGGGCAACGCCAACGACGGACCACCTGACTTGCGCTCACTTGTGATTTGTGAAGTTGTGACAGTGACATACATACACCATACACATGTATATAGCTCCGATCATATGACAGACGTCACGTGACGACGACTACTTACTTTGTTTCCGCCTTTTGAATAAACGAAGAAACGTACAAGTGCCGAGTGCGTGAAAATCTTTGTCGTTTCAACGATTGAAAATTTCAAAATCACCCAGAGTCTACTAAATTGTTAGAAATTATTAAAACAGCCGTGGTATTGTGATTGAATCAGAGAGAAAGAACACGCATCAGAAGCGGCCGCCCGCTCGCGGTATGTAACATCAAAATTTCGCTGTACACATGTATTACAGGATTTATGTGTCTCTAGCCATTCTATATCCCTACTGCTATGGAGCGGGTCAATGGTCCGTCAATTTCAGACTCGAGCAGGGTAGTCGAAGCCGGAGAATGTGATACAACTCCAAAAGCACATCCATGGCGTAGCAAAATCGGATACGAAACGGTGGAAGCATCTCCGTTGTAAGGGGGTTCACGTAGTAATAATTAGCTTAATTATTGTAGTCGGACGCGCGATACGTAATCATTTCAGACCTGCACAGTCTCTGACAAATCTGTTGGCCGACACTTGTTACACGACAAACGGAATGGCTACGGAATCGTTGCGTTTTCCAAATTTGGTCACCGGATTTCATCGAAATCCAGCCAACGCAGCACGGGCTGCACTTTATACAAGATACAGCCCGTACGAGTGGTTACAGAACCAACTGAAGCTGTTCAATGAATCCAATAGCAATAGAAGTTTCTCGCAACATTTACGACAGGATACAGTTCGGATGATGCGGTAAAATCACCGTCACATTCTATTTCAGTTGGTAAATTAAATTACGAAATTGCCTTGAACGGTGATTATTGGAAATGAAATATCATGATACTACGTACCTGGTAAAACTTTGCGATATTAACGCCGGTAACGCCGTTTAGAGAGGCGGATGAAAATGTCCAAGATGGTCAAACTGAAACGGGCCGTAAATTAGGAGAACGAATCACCGACACCACTTTCTGGAGAAACGAAGTGGCTTCGGAATTGGAAAGGCTGATTATAGATTACAAAAGGATGCAAGAGTGCCATCGGGGCTTGCAGGGGACAATACAAAGCTTAGAGGGACAATTGCACATCGCTCAAGAATGTCTGTATTATCGCGAAGCTAGAACAGGTTCGAAATTTTACGCTTTCTATCCCCGAGATGCTAGACGAGTTCCATCTTTCACCTTCTTATAACTGGTAAACGCAAATAGGCACTGACTTGGTTCACGATCAAGCTGAACAGGCCCTTTTAAACGAAGTGCAAGTCGTGAAAAATTGCCAGAATAAATTGGGCCACTTGTCCTCTAAATGCATCAATCAAGTATGTACGCAACAACTAATGTCGATCGAGCGCACAAATTTCCTTTCCCTTTAAATGTTCAGCTTACCAGTAGTAGAGCTGTGCAAAATGAATTAGAGGCCGACATAAGAAATAAAGAAGCTGCACTTGGGATCGATATTACGTGCCACCAAATGAATAATTTTAGTCGTGGCTTACAATATTACTGCGGTATCGAAAAGTACAATCCCAGGTAACGAATAGACCCTGACGCAGAAAGTATCGTCTACATCCTGTACGATGAATTTTACATTCAGCATTACAGAAGCTGAATCGTGGGCCGAAGCATCCAATGGCGTAGTGAAAAAATCCCAGGCAGAAAGATCGACATCCAATCAGCTACGAAGCGACATCGACAATGCTATAAATGCAGTTGGACACGAAATGTGGAAAGCATGGGGCGATACGAATAACGCATTAGCCAAAAGAGCTCTGGAAATGCTTGAAGCGAAAGAAAACATACAAATACACTTACACAAAGTAACGAACGATTACTACTACAATACTGTACAGTCACATATTATCCAAGTTTATTATTCTGTTCTACAGCTGCGTTTCCGTTTACAGCTCCAGCAAGAAATCTTTGAGATTGAAAAGAACTCGCAATTAATACAAAAAGCCATTGCGGATAAGAGTTCTGCGCTGAAAGTTGCTCATACCCGTCTAGAGAGTAGGACACATCGGCCCGAAGCAGAGCTATGCAACGATTATGCCCAACTCGGGTATACAACATTACAAAACATGTCTCCAGTAGTCTAATCGTCTAATCGTCTAATCGTCTAACCTAATCACATTCGTTGATCCACAGAATGATCAAGGAAGTGGAAACTATAAATTTAATGATAAACAGTATGACCTCGAAATTACAAACGTTTGAAGCTCAACAACAACAACTTTTACGCACCCGATCTAATTTAGAAACTGATCTGAAATCTAAAGTCGATGCGTTATTCATAGATCGAGAGAAATGCATGGCTATGCGAAGAAGTTATCCAATTGCATCGGTTATCAAATTCTGAATAGATGAATACTTGCATGTATGCAGTATGCAGTATGCACCCGGGCACGAGTCAGGACGATAGGAATTATCTATAAAAAAGCAATGTCTTCTATACAATTTGCCACTTTTCACATGTCTATTTTATATATTATTTTTATTTTTATTTCTATTGCTCTTGTAGAAAAATATTTTAAATCCCTTCCTTTAAGAAGCTTTTTCCTACGTGTATGTAGAATTACATCATCTCTTTCCGTCAATGTCAATAAAGAATTCACCGATATCAATCAACGAACCATATACCGTAAACCAATACGACGCGCAACATGTTTTAACCAGCAGGATATGTACTTTTATGCTTCCTACAGTATATTCCATCTTGCTCGATACTTGCATACTTGAAAACTACTATATACAAGATTTTACAAGAATCCTTCGATATAAAAAAATATTACATTATGGATGAAAAGTTTTCGTAAGCGTTGCTCCTTAACTGATATTTCTGGTCCATTTAAAGGCGGCTATAGTTTCGTAGATGTTTGTCACAGTTGAGTCTGTATCGAATTCATCCTTCAGATAGAAAACTTTAATGTTCTCTTGCGGGTAACACTCCAATACGTTCCATTTCTCGAATAATTTTAACGAGTTTTTCACTGGATCAACGCATAAACTCTCGCCTGTTATGTAACAGAATCAAGTTTTCAAATCACTCGTCGTTACGATGAAAGAGTGCTGCTCCATAGCGGCGCTACGTACCATAATTTACTATACCGCGATCCAAATTGGTTTTCAGTTCACTTAAAACTTCCTCGACTAGATCTCTTTCGGTGAGCGATCGTCCTACCAACTTTCTGAGGGTGAACGCACTAAAACTATAGGTGTCGACTAATGGTCGTAACAACGTCTGAAGAAACTCGGCGCGTTTAGCGTGTTCCGGTACCAAGCTGAGCTGTTGTTATTACAATTACAATTACAATTACAATTAGATATAGTGTTGAAAAGGCTGAGTCAATGCCAACTATGCGCATACTACTGTAGCAAGCAAAACGAGTCTCGTACTTTGTACTTGATAGTCTCGGCCTTGTTTCTGTTATAATACTCCTCGTCTGAACTATCATCAAACTTTTGCGCGTATCTCTTACTCCACAATTCTTCTTGCAAACAGCATTCCTAATGGGAATAAAACGCAGCTGTATAGGGAATTTTAGCGAAAACAACGGGTCCACTACGCACGCAGATTGCTCAAGTACTGTGTATACCTCTTGCAACGTAATGATGTCTCTCTGAGAGAGATTCTCTATAGCCTGTAAAACTACCATCTTCAACTCTTGGCATGGCTTGCAAAAGATAAATTCATAACTAAAGATATCACAAAGCTCAAGTGACCTCTGAATTAAGAGATCCTGCGATAGAGTAATATTATTTTCGGCAACAGCTATTGGATCGTTGACTCGCCAATGTAATTCAGCATACAAAGCAGTTGCTGGGAACACAATGGATACAAAGTGAGTAAAGTGACAAAGTGAATGCAGCGATAAAATTCTCAACCTCCCTTACCTACTATACTATCCATAACGTAGCATGGCAACATTGTATTGCTGTAATAGGAGAGCTCGATTACAGCCGGTAATGTGGACACAGGACGGATTGCAATGACGCTTCTCGACCCGATCGGCTGGCCGTCAATTGCTTTCCCAAATTCTCGTCCCTGTCGCATTACTAATCCCGGGCCCAAAATATCCAGCTGACACGAAGAGAAGAGAGGCAGTCGTAGACGTAAGGTGAAACACACATTTATCGTGGTGTAAAATATTTACTTTACGGAATTACGTTACTAACAGCATGATTTATAATATCAACAGTTGACCCGCAGAATGTAACATCCCTATTTCGGCACTCTAACTCTCCTCTTATCGAGTCGAGTGCTTCGATTAGCTCGCTCAGTGTGCAACCGTCTCGGAATTTATTTAAGAGTAGAAACGCTACAGCGTTAGTGGACATTATCGGTGTCGAGGCGGAACAGTCTTAAAAAATGCTTCACATTAACATTGCACACCCGGCGCAACAGACTTTTATCTCTCCTCTCTTACCGTACACAACGTGTCGCGCAATCCTGTCAACTAACTGACGATGCTCTTCCACGATAACGTCTGTCCCGTAAATCGATGAACTCGACATTGTATACTTTAAAGGCTTCTCAATGGGAACTGCCTTGGCGCTAGTCCATTTATCCCGCCGAGCTTGGAAAGACGTCAACATTTCCTATCGGTTCAATCGAAAAGAAAAGAAAAAAAAAGAAAGATTATTATTACCGCACGCCTGGTACATGTATGCCTGGTTTATTCGAATCTCGCGGCACCTTGGCGAGGCATAATTTGGAAAAATTAATCAACGCGACTTACTCTAAGCGAAAACGGTTGACAAAAGTCAACTTTAATAATGCCACAATTGCCCATCAAGGTTGCCCACATGGCCTTAATCGCAGACCAAAATGATTCCATTCTCTTTGGTTGGCCTAGCTGTTCCCTAACAAAATTTCCATCGACAAGACGCTCGTAATTCATTGCAACTGGTACTAGTAGCGCATCTTCGATGGTTCCATCCATATACGCGTCAACAATGACGCTCAAAACGCCACTTTTTGGCATACACGGTTTACCAGTTCTTGTACGACCGCCCTCTATAAAGAATTCTATATTATGACCCGCGCGTAAAGTTTCCATTATGTACGCGCGAAGAGTAGCACGATAAAGAACATCTTTACGGCCCGCAACAGGGTCAATCCGACGTTTTATAAAAAAAGCGCCCAACCCTCGCAAAAGCCACCTATATTCGATAGACAAAAGTCGATTAATAAATTATAGTACTAGTAGTAGTAGTAGTAGTAGTAGTAGTAGTAGTAGTAGTAGTAGTAGTAGTAGTAATAATGTGAGATTTTAACGGAATAACATTAGAGGATACGAATGGCTCGCGAACATACCCGAAGAATGGAATTTTCAAATTATCTCCAGCCGCGATCAACGGATTTCTAACATTGTTCATCAGGAGAATTAAATTGATAATAATATAATCCAAGTGACTGCGATGCAAGGGAAGCAATATCAAAGGAAGACCGGTATCATTTGCCCTCTTCAACATCTCTATTTGCGAAGGTAATACTACAGCAGTCTGTATAAAATATGGCAATACTTTGTAAAGAAGCCACGCAGTCATTTTAAGTAAAGCATTGCTTATCCTGCTTTCCATTTCAAGCAACATCATTCTGGCTCTAGCTTTTGCCTTTAACGAAGCCTTCTCTTGGCTGCAACTTTCACTTTCTACTTCTTCCAGAGCAGTTGTTTCGATCGCCTCCTTCAACTTTTCATCCTCCAACACCTGTAACAATTGGCACATACAGCCGACGGCATTCTATCAACATTCAAACCGACGAAGGAGTTTGTTCTGTTTTGCTCACTGTTCGTGTAACCCTCGGATAAGTGTATTCTTTACGACTGTAAATATGCGAAATACAGCGAAACGGATTGTAAAGCAACGTCGAGCCTCGTTCAATTACCAACATATCCACGCCATAGGGCATATGCTGTCTGCCAATGGTATTCACCAAGGAATCCTGCAAGTAAAACGGAATCTAAGCAAATGTTTCAAATCTCTGCCTGTAAAAATATTATGTACAGATGGCAAAGACTAGAGCAAGGGTACTACACACAATGAGGTATATAATGCAAGAAAACACGCATGTACTCGTGTATTTAGAAACAGAACACTACCGAGAATTTAACATACAGTGGCTGGTCAGAAGTTTGCTACCTAAATATACTCTCAATGTCGAGTGGGAACGTAAACACGCCTAATTTAACGTCGGTTCAACTACATATGCGTGTGCACCAATGTTTCTCTCTCTCTCTCTCTCTCTCTCTCTCTCTCTCTCTCTCTCTCTCTCTCTCTCTCTCTCTCTCTCTCTCTCTCTCTCTCTCTGTTCTCTAGCATTGTAGGGGCAGCGATTGGAGAAACACAAGTATGTATCTACTACACTCGAATATCTTTCGTAAACATAAAGTAATACCAATTACTTACATTCATACGACAGCCGTCTCCAGGAGTGAACGTATTTAATGTTAAAAATTCGGCATTTAAAATGTTTAAAAAGTTAATTTTTTCATAATTTTGCATCCATTAGTACCCAAGGATAATGCTCATATAATTATATGAATAAGAATAGGTACCTCATATTCTCGCCAATGTCCGGAAATTTGTACGCGTCGTCCCACTGTGCGCCGGTACCGGTGAGAGGGAAATATATATATGCAAGTAGGTACGAGCTATTCCACGTCAAAACGGATAGGTGAAAAATTTAGTTTCACAGATTCTCTTCAAAATTACAGCATTTGTCGATAACCTTGCAAAAACAAAGCATACTGAATTTTAAAGGCCTATGTCAAATAATTTTCGAAATATTTAATGTTAAAGTTTTAAAAATTGAAACATAATCGGCTGACGCGTCATCAGTTAAACTGTAATATCTTGGTCATTTTTAAAGATAATGCCTCCGTCTTGGGCTCATTTTAAAGCTGGAGGAATGCTTTCTCAACCCGTATATACAATATTTTGTTTATTGTTAATAAACTTAACAGTAATCGGTGTCAAAGTTTCAAATCGCGATTTGACGTCGTTCCCACCCACGATCCGGCTTGAAAAAATCACCATTCGATTCGTTGAGCCTTCAGCTAATAAATGCGTTTTTCAAAAAAGTGGAGAGATTTCGGGAACAGTCAACAAAAAAATAAAACTTACGACAGTGCACACCGCTTGGAACTGCACGGATCCCGTGGTCAGTCCGCACGCACGCGTTTTCAAAACAATCGCCTAGCGTAGGAAAGTATTTATGTACGATGCAATAAAACAAACTTTTCGTTCAGTGTTTTCAGTATTCTCGAGAAAAATAATAGTAATATCTGCTCAGTATTGCTAATCTTTTATATGGTGAGCAGATACATATTCCTATTATTTTTCTCGAGAATACTGAAAACACTGAACGAAAAGTTTGTTTTGTTGCATCCTATATGAATACTTTCCTACGCTAAGCGATTGTTTTGAAAACGCGTGCGTGCGGACTGACCACGGGATCCGTGCAGTTCCAAGCGGTGTGCACTGTCGTAAGTTTTATTTTTTTGTTGACTGTTCCCGAAATCTCTCCACTTTTTTGAAAAACGCATTTATTAGCTGAAGGCTCAACGAATCGAATGGTGATTTTTTCAAGCCGGATCGTGGGTGGGAACGACGTCAAATCGCGATTTGAAACTTTGACACCGATTACTGTTAAGTTTATTAACAATAAACAAAATATTCTATATACGGGTTGAGAAAGCATTCCTCCAGCTTTAAAATGAGCCCAAGACGGAGGCATTATCTTTAAAAATGACCGAGATATTACAGTTTAACTGATGACGCGTCAGCTGATTATGTTTCAATTTTTAAAACTTCGACATTAAATATTTCGAAAACTATTTGACATAGGCCTTTAAAATTCAGTATTCTTTGTTTTTGCAAGGTTATCGACAAATGCTGTGATTTTGAAGAGAATCGGTGAAACTAAATGTTTCACCTATCCGTTTTGACGTGGAATACCTCGTACGTACGTATTAAACAGGGAACTAACTCACTCTAGATGACGGTGTACAGCTTGTACAGCAATAATGTAAAAACGATGTTTTCTCCTTAACGAAGGGAGCCAACGGTTCGGTCTCTTTGATCTTGTACAAAGAATTCTCTCGAATTTTTCTCGCCTGTTCTCTGTCTTGCACCCTTTTCCTGTGAAACTGCTGGCCGGTCCGGCGAATTTCTGAAATTCAACCGTCTAGTTGCAACGCATGTACGAACGTTCAACGATTAATCTTTGCCCACACTGGTTAGATAGAGACCAGTGTAGTGGCAATTTCAAGTATCTACCGGAAAATGTAACAAACGAGATGAATGGCATTTCCCGGATTCCGGTTCGAAAGGAAATCGAGATCTTACCCTCGAGGGAGAATCTGGTTGTGGTCGATTCAGGGTTCCTCCTCACTTCCGCCCTGGTCTCCCATTTCGCGTACACCTCTTGCAAACGCGTCGAAAGTACGTCCACCATGTTATTAGGTCTGTAAAGAACGGGTTGCTTTTATGAAAATATAAAACTAACAAGGGAAGATCCCGAACCCGAAAATTCAAAAAATTCTGAAACTTTGTGGATATGTAGGGGATTTCCTTCTGATTACAACGCAATTTTTGTTTGCTGCCCAAAATCACTCAAAGGGGGTGAAATTAACCCCTGAAGATTCGGCTATTCTTCGAATTTCTGTTATAACTCGCGAACTGTAGGAGATAGAAACAAAGTTTCGAGACAAAAGTTACTTCTCCCAATTAGATCTACCAAATCGTAAAGGTTTTATCAATTGTTTAAACAATTAGAAAAAAGTTATAAACAAAAAACGCGGAACTGTGCTCCGCGACAATCGAAGAACTTTTGGATCCCATTGTAACGTGCCTTAAGCTGCACGACGAGGAATGTTTTTCTAATATTTATTAGGAAATAATACGCGACGCGTAGTAAGAAAGTAAGATAATTTATATACTTTTGTCTTTAATTACACATGGGGCAAATATATTAGGTGGAAATAGAGGAGAAGAAGGGAACTGTTAGATATAGCTTATCCTTATTCGAACTTTTTATTTTTAACATAATTATCGAACTTTTCTCCTATTTGCTCGCTATACATAAATCGCTTATTAAACGCCTGCATTGTCTCGCTTGTTTGGTGAACAAATAAGAGAAAAGTTCGATAATTATGTTAAAAATAAAAAGTTCGAATAAGGATAAGCTATATCTAACAGTTCCCTTCTTCTCCTCTATTTCCACCTAATATATTTGCCCCATGTGTAATTAAAGACAAAAGTATATAAATTATCTTACTTTCTTACTACGCGTCGCGTATTATTTCCTAATAAATATTAGAAAAACATTCCTCGTCGTGCAGCTTAAGGCACGTTACAATGGGATCCAAAAGTTCTTCGATTGTCGCGGAGCACAGTTCCGCGTTTTTTGTTTATAACTTTTTTCTAATTGTTTAAACAATTGATAAAACCTTTACGATTTGGTAGATCTAATTGGGAGAAGTAACTTTTGTCTCGAAACTTTGTTTCTATCTCCTACAGTTCGCGAGTTATAACAGAAATTCGAAGAATAGCCGAATCTTCAGGGGTTAATTTCACCCCCTTTGAGTGATTTTGGGCAGCAAACTGTCTCGTATGACGACTATACATTAGGGTGGTCCTTATTTTTCGACGATAACATTTTTTGCACGCCGCCCCCTAATTTTGTTCCATTTCATGAAAAAATAATTTGTGCAAAATTTGTGATCGATTGAACGTCGGGAAGTTTTGAAATAGAAGTAAGGTAAAAGTACCAGAGGCGGAACACGTCCCAGTAGTGGAACGATTCAATAAAAATAAGTTAACCAAATTTATTCATAGCGTAAAAAGTAATTTAAAAAAAAAACGATAATTATTAATAATATTTTGGGATAACAGTACAATTAAAAACATTTATTAAGCATGCTCACGAAAATTAAAAAAAAATAATTTTATCATCGCTTCTCGTACGGTACGAAAATACTTACATTTTCGGCAAGTGTAAGAGAGGCACTAGACTGTTTTAAACTTTATTTCTATATAAAAAGAAATTAGCGTAGCAAACCGGAGTCTCGAAATTTCAACAGATTTTTACTTATAAATTTTAATTCGGATAATATTTTTTCAATTTAACACATTTTTTATTTTTAAAATTGGTGTTCCGTTATACCTTCATCTAGTCTCCAAAGTGTATGTATAGAGGAACAGTTGTACAGAGCGTTCCGCGTGCCATTCAGCTCGCTTTTGCATAATTGCTTTTATAGCGGAACATATTGGTGTATATAAACAATTTATGAACACAAGTTAAAATCTTTAGATTATTAATATATTTTCATATTTACGTGATAGTAGTTGAAATTTAAAACGTTATTTTACATTGAGCAGAAGAGTAAGTACTTTCATATTTAATATATCTTAGGAAATAAAATCCTAACCTCGAAAAATTATTTGCACTTTTTGTTTAATGTTTATTTTACATAATTTAATGCTTATTTTATAATAATTTGTTTAACGCTTATTTTATATAATTTTTAATTAAATTTTGTTAGAGATAAATAGAAAATACACTCATCTATAATGGCTAAATCAGCAAATAAATTTAACAAGAAAAGTAAAAGGAATAAAGTAAAGAAACGTGTATCAAAATCTAGCTCAACATACTCTTCTGGTATTCTGGAAGCTGCAATCAAAGCAGTTTCTGAAGGCATTTCGTATAGAAAAGCTGCAAAGATTTACAAATTAAAGAAATACAAAAAAAAAATCAATCAAAAGAAAGCATGAAAATATTCTTTTAACTTGTAAGTACTTAGCTGACATTCATATTTTTGTTGCTACTTTTAATCGTTGAGATTAAATTTCTAAATTTTATATTAAGCGTTGATCTGCTTAAAAGCTAAAAACGAAATAATTTAAAACTTAATTATAGTTTTTTAAGACTGCTATAAACATTAATTTGTTTTAAGATGTGATCAATCATAATTTAAAACAAATGCCATGATGTTAAAGACCTAAATATGTATTAACTTAAGAAACAAATAAATATTTATTTATTTTCTAATATTTTTTATTTGATTTTCTCATTTTTATATAAATAAATAAATAACATTTAATTATTTCGACAGAATTTAAATTTTTGTTACCGTTCCACTACTGGGACAATCGTCGCGGAACAGAGGTTCACGCGACCTGCAAGCCGTTCCGGTATAGGTGCATTCGAACCCTTACGTATTTTCTTGATTATAATTTATTTTTTGTCCCAAAATCAAAATTTTCATTTTGTTCGTAAAACTATGGGCTACCACGTAGAATTCATAATTTATAAGTAAACACTGTATTGAATTTTTAATTCATGAAAGAATAAAAATGGGTCTCCAAAACGTTCTGCTACTGGTACTTTTACCTTAACCGCGCGCTAAGCGTAAGGAGTGGTGGCGTGTTTCTGAAAATTTCAATGAAATATTTCATATTTTGAGGACCATACAATTACTGTACATTGGGATGGAAAGATGTTACCATCATTAATGGGTAGAGAACAAGTAAATCGATTACCGATAATAATATCTTTCAATGGAAATGAACAGTTGCTTGGAATTCCAGCGCTTTCTTCAGGCACTGGAAAAGAACAGGCCAATGCTGTCTATGATTTACTTTATGAATGGGACCTTATTGATAAACTATTTAGATTTTAGAAGCACTTTCTTGCGATACCACAGCGTCAAATATGAGACGATTGCAAGGCGCATGCGTAATTTTGGAGGAAAAAATCGAGAGGGATCTTTTATATTTGCCTTGCCGACACCATATTTATGAGATAGTTTTACGGGACGTTTTTGAGGAAACATTGTCTAAATCGACTGGACCTAATATTCCCTTATTTAAACGTTTTCAAGGATCCTGGTCTCAAAACAATAAATTAAATTTTAAATCGGGAGTTGACGATAAGATAGTTCAACAGTCACTCGACAATGTAGCAGATATAATAAACTTTGCCTCGTATAGTTTGGAATTTAAGCAACCACGAGAGGACTATCGCGAATTCCTTGAATTATCAATCATTTTTCTTAATGGAACAGTTCCAAAGTTTTCTTTCCGTGTACCAGGAGCATTCCACCATGCTCGATGGATGGCCAAGGCTATATTCTTTAAAAATATTTTTATTTCGCAACGAATTTGTTTTAACAAAGGATGAAGAAAATGGAATCCGCGACATTTGAATTTTTCTGATTAAACTGTATTTGAAAGTATGGATCGAAGCTCCAGTTGCTGCAACAGCTCTTAGGCAAGATTTCGAGTTTTTAAAAAACTTATATGCATATAGTGCCATTAATAAAAATGTAAGTCGCGTAGAATTGCGCAAATTTTGTAATCATTTATCTAGAGACGCGGCAGCGTCTCGACGCCAAGTACAGAAAAGACACCCTGTATATGTCGACTGTCGCTACCGCTATCATTTACTCGAGAAACGGCTAATCCAACCTAACCTGAAACTTATTTCATTAATATCTCATCACGCCTGCAATATTTTCTAAATTTAAAGGCATTTTTCTTATGTAAACCGCATATAAGCTTTCGAATAAGACCAAATTTCAATAAAATCTGTCCACGCATTACAGAGATATCATGATATCGTCTCATGGATCTGTCAGAAACGGTAAGATTTTCTTCTCCAGGCCAAATTTTCGTCAACATAATACGTATACGCGTTACACGCACACCTTCAGCCAAAAGAAACTAACACATGTCTCGTTCGTCATACGCGTTACACGCACACCTTCAGCCAACAGAAACTAACACATGTTTCGTTCGTCAAACGCTATTACGTTACCTTCACTATGCAATCTACTCCAAATTTTGACAGCTTACAGTCAGGTTATAAACCTGGCGAGTGTCAAATAAGGAAAGTTGTCAAAATTTTCTGAAATGTCACGAGTTTTTACACCACAATCCACACAAGACACTGAATTATTGTCTCAATTAACAAGGTAAGTCGCCAAAATTTTTTAATAGAATTTTTATGAGGATTTGTTTTTATACCAGCAAATTATTTTTAATTTAGGGTTTTTATGTCAAGCTTATCCCCATAAAAACTTAAAAAAAGTAAAAAAATTACGCCGAGTACACGAAATCAAATAAATCACGAAACATAGATGATAATATAATATTGAAAATTATCTGAAGTCATTCCCTATGCAAATTATCTTTCTAAAAAGAAGTGATAACCCCATAAAAAACTTTAAAAAGGTAAAAAAATTACGCCAAGTACACGAAATCAAATAAATCACAAAAAATAGAAGATAATTACAAAATAAAAAAAAGTTGTGAAATCAAAATGAGCTGCAAGTACATAAAGGTGCTTTCCCGCAGCGTGCAAAGGTGACACTGTGTAACGCAGCGATGCCCCGATGGGCGGCCCGAGGGTACGAGCATCCATCGCATTTTCCAAAGCTCGCGTGGAAGGGGGTCTCGAAACCAATGAAGTTGCAGGCATGTAACGGGTGAGGAAAACTCTAGTAGTGTGCGTGTAGGCTCGTACCCTGAAATCAGCATGTAACCGTTACATGCTGATTTCATTGCGATTAAATTGATTTGACTTCTGGTTATAGGCTGATTTCAAGTCGTTTGGATTTGCGGTTATGGGTTCTATTTTTTGATGACAGGATAATTTTTTAAACCCTGGGGGGTTTCTTTTTCTTCATAATTTTGTATTGTCGTCCAAACTACGTATGCCTGCAAAGTTTCAAGTCTATTGGATAGTTGGAAGTGGGTTAAAATTGAGTTTCTAGATTTGAACTGAACAAACATACATACAAACAAACACACAAACAGAGGATTGAAGCTGAATAAAAATCGTTTAATAAGAAACTTTTTGTTAATCAGAGGTGTAAGTGGGAATGTTCAAGTCTATTTCGTCCAATTACATAATATTATTGTTTAATCATTAGTCAATTCCTGTTTATTTTCCCAATTCCTAAAATGTAGAACACTGGGGCTCCAAGAGTCCCAGTCATATAAACCTACGGGTACGAGCCTACACGCACACTACTAGAGTTTTCCTCATCCGTTACATGCCTGCAACTTCGTTGGTTTCGAGACCCCCTTCCACGCGAGCTTTGGAAAATGCGATGGATGCTCGTACTCTCGGGCCGCCCATCGGGGCATCGCTGGTGTAACGCAATGTAAGATTCGGTGCTTTCCAACTGCGCTTAATAATATTAAGCAGATATATTTTTATATCAAATTTATTATTAAATAAATATTTCAATACCAATAAATATTTTATTCAAAATACTTGGCGCTGCGAAACCGAATTGGTGTTGCTAAACTGAATACATATGTATAAATTGCATTAATCTTTTTCTTTCTTTCTTGTGCGTGCATTCGTGAATGTGTGTATGTGTGCGTGTGCATATGCTACGTATGATATTAGAATTAAATATATGTAGAATAAATCTGACTGCGTTTGTAATATGTATATGTATATGTTTATATATTTTAGATTGTAAGGGAGTTATTGTAAATTATTAATTTACTATTAATAAGACAATTAACATTTTTTCGGTTTCGCAGCGCCTAGTATTTTGAATAAAATATTTATTGGTATTGAAATATTTATTTCTATAAAAATATATCTGCTTATATCTGCTGATTTCGTGTACTTGGCGTAATTTTTTTACTTTTTTAAAGTTTGGTACTTAACGCCAGAAGCGGCAGCGTTGGCCTTTTTTGACTCCAACATTACGCATGACGCCAAAAAATAGATAGTAGTAGCTTTAGATACTCTTAATGATACTGTAGTCAAAAAATTAATAATTAGTCCGGATAATGTAACTCAGTACATCGACAACGATATTGAAGGGTTTGTTTCCCAAAAAACGTTACAGTTTTTTAAAAGATTTGCAATTCCCACAGATTTTATAAATAAGGATCCTTCAGAATGGGAAAATGATCGAAATTATAATATTGGATTAAATATAGTTAATAATTTAAGAGTCGTTAACGATTCGGCCGAACGAGGAGTGAAACTCGTGCAACAGTTTAATAATGTATTAGGTATCGCGAAATGAAGAGGAAAAACAAATTATAATGCAAATAGTTTCCGACTACCGAAAAGTTTGTAAATTGTTTTTAAATGCGAGTATTAAAAAGTGTGTAAATTCAATAACCGTAGGGTAAATCCGGGAGACGCGGTCGACCTAATATAAAATGGCTATTAAAACTAATATAGATATTACTTATTTTATCAGAACAAACCTAATATGTTCAGAATTTTATGCCGATTCAGAAAAACTGGTCGATATTTGCTTTAAGACAATATTTACTGTAAATCGGGTTGAAAACTGAAGTCATGACATCTGACCACCTCTCCCGAGGTGCCGGGAGAAATGGTTTTCGTCGTTGGCAGAGACCACTCACATAATTATTCATGGAAAATTAACAAAGGATAAAGCAAAATTATTTATGAGTGAATACAAATACGGATTCATTGATATTTAATTTGTTTACGCTAAACAAGTAAAGAGCACATCAAAGAAAAAGTGAATTACCTACTGGCAATTAGCAAGGCAAATGAATACAGAAGTGAATAAATAAACTAAATAAACAAAAATAATAATAAAATAAAAATAAAAAATAAAGAAATAAACAAAAATAATAAAAAACTCATAACTCGACCATCTCACCATTTCTGCAGCGAGACATGGTCTTCTCGTTAGCTTTGAGAGGAAGAGTTAATATGGCCAAATACTTTGGCTGCATTGTCCCTCAATGTCTCTACTATCTTATTATTCCAAACATTAAAGGAAAATAAACTTAGAAGTATATTTTAAATACGATTCTGTACAACCGCTGTTTGACAAAAGAGGTTAAATGTAACATCAATTTACCTTTTATAGCCTATAAATCCAGAAAACACACAGAAGGAAGCGAAATAACGCTATTCATTCAACTATTTGGCTTCTAGAGAAGTAATTGGTCTGCACTTTAATGCATTTTTACGTATAGACTCTGAAATATAGCGACACGACCAACTCTCCGGCCCGACCGCGTCTCCCGGATTTACCCTATTTTCTTTTTTTCGCCTACTTATGATATAATATTCACCATTTCATATTAAAAATATTATCTTCTTATTAAATATAAAATATTAATGACGAACATTGCTCCATATTTAAAATTAATATTATTATTAACTTGCAAATAATATAAGAAAGAAATTAAAAGAACGGTCACTTTCCTTAATTAATACGTAAAATTTAATGTAATTAATTAAAAAGACATAAATATTAATTAGTTATTATGTTGAAAAAATCATACTGTAGCACTATTATCGTAAATATTTGGGCACAAAAAGAACGCTTAACCATCATTATAATATTTTTCTTCATACCTTTCCGTTCATACAAATTTTCACATTTATTGCAACTTTAACGCGAATGTGCCACGTCTTCCTCTTATCCGATCAACTTCATCTTTTACGGGAATTATTTTCTTATCCAATGGAACAATACTAGGGGGCGGCGTGAAAAAAATTTTGCAAAAAAATTTTCACCAAGAGTAGCTAAGGACCACCCGACTATACAATATACATCGATGAGATTAAAACAAACGAGCGTCGCGTGTCGCAATTTTATTTTTCCACTTGGTTCGTGTCAAAGATTTATGAAAAATACCGAGTTGGGAAAGAAATATGCTGCATACACGAAATACAGTTTATCGCGTTTTCTTCCGTTCGTTCGAGTAGTAGGTGTGCGTTTCGATATTATGTTTAGAGTTAGCTCTTGGGGGCAAATCGGTTATCAAGGGCAAAACTTGTGTACACACCGTAGTGCGAAAACATTCAACTCTTACACGGATCTAAATATTCTAAATCTTCCGCGTTAAATGCATAAGCATACATATACACACGCACGCACGCACGCAACTTGCCGGATGTTGCGATTAACATACTTTTACATTATTTTAGGCTGGAGCTGATATACAGAAAGAGGGACATGTACGTATGTAGGTACGTACATGCATGTGTATAATAGGTGAAGAGCAGCACTCGGTCAGATTGGACTGCTGTTCTCGAATAGTTGAAAGCTACGAGTTATGAATGTTGTATGTAGGTATATGTAGATTACCTAATAGTATGATGGAGAAATCGCACATATTTGTTGGTTTATTTTATAAAAGAAATCACTCGAAGAACCAACACTTGCACAGAAAGCAAATCCGATTCCACATAGGTATTTCGGAGCTTTGAACAAAAATTGCCAAGTACCTACCTATATAGGTATTGGAAAAGGCATACGAAAAAGGAATTGTCGAATAAAGTTTTCCCGCAACGCCACATTAGAAGTAATCATGCGTATTAATACATATATGTTACCTGAAGTTGAAAAAATAAAAGAGGACTCCGAAGAGAAGGAAAATTTCAACGAGGCCGTCCATTTGCACGTCGCGTTGGTGGATCGTGCGGTGCGATGGGATGGATAATCACACAGAAAAACGACAACCAAACCGACTTGTATCACTGATCCGTGAAAGACTGTCGAAAACGCAACTGCTCGTTTTCGTGATTTTCACGATTGTTTATCTACGTTATTTAATCACGGACGTTGGAATCACGTGAACTTTGACCCGTGCGTTAATAGCCGGGAGAAAAACGGTACTGTTCACCTCGACGAAATCTATAGACCGCATCAGTTTGTTGGATGTTGACGTGGTTATCGCCAACGATATTCACCCTCTATACCTTTCTCACAATTTCCTATTGTATTCTTCCTCGATGTCTCGCTCCTTTCTTTCCAATCTTGCTAAGTAGTTGGAGGGTTGGAGCATAGATGAGACCGAGAAGCCCGAGCTCTCGATTGTGATCGAGTGCGAAGTAATAAACTTGACTCGACGCTAAAATGTATGGTAGAATGAAGAAACCCTAGCGTAAATAGGCAGCAATTCTATCAATATTAAACAATAGCGAGACTGACAATTGGAACAAGTATGAAATGTAGCGTGCCAATTACTACACGTGCATAATGGTTGTACCATTTAGTTTTATACATTCACCTATCGCGACCATTTGTTGGAATCGGCGTTTAAGCAACAGCCGATCATAATAACTTGCGACGAAGTAGAAGAAGAAGAAGAAGAAGAAGAAGAAGAGAAGAAACGGAAAATGTAACGACAAAAGCCGTTTCGGCAGTTGGCTACGAAACGATGGATTCGTATTTTGGCACGCGACGAACGTTGGCAGGTGTTGCCAGTTTCGATCGATTTTATTTCCAGCAATAAATGTGACCACCGTCCACGGTAAAGGTCGAATCACAACTACGTCCGCGGAGGAGGCATCCAGAAGCATACGTGTATGTTGTAAGCGCGCGGCAAATAATATCCATAGTCGATGCTGAATAATCAACTTGATTTTCATTTATCACCTTTTCTTTCTTCTATTCGACAAAACACACACGATACGAGTTGACGAATGTCAGCTAAAGACTGTCAACAGTTCCATACGCATGGTACAAATGTAATAGAATCGCTTGGTAATGAGAGTTGTCGGTTATGCTCGCCTAGACTCGAGTCGATCCAAACTAGTCTATATGCGCGTGTGTACACGGAAGGAACGAGTAAAACGCCGGGAAAGAATGGAAACTTTGACATTTCTCTTGCCTTTTACTCGACGTGTTGGTATATTTGTATGGTGCACTCTACGTACGACCAACAACAACCCGAGTCACAGTATCGGTACGACTCGATGTCCAGTTGGTTCCATGCGAGCCATAAATTAACCCTATTGAAGGCCATTACCGTTTCGTGCTAGTCTTTATTGTACGTCAATTTGTAAGAACGCATCAAGAATTCTTTGCTTTTACGTTCGCAAAGATCTGATTCCTAGCGATCACATAGGGTGATGAAAGCACTAGTAGGTGGCCACCCTCTAGTAGTCGACCACGTTTAGTGTTTAGCTTAAAGAAATAAGTAGTGAAATAAAGTGACATTTATTTATTAAGTGACAATTTTATATTATATTTTGAATTTTGAATTTTGAATTTCTAAATTTCTAAATTTCTAAATTTCTAAATTTCAAAATTTTAAAATACGACAAAAAGCGCTCTTCGTAGGTAAAAAAAATAAATGCTTTTAAAATGATTTGTAAACTAATTTTGATTCTACACGTGCCATTGCTGTTTTCCAACACGAGAAGCATAAATGCGCTTTGAATAGAAACGACAAATGTAATTTAGTTCTATACATTTTTTACTGGAAAAGCATCGACAGTTTTATATGCGCTTAAAAAATTAAAAAAAAAATGAGATAATTTATTTATTTATGAAAAAACAAGAAGAAAAATCCAAGAAAATAGCAATAAAAAAAGGAGAAAGAAGAAGCCAGAAAAATGTAAAAAATTGAAACAGAGAGTTTTATAAAACAAGAAAGGATTTAATCATATTTAAGATAATTAAAATTTTATCAGCAAAATTTTACAAAGTTGATATAATTTATTTATAGATTACAAATACTTTAAAAACTTAAAATTTCTTATTGCTTCCTATCGTAAAAACGAAAAATTTAATTTACATTTGAGAAAAAAATAACTTCTATTTCGTATTAAAATTTTGATAAAGTTTTTAAAACAATTTATTTTAATTACGCATTATTCCTGTCATTATTAATTATTTACCGTTGTTGCGCATTATATTTAAAAATAAATTTTAGTTTGTAATGCGCAGATAACCTATTTTGAATTTCATATTAAAAAAAAAAGGTGGCCGACTACTATAGCTATCGGACCGGTCGACTTTTAGAGTTAAGCGGTCGATTATTAAAGCATTCGGACACTTTATTTTTAACGCTAATTATTTATTTTCCCCGAACTTTTATACTAACACAAAATTTTTAGCGATGCATTAAATACATTTGAATCACTTCAATACATTATATATATTTTATAACATTGATTGTTTATTCTTTTTTATAGCTTGTAAGTGGTCGACTACTAGGTAGTGCTTTTTCACCCTACTCACGAGCACGACTCTCACGAGTAGAGGCAACAAGAGGCAAGGGCTCACGGCGGCACGATTTCGTGCAGTACCTATTACGTAGGGATTAAGTACTTAAATGTTGCGATACCGAACTGTGTAACGCAATAGTGATTTCATCAACATTATTCGACACTATTAGTAATATTAAATGTAAATCATTGCCCGCCCGTATACCTATTTACTATACGACGTGTAGAGTAGTATACTCGCGATACATGTTTGATTGAAAGAAATGTATCCATATGTAGAATATGGCTAAAGATAATGATTAAGCTGTCGTGAAAACATTGCAACGACACAGCCGTTGAATTAGGTTTTATTGGGTAATCGGAATCTCGGCCGATTGCTGGCAGCGGCAGAATACGAGAAACAATAACCTTGTTTCGCCGCGCAGCTTAGTGTTAGGCTTACGATATAAACTACATGTAAGTAACTCACTCCGTGCTAATGTTCTCTAATAGACGCTCAACATTAGATTCTTCTTATTAACATAGATAGGTACTAAATGAACCGCTTAAAACACGTGTAGTAATCACTTGTATACACTTGCGCACGTTTCACACCACAACTCTTACTCACTCTTAAGGTAGATTTACACTAGCCGTCTGGACGGCTAGTGTAAATCTACCTTTACTCGGGCTTCATCGGGCTTGCCAGGCAACGTTTTCTTGGGCAAACTTGATTGCGGAAAGAAAACACGAAATAGAGGAGTGGTGGTAATGTGTGAGTGAGACGCCACGAGACGCCACGAGACGCCACGGCACGCCACGGCCAACCAGCGTCGCCGGAAAATATGTTGTCGACGCTGGTTGGCCGCGGCGTCACTTGCTCACACTTGCTTAGCATTCCTGCGGCCACTAAACTGCACTAAACTTGAATACCATTAAAGAATGATTTTTAGAAAACGAATGGTCGGAGAATTGGGTAGGCAATTTTGTCGAAAGCATAAACATGGTAATATGGAGGATAAAGGAATTTGTTCAAGTTTATTGTTCGCCAAAGTTCCCCCGACAGTCTTGAATGTATCTTTTTGTGGAGTCACTGACAATCATTATGCAACTATAAACAACAACGAGCCTATTGATTTATTGGCAAGTAGGTGATTTACAAAATGGAAGAAGCAGAGAGAATTTCAGTATAGAAATGAACGAATACAGTTATAACAGCGCGATATAATTGTACGATAAATTGCGTCGCTAGAAATTCTTGGCGTAAATAGGTTTATTTATACAAGGCTGTATCTATAGACGTATCGCTCGAATATTCTAATACAACACTTTGTCCATCGACAAGGTCAGAGTTTTCGAGCAGTTCGGTCAGAGGTATATCCCATTCGTTACATATCAGTGCTCCAGTCGAATGATGGAATAAGCGTAATTTGGATGCACCTGCTATATTATTATTATTGGATACCCTTAGTTGGCCAGCCATCGAGTCTATAACTTGGCCAATCGTCCAGTTCGCATTGACAAATACACCTTTCGACGGTCTGGTATTCCTGACAAATACCAGGCTCGGCGGATATACGAGAAAGTAGCAGCGCTCGTTCATAGGTACGTTTTTAGGACCCACAGCCGAACCCTTTATACGCATAAGTCGCACCTGTACGAACAGTTGTTAATAAAGCATACTTTACATACATGTATAGAATTTACCATTTCAAGTCATTTAGATACCATTACACACTTTATTCGCCATCGCAGTATTTTTCGATTTCTTCAAACTATCCAAAATTTCTTTATCTACCACAGCTTTCGCTTCTGCAAACTGTTTCTTCGATATTTGCCACTTTTTTAATTTCTTTGTCAATTTTCCATCAATAGGTTCTTGACACCCATGATATCTGTGTTTTAAACAAAAGTGTTTTTCACATTTGACGCACTGCATTTCAGTGGGCGAGCTTTCCTTACAAGACTCATCGGAACACGAATAATTTACCATTTTCACCTTGGCGCGTTTGTTCTCATGAAAATTCTTACATTTATGAGACGCTACGTGAAAGTGATCTTTGCAAAAGGTGTCGTGGCAATGATCGCATATAAATGGTAAAAAATTCAATTGCTCGCAGTCTTCGATCGAACACCTTTCTCCAATATCTGGAAACTCCATCCCGGCTCTGTGATAAGAAGAGACTAAGTATGAATATTTTCGGTAAAACGTTGGTTATATAAACCCGCATAGTGCAATGAATTACTTCTTACTTAATTATGAGATGGCGTTGGGGAATGTAAATGATTTTCGCTCAGAGCTCCTAAAGCCAAGTTATTCCACTTTTGTTCCAATTCTTTTAGCGTCATATGAGAATCACCATTGTCACTCTCGGGATCTGGTAATTCTGCGATCGGCACTACGATATCGTCAATGGGTAAACGTTCCTTGTGCCAAGCTTCGTCGATCAAATCTAACAATCTACCGTCTCCGCACACTTGACTGTCCATACCTAGATACCTATCATTCGCCTATAATACACTATTGCCAGTATCACCACAGGCACAGGCCACAGCCACAGCCACAGCCACAGCCACAGCCACAGCCACAGACCGGGTCTATTGTCTATACTTTGTCGATGCTATCGATACCAGTAAATAATACGAGTATGCGAGTATGTACCTACATACCTATATAGAATCGAACAACTCGATACCTCAAAAAACCAAAATTTACTACAATACAATACTAAATATACATCGGGCGAAGATGCATCTCGGACAGGCTCGCGCTCTATACTGTACCACTATTTACCTGCAGTTTATGAATATTGTTCAAATGTTATATTAGCGTTAATAGAATTTTCGCATTAGCATTATTATCAGGGTAAAAGTCGAAGAAATTTTGTCACGACACGACTCACGAGTGAGCGGAGTGAGAAATTAAAACGTGTTGAAACGAGTCGAATACCGTCCAACAGTCCAACAGTCGAACATGGTCGATGGGTCGACCGTCGAACCACGTCGAACACCGAATGCCGTGTTTCGGTGTGAACGAAGCTTCGGAGGGAAATTCAAAATGGAATTACACGAAGTTGTTGGTTTTATTGTAATCTTTATTCATCGTCGTGGAAAATATGTAAACGCTCGTTTAAGAAACAAATTGTATATTCTTTATGTTAACAACGAAAATAGTAGACATTCTTCATTCTGTAATAAGAGTCGACCCAGTCAAGACGTATTATAGAGATCTCATAAATACATAAATTGTTCTATCTGATAGTAAAGTTTCTTGGAGTTTCTTTAATTCGCGAGGCAGAACCCCGAACGCATTCAAGGAGCAGAGTGCTTTAGCAGTGTAACTTTGTTACAACGTAAATTTATGCTTTCTCGGTCATACTAATAAAATCTAGACACTTCAAACTATCAATTCATATAAAAAAACTAGCAAATGTGTAAGTTGCTCAAATTTTATAGCGTTTTCTTTTCTTATATAGCCGGAAGTACCCTACTTTCCCCTGTTTGCAGTATTCGAATTCGAAATACAGAAGCACACGTAGGGCGGTATTCATAGTCGTTGCTTAAGCATGTGCTTAAGAATTTCTTGACAAAGTCGGCCTTATTCGAATAAGCTATGCTTAAGACGTCATGTATTCATAGTCCGAACTTAAGATTTGCTTGGTCAAGAAAATGGTGCTTAATGCTTGCTTAGTCAGGCAAATGCTTAAGCAAATCTTATATTACGTTCGGCAAGCGTCGGAAACTTTCCCGTGTAGCCGAGCGGAATACCCAATCAGAAATGATATTGAAAATACATCTTGTGTTTCTTTTCCCGCGCTGCCACCACGCAGAGACTGGCAGAGACGTAGATGGTACTGCGTTACGCTTCGAAAAATAACAACTGAACTCCTACTCTACGCGTTAACAACCTGTGAAGAAATTAACACTGCATGTTTTGCCAACAGTAACTCGCGTCCTTCACCGTCTTAACGCCTAATCAAAGAGGAGATATAATAAGAGGCGTCACTCCGGGCGGAACCTTTGAAGTCTTTACTTGACCTTGGCATTTAAATTGGTTGTCTATTCGAGCGGGATATTCAAATCGACTAAATGTACCTTACCGCAGTTTGCTGATTATTGCCGATGTTTACCGATCATTGCCGAATGGGCATTTAAATTGGTTGTCTAGTGATTTCCCTAGCTTATTTCTGTCTTTGTCGAGTGACGCCTCTTATTATATATCCTCTTTGGCCTAATAACATGGTCTTAAGTCAACTAAAACGTAGACTTGAAAATCTAACCTCACTTTGCTCGAATAAGACTGCTTTATGCTCGAATAAGAAGTTCTTAATCGACTATGAATACTTACGTTCTTAAGATCATCTTAAGAACTGACTATGAAACATGATTCAATAAGGATTGCTTGACAAAGTAAATACTTGAGTAAATGCTTAAGACGATGCTTATTTGTCGACTATGAAACTAGACGGGGACTTAAGCAAATGCTTAAGACGATCTTTGTCTTAAGCAACGACTATGAATACCGGCCGTAAAGCGACAAATACGAATGCGCGTAATATGCGCATTGACTGCCCATGCTTTTATTTTCTGCACTTGCTGCACGCATTATGAGCTAGAAGTTGGAGGATTCTAGGGAATTCTACGAAATTGGTACTGCCATCTCTGCACTCGCGGCAAAGAGTAGGTATAACAAGAGGCGAGACACTTCGAGCGGTATCTTTGAAGTTCTTCGTTCGCATGTCCCTTTAAATTGGTTGTATAGTCAAGCGGGAAATTTGAATCAACTGAGACCGCGGCCAATCAGCGTCGACAACAGATTCCTCTCAGCGATGGTTAAGCCGCGGTCTCACTAGTTGGCGCTGGCGTCGGCAAATTGTAGCGATCCGACTCTGGAACGTCTGCGGTGGGATCACCCGAGAGAAGAAAGAAGAGGAGAAGGGTCACCACCACCCTAGAGAGGGAAAGAAAGAGCGTTTCGTCCCGGGTCCGCCAGAGGACTCATCAGTAAGGCTTACCTGGCGGAACCCTGCCTTAGACCGCTGGGTATCAGGACTGGAACGGAACTTGTATATATACTAACCGGAGGGCGATGGAACACCAGCGAGAAGCCCTGGTGCCGGGTGGCCCTCTGGTGGCATGTCGATGAACACCTACCGGACCCCCACAAAATTTTCATCTTGGCGTTGATTGGTTCGACGGTCGGGTGGGGGATCTACCCCCACTCTCTATTAAGCAAAATTGCTACAGATCAACCGGCTAGCGACGCACCCTGCGTAACCCTCTGACAATAAATTCGGGCACCGGTGCAGCAGAATATACATAGATAGAAAATAGTACACTACCTACCTATACGTACAGATGCATAATTGCATACATACACGGATCGACATATGTAGGTATATAATAAGAGTATATAAGTAGGTAGAAGAGGAATAACTGGAAATAACCTCATATCCCGTGCAAGGGGTTACGATGCCTTCGGTTTCGTGGGGTTACAACTATTTATAAAACCAGCCACTCGATTGTGTGCCATTTAAAATGCTTCCATACGCAATCGACCGCCGAGTTTTATTCAAGATAATTTGTTGCTGTGTCTTTCAACATTAATCGACAGTTGATCGAGAAACCACCCGTGATTCCGTGATGGAGCATATACATAATTAGAACCGGCGGATCCGCTTTATTAGTTGAATTCGTTACCACGACGAATTTGCTACCATGGTAATTTTCTCTCGCATACTTTCGTAACATATGTGTCGTAACATATTAGTAAACATTCGATATTCCATCTAACCGCGTCATTGAAAATTTCCAGGCTCTTTTAGGGGCGCAGTTGGTCATTACCCTCGTCGCGGTCAGTGTCATTCAAAAAACAACTCCACATTTTTCCCTGGCAAGATGGATCTTGTGCTCCACCGGGTATTTACTCGATCGATAACAAAACAATTGCACGTGCGCTACGTGTGGAAAATTTGTAAAATTTATCAAACAAAAGATGGTCTAAATTGTAACAGGTTAACCCGCTATTTGTATCCCACCGATCAACAACTCAGAACTCTCGCCGGTGTACCTAAAGAGAGACCAAAGAAAGGCAGGCACACAGAGAATGGAAAGATCGGAGATGTATTTCACGTTCCGAGAAACTTGCATATCACTCTTGACAGCGCCAAGATTACCGTATCGGATGCGGTGCATTTGAAATATTATACCGAGTATCAATGGCTATTGGATTTTTCAATTTACGCCACTGCAGTTTACATAGCGACAGAGGTTGGTAACACCTCTCCTCTCAACGAGCAAAATAGTTTCTACTTCTACTCACCGTTCTTCCCATTCTGCAGATATACAATTGCTTGTATCCGATAAAAGCTGAGATTAATCTGAGTATGCTTTGGTGCTCGCTGGTTTTGGCTTTCGCATTGTATCCTTTCAACTATTAGCACTCGCACAGAAAAACATATGTGATTTCTCGCCAACAAAAACCAACATAGGTCTCTATTATATGTATGCGTTTATATTCCTCAATTAGTCCCTAGCAAAGTGTTGCTCTCCCTTTGGATACAATATTTCAAGGGAGAGGAGAGCATCGGCGAAAGGTCTACGTGTATCGTGACTGGATTTGCGTATCTCCTAGTAGCTATGGCAATTCTCATAATCGACGAGAAGAACCTTGAAATTGGATTGGATAAAGCCTATGCTAGTTTCAATCATAGCGCCTCTCTGTTTTTAGAAAATCAAGGTCTCTCTTCTACGTAAGTCTATTAAAAGTCCGAATATAGCTACAGAAACATGAAGATAGAACGTAACGGGCAAAATAATTTCCCTTCTAGGGGGCCTGCATCGAAAATTGTTGTAAATTTCTTCCTTGCCTTGTGGTGCGGCTTGCTTGGTTCTTTATTCACTTTCCCAGGTTTGAGAGTATCAAAAATGCATTGGGACGCGTTGAGGTAGTGCTCTAATTAAGCAATGCTCTTTAAAAATTACTACCTCGATAAAATTATACACGCTAAAATTAATGTACATTTCAGATATTACAAGGATCAAAAGCTATTATTATTAGTAGCAAACATTAGTTACGCCTCGCCGCTTTTATTATCAAGTTTATGGATCAAGCCCATAAGCAGAGATTATCTGACCGTTCGGATATTTACCGGTATGGACGGACCACTGTAAGTATATACCTGCACAGCTTGACGATACATGCCGCAACTATCGAGGCAACACTTTTCTAAAATACCTATACGCGTAAAGCCACAAATTCTTGCAGAATGACGGCCACAGCGTTTGAGAGCATGAGATTAATCGCTATTGTCGTTGTAGTTTTGTTAAAACTGATGTTGTTGCCAATGTACTTGCAGTCCTACCTCAATCTAGCTATGCAACGGATAGATGTCCAAAAGAAAGAAGCTGGCAAAATTTCAAACATTGATTTACAGAAAAAGGTCTGGGGAAAAAGTAATATTAGTAAGAGTGATTGCGAATAATCCGTCGTACGATTTCTTTCAGATCGCAGCAGTGTTTTATTACTTGTGCGTTGTAGCGTTGCAATTTGTGGTTCCAATAATTATATGCTTAATTTTTACATTTATGTACAAAACATTAGGTAAATACGTGTGTATAAAAGTAGTTTCAATGGGCTTTCATCGGAATGCTTTTAATGCGTCGTTACACTTGATTATTTTCATCAGGTGGTTACACGTGGGACGGTCTTTTTAAAGGGACACCAGCCCAGGAGTGTCCACTAGATGATTCGCCTGAATTAGTACCAAGTATCATGTCCAACAATGACAGTGAAACCACTGTTGGACAAACAGCTCAAGATTTTCAACTCGCATTGGGTTCCTTGAAGCAGGTAATATCCCGTAACGCGAATCTACGCATGCACGCGTGTACACCAGGCTGGACCTTAGCTACTAATATCTCCGTCGTTTATGGATATATGAAAGTACTCTTCGGACAAAAGTTATATAGTATACTAGCTTTATTACCCGGCTTCGCCCGGAATTTAGATTCTAATTTTACCGTCCCAAATAATATTTCCCTGAAAAAAAAGTTGATGCTTGCAAGAAAGAAACTTCAAAACAAATCAATTTCACTAATTCAGTCATCCACAAATTATTTATTCAGAATCTCTTGCTCTGGGATCATCCCAACATTCTCAACAATGTATGCGTTAAGGGGGGTCACTCAAGTGAAAATGAACTACCAGTTATTTTACAGATAAAAATTTGAAAATATGTATTTCCATATTATTTTGTACGCTGAAATGAATTATGTAAGAATTAATACAGTGACATTTTTTTTTCAAAAATTTAAAAAAAAAATTTCGAAAAAATTATTCGATTTTAAAATCCATACCCTTATTTCTGTAGAATTGTATACAAAGACTGCAAAAAAAATTTCAGCTCGAAAACTTCATTTTTGTCCGAATTATAAAGTTTTTGTTTTGGGGTAGTAACTAAAACATAAAAACTTTATAACTCGGACAAAAATGAAGTTATCGAGCTGAAATTTTTTTTGCAGTCTTTGTATACAATTCTACAGCAATAAGGGTATGGATTTTACAATCGAATAATTTTTTCGAAATTTTATTTTTAAATTTTGAAAAAAAAATTGTCACTATATTAACTATATATATATATATATATATAGTATAGGGTAGATGTCCCAATTACTGCCAGTGTCCCAATTACTGCCACTTGATTTATTATATGTAATAAAAGCGTAACGTATAAAAATAAATGTACAAAAAATAGTTATTATAATAAAAGCGTAACGTATAAAAATAAATGTACAAAAAATAGTTATTATAATAGTTATTATAATAAGTTATTATAATAGTTATTATAATAGCTATTATAATAACTATTTTTTGTACATTTATTTTTATACGTTACGCTTTTATTACATATAATAAATCAAGTGGCAGTAATTGGGACACTGGCAGTAATTGGGACATCTACCCTAAAGCGGAAAGTATATATATACTATAAAGCGGAAAGTGTGTGTTTGTCTGTCGCCGAAAAACTTTAGTGTCTACGATTCCAAGCCGCCGATGGCTCGCGAGAGAGAGAGAGAGAGAGAGAGAGGGGAGAGAGAGAGAGAGAGAGAGAGAGAGAGAGAGAGAGAGAGAGAGAGAGAGAGAGCGTAGGCACGTGAAAGACGAATATATATATACAAGAAGATAAGAAGATACGCGAACAGGCGAATATAATGGTAGGAAAAATTATCTTTTCAAGGTCACTTTTTCGAGGTTTCAAGGTCACGGATGTTTTTTTGTTAACAATCGTATACGTATATGTTGTGTATGTAATATTAAACAGAAAAAATACACATGTTCAACGATATATCATACATAATGTATATTTATGATGTCAAGATTTAAAAAGTTCAAAATTTTCAAATTCGTGGCGCTTCGTTTTCCCGTGGTCCAACCGGGCTGAAAATTTTTCCACATCATTCTCCCAACAAGTGTCATATTTCTCTTGGGACCCAAAAAATCGAATGGTCGAAAAATAAGGTCCACCATAATGTACACGCGTACGTGTGCGCGTGCTGACCCAATTGGCAGAGTTTTTCGACGTTTCCTTTGTTAATGATAAACACGTTTTGTATCGTTCCGATAGATATTCACCACCGATGTGTACAGAGGTTTATTAGGTTTAGCAACGTGGTGGAGTTGCTTTCTATTATTCGCAACTACTGCCATGGGCATGTTTTATCAATCCTACTTTTCTAATATGTGATGAGAAAGTGACACTGAGAGAGCCAACAGCAACAACAACAACAACAACATGTCACGTCTATCCGCACAAATTATATTATCGATTTATCAACGCGAAGAAAAACCACTGGATCGCTCAACGAATGTATGTATCTATGTATCTATCTTGAGAATTGAGGGCTCGGATGCAATAAGGGGACTAGCGCTCGAAAATGCGAAAAAGTATTGTCCAAACGCTAAGAAATATTGGAAAATTAAATGTTGTTAAACTGTATTTTAAAAAATATAAATGTTATAAAGCTCGTTTATTCGAGATAAAAATTGTAAATAAAAAAAATTTCTTCGACCAAAATCATTATTTCTTTAAACATAAATTGCGATAACTTGAGTAAATATTAACGGATCGTTATGAGACTTGAAACATAAAACTCAGAAAACTCTAGCGAAGCCGTAAAATGTATGCACAAAACCCTTATGTTAAAAAATGTCATAATATTTAATTTAAAAGTAATACTGGACATAACCCATGTCTTTCAACGTTCGCCGTTAAAAAGTATCGAGGGAATTTTGAGGTACATATAACTTGCAGCGACAAAGTTTTTTCTTAATATGCAAGGAAGTTTTTCACCAATTTTCACGATGATTAATAAATAATTATAGAAGATATGACGATATATATTGTTGCGGGCACCCTATGGATAGGATCCATGGCCCGCTATAATAGACCGAACCTGTGCGCCGATAAAATTTTTTCTATAATAGACCGAACTTGTGCGCCGATAACATTTACTTTTAAAAATTATATGATTATATATTACAAAAAAATATTGCGATATTATTTTCGAAATATTTAGTAACATTTTTATTATAGTATTTACACGCAATATTTACAATATTTACACTGTTCTGTTTACAATATTCTGTTCTTTTATAAATTTTTCTTTTTCTCCTTTTTCATTTTCTTTTTGCTTATCTTTTCTTCTTTATACAATTTATTTTTGATTGAGGTCGTGCTTAAAAATTTTTTGCCAAAATCTTGTCCACTGGTGGTACAATATTGCAGTGAATTTTCAAAGTCTTTACGCTTTTCAGCAGACACTCCTACTCCGCCTGCCAATGACGCTTTTTTCAAATGTTCCCCTCCAATAGATGTTTTAATATTTACAGTAGCAGGTACCCCATTGTAACTATAATAAACATCTACTTGCCTATTGGGAAAATAAATGATATGTACGATTTGACTTATTTTAATTCTCTTTAAATCTTTGTTCGGCGTCAATAAACTTTCGTAATTTTTTATTGCAATTGTTGTGGCATCTATCATCTCGAAGGGGGGATTTCGCGCCGTTCCAATTAATTCCACGTATTCTCCTTCGGTTTCGATTCTTTCCCGCATCTTTTTTTTCTTCCCATATAATCCAAAATTCCTATCATATTGGCAATACGAGTGACCTTGCACCGGAAATAGATGCTGAATTTCTACTTGCAATTCCGTAGATAACATTGAAAAAAATTGGACCATCGTATAAAGACTTTGAAAATTCACTGCAATATTGTACCACCAGTGGACAAGATGTTGGCAAAAAATTTTTAAGCACAACCTCAATCAAAAATAAATTGTATAAAGAAGAAAAGATAAGCAAAAAGAAAATGAAAAAGGAGAAAAATAAAAATTTATAAAAGAACAGAATATTGTAAACAGAACAGTGTAAATATTGTAAATATTGCGTGTAAATACTATAATAAAAATGTTACTAAATATTTCGAAAATAATATCGCAATATTTTTTTGTAATATATAATCATATAATTTTTAAAAGTAAATGTTATCGGCGCACAGGTTCGGTCTATTATAGAAAAAATTTTATCGGCGCACAGGTTCGGTCTATTATAGCGGGCCATGGATCCTATCCATAGGGTGCCCGCAACAATATATATCGTCATATCTTTTATAATTATTTATTAATCAGTGTGAAAATTGGTGAAAAACTTCCTTGCATATTAAGAAAAAACTTTGTCGCTGCAAGTTATATGTACCTCAAAATTGCCTCGATACTTTTTAACGGCGAACGTTGAAAGACATGGGTTATGTCCAGTATTACATTTAAATGAAATATTATTACATTTTTTAACATAAGGGTTTTGTGCATACATTTTACAGCTTCGCTAGAGTTTTCTGAGTTTTATGTTTCAAGTCTCATAACGATCCGTTAATATTTACTCAAGTTATCGCAATTTATGTTTAAAGAAATAATGATTTTGGTCGAAGAAATTTTTTTTATTTACAAATTTTATCTCGAATACTAATGATTCGATAAAAAAACTGTAAATAGAAAAAATGTGTGTCGTGACGAGCTTTATAACATTTATATTTTTTAAAATACAGTTTAACAACATTTAATTTTCCAATATTTCTTAGCGTTTGGACAATACTTTTTCGCATTTTCGAGCGCTAGTCCCCTTATTGCATCCGAGCCCTCAATTGTCAAGTGACTCCTGACGCGAGTAATGGTAACTCGTAAAATTTCTAAAATTTAAAGCCAAACGAAAATGATGCGACTGCGATGCGAATAAATACTGCCTCGTAAACGATTATTTCAAGTTTAAACTCGACGACTGCAGGATCATTTCACCTACGTACATAAGTACATGTAGGTATTATTTATTGTACATAATGTATAACAAAATATACGGTTTTAGAAAACTCGGGAAACTGTTGGCACGCGTGATAAGAACAGAGAAAAGCTTACAGATATTATTATAGCCGAACGGATAGATGGATACATACATGTATAGCATAGGGCATTCGAATATGTACGCAACATGAATAAATTTTATTACTCGCCAATTAGACCCTGCTCTTTGTTATTCCGTGGACGAACATTTACAATTTAAAACACGTCCGCGTATCGACTGCGTGCATTAGGCTGATTGAAAGTAACTTGACCCGTTAATACCATAGTCGCGCGCAGCTCGAGCGAGACCGAAATATTTCGCCATTCGAGTTTGATAATTTCCGACAATTTTCGTCGCCATGTATTTAAGAATTGAAAAACACTAATGAATTTATTATATATGCATACATACATACATACATTTTAAATCTAGAAGAAATTCTTTCCTTGATTATGGTCGCCATATTGACCGAAACGTTGGAAATTTAATCGTTAAAATTTGCACAACAGCTTTTACTCATCCTATTTAAAAACAGACCGAATCTGTGCGCCGAGAACATTTATTCTTAAGTTTTTAAAAATTCTATACGGTCGAAATTCTAAATTATTTTATGTATGTATGTATGTACTTTCTTGCATGCTCGAGTACATGTATGTACCGAGCGCGGCGATCATTATTCATAAACTGTCCTGATCTTGGTCCTATTTCGACTGGTGAAAGTGGTCTACGCGTGGCTGGAAATGTGTCGATGCGATGCTCTACAGCCACGTATCAACCTGGCTGCTTCCGCGATATAAAACTCCACCACGGGGGATCATTTACTATCAGAGTAGCGTGTTACGAAGATCGACGGTGTCTACACTATTGTCTCTTCTACTGTAAAAACTACAAGTTCCCGCAACCTTACAAAATGGTGAGTGCCCCTAATTCTTCGATAATACAGCGCAACTGTTTATTTTCACTGTCACTCTACTCTTTATATATATATTTATATACATACTTGTTTTTTAATGCAAGCTATTACTTTCAGAAATATATAATACTTTGTTGCACGATACTTGCCGCAACATTTGCCCAACCACCTGTTCAAGGCGTAACACCCACGAATGTATTAAGCAGTTCTGATCAGCATGCTTCCTTCAGTTTCGTTAGACCAGGTTTAACGCAAACTGCCTTCGCGTTCAGTGGTCCCAGTTCTCGTCAGTCCTTCATCTCCAGTATCGGAGATGCCCATTTAGCGCAAAAAGTTCTACCCAACGTCGCTAACGCGCTTGCTTATAGAAATCCCGGATTAGGTTTGTCAAAAGATTTTTAAAATTACATACCTACATACTTCCTACTGCGGGGTGTTCGTGCAAGGACGAGGTAGTATAATGTTCTTGTTGTATTTTAGGAGTATTTCCGGGTGGACCGAGTGCTGCACACAGTTATGCTGCCGCGCCTCTTGTTCCACCTACATTCCCATCTTCCTTTACCTTTGTTCCGGCCCCATCAACCACCCGTAACGTCTTAAACCCCGCACTAGCTTACTATCAGCAGCTGCAACAAATTCAACAACCCCAGCCGTTCGATCATCACCCCGCGGCTGCAATTTACCAACCACAACTGGCACAACTTGTTGCGCTAATGCAAGCTCAAGCACAATCTCAAGCAAACCCGCACTCTACGCAAACGCAACAGGTACTTACGAGCTGACAATAACATAAAAGCTGTCCTCATCACGCGTGCGTGCGCAATTTTAATTAGAATCCCGTTTCATAGTAATTGTCCGTAGGTCCTCGAACAGGTTGAATCGCAGCAGGATGAACAGCTACGAACTCAGAGTTTGTTAGGGATATCTTATTCCCCCGCACCATCAGTAGCGCGCGTTAATGTTTCCGGAAATGGTTATAAATTTGGTTTTTAAACAATAAAAATGCATCACGTTGCGTCGTTTTAAATTTACCGAATCGTACATACATCGCTCATGTGTACTACAATGATAATGATAATTAAACAAACATCGCTTAAATGTTTTATTCGTCAACCTCGAGGTTTCATTTTCGAAACTGCGACTGAAACTTTCATTAAATATTTGGGGCGGTCGTCAAAGTGGACAATTATTATTTAGAAACAAAAATAAAATTTTTTTCGTCTAAGGCCCCGGGGGGATTCGAACCCCCGATCTCCTGTTTACTAGACAGGCGCTTTAACCAACTAAGCCACGGCGCCCTCTAGTACATCTGTTGATCGTTGTGTATGATGTAGATCCCATCTCTTTAATTTATCGGAGGAATAAGAACAATGTCAAGTACGTATATGTATAGAGGTACATGTGTGAGCTGACTTTTACCACGCAAGTATGCGGCGGAAATTATGGACGACATTAACTGGAAACTGTAACCAGGCCCGGATTAAAGGAGGGCTAGTGGCGGGGGGGGGGGGGGGGGGGCTGCAGCCCCGGGCCCCACTTTCCAGGGAACCCCGTTCTTGATACAAGATTTTGCAAAATTAACTCTTTTGATACTAGCGCCGACTTTAAACGGTATCCACGCGACGACCTGTGTATGGGAGCGCCGACTTTAGTCGGTGTCACGGAACGAGCTGTCGTTCTTAGCACTGACTTTAGACGGCATCTCCGGTAGTTTAAAAAATATAAAAAAGCACTTTCGTGGAAATGTACGCCGCAATGAAAGGGTTAAAGTCAAGAAAAAACATTTCAACTAAAAGTTCATTTTACGATATCTTTCCGATGTTTGTCTTTTAATATTTTATTTTTCGGTATGATTGAATGTTATTTAATTTTATGTACAATAAATTTTGATTTTTGAAAATTTATGCATTTTATTGAATATTGCATTACAAAAATGCTGATTTCGGGAATTGCGAGATAAAATTGTCATTCTAAAGAAAAACGAGAGACTCGCGAGCGGTACTCTGATGGAATAAGGATATACACAATTGCCAAGTACACAAGTGTATCATACAGGTAAGTAAGTAAGTGTACTTGTATGTACATATGCTTTCGATGTATCAAAATTGAGGCAAAAAAAACAACTGAATTGACCCCGACGTGATTTGAACACGCAACCTTCTGATCTGGAGTCAGACGCGCTACCGTTGCGCCACGGAGTCTTGCTTTAATTCTGACGTTACAGTGTAAAATAAATGATTCATTTCTGCGAGTTGTACGTATCAACGATCAACTATTACAATAACAGAATTTAAATGAAAATACATTAGCAATGTAATTATTGTATACAATATGGTGATTATGATTTACGATTATTCCGAATGATTATATTGCAATTCAATCATCTCCTAAGCGAATAGTCTCACGGCATAAATAGATTTATCAAAAATACATGAAATCATTAAAAAAAAAAAAATTTCACCTTGATAAACCAAATTATTCCCCCCTCCTCCGACGAAGTACATTGTTTACCTTGAAATATTATCGACATGATCAACAGTTTAAAAGGTAGGTATTCTCCTAATTTCAAAGGGAATTAATTTTAATAACTCGTCCTGTATACGTATAATCGATCGAGTAATACGAGAAAAAGACATTTGCGTAGTACGTTTTCCGCATTGTATGGGTAGATTTTCCTAAATTGGCATTTGTTGGCCGTTTAAACTTGACCGGTTGAATTTGCTCTTGTACTTTTTCTCGTGAAACAAACGGTTCTCGGAAAAAGGCCGAAAAACTAGAAAAAAAAATTTATTTCTCAAATTTTGAGAGTTTAAATGTATCTCGAACATTTCTTATTTGTGAAAACTAAAAGAAATGTGCATTTTTTATTTTCAACCCTAAAGGTTAATGCTGTTACGTCTCTGTCACCAATGAGCATACATCACTTCTAATGTCTATGTATATCGTGGATATGTTTGCGAATTTGGGTCCCTAATTTTCAAGAAACATTCATGACATTTCAAACACTGAAAATAAGGAAACAAAAATTTTATCTTTGTGGCATATCTCGGTATATGTATATACCCTGCCCCTTAAATGTTTAAAAAATAGTTTTCGAAAATAAAAATTACAATTTTTTTTTCGCCTTCATAAATAAAAAGTGTTTGAGAAGGATTTAAACTTTCAAAATTTGAAAAATAAAAATATTTTTTTTCAGCGTTTCGGACTTTTTTCGAAAACCGTCTGTCGCACGAGAAAAAGTAACAGAACATAAAAGATGCTCCTGTGCCTGGATCTACAACTTGTGTTTGACATATTTTTTTATGTGGTACCCAGATAGCACACGACGTCTTTAAGACGTCCATTTTACGTCTCTTTTTGGTCTGAACGTCTTAGACCATATTAAGACGTCTTTAAGACGTCTGCGCGGAGATATTTCTAAGACGTCCTTAAGGCGTCTGTAACAGGACGTCTTTTAACCGACTGTGGTGAGACGTCTTTAAGACGTCTGCGCGGAGACATTTCTAAGACGTCTATCTACAGACGTCTTTAAGCCGTCTTTAAGGCGTCTATCTACAGACGTCTTTAAGCCGTCTTTAAGGCGTCTGTAACAGGACGTCTTTAAGCCGTCTTTAAGGCGTCTGTAACAGGACGTCTTTTAAACGACTGTGTTGAGACGTCTTTAAGACGTCTGTAACAGGACGTCTTTTAAACGACTGTATTGAGACATCTTTAAGGCGTCTGTAACAGGACGTCTTTTAAACGACTGTGTTGAGACGTCTTTAAGGTGTCTGTACCAGGACGTCTTTTAAACGACTGTGTTGAGACATCTTTAAGACGTCTGTACCAGGACGTCTTTTAAACGACTGTGTTGAGACGTCTTTAAGACGTCTGTACCAGGACGTCTTTTAACCGACTGTGTTGAGACGTCTTTAAGACGTCTGTGCGGAGACATTTCTAAGACGACTGTGTTGAGACCTCTTAAAGACGTCTATAGACAGATGTCTTAAAAATGTCTCCGCGTAGACGTCTTACAGATGTCTTAATATGGTCTAAGACGTTCAGACCAAAAATAAACGTAAAATGGACGTCTTAAAGACGTCGTGTGCTATCTGGGATAAGACGCTTATCTGGGATAACACATAGCACACGACTTCTTTGAAAAATCCATTTTTGGCCTGAACGCCTTACATCATGTTTTGTTACTTTGCACCTCTTCTGAACGTGTTTAAAACGTCTTTTTGTTACGTCCAAATCGTATTGATACGGTTTAATGTTTTAAGGAAGTATGTAAGTGGTTTTCAGAATATAATCAAACTCAATAACAATTTATTTCGTTTACTTAATACCAATTAGTTTTATTTGTATTATTACCCAGATAGCACACGACGTCTTCTAGACATCCATTTTACGTCTGTTTTTGGTCTGAATGTCTTAGACCATATTAAGGGGTTAGGACACAGTAACGGGCCAAGAAAGCAGACGATTTTTAAACGACGATAATAAGAAAAGTAAACAATCGATTATTATAAGGTTTTGTGTTTTAGTTCACTATATTATGAACTATAAGAAAAGCATATAATGCTTCTAAGGCTTCTGTAAGCATATAAGGCTTCTTTTTTCAAAATACTTAATTTCATTAACACGAATCAATAAACACGAATCAAGTCACGCTTAATATCTCTAATATCTCTTTAAAGAGCTGCAGTAGGCCTAATCAAGACCTTACGAATACGTCTTTGAGGCGTCGTGAAAGTCTGAAATGGACGTCTTTGAGACGTCTTCACGACAACTTAAAGACGTCTTATAGACGTCTACAAGGCGTTTAAAAGGTGTCTTAATGACGTACGGTTTCCTGACTCAGGACATTCAAAAATGTCTATAGACGTCTTTAAGACGTCTTTCAGAAAACAGCAGACGTCTTTAAGACGTCTTGAAAATTTGAAATGGACGTCTACGCGACGTTTAAAAGACGTCTACAGGGCGTTTATAAGACGTCTCAAAGGCGTCTTACAAAGACGTCTACAAATTGTTCAAGAGACGTCTTAAAGACGTACGGTTTACTGACTCAGGACATTCAAAAATGTCTATAGACGCCTTTAAGACGTCTTTCAGAAAATAGCAGACGTCTTTAAGACGTCTTGAATGTCTGAAACAGACGTCTTAAAGACGGCTCATAGACGTCGAGTGCTATCTGGATAATCAATAACTTGAAGGATGTAATATAAAACCGACTTTGCGAGCTGTTAAATAATTATTTAAATGTTGAAGAGCCCAGCTTTTCCCGTTATCCGGTCGGGCTCAAACTTTACAGAGATTTATTTTTTATTATTTGGAACTAATGTTGAAAAAAAATTTCACCAAGAGTAAATAAGAGCCACCCTAGTGTAACATGCATTACGATTTCTGCGTTCGTGCGGTAGCACGTTGGCACGAACAATATAATTATTGTACAATAATTGTCACGTATACCATGTACGAAGGAAACGCGCGACCGCGACTAAAGTTGGAAGCGAATGCAGGCAAACGGCAGCGGCACGATCCATGAGACCGTGAGACGTGACGAGCCATGTGTATGCTGTAGCGCGTGACGTATATGTACGTACCACGTACATATGTATGTATGTACGCCTTTGTCGACGACGGCAGCAAACTACTGCCTACTGACCGACCGATCGAACGAAGGAACGTTTTGTTCGTGTGAACGGCCAAACGAGCGGAGCAACGAGCAACAGTTGAGATCGATCAGCATAGACCCGTTCGGATATCGACAAGTATGCATACATATACACAATGTGTCCATGCTGCTGATGTCCTTGACGCCGATTGCGATTTCGATTGACAGCGCGTTGAGACGAGACACGGTACGTTGTGGAAGTAGAAGTAGTAGTAGTAGTAGAAGTAGAAGTAGAAGAAGAAGAAGAAGAAGAAGAAGAAGAAGAAGAAGAAGAAGAAGAAGAAGAAGAAGAAGAAGAAGAAGAAGAAGAAGAAGAAGAAGAAGAAGAAGAAGAAGAAGAAGAAGAAGAAGAAGAAGAAGAAGAAGAAGAAGAAGAAGAAGAAGATTGCAATCGAAAGGTAACGGCAAAAGTACATCACTATGTTCACGCGTATGAGAGAATGCGCGGATCACGCTTCCATAATAGACCGAGAGCCAGTGAACATTTTACCTACGTCATTTTTAAATGGAAATAATTCTTATTTTATGAAATCATATATACTGACGATAACGGAAACCATCGTCTGGCGGCCGGGCGTTAGAACAACGATGCGTGGGCGGACGTTGAAAGTGCAAAAAAAACAGAAAAATTACGTCATTTTTTAATGGTTGATTTTTTGTGTGGTAATTAATAACATAATGGTAAGTTATAAAAAAATGTTGCCAGACGTTTTTATTAGAACTTAAGGGGCGCCAGACGGTCATAAAGTTGCATTCTTGCAATGATCATTTACGTCATAGATAAATGGCTGTTTCTTTTTTTAAAATTTAATTTAGAACCCCTTTAACACTAATATACAATTGCCAGACGAAAATCGCGGAACTAACACCTTGCCAGACGTGAGCAAAGTCTCGGCCGACGCGCACATCGACACCTCGATGCTACGCTTAATCCATTACTGTAATACTTCCTCAACAATTATATACGTTTTCCAGACGTATATATCGAAACTAAAATTTTATCAAACAGCTGCAATGTAAATGTACATTAGGGTGGCTCTTATTTACTCTTGGTAAAATTTTTTTTCAAGATTTTCTTCGGGGCACCCTCCAGAATAGTTCCAAATAATTAAAAAAAAATCTGTGTAAAGTTTCAGCTCGATCGGATAACGGGAAAGGGTGCCCCTGGGCCGTTAAACATTTAAATCATTATTTAACAGCTCGCGAAGTCGATTTTATATAACGTCTTCCAAGTTATTGATTAAATAAAAAAAAATGTCAAACAAAAGTTGTAGATCCGGACAAGGAGCATCTTTTTTGTTGTATTACTATTTTTTGTGCGACAAACGGTTTTCGAAAAAAAACCGAAAAACTAAAAAAAAAACTTTTTTTTTTCAAATTTTGAAAGTTTAAATGCTTCTAGAACGCTTTTTATTTATGAATGTGAACAAAAAAAATGGAATTTTTATTTTCGAGGACTATTTTTTAAACATTTAAGGGGACGGGGCATATATCGAAATATGCAAAAAAAAAAAAAAAATTTCTTATTTTCAGTGTTTGATATGTGATGAATGTTTCCTGAAAAGTTGGGGTCGAAATTCGCAAAAATATCGGAGATATAGACGTCATGATTTCGGGTAAACTGATCAATATATCAAATATCTGATATCTATATCTCCGATATTTTTGCGAATTTCGACCCCAACTTTTCAGGAAACATTCATCACATATCAAACACTGAAAATAAGAAATTTTTTTTTTTTTTTTGCATATTTCGGTATATGCCCCCTCCCCTTAAATGTTTAAAAAATAGTCCTCTAAAATAAAAATTCCATTTTTTTGTTCACCTTCGTAAATAAAAAGCGTTCTAGAAGCAAGTTTTAAAAAAAGTTTTTTTTTTAGTTTTTCGGTTTTTTTTGAAAACCGTTTGTCGCACGAAAAATAGTAATAGAACAAAAACGATGCTCCTTGTCCGGATCTACAACTTTTGTTTGACAAATTTTTTTATTTAATCAATAACTTGGGAGACGTTATATGTATAAAATCGACTTCACGAGCTGTTAAATAATGATTTAAATGTTTAACGGCCCAGGGGCACCCTTTCCCGTTATCCGATCGAGCCGAAACTTTACACAGATTTTTTTTTAATTATTTGGAACTATTCTGGAGGGTGCCCCGAAGAAAATTCAAAAATCGAAAATAAGAGCCACCCTAATGTACATACCTTTTCGCTGTTGGCGTGGGGGAGCTATTCCACGTTAAAATTTTAACGGATAGGTGAATTTTAGTTTCACCGATTCTCTTCAAAATTACAGCATTTGTCGATAACCTTGCAAAAACAAAGCATACTGAATTTTAAAGGCCTAGGTCAAATAGTTTTCGAAATATTTAATGTTAAAGTTTTAAAAATTGAAACATAATCGGTTGACGCGTCATCTGCAGTTAAACTGTAATATCTCGGTCATTTTTAAAGATAATGCCTCCGTCTTGGGCTCATTTTAAAGCTGAAGGAATGCTTTCTCAACCGGTATATAGAATATTTTGTTTATTGTTAATAAACTTAACAGTAATCGATGTCAAAGTTTCAAATCGCGATTTGACGTCGGTCCCACCCACGATCCGGCTTAAAAAAAATACCATGTACATTTACATTGCAGCTGTTTGATAAAATGTTAGTTTCGATATATACGTCTGGAAAATGTATATAATTGTTGAGGAAGTATTACAGTAATGGATTAAGCGTAGCGTCGAGGTGTCGATGTGCGCGCCGGCCGAGACTTTGCTCACGTCTGGCAAGGTGTTAGTTCCGCGATTTTCGTCTGGCAATTGTATATTAGTATTAAAGGGGTTCTAAATTAAAGTTTAAAAAAAGAAACAGCCATTTATCTATGACGTAAATGATCATTGCAAAAATGCAACTTTATGACCGTCTGGCGCCCCTTAAGTTCTAATAAAAACGTCTGGCAACATTTTTTTATAACTTACCATTATGTTATTAATTACCACACAAAAAATCAGCCATTAAAAAATTACGTAATTTTACTGTTTTTTTTTGCACTTTCAACGTCCGCCCACGCGTCGTAGTTCTAACGCCCGGCCGCCAGACGATGGTTTCCGTTATCGTCTGTATATATGATTTCATAAAATAAGAATTATTTCCATTTAAAAATGACATAGGTAAAATGTTCACTGGCTCTCGGTCTATAAGTGATAGTACATACATTAGCGGTATAGATTCCCCGAATAATACCGCGGAGACCATGGGAGCGTTAGATGGCTAGTATTTCAAGTATAATATAACATACATGTACACTAGTACTTTAGTAACTACAATTGCTTTTTCCTTTAAATATCTATCGATAAGCGTAGCCATATTTGTTGGAAGCGAACGTACGCATATTTTATATCCCGCACTTTCTCAATAATTCATTTCTTCCCGTGTATCTCCGTTCATTCGCGATACCGATTAGACTCGTTTTATTTAAATATTAATTACCGTATCTTTCGAATAATTTCAAGAACCTTAGGTTATGATCAGAGGCCCTTTGAAAATATGTAAATAATACATACTTTAGCCTTTTTTAGCACATTCACGTACTTGTGTATATTCTGTGTAGTTTTATAAACCCACCTATACGTATGTAGATAGGTACAATATCGTCGGTGATAGTGCAAAACCGCGTATGAGCAGTTTGTAAATACCGCGGATCCGCATTTTACCGATTTTACAGGAGGAAGAAAAAAACTTAATATTTGAGCCATTTTAAGGGATTTCTTTGACTGAACTTTTTGGGACAGTTTTAGCACTCCTTGTAATAAATACTAACATCAATTCATCATAAAAATGCTGAATTTCTGTGTAAAGTCACTTTCGCGGTTTTGCAGTATCACAAAACGGAAATGAGTATAATATTTTCATCAGATACGTGGGTTTGAAATTAAACATTTATTAGTACTTTTTCATTTATTTCGGTGTAAGGACATATTTCTAGGAATAAAGTAATAAAAAATAATCTGACGCAGTAAAATAAAATAAATATTTTTCTCCTAAGCCAATATCGCACTGTCCATTCTTTTATTCCCAAAGTTCCTAAAAATGTATTCAAACAAACTCTTTCCTTTTTATTAAGTACTTCTAAATAATAAATTTTGGTCTCATTTCTTCTAGAATCAGAGCCTTTTGTTTTCTGGATGTGGGTTTCTTATCAACCATGGAAGAGACATACATTTTTTTCTTGCCAAGTCATTTCCCAAAATGTTTAAAAAATTTGTGATCGAATTTCTTCTGTTAAATTTGAACAAAACATAACTTTGCCACGGAAGCAACGATCTGACGTACATTTGGGCCCATTTTTCTTGCTTGATTTGACTCATTTTGAACATATTTTGTACCTTCTTCTCTAAAACCAATATACTCTTTTCCCATCATTTTCTGTCGCATATTTTTTACCCTTTGCCACTTGCTTGGGTCTCATTTGCGTCTTCTTTTATTGGTTTCTTTGAATGAATTTTCTTCTATTTCCCTCTCAGGGAACCAGTCGATATTTTTTTGTGATAATGGCCTCAGATTTGTTATTGCCGATTTATTTAAATTCAAGACCCCGTAATTACAATAACAAACTATATGGAGTCAAGTCTGTTGTAAATTTACACCTAAATACATAAAAAAGTTACTAATTCATTGGAATATTGATAGTAATACGATATAAACAAAAAAATATACTTACATGATAGCTTTTCACACAAAAAAAAAAGATAATGTTGGAGGCACGCACCAACCGTGCCATCACTTCACCTGATTTCTCTGTAAATGCGCGGTTTTGCCGCCAACTTGCTGAGAGAGACAGATTCGCGGTATTGTTCCGTTGGTAAAAAAGCGGCTTCCGATTGGCTATTTCACATGGTGTGACTTTTAAAAACAGCGCTTTGCAACCGTGGGTGCGAAATTTCAATTTTGCTACTTTTGCAGATCCGCGGTATTTACAAACTGCTCATACGCGGTTTTGCACTATCACCGACGATATGTATACATGTGCATGCGTACACATACAATATGCGTATAGGAATACATACTTTTGTATACATATTTCGATCGGAGGGAGAAGAAAATGCAAGTGGCTGGATTATTTCTGGAGTGAAGAGCTCCTCAGGTTTTTAATACCTAGTAAAATAATCATATTCTTTCTGTTCTCATGACAAGACATTTCGCCGCTGATACTTGTGTGCTTATCGATGTCTCGTTCGATGTGATTCAGGCATAAACAACAGCCTGCGCTACCGACCCGCGGCATTTTCAAAATGATGCCTCCAAGTACAAAGGCAAATAAATGGTCTGCAAAACTGATAATCGTCTTCCAACTGACTATTTGGAGTACCGTTGGGATTATACTTTTCCAAAGGGGTGCGATCTCTCTATACGGTAAAGCAGAAGCGCGAAATGACACAGCTGATGGACAGGTTCGAGACATTTCGGTCAATTACGCAAAAAAAAACCCGTGCCTTGTTCTTGAAATGGTTGCCAAATCCATTTACATCTGTATGCATATTCCATGTATGTATGTATGTATGTACCAGAGACCATAACTGTTATAACCTAAATTTGAAAAGTTATGGCATAAGAATTAATATCTTTCTTTAAATGATTTTGGTCACCAATAACCGTTATTGTCGACCGAATTATTTTTTGGTCACTAATAATCATTATTGACGACGGAAATTCTTTTCGGTTACGAATAACCCATAGACTTATATAGACGGAGCAGAAGAGAGGACTGTAGGGGACTGTAAGATCGGAGGGGAAAAGGCAGAAACTATACAGGCAATTCGGTAGCTAGGTTCGGATGTATTCGGTTCTTGTCGGTTCGGCATTAATGGCTATGTTCGAAACATAACCACTGTTGCTCAACTATTACTGTTCTAAAGCATCGTAGTGGTCGTTGTATATAATCATATATTAATTGAGTGTAATAATGACTTATTGCGTAGTAAGCGGTTGTGCAAATCGCAGGAAAAATAAAAACTGCGAACAGTTGGAGAAAGAAAATATAAATAATGATATTATTCGATTTCACATGTAAATAAATAAATATACATACATAACCAACAATTTATATATTATATATATAATCTTAGAAATTCAAATGTGTTGCTTGATTATCGAATAGATAATATGTTTATAATAAAAATATTTTTTTTTCATCAGTTATGTCGCAGCAAATGAGCGATATATATCTATTATATTATATAATTATTTATGCATATTAATTATGTTTATGAACTTTTAAGCTTACAAAATCTTTAAAAATATAAATATTATTGCATATATCTCTAAGTACGATTTTATTTAAAAAAAGCTTCATTCTATTTACTAATTTTGTTATATATATAACCTACATGATATACGAAATTTTGAATTATGTATAAGTATAGCTAACCTTTTCGACTAAGTATCCCTCATAGATATATATAACGTCATTGAATTTCCGAATAGCCCCGAGGAGGAACGGAGTTACCCGATTTGCCTGTATGACAGTCCCCTTACCGCGAATCTTACAACCCCCCTCAGACACGCTCCGTCTATATATGTCTATGGAATAACCATTACCGATGACCAGAATTTTTTTTTGGTTACGAATAACCGTTATCGTTGACGAGAATTTTTTTTGGTTACGGTATAACCAATATCTGTTGTAGGAATTTTTTTTGGTTACGGTATAACCAATATATTTTGCGGGAATTTTTTTTTGGTTACGGTATAACCAATATGAATTGCGAGAATTTTTTTTTGGTTACGGCATAACCAATATATTTTGCGGGAATTTTTTTTGGTTACGGTATAACCAATATGAATTGCGGGAATTTTTTTCGGTTACGGTATAATACAGGATAGACACCCATTCAATGCCACTATTTCTGTCGGCCTGGCCAATCCAGATTTTTCCGTACCGTGTTTGCATTCCAGAAATTTTATAGTTCAATGAGTATAACCAAAATCGCTTGCTGGAATTCTGTTTTGGTTCCCGGTAACCAATATCGATTACGTGAATTCTGTTTTGGTTACCGGTAACGAATATCGGTTGCGGGAATTCTGTTTTGGTTACCAGTAACCAATATCGATGGCGGAAGGTTTATTTTGGTCACTCTAGGGCATCATTTTTTTTTAAATATTATTACGAATAATTGGTATTTATGAATGGAAAACAAAATTAAAGGCTTGTGTGAACAAGTTAAAAACTTATTAATTTCTACAAATGATAATTAACGAGAGTCGGATGACGAAAAGTCAGCCGATGAATTTTAGTTATAAAAGACCATGAGTCAATATAAATATTATTTTATTCAATAAACTTCAAGTAAACAAAAAATTATAATGAAAAACACGGAAAAAATTATAAAACTGAAAAATGTAAAAAAAAGTTTGAAAAGTTCAAATACTGGGTTTAGGGTTTTTATTTATGTCTAGAAAAATACGCGTTCTTCGCTACGGTAGAATAATTAAAAGGAATTACTTTTATATCTGCTTTTTGTAGCAATTTTTTATGTAATTTCGGTAAAGTAACCTCCGTATAACGGATATTGATATGTGTAGGTATGTGTTCGTTCACACCTACTATTCAAAACTTAAGACGCCCCAATTCAATGCACACTTACTTAGTACACCATATTCAGAGTTAACCCTTTAAGGGTTGAGTAGGGTAAAATTTGGAAATTGGTTTTTAGGCATTTGTGTTGCTAGGCAAAAACCAAGTATCGATATCGAATCGGACCGAAAAGCTTTTCAAGGGATCCGTGACAACAAATTATACCACCTTTCTCCCCCTTAGGGGTTGATTAGGGCAATATCCTGAAATTTGTTGATAAGCATTTGGGCGGGGAACCTTTGTAACTAAAAACCAATTGGATGTCTAATCGGGCCCAAGAGATTTTGAAGAATGCGTGAAAACACGTTTCACCCCCTTAGGGGTTGGTTAGGGCAAAATCCTGAAATTAAGTTTTAGGCATTTGTGTGGGCAATCATTGTACGTGAAAACCAAGGTGATATCTAATCGGGCGTAAGAGATATTAAGGAGTCCGAGAAAATACAGTTTACCCCTTTTCACCCCCTTGGGGATGAAATTTCCAAGAATCCTTACTTAGTGGGTGCCTATATCATAAAAACAATGTACCTTCCAAATTTCACTTATCGTTATTGAATATTATTGAAATCTATTATGTTAACAAATTGTTTAATAACAATCAATTGTTTATAGTAATGTTACAACAAAGCATGATCAATTTGATTGTATGAAAGGGATTTCACTGTCACTTTGTTAAAAAATTGTTTAAACAAATTATTAATAAACAATCTACTAACATTTTTTATGTCAATAATCTTTATTTTCGTCTCCGATAGATATCAATGGTTAGATTAATCATGTATTTGCAGTATTTGACGCGGAAATGATAAAATTAGTAAATAATGTTGGTTTTTTTATTGTTATCTAACATTTTTTAACAATTATTCTTTAGTATAACATTCTATACAGTATAATGCAACTTTCTAGACTCATAAAATAAACAGTTATAGCTTTGGGACTTCAAAAAACAACGTTTTTCGTTCGTATGATCCCTATTTTACTAGTTTTGGCCGAGTTTGGGCGGCTATATTGGCTCCGCCATCTTCTTTTTAAAAAAACCCGCAACGGGGTCGTGATCAGCGATACCTAATACCCCAGTATACCAAGTTTCGTTGATTTTCATTTCGATTTGGCGTGGGAATCAATTTTTGACGCCGACTGTGTCATTTTTTCCCACTGTGCGGCGGTGCAATTTATCCGAACAGAATTTGCAAAAATTATTATTTGTAAAACTCAACATCGATTTTAGGCCCTAGTGAATAAAACATATAATTATTACGTATGTGTTTTTATTGATTAAAACGTATAAATTCTATAATTCATTGTACATCGTTCATAAATACCAATTATTCGTAATAATATTTAAAAAAAAATGATGCCCTAGAGTGACCAAAATAAACCTTCCGCCATCGATATTGGTTACTGGTAACCAAAAAAAAATTCCCGCAAAATATATTGGTTATGCCGTAACCAAAAAAAAATTCTCGCAATTCATATTGGTTATACCGTAACCAAAAAAAAATTCCCGCAAAATATATTGGTTATACCGTAACCAAAAAAAATTCCGACAACAGATATTGGTTATACCGTAACCAAAAAAATTCTCGTCAACGATAACGGTTATTCGTAACCAAAAAAAAATTCTGGTCATCGGTAATGGTTATTCGTAACCAAAAAAAAATTCTGGTCATCGGTAATGGTTATTCGTAACCGAAAAGAATTTCCGTCGTCAATAATGATTATTAGTGACCAAAAAATAATTCGGTCGACAATAATGGTTATCAGTAACCAAAAGAGATAAATCTTAATATTTTTTAATCACTTGATTTTTCGGAAAATTTATGCAGTATTTGATGAAGACTGACTTCTATTTAAATAAAAATTAACTTTATCTCAATGATTTTTTTCGAAAAAATTTAAAAAATAACTGTTATTTCTGGTCTCTGGTATGTACAACATATGTATATATAGGTATCCATGCCATCGTCGCGTGGCGCCTTACACCAAAATACCGCGGTTATACGACATGATTTTCGCGAGTAAACGATTACCACTTTTTAATTTAGACGTAGGATTATCGCTCGATACAGGCCGATCGCGTCAAAAACGTTTATTCGCGGCGGGTGGGACGCGACCAAACATGTACGCTATTATATATGTGTATGTAGAATGTAGATTAAAAGTACTATGTATAATTGGATGCGCCAAGGTACATGCACGCATCATGTTAATTAGACACTTGTCGGTTTTGGAGTTTTAGATTAGAATTCCTCGGTTAGTTGGATATAATGGATGGATGTTTTATGCTCCCGTGGGAAACAAGAGCAAACTGGCAAAAGATTCGACAACGCTGTGTGTTTCACAGGAAAGGTTCGCGAGACGCGATCAAGGAAATGAATCGGTCCAAGAGTCAACCATTAAAGAAACTCTACATCGGAGCGTGAAACAGGAAATTGCAACTCGACGGGGAAACATTGCTCCAGACAAGTTGGAAGATGCTACGCAAAACGGACAGTGGGCGCACACTGGAATGTATAGTTCTCATCGGACTGTTAATATCGGTCCAATAACGGTCGAACGTAAACAGGATACTCGAGACATCCGTGCTATTCAAGTCCAGGCGAGAGTTGCTGCAGCCGACAAACATGTGAAAGAAACGCTGAACCACAACCAGAATGTCATACTTTCGTTCCCTTCCCACGAAAATCCTCTGGATCCGAAAGAGACCGTGGCAATAGACGATGAAACTGCCAGCGTTCTATTTCAGCTGAAAAACTCTAGCTCGACCACTACTCTTTGCCCTTCGTCTCCCGATAAGGCAATAGAACACGTGAAAACCGACAACAAGTCACAATCATCTCCCGTAAATCGAATCGGAGCTGCTATTGCCATAGTTATGCTCGCGATCGGAGTCGTTATGCTACTGTTGGGACCACTTATCGTTATTTTAAGGGCATTTGGCGATAGAAGACGAACTAGGCAAATGTTGTTAAAATCAAGGTGTGGGTTAGGCAACGACCAACCACCTACTTACGAAGAAGCCACCGCAATTATGAACGAAGCGCCGAGATACTCGACCCTCCAGCTGGACACGTTCCTCGATTCTTCTTCATCTTATTAATCATTAATCATTAATCATTAATCATTAATCATTAATCATTAATCATTAATCTTTAATCTTTAATCTTTAACCTTAATCTTTAATCTTTAATCTTTAATCTTTAATCTTTAATCTTTAATCTTTAATCTTTAATCTTTAATCTTTAATCTTTAATCACCTCCGTCATTTTTTCTATCAAACATATCATCGCTCATCGCACCACTCTTGAAAAAACATGCAACAGATTCAACTAATATATATAAATATATAATATAATATATATACTTTCCATCGTCCTCCTGATCGTTATACGTACCATGTATATACTACTATACTATATATGTAGTGTATATTGCATAGTGTAGGTAATTCCACCATATAGCACAGCACACGTAGTAAATAATTTCTTCCCTTAAAAATTGCATTATAAATTCAAACTGAGGTTGCACGTACATATGTATATGTATACGTATATGTACGTGCAAACACGGTGTACACGATTCTATTCCTTTCCGTATCGATTAATGATTTACAAAAAAATTAAAATCTTTTATAATAACGGGAACGCGCGAATAAAAGGAAAAATAAGAAAAGCATGCGAAACAAATCGAAACGGAACTGAATTCTACGAGCCATGCGTACGCGAGCGCGGGGGGTAGGTAGTGGATACACGGGAGAACGCCAGAGCAAGACAGTACGGAACGAAACGGAATGAAACAAGTCAGTGATTCGAACCAAGATGGTACTGGAAAGTACGATGATATGGTAAGCTACTTTGTTCGCCTTTATAACATTTATCGGACGTGGCATTCCCTAATTCTCTCGATGGCCAATTTACTGATCTCGTCGCGGGTATATCGTAAAATTATTAGAACCTCGAGCTGTTGGACTGGGAGGCCGAATATCGTGTCAACTTGCAAACGTTGGGTAGAGGGGTGACGTTGCAAAGTTGAAGCGATCCGTAGGACCATTGCGTAAATTTTCATTTACTGAATGAAAATTAACGAGTAACAAGTTACATTTCGATACAAATTCGAGATAAAATAACCGTCGATTCGCTTCAATTTATGCACATGTGTATATGACATTTTCGTAAATGACACGAGTAGAGGTTATGCCATCAAGAAATGATTTTACACACTCGTCAAGCCCCGTGCTCGTACGCGCCGAATGTTTGTCGGCTTATTTTACACTCGCATTTCAACGTCCACGCAGTGTCGACAACAGCGATTACATGAGAAATGGAGATTTTCTACCGACCAGACTTCAAGCACAACAGGACGCCGTTAACTTGGTTTGTCACTCGAAAACCCGCTCGAATCCCGAGAACAATGTTGGTTTAATAACACTGGCCAAGTATGTGTCCTATCATCTTTTCGTGTTGTCCAATTTCTTCTATTATATTTATACTTGTTTAAACAGCGTCGAAGTATTGGCTACATTGACTAGCGACGTAGGGAGGATTCTGTCGAAACTTCATCAAGTACAACCGAATGGTAATCTATGTCTAATTACTGGAATACGAATCGCACACGTGAGTATGCCTTTTATTTTCGCCGCTCGTTTTATATACATATACAGAGAGAGAGAGAGAGAGAGAGAGAGCGAGAGTGCAAAAGACAGCAACGTGTATAATAATCAGAAACAAACGTGTATTGTGCTCGATAGTTGGCGTTGAAGCATCGTCAAGGTAAGAATCATAAAATGCGAATTGTGGCTTTCATCGGCAGTCCGATAGAGATAGATGAGAAAGAATTGGTGAAATTAGCCAAGCGGTTGAAGAAAGAGAAGGTTAACGTAGATGTGATCAGCTTCGGCGAGGAAAGCATCAATAACGAGGTGTTGACTGCTTTTATCAATGCTCTGAACGGAAAGGATGGTACAGGCAGTCACTTGGTCACAGTTCCACCAGGGCCACACTTATCCGACGCGCTCATTTCTTCTCCCATAATTCAAGGCGAAGATGGAATGGGTGGCGCCGGAATGGGAGGGGCAGCCTTTGAATTCGGAGTCGATCCAAACGAAGATCCAGAGTTGGCATTGGTTCGTCCTTTGCGAATCTTGTGATAAACGAATAGCGGCAAGTAACGACTCTTTATCCTGCCGCGCTTGTTTTTTCTTCTCAATAGGCTTTACGTGTATCTATGGAAGAGCAACGGCAGCGTCAGGAGGACGAAGCACGACGTGCACAAGCGAGCGAGGCGGCGACAAACAAGCAACCGGAAACAATCAAAGAGGTACCAAACGAGGAAGTGATGTTGAAACGGGCGCTTGCCATGTCACTCGAGGGTGCCGAAGATTCGTCTTCGACGACCGACAATACCACCGCTCCTACTGCCGGGACTGTCCCTGATTTTGCTCGTATGACAGAGGAGGAACAAATTGCTTTTGCCATGCAGATGTCCATGCAAGATCAGCGTATGACAAATATTTATACATACACCACGCGCGCGCGCACACACACACACACACACACACACACACACACACACACACACACACACACACACACACTTGATCGTTTGTTCTTCTCTTTTCATAGAAGAGCTCGAGTCGTTGAAAGAAGAAGCAATGGAAGTCGAGGAAGACTACGCCGCTGTTATGTCTGATCCAGCTTTCCTACAATCAGTTTTAGAGAATTTACCGGGTGTCGATCCCCATTCTGAAGCCGTCCGTCAAGCCGTTGGATCCCTTCAACAGAACAAAGATAAGGAGAAGGAGAAGGATAAAGAGAAGGAGAAGGAAAAGGAGAAGGAGAAGGAGAAGGAAAAGGAAAAGGAAAAGGAAAAGGAAAAGGAAAAGGAAAAGAAATGAAGAACCCGTGGATCTTGGATACATAATTATATGTTAATTGGTGTTTTGTGAATACATGTATACCAAATATAAGTTTCCGATTTTTCAAAACTTTATCTACATTATCCTCACACGCTTGTCTCGTGTTGCTTGGCGCAATAGTCTGTATCGTTGGAAGAGCATTTTAACGCAACAAGTATGATAGTTTCTCTTGTCCCTCTCGTCTCGTTGCCCCCTCCAATGGCTCCAATGGTTTTCGCATAATGGCGTTACGGTATAGGCAGTGATGGGTCGCGTATTTTACGCCGCGTCGTAAATGTATTTATGATGTGTCGCAAATGTATGTATAATATGTCGTTTTTAAGCCCATTTTATACGTGTCATTTGTCGCTAATGTCGTAAATAGAAATATTCATTATTTTAAGGTTTCAACAATTAAAGTGTTGGAAAAATATAGTTCTTTCTGACTCGCTTGTTGGTTGCATGCGAATACTGTAGAATACGTCGAGAATATCGAAAACTACGTATAATCACCGCGTTCATAACCCCAAAAAAGTATTCAAAAGCGTGGTGTTAATTATTGTTTTGTAATTGTTTAGATAATAACTAATAAAAATAGAATCGTGAAAGGTAAAGTAATTAGAAATAAATGTACGATAATAAATAAAATTTATTTGAATTGAAAATTATGTAAATAAAAATATCCGTTTCAGAAAAAATGAAATTCATAAATTATTATCAAATTTATTTTTTGGGTGCAATATCCCTTTCAGTGTGGTGAAAGTAATCAAATTATATATATTATTCTATATTGGGAAACTTAGTGGAGACGTGGCCTAAATTTCAGCCCTCTGGTGGTAAGTTGGCAAACTATTGAAAGCAGGTCCGGTCCCACCAAACATTCCGAATAAGTATTTATTAATCGAAGAAGTAAAAATTTAGTGTTCTAACAAATTTAAAAACACTCGTTTTTCACAACATATCTAGGTATTTAGACACTGATAATCATATGGACTTGGACGGATTTCGACCTACTCTCAGTAGTTCCATTTTCTATCACTAGATGGCGTATCGAAATTCTTGGTTTCCCAATGCGTTTCTTTTACTAACCTTTCAATAACCATTTTTCGTCAGTGTAACCACAGACGAGGTATAGAATAGACCTATCAACCAATGTATTTTTGTGTCACCGGTTTGGGGGGTCCTAGGACCCCCTTACCATTTTAGTGTCGCATGCAACGTTACCGGTGAAGTCTTGAAACAGATTGTAATGCTACGCGTGATAGGAATTAAAACTAAATCTTATCGGAAACATTTAAAATCTAAAACGGCCTGAATGTTACGACTAATTTGAAGAAACATGTTGTATAATTCCGTTTACTAATAAATTTTGATAGAAGCATAATTTGCACGTATTTCTATAAATTTCGATCAGAAATATTATATAAATACAATGCGTAATAAGCATTTGTACAGTTTCTTAGTTAGGTTATATTTTCTGTCACTTCGATGAGCGAATTTTCTGTCCTCAAAATGACAGAAAATATAACCTATATGCTATACCCGATTTCCTAAAGATACTGTTGCGGCGTAATAATAATGTTTAGGAAGGATGATAAAATGTTCACAAATGTAGCGTAAAAAAAACGAAATAGCCAATAAACATTTATTCTCATATAGCATATACATAGGTTATATTTTCTGTCACTTTGCGGCGCCAACCATATAATAATCACGCGCATCCAGCCTGCGCATTTTCAGTAGCGGATTTGAGAAGCGGATTTTCTGTCCTTGAAGTGACAGAAAATATAACCTGTACGCTATACCCGATTTCCTAAAGATACTTTTGCGGCGTAATAATAATGTTTAGGAAGGATGGTAAAATGTTCACAAATGTAGCGTAAAAGAACGAAATAGCCAATAAACATTTATTGTCATATAGCATATAAATAGGTTATATTTTCTGTCACTTCGAGGAGATGATTTTCGGATCCTCGAAGTGACAGAAAATGTAACCTATATGCTTCTTAACAATAAATGTTTATTGGCTATTTCGTTCTTTTACGCTACATTTGTGAACTTTTTATGGCTTAACATCCTTCCAAAATATTATTGTTACGCCGCAACGGTATATTTATGAAGTCGGTTATAGCATATTAGGTTATATTTTCTGTCATTTCGAGAAGAGGACCACATAATAATCACGCGCATCCAGCCTGCGCATTTTCTCTTCCGCGGAAAATTGACTTGTGGTCCCAAGCGGGAGAAAAATTATTTCATTAAATTGTTTATATTTAGTGCGATTATTACTAGGGACTATAGCCATAATTAATTATTTTATATCTCGAAGAACAGTCTTTAAAATTTTAAATAATTAGTTTAAGCCCCCCCTGACATTCAATTGACTAACCTGTTAAGAAAACTATTAAAAATGTTATATTACGCGTCTAAATAAATGCTTTTCTGACTTTCTTCCTGCCATAAAATATGGTAAGATCGGATTTTTCGAGTCGGTCTTACATATAAACGTTTTACAACATTTACGCTTGAGACAACTCAATACAGTATTTCCTCTAGTTCATAGGTATCAGGTTTACACAGGTTTCTAAAATTGTTCAGAAGCTACCGACTCTTTATGACCACATGTTGATCGGCGCTTGGAAGGAATACAGGGGCATTAATATGCACTATCCTCTAATAAAAATTTTTTTTTTTTTATATTTTTTCATCATTATGCAAACATCTGTATTGTATGTCAGGTTTTTCTACTAAAATGAAACCAATTACGACGCAGTTTGGTATGAGGAAGGTACGGCAAAAAATTGGTACAGAGAGAAGTAATATAATAATATTTTTTTAAAGCCCAACAAATAATACGATAGCGAACGTTCAGTCGAAATGCGGCATGTTTCTCATCGATTGTTGAGGTCCGGGCCCCCGAAAAGTTCGTCTTTCTTTTTAAAACAAATGCCGTTCCCAGAAACGCGATGCACCCGAAGGTAAAAATCGATACGACTTGAAATGTCTTGCAAGCAGAGCTCGCTAAATCAGGCGCCTGCTCTTAACGAATCTTTTCCAGTTCGTAGCACTTGTCAAGTCAAATATGCCAATAACACTTTTTGCAAGCAGATGGCTAGAACTTGACAGGATGTTAACAATTAAACTTGCACCGTCTCTAACATTCTTAAGTATGTACATCTGTATGTATGTATGTCCTAAGTAATTATGAGTTTGGTGCATCGGTTGAGTGCTGACAGACGTGAGACAGACGATGCGTTGATACATTGTCTCGCTCTCGTCTTTCGGGCGTCTGATACTGCATCCTTCACGTGCGCGGCGGGCCTGATCGCTTATTTATACGAAAAAAATTATTCGTGCCGCAGCTTGCTCGCGCGGCCAGGTAGCGATCAGTAGCCAAAAGCGGGAACGCGTGTTAGACAAAATCATCTATACTATTGAAAAATGAAATTTTTATATTTTCTATTTTATTTTCATCACAGTATTTGTAACATATTGTATGAAATTTTCCAGATGAAAGGAAAGCCAAACACGACGCCCTTCCTACAATTACCCCGAATGCGCATGAATCCGTTACTTATACTTCCTCCTCCTCTTTCTTCCATTAAGTGATAATGTAAAAATTTATTTAAATAACTTACAATTAGAATTTAAAGTATATTTGGAGACTAGTAAGAATGGTATCTGAAGAATACATTTCTGCTTTGATTGCATGTTTTTTGTTGATATAGGTACATTGAAAAAAACAATTAAACCCTAAAAAATTATTTTAAAGAGTAAAACTAATGAAAAAATTAAACCGTGCAACATGAACTTGAACTCGCACCCCAGGAAAACGAAGTTAGAATTTTTTTTTAGAACTTACACTCATTTCGAAGCCTAGCTATATTTCTGCCAATTCTGAGGCAATTCTTTTTACAAATGTCCACCGAACCAGAAGTGTAGATTCATCCCCGAAAGCAGTGTTCATTAGATTTTAATAAATAAATAAAAAGGGCATATTTCCTATAAAAAACAGTTCGTTTCTTTCAGCACCATCTCATATGTACATACCTACTTGTCCCAATGACGTCGTGTTTGATTTTCCTTTTATTAAAAAAATGTCACTAATTTTCCATAAATGCTCGAATAAAGACGAAACAGGGAATGTAAAAATTTCATCTAACAATTAGCTTAGCATGTGCACACTGTACATACATGTTTTCCGCATTTAGCTACTGATTACTGCATTTGCAGAATTTATAGAAGAAAGTGAAATCTGCTTCAATACGGGCGTTTAGGCATAGCTCGTCCGTGGACCGCATCGACATACGAAAATCAGGCGCACGGAGAACGCATACTTTGTTGCCGCTGCCAGAATGATCGTTTGTCTCGTAAAAGACCTTCGTGCCGTTTCTCACTAGCTTTCATTCTCTCTTATTCCCTCCCATTTCATCTCACTCGCGACGTCCGTAAATCCAGAACCTTTTTTTCACTTGTGCTTTAAAAAGTACAATAGCTGTGTTCTCATATGTACATATCTAGGAATAATAAAAAAACTAAAAATATAAAATAGTTAATAAGGGGAAACGGCCAATCAATTTGTAACGAAACATAGAGTTTTAACTACTAATCCACCGTTCCCAAGTAATAAATAAACTATTGCAAAATGTCCTCGGGTCCCGAAAACTACGAATACAAAATTTTACAAAAACGTTTGGATTCCTTGTTCTCAATGATGTATACGTGTCGTAGGATGGGCACCGTCTATTTAGACATGCGCGCAGTGCGGAGATTTGCGGGAATGTCAGTAACAGCGTCAATTTTTAATATTTTTCAACGTACGACACGCGAAAATGTTAATTAAGTGTTCCACAACACGTAAAGTACTAACAATCAATATCATCTTGCATTTTATAGTTTGTATAAGCTTTTAAGAAGAGCCATATTTCGGCGCCATATAGTCTTCAGATCACCGAAATAGATTTTCGACAAGCCGAGCCAAAGCGTAGCGTAACGAAAAACGAAAGCCTGCCCTCTATGTCGAACAAGTCACACGTATACAAGCACGCACACACCTTTCAGCATTTCAACACATTTCAAAGTAGTTCCGGAGTTGGACGCTGTTCATGAACAGAGGCCGCCAGATTCAGTCCTCGAGTTATGGGTCGGTAACACAGTTTGGGTGGTGACACCAAGTCCCATAAGGTGATAGGTCTATTCTATACCTCGTCTGTGGTGTAACTTAATTTAATTTAATTTTTTAAATCAGAATTATAATTATTAATAAATTGGCACTTCTTTATAAACTATACGAAAAATGTATTATAGGTTAGTTGTTTTCATTTCAGATATACGTCATTTACGACATTTACGACATTGACGACATTTAAGACACGTGTCGTGTATAAAATAGAAATTTCGTGTCTTTACCCACCACTGGGTATAGGATACCTACCTATTCAGATCATGAAAAGGGACGCCAATCTTCAAAATGGCGCCACGGAGAAAAAGTATCGCAGCTTTTCGTGGCTCTTTAAACGGTATTTTAGATAAGGAAAATAGTTATCTGCGTTCGTTAAGTGATTATCAGGCTCGAGTTAGAAGGCGCGAAAATATTCGAAATTGTAAAAACAGAGCGGTAAGCGTATGTACATGGATTTCGAAGCAATGGATTTCGTAGTGTACTACCTGTTGCTCTTCTTACTGGAAAAGATTTTCTAATTGGTGTATTGGATGTTTTAACGCTACACGTAAACAGAATCGCAAGTATAAATAACTCGGTTTATTTCGTCATTCGACAAAAGGAAGAAAAAGCTTGGCCTTTTTCGATAACTTGAAAATCATCGTGAAGGAGTAGCAGGTTATGTTTTACATTTGAATTTCTCGTTCGAAATTCACCGGGATATGTAACATTGCCAACAAAAACAAGAGATTAAGAGATTTCTTTGAAGAATCGGATTCTCAGATCGTATCTAGGTTCTTGGAATCATTCCACGACTCTCAATATTTAAGGGGGGTCACTCAAGTGAAAATGAACTACCAGTTATTTTACAGATAAAAATTCGAAAATATGCATATCCATATGATTTTTTACGCTGAAATGAATTATGTAAGAGTTAATATAGTGACAATTTTTTTTTTTCAAAATTTAAAAATAAAATTTCGAAAAAATTATTCGATTGTAAAATCCATACCCTTATTTCTGTAGAATTGTATACAAAGACTGCAAAAAAAATTTCAGCTCGAAAACTTCATTTTTGTCCGAATTATATAGTTTTCATGTTTTGGGGTGAAAAACATGAAAACTATATAATTCGGACAAAAATGAAGTTTTCGAGCTGAAATTTTTTTTGCAGTCTTTGTATACAATTCTACAGAAATAAGGGTATGGATTTTACAATCGAATAATTTTTTCGAAATTTTATTTTTAAATTTTGAAAAAAAAATTGTCACTATATTAACTCTTACATAATTCATTTCAGCGTAAAAAATAATATGGAAATACATATTTTCAAATTTTTATCTGTAAAATAACTGGTAGTTCATTTTCACTTGATTGACCCCCCGTAAATAAATGTCTCATTCCTTCGCGGTTTATAATATACCTATAATTAGGAGCTATACTCGTATATACTATATATAGTACGTAATAGTTTGTACAGCTGGCGCTGATGGCATGCATAAACCCCGTTTGCCGTCTCCCACTCGCTTTTCGTTGACCGGCGACTCTGTTTGTGACTAAATAAAAATTTGTATTTTGGCCAGGAATCAGCGGGCATAAGCTACGCTGATGGAGGCGCAGTTCATGCACACATAACCACCGCTTCTGTAGGTGTTTCCCCCTCCATCAGCGGTAGCTTAAGCCCGCCGATCCCTGTAAATACAAGATCCAAGTCTCTCAACAGTCAACACTAACAATGAGAAACCCACTCTTTCTCTTTTGCCTAATCAGCCCGAGGACTGGACGTGTTCTAGTACGAGACAAATCTGTTGACGGAAAACACCACGGGGTCTATTCCATTTGTTCTCGCTTTAATAATTCTATTCGAATCTCTACATTTATATTCTTTTCGCAGTTTATACCTTTACGCGCCCATCTATATTTTCGCGCACCGATTTCGAGATTGTAGAAGAGATCGACACTACAAATCACCTAACCCAGAGCAACCTTTTTTCCTTGCGTCGAACTTGTAATCGGCATTTCTTTTTCTTTAGGAGTTTGACTTAGAGCAGAAGATCGAATTGGAGATCAAAATGAAGGAAGGTTCGTCGAGACTATTAGCCGCCGCTCGGCACCCTGCTCAAAGTCTGGAAGCGGCGCGTGCTTTACTCACTTCGGGTAAAAGAATGACTACGTATATGGCTGAGCTACAACATCGTAGGGAAGATGCATCCTTGAAAGCCAGGTAGGTATACGTATTCCTCAACAGCGGGTACGTGCGCTATAAATATGTTGAAAGCTCCCGGGTGATGTGTATGTGTGTGTGTGTGTATATATATATATATATATATATATATATAAATATTGCAGCGGTTTTCAAAGCAAAGCAAGATTGTGCATCTCGGATCTTCGATTTCCCCTGATGTGGAGAGATTCCGATCATTTTAAAAATCGGGGAGATCATCGACGATTCGCAGTCTTTTGTCTAGCTCGTGTCGGTACAGAAATTCACGACACAAGCTTGCTTTGTCCGGTTGACAGGGAACAGACGGACATAAGCTTTCCCGACGTTTTGTTCTTGTAAGTCGATACAAGTACCTATTCTTCTTTCGTTATACGCACAAAGATGAGTTCTCCTGTTCTGTATTATCTTTCCGAAATAGTAATCATGACGAACCAATTTTTTCTTTACACACACATGCACGCACACACGCACACGCACCCACGCATACAGTAGCGATGTACCAGCCGAATTCGAGTTGACTCTGGAGATATATAGTCACATTTTACAAGAAGATCTGAGTATCGCCAGCACTCCGAGAAGGCTTAGAAGAACTATTCATTCCTCAATTTCGAAAACTGTAGGTCGAAAGTTGGCGGCATCTCTACGAGATGAATGCGACTCTAGTAAAACGTGAGTTTCCGTTTCCGTTTCCGTTTCCAATGTTTCGTAATGTATGCGAAGAAATTACTCCATCACACTTGACTCGTTTAATCTTTCAGCGGACCGCAATTCGATTTAGTGGCTTGTACAAAAATGACTCTTAACGAGACGGATGGGAATACGCGAACGCACGACTTACAATTGAACAACATTGGCAAGTCTCTTTAACCACGTTTCGATCAAGTCCTAGTCGTTCATCAGGCCGCCCTTGGGGGCGTATCTAAAATTTGCAAGTTTACCTTTTAGAAAGCAAAGTTCACGCTTTGCCGCTCTTTGGGCACTTTTGTTGCCGTTTAGCCGTTCAACCGGATTATATCGACAAAGAGACTCGCATAGGAATCGTAATCATTAACGATCAACGTTGCTGGGCACGACTGCGAAACTTTGAAATCAATGCCTGGAAATCGAAGAAACTCGTAGACGAATCACAAGAACCTTTTCATACGACCCGCATAAACAAGGTGAGGGGCAAGAAAAATCGCCCTAAATTTTTTCATCTTGTAATTGCTCGTATAGCTACAAGGATAAGGGGAATTCATACCTTTCCAGGAGACTCTTGTTCGACGATCAAAATCGGCCAACAACCAACTGCGGATAGTCAATTGCGTGGACGGCATCAAACACCGAGATATCATTCAATTCAATTCGAGCGAAGATTTGGAAAGATTGTTCGAGCAATTGACACTTTGCATTAAGGAACATTCGAGATGGAAACACGCCGCGGTAAACTTTCAGCGAATTCCCTGTTCCGACAATTCGAACGACAATTCGAACGGTAAACCGAGCACGAGGAGTTGTTTCGCCGTTAATAATCGGCAAGGTTCTCTCTACGACGAAACACCGTTAATCGCTAGCAACGCATTTTAGGGACCGAAACATGCTCGTTCGAACGATAATCGCGTTTTACGTAATTTTCTCTCTCTGGAATCCCAGATATATTCCAATCCCAGCATAGGTAAATTTGTTGAAAAAGGAAACCACCGGTAACGTAAAATCTTTGTATCTCTGTCGCAGAGTTTTATTTTCTATCCGTTCGTCAACAATTCCAACAGTACCAGATTCTTACAATCCGATTTCTCCATTCGTACAGCTCGTACAATGGTCTCGTGTTGGACGACAAGCGATAATTTACGTGTATGTGTGTATCCACCACGCGACGTACAAATCTTTCGAAAAATTCTACACTCTAAAATACAGGTTTTATAATGTTATATGGAAACAAGAGTCGCTGAAACTGCTTTGTAATTAAATAAAACCTAAAATTCCAAACTGAAATACGTAGCCAGGTCGTGTAATGTAACTTGACGATCGTAAGACTAAATTCTAACATCTCCGATAGATGCCTGTTAAATTTCACCGATATCAAGTTGATAGTTTAACACGTAACAGCCTGATACTACTTTTTCCCTGCTGTAATCATAAATCCAGCAACCATGGCCAAAATAGTGAACGCTTGAGCTCCTACTCGCGCGCGCATCATGTATTGCTGCATTTGTGAGTTTCCTCGATGTAAGTTCCAGAGGCCATAAATGAGAGCAGCTACAGTTGCCACGGTACCTGAAACGGTCAGGGTAAAACACTGAAATGAAACAGCGATCTAACATGGACTCGTGTTGCCCGATGAATAAGTATTCGCATCAAGCGCGCGTAGAGGTTACACACACACACACACATACCTATAGGTACCAGAGGATTTTCCTTGGTTTTGCGCACTATTTTATCCACAAATGGTTCAATTGCGTCATATTCGTGGAATTCGTCACGTATTCGAACCCAATCCAATTCATTCAACCTATCCGCTGAACCTCTCGTCGTATCTCGCGACATTATTATTAATTAATTATCGAAAACTCGCTAGGGATCGGATGACGCGTTGATTCGGCACCGAAACCCACAACTCGAAGGAACTTGTATTAGAAACTTTTTTCAGTTAAATTTTAGGTCGATATCAACGAGGTGAAAAAGCCATGTTGTTGCCACGTGCGAGACAATTGAAAAATATCTATTTATTTGTTTTTTAAATAGCATAACATTATTTTTACATCGATATACATACAAGAAATATAACTTGTTGTTAGTGACTTGGTAGCAGGTAACCTAACACGTCGTAGCAGTCGTAACACGTAAAACGTAAAGTGCTCCGCAACCCGCAACCATCCGCAACTCGCAAGCCGCATTCCGCAAGCGGGCAAGCCTGATGCTGTGATGCACGCATTATAGATTATACAATTATACTGGTTATAGGTTATAGGGATGCCGATTTAAACTTTATCTTTCAAAGATCGATCTTTCGTGTCACGATTTTCGATTTTTTAAATCGATTCTCAAGACAGGGATCGAATCGAAGATCGTATCGCAACCTTAAAGAGATCGTGGATTCCCAGATAGCACACCTCGTCTTAGGGCGGTATTCTTAAACGCGTCTTAAGCAAATGCTTAAGATCATCTTGTAGAGGACGATCTTATTTCACTTAAGACATCAGGTATTCATAGACGTTGCTTAAGATGATCTTAAGCATTTGCTTGGAATAAGCAATTGCTTATATCTTATAAGCAATGTCTTTATAAAGCATTTGCTTAAGACAATGCTCATTCACGTTCGGAAACTTTCGGAATAATTCTGTTAGAACAACCAATGATTGAAGGACATTCCGTTCGTTTCTCGGTGGGCGACGGAGTAGGATGCTCGAACATGTGTGTGAAGTGTGAACGTCGAGGACTCGAGGTTATATGAGGCAATGAGAACAACAGCGGACTAACCCACATTCTTTCCGAAATTTAGTTAGTAGCAATAATGTATTCCAATAGGCTCTACTAATCACATAAAGTAGGAAAAAAAATTTTTGTAATGTGGGTTGGTGCGTTGTCACTGTCACTGCCTCATATATTATATTATTCAGCGATGCCGGGGGAACAGTTTATCGGAGAGTCTCCGGAATGGCGAGGATAACCTCCCGCGGTGCCTTACATTGACTTCAAGAACAACGTAATTCGGAGCATATTGAAGGAAATTAAATGTAAAATTTATTTATATAATAAACTAAAAAAAAATAAAAACACCTCAGATACTAGAGACCCCGTTTAATTATAATTTATTTTGTACATAATTGTGCGGTTGCCATATCTTGCAAATCCTTCATAGATTTTTGGTAAAATACCAATAATTACGGAGTCCTTGCAAAAAACGAAATCGCCTTTTGAATTCCTCTACGCCATACAATTTATAATAAGGATTTTGCCCGTCACGAATACATCTTTTTTTAGCTTATTGGTCGCTATTCTATCATCATCGTCATTATCAATATCATTAATATCGATATTTTCAATGTCAATGTTGACAACGTCAACGTCAATATTCAATAAATCCATTTTCTCGCTTTGATTTCGCTCACTACTCGCTTCCTTTACGTAAGTAATGGCGGGTAATGGCCAATAGAATGCAATAGGATGGTCTTAAGACGGTCTCAAGACGTCGAAAACGTTGTCTTGAGAATATTACCACACTTTGCGAGAATAGGGACGGTATTCTTAAACGTGTCTTAAGATTAAGATCGTCTTAAGCATTTGCTTAAGATGCCGCCTAGATTCATAAACGTGACCCTGATAACCAGGTTTGACGGCAGGATCTGCCTACGTCCGCATTCGACTACGGTTTAGGGGTGTTCGATTCCGATTCGATTCTTCAGAAAATCGATTCTTTTGTTTAAAAGATCGATCTTTTGAATCGATTCTTTGGTATCCGATTTTCCCCAGAATCGATTCTTTGATGTATGTGTTACGATCTCATGTGGTAACACATGAGTAGTATAGTCTAACGTTAGATGGCTCTGCATGGTCAAGTTTAGATGCGCCAAATTTAAATGTTAAACGAAGTAACTGAAATTATGAACAAAGCATTCCAAGGAATACTACGTAGAGACGCTCGTTAATGGTATTGATTAAATATTGGTTTCGGTTGCTTCGTTATTAAATCACGGATATCATGTAAAACGCTCGTTCTTAATGAACAGGGAACCAATCAAATGATTTGTTAGATAATCAATTAAGAAACTGTCATTTTAATTGGATAACTTTATTAACAAAAACATGTACACTTTTCAATCCTGAACGACGGCATCTTTGTTCATTCATTCGTTGATCTACGACCAAAGCTATTAGACGTACAATTTATCTTAGAAATACTAAACCAAGTTACAACACGAACGAGTCTGAGTCAATTTATTTAAACCTAATTAACACTGGAAGAAGTAGGAGAGTTGCAGTGAGAGGCGAGCGTGAGCAGAGCGCATTAGCGCTCCACGGGCAGCGAACTCATCCCCATCCGCATCCGCATCCGCATCAGTTTCCGCATCCGCACCAACATCCTAACTTCAACATCCCTGTTACAACTCGTAACATATGAATCGACAACCGATTTTTTGCCCTCTGGCGGAATTAATTGCCACTAGTGAAAGGACTAATCAAACTGCTTGATGCGTAGGTTTTCCTGATCTTATACGTTTCCCGCCATTTACACACGATTCCCGCCAAATTTATACAGGATTCGCGCCAAATTTATATACGATTCTTATGTTCTGGATATTGGTTACAGTACGAAAGGATTTATCCTACATTAAGTATCATTGCAAAAAAATATCTACCAATCATAGCAACATCTGTGCCATCAGAACGTGTATTTTCCAAAGCTGGAAATATTTTAACTGATCACAGAAATAGTTTATCACCTAAACATTTACAGCAATTATTGTTTTTAAATTCCTTATCAATAAAAGAATGGCGATTACATGATGAATAAAATATTTAAAATCGATTCTATCAAAATTATTCAAAATCGACTTCTATATGTACTAATTTTGGAAAAAGTTTTATGGCGATTCTTTTCGTCTCGATTCTTTGGTTCCGATATTTTAGAAGGATCGATTCTTATAATCCGATTTTGAATCGATTCTTTGAGGTGAATCGAACACCCCTACTACGGTTCTGCCGGCAGATCCTGCCAAGCAAGGTCTGCCGGCAGATTGACGGCAGATCGACGGCAGATCCTGCTGCCTGCCTGACCATCCAACAGCGCCATCTGAAGGCCACAATTGCCAAACAATTCCCTGCGCGTGACGTCACATGGACGTCCCTACGCACCAACACATGTATATCGTGATTGCTATAGGTGCATCCCTACCCCCAAATAACAAAGCAGATTCTACATTTATTAAATAATTCATTTATTGATTTCAAAAAGTTTAATAATACAGGATTGGCGATTACAATTGTTACAAAATTATACAGATAGCGCAAATAAATTCGAAGAAGAACATTCTATATTTACATTAATAAATCTATATACAATACGTCCCGTAACCAGTGGTACCTACTAGGTGCGATGTCAGAAAATTTCCTGTATTTTAGACTTCTTTCTTCTGTAGAATCACCATATTCCGTATTGTGTTAGCGCTGAAAACAAATAGAACATTAGTACAAAATTAAACGTAACGTATGAATAAACAGGATACATGCGATACTTACTTCAGCTCCATCTCCGCACAGCACACACCCTAGGCGATCATGCATGCTCCTGCGAACATTAACATTTATAAGAAAATATGTATTAAATTATTATCTACTAAACAAGACGCTTAACATTCGCACTTCGCGCATAACCCTACTTGTCTGTCTTGCAAATAATGTGAATCCCGATTTCCGCGACGTAGATAATTAGAAATTATTCAAAATAGCTTTTTCTTATACAACGCCCGCTAATTCCTTAAAACCGAAGCTGAAAATCTGAGCACTGAATTGATTTGTGGCCAATAAAGGAATGTCAAGTATAAAAAGTGACAGAGGAATCAGTGTTCGAGCGGAGAACGAGAATACAATTGGAATTAGCAAAGTTGATTTCACAATCTTTGCGTGAGAACTTTTTTAATTTTTTTCCTGAATTAAAGGTACAATTGGAATTAGCAAAGTTGATTTCACAATCTTTGCATGTGAACTTTTTTTAATTTTTTTCTTGAATTAAAGGGAATTAGCTTCTTTCATACATTAGTCATGTTTATGGGGGTACATATATATGGGACAGATCGGCATCCCTAGTACGCATGACGCAACGCAAGTACTTGGCACCATATATGTTTAGGCAAGTTTATAAGTGCGCGAACAGCGCACTAAGGGCGGTATTCATAGTCGTTGCTTAAGCATGTGCTTAAGAATTTCTTGACAAAGTCGGCCTTATTCGAATAAGCTATGCTTAAGACGTCATGTATTCATAGTCCGAACTTAAGATTTGCTTGGTCAAGAAAATGGTGCTTAATGCTTGCTTAGTCAGGCAAATGCTTAAGCAAATCTTATATTACGTTCGGCAAGCGTCGGAAACTTTCCCGTGTAGCCGAGCGGAATACCCAATCAGAAATGATATTGAAAATACATCTTGTGTTTCTTTTCCCGCGCTGCCACCACGCAGAGACTGGCAGAGACGTAGATGGTACTGCGTTACGCTTCGAAAAATAACAACTGAACTCCTACTCTACGCGTTAACAACCTGTGAAGAAATTAACACTGCATGTTTTGCCAACAGTAACTCGCGTCCTTCACCGTCTTAACGCCTAATCAAAGAGGAGATATAATAAGAGGCGTCACTCCGGGCGGAACCTTTGAAGTCTTTACTTGACCTTGGCATTTAAATTGGTTGTCTATTCGAGCGGGATATTCAAATCGACTAAATGTACCTTACCGCAGTTTGCTGATTATTGCCGATGTTTACCGATCATTGCCGAATGGGCATTTAAATTGGTTGTCTAGTGATTTCCCTAGCTTATTTCTGTCTTTGTCGAGTGACGCCTCTTATTATATATCCTCTTTGGCCTAATAACATGGTCTTAAGTCAACTAAAACGTAGACTTGAAAATCTAACCTCACTTTGCTCGAATAAGACTGCTTTATGCTCGAATAAGAAGTTCTTAATCGACTATGAATACTTACGTTCTTAAGATCATCTTAAGAACTGACTATGAAACATGATTCAATAAGGATTGCTTGACAAAGTAAATACTTGAGTAAATGCTTAAGACGATGCTTATTTGTCGACTATGAAACTAGACGGGGACTTAAGCAAATGCTTAAGACGATCTTTGTCTTAAGCAACGACTATGAATACCGGCCTAAGCACGGTTGGTTCGATTGGACTGCTAGAAGACCCGTTCATCCTTCCTCTATAGCAGCATCTACACACACACAAAATATGCACACGTATATGCACATACCAAATCCCACCATTTCCCTTCGCTCCCCTGATATTGTTGTCAAGTGAGTGGTTTCAATGATTCAGCCTACTCAAGTTATAGGGCCGTTTTTCGTAAATTTCTTGATTACAACCGTCTATTTTTATGTACCATACTAAACATACACAGGAAAATATGAATCTGCGAGACACCGTAGAAAAATTAACGGAAATTTGTATAGGAATTCGTCGGAATTTGGATTCGTCCGCAGACAGGAAGGAACAAGACAAATTGATACTAAAGCATATAAAAGCGTTTGCGGAGAAAGATTCGCGAATCACCGATTTCCAAGCAGGTAATCTCGGTCTCGAAGATTTACTTCTATCCACGGATATTATCGAGATAAAAACTGATGACGCGTGCTAGTTGCGTCTGATAGACATGGCCGGGTCAATTCAGACAAGCGATGCGGCGTCGTACGACGGTCGTGCGATATGACAACTGCCGCAAAAATTGCGACACGTGTGAATCTCTCTATATACCGGTGCGAAATCGCAACGACGCCGCATCGCCCGTCTGAATTGACCCTTACAGTGGTCGATACCAAGTGTTGATTACTTTTCAAATTATCGAATTCTGCGCGTAACAAACGAGCGACTAGGTACCTTAATCTATGCAGTTTCTAGCCTTCCGAGCTTCCGAAGTTCCGAGTTCCGAGATACGTACAGTTCCCGCTGCTGTTGCGTTAGGTATACATGCATGCATGAAAACATGAAAGGTTAAATCGATTCGACCGTTGATTAAATCCGTAGTTAACGCGTGTATTTATATTAATATAACCATAGTACGTACATCGAGATTACTCGAAGCCGGTTTAACGGTTATCGCGTGTGATATTTAAATAGTCGTATTCATATGTCGCGCAACGCAAGGCAATTCGCGTCACGCGAGGATCAAAATATGAATGATATCGAGGGGGTTCGGGACAGGGCAAAATTTAATCGGGCAACGCGTTCGACCGGCAACGACACCAATCCCGCCCTTACGGAAGAGGAGAAATGCAAATATTCCGAACTCGTAGAAGTCGAGAGAGCCCTCGAACGAGAACTGTCAGATTTAAGGAATCAAGAGAAAGAATTTCGTTCCACCGAGGAGATTCTGGATTTATTGCACAAGTACAATGATACCAGAGATGCGACTCAGGTGCTCATGGGAGCGATAGCTGTAGCCGAGGGAACCACAGTCAGGAACTTGTATCGACGTTACGGTCTATCGGCAAAAGAAGACGAGTAGTTGACAATCCGCGTCCCTTCCCTCCCACCAGTCCCATCTCGCTAGTGTCTTTGTCTTTATCCTCGATACAGAATTGGCGTTGCGCAGAGGCCGAGTAAATTTTAAAAACCTATTACTTTTGTCAAATACACCAAGGTATGGAATGGTTCAACGTCGCGGAGGGACTATCCGTGTATCGACATCTTACAGGAAAGATAATCATTTTGGATTTCTTTACCTATTGTTGCATCAATTGTACGCACATATTACCAGATTTAGATGCTCTCGAAAGGCAATTCTCAATCGCCGACGGCCTTGTCATCGTTAGTAAATCAAAACTACCTTGGAGACTGTTCTACGGTCGACGAATCGTGCAACATGGTAAATAATACCGGTGGGTGTCTTCAGGTCGGAGTACACAGCGCAAAATTTTCAAACGAACGTGATTCCAAGAGGCTGCAGTCGGCTGTACAAAGATATAATATAAAGCATCCAGTCGCTAACGACACGGCGTTGTCTACATGGCACGATTTAGGAATTTCCTGTTGGCCGACTCTGGTCATGATAGGTAACCGACAAAATAATATATGCAACGATTACGTAGATTGTAATACCATCACCTCCACAGCTGAATCATCAAATACTTTTTTTTTCTTTTCATACGTCGCAAGGTCCCATGGGTCAGCCACTGGCAGTGTTCGTCGGCGAAGGGCACAGAGAAGAATTGACCCTCTACGCAAACGTAGCGTTAACTTTTTTTAAATCCTTGAATCAAATATCCAACAAAGACATACCCTCGCAATTGGAGAGGCATTTATTACCCGCAGCGGCGGGGACAACTCTTTTGTTTCCTAGCAAGTTGGAAGTTTTCCAGAGCGAACAAGGAGAAAGGCTCGCGATAGCCGATACAGGCAACAATAGAATCTTAATAACAGACGTAAGGGGAAACTTGGAACACGTTATCGGTGGTTTTAATTCGGGTTTCCGAGATGGAGACTTGTGTAACGCTAAATTCAACGCACCGCAGGGCGTATGTTCGCTGGGTGGCTCAACACTTTATGTTGCTGATAACGAGAATCACGCAATTAGAAAGGTAAAGCTGTGAAAATTTAATAAATGCATCATTGCGTGCTATTGCCCCGCAGTCGTCGTCGTCGTCGTCGTCGTCGTCATCCAATGTAAAATCACACGTTTCAGATCGACTTGACGAAGAGAATCGTAACTACGGTTGCTGGTACGGGTTCTCAAGGCCACGACCGTGTCGGTGGTAAGATCGGTAGGGATCAAGTCTTGTCTTCCCCGTGGGACGTGGCTGTTTACAATCACGAGTACGATACGAATATCGTACCCGTATTATTGATCGCGATCGCGGGTACGCATCAAATTTGGGCTCTCTTCTTGGAAGATACCGTTTGGTGGAAATACAAGTAACGTCTTTGATATCAATGACATTTCTAATCTTTTGTCCATGTCCGCGGTTCTCTATCGGGGTGGAATACGTTTCAGGGAATACAAAGCGGATACATGCGTTGCAATCGTTGGAAGCGGCAGAGAGGAGAATCGTAACAACGCGTATCCTCACGCAGCCGGCTTGGCTCAACCCTCCGGTTTGGTTGTTGTCCAGGAGAGGAAACTCGCTTTCTTCGCTGACAGTGAAAGCAGCGCCGTTAGATGCATCGATCTAAAGAACGGACGAGTTTCAGCCGTTTGCGGTGCAAACAGAGATCCGGCGGTTAGATTTAGCGCGAAAGCGATTTCTTTTATGTACATCTAAACTCTTTTTGTCCTTTCGTCCCGAAACACATGATGGCGTCTCGGTATCGTAGGACCTACATGATTTCGGAGATTCCGATGGTGTCCAATACACCGCGAAGCTTCAACATCCTCTGGGAATAGCATGGCATCCTAAAGAAAACGTCCTTTATATAGCCGATACTTTTAATCATAAAATTAAAAGAATCGACGTAACGGCAGGTTGTTGTAAAACCTTGTACGGCGATGGAAAGCTCAACGAGAGATTCTCGGTAAGTCGCGCATGGACACCATTACCGTCCTCGCGATCGTAAATTCCCCTTTATATTTCGTTTGCGCTTACAGTTTGACGAACCGAGTGGCATCGCTATCGGGTCCAGCGGCTCGGACCTTTTATACGTGGCCGACACCAATAATCATGTCGTCAAGGTGATCGACACGAACGCCGAAACCATCGACACGGTAAGCTATTACGCGTAGTTTCAGTGTAAAATGTACTTGATGGCGCTTACGTTTCAGTTACCCATACGACCATCACCCATAATCGAAATGGACGGCTCAAGTTGGAGGAACGACGCTATATCGTTCGACACGACCATCAGCGACAAGGGCGGCGAGTTGAATGTTACATTCGACGTAACTTTCGCCGATAGTGATTTAAAGCTGAACGCGAACGCACCTCAAACATGGACCCTAAAGGAGCTGACGGCAAATACGTGGGTAGCCATGTCAAGAAGAGGTGGACTCTCGAGTCCGCTATCGATACGAGTCTCCGAAGGAGATGGAACGCACGAGGTAAGCGTGACTCTGGATGTTGTAGCTTGCAAAACAACCGAATGCGTACCAAAGAAACTGCCAATACTGTATCGCGTACACCAAAGGACAAATGCTCCCGATATCGTATCAGAACAAAGACAAATTGTCGTCGTAAAGTAATAATAAATATCTTTCAACTTGGTTAATCCGTGTTTAATGCTTCCAACTCGTACACAACTCGTGTAAATTCACAACGGACCGCATCCAGCTGGAATCCATTTAGACGATCCACTCGCCTTTTTTCCACTAGTCACCGTAAACATTACGCTCCCGCGTAAACGTAGTTAATCTCCAAGAGAGAGAGAGAGAGAGAGAGAGAAAGAGAGAGAGAAAACACACAAAAGTAACGGTTAAAACAAGCGTCGAGACGGTTACGCGACGAACGTTCGCGTACCTCTTCCACCAATATTCAAAGGAGTCGTTCGAGAATGGTAATAGTACAGGGGAAAGAATATCTCGCGTGTACCAATTTTCCGACTCTTCATCTTGTCGATAGCCTGTCGGCTCGGTCCAACCTTTTCGACAATGATTTTCTATCCATCGCGCCAGCGTCGCGGTCGGTATTTCCAACACCTTTGATATTCAAAGCCTTTTACCGCGTGTACCCGGGTCCACGGTACCTTCTCACTCTATATATGTGTACATGTACCTTTCTCGGGTCACGATACGACCCGATATAACGCGCGCGTGGATCGAAGATTCCAATGCCCGAATCGTAACACATTGGAGGAATCAGGGCTGCATCTTGGCGATTGGTACGTAACGTTGCTCCAGCAGGTCTCAATCCGTGCAGCAGACAGGCGTAGTACCTAAAACAATAGCGATACAGGGTAAGAGGAAACACGTATGTATTCTCTTATGGAACTTTACCAACCGTCTGTCAGGAAACTCGCAATATTTCCAATCATTTTCGCGGAAAATTAAACCGTCGTTGAAAATGTATCGCCTGTTTTTACATTCACCGTAGAGCCAAATACCGTCCATTCTTTGTCCACGAGTCCAGTACGCGCTACCATGACCGTGAAACGTGTTATCGCGAAGCTCTCCTTCAAACATGCTTTCTATCGCGAGCAAACATACCATGTATTTATATAGGTATTTTCCGCAACGAAGGGAGGGGCGGTAAGAACAAGCCACGGAACGAAGGACTATTCAAATTAAATTCGTGGCACGAGTTTCTACATAGTTACAAGTATAACGGCGAACGTATGGATTTTGAGATTGTGATTCATGAGCTATCGGTAAATGAAAAACGCGCACAAACTCTAGAGCACGAACAAACCAAAATGGTCGCATAACGGTACGCGCTGACTTACGCACGAGAAATGCTCGATGTCGTGCTCAAAACCAGTACGCGTGTATGTACCTGGTAGACACGATTATTATGGTGTTAACGTGTACGCCCTGTCGTCCTCGTTTCGTCTATCAGTGTAGTAGGTATATACGAAACTTACTCCGAGGCTTGCAAATCCCTGTTGCTATTCAGCTCGTATTTTATGTCCGCGTTCCCGCTCCCTTATTATTTACACTTTGCCCTCGCAACCTATCCCTTGCCGTATTTGGGCTCCGTTCTTTCTTCGCCCCAACCCCTCCCTTCTGATCCTCTTTCAAGGAGGGACGCAGAAGGGCGCGTATTCGAAACCTCTCTGCGCTACTTTGTACGAATGAAACTAACTATGAGGTAGAACGAATCTGGCGATTCCTTCCATGCCCAGTGGTTTCCAGGTGCCCTTGTATACGCTTCCATCGACAAACTGCCGCACCTCTTCCTCTTCAACATCTTTCAGTTGCAGGCTCATGTTCTCCGCGTTCTCTGTTGTATCTCACAATTACCGTTCTTTACAGTCTTCTCTTCTCTTCTCTTCTCTTCTCTTCTCTTCTCTTCTCTTCTCTTCTCTTCTCTTCTCTTCTCTTCTCTTCTCTTCTCTTCTCTTCTCTTCTCTTCTCTTCTCTTCTCTTCTCTTCTTTTCTCTTCTCTTCTCTTCTCTCAATCACCCGCGCAATCTTTTCAAATGGTTCAACGAACACGCGGAAAATATTGGTCCTCGAGAAATAGAATAAGTACTTAGCCCGACAACACGTCGTCTGGTTTCAATACTTTCAATTCTAGTTCTGACAACATTGAATCGTTACGATCTGAAGAGGGTGCGGGTAATCTCGCATCGAGCGTGTCGATCTCGATGTCGTCGATAGATAGAATACTTTTTACCGCCACAGAAATTACTCACGACCCATGGCGGTTAGTCGTTATTACTTATTACCGCCGATTGGCAACGAATACAAATCGATAATCGAGTTTTCCCTTGGCCAGTACATAAATCTGTGATTAGGCAACACAGTTGCAACAATTACAAGGTAGGTGAGAACCGAGATTTAGCTTCGTATCGAATATTTAACATTTTCAAGCAAATACATACATACGTACATCGTGATCGATAAACGATGGATGGTTGAGAGATAACGTTACTTGAATCGACCCCGCGTAAGCGATCGGCCTCCAGACCACTTGCTAACCGAGTCCCGATGCTCTCTCGAGATTCCTGAACGGGAGTCGCGTTGCCCAAATATTTCTTAAAACGGTCTCAAGCCCAAGTGTCGGAGGGGAAACAGAATAAACGGATACCGTTAATCGCGTTGGTCAATGTCGTCCCTCGTTGTACGTATACATACATTACATATGTTTAATACCTATGTTTTCAAAGGCGAAGTCGTATAATCCGTGGATAGCAAGAATATGCACACTCGCGGGTCGATTAAATCAATATTCCGAGGAAGTGACATTTTACGAATTGTACCCAAGTACTATATCCCGAAAAAAGCAATTTATTCGGTCGATGTACCGTTAATCGCCGTTAAGATCGTCGTCGTGTCGGTGTCTCGTGACCAAGTAAAGTCGTTGCCCAAAAAGCATTTGAATCACACAAGTTGTATCTCATTCCATTGATCCGGAAATAAACAATCACGATTAACGGTCCGACAAGCGCTCTTTTCCGACGGTTGTTTGATTCTGTTCTCCATCTCGCATTTCCCGCTCGTCGCGTCTCCATCTCACTCTCGATCAGGCTCGATATTTCGGTGGAAAAGAACTCGAAAATGGCTAAAGCGTCTGCGTTATACGTATCCCGCTGTAGGTATTTCGGTGCACACAAGTTTGTGCAAATAACCGATTCCCATCCACTGTTGGAACGCATCTCGACACCTCGGAATAAATCGGTTGTAGGTATCTACAATCACGAAGAGGATCCCTCTCACGTTCTTGCATTCCGCGGTTCCGAAATCTTACTCCAGCCAATGGATTCCTCCTTTCGTTCTCTCCTCAGTTCCCATCTCCCTTTATACGTTTAACTTGGTTCTACTCTGGTCCTTTGACCTCGTACTATCCCTTTTTCCTTATCTCCCTCCCCCCCCTTCCATTTTCTGTCGATATACATGTACAAGACCTTGCCCATGTATTCCCCGACATCCGTCTGCGCCCCCCCCCCTCCCGCATAAACCGTAACCCGACCAACATCTCGACTCTCCAAGTTCACCCTTTCTCCATCTTTTCGTTCGAAGACCATGTTCCCCCTCTCGCGTCGCTTCTCTTTCTCAGTCCGATGCACTCGTCTCAACGAGGGATTCGAGCACGCAGTACGCGCTTATTCAAGGTAGGAGTCAGTAGAAACGACAGGTGGTGTACAGGTAGGAGAACGGGACGAAGAGCGGCGCGCGCTACCACGAGATACGAAAAGGATAAAAAGACGGGAAATTAATAGAGGCGAAGAAGAGAGGAAGAAAGAAGGGAGATCCAAACGATCGTAACGTATTATCGTAAGCACATTAATTAATCCAGTTTTCAATTGACCCGGCCACATCGTCTTCGTCCTCCCCATTATCTTTTCGCCCTGAAGAATCGTCCCTGGCATCACCAGAGTACCCTCGTTACCATCGCCATCGTTGTCAATACTACAATAAATTATCAGACTCGCGATGATAACACGCCAATGGGCAAGGAAGAATAAAACTGCGAAACCAGTAACCGAAGAAGAGAGGGAGAGCGCTTGTGTGTGTGTGTGTGTGTGGGGAGAGAGAGCGAGAGAGAGAGAGAGAGAGAGAGAGAGCGAGAGAGAGAGAGCGAGAGAGAGAGCGAGAGAGGGGAGAGAGAGAGAGAGAGAGAGAGAGAGAGAGAGAGAGAGAGAGAGAGAGAGAGAGAGAGAGAGAGAGAGAGAGAGAGAGAGCATGTAGAAAATACGAGTGCGCGAGTACGTGACTTTCGTCGAGAAGAACACACTTGTTCGCGTGTACCTAATTTAATATCTATCGTTGGAATTGTTCTCTACTGTAACATGTTCGTGCGTTTTCATATCTCACACCCGTGCGCGCGTAAAAGTTAAAAAATTGTTTCATTAAACGTAGTCGCTTTCTTCAAGGCGGTTGCTGCGTCGTCCTGTTTGTATCTAATCGATGAATATGGTCTGTTCGTCCATCGTATCGATCTTACCGGCTTTCGATTCAATTCAACGAACATGTTACTCCTTGTAAAAGAAAAGAAACATGTATCGCGAGGATCATTCGTCCGTGATTTACAGTTGAACGTGCGTGTCGCGTTTACTAAGCGATTTACAACGCGATGGAAAACCGGTCGCCACGTTAAGGCGATGGTCCGCAAGGGGGTAGTAGCGTGGAACCGAAGGGTCGTTAACCGAAAAGAAAACGAACTCGTTTGTCGCGTCTTTCGTTCGTTCGTTTTCAATCTATCTTTTCGTAGAGGCGCGTTCTTTACTTTCGCGTCACGTTCTATCTACGACAATTTTTTTTAACCATATTAACTTGCAGATTATTCGAAATACGAGGAAATATGACAAGTATGTCCTTGGAAGGTTTTTGCGCGACATTGACGGTTCTCGTTCTGTGGACGTGTTTAGACCCAAGCATGGGCTGGCCGGTTCCAGACAATAATACTACCTTTGTCGAAACGACCAGGAGATTTATCAAACCTAGGTCAGTATTTCGTGTCCGAAATATCGCGGGTGCATGCGATACCCGTAGGTCGTCGTACGTTTGAATCGTAAAAAAGAGTGGCAGGAAAGGGATCGACTACGGCTGGATAGAGATACCTACCTATATACCAAATACCGGTCTCGATCGGAACATGAGAAATTGGCTTAAAAAAGTGCGGGATGGTGGGGAAAACAAACGTACGACTTCTCGGTAATTTCGATTCATTGGGTATGTTGGGAATTTTGAAGGGTGGCGCGCCGTCGAGTAACGTGGTCGTTACGATTTCTAGCATGATCGCGTCAGTATCGTTAGTGAAAAAACAAGAGGATACAAAATATGGCGGTGTCGAGTCATCAGGGGACAACAGATCACCATCACCGACCGCAATCGGTATTAATTTCTATCGATTACCACCGTCTCCAGCAAACTTGTTGAAACCCGACGGATTTCAATTTTACACGTACAACGAGAGGGGTGACATGATCACGAAACAGATGACTATACAGGAAATTCAAGCTTTGATCGCGAGCGGCGGACCAGATCATTCCAACACAGGCATTCAGGAGCCTCAAAAAGCCGAAGATATACTCACAGGTGGGAAAAAGGTTAGTACAGACACGACGTATTTAAATTTAAAATGGCATTTGCGAAAAAAATATTCATCGAAACGTTCGTAGGTAATGGACGTGGTTGAAAAGGTGCAAAAAGTATTGAAGAGCGCTATGGGCAAACCGTCGCAAACGTTGGCAGATTCGATCTCAACGGTTCCGGAAAAGGCAAACGCCGAATGGAGCAACATTTTGCCCGCTATATTGGCCGGTGACAAATACGGGGACAAGGTCGACGAATCAAGTCTACATCATTACATCGAAGCGGATACATCAACGGAGCCACCATCACTCGCCTCCGTCGTCGTCGTCGGTCTATCCAGACTGAACGGAACGGGAACTGTTCCGCTAGGAGGAGAGCTTTTACCCGAAAATCTTGGCGGACCCGTCGAGCGAAACGATGGCACGACGACAACGACAACGACAACGACAACGACAACGACAACGACAACGACAACGACAACGGTTACTCCAGAACCTACGATGACCTCGTACAATACGGAGAAATTAATGATTCCCGTGGCCGTTATTACGGCGGCGCAGAAGCCACAGATTGAGCATCGCATCACAGACAGCCCCATTTTTCAGAAAATAACCGATATCGCGCCTTCGGAAAGTGCATTCGACGAAAAGTACAATAATCACGATCCGGCAACGCCTATCGTTCTTCCATTGCCCTTGGATTCGTCGAAAAACAGTTACGATAGTACCGAAGACACCGACAGCGCAACGTTTGATACGGATTTTGCCTCGGTTGCCGATGCTTACGAAATACAACAGTCGTCGACATTGGGAGCAAACAAACTCCAGACACTCGTTACCAACCCACAGTTTACGTCGACGACAACAACGCCGCCCTTGCACTTGTCCGCGATGTTTGACACGAGTACAGGCGAGTCGAGCAAATTTTCACCGCTGATGACGGAATCATCGACGAGACCGAGCGACTCCGACTCTGCGATGCAACACTTGTCGAGGCCCCTGTCCAACGAGTTGGCCGATTCATTGTCCAGTATGATGAACCAGGTCGCGGAGGTCTCCGTTCCTTCCCTGCTATTACCCGCTTCTTCCGGACTGGAATTGCCTGATCGCGAAACTGCCAACAACAACAACCACAACAGCTCCGAAACACGGACGAATACTACATTAACGACGACATCGTCCGCAGCGCCAACGACGAAACTGAAAATTGATCGAGACCAAATTTTTTCCACCACGTCGCCCGCCACAATGGATTCCGTGGAATCCACAGCAAACAGCCACTCGGATATTCCCACGGTAGATACCGATGGAACATGGAACGTTACGACCAATTTAATTATTTCTTCCACCACGTTTTCGGATCAGACACGTCGCTCCTCGTCCGTTACGCTTCCGACTATGCGCGAAACGACATCAGCCTCAAACCCAGTCGATTCACTCGAAACGAACGTTTCGGGCGCCGAGGCCGATTCTACGTCGCAACCTAACGTCGTCGTCGTCGAGTCGGTAGCGATTATCGAAAACATACTCGAGACCATTTCAACAGAGGCAAACGCTCATCTCACCGAATCCATCACTTTACCCAACATTTCGTCGGAGAATCTTCCAACGAAAACATTAGCAAGCGCGCTCGTAGCTGGTTTCGGATTATTCGACTTGCGAACAACAAATTCGGTTCCGGAAACGCATAGCACAACGGGTTCCGCGACTACTACCTCCAAGCTCGAGACGCAAACCTCGGCTTCCGTTCGATCGACTGTAACGACTGAAACATCGCTCGAGCACATCGCGTTGACTACAGGGGAGGAATGTTGTTTAAGGAACGAGAACGAAACGCTGGGTACATCTTCAACGACGACGACGACGACTACAAATGGCAATACGCTCGCGTCAGATTCTCGGCTACCGGAAACGAACCTTTTAAATGTTGCCACAAACCATATCGTTACGGATCAAAGCAGCAACGTTTCCGTGCCGGCACAAGACGACGGATCTTCCGGATATACCACGCCAAGTACCGTGTACGAGACAGCAATATCCAGCGACGAAAGTTGGACGCTCGCAAACGCCCAAGACTCGTATACCACGGCGAATTTGAAGAAACCAGAAGAAGAAGCAACGGAAGCTGCTGGATTCGAAACAGTCTCGAGGCCCGAAAGAATCTCTCCAGTAGCATTAAAGAAAGACGATAGAACATCGATGATACACTCGAACTATCCAACGGGCGTTGATACAACGACCAAACTCGAGTCGCCCATCGACACTATCAACGACGAGCCAACTCTAGAATCGACGACGACGACGACGATTTACAATGACGCGCCGATGAGCGGGAACCAATCGACCGTTTCCGTCATAAAAAATTTGAAACAGAACGTAACGACTGTTTTCGTTGGTACAGAAGCGTCTAGTGCCGTTGAGAAAGGAGATATCATCGCCAAAAACGGTACACCGGTGGTAATAACAATGAAAAATGAAATCAGAGGCCCTTTTAATGCAACCATCGGCACAAATTCCAAAGGACACGAGGTAATTACGAACGTAAGCTCGGTAAAAATGAGCGACCCAACTGTCGTTGTCAAGGTAAATAAGAATGCTACGGACGTTGAGTCCGTGGCACAGAAGTGGCAACGGATATCATTGCGACAAACAACTCCTTTGCCGTCGTCGTCGGCGTCGTCGTCGTCGTCGTCGTCGTTGTTGACGGAATCGGCGGCAACGTCCAAGAAGCCAAAAGAGCCGTTGTCCGGCGAGTGGACGGGAGAGGGTACGCGTTACCAGACGACGACGACGACGATGACGACAATTCCGTTGATGGTAGCGGAACCGACAGCAGTGTCATTGAACGCTTCGAAGAGCGCGAATGGGTTGGATAGCAGTACGACGAACGCAAGCCCGGACGTGGTCAATTTCTCAAAATTTTGCAACGAACTCGCTTTTAAATTTTGGATTGCGGCGAACAAAGGATTGAGTAGCGGGAGGTCTCTCGCTCTCTCGCCGTTCGGTATGGTCAGCCTGCTAGCGATGATCTTCCTCGGTGCACGGGGACCGACATCCGACCAAATGAACGAAGTGCTCGGACTGGACAACGTGGCTACGTTTAATCCCCATCTGATCTTTCAAAACGTAACAGACACGGTGAGCTTGGCGAGACATCAGGGTATCGCGAACGCTGCGTTCGTTCGCGAACTGTTCGCCGATAAAGCCAAGGTCCGAAAGTTGTTACCGTTTTATAAGGAGCAAGCTCAGCAGTTTTACGAAGGGTTAGTCGCCGAAGTAAACTTTGCTACCATCAGCGATTTGGCGCGTCGCCGTACCAATCTGCTGGTTAGGAAACAGACCGGTGGCAGAATAAAGGATTTCGTAAAGAGCAACTCGGTTCCTTTAAGATCGCCGCTCGCCGCGATCTCAGCTAACGTATTTCAAACGGACTGCAACACGAGTCTAGCCAGTACGACAGGGCGAGACGGGGAACTATACTTTGCCGTCTCGTCGTCGGCTCATAGATCGAGAAAATTAATCCCCGTTCCGGCCGCGGTCTGGCGATCCAACGTACTCGCCGGTTACGAGCCGAGTTTGGACGCTACCGTCATCGCACTTGGCGGCATTGGTAACCTCGTCTCCACGATATTTCTATTACCCGGTCAACAGGGTCACGCCGCACCGGGTGACACGTTGGATCGGCTCGAGGAAAGGCTCGTCAGAGGGACCGACGCCGCCGCCGCCGCCTCTCGGGACGGGGCATGGAATCAACTTCTCAAGGTTCTTATACCTAGGCCCGGCCTCGAATTGCAAATACCAAAATTTAGTCACCGATCAGTCGTCAACGCGACCGCCGCTTTGAAACGAATGGGCCTCGATCAATTGTTTTCGAGCGGTGCCGATTTCAAAGGTATCAACGGAATCGGAAATCGTCTCTTCCTGTCCGACGTGTTGCAGGTAATAATCTCGCGCATTCTTCTTCGTTTTTTCTCTTTTTCTTTTTTCTATGCAAGTCTGATGGATCGGTTTCAGATGAACCTGTTCAGTACGTGCGGCGACGAAAATGTCGCTAACGGGCGGCACCACGTAGAAATTTATCCAGCGAGTCCCTCTTCACGGGAATCCCGACGCAAGGACGTGTCGTCGTCGTCGTTGCCGGACAGTGAGAAACCAGCTTTCGATTCGGCGACAAGAAGTTCCGAAAGATTAGAAGACAAACCCAGACTGAAACTGGATCAACCGTTCCTTTACTTTGTACGGCACAATCCGACCGGTCTTATACTTCATATGGGTCGTTTCAATCCTAGACTGTTGTAAAAAAAACATTCGGTTCGCTCTCGTTTCTATATATTCGCGTATAATGAAATCGAGCGCTTGTCGTTTCTTCTTTACCACCGTTTTTTTATTTCTTTAATCCTTATCCGTTTAATCCCTTGGCATCGGCATCGGCTATACTCGGCGAGCCTCCTTTTCATATTCATGTCACACCCAACCAGTTATCGATTCAGCCTAAAATAAGATTACAATGCTGCGAGTAAACGGCCTCCATGACAAATTTCGTTGTTATCGTTTGCTAAACATTGTGCGAAACCGAAAAAATATTAATTGCTTAGTATTAATAATTTACAATAACTCCCTTACAATCTAAAATACATAAACATATACATATTAGAAACGCAGTCAGATTTATTCTACATATATTTAATTCTAATATCATACGTAGCATATGCACACGCACACATACACACATTCACGAATGCACGTACAAGAAAGAAAGAAAAAGATTAATGTAATTTATACATATGTGTTATGAAAAGTCAAAAGTACCGCGTTCGAGTGCTACCACTTCCGGGTAGCAACAGCGAGAGGAGAAACAGGAGCGGGGATAACGCGACGAGAACAGAGAACGGTGTGAGGAACGGGAGTCGGAAAATAGATTGCGAACGCGAAACACCGAAAAGTACATATGCGAGTCCTAAGTAGTTTTAAGAAATGTGTGTATGAAATAATAAATAAGTATTAAGACATAACAATATGTATTCAGTTTAGCAACATCAATTCGGAGAGCAGCGCCAAGTATTTTGAATAAAATATTTATTCGTATTAAAATATTTATTTGTATAAAAATATATCTGCTTAATATTATTTAATACATTTTTTCTTTTTATAAATGGCCATTGTTATAATTGGCGCAATTTTTGTATATCATTAATTTTGTAAAGCTATTAATTTACGACAATGTTTTCAAATGGGATTCTTTTTGATGGGTTAATTAAAATGTCCGCGATATGAGTAATGGAATGTACCTATCTGATTCCGCGAGTCGAATATCTGATTCCGCGAGTCGAATATCTGATTTCGCGAGTCGAATATCTGATTTCGCGAGTCGAATATCTAATTTCGCGAGTCGAATAGGGTGAAAGCACTAGTAGTCGACCACTTAAGGGGGTAGACACGTCACGTGACCTGGCCGATTCGGCAGGTCGGTATTACAGCAGATTTTTCTGCACAGAAATGGTAATACCGATAGATCGACGACTGCCCGGTGAACGCGAGAGGGAACTGTTTGCTATTTCCGTATTCTATTCTGAATAAGGAAATAAATTCCTTGCTGTTGCGTTGTACTTGTAAATATTTAATCGAAAGGTCTGCTGGTAGAGCAAACGTAGACAATTCATTGTACATTTTAATTACTTAAAATGTACTTATGCTACATATAATATGTTACGTTGGCCGTAAGGAGTTATAAGTGAAAAAAAATAGATGAGCGGATATCCCCAGAAAACGAAGTTTATTATGTTAGGTTAGACATTTTTTATTAGCAAAACGCTGAAGCAAAACATGAAAGTTATACACTTATTATAATGTTACGATCTCATGTGGTAACACATGAGTAGTATAGTCTAACGTTAGATGGCTCTGCATGGTCAAGTTTAGATGCGCCAAATTTAAATGTTAAACGAAGTAACTGAAATTATGAACAAAGCATTCCAAGGAATACTACGTAGAGACGCTCGTTAATGGTATTGATTAAATATTGGTTTCGGTTGCTTCGTTATTAAATCACGGATATCATGTAAAACGCTCGTTCTTAATGAACAGGGAACCAATCAAATGATTTGTTAGATAATCAATTAAGAAACTGTCATTTTAATTGGATAACTTTATTAACAAAAACATGTACACTTTTCAATCCTGAACGACAGCATCTTTGTTCGTTCATTTCGTTGATCAACGACCAAAGCTATTAGACGTACAATTTATCTTAGAAATACTAAACGAAGTTACAACACGAACGAGTCTGAGTCAATTTATTTAAACCTAATTAACACTGGAAGAAGTGGAGAGTTGCAGTGAGAGGCGAGCGTGAGCAGAGCGCATTAGCGCTCCACGGGCAGCGAACTCATCCCCATCCGCATCCGCATCCGCATCCGCACCAACATCCTAACTTCAACATCCCTGTTACAACACGTAACAATAAGATAATTAAACGTCCCACGCAGAAAGCAGTTATTGAACAAACATTATATATAAAATTGAGTTGGTGCAATAGTGACTTTAGATTGCAATTGCTTATTCGATGGTTTTTCATATGCGCTAATACACTCGCCGCTGGTATTGCGATGTTGTCATCGATTATACAGAAACAGAATTTGTTTATTTTTCATCGCATCAATATGAAAGTGACATCAATGGATTCCTCGCATTCTCCCGATTAAATTGACAGAAAAATATTTAAATCTTACAATTTTTAACGAAATAGGCTTTCAATTCTGCAAACAAATATTTCACGTAATTTCCTTAATTATGATCCGAGTTATATCATTTTTAGGGCCAATTTGATCGAGAAAGCATAAGGAATTGATTGACGTAAAGAGATTTCGTAAAGATCGGATTAGAAATTGCAAAACTTCAGATTCATCAGTGCTTAGTGCGCAACATTGTATGGCCCCGCTGGTTTCGAGCGTCGAAGCCGATGAAACTCAGCGAGACACATGATTGCTGGCGAGCATCGCGTTTGACGACTCTGGCTAAAGAATCACCTTGTACAAATGCTAAGAAACGATAGTGTGAAGTGGCAGCGCGTTTCAATTGCACATTGGCAATACCGTAGATTCTAGGGCCTATAATATTAGCTCCGCGTTACGATGTTCTTAATCAGAGTACTGCATTAATGAATTAAAATATAAATGAATTGGTAAATTAGTTAAAATTAATGAACTGTGCATGATTTTAATTACGCCTAATTTAATAGCACTTGCAAACTGAATTACTAATTGTAATTAAAAGAATACTTTTTATCGTGCAACATGAAGCATCAAGAGCATCAGAAAGTACAGTCTTCCAATTGTTGAGAAGCCTGTGGGCTCAGATTATCGGGAAAGACCTACCCACCGTACTGTTTTGCTTTCTCGCTGCGAGCGAGTACCTTCGGGCCCTAGTAGACCGCCCGTTGACAGTCGAGAGCAATAAAACCGACGAGCTAGATAAAATACCCAGTACAGAAAAATAAAATGTTCATGTTTTTGATAAGTGTTGATGAAAGTATTACCGATGAATTTTTTAGGATTTCCCGATGAAAATGATATCAAACATATATGGTGCAATTCGGTCAATTTTTAGTGAACGTAGAGTGTGTCCTAATCATGTATTCATAAGAAAAAATAACATTTCAATAGGTACATGCATGAAACTCTGAGATCAGGAATTCCGAACCAAATGGGGCATATGTAAGAACTGGCGAAATTCAACAATACTTCATCGTCTAAATTTTACAATTAAAGTATTTATTTGACGTGAATATAATAAAGTCGGTCAGCAAAGTCTTTCTCGATTTGAGTTCTGTAGAAGGCTGATTTTCCTTCGCCATCGAAAATCCCCTCTTGTCCTTCTCGCTGGCAATCATGCGACTCGCTGAATTTCGTGGGCTTCGGCGCTCGAAACCAGTGGGGCCATACAATGTTGCGCACTAAGCAGTGACGAATCTGCAGTTATGCATTTCTAATCAGATCTTTGCGAAAGTGGCGTCAATCGATTCATCATATTTTCTCGATCAAATTGGCCCCAAAAATGATATAATTCGGACCATAATTAAGGAAATTACGTAAAAAATTTGTTTATAGAAGTGAAAGCCCGTTTCGATAAAAATAGTCCGATTTAAATTATTTTCTGTCAATATAACCGGGAGAATGCCAGAAATCCAGTGGTGTCACTTTCATATCGATGCGATGAAAAATAAACAAATTCTGCTTCTGTATAATCGATGACGCATCGCCGAGCAACGGCGATCTCGCGTGGCTCGGGCCACGAAGGTTTTCGTCGGCATTCGAGCTTCTAAGGTCTTATTCAGATACATATTGTGGAAAAATATGCATCGGTGCAGCGCCGGCGAGGGATCCGAATCTCAACAATGCCGAACAGTTGACGGTTGTAGGAGGAGGAGAGGGGAGGAGCGGTCGCGTGGCGGACGCGAGCAGGGAGAACACAGAAAAGGACGATCTTTGAAAGAAGTCGTATCCGAGCGTCCATATTAGTTTGATTGTACCGATTGTAGTTTGAGTAATTTCGAGGGGAAAATAAAGATCGTCTACAATATATTGGCCGGTGAGTTTCGTGAGGAGTATTCTCCCACCATACCGCTGTCCTGCCTCGGTGCTCCTTTTCTCAACGTTTTCTGACTCGCTCTCGCCTTCGTAGAACAAGAGTGAGCCAGAAGTGGTAGAGATTGCGCCAAGCACCTGCCGTGTAGGCCAACCGAGTTCTGAGCGTAGAAATACAAACATCAGAATAGGTGTGCGTTAGCTCCGAAAAATTCAGAAGTTTTATGGTCAGAACATTCATTCTTTCTCGATAGCTTCATCTCATATTGGTCTACGCATAACTTCGTAACCTTAGACTTAGAGCATATAGTAGGTATACATGGAGGTCTCATCGCCTCTTGTCTCCTGTGGATCCAATTGCCGACCAACATCGTGCGAGAGAGAAAGACATCGTGCGAACTGGTGCGAGAGAGTGAAGTATAGATTCTCTCGCTCGCACGATGTCTTTCTCTCTCGCACGATGTTGGTCGGCAATTGGATCCACAGGAGACAAGAGGCGATGAGACCTCCATGTATACCTACTATATGCTCTAAGGTTACGAAGTTATGGGTAGACCAATATGAGATGAAGCTATCGAGAAAGAATGAATGTTCTGACCATAAAACAATCCGTGTAATTTTTAATACACGGATACCCGTGTATTTCTGTTCACGGATACCCGTGTAGTTCTGCTCACGGATATTCGTGTAGTTCTGTTCACGGACGACATGAACGTTGTCATGCCGACTTGACAACAAAGTATGTATTTCTATTTATAGTTGATTGTACGAGGCGGTATTTGGCGACCATGCATCCGTGTACTTATAATCCGTGTACACGTGTATTAAGAACACGGATTTTTAATTCCTTAATACACGGTACACGTGTCCCGTGTACACGTGTATTTAGATACACGTGAAAAGCCACGACCTCTAGTTTCAAGCTTTCGATGAGACCTCCAAGTATATATGCTCTAAGTTCGTAACGCACACAACTATTACGCTAAGAATAAATAACAGCTACACGAGCAGCATTCCCGTTACCCCGCCATACCCTTCGGGGGCCCAGCAACTCCAACTGACAAATCCACGATCGTCAGATGGTGGTGGCTGATTTCTCCTGGATCGCTGTTGACCGGCCAATATATCTGAATACGACCTTAGGATAATGATATAATGAAAGAAGAAAAATTATTCGAAGCCCAAGATGAAAGGCCTTCGAATAAACAATGGAAACTAATAAATACCCGAACCTATATAGAACTTTAGATTTAGGGTACACACCCCTCCCCCAAACCTCGTGTCGATCAGCCACTGGGGCCATTCGGAAGTATATCCTTTTATTTAAATAATGCCCATCTCTGCATAGGACCGTAAAGAATTACAAAAAAATCAGGGAGTCAACTGTTGACCGGTTTGGAGACTTTTCCTTGTTATATGTTTTATTCAATAGTCGGAAGAATAATAATAAGAGCAATAATTGCAAATAATTGCTGTAACTTCCACATTCTGAAAATATAATATCAGTAAATTAATATTTCCAGTATTAGTAAAAAAGTTCCAATCTCTCTTTTCTTTACTTTAAATAATGTAGCCATATAATTATAACATAAATTCTACAGCGATTTCAAGTGATGTATGTGTCACGGTAAAGGCGTTAGTTTAGTAAATGTATACAGTTCCCAGCAGTTCCTAGTAAATGTATGCCTAAAATGCATATAACCTAACCTCTAATCGGACGAAAATGCATACATTGACTGCATCACGCTTTTACTGTGGCACATGTATCCAGCTAGCGCTTCAGTTTTGCTATTATTCCACGCTGGCAGTCCTCCCGAGTAGGCGCCATCTCGTATCAACTAGCTGAACTAAATTTGTCACGTGACTTGCTCTGCTTATCGCCAATATGGCTGAACTCGTATTTGGGAATGCAGTCACGGGAATACGTTGTTTGTCCTTATATGAGCACATTTTGGGCTGGGTAAGGTCTCATTCGAAAGAGGAAGCTTCGATACAGCCCGCTCTGGTCATCGTTTGAGTCACAAAACTCTTTTTTTTTTCGACTTTTGCTCTACTTTCAACACTCATATTATTAGATATTAACACAATCTCGTCGAACCATGACCAGAGCGGGCTGCATCAGACCTTCCCCTTTCGAGTGAGACCTCACCCAGCTCAAAATCTGCTCATATAAGGACAAACAACGTATTCCCGCAAACCCATGTTTCGGGCCAGATTGTGTCGGTATACAGATCGCTGTTTTACCCGTGTCTACCCCCTTAAAGCTAAACTCGAATGAAAAGTACTGAAAAAAAATAAACAATCAATGTCATAAAGTATATAAAATGTAATGAAGTAATTCAAATGTATTTAATGTATCACTAAATATTTTGTGTTAGTAGGAAAGTTCAGGGAAAATAAATAATTAGCGTTAAAAATAAAGTGTCCTGATGTTTTAATAATCGACCGCTTAACTCTAAAAGTTGACCGGACCGATAGCTAGTAGTCGACCACCTTTTTTAATATGAAATTCAAAATAGGTTAAGTGCGCATTACAAACTAAAATTTATTTTTGAATATAATGTGCATCATCAGTAAATAATTAATAATGACAAGAATAATGCGTAACTAAAATAAGTTCTTTTAAAAACTTTATCAAATTTTAATAAAAAATAGAAATTTTTTTTTCCAATGTAAATTAAATTTTTCGTTTTTAAGATAGGAAGCAGTAACAAATTTTAAGTTTTTAAAGTAGGTATTCTATAAATAAATTATATAAACTTTGTAGAACATTAATCCACAAGAAACGAATATACAATTTTAATTATCTTAAGGGGGCCGTCTCAGCGGGCCTTGAATGTGTGCGTACGCTCACACAAGCTAGGAAAAGCGTGTACGTATACGCGAAACCTTTTCAACCGTTATTCGTCCTGGAATCGGCAAGAATTAAGTTTTTGCGGGTATAGTTGCCTCCAGTAGACATCAGTGCAGGGTGGAACGGTGCGTTTGAATGCTAATAAGCATCGCACGTTGAGATAATAATGAATTTATGACTCGAAAACTGACAGAATGAGGCTTCAAGGCTTCTCCGTTGGTGGCGCCACTGGTATAGTCGATGTGGGGATCGGCGGTTCCCCCTCTCCGTACATGTAAGGAGTGGGGACAGCCCGCACATCGGCGAGCGTTGCCATGCGGCACGCAGAACGTTATACCACGTTTTTGTTTTTGTTTTGTTTTGAACGGCTAGCGGGGTGGCGTGGTGACGTCAGAGGCCACAAAGAGAAGTACTGGTCATACGACCGTTTCATCGGGTACCAATTATTCTCGGCGCCTCCAGCGTCATCAGGGAGATCAGATTCTCGGTGCCTCTGGGGCGTCATCAGAGAGATCAGACTCCCGGCGCCTCCGGGGGCGGCATCAGAGACATCTCGCTACCGGCGCTTCTGTAACCCACTGGGGAAAGTTTACCCGCTTTCAGTATCCCCATCGACTTTTTATAAGATCCACGACGCCTACTTGACCGCATGTCGATGGAGAATGTCCTTACTCGCGGGGTCTGCCATTATGGAGACTGTATCGCGCGTGCCTTTGGGGGGTCCTACATACAGTCTCTAAGCAAGTCGACGGGTTCTGGGCCGTGCCCTCTAACCTAAACTCGACGAGGGAGTTGTAAAAGCATGCAATTATCCCTAGCTCCGGCTATTCCGGATGTGGCTGCTCTCAAATATCCTTGATTGTTGGGCTGGCCTTTCCCTTGGGAGAAGGCTGCACCGATGAGTAGATGGTCTTTGCTCAGAGTCCTGAAGCGGGTTCAATCGATCAGGGGCCAGTGCGCGAGAAATTATCTCTATGATTCACTTTGTTTTTACATATATATATATATCCCCTTCTCTCCGGTCGCTCCGTGGTCTCTGAACTGAACTGTCCAGATTCCGGAGACAGGTCCAGTGATCAGGGTCAAGTGCGCGAGAAAGTATCTCTATGATTCACCTTTGTATCCCTTCCTCACTGACCGCTCAACGGTCTCTGAACTGAATTGAGAAGCTGTCCAGATTCCCGAGGCAGGTCCATCGATCAGGGTCAGGTCAAGTGCGCAGGAAAGCATCTCTACGACTCACTTCCCTTCCCCTTCTCACTGGCCGCTCGATGGTCTCTGGACACGTTAGTTGACTATCGCCCGATGCTCTGCCCGAGGGTTCAGTGTCCACGTTCGAGGCTCTGTTCCTGTCGGATTTCGAGTCCCGCCGTGACACTGTCCCCGGACAGATCTCGAGCGAACGACGGCATCCAACAGTGTCCGCTAACCTGAACTACGATAAGTCCTGTCGGGGTCCGACTAGCATGCAATTTTGCCCTAGATCCAGCCGTCTGGAGTGTGGACACTGTCGAATGTCCGTAAATGAGAGTTGTGCGGTCTCCCCGCCGCAGACCGCGCAGGAATAGACAGTGCGTGTGGGATAGAAGAGGGCCGAGACCGAGTTCCAGTGCAATCCCCACATCTTCGTCCCCTTCCTGTCGTCCGCTTTGGGTCAACCGAGCCTTCTACTCGTGTAATTGTGCGTGTTTGTAGAATCGAGGCACATACACGAGTGTGAGGCAGGCTGTAGGATGGGTGGTTGCGGTGAGAGGAAGAGGTATATACTTGTACAGATCGATGACGATAACATACTATCAGCCATAGGGGAGTACGTCATGTCAACTGTGACGGTCTGAGTTTAGTTTTGTGACAGTTGGCGCTCTCGTTCACTTGGGCGTTTCACTCTGCAGATTCATTCGAAGGGGAGACGGAGGGTTTTTTTGTTTTATTCTTTTTTCTGGGTTATTCTGGGTTTATCTGGTTTTTTCTGGTTTTTTCTGGGTTTTCTGTTTTTTTTTTTTTTTTTTTTTTTCTGGTTTTTCTGTTTTTTTTCTGGTATTTCTGGTTTTTCTGTTTTTTCTGGATTTTCTGGTATTTCTGGTTTTTCTGGATTTTCTGGTTTTTCTGGGTTTTTTCTGAGGTTTTTTCTGGTTTTTTCTGGGTTATGTCTGGGTTATGTCTGGGTTTTTTCTGGTTTTTCTGGGTTTTTCTGGTTTTTTCTGGGTTATGTCTGGGTTATGTCTGGGTTATGTCTGGGTTTTTTCTGGGTTATGTCTGGGTTATGTCTGGGTTTTTTCTGGGTTATGTCTGGGTTATGTCTGGGTTATGTCTGGGTTATGTCTGGGTTTTTTCTGGGTTTTTTCTGGGTTTTTTCTGGTTTTTTCTGGGTTATGTCTGGGTTTTTTCTGGGTTATGTCTGGGTTTTTTCTGGGTTATGTCTGGGTTATGTCTGGGTTATGTCTGGGTTTTTTCTGGGTTATGTCTGGGTTTTTTCTGGTTTTTTCTGGGTTATGTCTGGGTTATGTCTGGGTTATGTCTGGGTTATGTCTGGGTTTTTTCTGGGTTATGTCTGGGTTTTTTCTGGTTTTTTCTGGTTTTTTCTGGGTTATGTCTGGGTTGTTGTTGTTGTTGTTGTTGTTGAACGTGTAGCGGGGTTATGTCTGGGTTATGTCTGGGTTATGTCTGGGTTATGTCTGGGTTATGTCTGGGTTTTTTCTGGGTTATGTCTGGGTTATGTCTGGGTTATGTCTGGGTTATGTCTGGGTTTTTTCTGGGTTTTTTCTGGTTTTTTCTGGGTTATGTCTGGGTTATGTCTGGGTTATGTCTGGGTTTTTTCTGGGTTATGTCTGGGTTATGTCTGGGTTTTTTCTGGGTTATGTCTGGGTTATGTCTGGGTTATGTCTGGGTTATGTCTGGGTTATGTCTGGGTTATGTCTGGGTTATGTCTGGGTTATGTCTGGGTTTTTTCTGGGTTATGTCTGGGTTATGTCTGGGTTATGTCTGGGTTATGTCTGGGTTTTTTCTGGGTTATGTCTGGGTTTTTTCTGGGTTATGTCTGGGTTATGTCTGGGTTATGTCTGGGTTATGTCTGGGTTATGTCTGGGTTATGTCTGGGTTTTTTCTGGGTTTTTTCTGGGTTTTTTCTGGGTTATGTCTGGGTTATGTCTGGGTTTTTTCTGGTTTTTTCTGGGTTTTTTCTGGGTTATGTCTGGGTTATGTCTGGGTTATGTCTGGGTTTTTTCTGGTTTTTTCTGGTTTTTTCTGGGTTATGTCTGGGTTATGTCTGGGTTTTTTCTGGGTTATGTCTGGGTTATGTCTGGGTTATGTCTGGGTTTTTTCTGGGTTATGTCTGGGTTATGTCTGGGTTATGTCTGGGTTATGTCTGGGTTTTTTCTGGTTTTTTCTGGGTTTTTTCTGGTTTTTTCTGGGTTATGTCTGGGTTATGTCTGGGTTATGTCTGGGTTTTTTCTGGGTTATGTCTGGGTTTTTTTCTGGGTTATGTCTGGGTTATGTCTGGGTTTTTTCTGGGTTATGTCTGGGTTATGTCTGGGTTTTTTCTGGGTTATGTCTGGGTTATGTCTGGGTTTTTTCTGGGTTATGTCTGGGTTTTTTCTGGGTTATGTCTGGGTTATGTCTGGGTTATGTCTGGGTTATGTCTGGGTTATGTCTGGGTTATGTCTGGGTTATGTCTGGGTTTTTTCTGGGTTATGTCTGGGTTATGTCTGGGTTTTTTCTGGGTTTTTTCTGGGTTTTTTCTGGGTTATGTCTGGGTTTTTTCTGGGTTATGTCTGGGTTTTTTCTGGGTTTTTTCTGGGTTATGTCTGGGTTATGTCTGGGTTATGTCTGGGTTATGTCTGGGTTTTTTCTGGTTTTTTCTGGGTTATGTCTGGGTTATGTCTGGGTTATGTCTGGGTTTTTTCTGGGTTTTTTCTGAGGTTTTTTCTGGGTTATGTCTGGGTTATGTCTGGGTTTTTTCTGGTTTTTTCTGGTTTTTTCTGGGTTATGTCTGGGTTTTTTCTGGGTTATGTCTGGGTTTTTTCTGGTTTTTTCTGGGTTATGTCTGGGTTTTTTCTGGTTTTTTCTGGTTTTTTCTGGGTTATGTCTGGGTTTTTTCTGGGTTATGTCTGGGTTATGTCTGGGTTATGTCTGGGTTATGTCTGGGTTATGTCTGGGTTATGTCTGGGTTTTTTCTGGGTTATGTCTGGGTTATGTCTGGGTTATGTCTGGGTTATGTCTGGGTTATGTCTGGGTTATGTCTGGGTTATGTCTGGGTTTTTTCTGGGTTTTTTCTGGTTTTTTCTGGGTTATGTCTGGGTTTTTTCTGGTTTTTTCTGGGTTATGTCTGGGTTATGTCTGGGTTATGTCTGGGTTATGTCTGGGTTATGTCTGGGTTTTTTCTGGTTTTTTCTGGTTTTTTCTGGGTTATGTCTGGGTTATGTCTGGGTTATGTCTGGGTTTTTTCTGGGTTATGTCTGGGTTATGTCTGGGTTATGTCTGGGTTATGTCTGGGTTATGTCTGGGTTTTTTCTGGGTTATGTCTGGGTTTTTTCTGGGTTATGTCTGGGTTTTTTCTGGGTTTTTTCTGGGTTATGTCTGGGTTATGTCTGGGTTTTTTCTGGTTTTTTCTGGTTTTTTCTGGGTTATGTCTGGGTTATGTCTGGGTTATGTCTGGGTTTTTTCTGGGTTTTTTCTGGGTTATGTCTGGGTTATGTCTGGGTTTTTTCTGGTTTTTTCTGGTTTTTTCTGGGTTATGTCTGGGTTATGTCTGGGTTATGTCTGGGTTTTTTCTGGGTTATGTCTGGGTTATGTCTGGGTTTTTTCTGGGTTATGTCTGGGTTATGTCTGGGTTATGTCTGGGTTATGTCTGGGTTATGTCTGGGTTATGTCTGGGTTTTTTCTGGGTTATGTCTGGGTTATGTCTGGGTTTTTTCTGGTTTTTTCTGGGTTTTTTCTGGGTTATGTCTGGGTTATGTCTGGGTTATGTCTGGGTTATGTCTGGGTTATGTCTGGGTTATGTCTGGGTTATGTCTGGGTTATGTCTGGGTTATGTCTGGGTTTTTTCTGGGTTATGTCTGGGTTATGTCTGGGTTTTTTCTGGGTTTTTTCTGGGTTTTTTCTGGGTTATGTCTGGGTTTTTTCTGGGTTATGTCTGGGTTATGTCTGGGTTATGTCTGGGTTATGTCTGGGTTATGTCTGGGTTATGTCTGGGTTTTTTCTGGGTTATGTCTGGGTTATGTCTGGGTTATGTCTGGGTTATGTCTGGTTTTTTCTGGGTTATGTCTGGGTTATGTCTGGGTTTTTTCTGGGTTATGTCTGGGTTATGTCTGGGTTATGTCTGGGTTATGTCTGGGTTATGTCTGGGTTATGTCTGGGTTATGTCTGGGTTATGTCTGGGTTATGTCTGGGTTATGTCTGGGTTATGTCTGGGTTATGTCTGGGTTATGTCTGGGTTATGTCTGGGTTATGTCTGGGTTATGTCTGGGTTATGTCTGGGTTTTTTCTGGGTTATGTCTGGGTTATGTCTGGGTTATGTCTGGGTTTTTTCTGGTTTTTTCTGGGTTATGTCTGGGTTATGTCTGGGTTATGTCTGGGTTTTTTCTGGGTTATGTCTGGGTTTTTTCTGGTTTTTTCTGGTTTTTTCTGGTTTTTTCTGGGTTATGTCTGGGTTTTTTCTGGGTTTTTTCTGGGTTATGTCTGGGTTATGTCTGGGTTTTTTCTGGGTTATGTCTGGGTTTTTTTCTGGGTTATGTCTGGGTTTTTTCTGGGTTTTTTCTGGTTTTTTCTGGGTTTTTTCTGGGTTTTTTCTGGGTTATGTCTGGGTTATGTCTGGGTTTTTTCTGGGTTATGTCTGGGTTTTTTCTGGGTTATGTCTGGGTTATGTCTGGGTTATGTCTGGGTTATGTCTGGGTTATGTCTGGGTTTTTTCTGGGTTATGTCTGGGTTATGTCTGGGTTATGTCTGGGTTTTTTCTGGGTTTTTTCTGGGTTTTTTCTGGGTTATGTCTGGGTTTTTTCTGAGGTTTTTTCTGGGTTATGTCTGGGTTATGTCTGGGTTTTTTCTGGGTTATGTCTGGGTTATGTCTGGGTTTTTTCTGGGTTATGTCTGGGTTATGTCTGGGTTATGTCTGGGTTATGTCTGGGTTATGTCTGGGTTATGTCTGGGTTATGTCTGGGTTATGTCTGGGTTATGTCTGGGTTTTTTCTGGTTTTTTCTGGGTTATGTCTGGGTTTTTTCTGGGTTATGTCTGGGTTTTTTCTGGTTTTTTCTGGGTTTTTTCTGGGTTATGTCTGGGTTATGTCTGGGTTTTTTCTGGGTTTTTTCTGGGTTTTTTCTGGGTTTTTTCTGGGTTATGTCTGGGTTATGTCTGGGTTTTTTCTGGGTTATGTCTGGGTTATGTCTGGGTTATGTCTGGGTTTTTTCTGGGTTTTTTCTGGGTTTTTTCTGGGTTATGTCTGGGTTTTTTCTGGGTTATGTCTGGGTTTTTTCTGGGTTTTTTCTGGGTTATGTCTGGGTTTTTTCTGGTTTTTTCTGGTTTTTTCTGGGTTATGTCTGGGTTTTTTCTGGGTTATGTCTGGGTTTTTTCTGGGTTATGTCTGGGTTATGTCTGGGTTTTTTCTGGGTTATGTCTGGGTTATGTCTGGGTTTTTTCTGGGTTATGTCTGGGTTTTTTCTGGTTTTTTCTGGTTTTTTCTGGTTTTTTCTGGGTTTTTTCTGGGTTTTTTCTGGGTTTTTTCTGGGTTTTTTCTGGGTTTTTTCTGGGTTTTTTCTGGGTTATGTCTGGGTTTTTTCTGGTTTTTTCTGGGTTTTTTCTGGGTTATGTCTGGGTTATGTCTGGGTTTTTTCTGGGTTATGTCTGGGTTTTTTCTGGTTTTTTCTGGGTTATGTCTGGGTTTTTTCTGGTTTTTTCTGGGTTATGTCTGGGTTATGTCTGGGTTATGTCTGGGTTATGTCTGGGTTATGTCTGGGTTATGTCTGGGTTATGTCTGGGTTATGTCTGGGTTATGTCTGGGTTTTTTCTGGGTTTTTTCTGGTTTTTTCTGGGTTATGTCTGGGTTTTTTCTGGGTTTTTTCTGGGTTATGTCTGGGTTTTTTCTGGTTTTTTCTGGGTTTTTTCTGGGTTATGTCTGGGTTATGTCTGGGTTTTTTCTGGGTTATGTCTGGGTTTTTTCTGGGTTTTTTCTGGGTTTTTTTCTGGGTTATGTCTGGGTTTTTTCTGGGTTTTTTCTGGGTTATGTCTGGGTTATGTCTGGGTTATGTCTGGGTTTTTTCTGGGTTTTTTCTGGTTTTTTCTGGGTTATGTCTGGGTTATGTCTGGGTTATGTCTGGGTTTTTTCTGGGTTATGTCTGGGTTATGTCTGGGTTTTTTCTGGTTTTTTCTGGGTTATGTCTGGGTTTTTTCTGGTTTTTTCTGGGTTTTTTCTGGGTTATGTCTGGGTTTTTTCTGGGTTATGTCTGGGTTATGTCTGGGTTTTTTCTGGTTTTTTCTGGGTTTTTTCTGGGTTATGTCTGGGTTATGTCTGGGTTTTTTCTGGGTTATGTCTGGGTTTTTTCTGGGTTTTTTCTGGTTTTTTCTGGGTTTTTTCTGGGTTTTTTCTGGGTTATGTCTGGGTTTTTTCTGGGTTTTTTCTGGGTTTTTTCTGGTTTTTTCTGGTTTTTTCTGGTTTTTTCTGGGTTTTTTCTGGGTTTTTTCTGGGTTATGTCTGGGTTTTTTCTGGGTTTTTTCTGGGTTTTTTCTGGTTTTTTCTGGGTTATGTCTGGGTTTTTTCTGGTTTTTTTCTGGTTTTTTCTGGGTTATGTCTGGGTTTTTTCTGGGTTTTTTCTGGGTTTTTTTGGGTTATGTCTGGGTTATGTCTGGGTTTTTTCTGGTTTTTTCTGGTTTTTTCTGGTTTTTTCTGGTTTTTTCTGGTTTTTTCTGGGTTTTTTCTGGTTTTTTCTGGTTTTTTCTGGGTTTTTTCTGAGTTATGTCTGGGTTTTTTCTGGTTTTTTCTGGTTTTTTCTGGTTTTTTCTGGGTTTTTTCTGGGTTTTTTCTGGTTTTTTCTGGGTTATGTCTGGGTTTTTTCTGGTTTTTTCTGGTTTTTTCTGGTTTTTTCTGGTTTTTTCTGGTTTTTTCTGGTTTTTTCTGGTTTTTTCTGGGTTTTTTCTGGGTTTTTTCTGGGTTTTTTCTGGGTTTTTTCTGAGTTATGTCTGGGTTTTTTCTGGGTTATGTCTGGGTTTTTTCTGGGTTTTTTCTGGGTTTTTTCTGGGTTATGTCTGGGTTTTTTCTGGGTTTTTTCTGGGTTATGTCTGGGTTTTTTCTGGGTTTTTTCTGGGTTATGTCTGGGTTATGTCTGGGTTATGTCTGGGTTTTTTCTGGTTTTTCTGGTTTTTTCTGGGTTTTTTCTGGTTTTTTCTGGGTTATGTCTGGGTTATGTCTGGGTTTTTTCTGGGTTTTTTCTGGGTTTTTTCTGGGTTTTTTCTGGGTTATGTCTGGGTTTTTTTCTGGTTTTTTCTGGTTTTTTTCTGGGTTTTTTCTGGGTTATGTCTGGGTTTTTTTGGGTTTTTTCTGGTTTTTTCTGGTTTTTTCTGGGTTATGTCTGGGTTATGTCTGGGTTATGTCTGGGTTTTTTCTGAGTTATGTCTGGGTTTTTTCTGGGTTATGTCTGGGTTTTTTCTGAGTTATGTCTGGGTTTTTTCTGGGTTATGTCTGGGTTTTTTCTGGTTTTTTCTGGTTTTTTCTGGGTTATGTCTGGGTTTTTTCTGGGTTTTTTCTGGGTTATGTCTGGGTTATGTCTGGGTTATGTCTGGGTTATGTCTGGGTTTTTTCTGGGTTTTTTCTGGGTTATGTCTGGGTTTTTTCTGAGTTATGTCTGGGTTATGTCTGGGTTATGTCTGGGTTTTTTCTGGGTTATGTCTGGGTTTTTTCTGGGTTATGTCTGGGTTTTTTCTGGGTTTTTTCTGGGTTTTTTCTGGTTTTTTCTGGTTTTTTCTGGTTTTTTCTGGTTTTTTCTGGGTTTTTTCTGGGTTATGTCTGGGTTATGTCTGGGTTTTTTCTGGGTTTTTTCTGGGTTTTTTCTGGGTTTTTTCTGGTTTTTTCTGGGTTTTTTCTGGGTTATGTCTGGGTTTTTTCTGGTTTTTTCTGGGTTTTTTCTGGGTTTTTTCTGGGTTATGTCTGGGTTTTTTCTGGGTTATGTCTGGGTTTTTTCTGGGTTTTTTCTGGTTTTTTCTGGGTTTTTTCTGGGTTTTTTCTGGGTTATGTCTGGGTTTTTTCTGGGTTTTTTCTGGTTTTTTCTGGTTTTTTCTGGTTTTTTCTGGTTTTTTCTGGGTTTTTTCTGGGTTTTTTCTGGTTTTTTCTGGGTTTTTTCTGGTTTTTTCTGGTTTTTTCTGAGTTATGTCTGGGTTATGTCTGGGTTTTTTCTGGGTTTTTTCTGGTTTTTTCTGGTTTTTTCTGGGTTTTTTCTGGGTTTTTTCTGGTTTTTTCTGGTTTTTTCTGGGTTATGTCTGGGTTATGTCTGGGTTTTTTCTGGGTTTTTTCTGGGTTTTTTCTGGGTTTTTTCTGGGTTTTTTCTGGGTTATGTCTGGGTTTTTTTCTGGTTTTTTCTGGGTTATGTCTGGGTTTTTTCTGGGTTTTTTCTGGGTTTTTTCTGGGTTTTTTCTGAGTTATGTCTGGGTTTTTTTCTGGGTTTTTTCTGGTTTTTTCTGGGTTATGTCTGGGTTTTTTTCTGGGTTATGTCTGGGTTTTTTCTGGGTTTTTTTCTGGTTTTTTCTGGTTTTTTCTGGTTTTTTCTGGTTTTTTCTGGTTTTTTCTGGGTTTTTTCTGGGTTTTTTCTGGGTTTTTTCTGGGTTATGTCTGGGTTATGTCTGGGTTTTTTCTGGTTTTTTCTGGGTTATGTCTGGGTTATGTCTGGGTTATGTCTGGGTTATGTCTGGGTTATGTCTGGGTTATGTCTGGGTTATGTCTGGGTTATGTCTGGGTTATGTCTGGGTTATGTCTGGGTTATGTCTGGGTTATGTCTGGGTTATGTCTGGGTTATGTCTGGGTTTTTTCTGGGTTATGTCTGGGTTTTTTCTGGTTTTTTCTGGGTTTTTTCTGGTTTTTTCTGGTTTTTTCTGGGTTATGTCTGGGTTATGTCTGGGTTTTTTCTGGTTTTTTCTGGTTTTTTCTGGTTTTTTCTGGTTTTTCTGGTTTTTTCTGGTTTTTTCTGGTTTTTTCTGGTTTTTTCTGGTTTTTTCTGGGTTTTTTCTGGGTTTTTTCTGGGTTTTTTCTGGTTTTTTCTGGGTTATGTCTGGGTTATGTCTGGGTTTTTTCTGGGTTTTTTCTGGGTTATGTCTGGGTTTTTTCTGGTTTTTTCTGGTTTTTTCTGGGTTATGTCTGGGTTATGTCTGGGTTTTTTCTGGGTTTTTTCTGGGTTATGTCTGGGTTTTTTCTGGTTTTTTCTGGTTTTTTCTGGTTTTTTCTGGGTTTTTTCTGGGTTATGTCTGGGTTTTTTCTGGGTTATGTCTGGGTTTTTTCTGGGTTATGTCTGGGTTTTTTCTGGTTTTTTCTGGGTTTTTTCTGGGTTATGTCTGGGTTATGTCTGGGTTTTTTCTGGGTTATGTCTGGGTTTTTTCTGGGTTATGTCTGGGTTTTTTCTGGTTTTTTCTGGGTTATGTCTGGGTTTTTTCTGGGTTTTTTCTGGGTTTTTTCTGGGTTTTTTCTGGGTTTTTTCTGGGTTTTTTCTGGTTTTTTCTGGTTTTTTCTGGTTTTTTCTGGTTTTTTCTGGTTTTTTCTGGGTTTTTTCTGGTTTTTTCTGGGTTATGTCTGGGTTTTTTCTGGGTTATGTCTGGGTTATGTCTGGGTTATGTCTGGGTTATGTCTGGGTTTTTTCTGGTTTTTTCTGGGTTTTTTCTGGTTTTTTCTGGGTTTTTTCTGGTTTTTTCTGGTTTTTTCTGGTTTTTTCTGGGTTTTTTCTGGTTTTTTCTGGTTTTTTCTGGTTTTTTCTGGGTTTTTTCTGGGTTATGTCTGGGTTTTTTCTGGGTTTTTTCTGGGTTATGTCTGGGTTTTTTCTGGGTTATGTCTGGGTTATGTCTGGGTTATGTCTGGGTTATGTCTGGGTTATGTCTGGGTTTTTTCTGGGTTATGTCTGGGTTATGTCTGGGTTTTTTCTGGTTTTTTCTGGTTTTTTCTGGGTTATGTCTGGGTTATGTCTGGGTTATGTCTGGGTTTTTTCTGGGTTATGTCTGGGTTATGTCTGGGTTATGTCTGGGTTATGTCTGGGTTATGTCTGGGTTATGTCTGGGTTATGTCTGGGTTTTTTCTGGGTTTTTTCTGGTTTTTTCTGGTTTTTTCTGGTTTTTTCTGGTTTTTTCTGGTTTTTTCTGGGTTATGTCTGGGTTATGTCTGGGTTTTTTCTGGGTTTTTTCTGGGTTATGTCTGGGTTTTTTCTGGGTTATGTCTGGGTTATGTCTGGGTTATGTCTGGGTTATGTCTGGGTTTTTTCTGGGTTTTTTCTGGTTTTTTCTGGTTTTTTCTGGTTTTTTCTGGTTTTTTCTGGGTTTTTTCTGGTTTTTTCTGGTTTTTTCTGGGTTTTTTCTGGGTTATGTCTGGGTTTTTTCTGGGTTATGTCTGGGTTATGTCTGGGTTATGTCTGGGTTTTTTCTGGTTTTTTCTGGTTTTTTCTGGTTTTTTCTGGGTTTTTTCTGGTTTTTTCTGGTTTTTTCTGGTTTTTTCTGGGTTTTTTCTGGTTTTTTCTGGTTTTTTCTGGTTTTTTCTGGTTTTTTCTGGGTTTTTTCTGGGTTATGTCTGGGTTATGTCTGGGTTATGTCTGGGTTTTTTCTGGTTTTTTCTGGTTTTTTCTGGTTTTTTCTGAGTTATGTCTGGGTTTTTTCTGGTTTTTTCTGGGTTTTGTCTGGGTTATGTCTGGGTTATGTCTGGGTTTTTTCTGGTTTTTTCTGGTTTTTTCTGGTTTTTTCTGGTTTTTTCTGGTTTTTTCTGGGTTATGTCTGGGTTATGTCTGGGTTTTTTCTGGTTTTTTCTGGGTTTTTTCTGGGTTATGTCTGGGTTATGTCTGGGTTTTTTCTGGGTTATGTCTGGGTTATGTCTGGGTTTTTTCTGGGTTTTTTCTGGGTTTTTTCTGGGTTATGTCTGGGTTATGTCTGGGTTATGTCTGGGTTTTTTCTGGTTTTTTCTGGTTTTTTCTGGTTTTTTCTGGGTTTTTTCTGGGTTTTTTCTGGGTTTTTTCTGAGGTTTTTTCTGGTTTTTTCTGGTTTTTTCTGGGTTTTTTCTGGGTTATGTCTGGGTTATGTCTGGGTTATGTCTGGTTTTTTCTGGGTTATGTCTGGGTTTTTTCTGGGTTTTTTCTGGGTTATGTCTGGGTTATGTCTGGGTTTTTTCTGGGTTTTTTCTGGTTTTTTCTGGTTTTTTCTGGTTTCTGGGTTATGTCTGGGTTTTTTCTGGGTTTTTCTGGGTTTTTTCTGGGTTTTTTCTGGTTTTTT